>JACAZH010000003.1:25000-1275000 GCA_014462675.1 Mycena sanguinolenta | reverse complement strand
CGGATCCAGAATGTAGGGTACTGTGGACGGCGTCCAGCAGAATGGACAAGCATGCACTCATGGAGTAACGCACCAAGATTGGCGTCGGTAAAATACGTTGGTAATGACAATACGCATCCTGTTGGCAGGGTGAAATAGCCGACGAAAACCGAGCACTTGGCTTACGTCTTCATCTGCATTCTGTAGAAGCTTCAACTGGTGTATCAAACTAGCTGCGGTAGTACACACAGTGTATGCATTGATGTACGCCTGCAAAATAACCGAATGCTTGAAGGACTCCAGGAATTGGTCAAAGGAGATCAGATCTGTTTCTTAATTGAGAGGCTCCGTATTTATGGGGAAACCATCACGGCCGCACCATTGTGAAAAACGACAGCACAGATTCCGGACGAATGCACAGTGGCGTAAATTTGAAGAATGTTCGGATGCCTGTGATTGCATTCGCTCAGGACCTGATATGCCTGCTTGTCCCCTATCTGACTCCCGAGTGGTGGGAAACATGGCACCGCAATTCCTAGGTGTCGATGAAGATACGAATGAGAGAAATTCGTGGATGTGCACCGCCTGTGCATTTTCTCCCCCGATAACACGCGATAGCCATGGGCTCGATGTGGCCGACAACTCGCGCGGAGTACATTCGACGGACGCTTCCTTGTCTCGAGTTACATGATACAACGCCTTCTTTGGCTAATCGGATCTTATTGCGTAGATCAATACTTCCCAGCGGTATTTTGCGACAGTCTATGATGTATCCGAGTTGGCTCCGGATCTCACACACCCAGAAGCATAGACTCCTTATCGGGTACATGCGTCTTCGGTGGCACCCACAGAAGATCAATCAGAAAGGACAGGAAAATTAGAATGAAAAATCGAGGTGCGTGCATAATGTGACGAAAATATTGCTGAGATTCGCCGTGCGCTCAGTCGGAAGCCCCAGCGTACGAGTCGTCGTGGATGCCGACAACGCCCGAAAACGAGAGCACGGTGTTTCCTTTCATGGACATTGGCGTCTCGCGTACGCATTTGGTTTGCTTATGAATCATTTCACTCTATTTCATATTTTACTTATCACTTCAAGAGCTGATTGGTCTCTGGATCCAATCTGGATCGACCAATATGATGTGGCTAAGCGAAATCACTGATGATCTTTGCCGACCAACGGGATTACAGCCACTTCCTTACCTGTCTTCCGCCAGCTCATATCCTTCGCTGTGGCTCTTACTCTTCGAATACCTTGTAACTCAAGCAATGTATGCGTCTAAATGATATCTACGTGAACACATCTCCACTGGAACTCTCAACTCTCCTCATGCGAAACTTTACTTACTCTGCCCACGCTTAGAGTTGAATGTCGAGTTGCTTTGACTATCCGAGTGCAACTGGGATTGACTGTAAGACCTCGCGTGTCCCGAGGCACCAGTCTCCTCTCTCAGCAGGAGTTGGGTTTTTTGTACTAGGTACAACCGAAGAAAAAGAAAGATAATGTGTCGAAGGAGTCACATTATTTGACAAGGAGTAACAGTTATGTGCAACATGTACAGGGCTATGAGCCCATTGTTGTTGCAGAGTGAGCTAGAGCTTGAGTCAAGTACGAGTGGCGTTGATGAGCACTGACGAACCGAGTGGCGCGTTGAGGTGCCGTTGCTGTCCCTGATCATCACTGCCTTTTATTGGGAGGGAGTGGTCGTGGGAATGTATTGGGCGATTCAGAGATTTAGACAAGAGCGCGGTGGGCCGCTTCGAAGTTCGCACCACTTCGGTTGAGATCCAAGTGGGCACGCGATTCGGCGCTTGATTCAGCGCTAACTCTAATAAAGGTGATGTTCCGCCGATGTGGAACAGATTAACCACAAGCGGGCGTGAGAAGGCTTCAGACGGACACGGATAATTTTATAAAGAGGGAGACGATGTGGAACAGATTAACCACAAGCGGGCATGAGAAGGCTTCAGACGGACACGGATAATTTTATAAAGAGGGAGATGATTGTCCTCTTGTTTGACTTGATTGGTCGTAGCTACGGTATATAGGCCGTATCGTTCCATACCCGCCCCTCAGTCTCTACCTCTATCTGGGTACGGCTGAGGGTGCGTCTCTATTTATTATCCATGGACCGTTACTTACATTACTTGTAGACTATTGTACTTAACAGAAAATATAACCGAGGTGGCAGAAGGGCCGGTGGCTCGAAGCCAAGCTCATAAAGAACACAGAGCTATCGAGTGCAGGTGCAGCAGCACAGAAAGGGCACAGACGATATGGATGAAGAGTTAAGAAGATGGATTCCTTGTAATCGACATGAAGAGGATGTATATATAGGGAGATAGCTTGTAAACGTATTGGTAATGATCGTCCAACCGTAGGGAAGCAAACCCAAATATATCCATATATTGACAGTACTTACTGTATTCTCTACACAATGGGTCGTCGAAGGAGGCGTTTGATGTGCTTGACCAGCTCTACATGGCTATCCTCAGTTCTACTCCCAGGAAAGCGGAACTTGTTCCCATCCTGTGTGCTATCGTGAACTTTCATTTGACTCTTGTCGACATTGATCTGCTCTTTGAGCTCCCGGATGGAGAAACACGATTGCTGCTGGGTGGGCTCCATTCCGTGCTCAGAATACCATCGAACGACGAGAATTTGCACACTGTCTCCTCCCATCATGCATCATTTCTGGATTTTCTCCAAAATCATCATCGGTCTCGTAATTTCTACGTTGGTAGTTTGACTCATCGGATGGATCTGGCTCGATGTTTTCTCCGGGTTTTCGCAGGTAGATATCAACCGAAAGCTTTCCGTGATTATGCGCGATCTTGGTTCGGGTATGTCCACCTTACTCCAAAACACAGCATGTTTTACCTGTGCCCAAGAATCCGCGTGACACGCTTCATCCCATTTCTCACCTCGTTGCCGCCATGTGACTCTGCCGCACTATGCCCGCTCATTGCACGCATGGAACCCGATTATATTTTCGCCTACGACTCTGATAATTTTGGATCCATGCTGTCTTGGCTTAAAGTTAATTTCAACCTCTTTGACGAGAATCCTTCTGACACCCGTTCAGAGAATAAGCTCTGCACCGCCGGACTTGATCGAACTGTGGGAGGACTATGTATATATGTCCTTGATCCAACGCAACCAGACATGCTCGATGAAGCACATTCTGTCGCCCAGCACCGAGCTTTGCCAAGCTCTCGTGGCCTCAGCGTTCCTCGTGAGCATCCGGGTTGTCCCGGTCCTATTGGCCATCACATGGAGCGAGTTCAGATCTATCATCCGCAATGTCTTGCCAAACATCACCAGCGATGAGCAGGTGCTTCGCGGCCCGGCCAAGCACGTCATACAGCAATTGGTTCCACCTGAAGTCAAGCGGCGGACATGTCGGGATATAGCGTTGAAATGCATTCGCAGGCTGGCCGAACGCTATGAGCATGAGGATGAAATGGATGATAAAGACGAATGGTTGGTGCCATAACCCCAACGGACAATACTGTTAACCCTTTGACAGGATTGATCTTGCATCTGTGCTTAAATCATGTCCTCCTTGCCCTCTACTCTATCGCGAGTTTCAATGCCTACCACGTCCTGTGATGAAATCTCGCTTTTCGGAACAGCTACTCCTGATTGTATGGACTTCCAAGTGGCTTGAAGTGAGGCACTACAGGACTTATCTCCCAAGGGAAATCTATTGACATTGGTGTTGTATGATCAGTCCTTCTGCGATCCAACACTGGAACTCGTCGAATTCTGGAGGCAAGAGATGCTCCCTGGCACCGTGCAGCGCAAACAAGAGGGGGGGCCGGACGGGACGGGACATGCGTGAAGATAGAGTAGCGCCAAATACCGAAATTGCCTGCAAAATCTGTTGCGCACTGTGTTTGTCTGAAATATCATAGATATCAACCTCTAAAAATCAATTTGAGTCCTAGAAGGCCACGGATGCATGTGAAGTCAGTTCAGAACTTTGGAAAATTCTTGTCGCATCGGGGATCATCCTCGTGGGTTAGTGCATATCCGGAACAATCTAAACATGACATGGGATAAGCTCAGAACTGTTATCTGCAGCGTTCGGCCACACGTCGGCCCCCGCCGACCTGGTCGTCCGTGAGCCGGGTCATTCCTGCGGGGAGTCAATTATTCCGCCTGAAATCAAACAGAGAGCATATCGGGATATAGCGCTGAAATTTATTCGCAAAATAGCAAGGATCCTGGGGATGATAACGAAGACGCGTGGTTGGTTGCGAAGATTAAAGCAGGCAATTTTGTTAACCCTTTGGACAGGGATCGGCTCGTGGGGTGGCTGCAAGTCGGACACCTCCCTCCTTGTGATATATTGTATCGCGAATTTCGGCGTATCCCTTGTCCTGCGGTGAAGTCTGCCCTTTTGCGTCGCCATAGAAGAGCTTGTTCACTGGCTTGAAGTAAGCTCACCCGATTTACAAACATGAACTGACACGATTTTCCAATGCGCAGTCTTACGGTGATCCGACACTGGAGCTTCTCAAATTTAGGGAAGAGATGCTCTTTAAAGCAGACGAGTGGATACGATCACTTTAATCTATACGAAACATACAAAGGAGGCATTGCAAATGTTTACAATAACCTATACAAATCCGAGTCTGGAATGGGTGACTTTTCGTAAGACACGCTCGTTTGTAACGGGAATTGCCTATACGATGCCTTTTTTCCCTGCGCATATGTCGAATGAAGAGGAGACAACTAGGTCGAGGACGCAATCCAAAGCTCGAAACCAATGCGCCACAGTCGTACTTGTGTCTGAATTTAAATTGGGGAAGGCACTGAGGCAATTAATGGGAGCCTAATTAATCACTGAATTTAAGCGACGAACACAAACAGGAATTCTGTGGACGAGTTGTACCACTATGCGATCGGAGTATATTGGTTGTGAGGTCGTGTTCTGTGCGCGTCCAGCGGCTTCGAATTTCCGAGCTGCCGAGGCGTGTGTATGGATGTGGAATTGGAGGCAACGAGGTGAGGTTCCGTGCCGGCGACATGCGATGAGTACGCATATGCACGTGTTGAGGAAATCCGAAAATCAGAACATTGCATCGAAGGGGTATGAGCTAGGGTGAGCAGAAAAGAAAGGGATTTGCACCACTGTAGCCGAATTCGAAATTATTAGGGATTAAATCACGAGATAAACGATAGCACGTACTATCAAACATCAGGTAGCTGGCCACCTTAGGGTTTTTTCCAATATACATAAAATCCAAGGACTTTTCTCGAAGTTTTATGGCCTTAGCATGAAGCCGTGTGTCCTACGAGTAGAATGGGGTATGCGGTAAGCGCTTTGGTAACGCTTTGATCGCTCGGCGAATATTTTCCGGTGGCATGTCCAAAATTGGCCAAAACCAGGTACCTGGCCAGGCGTGGGAACAACTTGACAGCTCGCACTCTCACCCCTCGCAACGCTTCCTCAGCCTTCGTCACACAATCTCATGTTCCACAATTGTATCCAGCGGTACATTGGACCTCCTCCTACGTCTAACATTACTCGTTGGTGGCCTTGAGGGCCTTGTTGATGAGATATTTCCACTTCGATAAAAGCAATGGGTCATCGGCATCGCGGTGCGCTAGATAGTCGTCCATCGCCGCACAGTCGTTAACATTGGACAGTGGCTCCCAGGTGACATCGGTATCAGTCCAGAGCACCTGAAACTTCGACATGATCGTCCCGCCACCGATGCCCGTTTATGGAGTCGATGCCAGTCTCCTCTGCATCCTCGTCTTCGTCATCCGATTCATCTGTGTCTTCGACTTCATCACTGATGTCAATTTCTTCATCTGAGGGCACTCTAGTCGCAAGGCCGCCAGCATTGGCATCGACTTGAGCGTTGTCGGACTCGTCCTCGGATGGAGAGCTGTGCACTGAGTCGTCTTCGTCACCACTGTCCCATGCCTCGGCCTCCACCTGCACTCGACTTCTGGTGCCACCCTGGACTGCTCCGCGGCTGCACGCACGGCCCCTTCCACGTCCTCGTGCTCTCGCCGCTTTTGCTGCCTCCCTCTCCGCCTTCTTCGCTGCTTTTGCTGCCTCCCTCTCTGCTTTCTTTGCCGCCTTTGCCGCCTCCTTCTCTGCTGCCCTGGCAATCTTCTCCGCTTCCTTCGCCACTGCTTTGGCTTTCCTCGCCTCTTCCTTCACCTCAGCTTCTTTTTCTTTCTCGGCATCGGCGATTGATTTTTTTGATCCCAGGGAATAGCTTCTTCAAGCCCGCATGCATTTCCGCCATCTCTTTCTTCTGCAGCTCCTTCAACAACTCTGCCTCAGCTGGTACCATAAATGTTTTGCAAAATACCATGGTAGATAACGACAAGGTATTTTGCAAAAGGAGCCACTAATGAGCGATACAGCCACCGGCATCTCTATATAGGCTGCGGCAGTAGGTTTCCGTGACTGTAGATGATAGGCAATCATTCGGCATGGTGGGCAGCCTCCAAAATACTATTTAAATGACAATTTACTATATTTTGCAATATATACCTGGTTAAAATATATTGACAGCTGTGGGTATAGCAATTGCCCTTCAGCTGACAATTGCTTGGCCGTGATCTGTGGCACTGTGGACTACCCAAAAAGGAAATGGGTCTAAAAATAGACCAAAATCAAAGTTGTAGAGCACATTCAGCTGAGTCTGACTGTACAAATGGTTTTGTTATCCGATGCTTCATTAGGCTGAAAAATGCAAAATATTTTCGCAAACGCGAGTCTTTATTACCAAAAAAGGCAATTTTTCTAAAAATAGCCCAAAATCAAAGTTGTAGCTCTCTTCAATATGAATCTAACTGTATAAGAAGTTTTCTTATCCGATGCTTCATTATGCCACAAAATGCAAAATACTCGAGCAAACGCGAGTCTTTGTAGCTTTCAATACATATTATATATACTATCATCAGCCCAACTGACTTTATTTTATCGACTCTTTGCTTAGTATCATAAGCAAACATTCTTTAACCAACAACTAGTGTCAATGTGCTCTAGTATCAGTAAAAAAACCATATTTGTTACCTGTCAGCAATCTGACCAATTGTCAATATAAAAAGCTTACCTGATAAATTCAACTGACAATCAGTATAAAGCTATTGACTTCAGGGTAATCTGACTTGGTGTTCTTCACTGGTACCTCTTGACATCTGTAATGAAACCACCTATAAAGCCCAGAAATCCCCACTAATTAGTGTGGTTATTGGAGTCGATCCACAGCAATAGTTATAGGCAGTCCTAGCAATTCAGCGCTCACTGCAATAATTATACCAATAACTTTTCAATAACTTTCAATTCTGAGAGCTGTAAGACCAAGTCCCAGGCTCATTTGGATTACTTTCAATAATTTTGGGACTTCGTGGTGCTCTGCCACACCAAGGCCTACCAAAAAAGGAAATATGACTAAAAATAGATCAAAAAACCAAAGCTGTAGAGCACATCTAGGTAAGTGTGACTGTATAAACGGTTTTGTTATCAGAGGCTTCATTCAGCTACAAAATGCCAAATACTTGCCTAAATGCGAGCTTTTATTACCAGAAAAGGCAAGTGTTCTAAAAATAGACCAAAATCAAAGTTGTAGCTCTCTTTAATACAAATCTAACTGTACAAGAATTTTTCTTATCGGATGCTTCGTTGTGTCACAAAACACAAAATACTCGAGCAAACGCGAGTCTTTGCAGCTGTCCAAGTGTATTATAGAGGCTATTATCAAACCAGCTGACCTTATATCACTGACTACTTACTTAGCATGGTATGTAAGACCTTATCTGACTAATCACAAGTGTCAATATGACCTAATATCAGTAAAGAAACCTTACCTTATTAGAAGTTAATTAATCTGACCAATACAAAAGCTTACTTGGTCAATTCAACTGACAATTGATAAAAAGACTACTGACTCCAGGTTGATCTGATCCAGTGTCTTCACTGATGGCCCTTGATATCTGTAACAAAATTTTTGACTACAATACAAGTTAGCAAAACCAGCAATATATTATTTACTTGATGTGAGTAAAGGTAATCTATTGACTTCTAGTTAGCCATCTACTAACTTCAATACACTGACTTGAAGTCAGTTAATGACTTCATTGACTCCAATTCAACAGTCTATTAACTACAAGTCAGTAGACCGCTGACTTGAAGTCAGTAAATCTATTGACTTTATTGACTCCAATTCAGCAGCCTATTGACATCAAGTCAGTAGATCTATTCACTCCATTGGCTCCAACTCAATGAATTTATTGACTTCCTTGACACCAATTTAGTACTATATTGACTTCAAGTCAGTAAATCTATTGACTTTATTGATTTCAATTCAACAGTCTATTGATGTCAAGTGATTAGATCTATTGACTCCATTGACTTTACTGACTTCAATTTAGTATTGTATTGACTTTGAGTCAGTAAATCTATTGAATTTGAGTCAGTAAATCTATTGACTTCAATTCAGTAGTGTATTGATTTCATTGAATTCACTCAGTAGTTTATTGACTTCCAGGTGGTAATGTATTGACTTCAGTCAGTAATGTATTGACTTCAAGTCAGTAATGTATTAATTTCATTCAGTAATGTATTGACTTCAAGTCAGTGAAGGTTGTCTTGGTTGAACCCACCTGCTCAAAAACACCAACTGGTCAATTCTCAACCAAATCACTTCAACCAAAGCTATATCTTGTACTATTTTTTTTGCTTCTTTTCATTTCTGGCCTCTATTTTACACTCACTGGTCTGGTTGGTCTCCTATTCATCAAACAAGCGAAAAATGTCACTCAGAAAAACTCATGTTTGGAGTGGCATATTAATGCAATTTTTGTTCTCAGCTGCTTTGGATAGGCTGAAATATTGTTTCCATCCACTGGGCTGCACTCCTGTGACCTTGGGCAAGATGAAATATCATCAAAACACTTTTCAGATTTGATCAGTGTAACTCTTAAGCCTGTGAGGGGGAGGTGAAGTGAATTTGCTCTAGAAGGATTATTATAGTCTAGAATATACTGGAACATCATCCAGAACCATTATCAGACCTTGGGATCTCTTGGAATCAGGGAAAGATTAGATTTTTTGATCTTGTTAAGATAAGGTTGTTGTAGCTCTCAAGACCTGATCTAGGGTGCCAGAAATGTTCCAAGTAGTTCTTCAAGCAATGTGAGGTGGTTGTAAGCCATAGATAACACACACTGAACAATATATTATACACCAAGTGATTATCCAGGTTGTTGGGCATTTATCACCGCATTACAGTGTTATATTAGGCTGAACAAGGCTCTCAAAATTCATAAAGGATGTAGAACATTGGCCCTGTGAAGTTAGATCGTCCAAAACGGTCCAATATTGAGCAAGATAGCGAGATTTTAGCAAAATTTCCTTATTTGGGTGGGAGGCGTTAGTGTCCCAAAGAGGAAGGACCCCGAAATACATCTGATGGCTAACCCTATCTTGTAGAACTCATCAAGGGCTACAAGATTCATATACAGCATTTTTTGATCCAATGGCTGGTTGGCTTGCAAAATGCAAAACAAACAATACTTTTGAACAACCCTAGTGGTCTATTGACTTCAATAGTGATTTTCAAAGCTAATAGACAACCTTCACTGACTTGAAGTCAATACATTACTGAATGAAATTAATACAT
This sequence comes from Mycena sanguinolenta, assembly GCA_014462675.1. Taxonomy (NCBI): domain Eukaryota; kingdom Fungi; phylum Basidiomycota; class Agaricomycetes; order Agaricales; family Mycenaceae; genus Mycena; species Mycena sanguinolenta. The sequence goes on along the minus strand of JACAZH010000003.1, from coordinate 1,265,364 downwards.
TACTGACTTGAAGTCAATACATTACTGACTGAAGTCAATACATTACCACCTGGAAGTCAATAAACTACTGAGTGAATTCAATGAAATCAATACACTACTGAATTGAAGTCAATAGATTTACTGACTCAAATTCAATAGATTTACTGACTCAAAGTCAATACAATACTAAATTGAAGTCAGTAAAGTCAATGGAGTCAATAGATCTAATCACTTGACATCAATAGACTGTTGAATTGAAATCAATAAAGTCAATAGATTTACTGACTTGAAGTCAATATAGTACTAAATTGGTGTCAAGGAAGTCAATAAATTCATTGAGTTGGAGCCAATGGAGTGAATAGATCTACTGACTTGATGTCAATAGGCTGCTGAATTGGAGTCAATAAAGTCAATAGATTTACTGACTTCAAGTCAGCGGTCTACTGACTTGTAGTTAATAGACTGTTGAATTGGAGTCAATGAAGTCATTAACTGACTTCAAGTCAGTGTATTGAAGTTAGTAGATGGCTAACTAGAAGTCAATAGATTACCTTTACTCACATCAAGTAAATAATATATTGCTGGTTTTGCTAACTTGTATTGTAGTCAAAAATTTTGTTACAGATATCAAGGGCCATCAGTGAAGACACTGGATCAGATCAACCTGGAGTCAGTAGTCTTTTTATCAATTGTCAGTTGAATTGACCAAGTAAGCTTTTGTATTGGTCAGATTAATTAACTTCTAATAAGGTAAGGTTTCTTTACTGATATTAGGTCATATTGACACTTGTGATTAGTCAGATAAGGTCTTACATACCATGCTAAGTAAGTAGTCAGTGATATAAGGTCAGCTGGTTTGATAATAGCCTCTATAATACACTTGGACAGCTGCAAAGACTCGCGTTTGCTCGAGTATTTTGTGTTTTGTGACACAACGAAGCATCCGATAAGAAAAATTCTTGTACAGTTAGATTTGTATTAAAGAGAGCTACAACTTTGATTTTGGTCTATTTTTAGAACACTTGCCTTTTCTGGTAATAAAAGCTCGCATTTAGGCAAGTATTTGGCATTTTGTAGCTGAATGAAGCCTCTGATAACAAAACCGTTTATACAGTCACACTTACCTAGATGTGCTCTACAGCTTTGGTTTTTTGATCTATTTTTAGTCATATTTCCTTTTTTGGTAGGCCTTGGTGTGGCAGAGCACCACGAAGTCCCAAAATTATTGAAAGTAATCCAAATGAGCCTGGGACTTGGTCTTACAGCTCTCAGAATTGAAAGTTATTGAAAAGTTATTGGTATAATTATTGCAGTGAGCGCTGAATTGCTAGGACTGCCTATAACTATTGCTGTGGATCGACTCCAATAACCACACTAATTAGTGGGGATTTCTGGGCTTTATAGGTGGTTTCATTACAGATGTCAAGAGGTACCAGTGAAGAACACCAAGTCAGATTACCCTGAAGTCAATAGCTTTATACTGATTGTCAGTTGAATTTATCAGGTAAGCTTTTTATATTGACAATTGGTCAGATTGCTGACAGGTAACAAATATGGTTTTTTTACTGATACTAGAGCACATTGACACTAGTTGTTGGTTAAAGAATGTTTGCTTATGATACTAAGCAAAGAGTCGATAAAATAAAGTCAGTTGGGCTGATGATAGTATATATAATATGTATTGAAAGCTACAAAGACTCGCGTTTGCTCGAGTATTTTGCATTTTGTGGCATAATGAAGCATCGGATAAGAAAACTTCTTATACAGTTAGATTCATATTGAAGAGAGCTACAACTTTGATTTTGGGCTATTTTTAGAAAAATTGCCTTTTTTGGTAATAAAGACTCGCGTTTGCGAAAATATTTTGCATTTTTCAGCCTAATGAAGCATCGGATAACAAAACCATTTGTACAGTCAGACTCAGCTGAATGTGCTCTACAACTTTGATTTTGGTCTATTTTTAGACCCATTTCCTTTTTGGGTAGTCCACAGTGCCACAGATCACGGCCAAGCAATTGTCAGCTGAAGGGCAATTGCTATACCCACAGCTGTCAATATATTTTAACCAGGTATATATTGCAAAATATAGTAAATTGTCATTTAAATAGTATTTTGGAGGCTGCCCACCATGCCGAATGATTGCCTATCATCTACAGTCACGGAAACCTACTGCCGCAGCCTATATAGAGATGCCGGTGGCTGTATCGCTCATTAGTGGCTCCTTTTGCAAAACACCTTGTCGTTATCTACCATGTATTTTGTAAAATATCTACGGTACCTAGTGTCTGCCTGCATCTCCGCACCTGTCATCAGCCGAGCATACCCGGTGTTGTATGCCGCCTTTCGCTTGTGCTTCTTCGCGTGCAGTTGCTTACGAAGACGTGCGTTCTCCAGGTCCATTAGGATCATTTGTGCGTGGTTTCGCTCCAGCTCAACACCCGCCGCCTGTGCAATGCTACGGAGCTGGGCATTCTCCGCAGCCATGGCTTTGATGGATGGGCGACCCCGAAGTGGCGAGGGCACTGCAATCTTGTACAATGCCTCATAGACTTCGTTACGAGCTTGGGCGTCAATATTGGGGCGTGGTGGGGTTGATGGACATTCTGGAGCAGGGAAAGGGCCGGATGCAGTCGCCGCAGATGATTGTGGCGTAGCACGAGATGTAGTAGATGACATAATATCAGCCATTGCAGAGCTGGATGCGGCAGTCGGATTAATGGGAACCAATAGTGATGGTAGACGTGTGGGAAGTGGTTGTGCCGATTGCGTCGTGTAATTGACTGCGGGCTCGAATAATGTGACGTCAATTGCACTCTCATCGAGTGGCCAAATGCCACGCTTGCGAAAAGCCGCTTTGATGTTCATGGTGGTCAACGCCTGATCACGCGCAACGGAGTAGTGGTAAAGCAAATTGTATTTATCGATGACGATATAGTTGCGAGCTAGCTACGAATTACTATATATGAGTTCAGTATGTACTTTGCAAATCGTAAAAGGGGACATACCTCGGAGACACAGGCTTTCCACTTTCGGGCCAAGGGACCGAAGACTCCTACATCACATGGTTGGAGGGCATGAGTCGTATGAGATGGAAGACAAAGAACTACAATTCGATGCTTTTCCGCAAACTGCATGAACCGAAACGTGCCGTGACTGTTGTGCCCTTCAAGGATCAGGAGCCGATAATCAGCAGGATCGTCGAGACGTTCGGCTGTCGCAGGGGCAAAATCCTTTTCAAGCCAAAGTGCACCGAGTTCTTGGTCCGTCCAACCGTTGGGCGAGATAGAGATACTATAGCATATACTGTAAACAAACGAGTCTCAACTGTGGGGAACAACGGAGAAGGAAACTCGCCTGGCATTAGCAGGATTATTAGTCCCCCATTTCAAGTCGCGGCGAGCTCCTTCGAAGATAACTGATGGATGGAGAGCCGTCCCGTCCGCACATATGCACTCAATGATGGTAACGAGGTCGCGGTTCCCACTGTGGATCTGCTGAACAGCCTTCTGGTCGCGATCCACCAGCGCCTTTGATCCGATTGCCAACCCCGAGCTGGATACCTTTTTCGTCCATGTTGTATATGGTCTTGAACTTGATATCGTATTGATCAATCGTTTCTTTGAGAGGTGTGAAGTATTGGTTTATAACAGCAGGGTTTAATGCGCGGGCCCGGCATTCTTCAAGCGAAGTCGTCCACTTGACCTTTAGCTCGGGGGTGGCAGTCTTTGAATTGCCGAGGCCACGACTCGCCCACAGCTGTACCACAGATCACTGAAGCATATGCACTGATTGTTTGGAGGCTGAGATGGAAGCCGCGGCGGGCCACAATCTCGAAAACAACTTCAGAGGCAAAGAAACGACAATAACCAGCAATGAAACACACCTTAACCCACTCCACGAGCACTTGCTCCTGAACTACACTCACGACTCGTTCATGGGCATGCGCCTCGACCCGTGGCAACACTCCCTGTCGGCGTGACTGGAGAGTTGCACGCGGAACCCGGAAAGTACTTAGCAGCTGGACGTTCTTTCATTACGGCTTTGTCAATGGCCTCGATCGCAAGTTGCATGCGGTCTTCCACCGAAAGAAGCTCGAGGTCGATATCGGCGATGTTGGGAGGGAGATTGGACATCGAAGGCGAGTAAATGCTGAACCCAAGCAGGACAGAAACTTGGAGCGGTCCAAAGCGAACAGGAAGACTTATAAGCCACTGAAATGAGGGCCAGTAACGTGTGTAGGAGATAAAGAGATTGCATTGAAGAGGAAATGTGCAAGACAGGATGGTGAGCGCGATATGAATTAATGTGCCAAATATCAAACTAGGCATCGCCGCATTTTTGATGCTGTATTGACCACAAGCCCAGGATGGCCAATGTAAGGCTAAATCAATCGTGAAGAACCGAGTCAGACGTACTGAGACACGCCTTTCCGCCACCAAAGCCCTCATCCTTGCAGAAAGTCTCGTCACCGATGTCAGATTGCCGGGAATATTATAAGGTGCCATGGACGGCGAGATGATATGTGGGGTAAAAGCAAGGTCAATATGGTTTCGGAGCATATATAGGAACACACACGCACCTGTACTTCCACCGCTGCCACCATGGTTCTGGACGGGAAGATCACAGAAATCCGTAAAATTGCGCCTGGCAAAAGCACACCACGTGGCGACAACATGCAACACAGGGTCAAGATGAGTCGTGAATGGCTTCAAGGGAAGTGAATGAACATACCTGGACCCACTTTTCCACTGCTATGGCCATCCACGTCTTGATAAAGATTTAATTTCTTGGAGCTCCATAAAACAGCAGTTTCCTGTAACCAGCCTCAGCAACGACCAGATAAAATCGGTAAAATCGGTCGGATTACAGTGGGAGGTACCATTTGATATGTAGAATTGGCCCACCAAGTTTCATGGCGGTATCAAGAGTGGGGAGCATGATACCGCGCTTGCGATCTCCTGACATCATCAGGGATTTCAGCTTGCTTAGGTCGGTCTTTTGAGGGAATAGCAAGACCAGTCATAGAAAAGAGGGTCCGAAAGAGGCGGTGGGACGAGGCCTCGTGTCCATCGGTCAAAACGCGCCTAAGATCGTGGAGATTGGGCGAGAACTGACGGAGTTCGGCGCGACTCTTGTCATGCCATCCTCGGGTCAAATTAAGAAACCACGTGCTTTCCGGCTCCCCCCGTCCCCGAACCAGTCACAGCATCCCATCAACCCCATCAGACATCATCAAATTACATACAAATGTTCGTCACAAGTTAGACATCATCCTGAAACCACGCCCGAGCCTTGCGGACTTGCCGGGGTTTGGCAAATCCCAAGTGGCCAGGTACCTAGGGGTGGCCAGGTACCTAGTCAATGATACTACCCGGGCGGCTCGACGGAAGCGTAACTAGGCTCCAAAATTCAGAGCACATGGACGGGGGAAGAGGGAAGAAACAAGAAAGAACATACGAGGAAGACTCCACGTGCGGTTTAGTTTTTATGGAATAAACCTCCTACGTCGAATGTCGAATGACGGGAGGAGGAGGGCCAGTCAGTCGAACTCGTCGCAGCTAGTGAGCAGTGGCGTTCGATGAAGCGCATTGGCGGACTGCGTTTCGACAGAGCGAGTGTGTGAGACTGAGGGTGAGCAGAGAGTAAGCTTTGATTGCCTCGTTGCGCAAAATAGAACAGAGGTGAATGTGACGTGAATTCTGTGAATACTGCGCTATATAATCAGACCACTGACACTTTATGGTGGCCGTCGAGACAGAACTAGGTGCCTTGAGCAGATGCAATAGATTTGAGGGAAGTCTATATATAGACAATGAGAGAACATTCGCCAGCGGAGAAGCCATGGACGAGTTCGAGAATGGTTTGACAAGGAGCATTGAAGACAGCAAATATACAGCAGGGGCTCTCCAATACGAATAGGCATTCTATTCTGGTTGTACATCGGCAAAGACATTTCGAGGAGAGAAAAATAGGATAGGAACCGACCCGACTCCGAGTAGCAGCGATGCACAGCAACACGACCAAACTGCAGAGCAGCGACGGCTGCGGAGTCCTGCGCTTAGCGGTGCGCGGTGTGCTGCCTAGAAACCGATCGACGCCAAGGGGACGTTGGTCAGGAGTAGTATGGATGACCCGGCTGTCGAGCGAGACGCGAGATGGTGGTTCGGAGAAAGAGGGGAATGATGATGCCATGCGTGACAGATCCGCTCCCTGTGACAGATCCGGTGGTGTCAGGCGTCACGCATTTCGGCGCTTGCTCCCGACCACCATCAACAACGACAGTTCGCTCTTTCCGAGTCGCCTCTCGAGTCGCCTTCAAGGGATGGCGTCACGATTCACCTCGTTGATTTGCGAGGCCCTTCTCTCGCTCTCGCGGGAACGTCACCCACGCCTCGTCTTCGATTCGGCGGTGCGGCACTTTTTGCTCGTGCGTTCTCGGGTTTACTGGCCATGGGGTCGATGTTCTCGTATGCACGCAGTTTCGGTGTCATCGCGAGACCGGCCCCTCTTTCTACCGACACCTGTATCTTTGTACTCGCTCTCCGTCCCACCCGTCCACGTCCAACCTCCACTCAGCGCCTGCACTCCTCCCCGCCGCCTGCGCCTCCGAGCACGACCGTGGATCTCATGACCCTATTGCAATTGCTTCGTCTCCACTGATCCGGCATATTAATAGCTGTCTGCTCTCCCGCATCTACCTACGCCATCTAAAATACCGCCCGCTTTCTGCTTGGTGCAACTTGCGGGTGGGACATCGCCATCCTCATCGTAAACTCCAAATCGATCGCGATTCAGGTGTCTGCAGAGCCAAGACACAAAGGATGAGGACGAACGGTCAAGGCACGGCGAGCGAGAGAATGAAGGTGAGCTCACACCTGCTGAACGCCGGCGTCTGCGGCTTCGTCTCACTGGCTCGGTCGCATGTAGCGCAGCTCGCGTGTTGGCAACACGGTTTGGGTAAGTCTCCCGCACGCTGCGCTGGTCGAGTACTCTCGCATAGGTATATATCAATTTTTGTTCATGTACTATTCAATGCCAGCGCTAAATTCACATCTGTTTCTTGAGCGCCTGGCGGTCACTGGCTCGGAATCCCTGCGCTTTGCCCACTCGCCAGCCTATCCCCTCGCCTCGTTTGATCGCTCAGTACGATTTACACCGAAAAGTGTTTAAGATCGGGAAGAGCAATGTCGTGCATACGTGGGCCATGCGCGGGATGTCTTCGCTTTGCCCACCAACCAAGATACCTCATCGCCTCGCTTGATCGCTCACTACAATTCACACCGAACAGTGTGAAAGATCGGGAAGAACAATATCGTGTGTAGGTTGGCCATCGTCCTGCATCACCGACTTCATCCAGCTGTCGAGGAAGGACCGCCCGCGCCGAGTTCTCTGCGATTCTTATTCGATGCTGATGCGCGCGTGTTTTTCGCCCTGCCGTCCCGCTCCCGCGTGGCAGACCGTACGTCGATGGCATCGCACTTAATCGGAATCGCAACATTTCAGATTCTCAAGATGCGTTGGTCACAGAGACCATACAGTGCACTTTGCTCGGACGGATCGTGAGTGGGTATTTATAATTTAGGGAATTGTGATTTATTCGCCACCAGTGGAATATGCAACGACACGGGCCACGTATGAGAAGCGATGCATGAGAGAAACACCGCATTGTATTTGATCGTTTCATTCTATTCGACTTCCGTTCAGTTCCAGCACGGTATTAATTTGTTGCAGAGACCTGAGTTAATTGTTGATTGCGGGAAGGCGGAAGCTCATTTACGGTTCAGGGTCGTAGGTCGCTCTGCCAAATTGTGAGGACGTCTCCTTGCTAATTTTTTTTTTGTTGCACTTAATCTGCGTTTCTCTCTATCCAATATATATCTTTCTCATCTGATGCGCACGGTCCGCAAGGAACGAGAACAACGGGGACGACGTAGGCCATGGATATATAATGCTTATTTGTATTCTGAATCGAATCGGTTGCTGATCTTAACACGGAGGATGTCCAGATGTTCCCCGGGATCGCGGCGTTATGCCGGACCATTCGGCGAGAATATGCTGCGTGCGTGTTCGCGTATATCTAGGACAGTAGTACCCTCATACCAACTTAATATCAGATCTCCCGTGGGTGCCGCACAATGATATGTGTCTATCCTTTTTTGAGGCCCTGGTGTCTTCTCTCCATCCTGCTTTCAGGTTCCGGTCACAATCACGGTTTCACTCCAAGTCGTTGCCCAGCGTGGAGTGCAAATTCATTCCAGTTTCGATCATTCGTTGTTTCTGACGTTAGGTAATGGAGTAGTGACCCAATGAGGGCTTCGAATTTCGGCCTGTCAGGAGGCGGCAAGCCGTTTTTCAAATCTAATCTCGTTGGATTGTAGTAATCTGGTAACTTGAAGTCGAAGAAAATCGGAGCATCATTGGGAGCTGCTTCTGCGCAACCTAATCTTCATGCGTTATCGAGGTGTAGCGTGTTGAGCCGGCGAGGGGAGATTTCACGCTTCAAATTCGACGCAGCGCTTGTTTAACCGGCGTTTTGAGTCATCAAAAGATTTTGACTCGACGAGGACTAGTGCCTCCAATGGCGTGTTTGAGTTTTCGTGTTTTGAGCCGCCAGGACTTGGAATCAGGCCGGGGATTCGAGAGCGCATGCTGAGGCGTTATTTGACTTTGACCCGGAATCCGCCCTGGAGCGTGTTCCGCGTTGGTGGGGATATCGATGCGGTGTTGTGAGGCGTGCTTGAGATGGTATTTGAGTCGGCAGGGATCTCTGAGGCGTTTCGAATCTACAAGAGATTGAGTTTTTCAGCAAGCTCATGAGCAGCGAGAGATTTGTGAATGGAGCAGCGGGCAGAGTACTGTACTATTACAACCGTAGGTTCAGTCACAGGTCACAACGCTGGCTGAACTGAACCTATTTCAATTTTGGTCACGGTCACAAGGCCTCGGGACCCTCATTTTGGGGCAATAAACGTCGGAAAATTCCGAAAATCATCCAAAAAAGGAAATTGAACCTTGAACCTAAGAGGTCACAGGTCACACCCCCTGAACCTACGGTTGTAATAGTACAGTAGATCAGAGCCGACAGTGTGGTGGTACATGGGGGACGAAACGTGCGAGACATAATGTGCGTGAGAGTGATTGTGGGGGGTCTGTGCGAAGTTAAAGTGAGGTCGGAGGTGCGTGGGGAGAGGAGTCGTAGCAGAACGAAGTTGTATTAAAGGTCCACCCGCAGGTGAGGCGTGGAAACACATTTAGGCTGCGGACCGTACCGTATACGAGGACAGCCGTACTTTTGCTCACCCGTACCGTATGCCATCCCGTCAACACGAATTTAGGGCACGGCACGGCTCAAATACGCCGTACACGGCATACGGCATCGGATGGAGTCTTTTCGATGCTCCAAAACACTAAAGCATTGTATTTTGGCCTTGATACCCATGTCCTGAGACATTAGGGGTGCTCAATTATTAGTTCGAACCGTTCAGTTCACGTTTTAAATCGAAAATATTATAAATACTTTGATTGGCGAGACGCGTGCATCAACCCTCGTGATCTTGTGTACTCTTGCTCTTGTCCACACTCCTCCTCGACGCGCTTGTCTACCCTGCGCCCTTTTCCGTCATTTGCTCAGGTAAGAGTTCTAATCCAGTTGAATTCTATTTCCCACGGTATCTCATCGAAGTCCTCGGACTCTTACGGCACTGTCATCACACAGCCAGACGCGACGCGACGCGACTCCGAGAAGACACGACCCTTCCGTGAGATAAAATGGAGAACAGATATACACCAGTGCGTGATCGATGATATATATCTAGCTTCCATGTCTCATGTCCTCATCCAGAGCGGATTCAATTTTCCCGCGCCCATTCATATGGTGCCTCCGCCTGGCTTTCCTGCACCGTACATGACCCCGGAGCAGTTCTTTGGCAACCCACTACCCTTCAGCACCCCCGAAGCTATCGCAGACGCGCCGGATCTCACACCAGCCCCCACCCGCAAGCGTGCAGGCTCCGATGTTGTCGCGCCGGACCCACCAAAGCGCGGAAGAGGTCGTCCCAAGAAGACAGGTTCGGACACGGCTCCAACTACCAAGGCGACAAAGCAGAAGCCGGCTCCGAAACCCAAGGCCTCCAAATCCACCAAGGTCCAGAAAAACCAAGAGAACACCGTCCCAACCATCGACCTTGCGGATTCCGATGATGACGAAATCGAGAAGACTGCAGATGGGAAAACTCGTCACTGGAACCCGGAGGAGAAGACTCGTGTTTTCACTTTCATCCTCGGGCCTGGCGAGGAAGGTGATAAACGCTTCGAGCAGCACAAGGTCAATCCTGGTCATGTGTACAAAAAGGTAAGTTGTTTCATTTATCATGTTCGTGCTAGGACAAAACTAATACTGTGTAGGCTTCTGAACTGTTCAACGGGACCCGTTCGCCAGGCTCGGTCAAATCAATCTATGTTCGCTCGCTCGACACGTTCGTGTGGATGCGCGCCTTCAATAGCTTCACTGGAAATGGTGGCGGGGATGCCGACTCTGACGACCCCGCAGCCATTTTGAAAGGTAAGATGAAGGATGCGCGCTCCGCTGGTTTGCACCTCGGTACTCTCAAGCCCGCGACGGTCCTGGAGTGGGAGAAGAAGGGATGGTGGGATTTATTTAATAACCGGTGCATATGTCGTTTTCCTTGCATCCCTTTGTTTTGACCTGACACTTTCCCCAGTCTTGGAACCAGTGCAAAGGTTACACGCCCGGTGGTCCGGAACTCTGCAACAGCTTTATCCGACCTCGACGACGACTCTTCCAGCGATGAAGGAAGTGATGCCAACATCGACCCTGAGCTTCGTACGCCTGCTCCCGCTTTGCCCAAGACGCCTGCAGCAACTGTTTCGGAGGCGAAGCATACTCCCTCGTCTGCTTTCCAGAAGAAGGTCAACAGCTCCTTTGGGGGCCTCGGCGAGTTCATGAAGATGAAAGCGGCTGCGGAGGAGAAGAAAGTGAGTGTGCTGGATGCACGGCTCGCTCTCGAGCGCGAGAAGTTGGAGATCGACAAGACAAAGGGAAAGTTTGATATGGCCGAGAGGGTTTTTGCTATGTCTAATGTTGATGCGGAAGTTAAGCAGGCTGCGAATGCGTTCATCCTCGGTTACTTTAAATCCTAATCCTTCAATTCTCCTAATGATACCCAATGAATTTACCATACATGTTTCTCTTACTCCCTGCTTGCGTTATAATTTTACATTCCATGTAACCAATTTATATCTCGACTTTAGAACAATATATCTAGCAATGCGAGCCTTTTGATCCTGCCCTGCTCCCTCAAATAGTTGTCGGTCTCGTATGCCGGCACATGCGCATCGCCCACAACATCTGAAACTATCGGCTGATCATCTTCATTGCCGTCAATTTCACCATCTTCGCCGTCGAGGTTGTCGTCGAGACGCCAGTCATCGTTGGGCTGATCCTTGAAGTTGATAGCCATGTTGTGCAGGATCATGAGAGCTTCAATTGTCTTGTACACGTCCTGGATATCCTTGTGCGGACCCATTCCACGAAGAGAAGGGAATCAACCTTTGAAAAGACCGAAGGCGTGTTCGATGACGATTCGAACGGAGGAAAGGCGGATATTGAAAGCCCGCATCCGCTCCTTGTCCTCAGCAGATGCAGCAGCAATTTCAAGCTCATCAAAAGGACGAACAGTGAATGGGCTTGAGGGATAACCTGGCAGAGCATGTTATTGCAAGCAGCCACCAGTGTAAGGATGCAGCGACCTTTATCAACCAGGACGTACTCGCCATTTTCAAAGTATACATGTCGTCGCATCCACAGGTCAGAACCCTTGAAGATTTTGACGTCCGGAACCGATCCCGGCCATCCTAGCTCAAAGGATGTGAATCGTTTCTCGTGATCGCAAGTAGCCTGAACATTTGTCTGCAAAATGATCAGCAAAGTAATCCCCTGGCGTAGAAACTTACTGCGAACCGCTTCTTGCGGGACATGAAATGAGGGCCGTCAAGTATTGGAATTCTTCGAAGTTGATCAGGGAACCATCCCCGGCACCGAGGCACTTGGAGAAGCCCGACACATCTCTGATGTACCCTTTAATCACAGGTTTGCGCTCGGGACTCGGCCACCCTAGGAAATATGGTCGCAATTCACGAAGGGCACGGCGGACCCGATGGCAGTACAAGAAAACAGTTCCAAACCCGATGGAAAGCTTCTGTGCAGTGCTGAGTGTGTCCGACCCAATTGCTCCGTAGCGTATCAAGAAGCATCCGAGCTGATACTTGACATGCCGCTGAGGGCGACGGCCATGGGGTTGGAAGATCTTATTGTGGGCGAGCAAGCCAACAACCCAATCAAACATTTCTCGGCCAATCCTAGACATCTCTCCCTGTCAGAAGACGCAAAGAATGCCCAAGAATACTGTGTGATGCATACCGAAACATATGACGAAATTCGCGATCTGGTGCTTGTAAACAGACCTGGAAAAAATCCGCTGACTTTGGTATTTTGTCGTAGGAGCCCCTTGACCCATCCCCAACCATGCTTTCTGCAATATCGATCCAATTCAGTGCAAAAATCTGGAGAAACTCTGCAGTATCGTCCGTCCAAAGATCCTTGTCAGATTGTTCTTGATCTTCGAATAAAGCAAGTTGATCTATATCTGGGTCATCCTCGAGAACGAATGAGGCGCCAAGAACCTCCTCTGCGAAGTAGATGATGTCCGATTGGGTTTGTGCCTTCGTCGCTCGAGGCATCAGAGAGTCGCCCAATTGGGATACACAGCCGAGATCATCAAAATATTTATAATATTTTAACTAAAACGTGAACTGAACGGTTCGAACTAATAATTGAGCACCCCTATTGGTTAGATGCACGATGACCTGACTATTCTTTGGAGGAGGTAGCGGCTCGAGCTTAAGCCAATTTACAGTACGTGGTATTGACTGCTGGGATTATCCAATTTAGACTAGTATGCAAAATCCATGCTGAGAAACCCATGACTTGTTTCAGCCGGGGAGACCGAGATTGGAACGATGCAATTCAGTGCCGAGTGTCAAAAGACCAGTTATGAAACGCTACCCCTAGCGAATTAAATTTATTCGTAGCACGAGAGCATTTGCATATCAATCAATCGTTCATTCGCGCCGAATGAGAAATGTCGAGACCGTGAGTTGTAACACGCCGAGAGATATATACAATTCAACGCTACTCGCAAGTATTTGCCGATGCCGAACTATGCCGATGGGCCGGCCTCACAGTAACGGCAGTTGCGACGCCACGGCATCGCGAGGTTTGAACATTATGATCTTTCGCCTTTTGATTTAAAGAGTGAATGTACTTACGAGTTCTCACGGTATGCCATTTCCGAAATTCGGCGATAACGCGACCTGGCCTGCGTCGTGGCTTCGCTATCAATAGAGTCGGAACCCACAATCACCGCAGTCGACGTGTGAGTTGTACTGCCTCACCAATACCTCATGTTCGCTGCGTTGCTTCCCCTCTTCCTCTCATCCACAGCTTCCTCCCGACTTGAATGCTTGCAGATCGTCGTCAATCCACTGTTGCCCACGCTAGGGCCGGCGACCATCAGACAATGGTTAATTACATCAGCGGTGCGACCTGAAGACCTCGGGAGCTCGATATGGTTACTGATCCTTGCGCAGGAGGCAGAGGAGGTCCTGGCGGGGATGGCTTTGGAACTGGTACTGGTGGAGCAGGTGGTCGTGGCATGGGTCCCACTCTCAATGTTGAAGTCTCGACCAGAAGCTTCACTATGAATAATTCACAGCAAGACGGGGAGAGAGGTGTGTCATCCATTGTAATAACACATGCTGAAGGCAAAGCTGTAGGGATTGAGATTCTTCATCGCGTGGTAGCAGTGGAGGTCATTCACGACTCTGCAGAGAGCTACCCACAACCCAGATGCCATCCCGAAACGCGCACAAAGATACTGCAGGATTTATGCGAATGGGCGCTTGATGGTGTGGCTCGGAGATCCGAAACCTCCATCCGTTGGCATTATGGCTGTGAGGATCGGGGAGGCCCGATTCTTTGGCTTTATGGCCCCGCAGGCGCCGGTAAATCTGCTATCATGCAAAGTCTGTGTGGCGACCTGGAGACTGCTGGACAACTCGGTGGTTCTTTCTTCTTCAAATGTGGCCATGCCGCGTGCAGCAATGCCAAGACCTTGTTCGCCACAATTGCTTATCAGCTCGCAGTCCGTGTTCCGTGCTTGAGGGCTCCAATCGCCCAAATTGTGGAACACGATCCATCCATTGCTATGCGAACAATTGTGGTGCAGATGCGCAAACTTATATCGGAGCCTTGTCGCAACTACAGAAGTCGCAGACCTGTGACAATTCTCATTGATGGGCTTGATGAATGCGAAGAGCAGGATATTCAGGTGGAGATCCTACGCATTATCCGGCACTCATCCCCACCCTTTTACTTTATCATCGCCAGTCGGCCAGAAGCCCACATCCGTGATATGTTCAAGTCACCCGTGTATGCTGGGAACTACTTCTCCCTCAATGTTGAACAATCATTTGATGATGTTCGCAAATATCTCAGCGACGAGTTTTCGCGCATCCACCATGAGCACAGCATCATGGCCAAGATTCCACGGCCGTGGCCATCATTCGACATCCTGGAGAATCTGGTCAACAAGTCTTCCGGTCATTTCATCTATGCAGCGACAATAATTAAATTTATTGACGACAAAAACTATTGGCCAACACAACGGCTTGCAGTGGTCCTGGGCAGCAACAGTCAGGGGTCGCCATTTGGTGCACTTGACCAGCTCTATATGGATATCCTCACATCCACTCCAAGACAATCTGAGCTCATTCCTATCCTGTGTGCCATCATGAACTTCGACTTGACTGTTACTGAAATTGATTGGCTCTTTGAGCTCACAGAGGGAGAAACACGGTTACTATTGCGTGGGCTGCATTCCATGCTTCAGTTACCATCAGAGGACAATCATTCCATATCAACCCACCATGCATCATTTCTTGATTTCCTCAATGATCACAGTCGGTCTCACAACTTCTACATCGCTAGTTTGGACCATCGGATTCATCTGGCACGGTTCTTCCTTCAACATTGTGCAGATCGAGATCAGTCATGGGATTGGTCCTCTTGTAATGGACCACGGTATATCCAGCTTATTTCAAAACACAGTCCATCTCACCCATCCCGAAAGGTGTCCCCAGAAAAACTTAATCCCATTCCTCACCTTGCTGCCTCCATCTGCATCTGCTGAAATATGCCCGCTCATTGCAGGCATGGAACCTGATCACATTTTTGCCCAGAACTCTGGCCATTTTGAATCCATGCTGTCCTGGCTCAAAGTCAGTTTTGTTTCAGCACCTGTGACAAGAATCCTTTTGACACCTATTCAGAGAATACCCTCCGTGCCGCAGGACTTGATCGAACTGTGGGAGGACTATATATACATAGCTCCGTGGGGGATGCTTGGTGCCACTTGCTTGGTGAAGCACATCAACTCGCCGAGTTCTGAACTTTGCCAAGTTCTTGTGGCATCAGGGCTTCTTCATTGTGTTCTTCGCAGGATGCTGCATCTGCTGGACATCACATGGGACAAACTGAGAACTATCATTTGCAGTGTTCGACCATGCATCACTGAAACAGGACATCAGGCAACATCTGACAAGATTCTGCAGGCAATCATTCCATGGGAAAATCAGTGCTGAATATGTCGGGACATTGCATTGAAATGTATCCGCAGAATTGTGAATGCTCCTGGGGATCACAGTGGAATCGGCGTCAAAATCGACGACTGGTTGGTGCCATGATCCAGACAGCTGATTTAGCTAACCTTTTGTACAGGTGGTATCTCGCCAGGGTGCTTGAACACTGCCCACCTTGTGATACACTGTATCATGAGTTTCAATGCATCCCACGTCCTGTGATAAAGTCTTACTTTGTGGGGAGATCATACTGGCTTGCAGAACAAATATCCCAGTGGCCGGAAGTGAGGCCTCGCAGCATTTTCAAATCGGATCCTCATGTTGATGTTGTAACCTTTGCTCTGACCAGTCATTCGGTGATCCGACGTTAGAACTTGCCGTCTTCTGGAAGCAAGAGATTCTCCCAGCAAGTCCTTTTTGGGATACCTAGGCATCATCGCATTGTCACCGAGTTCGAGAGGGCGAGAGGGCATCAGCGCGACGAAGCCAAGGTAGAGTTCAAAATTGGAGCGAGAGCATGAGGTCGTGGATTGGACAAACACGATTGATTCCAGGCTTGATAATAAGGCAAATTCTATGTGGCTCCCCAGGTGCCAGTTATATAAGCGACGCCTCCTTCAACTCTACAAGGGGCACCATCGATGTCAGAGTGCCCCTGATACGGCAAGTGCATCAGCAAAGAGTGGATTTATGTAATTTTCTCATTTTTGCTGTCATCCCAGCCGAATATCTGACGGAAAGATGACCATGACTGATGTCTTCAGGTAGCACATACTTGAGCAAGTGTTAAAATGATTTTTCTTCTGAGAATAATGCCATGCAATTGAGCAAGAAATGTTGACACATCCAAATTTGATCGTGATACTTCATCTCGTCAACTTTGAGGTCACTTTTGTTTCAAAAGGAATTGGTGCATGTAAAGATTCTTGGGCATCTATCCGATAGAAAGAAGCAATATTTATGCCGTGCAGTGTTTCAACTATTCTGAACAGGCAGGTCCAAAAATTCCCAAATTGGGCCATTGCATGAGGACGCTACATCTTTGGCGTCAAGCAAGACGTCAAGTCAAACTTCAAGATCTGCTTCTAGATTCATTTATTTACTGGGGGCGCAATTACCCCTGCAACTCCCCCCGAGGGCATACATTTCAGGTTGAAGCGCCCGGGGTGCCGAATAGAATCACCCAAATAATAAATATTCATACTTCATTGGCTGAATCTTTAGTAGTGAACCAGCGAAAAGTGAAGGAGGGATATCCATGGTCGCACTGACTGAAAGAACACCATGGAGAGAAGTCAAAGTGCAACAGATGATAACTTGAAGCATGAGAGACATTCGAATCTGAGACAAAGCGTGTTTCGATCCAGTGAAGAATCTGAGTCTCACGGTGTTGAGTCTGAGTCGGTGAAGGTTTTGAGGAGTGTCTCGAATTGTATTCTCACTTGTTGGGACGTTTTCTGAATCTCAGGATTTTCAGTTGATCTTCAACTTTGAATCGACGACGAGGGAGCACTTCAAGTTTGATGCTTGGATTGCAAGGCGCCGTTTTTTAGCACTAAAGGTAAAGCCAACGCAAAACAAGTGAGCGGATGCGAGCTCGAGGAGGCGTTGAGTCGTGAAGGAAATCTTGAAATGAACTCAAGCCAAGCGCCCATGAGCGGCAAAGACGGGGTGGAGGGCGAAGAAGGTGCAGGCGAAACAGTTTGAAAGGTGGGCGGACGGCGAATCGAACAACCGAAAATGTTGCAGGAAAGGGGCATCCCCGAGCGAGTAATGCGGTCCGTGGGGTGGGACGCACCGTGGGTGCAGTACGGTGCGCGTGGGAGATGGCTGATGAGCGAAGCAAGTTGAACGTGAAGGCACAGTGCAAACAGGTGACCCGTATCTCGTAGACAGGAGCAAGGCGGGCGCCACATACCACCAAAATATTAAATAACGAGGGGTTTAAATCGTGTTTTGGCTCGAGTTGACTGGTCGCCTCACCGAGGATTTTGAGGGACAGGGAGGACTTCGCGTGAGATGCTTCGAGTCTAAATGACTTTTCAGTCGGCAAACACTGGAGTCGAGTTTCAAGTCCAGGCGCTTTTCACGCACCTTTCTCCTCTTTTATGGATTGGAGTTTCTCAATCGACGGGAGTGAGTTAAACTTTGAGTCGGTGCGGTTCGGGATGCGACTCGACACAGCAAGGATTAGGAGGACGATACAGATTGTATTGAGGCGCCATGATTTGGATTCGAGAAGGCGCATGGAAAGGAGTGCGTTTTTGGCTTTTTGTTCTTTTTTTGAGGCGTGTTCCACGCGAACGGGTGCGTTAATTCGGGCGTGTGTTTGGATAGGATGCGCTCGAGTCGACTCGCTGAAGACTTTAAGGGGTGCGAATTTGTGTGAAGACTTCAAGGGGTGCAAGTCTGTGTGCGGGCGGAGGTTTCGAGCCGTCGTTTTCGGGAGACGAGAGAACCGAGAGTGGGGCAGGGAACGTAGTAGAGGTGGGAGTCGAGAGCAGTGGATGCACGGTGATGAGGTCACGGTGCGGTACACGACGTGTGAGAGCGATGGTGGGCAGTGCGGGGAAAAAGCGAGGTCGGAGGTGCGTGGAGAAGAGATTTGGAAGGAGCAGACCAGGTCGAGTTGCAGGCGAGGCCCGCATGGGATCGAGAGGAGCAGGAACGAGGAGGGCAATTCGATGCGCGGGCTAAGTAAAGCTAGCGGGAAGCGATGCGGGGAGATACAAGGCGAGAACTCAGAGCAAGGAGAGAGGGGTACCCACGACGGTTGCCACGACAGATAACTCGGAGATAGTACGACGACGGCTTTCCTCTCTTCGCATGAAGTTGATAAAGATGATGAATCCATTTATGCGCCGACTTGAATCAAGGCGTATGGAAGCAAGGACAGCCAGTAGTTTCGTGCTGGGGTAAGAAAGTAACCGATGTCAATTCACGCGCGAGTGGCAAGACAGGGACCATAAAATGAATGAGAGTCTTGCATCATCGCCGTCGTCCATCGCGCATGTCAGCTAGATCAGCGACCAGTCTTGCGCAAGCTCGCAGAGGTCGCCGCGGGAAGGGAGGAGCGAAGTGTGGCGGTGCCATTCAACGTGACAGATCCGCTGATATCGGGAGTCACGGTGACGCGCTTGCTCTCCGCCGGCCTCTGCACTGCGCTGCCCTCGCGCATCTCGTATTCATCTTAGTCCTTGCTCACCTCTTTTGCATGCCCAGCTTCACGAGCGACGCCGATATCAATCGTCTGCCATGCTACCTGCGACCCCGTGCCGCCTCTCATTTATTTCCGACTAAGGCTCCAACCGTTTTCATTCACAAACGTTTGTAGACGGTTATAACCGTTTTAATTTCGTTTTTGTTTGCATCTGGTGACAAATAGTTTGAAAACTGTTTATAAACGGTTTAAATGGTTATGTCCGGAAAGTTCAGAGGGTCCACGGGTAGGCTGAAGAAGAGGCCTGAAGACATCCCAGAGCAGCTATGGTGTAATCAGTTCCTAGAGTTTCATCACGGCTCCCCAGGCTGGTGATCCCAGCACAAATGATCGGCGATCCCGGGTGCATCAGTTCACTGTTCCCATTGATCAGCAGACATCTCAACAGTGTATTGTGGCTGTTAAATGCGGGGGTGAGTAGCAGGATGTACTACATTGTATCATTATCGCTGGTAGCAGCACTCAGAAGTATCTTGTGCTGCTGGTATCCCGCCAATTGAGGCGGTCATAAGATAATATCATTTAAAACCATTTTGAACCGTTTTAAGCGGTTCAAACCCGTTTAGTAACCGTTTCCGTTTGATTTGCCCAGCTCGACAAACGGAAAACAAATGGTTGGAGCCTTATTTCCGACACGCGCCCGCTCTCGCGTCTGCTCCGGATACGGTCCGCTTCCCGCCCCTGTTTTTTGCGCACTGTCCAGCCTCGTTTGCTTGCCTGCGCATATGATGAGAAACCGGTCGCAAATTTGTCTCCTTCAGCGGTATTGTCTTCCGCTTGCAAAGGACCCATAGCGCTGTATGTTCTTCGTCTAAATCTGGGCAGCGAGGCTTGCTCTTACGTTTTGTCTTTTGGCGGCTGGAAAACGCAGAATCTCACTTTTCTTCCGCATCGATGCTGCCACGCTGGTCAATTGC
The DNA here is from genome assembly GCA_014462675.1 of Mycena sanguinolenta. Taxonomy (NCBI): domain Eukaryota; kingdom Fungi; phylum Basidiomycota; class Agaricomycetes; order Agaricales; family Mycenaceae; genus Mycena; species Mycena sanguinolenta. The sequence goes on along the minus strand of JACAZH010000003.1, from coordinate 1,245,531 downwards.
AATTGAGAAACTTGCCTGGACTTAGCGCCTGCAGCCACGTTAGCCCTCACACCCGAGCAATCCAAAACCAACTGCAGTTTCTTTGCCTTGGCCAATTCTTCTACGCGCCGAATGCGCCTCAACTTTGACTCCGAGTCATTACCATTTGATTCCCGAGAGAACCGCAATGGAGGGAGGGAGGGATACAGGTGTTTGGTCACCGTGTGCGTTTTTCTCGCCCTTCAGCTTCTTGCCGTTCCTTCATCCGCGCTCATGCATTCCCTCATCCCATGTTCGTTCTCCTGCACCTGTCTTCTATCCATCCGGACCTGCGATCCGCTTCGCACTCCCACCTCGCAGTATTTCCTCGACTGGGACGCTGCGCCTTCGGTATTGCACATACATTCGACGCCCACTATGCGTGCCCGTGCCTCGCGTCGCTGAGGGGCTATCTCCGCCGCTCTCGCTTTTCTCGGAACCCCGCCGCCGCCGCCGCCGCCCACATCCTCATCCTTGCTCACTAGCATTCATCCGCTTCCAACACTTAATCCAATGATCTCGCTCTGAGCCTAAACACCGCGTGGGCCAACAAAACCACCTCCGTGGCGCTCTCCCGTCTTGCCGGCTGGGGCTGCTTTAGATTCGAATTTGTCACATTTGTTATCTGTGCTGCGGACGACGATCTTCGAGGGCTTCGTTGGTGGTGATGGCGATAGTTCACGGATGTCAAGGATCGCACAGAGTTCCAGCTTCCCAGGCTGGGTTAGCTCGTGAGCGAATCACGAATTTTCTGCAAGCGGAATGGAATGGCTGCTGTTAATATTATACAATTAAACAATGGTGCAGAGGTATGAACGTGCACTTTGACGGCGGTCCGCCATACAACGCGATCGTAACTCCTTCCCACCTAGTACCTCATCGCTCCGTCTCGTCAAGAGAGGCAGCTGTTTCTTGAATTGTCGACAGGGTGCTTTCTGTCCCGGCTTGCTTTCCGAGTTCGCATTCGGGTTCCCGTTTCGAAGAGGTGATACCGTGAAAGAGCTAGCCTGGGGATGTGAGTTCAAGCTCGCGTTGCGATGCGTGTTTGAGAGGCGAAGAATTCGAGTTCGAGTTGGCCTTGGAAGTCAAGTTTGAGTTGGCCTTCGAATTTGAGCTCGGGGAGGCGAGAAAGTCAAGTTTGGTGAGCGAGGATTTTGTTTTGTGGGGACGATTGTGAGGATTTTGTTTGAGTTCGAGGTGCGCGGGCGGAGGATTCGGGTTTTGAGATTTGATGTTGAGATTTGAGATTGAGACGAGCAGAGCCAGGAGGTGCTGAGGCGTGTGTGATTTGAATTAGAGTTGGCTTGGCGAGAATTGGTCTTATCTGCGAGAATTATGATTATGATGCCATCTTTTGATTCTTCTGAGTGGGCTCGGGGAAGTTATTTTGAGGCAACGAGCATTTTGTTTCGAGGCTCGCTTGGTTTTGTCTTGCGGCGGGCGAAATTGGATTTGCAGTGAGTGTTTTAACTTTTGAAGCAACTTCCTTTCGGATCGGAGTGGGAGACGGGGGCGAGAGGCAGAGGGGAGCCAGACGATGTCGTAGAAACGAGGTAGAGTTGGACCAAGGCAGAGTCGGACCAAGGCAGAGTCGAAGAGACCAGTTCTAACGGGAAGCTGGTGGATCACATTGCGGTGTGCTGGGTGGAATCATAAAAATCCTTATTGATAAATAGCTGAAGTCGGAGGCGATTTTGAGTCTGAATCGCCAGAGGCTTCATGTAGCATTTAAACTGTTCGACTTTGAGGCCTGTTTTTTTCTCTGTTTTTGAGTTGAAGTACAGGGAGTTCGGGTTTGGATTTGAATTTGGAGCGGATTTTGAAACCTGGTTTGAGGCGGGATCCGAGTCGACTTCGGGACCTGCACTTTGAGGCGGCGCGCGCGTGTTGAGGAGGCGAGGATTCGGACGCGTGAGGTGAGGTTCTGAGCTGTGAGACCATTCACCACATGGCTACTTCAAGGATGCACTGGCCGATGGCGCACGAATGATGCGTCACTATAGTAGCCTGACCTCTGTGCATTCCGTTCTTCGAAGCTGGCTTCCGCAGACATAGGAACATTGCACACTCAAGATTCAACGCGAAATGGTCGATGAGAAGAGGAACATCGCACAAACAACTCCTGCCAGAGTGCTTCTGGATCGCGCCGAGAAAGAGATAGGCGGATTGGCCGGCGCACGAGGTACGCGCGATTCATCATGTCGATTATCGGCTCACGACAAGTTAGCCGCGAAAGAGAAAGAGAAAAAAAAATAGTCGAAAATTACGAACTCGAGATCCAGCCACTCAAAGATCAAAATTCAAATAAATAAAGCGCAGCAACAGTCCTTGGCCGTCGGGGCTGGGGGCACTGCCAATCACGCCGAACCGACGACAGTGCTCATTTGCTCACCTCTGTGGCCCGGTTTCTCGTGAAAATGGCCGTGAAGATCGCTGTGAACGCCGTTATTGGCGATATTTGGCAACAATCGAATTCGGAGCAGGTGGCGTACGCGCCGCCATCGTACATGCGACATGCCGCTCAGGCTTGCGCCTTCTACGTTGCGTGCTCTCCGTTTTATGCCCCAATCCACGGCCGAGCAAAGAGCGTACGTCCGCCCTCATCACTCCCGGTAGCTCATACTTATGTTATATTCACAGTCATAGTAATAGCTTTATCATTTGTGTATGTACTTACAAACTATATTGATAAAGAACGAAACATACCTTTCAAGCACCAAGACGAGCAAGTGATGGATGGCGAATGAAAAGAGAAAAAAATACTATAGGGCGAAAGTGAGGTGGATCATCAAACCAGCGCAGGACGTATATGCTGTACACCTAAACTCACAAGATACGTATACACCCCCGGCGATCGCGCTGGGACCGACGGCGTCGGCAGACTCAAATTCCGATTTGGTGTTTGCGGGGACGGAAGGAGGGAGAACTTTAGGTTCTGAGGCATGGTTCGAGCCGACTCCCAAGTTGTTTTGTGTCGCATTTCGACTCGTGTTTCGGCCCTAAACTCGGATTTTGAGGCGTGACTTGAGTCGATCTGGGAACGAAGCACGCAAAAGAAAAACAAGCAAGAGGGTGAGAGCTCGAGGAGGCATTGAGTCGTACACGAAGATGTCCTGAACAAAGTCGAGGCGAGCACAGCTGAGGGGCGGGGCGAAGATGGAGTAGAGGATGTGTGAGGGGCTCCAACGATTGAGGAAGTTGCAGGAAAGTGACAGGCGACCATTTCCAAGCGAGTGATGGGGTGCATGGGGTGGGGCGGTACCACGGGTTCAGCACGATGCGTGCGAGCAATGAGTGCGAGAGATGAATCGGTGGCTGGGGGCTAGGCGGGCCGAGGGCCAAGCAGGATCGGAGTCTGACTCGAGAACAGTGCGGAGACGAGCGGATGTGAATATAGATGCGGTCTTGTGGACGTGTGGGTGGGAGGGTGCCACGAACGAGTTTCTCGCTGAGCGGAGATACAGATAGAGCGAGGTGGGCGACACGTAGCAAGGCGGCCGACATATGGGATAGCACGGCGAGCTGGATTGCCTGGGGAGGGGAATGGGAGGCGCGACAGGAGGGAATCATAGATCGAGACCATGAGGTAGATATTGTGGGATCTCCTTGCGTTGCGTTCGATGGTCGTGATTGGCGAAAGCGAAATGCGGCCCTGTGTAGGTAGGATCTGGCAGCGGGTGCGGACGGAGATGATGCATGAGCTCAGATCTCAGAAAGCGCCCGAGATACGACATTGGATATTCGAGGCTATGACACGGAGGGAGGTGGATGAACGGGTTGTAAGCAAGCGGAGGACTGTGGCATGGGGGATTTTGGACTGGGAGTGAATGCAGGTGCGTCGGAGAGAGCACTTTAGAGGGGAGGGAGGGAAGATCAAAGCAGTGATGTGACCAGAAGAAGCGAGGCGAGATGCGGACACTTCGAGTACTGGAGGTTGTGAGAGGAGGGATTGGGGTACATGAAACATAGTGAACGCACGACGACGATCTCCCGCTTTCTTAGCATCCAATCGATCTTGAATGCACGATGCGCTGACTTGTGGCTTGAGGCACGGCGGATTGAATGAAGATGAAGAGCAGGCCCAGCAAGAAAGTGTCGACAAAGATACCAGCAATGGCAACCGCCGATGTCGATTTGAAATTCCGTCCATGCGCGAGGGGCAATTGGGCCAGAATCTAGACTCCAGCAGAGGGATTTGGCCACGACCGTCTTTGATCGGGTCTATGGGCACGCGAAGTCACCTCGTCGAGGTCGTTGCAGGAGAAACTACGATGTATCCCTGCCCGAAATCAGCCGTTTACTCTCATCGTCAAATGAACTCAAACGCCACCCGTGGAGCTGCGTGGACAGCTTTGAAGAAAAGTCTGGGGAGAACGCCAGTCGGTGCCGCGTGGGCGGAGGAGGAGAGCGAGGACAAGCGAGATGGTGGTTCGGAGAGAGAGACTGAGAGGGAATGTGGTGATGCGTGACAGATCCGCTCCCCGTGACAGATCCGGTGATGTCGGGCATCACGCGTTTCGGCGCTTGCTCCCGACCACCATCAACAGCGACATTTCCGAGTCGCCTCTCCAGTCGCTTTCGAGGGATGGCGTCACGATTCGCCTCGTTGATTGGCGAGGCCCTTCTCTCGCTCTCGCGGTACGTCAGTGCCGCACTTTTTGCTCGTGCGTTCTCGGGTACACTGGGTTATTGGCCATGGGTCGGTGTTCTCGTACGCGCGCGGTTTCGGTGTCATTGCGAGACCGGCCTCTTTGTCTACCGACACTTGTATCTTTGCACTCGCTCTCCGTCCCACTCGTCCACGTCCAACCTCCACTCAGCGCCTGCACTCCTCCCCGCCACCTGCGTCTCCCAGCACGACTGTGGATCTCACGACCCTCTTGCAATTGCTTCGTCTTTACTGATCCGGCATACCCATAGCTGTCTGCTCTCCCGCATCCACCTACGCCGTCTAAAATATCGCCCGCTTTCTACATCGCCATCCTCATCATAAACTCCCGATCGACCGCGATTTAGGTGTCTACAGAGCGAAATTACAACGGATGTGGACGAACGGTCGAGGCACGGCGAGCGAGCGAATGAAAGTAAGCCCCCTTGCCGTTCCTGCTTTCCCCATCTTCCCTGTTCTGTGCGTGGCTTTTCTTTGCCTCCCTTTTCTTCGAGCGATTCCATTTTCCATTCATTTCCCGCCTTCTAATTCTCTTTGCCTTTTTCTTTGCCTCTTTTTTCCGCTCGCTTTCTTTGTCACGGCATGACGCTCCATTATAGGTCGATCCTACACTGCGCGCTACATCCATCCTACGTACGACTACACGGATTGCGGTCTCGCACCTGCTCAACGCCGGCGTCTGCAGCCTCGTCACTGGCTCGTTCCCATGTTGGCGAGCTCGCGTGCTTCCAACACGTTTTTGGTGCTATATATACCTCACGCACGCTGCGCTGATCGAGTGCTCTCGCATAGGTATGTATCGATTCCGTTCATCACTATTCGATACCAGCGCTAAATTCACATCCTATTCTTGATTAATGTTGCCGCGACTCAGACCTGAGTCTCCCAAGTCGACTTCGCGAAGTCGACTTGAGCCGAGTCGAGTCGAGTCGCAGCTGCGACTTAAGTTGACTTCGGAGTCGAGTCGAGTCAACTCCGAGTCGACTGGAGCGACTTGAAGTCGAAGTTTGTGCAAAAATTTTTAAACACGCTTGGGGGTGGTTTGGATGACAAAAAACGAATTTCTTGGAAACTTGATACAGCGTGACTCAGCGCGTGACACAAGCGTGATATATGTCACGTTTCTGTGACATCGCTGCAAAACCAGTCTCGACTTCAGTGCAACCACAAAATAACTTGTGCACTGGGCCCGAAATGATATAATTCCACATGTTCTGCATTTCCCTGCAATATTTTGTCCTGAGTACCCACATATATAGCCTTTAACCTTAATGGGTCATCGAAAAATTGGCTAGAAAGCGAAATCAGTCAAAAATCAGCCAGGTTTCACTCACCTGAAGTGTGTAGGGTGGTATTGCAGAATATTAAAAAAAATTTGTACCTGAAGTCGACTCAAGTCGACTCGAAGTGACTTCAAGTGACTTGTAGTCACAAACTCAAGTCGAGTCGAGTCGAGTCGAGTTCTCGAGTCGACTTACCAAGTCGCGACTCGACTTGGTGAGTCGCGGCAACATTATTCTTGATCCACCAGCGGGAGCGCGTGATCTCCCCGCTTTGCCCACTCGCCGGCCTATCTCATCGCCTTGTTTGATCGCTCAGCACGATTCAAGATCGGCAAGACCAATATCGTGCGTAGTTGGGCCGGCCTGCATCACCGACTTTATCGAGCTGCCGAGGCTGGACCGCGCGCCGGGTCTCCGGTAATACTCATCCGATTCTGATGCGTGTGTTTTCGCCCTGCCGTCCCGCTCCCGCGTGACTGACCGTACGTCAATGGCATCGCACTTAATCGGAATCACAATATCCCAGATTTCAATCTGTAGGGCGCGGGGCGGAACGCTTTGGTCGCACATCCCATACGAGGAATGCCCTTTTCTTTCTTGGACATAGATTGTGCGTGCATATTTATCTGCTCGAACAAATTAATATTGTGATTTATTTGCCGCCAGTGGAACACGCGACCACGCAGGCCACGTGTGAGAAGCAATGCATTATATTCGTCTTTTTTCTCTATGAAGCTTCTTGCAGGGTGGTACAGATGCTGCTTCGTGTCCATGATGTCACCGTGTCGGTTTCTAGCTCCCGATATAATATCAATTTCGCGGGTTTCCCAGATATGTGATTTCCCCGCTTTGCTGGATACATAATTTCGCCACCAGAGCAGTTACTTTCTCCGCAACCCGAGATGAAGATGGACGGAATGTGACATGAAGACAGACGGAACACAATGGACAGGAAGATGGGCAAGATGAAGATGTTGCGCCCTTTAGCTTGCGTCAAAATGCTGCGGGGGGAAAGCATTGCGAGGCTCGTTTGTTTGGTTTCTATTGGAATCTGTGAGGTCCGGGTGAACCGAAAGGTAAATAGACCCCGCAGTAGTTGTCAAGAAGCCAAGAAAACACACAAGCTGAGTGGGTGAAGTGTTGGATTCGAGAAAACTGTCTAGCTATCTACGCACTATCTAAATAAATAGTATTTTGAAGCCCTTGTACTAATTACCTTGTTCTGGATATGTAAACTACCTTGTATCCTAAAAGAGTATCTACTTGTGTCCATGAATAGAATAATGGCCGCAGTGTTGAACATGACGACCTTGTTCAACTCTCGGCCGATTGATGCAAAGCCCGAGATCACCGAAATCACTTGATGGCCGAATGCGGATCCATATCCGTTACAGAATCAAGGACAACAATTCCAGATAAGCAGTGAACCCGTCGCAAACGCACGGGAATTTATTAGACAGGACGGCGTAGTTAAGGAACTAATTAAACCAAGTGAAACTATATTATCCAAAGGAAGGGAAAGCGCCGCAGGACAGAATAAATTCAGGGGGAGGGCACGGTAGCTGTGGCCTGAATATAGGCAGTTAAATGAGTCGGAGATAGCGAGCGGTGAACTCGAATTCCAACAGTTCAGTCATTTGTTTTACGGGGAGAGAGCGGGATTTGTTTCTCAATGTGATTCAAAGACACATTCAAGATATCTGTCTGTTCGTGGCAGACGGCGGTTCTCATTTTATTTCGGCCTTTCGAAGGCACTGATGCGATCACTATAATGCAGTGAGAATTGCGATGCAGATATTTATGAATTCTTTAGCTAATGTGGGTTCAGGGCCCGACTGAACGTCGAATCTCCAGGATATTGTCATTTGCTCCACTCAACCCGTGAACGGAGTTCTCTTGCAAAGAGCATCAGACTCCACGCCTCGAGCGAGTGCGAATCCAGGACTCGCACCCAGCTTTTCGCCCTTCGCATTTCCACTCATGATCAGCCCCCTCTATTTCAGGAACAAGACGGCTGTGCGAACACTTCGACGTGCGAAGGTAGAGGCTGTCCAGCGCGCACAGCCTCGTCCGACTTCTCTCTTCTGCCCCCCACAAGCCTCACTTGCTTCCTGTTCTGCATTACACCACAAGCCGCTATACGCACAGTACCTGTGGCAACGGATCTGTGCCATCATGTTTCCCGACGTCCGGATGATGAATAATTACATCAATGGTGCGTGCGGGATTTGAAGCACTGGAGAGCCCGGGGCGATAATTTATTCGATCACCACAGGAGGCAGAGGAGGCGCGGGAGGGCAAAGCCACGGAAGCAGTATAGGTGGTGCTGGCGGCCACGGGATGGGACCCAGCTTGAATTTTGACATTCGGCCAGCCGGAAACTTCACCATGAATAACACGCAGCAAGGCGAGACAGGCACGTCGCACACATTTGGACCTGTACCATGACATTGAAAAGTTCCTACAGGAATTTATATACTACACCACGTGGTGGCGTTGGCGGCCATGTACGATTCAGCGGAGAGCTTCCCGCAACCCAAATGCCATCCCGAAACGCGCACGGAGATGCTTGATGATCTTCGCAAATGTGCAATGGACCCACATCCGAGAACTAGGATTCTCTGGCTGTATGGTCCTGCAGGTGCAGGCAAATCCGCAATCATGCAAACACTTGCAGGCCAGCTCCGGGATGCTGGCAGGCTCGGTGGCTGCTTCTTCTTCAAACGAGGCCATGCTACGCGTGGCAACAGCCAGGCTCTTTTCTCAACAATTGCATACCAACTCGCACTCAACTTTCCTTGGTTGAGGATCCCGATTTCGCAGGTGGTGGAAAATAATCCCTCTGTCGTTGTGCTATCCATCGAGACCCAGATGCAGAAGCTGATATCCGAGCCTTGCTCCCTTCGTGGAAGGCAAGACCCCCTGGCAATTATCATTGATGGCCTCGATGAATGCGATGGTCATGCTGTGATTACACCACTCCTGTCCGTTTTTTCATTGCCAGCCGCCCAGAACCCCATATTCGCGAGATGTTTGACTCCTCCTTCTATTCCGGCCACTATCGCTCAGTCAATGTAGAACAATCATTCCATGATGTCCGCAAATATCTCTCTGACAAGTTTTTGCGTATTCATGGCGAGCATCGGACTATGAGGAATATCCAATTGCCTTGGCCCTCGTGGGACATACTAGAACAACTTGTTCGGAAATCTTCTGGCCACTTCATCTATGCAGCAACAATAATCAAATTTATTGACGACAAAAACTATCGGCCAACAGCATGGCATTGAAATGTATCTGCAAAATTGTGAATGCTCTTGGTGAGCATGGTGAAACAAGCATCAAATCCATCAACTGGTTGGTGCCATGCTCCAAACAGACGATTTAGCTAACCTTTTGAACAGGTTTAATCTCGCGGAAGTGCTCAAACACTGCCCACCTTGCGATACACTGTATCACGAGTTTCAATGCATCCCATGTTCCATGATGAAGTCTTACTTTGGGGGGATGTCATACTGGGAGTATGACCTTCTCGCAAAACCAATATCCCAGTGGCTGGAAGTGAGGCCTCACAGTGTTTTCAAATCGGATTCTGATGCTGATGTTGTAACCTTGCTATGACTAGTCATTTGGCGATCCGACATTGGAACTCGCCGTCTTCTGGAAGCAAGAGATCCTTCCTCTCGCCAACAAATAACCTTGGTCGAATACCCACGTGTCATCGCATTGTCACTGAGCTTGAGAGAGCGAGAAAGCATCAGCGTGACAGAGGCAAGGCAGAGCTCAAAACTTTGGAGCGAGAGCATCAGGTGGTGAATCGCGGACGACAATTGGGCAACTGCGACTGATTGTGGGCCTGAAAAATAAAATATTCATACTTGATTGGATAAATATCTAATGTACCAGCGAAGGAGTGAAGAAGGGATAGCCATGCCCGCACTGACTGGGTGAACGCGATCACCAAAGAGTAAAAGTGCAAGTGAGTAAACAGAACGAGAATAAAAGACAGAGATGATAACTTGAAGCATGGAAGACAATCAGATCTAAGACAAATAATTTGAGGCGCGTTAAGGATTCCGAGTCTCGCGGTGTTGAGTCCGAGTCGGTGAAGGTTTCGATGAGCATGCTAAATCGCGTTTTCGGTTGTTGGGGCGTTGTCTGAATCTCAGGATTTTCAGTCGGGTTTTGAGTTGACGAGGGAGAACTCCAAGTTCGATGCTCACGTTGCGAGGCGCGGTTTTTTGCGCGCGAGAGGTAAAGCCAAAGGAAAGTAAGTGAGTTGGTGCGAGTCCGAGGAGGTACTGAGTCGTGGACGAAGTGTTGAGGCGAACTCGAGCCAAGCGCGCACGAGCGGCATGGCAAAGATGGGGTGAAGGCGGGTAAAGGAAGTTTAGGCGGAGAAATCTGAAACGCGCGCGGACGGCGAATCGAACAACTAAAAATGTGGCAGGAAAGGGGATTCCCGAGCGAGTGATGCGGCCCGTGGGGTGGGGGGGTACAGCAGGTGGTACGGTGCGTGCAGGAGATGGCTGCAAAGCGAGGCAAGTTGAAAGTGAAAGCCAAAGGTGCCACGAACACCCGTATCTCGTAGGTCGGAGCAAAGAGAGCGCCAAATAACACAAGAATATTGAATAACTGATTCGCCGAGGGTTGGAATCGTGTGTTGGGTCGAGTTGACTGGGATTTCGTTCTGAGTCGCCGAGCCTAGGATTTTGAAGGGCGGCGAGAACGTTGAGTAGGGTATTTAGAGTCGGCAAGGATTCTGAGTCGGCGAACACTGAGCTGTGTTTTGTGTCCAGGGGCATTTGAGGCACGTTTCTCCTCTTTTATGGATGGGGGCTTTTGAATCGACGGGAATGAGTTGAACTTTGGGTCGGTGTGATTCGGGATTTGAACACGGCGAGAATTACGAGTACGGGTAAAGATTCTATTGAGGTGCAGGGATTTGGATTTGAGAAGGCGCATGGAGCGGTAGTTCGCTTGACCCGGAGTGCGTTTTTGGGTTTTTTTTTTGACGCATGTTCTGAGTGGACGGATGCATTGATCCGGAGGCGCGTTCCGGTAGGATCGGCGGGGAGCCTCGAGTCGGCTCGCTGAAGATTTTGAGGGTGTGAGTTTGTGAGTGGGCGGAGGTTTCGAGATGTCGTTTACCGGAGGCGAGAGATCCGAGGGTAGGGCAGGGAACGGAATAGAAGTGAATGATGCACGGGGACGAGTTCAAGGCGCGGGACGCGGCATGTGCGAGCAATGGCCGGCGGTGCGGAGATAAATTGAGGCCCAAGTACGTGGAGAGGATATTCGCAAGTAGCAGACCAAAGTCGTAGACGTCCAGTCGCACGCGATGCCCGGATGGGGTCGAGACAGGTAGGAACAAGGGGGCGATGCAATGCGTGGGTCAAGTGCAGTTCGAGGGAAGCGACGCGGGGAGATACGAGGCGAGAGGATTTAGAGGAGGGTGAGACGGGTACATGGGACCCACGACTTTTGCCACGACAGCCAATTCGGAAATAGTACGCAATCACGATGACGTCAGCTTTCCCCTCTTTGCATGGAGTGGATGATGATGAATGCTTCACCGACTTGAATCGAGGCGTGCGGTCATCGGAAGCAATGACAGCAGGTAGATTCGTGCTAGGGCAAGAAAGAAACAATGACGTCGATTGATGCGCGAGTGGAACCCAGACAATTAATGAGAGTCTTGACTCATCGCCGCCGTCCATCGCGCATACCAGATAGATCATCAACCAGCCCGACGCCAGCTCGCCGAGGTCGCGGCGGGAAGCGAGGAGCAAAGTGTGGCGGTGCCTTCCGTGGCGGATCCGCTGATTTCGGGTGTCACAGCGAGGGCGCTTGTTCTCCGCCACCACCCACCACTCTTCTGCACTGCGCACCTGCATCTCGTGTTCTTCTCATTCCTTGGTCGGCCGCTTATTTTGGATATCACGGTTCACTGAAGATGCCAATGCCAATCGTCTGCCCTGCTACCCTGCAACTCCATGTCGCCTCTCATATACTTCTTGCGCGTCCGCTCTCCCGTCTGCTCCGGATATGGTCCGCTTCCCGCCTCTGTTTTTTGCGCACTGTCCATCCTCGCTTGCTTGCCTGCACATATGACAGTGAGAAAGTGGTCGCAGATTTGTCTCCTTCAGCGGTGTTGTCTTCCGCTTGCGAAGGGCCCACAGCGCTGTATGTCCTTCGTCTAAAGCTGGGCAGCGAGGCTTGATGTCACCTCATGTCTTTTGGGGGCTGAAAAACCTCAGAATCTCATTTTGCTTCCGCATCGATACTGCGCTGTTAAACAATTAAACAATGGCGCGCGGGTATCAGTGTCCAGCTTGACCACGGGCCGCCATACAACGTGACCGCACCTCCTTCCTACCTAATACCTCACTGTTCTGTCTCGTCAAGAGAGGCTGTTGTTACGTGAATTGTCGACAGCGTGCTTTCCGTCCCGGCTTGCTTGCCAAGTTCGCGTTCGGGTTCCCATTTCGGAGGGGTAATGCCGGGAAGAGCTAGCCTGGGGATGCGAGCTCGAGCTCGCGTTGCGATGCGTGTATGAGAGGCGAGGAATTCGAGTTTGAATGAGTCTTGGGAGTCAAGTTTGAGTTGGCCTTTGAATTCGAGTTCGGGCGGAAGTTTGATGGGCGAGGAATTTGTCTCGCCCGCACGTTACGCAGCCCGCGAGTGACCTTGGTCAGCTCGAGGCAAATACATTATGCGCGCGTCGGTGTATGTGTTTGTATTCGTATTCCTTTTGTTGACTCAGTGTTTTGCCAGCACTGAACTCGCGTTCATTTCCTGAGTGGCTGGTAGAAGCCCGGGGTATCCCGCTGCTTCGCTTACTCGGCAAGCTATCTCTCCGCCTCGCTTGATTACTGAGTACAACGAGCAGTCATCAAGCATCAAGAGCAATGCCGCGAGTGAGTCATCGTTATCCACCGCCGGATCCATGGAAAGAACGCGGCCGGCGTGTGCTAGATGAAAGAGGCCTTTTCAATAAGTCCCTTTCTATTCATCATAACAATTCCTTCGCCCCTTCAGCGCACTGAAAGTCGGGTTTTCAGCAATGCTGTTTTTTTTTGCGTCATGAAAGGGCCCTCGACACTTTTTCAGTTTCCAACGAAATGAGACCGATACTTCCCTCCAGGTTCAAAATCTAAATTGATGCTACATATTTCACGCTTAATTTTTGTCCATCATAACACATTACTACATTCATTGTCTCGTGGTTGGCGTGTTCAGACCCGTGCTTCTAAGCTGTGCTTTGAGGTGCCGAAAATTTTGAGGCGACGGGGCTTGTGAGCCGCGCGTTAATTCGACTCGCATCTTACTTTGACTCGGGGAAAACTTTCAGTCCGAGGATTTTCAGCCACGCGCTTTGTTTGGCGCAGCAAGGATTCTGAGGCGCATGTTTGAGTGAGCCTGCGAAACTGGTGGAACAACGAGGGAAGCCGATTGGACGCAGCGAGGAATTGGGACCCGTTTTGATTCATCGAAGAGTTTGAGGGGCGTCGCGAGTCGGGCGTATGGACTGTTGGATCCTGAGACGGGGTTTTTAACTGCGCTTTTTAAAGCGTGGTTTGAGCCGACAGGGTATGTTTGAAGACGCCGTTGAGGTGACGCTTTTGAATCGACGATGAATTGAGGTTTCAGGTTCGTGTCTTGAGCAGCGATTTGAGACAAGCGGGGAAGGATTTTAAGCCGTGTCGTCAGCCTGCGAGTATTTGGAGCCCGCCAGGATCTTGTGTGTGCAGAAATTCAGCTTCGACGTTTTACGCGCGTTGGATTTGGGGCTGTGACCATTTATTCAAACTGAATGCTGCGAGGGGTCTGGATCTGCGACAATTTCGGGGGACATTTGAGTTGGGGAGATCGAGACGTTGAAACGAGAACTGGGAATCGAGGCGAGGAGGCCGCCGAGAGCCAAAGACTTGAAACTTAGCGCCCTTGAAGGAGCGGGAAACTGAGGAGGTCGTGCAAGCGCGGGACACGCTGCGCACGAGTCCCGATAACCAGGTTTAAAAACTTTGCAAAAAAAGCGGGGGGAAAAGCTGAGCGTGTTTGACTTTACTAGGATGAGGGTCACATGCGTCGGGGCAGTGGTGCGGGTTTGGAACGAATACTGCGAAGGGATTGCGCGAGACGGGCAGGAAGAAATGCTGCTCAAACCTGTTGGCGAGAACAGAAGACCCTACGTTAATACAACTGCAACGGAGAACGCAGGTGGGACTCGAATGCCTTAGGAACCCACAGTGTGAGGTCGGCGCACGAGTACCCGATGACCTGGTTTTGACTGCGCTTATCGGTGAGTAGCTAGCTGACGAACTCAGCGTGCGGGGTAACGATTACGGCAGGCGATTCCAACCCACACGACGAGACGCGGATTGCGGTTGAAGATAGCGCGTAGTCTGTGTACACGGGATACACCGCTAGACATCGGAGCAGCGCGGCAGAGCGGCTTAGAACCGAGCAGGGAGATAAGCGAATCTTGATACACTGAAAGAAATACACGAGATATGGACGAGGGGAGACGGACCTCAAACAATACTTCACACTGCCAATTGACAGACGATGATACTGGAGGTCGTCAATAAAAGAGAGGAAATGTATGCGTAGCACGGACTGGCGGCAAGAGAAAACCTGCTACGGGAACTGACCAGATTCGGCGCACGGTGAAGGTGAGTCGGGAGTGGAAAATGCGATACGCCGCTTCAGAAATACAAAACAGCAGCCAGAGCGGGAGAACGAGCGCGGAGAGAAGCAATGCACATACGTTTGAAATCCGAGATGAGGGGATTTACTTGAATTCTTGGTGAGCATAAGCGATGATGTGCGATACAAAATGAAATCGAGGATCGACTTACCAGAGAAAAGTAAGATTTGCGCAATCCGAGTAGACCACCGAACAATGCCACAGAGAGCCAAGCTGCACCATGGATAAAACACGGAATCTTGCCGCGCAGAAGGTATGCGGCTAAGGTTACTGCGCAGTGCCGTGAATGTGGCCGTTAGTGCCGTCCTAGCTTTGCGGTAACGTAGCACTCGAATTCTCCTAGCACAAAATGAATCAAGCACCGACCTTCAGAGACGCATCCGGAAGCAAGGACCGCAGGAGAGCACGAACGAAACGGTACCGAATATAACGGAGAGGACTCCGAGCCGTGCCCTCGACACAAGGCAGAAGCACGCTGCGCATAATGATTGCGACTGAGGCAACCACCCAGCGTGTGGTACGCCCACGGCGTCAGCGCAAGACGCACACGATGCGCTTCACCTACTAGATGCGATGCCGGAGTCGGAACCTGTGTGAGCAGAACACGTGTGCTTGAGGATACCATTCCGCATGCGTGATCCACCGGCGAAGTCACAGCGGGATGCATAAAACGAGGCGCTGAATTTGGAGGAGAAAATAATAATGAGACAATGAAATACGCACATCTGAATGAGGCAACGCACCGTGAGAGTTGGGGCCACAGCATCCCTTCTCAACCGACTGTATTTGTGTTAAAATTCCTGATGGTGGTAAAGTGGAAGAAGAGGAAAAAGGACTGCGCACCTTCGAATGAGAAAGAGAGAAAAGCACCGGTCGATTTGTTGGAGATGAAGGGGGTCAGTGCAACGGGGCGCTGACACAAGAGCTGTGCTGCACGAATACGAAAATCAGACAAGATAGAACGAGGAAGACTGCATGGAAAGAACAAATGCACATGGTGATAAGATGGAAATTTTGCGTCAGTGAACGAATCTGAGAAGGAGAGATCAAGTACGAGCGAAGGTGCGCAGCAGAAAAAAAACCAAAGGATAACCTACCAACGGGAACGGAAGGTAGGAAGGATATTCAAACGCCCAAATTGGACGACCCCAGAAACGACGCGAGAACTCTGAGGAACACCTTCAACGAGACGCAGATTCGCGTCTGTGTAGAACGAGTGCGGCTGAGATTCGAAGGGGGTCTGCGGAAACAGGGAGCGAGTGCGACTTCGAATGAAAGATCGATTCGCGGAACGGGGAGTTTGGCGAAGCCATGGTCGAATGGTCGAAGAGAAGAAGCGGGCGCTGGGCACAGCATCGGGAGTGTTACTTTTGCGTACTATCGGGTTGAGATCCAGCGGCCCAGCGACTTGAAGTGGAGCGCAGGAGCAGGCGGAAGGGTGGCGGTGCATGATCTGTGACCGTTCCGCTGATGTCGGGCGTCACTGATTCGGCGCTTGCTCTCTTTTTTTTTTTTTTTTTTTTTTTTTTTTTTGGGAACGTTAGATAGAGGAGTTGGGAAACGCAACGCGTTCTCCTACCGGGCTGTTTCTCGCCTCTAGAAACCAACGCCACTCGGTCATCGGACCGACCAAGTCGACCGTCCCTCCCGTTAATTTGGAGCTAGGAGCTAGGACCTAGCCGACAGAGAGCCACCCGGGGGAATGCGCAAACGCACACGCATCCGGAACCCGCCATGCGCCGTGTAGGGCTCGGGGGTGATTGCTCAGGCCCGCAGGCGACCTTCATCACAATCATCCCGTACCCACTAAAACCCCGGTCACCCCGGTAAAATCCTCAGGGTGTCTGTCTTCATTCATTAGCGTCTTTTTCCATGTCGCGAGCACTAACGATTTATTCAGGGACTTTTTTCCCCACTTCTTGGAATTCGTGAGCAGGCAGTCCACTTCGAGTCGGTTGTTTATTGCTTTTCGCCAACGGTTGGTGATCTCGCGATCCGACGCTTCTGGTCTAGCTTTGATAACTCTTTCATTTCTTAGTTTCCAAATTAGATATGCAGACTCGGACATGAGTATTCGATAGAGTCTTGTTGTCCCTGCGTCGCTCTTCTTGATTGCTCCGCATGCCAATATCTCGCCAAAGGACGGATTCATTTCGTCCCCTGTCTTCTTCTTCCATATTTGGCTGGCCAGTGCCCACACTTGAGCTTGTCCTCGCGCGTCGCATTTGGTCAGAATGTGTTCCGGGCGCTTGCTCTCAACGACGACCGTTAACTGACAACGACCTCTCGCTCCTTTCGAGTTGTGCTCCTTCGAGGGATGCTCCATGCGCGCTGTTGATTCAGCTCGGCACTTTGCTCGCGAGGCCCGTCATCCCTGTCTTGTCTTCGATTCAGCGGCGCTGCAGATGCGAGCCCTGTCTGGAGACGCTGTCCGTCCGCCACGCTCGTCCACGTGCAAGTCGACCTGAGACATCCCACGCAGCACCCGCACACCCCGTCAACTGCGCCTCCCAGGACGACTGTGTAGCGGCTCTCTTACAATTGCTCCCGAGTCGTCGCCACTGATCCCGCTCATCTATGGTCATCCGCATCCAACTACGCCTTGTAAAATACCACCCGTCGCTTTCTACTTGGGGCAATTCCTTGTCAAAAACTCCCGATCGACCGCGATTCAGGTGTCCACAGAGCGAAGTCACAACGGATGAGGATTAACGGTTGAAGCACGGCGAGCGAGCGAATGAAAGTGAGCTCCCTTGCTGTTCCTGCTTTCCCCACCTTTTCTTTTCTGTCCCTAGCTTTCCCTTGCCTACGCTTCCCATCATTTGCTTCGACTTTTCTCTCCCTTTGCTTCGAGCGACTCCACTTTCCATTCCGTTCCCGCCTTTTCATTCTCTTTCCCTCCAAGGACATCACGCTTTATTATAGGTCGATCCACACTGCGCGCTACATCCACACAACGCACGACTATATGATTCGCGGCCTCACACCTGCTGAACGCCGGCGTCTGCGGCCTCGTCTCATTGGCTCGCTCGCATGTTACCAACATGGTTTTGGTCCTATATATACGTCTCCCGCCCGCTGCGCTGGTCGAGTACTCTCGCATAGGTATGTATTGATTTTGTTCATTTACTATGAAATGCCATCCCTGAATTCGCATCTTTTTTTTGAGCGCCTGTGAGCTCGTACGGGATCTCGTCTCTTTGCTCACTCGCCAGTCTATCTCCTCGCCGCGCTTGATCGCTCAGTACGATTCACGCCGAACAGTGTTCAAGATCGGAAAGAGCGATATCGTGCGTAGGTGGGTCATCGTCCTGCATCACCAGCTTCATGGAGCTCCCGAGGAAGGACTGCCGGGTCTTCGGCGATTCTTATTCAATTCGGATGCATGTGTTTCTTGTGTTTTTGTCCTGCGGTCCCGCTCCCGCGTGGCTGTCCGTGTGATGACCAGATTGACTTGGATCGAAATTGCAACAATGAACATCCTAGATTCTAACTTGTAGGGCGCAGGGAAGAGAGCTTTGGTCGTACATCCCAGACGATGAATGCCCTTTTCTTTCTTGGACGTAGATTGTGCGTGCATATTTATCCGCTGGAACAAATTAATATTGTGATTTATTTGCTGCCAGTGGAACACGCGGCGACGCACGAGAAGCAATGCATTGTATTTGATCCTTTCATTCCACTCCACCTGTGCTGAGTTCCATCACGGTATTAGTGTGTTACCGATACCTGAGTTAATTAATGATTATGAGAAGGCAGAAGCTCATTCACCGTTCAGGGTCGTAGGGCGCTCTGCCAGATTGTAAGTGCGCATTTTTGCTAAATTTCCTTTGTTATATTCAATCTGCGTTTGTGTCAACCCAATATATGCTTCTCATCTAGTGCGCAGGGACCGCAAGGAACGAGAAAAACGTGGACGTCGTAGGTCATGTATACTATCATGCCTCTATTTGTATTTTGAATCGACTCGGTTGCTGATCTTAACACTATGAGGATGTCTAAATGTTCCCCGGGATGGCGGCATTATGGACGACCATTCGGCGAGAATGTGCTGCGCACGTGTTCGGGTATATTTCGGGCAGTACGTTCTTGCTCAGCGTAAAGTGCGTCTGAATTAATCCCAGTTTTAGTCGTTCCTTGTTGCTAACGTTATCCAATGGAGTAGTGAACCAATGAGAGCTTTGAATCTCCGGCTGCCAAATTGGCGGCGAGCCATTCTGAGGTGCATTTCAAATCTAATCTTATTGAATTACAGTAATCTCGTAACTCAAAGCCGAAGAAAATCGACAGAATGCACCCCGGAGCATCATTGGGAGCTGCATTCGTGCGAAATAACTATCATGCGGTATTGAGGCGTGGTGTGTTGAGCTGTCGAGGAGCTTTAAATTTGACGCGGTACTTGTTTCAGCAGCGTTTTGAATCATCGAAAGATTTTGACCTGATGAGGACTAGTGCCTCCAGTGGCGTGTTTGAGTTTCCGATCTGAAAATATTCCTTCGTGTGGTTGACTTGGCGGAGAGTTCGGGGCAAGGAGGATTTCGAAACGGTTCTTGGAGGTCGCACAAATATTGGATACTTGATTCGTCACAGGGCTTGAATCGTGTTTAGAGCTGCCAGGACTTGTAATCAGGCCGGGAATTTCGAGAGCACATGCTCAGGTGGTATTTAACTTTGACCCGGAATCTGTTTTGAAGCGTGTTTTGAGTTGGTGGGGATAAGAACGCGTGCTTGAATTCGAGCAGTGTTGTGGAGCGTGTTTCAGGTCGGATTTCAGTCGGCCTGGAAGTCTGAGGCATTCCGAGTCGACAAGACATTCAGGTTTTGAGCGGGTTGATAGGCAGCGAGAGATCTCGGAGAGGACGCATGAAGATTGCCACGAGAGACAGCGTTGACCTCGTACGGACTTGTCTGAGAGGGTGACTGTACTTGTGCACTGCCTTTAATCGAGGCGGGAACAAAGAAGAGCACGGGTCACAGGTTCGCAGAGGGGTATGAGTAGGGTCTACCGGTACGAGTACGGTATCCTATTTCAGAAACCCGCCGATACCGTGACCCGGCCCGTGTCGTGCCAGTGGCTTCGCTATCAATGAAGTGGGAACCCGTGGTGGACATGGGAATTGCACTGCCTCACCAATTCTCATGTCGGTCACTGGCACCGCCTGCTTGCCCTCTTCCTCTCATCCGCAGCTTCCTCCCGACTTGAATGCCTGCAGATCGTCGTCGATTCACAGATGTCCATGGCAGGGCCAGCGGCCGTCACACAACCATCAACGTTAACGGTGCGCTGCCTGAACCCATGCTGAGCTAGCTTTACTGACTTTTTCTACAGGAGGTAGAGGAGGTCGTGGTGGCGATGGCCATAGAAGTGGGACTGGTGGAGCTGGAGGTGACGGTATGGGTCCCACCATCAATGTGGCGGCTAGAACTGTCACCTTGCACAATCCGCGACAGGATGTCGATAGAGGCACGTCATCCACTGTGATGAAGAATCTCGCACATTGACGGAAGGTTGTATAGGGATTGACATACTGCACCGTGCAGTCGCGTTGGAAGCCATCCACGATTCTGCGGAGAGCTACCCACAACCCAGATGCCATCCCGAAACACGCATGGAAATGCTGGAGGATCTACATGACTGGGCGCTGGACGACAATGCGCAATATAACATTCTCTGGCTGCATGGCCCCGCAGGTGCAGGGAAATCCGCCATCATGCAATCCCTGGCAGGACAGCTGCAGGATGCTGGAAGACTAGGTGGATCCTTTTTTTTCAAGCGCACCCATGCTACACGAGGCAATGCACAGACTCTATTTGCGACAATCGCTTATCAGCTCGCCCTAGCTGTACCATGGGTGCGCACTCCCATTTCCCAAATTGTGGAAAAGGATCCCTCTGTTGTTTCACGATCCATCGAGATCCAAATGAAGACACTCATTTCCGACCCTTTTCGTGGCCACGTAAATTGTAAATCTGCAACAGTCCTCATTGATGGCCTTGATGAATGCGATGGCCAAAATATCCAAGTGGAGATCCTACGCACCATCTGGAACTTGTCCTTCAGTGACCCCATCCCCCTACGGTTCATCATTGCCAGTCGCCCAGAACCCCATATTCGCGAGGTGTTCAACTCCTCATTCTATTCTGGCCGATATTGCTCATTCAATGTGGAGCAATCCTTCCATGATGTCGAAAAATATCTCCTGGACGAGTTTTCACGCATTCATCAGGAGCACGGAACAATGGCTGATATCCCGTCACCCTGGCCTTCGGCAAATGTGCTGTGGAAACTAGTCCAGAAATCCTCTGGCCATTTCATCTATGCAGCTACCATAATCAAATTCATTGACGACAAAAGCTATCGGCCAATACAACGGCTTGCAACGGTCCTGGAGAACAACAGTCAAGGGTCGCCATTTGGTGCACTTGACCAGCTCTATATGGGCATCCTCACATCTGCTCGAAGGCAGTCTGAGCTCATTCCTATCCTGTGTGCCATTGCAAACTTTGACTTGGCTCCTGCCGAAATTGATTGGCTCTTTGAGTTCACAGAGGGAGAAACACGGTTGCTATTGCGTGGGCTGCATTCCGTGCTCCTGTTACCATCAGAGGACTATAAACTCATATCAACCCACCATGCATCATTTCTTGATTTCCTCAATGATCACAGTCAGTCTCACAATTTCTACATTGGTAGTTTGGACCATCAGATGCATCTGGCACGGTCTTTCCTTCGACGTTGTGCAGATCGAGAACAGTCATGGAATTGGTTCCCTTTTTATGGGCTACAGTATATTCAACTTATTCCAAAACACTGTCCATCTCACCCATCCTGAAAGGTGCCCCCAGGTATACTTGATCCCATTCCTCACCTCATTGCCTCCATCAATTGAACTGTGCCTGCTCATTGCACACATGGAGCCTGATCATATTTTCACACTGAACGATGTCAATTTTAAAGACATGCTGTCCTGGCTCAAAGTCAGTTTCATTCCGGCACCTGTGACAAGAATCCTTCTGACACCTATTCAGAGAATACCCTCTGTGCCACAAGACTTGATCAAACTGTGGGAGGACTATGTATACATAGTTCCGTGGGTGCTGTTTGGTGACACTCGCTTTGTGAAGCACATTGACTTGCCTAGTTCTGAACTTTGCCAAGTTCTTGTGGGACCAGAGCTTCTTGGTTACGATTTCCGCAGGATCATGCATCTGCTGGACATCACATGGGACAAACTGAGAACTATCATTTGCAGTCTTTGACCAAGCATCACTGAAACAGGATATTGGGCAATGTCTGACAAGATTCTGCAGGCAATCATTACATGGGAAGATCAGGGCTGGATATGTCGGGACATTGCGTTGAAATGTATACGCAGAATTGTGAATGCTCCTGGGGATCGTGGTAGAATGAGCATCAAATATGACGAGTGGTTGGTGCCATGATCCAAACAGACTATTTGTCTAACCTTTTGGACAGGCAGAATCTCGCACACGTACTCAAGCACTGCCCACCTTGCGATACGCTGTATCGCGAGTTTCAACACATCCCACGTCCCATGATTAAGTCTTACTTTGAGGACGGAGCATTCTGGCGTTACACTGATGTCGCAACATCAGCATCCCAGTGGCTGCAAGTGAGGCCTTACAGTGTTTTCAAATCAGATTCTGACGCTAATGTTGTAACTTTGGCTATGACTAGTCATTCGGCGATCCAACATTGGAACTCGCAGCCTTCTGGAGACCAGAGATCCTCCCTCTTGCCGCAAGGCTTCGGAGTCCAGATCCGTATAACTAGGCCCCATCGCATTGCCACCGAGTTCGAGAGAGCGAGAGAGTATCAGCGCGATGGAGGCAACGCGGAGTTCAAAACTGTGGAGCGAGAGAATCAGGTTGTTAATATTGGACAAATACAACTAGTTATAGGCTTAAATAATAAATATTCATACTTCATGGAATAAATATTTAGTGTAGCATACCAGTGAAGGAGGGATATCTGCCGCCCGCACTGACTGGAAGAACACCATGCAGAGCAGTCAAAGTGCAAGTAATAAAAAGGACGGGAATAAAAGACAGAGATGCTAACTTGAGTCATGCATATGGGAGACAATCAGTTCACAGACAAATAATTTGAGGCGCGTTGAGGATTCCGAGTCTCGCAGTTTTGATTCCGAGTCGGTGAAGGTTTCGATGAACTTTCCAAATCGTGTTTTGACTCGTTGGGGCATGTCCAAAATCTCATGATATTTGGTCGAGTTCTGACTTGAAGTCGATGACGAGGAAACACTTCAAGGTCCATGCTTGGGTTACGAGACGCAGTTTTTTGAACGCGAAGTCAAGCCAACGGAAAATAAGTGAGCGGGTGCGGGTCCGAGGGGCATCGAGTCATGGAGTGTTGAAACGAACTCAAGCCAAGCGCGCACGAGCGCAGAAGGAGTGAGGAGTGAAGGAAGTGCAGGCGCACATATTTGAAAGGCGGGCAGACGGCGGATTGAATGCCAAAAAAAGTTACAGGAAAGGGCATTCCCGAGCAAGTGATGCCGTCCGTGGGGTGGGACGCACTGTGGGTGCAGTACGGTGCGCGTGGGAGATGGCTGCCGAGCCAGGCAAGTCGAAAGCGGAAGCAAAGTCGGAGTCAGAGTTGAGAGCGGTGCACAGGAATGTCACAATCACCCGTATCTCGCAGCCAGAGCGGGACGAACACCACAAAGCACAAAAAAATTGAATAATTGATTCGCCACGGGGTTTGAAACGTCTTTGGGTTGAGTTGACTGGGTATTTGTTTTGAATCGCGGAGCCGAAAGTTTTGAGGGACAGCGACTTTAAGTGAACTGCTCCGAGTCTGCAGGGATGCCGAGTCGGCGAACACAGAGGCCGTGTTTGGAGTCCAGGGGCTTTTGGGGCGCGTGGATTGGAGTTTTTGAATCGACGGGAATGAGTTAAACTTTGAGTCACTGTGATTCGGGATTCGACTCGACACGGCGAGAACCACGGGTACGGATAAAGATTGTATTGAGGCGCCGGGATTTGGAGGTGAGAAGGGGCATGGAGCGGAGTGGATTTGTTGCTTTTTGTTCTTTTTGACGCGTGTTCCACGCGGATGGGTGCGTTGAGTCGGCGCGTGTTTGGGTAGGATGAATGCGAGTTGGCGGGGAATTTGAATCGGCTCGCCGAAGGTTTTGAAGGGTGCGAGTTTGTGAGCGAGTGGAGGTTTCGAGACGCCGTTTACGGGACGCGAGAGAGCCGACAGTAGGGCAGGGAACGGAATAGAAGTGTAATGGCCGGCAGTGCGGAGACAATTGAGGCCAAGTGCGTGGAGAGGACATTCGCAAGTAGCAGACCAAAATCGCAGACATCCAGTCGCAGGCGAGGCCTGGATGGGGTCGAGAGGGGTAGGAAAAAGGGGCGCGATGCAATGCGTGTGTCAAGTGGATTTAGAGGGGAAGCGACGCGGGGAGATAGGAGGCGAGAGGATTTAGAGGAAGGTGAGAGGGGTACATGGGACCGACGACGATTGCCACGACAAACAACTTGGAAATAGTATGCAATCACGACGACGACAATTTTCCCCTCTTCGCATGAAGTGGATGATGATGAATGCTTTGCCGACTTGAATCGAGGCGTGCGGTCGTTGGAAGCAATGACAGCGGGTAGATTCGTGCGGGGGCAAGAAAGAAACAATGACATCGATTGATGCGCGAGTGGAAAGGCAGGGACCATAAAATAAATTAGTCTTGCATCATCGCTGTCGTTCATCGCGCATGCCAGCTAGATCATTGACTAGTCCGATGCCAGCTCGCGGAGGTCGCAGCGGAAAGCGAGGAGGGAACTGTGGCGGTGTTATTCGTGACAGATCCGCTGATATCGGGCGGCGCAGTGCTCTCCACCCACGACGTCCCGCCTCTGCACTGCGCTGCTGCATCATGTATTCTTCGCATTCTTTGCGGTCGCCTCTTTCACGTCTAGGTTCACACACGACGCTAATACCAATCGTTCGCCCTGCTACCTGCGACCCCGTGCCGCCTCCCATGTACTTCTGCCTCGCGCCCGCTCTCCAGTCCTCTCTGGATATCTTCCTTTTGGTGCAACATTCATCTCTCGCTTGCTTTCCTCAGAATTCATGCGTTTTTGACAGCGAGAAACCTGTCGCAGATACCTCTTTCAGCTGTTGTCTTCCGCCTGCATCGCTCCACCTCCTCCATCTACTCCAACCTCCTGTCATTCGGCGCCTGACAAAACGCAGAATCTCACCCCGCTTCAGCATCGATATAGCCGAGCTGGTCAATTGCAACTGAGGGACTCGCCTGAACTGGGCGCCTACAGCCGCGTCTGCCCTCGCACCTGAGCACTCCAGATTGAAATCGGAACCCAATGCCTTTGCCTTGCTTAGTTCACCCCGCGCATCGCATGCGCCTCAACTTCGACTCCGAATCATGATTTGATTCCCGAGAAGAAGACCAAAGTGTAAGGACGGAGGGACGCAGGCGTTCGGTCACTGTGCGCGTTTTTTTCTCACCCTTCAGCTTGGACCGAGGCTCATCCCGTTCCTTCACTCCAGGCTTGTTCCGTTCCGCAACTCGCTTCCTTCCATCCACAGCCGCGATCTGCTTCGTACTCCCGCCTCGCAGTATTTCCTCGACTGGGACACTGCGCCTTCTGTATTGCACATACATCCGGCACCCTGCGACGCGTGCCCGAGTCTCGCGTCGCTGAGGGGCTGTATTTTTCTCGTTATCTCGCCGCCGCCGCCCTCACTTTCTCGGCATCCCACCGCCGCCCTCATCCTCATTCACTCCCATTTATCGGCTTTCAATACTCAATGCGATAATCTCGCTCTAACTACATCGACCAACAAAACGACCCCCGCGTCGCTCTTCCGTCTTGCCGGCTGGGGCTGCTTGAGATTCGAATTCCTTATATTTGTTCTCTACGCTGCCGACGACTAAATCATCGGTCAACCTAATATATGTTTCTCATCTGATGCGCTGGGTCCACATGGAACGAGTAAAATGGGGACGTCATAGGCCATGGATACTATCATGCTTTTATTTGTATTCTGAATCGATTCGGTTGCTGATCTTAACACTAGGAGGATGTCCAAATGTCCTCGAAGATGAGACAATATGCTGCGTGCATGTTCGGGTATATTTAGGGCAGTACTCTCATACCAACTTAATATCAGATCTCGCGTGTGTTCCGCACCATGATATGTGTCTATCCCTTTTTGAGGCCCTGGTGTCTCCTCTCCACCCTGCTTTCAGGTTTCGGTCACAATCATGGTTTCACTCCAAGTTCATGCTCAGCGTGAGGTGCGTTTGAGTTCATTCCAGTTCCGGTCATTCGTTGTTTCTGACGTTAGCTGTTGGAGTAGTGAAACAATGAGAGCGCAGGATCTCCGGCCGCCAAGAGGCGGCGAGCCATGAGGGATTCTGAGGTGCATTTCGAATCTAATCTCCAGCTATTGAGAGACGGCAAGGACTTCGGGTTGCATTACAGTAATCTTGCGTCCTAAAACCGAAGAAAATCGACATAACGTACCTCGTAGCATCATTGGGAGCTGCGTCCGCACAAAATAACCATCATGCGGTATTGAGGCGTGTTTTGGTATATCCTCCGTCGGGGATTACGACCTTATGATGGCTTGTCAGCCATAATGATCCATTATAGTCCTTTTAGGATTTTCCGACATGGAATTGAAGTTGGGCTCGATCCAGGCTTAATGTCAGCTTCGACAATGTGGGTGCTAACGGAAAAGAATGACTTCAGTGAAGAGAAGCATGCTTCTGTCGGCACCACCACCGCTGAAATCTGGATCTCACCTGAACGGCTAAACGGATGGTGCTTACGAATAAGTTTGAGTCGTGGACAAAACCTCCAGCTGCGACGAATTTGGCCGGGCGATGAACTAAACCGCACAACCGTTGGTCTGTTCATAATAGTGTTCGCGTGGCGTGGCGGCTAGTTACGATCAGCAGTAACAGTTCGACAGGAACCTTGACAGCAATACAACACTGAGACGGCCAGGTGCCGACCCTGCTTTCGACCAGGTGTAGCATGTCACAGCCCCGAAATTACCTTTCGTAGTTGCTCAAATGCTCAGAGTTTTACGCCAGTATGAAAGGGAACGCCACCAGGTCGGACCGCCAACTGGTCAAACTTTTGATGCAGATCTTTTGATCTTGTCCAAGACCGAAAAAGACGCGAAACTTTCGCGTCTTTTTCGGGTCTTTTGCGGCGAAAGACGGCAACATCTCAAGACCAACAGCTGAGAGGTAAAAATCACAAGCTCACATTTCTGGCAAAAAGTATTTGCTTTTTGGGAGGGTTTTTGTTCTACTATTAGAGATGTGGGCAGAGATAAGGCATGAACTGAGCCTGGAATGTCTTCATGGCTGGTTACATACAACATTTTGCCCGGGTCGATTTTCGCTTTTGTGTTTTTTCATCTTGTGAGCTTGGCGCCAACTTGAAGCCAAAGGATCACACAAATCACAAGATTTATATCGAAATGCTGATAAGTTCTCCAGATCATCGTTCAACTCATTCAATTGGTAGCGACGGAGGCAGGCGGCCGCAGAACTGGCAACGAAGTAAACACGCGAGTGAACTTCGTTACTGTCGAACAGTCGCCGCCCATCGTTCTGGGCGAATCGGAAGGCAATAAAAGGGCGAGCGTTAGGGCTTGGATTCATCACCTGGTGTCACCTCTTCGTCTTCGTTAGCCACCCCCTGTCTTTTACAAACCTCTTTCTTCCCTTCTTGACTTGCCTTCATGTTCTTCAACAAGTCCGCCTTTGTCATCACCGCGATCGTGTATAGCGCTGCTGCTGGTCCGCTCGTTTCTTCCCTCTTTGAGCTGCAGATTGACGCCCCGCCAGCCCCGCTCCGCGCGCGTATCACTTCGACCGAGGGCGGTGCCGCGAATGACGTGTCCCCTGTGAACACCTGCGATTCTGCTTCGCTCACGCCGGCCATCGACAACCTGATAGAGTTTGCCAATGACATCCAAGCGAGCGAGGGTGGCTTCGACCAGGACAAGTGCATTTCAATCCCGCATCTCTCAGTCCCGCAGTGTTCATCTTGTCTCTCGTAGCTTCGTGTTCTTTGACCAGGGCAAGCAGGTCCTCCCGGGGATCATCTCCGACCTCGCGGACGCCAAGACCGCGCTCGGCGCAGGCGACCTCGCGACCGTCGCGGGCAAGATCCAGTCGGTGTCGGACGCCTTCAACACAGTGCCGCTCGACTTCGAGGACGGCGAGGTCTCCGTTGCTGACGAGAACATCTCCTCCATCACAAGCGACATTCTCACCGCATGCGCGGCACAGTTCTGAGTCCCCCGCTGCCCCCACAGCGGCCCAGGCTGCGACGTCGACACGACCGCGAAGATCAAGCTTTCTTTTGACAGGCTGTGAACGCAGCGAGGGAGGACTGGGAGGTTGACAAATCTAGCCATTAGCAAACAAGGGACTGATGTTGTACGTACAAATCATAGCGAGGGTTCCAGCATTCCGCAGTCGTGATTGAGATAGATTGAGAGGTATCCTCGTAGCGACGATGCGAGCGCACTGTATTGTATCAAGATCAGAGGCGACGAGGATGCCCCCTATACATAGGGGATCGAATGACGCGGCGTCATTGACGCTGGCCGGTACGAGGGTCTCGTCGCATCCGCGCCGTCTCCAGCACTGGGATTGGTGTTAATCAGGGACATGTATCGTGTTTTCGAGGGTTTGAATGGACGAGAGGGTCCGCCATAGACTGTAAAGATGGTCGCGATGTCGAGTCCGATGTGGAGGTTTGGGATCAACCATTGATTGAGCCGAGCGGGATTGACGTACCGTTTGGACTGTGTAAGCACCTCGCTATTTTCACGACGTCCGTCGGTGTCAGTCTGACTGTCGGATGCGGCTCGGTCGTCTAGGGTAGATACGTTCCCGGCCGGTGCTTGAGACGAGAGAAATCGGGGGGGTGCTGAGGCGTGCCGGTGGGTTGACTTAAAGCTGGCTTCGCATATCTGTGTTGGGCTACCCAGACCAACCTGGATTTGGGTAATCACTGCGTTCTAGGTGGCCTTCGACTACAAAATGTCGACGTCAAGCTGTGTCTAGCCGATGTCGAGCAAGGCTTCGCCGCGACCTAGCCACCGCGAAGACAACGTTCTTGTTCTCAGTGGGAATCAGCGCAATCAGCGCTCGGAGAACGTGTTCGACGAGCAGCCAGATGGAATTTACAAATGAGCCAACGCTAGCATTGAGGAGCAATGCTAATGCATACATACCGAGAAATAGCGGAAGCATGCGATTTTGGGCTGTCAAGGATTTTGAGTTTCCGTTTTACGATTTTGATTGCGATTGATATTTGGGTGAGGACTTCGGGTTGACGAGGATGAATTAAGTTGGATTTTCGGTTGTCATTGGTCTGGGAGTGAGGATTTGGTTTTGAGGCGCGTTATCAGACATGCTTTTGGAGACCTGTTAAATCGGCGAGGATTCAAGCCATGAGAAGAGGCGTGTTAGCAGAGTCGACCAGAAGTTTAGGCGGGGTTGGAGCCGGTGGATTTTGAACTTTGAATTCGGTTCTTGTCCACGTTCGATGTTATTTGAGACCACCTTATGACTTCACGGGCCGAGGTGAATGGCGACGCGGCGAGGCGTGCGGGGGGCGAACGAGGTCGTGAAGGGGAATCAGCAGCCGGGAAGGGGTCGTCTTTCGGGGGCGGGAGAGCGAGCAGAGGGAAGGGCCTTCGAAGCGACGAGACCAGTTATGACATGACCGAGCGCAGAGAACTAGCGAGGATTCATACTAGGGCGCATTTCATGTCGTCTAGGTGTTGGCTGCAAGATCTGCGACCAGCACGACACCAGCGCTATTCGCGAGGTCGCTGCGAGAAGGAGGAAGCACTGTGGCGGTGCATCTGTGACAGGTCCGCTGATGTCGGGTGGCGCGCAACTCAGCGCTTGCTCCCGGCCACCATCATCAACAACAGCTCGCTCTTTCCAGGCCGCCTCTCTAATCGTACTCCTTCGAGGGATGGCGTCATTATCCGCCTTCATCTGTCTCGTTGATTTGGCGAGGCCCTGCTCTCGCTCTCGCGGGTACGTCATCCACGTCTCGTCTTCGATTCGGCGGTGGTGCAGATGCTCGTTCGTTCTTCGGTGCATCGGGTTACTGGCCGTTCTCGCATGTATGTGACTTCAGTGTCATAGCAGGACCGGCCCGTTTGTCTGAAAACGCTTCTTTCACCTGTCCCTCTGTCACGCACGTCCACGTCCTAATCGACAGCCCACTCAGCGCCCGCACTCCCCGTCACCCGCACTTTCCAGCACGACAGTGGATCTAACGACGACTGTCTTGCAATTGCTTCGTCGCCGCTGATCCCGCTCATCTATAGTCGTCCGCATTCACCTACGCCTTGTAAAATACCACCCGCTTCCTACTTGGTGCAATTCCTCGTCAAAAACCCCAGATCGATCGCGATTCAGGTGTCCACAGAGCGAGGAAAAAACGGATGAGGACCAACGGTCGAAGAAAGTCGAGCGAGTGAATGAAAGTAAGCTCCCTTGCCGTTCCTGCTTTGCCCACCTTCCCCGTTCTATGCGTAGCTTTTCTTTGCCTCCCTTTTCTTCGAGCGACTGCACTTTCCATTCCTTTCCCGCCTTTGCATTCTCTTTCCCTTCTTTCCTTCTTTCCTCCGTTTGCTTTCCCTCTCACGACATGAGGCTTTATTATAGGTTGATTCATACTGCGCGCTACATTCACCCTATGCACGACTATATGGATCACTGCCCCACACCTGGTGAACGCCTACATCGGCAGCCTTGTTCCGCAGCTCGCATCTTGCCAACACGGTTTTGGTGCTATATACACGTCTCCCGCACGCTGCGCTGGTCGAGTGCTCTCGCAAATGTATGTATTGTTTTTGTTCATTTACTATTCAATGCCAGTGCTTAATTCGCATCTGTTTCTTGAGCGCCTGTCAGGAGCTCGTGCGGGATCTCGTCGCTTTGCCCACTCGCCAAAAGATCTCCTCGCCCCGCTTGATCGCTCAGTACGATTCGCGCCGAACAGTGTTCAAGATCGGAAAGAGCGATATCGTGCGTAGGTGGGTTATCGTCCCGCATCACCGGCTTCATCTAGCTGCGGAAGAAGGACCGCCCGCGCCGGGTCTTCGGCGAGATTCTGATGCGTGTGTTTCACGTGTTTTCGTCCTGCGGTCCCGCTTCTCCGCGGCTGTCGCTACGTCGATGGGATCGCAATCGCAATATCCCAGATTTCAACTTGTAGGGTGCGAGGCGGAGAGCTTTGGTCGCACATCCCGAACAATGAATTCCCTTTTCTTGGATGTAGATTGTGCGTGCATATTTATCTGCTGGAACAAATTAATATTGTGATTTATTAGCCGGGAGTAGAACACGCGACGACGCGAGCCACGCATGAGAAGCGATGCATTGTATTCGTCTTTTTCCTCCATGAAGATTCTTGCAGGGTGAAACAGATGCGGCTTCGTGTCCAGGATGTCACCGTGTCGGTTTCTAGCTCCCGATAATATTAATTTCGCGGCTTTCCCAGATATGTGATTTCTCTGGTTTCCCGGATACATAATTTCCTCACAAGATGAACAATTACTTTCCCGTAACGCGAGATGGAGATGGACGGAATGCGAGAAGAAGACAGACGGAAGGGAACGTACAGGAAGATGGGCGGATCGCAAGATGAAGATATTGCGCCCTTAAGCTTGCGTCAAAATGCTGCGGGGCAGGAGAATTGTGAGGTTCGTTTGTGTGGTGCAGTCATTTGTTTCACGAGGATTTTATTTGTGCTGTGTTCTAAACTTTTGAAGCAATTTTGGTTCAAGGTGTGAGCGGGGGCCGCCAATGAAAGGCGGAGCGAAGCTGAACTAGACGGAGTCGGTAAATGAAAATGAAGATTAAGTGGAGGTGGAGGGCAGAGTCGAAGGGACGTGTTCGAACGAAAGCTCGCAGATCAAACTCCATTCGCACTCATAGAATGAGAGAGACGTTCAATTCTGTCATCGAGATCTGTCTGTTCGTGGCACACTATAGTTTGGACAAATTCTTTAGCCAATGTGGGTTCAGGGCCCGACTGAACGTCGGATCTCCAGGATATTGTGATTTGCTCCACTCAAACCATGAACGGAGTTCTCTTGCAAAGAGCATCAAACTCCACGCCTCGAGCGAGTCCGAATCCACGACTCCCGCCCAGCTTTTCGGCTCTCCGCATTTCCCCTCAACCCTATCTATTTCAGGAACCAGACGGCTGTGCGAACACTTCGACGTGCGAAAGTAGAAGCTGTCCAGTGCGCACAGCCTCGTCCGACTTCTCTCTTCTGCCCCCCACAAGCCTCACTTGCTTCCCATTCTGCATTACACCACAAGCCGCTATACACACAGTACCTGTCGCAACGCATCAGTATCGTTATGTTTCCCGATGTCCGGGTGATGAATAATTACATCAATGGTGCGTGTGGGATTTTGAGGACTGCAGAGCCCGGGGCCATAATTTATTTGATTGTCGCAGGAGGTAGAGGAGGTGCGGGAGGGCAAGGTCACGGCGGCGGTATAGGTGGTGTTGGAGGCCACGGGATGGGACCTAGCTTGAATTTTGATATTCAGCCTGGCGGAAACTTCACCATGAATAACGTGCAGCAAGGCGAAAGAGGCACGTTATACCCTCATTTAATATGCATGGACTGATCGTAAGTGCTAGGTATTGAGATCCTGCACCGTGCGGTCACGTTGGAAGCTATCTACGACTCAAGCGAGTGCCACCCGCAGCCCCGATGCCATCCAGAAACACGCACAGTGATGTTGGAGGATTTGCGTCAATGGGCACTGGACCCGGATCCAGAAACAACCATCCTTTGGTTATTTGGCCCTGCAGGCGCCGGAAAATCCGCGATCATGCAAACTCTCGCTTGCCAACTCTGGGATGTTGGGCGACTTGGTGGCTGCTTTTTCTTCAAGTGTGGTCATGCTACACGGGGCAGTGCCAAAACACTGTTTGCCACAATCGCATATCAGCTGGCTCTTGCTGTCCCATGGCTCAGGCCCACAATCTCTCAGAGTGTGGAAGAGGATCCATCCCTTGTTGCGCGGTCAATCACAACACAAATGAAAAAGTTGATCGAGCACCCTTCTCGCTCTCATCGACATCGTGATGCTGTGGTAATTATTATTGACGGCCTTGATGAATGTGAGGGACACAGTGTTCAGGAAGAGATATTGGAAGCAATCCAAAATTCCTCCAAGCATTCCATTCCTTTCCGATTCATTGTTGCCAGTCGCCCAGAGCCACATATCCACCATGTATTCGACTCGCAGGCTTATTCCGGGCATTATCGCGCATTCAATGTGGAACAATCATTTCATGATGTTCACAGATATCTCTCCAATGAGTTTTTGCGCATTCATCACGAGCACTGCACTATGGCGAACATTCCACTACCATGGCCTTTACCCCAAGTGCTGGAGGAGCTGGTTCACAGATCTTCTGGGCATTTCATCTATGCTGCCACCATCATCAAATTCATTGATGACAAAAACTATCGGCCAACACAACGGCTTGCAATGGTCCTGGAGAACAGCAGTCAAGGTTCACCATTTGGTGCACTCGACCAGCTCTATATAGACATCCTTGGATCTGCTCCAAGGCAGTCTGAGGTCGTTCCCATCCTGTGTGCCATCGCAAACTTTGAGTTGACTGTTGCCCAAATTGATCAGCTTTTCGAGCTCATGGAAGGTGAAACACGATTGCTATTGCATGGGCTGCATTCTGTGTTGCAGGTACCACCAGGGGACAATGAATCCATATCAACCCATCATGCATCATTTCCCGATTTCCTCAATGATCTCAGTCGATCTCACAATTTTTACATTGGCAGTTTGGACCATCAGATGGATCTGGCACGGTCTTTCCTTCGACTTTGGGCAGATCGAGATCAGTCATGGGATTGGTTCTCTTTTGATGGGCCAAGGTGAATCCAACTTATTTAAAAACACAGTCTATCTCACCCATCCTGAAAGGTGCCCTCAAAAAACACTTTATCCCATTCCTCACCTCATTGCCTCCATCAATTGAACTGTGGCCGCTCATTGCACGCATGGAGCCTGATCCTATTTTTGCCCAGGACTCTGACAATTTTACGGCCATGCTGTTCTGGCTCAAGGTCAGTTTCGTTTCAGCACCTGTGCCAAGAGTCCCTCTGACATCCATCCAGAAAATACCCTCTGTGCCGCAGGGCTTGATTGAACTGTGGGAAGACTATGTGTACATGACCTGGATGATCATTCCCGGTACCACTCAGTTGGTGAAGCACATCGACTCACCTAGTTCTGAACTTTGCCAAGTTCTTGTGGCATCAGAGCTTCTTCATCAAGATCTTGACAGACTTCCTCATCTGCTGGACATCACATGGGATGAACTGAGAACTACTATCTGCAGTGTTCGACCAAGCATCACTGGCACCGGATCTCAGGCAACATCTCGCAAGATTCTGTGTGCACTCATTCCACGAGAAAATCAGAACTGGATATGTCGGGACATTGCATTGAAATGTATCCGCAGAATTGTGAATGCTTCTGGGGATCACAGTGGAATGGGTGGCGAATACGATGAGTGGTTGGTGCCATAATCCAAACAGATGATTTACCTAACCTTTTGGACAGGTATCATCTTGCAGACATGTTCACACACTGCCCACCTTGCGATACACTGTATTGCGAGTTTCAACGAATCCCACGTCCCCTGATGAAGTCTTACTTTAAGGAGGGGTTATACTCTGCATTCCTGATATTCCAGTGGCTGGAAGTGAGACTTCACAGTGTTTTCAATCGGATTCTGACACTGATGTTTGTTCCTTTTGCTATGACTAGTCCTTCGGCGATCCAACATTGGAACTCCTCACCTTCTGGAGACAAGAGGTCTTCCCTCGCCCCATTGCATGACCCTTTTCCAATACCTAGGCGTCATTGCATTGTCACCGAGCTCAAGAGAGCAAGAGAGCATCGGCATGACAAAGGCAAAGCGAGATCCAAAATTGTGACTATTTGCGAGTTTGAATAATAAATATTCATACTTCGTTGGATCAATATTTAGTGTAGTGGAACAGCAAAGGAGTGAAGGAGGAATATTTGTGCCCTCACTGACTGGGCGAACACAATGACGAGAAGTGAAAGTGCAAGCAAGCAAAAGACAAGGATAGAAAACAGCCATGAAAATCTGAAGCATGGAAGACATTCGAATTCGAGACAAAGCGTGTTTTGACCCAGTGGGGATTGTAAGTCTTGCGGTGTTGAATCTGAGTCGGTGAAAGTGTCGAGGAGTGTTGTGAATCACACTTTGACTCATTGGGGCATGTTCTGATTCACAAGAAGTTTTGACTGTAAGTCAATGACGAGGGAGCACTTCAAGATCGATGCTTGGGTTACGAGACGCAGTTTTTTGAATGCGAAGTCAAGCCAACAGAAAATGGGTGGGCAGGTGTGGGTCCGAGGAGGCATCGAGTCATGAAGTATTGAAGCAAACTCGAGCCGAGCATGTACAAGCGGCATGGTAAAGACGGGGTGGAGAGTGAAGGAGGTGCAGGCGCAGAAATTTCAAAGCCGGGCGGACAGCTAATCGAACAGCCGATGTTACAGGAAAGAGCATTCCCGAGCGAATGATGCCGTCCGTGGGATGGCAACGTATGGCAGGTGCGGTACGGTGTATGCGCAGAAGATGGCTCTAGAGCAACGCAAGTCGAAAGCGAAAGTAAAGTCGGAGTCGGACTTGAGAGCGGTGCACACGGGTGCCACGAACACCCATATCTCGTAGGCTGGAGCAAAGCGGGCGCCACAAAACACAAAAATATTGAATAATTGATTCACGGGGGGTTTGGAACGTCTTTGGGTTGAGTTGACTGGTATTTTGCTGAGTCGCCGAGTCGAGGATTTTGAGGGGTAGCGAAGACTTTGAGTGAAATGCTTCGAGTCTGCAGGCATTTCGAGTCGGCAAACACTGGGCTCGGGTTTTTGAGTCCAGGCCAGGGGCTTTTGAGGCGCGTTTTTTTTTTCTTCTATGGGATTGGACTTTTGAATCGACCGGAATGAGTTGAGTTTTGAGTTGGTGCGATTCGGGATCGGACTCGACACGGCGAAGATTACGAGTACAGATTTTATTGAGGGACCAGAATTTGGAGGACTTGACTCGGATTCCGTTTTGGAGGGTGTTCCGAGTTGGCGGTGATTTTGCCGCGAGCTTTGATCCGAGGGGGCATGTTTTAGATGGGATTTGAGTCAGCAGGGAAAACTAAGGTGTTCCGAGATAGCAAGAGGTTTGGTTTTGTAGCGGACGAGGATTCCGAAATCCTCGTTCATGGGCGGCGAGAGATATGAGAGTGGAGTGGCGGCCGGAGGAGAGGTGGCAGTGTGGCGGTGGATGGCAAACGATGACGAGATCACGGTGGGGACGAAAGCTGCGAGACACAATGTTGGAGAGAGGAATGGTAGATGGCGGTGCGATGGGAAAGAGAGGTCGGAGGTCCGTGCGGGAGAATAGTCGTAATAGACCGAAGTCGCAAAGGTCCGGTCGCAGGCGAGGCGCACATGGGGATGAATGCCACCCATGCGAGAGAGGAGTGATGCGATGCGCGGATCAAGTAGAGTTCTACAGAGGCGACGGAGGGCATTCGAAGGTTGGAGGACTCAGAGCAAGCAGAGAGGGATTCATGGGACCCACGACGATTGCCACGACAGACAACTTGGAGATAGTACGCAATCACGACGCCAACTTTCTCCACTTCGCACGGAGTTGATGTAGATGATGAATGCACTTATGCGTCGACTCGAATCGAGGAGCGCGATTGGTGGAAGCAAGGACAGCCAGTAGATTGAAGATTGTGATGGGGCAAGAAAGAAATGAATGTCGTCGATTCCGGTAGGCCTAAAGGTCGAGGTTGATTTTGACTTTTGACATCAGGGATGAATGTGTCGCTTACATTGATCCAACAGTAATGATGGCAACGAATGTAAGTAGATACTGTTCTGTGGTTATAATATGGCCAGAATCAAGATATTTTCGGTAGCTCTGCCCTAACAAGCAACTTGGC
Organism: Mycena sanguinolenta; assembly: GCA_014462675.1. Taxonomy (NCBI): domain Eukaryota; kingdom Fungi; phylum Basidiomycota; class Agaricomycetes; order Agaricales; family Mycenaceae; genus Mycena; species Mycena sanguinolenta. The sequence goes on along the minus strand of JACAZH010000003.1, from coordinate 1,208,746 downwards.
AGGTGCATTGTACTTTCGGGATTCAATCCATATTGAGCCTCAACGGCGGGATGAACAAAACCCGTGGTGCAGGAACATTATAAACCTTGCACATTCCAATTCAAGCGCGGCACATGTCCTCAAAGCCGGCACATCCGCCGGACATGTGCGCGCCGGCTGAATTAGTGGTCACGGCTTGCACACATAAGTCCTTTTCACCAGCCCAACAAACACTTTTATTTGTACAGAACGGGATGGGATGACGCGAAGCACAATATAAAACATATTTATGTTGAATAAGTTGAGATTTTGAGATAGCAGGTACTAGAAACTCATGAACGAACACTTACCCGATATTTTCTCGTTTCGAGACCGTCGAGAGCTCCTCGGACTCTTTCGCTAGAGACAGAAGACACTTGAAGCGATTGCCTCCATATCAAAATCTAGGCCTGCCTCGCCGAGCTCTGAATACCAAATTGTAAAATTATAGCCAAATAGAAATTCACGGACCGGAGAGAAATGGGAGTGCGCTCAAAGAGTGAGATGTATGTTGCAGGGCTTCACTTAGCTCCAAATCAGAGCCGACGGGGTACTCCGCATCCAAGAAAATTTCAGACATATTATCGGCCAAGGTATGTGGCTTGATATCGTCGGAAAGTCTCGAGGTTGTGAATTCCTTGGGCTTGGTTTTGACTGTGAGTGCTGGGGCTTGAATTTTGACCTGAAATACGACAACACGTAAAGCGGAGCGGAAGGGATCCTGAGATACTCTTTGAAAGACGACTGTGGACGCATCAGATTTCTGCCCACACACCGCAAAGTCAGAGAATGGCACCCATGATTCCGATTTTTTCAACTGGCGATCGAGCAGGCAGGTTTTCAATACATTCTTGGTGCTGGTGTACGCTTTGACGTCGGAGGCGAGCCATGAGACATTTTGATGCGCTTTCTTCCAGTACGGTGGGGGAGGTGGGCAGGCGGCGACGAGGTGGTAAGAAAAAAAGGTTTGACAGATCACATGGCGTAACGGCCTTTCCGCAATGAGATCACCGTGCTGGCACTTGCCTCGCGCACTTCGTGTACTGAGGTCTGACATACATTTATTTTTACGAACTCCACATTCCCTCCTACGCACCTTACTTAGTACAGTCTTTTTGATACTATCACCGTTGAGGCTCAATACGAATTGAGTCCCAAAAGTAGAATGTACCTGCCGAGTTGCTTGTTATGTCATAACTACTGGCAATCTCTTGATTCTAGCCATATTGTAGGCCCCAAACAATATCTACTCACATTAGTTGCCGTAATTACTGCTGGATCAATGTAGTAGACGACACATTCATGCCCGATGTCAAATGTCAAAATCAACCTCGACCTTTAGGTCTACCGTACGTCGATTCATGCGCGAGTGACAGGACAGGGCCCAGAAAATTAACGAGAGTCTTGCATCGTCGCCGCCGTCCATCACGCACGCTCACCGACGCCGGCTCCCGAGGTCGAGGGAAGTGTGGCGGTGCCATTGGTGACATGACAGATCCGCTGATATCGGGCGACGTCTTGCTCTCCGCCCACGACATCTCGCCTCTGCACCGCGCTGCTGGCAGGCTAGAGCATATGATGCAGCAGCCTGCTGCATCATATGCTCTTCGCATTCTTTGTGGTCGCCTCCTTTTCATGTCAGGGTTTACACCCGACGCCGATCCGTAGAGGGCGCACTCGTACTACCCGCAACCCGTGCCGACTTCCGCATGTACTTCTGACGCGCGCCCGCTCTCGCGTCTGCTCTAGATATGGTCTGCTTCCCGCGTCGTTTTCCGCACAATGTCCATCTATGCTTGCTTTCCCGCACATTTCACAGCGATGAACCGGTCGCAGATCCACCCCCTTTCAGCTGTGTTATCTTCCGCCTGCAAAAGAGCGACGTCGCTGCACATCCTTCGTCCAAGTTTGAACAGCGGCACTTCCTCCCACCTCCTCCCTTTCGACGGCTAAAAAACATCAGAATCTTCTCCTGCCTCTGCATCGATGCCGCTGCGCTGGTCAGTTGCAATTCAGAAACTTGCCCGGCGCCTACAGCCCCGTCTGTCCTCATACCCGAGCACTCCAAATTGAAATTGAAACCCAGTGCCTTTGCCTTGCCGAATTCCTCCCCCGCGCCCCGAATGCGCCTCGACTCCGACTCTGAGTTATCACTATATGATTCCCGAGAAGACCAAGATGGAAAGACGGAGGGACACGGGCCGTTCGTCACGGTGCGTGTTCACTGTTTTTCTTGCCCTTCAGGTTCGAATCCGGGCTTATTTCATTCCTTCATCTGCACTCGGTTCGTTCCTTCATCTCATGTTTGCTCCCCCAAAACCGCCTTCCATACATCCGCAGCTGCGATCCGCTTCGGACTCCCGCCTCGCAGTATTTGCTCGCCTGGAGCACTGCGCCTTCGGTGATGTACATACATTCGGTGCCCCACCACGCGTGCTCGCGCCTCGTGGCGCTGTTTTTCTGGGTATCTCGCCGCCGCCGCTCCCACTTTTCTCGGCATCCCGCCGCCGCCCTCATCCTCATCCTCATCCTCACTCACTAACATTCATCGGCCTTCAATAGTCAAACCAATAATCTCGCTCTAAGCCTAAGCGCCCCATCGGCCAACAAAACCACTGTCGCTCCGCTCTCCCGTCTTGCCGGCTGGTGCTGCTTTGGATTCGAATTCGCTACATTTGTTCTCTGCGCTGCGGGCGATAATCTTCAGAACCTTCTTCGGTGACGATGCTCCTGCGTGCCAGAGATAGCACAGGATTCCGCTTTGCTCCCTCGGCTAGGAGTGCTCGTGCGCGAATCACTAAGAGCAGGAATCATTGCTCAATGTCCCGCAAAAGGAACGAAACGGCGGCTGTTAATATTACACAATTAAACAATGGTGCGGAGGTATGAACGTGCAGTTTGACCGCGGTCCGCCATACAACACGACCACGCCTCCTTCCTACCTAATACCTCACTGCTCTGTCTCGTACAAGAGAGCCTCTGGTTACTTGAATTTTCGACAGCGTGCTTTCCGTCCCGGCTTGCTTTCCGAGTTCGTATTCGGGTTCCCGTTTCGAAGAGGTGATACGGGGAAAGAGCTAGCCTGGGGATGCGATTTCGAGCTCGCGTTGCGATGCGTGTTTGAGAGGCGAGGAATGTGAATTCGACTTAGCCTTGGAAGTCAAGTGTGAGTTGGCGTTGGAATGCGAGTTCGGGTAGGCGAGAAATTCAAGTTTGGTGGGCAAATTTTGTCTCGCCCGCATGTTGCGCAGCCCGCTAGTGACCTGGGTCAGCTCGAGGCAAATACGTCATGCGCGCGTCGGTATATGTCGTGTCCCGTTTGTTGACTCAGTGTTCTGCCGGCACTAAATCTGCGCTCGTTTCCTGAGTGGCTGGTAGAATCCCGGGGGATCCCACTGCTTCGCTTACTCGCCGAGCCATCTCTCCGCCTCCCTTGATTACTGAGTACAATTCTCAACGAGCAGTCAAGCATCAAGAACGATGCCGCGAGTGGGTCATCGTTATCCATCGCTGGCTTTGAAAGGAATGCGAAGTCCCGGCTCGATATGACACCCAGAATACGCGCATTGCTTCAGCCTTGAGGCGCGAAATCCTCGCCGAGATATTGTCATGGACACTCCCGTCCCACATTCTGACTGTCGCGCATTGTCCTTTGGTTATGATCACAGGTCTACACAGTCCAACAATGGAATGAAGACGCAGGGCTACCAAGCCGCACCCGCGACGAGACGTGTATTCACGCCTGCGCAGAACAAGCGCGACGGAGGAGCGCTGCGGTCGAGTTCTTCGGCCATGAGCATCAAATGAAAACCCGCGGGTTCGCTGTCTAGCTCGAAGCAAGTGACGCTTGCACAGCGCATATGCAGTGAGACGAAGGAGAAGATAGCAGTAACACAAAGAAACAAGGAGAGACGTGCCCATTGAATCCAACTGAGTCCTGGTGCTCTTCATGTAGCTGCGGGCAATATAAACGAAAGGCGAACTACACAGGTCGGAGCATAAGGAGGTCCTCATGAATGAACGAACACTGAGACCGACATAACATGGACTTTTGAAGAAGCTTGAACCTTGACGTAAACGCGTAAGGAGCGGGAAACCGAGGAGGTCATGCAAGCGCGGGACACGCTGTGCACGAGTCCTGATAAACAGGTTTAGAAACTTTGCAAAAAAAAAAGCGGGGGAAAAGCCGAGCGTGTTTGACTTTGCTAGGATGAGGGTTACATGCGTCGGGGCAGTGATGCGAGTTTGGAACGAATACTGCGAGGGGATTGCGCGCGACGAGCAGGAAGAAATGCTGCTCAAACCCGTTGGCGAGGATAGAAATCTCGGATTAATACGACCGCAACGGAGAACGCAAGTGGGACTCCAAAGCCTTGGAAACCCACGATGTGAAGTCGGCGCACGAGCACCCGATGACCTGGTCTTGACTGCGCTTGTCGGTGAGTAGCTAGCTGACGAGGAACTGAGCGTGCGGGGTAACGATGACGGCAGGCGATTCCAATCCGCACGTGCGACGGGACGCGGATTGCGGTTGAAGATAGCGTGTGCTCTGTGCACACGGGATACGCTGCTAAACATCGGAGCAGCGCGGCAGAGCGTCTATGAACCGAGGAAGGAGATGAGCGAATATTGATACAGTGAAATACACGAGATATGGGCGACGGGGAAACGAACCTCAAACAATACTTCACACTGACAATTGGTAGACGATGGTACTGGAGGTCATCAATAAAGGAGGAGAAAGGTTGATATATGCGTAGCACGGACTGACAGCAGGGGGAATACCTGTTACCGGAAATGAATGGATTCGGTGCACGATGAAGGTGAGTTGGGGTGGAAAATGCAACATGCCGCTTCAGAGATACGACAGCCAGCCAGAGCGGGAGAACGAGCGCGGAGAGAAGCAATGCACATACGTTTGAAATCCGAGATGAGGGGATATACTTGAATTTTTGGTGAGCATAAGCGATGACGTGTGATACAAAAATGAAATCGGGGATCGATTTACCAGGGGAAAAGAAGATCCGCGCAATTCCAGTAGACCACCAAACAATGCTACAGAGAGAGCCAAAGTGCACCATGAATAAGACATGCAATCTCGTGGCGCAGAAGGTATGCAGCTAGGGTTACCGCGCAGCTGCGTGAATGTAGCCGTTAGTGCCCTCCTAGCTTGCGGTAACGTAGCACTTGAACCCTCCTGGCGCAAAATGAAATCAAGCACCACCGACCTTCAGAGACGGATCCGGAAGCAAGGATCGCACGAGAACATTGATGAAACGGCACCGAACATAACGCAGAGGATTCCGGGCCGCGCCCTTGACACAAGGCAGAAGCGCGCTGCGCAGAATGGTTGCGACTAAGGCAACCACCCAGCGCGAGACGCACACGATGTGGAAGTGCCACTCGGCACGCTCGTGGCTCTTACCATTTAGGGAGATGCCGTCGAGTTCCTCTTCGGGCGTTAGCGACCACCTCTTTTCTCTCTCATCATCCACTTCCTCTACATCACCTCCATTCTCCCCTTGGACCACTAATTATCTACTTTCCCTCTCTTCTCTTACCAGGACCTTACTTCCGAGGCCTCGCGCCATTTCATACTCGGATCAATCGCCCACGTGATCGTGTTCACTCTCGAGAAACGCGCGTACATTCACCGGTGGAGGAGGATTTGGGTTCTGGGCAAGCACATATCAATTCTTTGGCTCAACTATCGCATCCTTGTTACTCACTCATCGTTTCTATATTTCTTTCTACTCTCCAGATTAGTGTATTACTGTTTGTACGACAACCGACGCGACATCATGTCAAGGAGCTTCGCTATCTCGGTGTGCGCTGGGGATCGAGACGTGGGAGGCTTGGGCCACCTTTCACACGCATTGACGGCGGCAGTGCGCTCTCCCTATTCCGTCTTTGCGCATATCCCGGATGGCTGGGTTCTGAGATGTGACTAGCTTAGGTTGTCTTCCCAGCGACGGACTCTTAGTTATTTCATTGTATGTATTTCATTCGTCGTCATGTATGGGCTCTGACAGCGCGAGAGCACGCGTGTTTGGTCATCCCGATCGCTATATAGTGCCTGGCAATCGAAATTAAGGGGATCTCTCCCTTGTCTTCTCCCCCCATTCTCCTTCGCTCAGAGCCTGAGTTTTGCGTCAAGAATCATCAAGAGCTGCACTACGTCGGTCCAGAGTGCGACCAGGAGTCAGTCTTCAAGTTATACCAGAGCTAAGTACATTTTATTGAGTCATTGAGCCATTATCCATTTCATCGTCGCAGCCCAGGTTTCCCTCTCGACCTTGGTCCTCTTTTCTTCCTTAGGAAAGACCTCATCTTCCACAACGATGCGCTTCCCCTGCTAGATGCGACGCCGGGGTCGGAACTTGTGTGAGCATCACACGTGCGCTTGAGGATACCATTCCGTATGCGTGATCCAACGGCAGAGTCGCAGCGAGCGGCGTGAGAGGAGGCGCTGAATTTGGGGGGGAACTTAATATTGAGACAATGAAATACGCCAATCTGAACAAGGGAACGCACCGTGAGAGTTGGAGCCACAACATCCCTCCCTCAGGCTGTATTTGTGTGAAAATTCCTGAGAGTGGTAAAGTGAAAGAAGAGGAAGAAGGACTGCGCACCGTCGAATGAGGAAGAGAGTAAAGAAGCACCGGTCGATTTGCTGGAGATGAAGGGGGGCAGCGCAACGGAGCGCTAATACAATAACCGTGCTGCACGAATACGAAAATCAGCCAAGACAGAACGAGCAAGACAGCACAGAAAGAATAATGTACCTGGTCATAAGACGCCTGCTGTATACTCTCTTTTTGTGTTGTGGGGTGTATTATATGGGAGCTCTGCGTTGGCGAACGAATCTGAGACGGAGAGATCAAGTATGAGCGAACACACGCAGTAGAAATGAAATCACAGGGTAACCGACCAACGGGAGGAGAAGGTGGGAGGGATATCCAACTACCCAATTGCACGACACCAGAAACGACGCAGGGAATCCGAGCCGCGCCTTCAACGAGGCGCAAATTTGCGTCTGCGTAGAATGAGTGCGGCTGAGATTCGAAGGGCGTCTGGGGAAACAGGGAGGATGGGCCGCTGCAGTTTGGAGCGAGAGCGGGACTTCGAATGAAAGATCGCGGAACGGAGGGTTTGGAGAAGTCATGGTCGAAGTGGGCGCCAGGCACAGCCGCATTGTTGCTTGTGCGTACGATCGGGCTGAGATTCAGCGGCCCAGGTAAGTATCATCAGCGACTCGCGGGAGCAAGCGGAAGGGTGGCGGTACATGATCTGTGACCGTTCCGCTGATGTCGGGCGTCACTGATTCCGCGCTTGCTCCCGACGGCGACTGCCAACTGGCAACGAGCTCCCGCTCCCTTCGAGTCGTGCTCCTTCAAGGAATGCTCCATGCGCGCTGTTGACCCGGATTGGACCTTTGCTCGCGAGGCACGTCATCCCTGCCTCGTCTTCGATTCGGCAGTGCTGCAGATGCGAGCCCTGTCTCAAGACGCTGTCTGTCCGCCACGCCCGTGCACGTGCAAGTCGACCTGAGACATTCCACGCAGCACCCGCACTCCCCGTCAACTGCGCCTCCCAGGACGACCGTGTAACGACTCGCTTGCAATTGCTTCCGACTCGGAGTCGTCGCCGCTGATCCCGCTCATCTACAGTCATCCGCATTCACCTACGCCTTGTAAAATACCACCTGCTTTCTACTGGGAGCAATTCCTCATCAAAAACTCCCGATCGACCGCGATTCAGGTGCCACAGAGCGAGGACACAACGGATGAGGACCAACGGTCGAAGCACAGCGAGCGAGCGAATGAAAGTAAGCTCCCTTTCCGTTCCTGCTTTCCCCACCTTCCCTGTTCTGTCCGTAGCTTTTCTTTGCCTCCCTCCCCCTCCCTTTTCTTCGAGCGACTCCACTTTCCATTCCTTTCCCGTCTTTCTATTCTCTTTCCCTCTTTTTCTTTCCTTTTTTGTCCGCTCGCTTTCCCTCTCACTCTCACGAACATCACGCTTCATTATAGGTCATTCTGCACTGCGCGCTACATCCAACGCACGACCACATGGATCATCACCCCTGGCGAACGGCTGCCTCAGCCACCTCGTCTCACTGGCTCGCATGTTACCAACACGGTTTTGGTGTTATATATAAGTCTCCCACACGCTGCGCTGGTCGAGTACTCTCGCACAGGTATGTAATGATTCGTTCGTTACTATTCAACGCCAGCGCTAAATCTATTTCTTCAGCGCCTGGCAGGAGTTGGTGCGGGCTCTCTTCGCTTTGCCCACACCAGCTATCTCATTGCCGCGCCCGATCGCTCAGTACGATTCACGCTGAACAGTGTTCAAGACCGGAAAGAGCAATATCGTGCGTACGTGGGCCATGGTCCTGCATCACCGGCTTCATCCAGCTGCCGTCGAAGGACCGCCCGCGCCGGGTCTTCTGCGATTCTTATTCGATTCTGATGCGTGTGTTTTCGTCCTGCCGTCCCGCTCCCGCGCGGCTGTCCCTGCGTCGATGGCATTGCACTGAATTGGAATCGCAACATCCTACATTGTCAAGGCGCGTTGGTCGCACATGCACTTTGCTCGGGCAGATCGTGAGTGAGTATTTATAATTTAGGGAATCGTGATTTATTTGCCGCCAGTGGAACACGCGACGACACAGGCCACGCATGAGAAGCGATTTATTGTATTTGATCCCTTCATTCTATCGCACTTGTGCTGAATTCCAGCACGGTACTAATGTTTTGGGGGGACCTGAGTAACCTGTTCATTGCGGGAAGGCGGAGGCTCATTTACCGTTCAGGGGGCGTAGCCATTGTGAGTGCGCCTCTTTGCTAAATTTCCTTTGTTATACTTAGTGTGCGTTTCTGTCAACCCAATATATATATGTTTCTCATCTGATGCGCAGGATCCGCAAGGAACGTGAAAACGGGGACGTCGTAGGCCATGAATACTATCATGCTTTTATTTGTATTCGGAACCGACTCGGTGGCCGATCTTAACACTAGGAGGATGTCCAAATGTCCCCCGGGATGGCGGCGTTATAGACGACCATTCGGCGAGAATATGCTGTGTCCGTGTTCGGGCATATTTTAGGCAGTACCGCATAAAGCGGTTTGAATTAAGTCCAGTTTTGGTCCTTCTTTGGTTCTTTGTTGCTAACGTTATGCAATGGAGTAGTGAGCCAACGAGAGCTTCGAATCTCCAGTTGCCAAGAGGCGGCGAGCCGTTCTGAGGTGCACGTGAAATCTAATCTCGTTGGATTACAGTGGTCTTGTAATTCGAAAAAGCCGAAAAAAATTCACATAATGTATCATCGGGAGCTGCGTTCGTGCAAAATGGTTATCATGCGGTATCGAGGCGTAGCGTGTTGAGCCGGCGAGGAGGGATTTTACGCGTCAAATTTGACGCGGCGCTTGTTTGAGCGGTGTTAACAGCCTCAAGGATGGTTTGAATGTGTGGTGTAGTGTGATCATACTGGGCCAACAGATCAAGAGCCGAAAATATTTGAAGTTGCTTCACATTTAGAGAATTTGCTGGAATACGCAAAATCATTGCAGCTAGAAAATGGGGACCACGAGAAGCTTAATCCGTGAGAAAGCTAGCCTCTTGAGCACATATGGCAGCAGCTTTTTCAACAATCCAATTTTTTCACAGCAGAATCATCATCAAATTGCCAGTATGGCATGACACCAATCTCGAGAAGATGAACTGCACCACCTCCGCCCAAGTAGGAATTCGTGACATTGGTTATTGCTGGTGCTTCCAAAGTATGTATTCTAGTTCAATGCCGATGGCCAGATTTCATTCTGCGGCTGCAATCCGAACAGAAGCCATCGATATGGGGATCTGTTCCGAGTAAGCACAGTGTCAAAAAACGATAAAGCCGTCGGAGACGCACTGTATTGCTCGGGGAACCCATGACTGCGAAAACACTGGAGGGTGAGTATTCGTGTTGCTGCAAAAGTGGAGGACGCACTATTGGCTGCATCTTTGGCGGCAAAAAGGAGGAACACACTCCGTCGGGTCGGTTGTGCTGAATCTGCACTGTGTGCTTGCGCACTTTATCTGCCAGAAGATACCCCGTTGATTGCGCAGGAGCATGATAAAATGGGGAGTATACCTCCATTGGCGGCTGCAGAAGAGATCAGAGCCGACACAATTGAACTGTATCGCACACTCACCAGGCTCTCGGCGTGGCCGCAGCGGAGGTAAATGTTTCGGACGCTGAGTTTCGTGAGGTATGGCAAATGCAGATAATCGGCCATTGACTTACTGGCGCCAACGGCACATGGTGTACGAGTACAAGCGATTTATGGGGTGAATGGGGAGACGGTCGAGGAATAAGAGGGACCTTGAGGGGCGGTCTGAAACTAATGAACTCGGATTTGGTCCTCTTTTAAGGGACTGTCCTTCTCAGTGGCTATTTGTGGACCAATTAACTTACTTTCACTAGCGCATTAAAGAAGAGTATGTGTTGCCTAGATAGCTTGTGCTGAAGCCGCTTCCCGACCCGTAATTAAAGTAAAGCTATGTGGGTTACCTCGGGGACGATTATCACTGGTATTTTTTAGGCTTCACTGGGATCCATCAACTAGATCATCTACGAGTCTGAAACCCTAATGTATGAAACACCTCCACCTCCACATTAGCAGCATACATGGCACGTTGGCAGGAATGTGTCTGCGCAGACGTAAATTCCATCGAACGCAGCCAAACAGCGGGAAGTCGGAAGTGAGTGCTACTTAGCAGACAAGAGCAATCACGCTGGAAGAGGCTGAATTCGATGGTACGAATTCAATGAGCGTCAACTGCAATAGGAGGCGAGCAATGGCTCCATCCACGAAAACGAAGAAGAGAGGGAAGGAAGGAAGGTCGAAAAGAACATGAGAAAAAAAACAAGCTTGCTCCGTTTCATGGTGAGCCATCTGTCTGAACCTGGACCGCTAAGCCCTTTGCTCATCCTGTTCCAATTGATTACTAATTTGCGCCGATTTTCCAGCAACTCTGATCTGCGGAGTAGAACAATCAACACGACAGAAAGCTTGCGGTTGGGCCCAGCGTGAGAGACGTCGTTTGGATGGAGTGGGGAGCGATTCACGGCGAGCCACGTTTCGTGGTTGCAACGCACACTGGACGACCACAGCGGTATGCAGACACATACGTCCTACTCCCGAAGAAGTGATTCTTTCGCTCCTCCACAAAACCGAGTTCTTAGGAGAAACAGCCGCGCGGGGAGATGATCGCTGAAGTCAAACCGTAGCGTAGTCGGGGAAAAAAATGATACATGGAATTTTGATGATCGTGACAAAGCTCAGGTCGCGCAAAGAAGTTGAGCCAATCAAGATATATTCGAGGACCAAAAGGTGGGCGTCGAGAGCAGTGTTGTCACTGACCCTGTCAGGCCTGGTCAGTCAACATGTGACGGTCAGGAGCTAGCTATCGACGCGGTCGATCACTGACCGCGTCAATGCCGGGAGTCACACAAAAAGCAACATTTTGGAATAGGCCAAATGTTGTGTCATCGACATGACGAGATCGCCGGACATCTCCGGAATAGCCAGGTTGCGCAACAGCCACCGGAGCCACCCGGCGGCTGCCGTACTGTGCGCAAAAGTGGCAGGCGGGTGGCTCCACTGAGCCACCAGCATTCATATTTGCGTCATATTTTGGCGGTGGAGCCACCAGTTTGCGCACAGCCACCGGGTGGCTCCGGTGGCTGTTGCGCAAGCTGTCCAATGTTTCGGAGCCTCGTCCCGGCTCCCGACGAACTCGTCAGACGCAAGTCAGACGCGCATTGACTGAACAGTCAATGCATTGATCCGCTGCACTGGACTGACGTTTGTTGGCGTATCTTAACAACACTGGTCGAGGGGATACAGAATGGCTACAAGGTGCAAACAAGGTACGTTGGTACGAGGCAAATATATGTAGGACACATAGGGAGGTAGACAAGGGAACAAGGTCTGGGAGTGAGGCTACAGTCACCATCTCAACAGATCGTACTGCCCGCGCTGATGGATCGCCGTTGAACGTTCAATCCGGACAGCGTCAGAAGAGGACCAGAAATCCAACCAAGTGCTTGAGAGGATGAAGCCAAAACGGGAAAACGGAGGAATAAATCATCGGCGAGTTGGGTGCACGAATTGTTGCGTGCGGGAAAACGTAAGCACCCAAACTGTCAACCGTTTTTTTTTAAGGTGCGTCATGCCTGTTTGGCGCAAAGTGGAATTGATCCGTAAATGCGGCGAATAGAGCCGATGGTGCGGATCGGGCTACATGATCTCGCACTTCTTGAGGAAAGGAGAGGATTGAGCAGCTGTAGCGGAAATTCTAATTGAGAATATGCAGCAAGTGCCGATGACATGGCGCACGGACCAGATAGCTGAGCTTCGAAACAGAATCCAGTCTCTCCAAAAAGGCCAAGGAAGAGAATCACGACCCACGAGCGGGCGGATTTTTTTTGTGTCCTGATTTGTTTTCTGCTTTTCCTGGCCGCACTTGCAGAAACTGAATTTCGCACATCCATGGAGGAAAGTAGAGCCGGCAGGCATTGAATAGTGGAACATTTCGTGTTCCATTGAAACGATATAGCGAGCACGCAAGACTGGCTGAGGAAGGACGGAGAATGGAAGTGAGTGAATCGAGAAGCGCGGCTTTGTTGCGAAAATCGAGAGCGGGCGAAATGGGGATGCGGAGGACGCAGAGATCTCCCAACACCAAAGAAATCATCAATAATTTGGAAATGAGCTGCATCCAGCCGGCGGGCGGAACAAAGGGGTGGGGCAAGATGTTATATTGAGCTGCACAGGAGGCGCACTAATCGACTGGAAGAAATGCGAGGAACCGGGAACGAAGCTACTCGGGGTACATTTTGTCTTTGTGGAAAGAGAGTCCGAAAGCACGGGAAGGCAAAGTGATAGCGAGAGCGAAGCAGGCGAAATGTACATGGGAGACCAAGTGCGAGATAACTCGGGGAAGCCAGAAACCATCCTTTCCGGTGCGTTGCCTGTAAGCCAAATTTAAATTGAGAGTTTCTCATTCGTCCATCTAGGTCAAGCAGCAACTAGTCAAGATGGTGGTGGTTCGGAGAAAGGGGAAACGTGGCGGTGGCTGAACTGTGAAGGATCCCCTGTGGTACGGTGTCACGTCTTTCACAAATATTGAACACTTGATTCCCCGAAAGGTTTGAATCGTGTTCTGGGCCGCCGGGACTTGGAATCAGGCGAGCGAATGCTGAGCGGTATTTGACTTTGGCCCGGAATCCGCCCTGGAGCGTGTTCCGCGTTGGTGAGGATATAGACGCGTGCTTTAATTCGAGCAATCTTGTGAGGCGTGTTTGAGATGGAATTTGAGTCGGCAGAGAAATCTGAGGCGTTTCGAGTCGACAAGACATTTAGTTTTTGAGCGGGTTCATAGGCGGCGAAGATCTTGGAGAGGACGCATGAAGACTGCCACGACAGACAATGTTGACCTCGTACGGACTTGTCTGGAAGGGTGAATGAACTTGTGCGCTGCCTTTAATCGAGGCGGGAACAAAGAAGAGCACGGGCCGCAGGTTCTGGCGGGTACGAGTACGGTATCCTATTTCAGAAACCCGCCGATACCGTGAGGCGGCCCGTGTCGTGCCAGTGGCTTCGCTATCAATGAAGTGGGAACCCGTGGTGGGCATGTGAATTGCACCGCCGCCCCAATTCTCATGTCGGTCACTGACACTGCCTGTTTCCCCTTCCTCCCATCCGCAGCTTCCTCGTGCCTTGAATGCCTGCAGATCGTCGTCGATCCACGGTTGCCCATGCCAGGGCCAGCGGCCGTCACACAACCATCAACCTTAGCGGTGCACTGCCTGAACACATGCTCACCTAGTTTTATTGACTTTTTTTCTGCAGGAGGTAGAGGAGGCACTGGTGGCGATGGCCATGGATATGGGACTGGTGGAGCTGGAGGTCATGGCATGGGACCCACTGTCAATGTCGCGGCAAGAACAGTCACCATGCACAATCCGCGACAGGACATCGATAGAGGCACGTCATCCACTGTTATTAAGAGACCCGCACGCTGAAGGAAGCTGTAGGCATCGGTATACTGCACCGTGCAGTCGCGCCGGAAGCGATTCACGACTCTACGGACAGTTTCCCGCAACCAAAATGCCATCCAGAAACGCGCACGAAAATGCTTAAAGATCTGCAGAATTGGGCACTGGAGCCGAATTCTGAAACCACGGTCCTCTGGTTGTATGGCCCCGCAGGTGCAGGGAAATCTGCCATAATGCAAACTCTGGCCAGCCAGCTTCGGGATGCTGGCGTACTCGGTGGTTGCTTCTTTTTCAAACGCAACCACCCTACACGAGGAAATGCAAAGACTCTGATCCCCACAATCGCTTACCAACTCGCCCTCGCTGTTCCGTGGCTGCGCGCTTCGATTTCCCAAATCGCAGAAAATGATCCCTCCACCATTTTTCGATCAATTGCGACCCAAATGAAGGCGTTCATTTCCGACCCTTGTCGTGCCCACGTGAATCGCCGTTCCGTGACAATTCTCATTGATGGCCTTGATGAATGTGAAGGGCACGATATGCAACAAGAAATACTACGTGCAATCTGCAACTTGTCCTTCAATCACCCAATTCCCGTTTTGTTTATCATCGCCAGTCGCCCAGAACCACATATCCGCGAGATGTTCGACTCACCGCTCTACACTGGCAACTATTGCTCGTTCAATGTGAACCAGTCATTTGCTGATGTTGGGAAATACCTCAGTGACGAGTTTTTACGGATTCATCGCGAACACAGCACCATGGCCAAGATACTGCTGCCATGGCCTTCGCTCGATGTCCTGGAGGGCCTGGTTGAAAAGTCTTCCGGCCACTTCATCTATGCAGCTACCATCATCAAATTCATTGATGACAAAAACTATCGGCCAATACAACGGCTTGCAATGGTCCTGAGCAGCAGCAGCCAGGGGTCCCCATTTGGTGCACTCGACCAGCTCTATATGGACATCCTGGGATCTGCTCCAAGACAGTCCGAGCTCATTCCCATCTTGTGCAACATCACGAACTTCGAGTTGACACTTGCCGAAATTGATCAGGTCTTCAAGTTTGTGGAGGGAGAAACACAGTTGCTATTGCGTGGGCTGCATTCTGTGCTCCAGTTACCATCCAAAGGGAATGAATTCATATCCACTCACCATGCATCGTTTCTCGATTTCCTCAATGATCACAGTCGGTCTCACAATTTTTACATCGGTAGTTTGGACCATCGGATGGATCTGGCACGGTCTTTCCTTCGATGTTGTGCAGATCGACATCAGTCATGGGGTGGGTCCCCTTTTGATGGGCCACGGTATATCCAACTTGTTCCAATACACTGTCCATCTCACCAGTCCTCAAAGGCGCCCCCGGGAACACTTGATCCCATTCCTCACCTCGTTGCCTCCATCAATTGACCTGTGCCCGCTCATTGCATGCATGGAGCCTGATCACATTTTCGCCCTGAACAATACCAAATTTAAAGACATGCTGTCCTGGCTCAAAGTCAGTTTCATTTCAGCACCTGTGACATGAATCTTTCTGACACCTATTCAGAGAATACCCTCTGTGCCGCAGGACTTGATCAAACTGTGGGAGGACTATATATACATGGCCTCGATGAACCCACTCAGTCCTACTTGGTTGGTGAAGCACATCGACTCCCTGAGTTCTGAACTTTGCCAAGTTCTTGTGGCATCAGGGCTTCTTCGTTATGGTCTTCACAACATACAGCAGCTGCTGGATATCACATGGGATGAACTGAGAACTATCATTTGCAGTCTTCGACCAAGCATCCCTGAAACAGGATATCGAGGGACACCTCGTGAGATTCTGCAGGCAATCATTCCATCCGAAAATCAGCGCTGGATATGTAGGGACATTGCATTGAAATGTATCCACAGAAATGTGAATGCTCCTGGGGATCGCAGTGGAATGAGCATCAAATGTGACGAGTGGTTGGTGCCATGATCCAAATAGACGATTTAGCTAACACTTTGTATAGGTGGCATCTCGGGAATGTGCTCCAATACTGCCCACCTTGTGATGCACTGTATCACGAGTTTCAACGCATCCCACGTCCTGTGATGAAGTCTTACTTTGAGGACTGGTCATCCCGGAATCTTGCAGAACGAATATCCCAGTGGCTGGAAGTGAGGCCTCAGTGTTTTCAAATCTGATGCTGATGCTGATGTTATAACTTTTGCTATGACTAGTCATTTGGTGATCTGACACTGGAACTCGCCGTCTTCTGGAAGCAAGAGATCTTCCCTCTCTTCGCCGCCAGCCGTCGGGCTGCGTAATCGAATACTTTGGCATCATCACATTGTCCCCGAGCTCGAGAGAGCGAGGGAGCATTAGCATGATGGAGGCAAAGCGGAGTTCAAAACTTTGGAGCAAGACCATCAGGTCGTTATCATGGACGGCCATTGGACCAATGTAACTGATTGCGGACTTGAATAATAAATATTCATACTTCATGGAATAAATATTTAGTGTAGCATACCAGTGAAGGAGTGATATATATGCCCGCACTGACTGGAAGAACGCCACAGGGAGAGGTGAAAGTGGAAGTAATAAGAGGACGAAGATAAAAGACAGAGGTGATGACTTGAAGCATGGGAGACAATCAGATCCGAGAGAAATAATTGAAGCGTGTTGAGGATTCTGAGTCTTGCGGTGTTGAGTATGAGTCGGTGAAGGTTTCGACGAGTGTTTTGATTCTGAACCGTATTTTGAGGTTTTGGGACGTTTTCTGAATCTCGAGGTTTTCAGTTGAGCGTTGACTTGGAGTCGATGACGAGGGAGCACTTCAAGGTTGATGCGGCACCGTTGTTTGAGCACGACAGGTAAAGCTAACGGAATACGACGGAGAGGGTAAAGTATTGAGGCGAACTCGAGCCAAGCGCGCACAAGCAGCATGGAAAAAGCGGGGTGGAGGCTGAAGGAGGTGCAGGCGCAGAAATTTAAAAGGCGGGCGGACGGCGAATCGAACAGCCGAAGAAGTTGCAAGAAAGGGAATTCCCGAGCAAGTGATGCGGTCCGTCGTACGGCGGGTGTGGTACGGTGCGTGTGGGGGATGGCTGGGGAGCGAGGCAAGTGGAATGCAAAAAGCAAATGTGTAGATAGACGTGGAACAGATGTCATAATCACCAGTATTTCGTATAGCAGAGCAAGACGGGCACCATATAAAGAAATATAGATTAATTGATTCGCCGAGGGTTTGAATCGTGTTTTGGGTCAAGTTGACTGGTCGCCTCACCGAGAATTTTGAGGGGCAGCAATGACTTTGAGTGAGATGTTTCGAGGCTGAAGGATTTTTGAGTCGGCGAACCCTGCGGTCCTGTTTTGAGCGCAGAGACTTGTGAGGCGTGTTTCTTCTTTTTTAGGGGTTGGACTTTTTGAATCGACAGGAATGAGTTGAAGTTGAGTCGGTGCGATTCGGGATCCGACTTAGCATGGCGAGGATTACGAGTATGAGTAAAGACTGTATTGAGGCGCCGGGATTTGGATTTGAGAAGGCGCGTGGAGTGGAGTGTGTTTTTGGCTTTTTGTTCTTTTTTGACGCGTGTTCCACGCGGATGGGTCCGTCTAGTCGGCGTGTGTTTGGGTAGGATGAATGCGAGTTGGCGGGGAATTTGAATCGGCTCGCCGAAGGTTTTGAAGGGTGTGAGTTTGAGCGAGTGGAGGTTTCGAGACGCCGAGGCGAGAAAGCCGACAGTAGGGCAGGGACCGGAGTAGAAGTGTCATTGCCAGCGGTGCCGAGACAATTTAGGCCCAAGTGCGTGGAGAGGACATTCGCAAGTCGCAGACCAAAGTCGTAGACGTCCAGTCGCAGGCGAGGCCCGGATGGAGTTGAGAGGGGTAGGAACAAGGGGGGCGATTCAATGCGTGGGTCAAGTGGAGTTAGAGGGAAGCGACGCGGGGAGATACGAGGCGAGAGGATTTAGAGGAAGGTGAGAGGGGTACATGGGACCGATGACGATTGCCACGACGAACAACTTGGAAATAGTATGCAATCACGACGACGACAGCTTTCCCCTCTTCGCATGGAGTGGATGATAATGAATGCTTTGCCGACTTGGATCGAGGCGTGCGGTCGTCGGAAGCAAGGACAGTAGGTAGATTCGTGCTGGGCCAAGAAAGAAACCAATGACGTCGATTCATGCACGCGTAGAAAGGCAGGGTCCAGAAAATTAATGAGAGTCTTGATTCGTCGCTGCCGTCCATCGCGCATGCCAGCTAGATCAACGACCAGCCCGACGCCAGCTCGCGGAGGTCGCGGCGGGAAGCGAGGAGGGAAGTGTGGCGGTGCCATCGGTGACATATGGAAAGCCGGAGCAACACGCTTTTTTAGCGAGATAGCCGATGTTCGGACCTTTGATCGCCGCCCTTGCCGGTAACCGGGACCCCGGGACCTGTCCTGCTTAGTGTAGGCGTGTTTTGTAGCACATACAACCGTATCTTTAAGTATATCAAAGAATGATTGGGTAGAAAATTTTGCAGGAGACAATGACACAGACTATGAAACATAGGCCTATTCATATTGGCATATATGTTTGGATGTAAGAAATACTGGACTACTGCATCCCAGGGAGATCAAACCATTTACAAAAGTGGTTGCATATATGCTGTTCAGGGAAGTTGTCAAAGATACTGGACACATTTTCCTTTGAAACAGGTCAGAGACATCCGGCACGAAACAGCGGGGAGGAATCATATGGGGATATCATAATTTGAGGATCGGTGAGCAGAGTTGCAGACCCTTGAGAATTTGTCAGGCCATATATCGGGGGAATGAAATCAAAAGTACCTTGCAAGCCGCCGGTCTTCAAATATTGTAGGTGTTGCGTGAAGCCCAAGAATTCAGCAATGTGATAAAGTTCTTCGCTGTTGTCCAACAAAGGATTGGCATCCCCAGTGTGGACAAATTTAACGAAGGTGTCCGATCCCCCTTCAATGAACTCCTCGACCAACTAGGTCCTTTTTATCGACGATGTGTTACTGACGTTGCTGCCTGTGACTTGGTCGTGACAAACGGCAATGCCGGCACACACAAAGTGCAACTCTGGAATCTCGAAGGGAGGATGTGTGCTGGCTTGGGAGAGGAAACGATTGATTGCAGAGTATGTGAATTCCATGAGTGATGCTGCCCAGTATAGGAGGTTGGCCTCCACAGTTTTGGCATACTCATCTGCAGGTGTGTATCGGGTAACAACCAATTTTTCGGCTACTACATTATTGCTACACTGGCAATACATGCATTTGACCGCCGCTAGTTCGGTTGGAGTTGTTCCTAGCCCCTGTGTAGGCAAGTGTGTGAGTGTCAGGCTGATCAGCCGACTGAGGTGTGCAGATTTGAAAGTCCCAATACCAAGGTTTGTCGAGAATTCAACTATAATCGAGCCCCGAAGTGCATGGGCAAGTTTACAGGTGAAGAATTGGACAATCTCGGTGTTATCAGACCCTAAAGGTCTGCGGAAGCTGAAAGAATTCGATCCGCTCTGAAGTATGCACATCTGGATGATCGGACGTGAAAATATGGGAATGGGCTTACTGTGTGCTTGGGAAATATCTGACACTCCGTTAACTGCTAACGCCTTTCGGAGCCTACTGCAATCCGGAGAGATGTGTGTATTTTCTGGAAGACTCTGCTTCCGCGATGGTGGTGGAGTGTTCTGGTGATCCGGGTATGTACAAGTCTGGCAGCCACTGTGCACCTCATTTTGTTCTCTGTCCTTTATCTGAGATGGATTTCAGAGCATGCCCACACACAAAGAAATACAGACAATTTTCCACACCGAAGCAGACAGCCGCCCAGCTGCCGCCGACACGGAGCCGGAGCGAGCCGAAGCAGCCGCCTGGCCCACTGAGCAAGACAGGTCCCGGGGTCCTGGTAACCGGCAAGGGCGGCGATCAAAGGTCCGAACATCGGCTATCTCGCTAAAAAAGCGTGTTGCTCCGGCTTTCCATACATACGATGCGCTTCAAATATTGAACACTTGATTCCCCGAAGGGTTTGAATCGTGTTTTGGGCCGTCGGGACTTGGCATCAGGCGAGCGAATGCTGAGGCGGTATTTGACTTTGACCCGGAATCTGCCCTGGAGCGTGTTTCGAGTTGGTGGGGATATAGACACGTGCTTTAATTTGAGTGGTGTTGTGAGGCGTTGGAGTCAACAAGACATTGAGTTTCTGAGTGGCCTTATGAGTGGCGAGAGATTTGGGAGTGGAGTAGTGGACAGAGTAGATCTAGAGGCGGCAGTGTGGCGATGCATGGGGGACGAAAGGTGCGAGACACAATGTGTGTGAGAGTGATGGTGAGGGCCAGTGCAAAGGGAAAGTGAAGTCGGAGGTGCGTGGGGAGAAGACTCGTGGCAGAGCGAAGTCGTAAAGGTCCAGTCGCTTCAGTTCCTTTGCCTTAAGTGTGCACATTTTTCTCGCTCTTCGGCTTCATTTTTTTCCTTCATCCGCGCTCATTTCGTTCCCTCATCCCATGTTCGTTCCCCCGCACCTGCCTTCCATCCGCAGCTGCGATTCGCTTCGTACTCCCGCCTCAGTATTTCCTCGAATGGAACACTGCGCCTGCGGTGATGTACATACATTCGGCGCCCTACCACGTGCGCTCGTGCCTCGTGTCGCTGAGGGGCTGTCCTTTCCTCGGCGTCTCGCCGCCGCCGCTCCCACTTTTCTCGGCATCCCGCCGCCGCCGCCCTCATCCCCATCCTCACTCACTAGCCTTCGTCCTCTTTCAATAATGTGCTCTGGTCCTGCCAGATTCAGCCCGAGTGCGGCGGCATCAGGCAACGAAACCACTGTCCCTTCTTGCCAGCTGGTACTGCTTCGGATGAATTGGATATGGTTGTTGCAGATGTTCTCTGCGCTGCGGACGACGATCTTCGAGAGCTTGGTCCGTTGGTGATAGGAATAGCTCACGGATGTCAGGGATGGCACAGAATTCTAGCTTCCCTCGTTAGGTTAGCTTGTGCGCAAATCATTAATTTCCCGCAAGGGTAACGGAACGGCCGCTGTTAACATTGAGCATTAAACAATGGTGCCCAGGTATGAATGAGCAATTCGACCGTGGTCTGCCCTACAACGCGACCGCACCTCCTTACTACCTAGTACCTCACTGCTTCATGTCGTCAAGAGACCCTGCCGTTTCATGAATTTTTGACAGCGTGCTTTCCGTCCCGGCTTGCTTGCCGAGTTCGCATTCGGGCTCCCGTTTTGTAGGGGTAATACCGGGAGAGAGCTAGCCTGGGGATACGAGTTCGAGCTCGTGTTGCGATGCGTGTTTGAGAGGTGAGGAATTTGAGTTGGCCTTGGAATTTCCGTTCGAGTGGGCGAGGAGTTCAAGTTTGGCAGGCGAGGATTTTGTTTTGTGGGGACAATTGTGGGGATTTTGTTTGAGTTTGAGGAGGCGCGCGGGCGGGGGGTTTGAGTTTTGGTCTTGAGATTTGAGATTGAGACGAGCCGAGCCAGGGGGTGTTGAGGCGTGTGCGTGATTTGAATTATAGTTGGCTTGGCGAGAATTGATCCAGAGGTTATGGGCGAGATTTAGAAGTGACGTATGATTATGATGCGATGTTTTGAGTCCTATTTTGGACCGGCAAAGATTAATTTTTGAATGGGCTCGGGGGAGTTATTTCGAGGCAACGAGCATTTTGTTTCAAGGCTCGCTTGGCTTTGTTTTGTGGTGGGCGAAATTGGATTTGCGATGAGCGTTTTAATTTTTGAAGCAACTTCCTTTCGGATCGGAGTGGGGACGGGGACGAGAGGCGGAGGCAAGCCAGACGATGTCGTCAAGGCGAAGTAAAGTTGGATCAAGGCGGACTCGAAGAGGGAAGTTGATAGACCCCACTGCGGTGTGCTGGGTTACGAATACTAATGTAGTCGTTCTTAATATCCCAACAGGGCTATTTTGCCGATCGCACTACTCGCTGTCCGCACTTTTTCAAACTAATAAACATTAAATTTAACTAGGTTTTTGTGATTGAATTAGTGAATTCATTAGATACGGGCCGGTTTTAGCCGTTTCATCAGTAACAGGAGCTAATGGAAATAGTGGCTGTGTGGGAAATGCTTATGTCACAGATTTCACTTTTCCTCTCCCCAATTCATTTCAGAGTCTTTTGATTTAATTTTTCCATATACTCAAGAGAATCTGAACTTGAGATGCCTGGACAAAACTCGCACCTTTGATTCAGTAGTAGCGCAATAATTGAACACCGTTCATGCAGTGCGTACATTCATCAACCGTCTTTTCCTCAAATCGCTCCATGATTTGCCCCCGCTCTCTTTCATAATTCAAGTTGTCAGGTTTAGGTATATCTGTTCTAACAAGATGCTGTAGGAGCGAATTCGCGAGCAGCAAGAGGTTGTTTAGTCTAAGATGTATGATCCGATGATGGCCGGTTCAACCAAACAAGAGCATTCCAACAGAGACGCGTTTCCATGAAATCTCGATCATTTTAAGTTGTCACCCCTATTTCCCCTGACCTCCTGTGCAATTCCCTTTACCTCACACTACACCCATAAAGCTCTGGCACATCTTCGAAGCTTTCTCGCTGCGGCGTGCCTGCTGTTCATTGTTGGATCATTGTACTATGTGCAATCCATAACTGGCAAAACTTCGTTGTTAAACCGGTAGTAATCCTTTTCCACGAGTGCCAGCACGTGCTGCATAGCGTGAGCTGCATGGGTCCGCACGCGGACACATCACTCGAGGTCGCATTGTGAGTATGCTTGATGTTGTTTGGAATCAAACTTACCGACCTACTCTCTTTTCGGTCTCTCACATGCGCAATTACTCGAATACCCGTCCCCTTTTCGGGCTGCTCACGAAGTCGTCAGCGTCGCGATCCGTGTTTCTTTTGCCAGTGTGATATTCCGCACTCACTCCATGGCTTGGTTGCAGCCTGCTCGATCTCTGAGAAGACAATAGTCAGTCTGTTGCTCAGTATTTACATCGTCTGATTGTTGAATTTTGCGATATCTGAATCCCTTTGGTTCTAGTTTCCGTGTCCAGTGGTTTTGTTAATTTTATTAATGTTGATGTTCTGTCCTGGTCGGTTTTGGTCTTATACCACCCGCTTAGTCGATTCAACTCAGGTTCGAGTGGTATATACTCATCTCCTGCCCTCTTTATCACTTATCCATTCATTTGGATTCAGTTGGTTTGTTCAAATTATCGAGGTTTACTCCCACGGTATCGAATCTTCCTGCTATGTAAATCAATGAGGTGGCGAGGAGCCAACTGAAAGTTAGCGGCTAGCGTCCTGAGTATGTTGAATTCAATTTGACGCACCATCCTACCCCCAGATTCGACGACCGTCAATGTACAATTGGACCAGGCCGGAACCGATGCTATTCTATTACCAAGACACGGACAGTACCAGGAAGCTGGAATCGATACAGTTCCACGAACATGGCGTTGCCGTTCGGACATATCTCGGCTGCATAACATTGTGGTAGGTGCCGTTCAAACACCGCCAGCAGCTACCTGTCCCTCTTTCCATTGATATCTTGCTTAATAAAACAAAAACATAAGTATTCGTATTTGCCGCACTCTGTGACGGCCCGCATCACACAAGTGGAATCATGAAAATCCTGATTGATAAATAGATGAATTCGGAGGGGATTTTGAGTCTGAATCGTCAGGGGCTTCATGTTGTATTTAAACTGTTCGACTTTTAGGCCTGTTTTCTTCTCTGTTTTTGAGTCGAAGTACAGGGAGTTCGGGTGCGAATTTGCATTTGAATTTGGAGCGGACTTTGAGACCTGGTCTGAGGCGGGATCCGAGTCGACTTCGGGACCTGCACTCAGACGGGGCGCGCGCGTGTTGAGGAGGCGAGGATTCGGACGCATGAGGCGATGTTCCGAGCTGCGAGACCATTCACCACATGGCTACTTCAAGGATGCACTGGCCGATGGCGCACGAATGATGTGTCACTATAGTAGCCTGACCTCTGCGCAGTTCCCCTCCTTGAACCTTGCTTCCGCCGACACAAGGACATTGCACCCTCCAGATTCATCGCGAAATGGGCGAGGAGAAGGGGAACATCGCACGAACAACTGCTGCCAGAGTGTTTCTGGATCGCGCCGAGACAGAGATAGGCGGCTTGGCAGGCGTACGAGGTACGTGCGGTTCATCTTTCAATGACAATCATCTGCTCACGACAAGGGAGCCGCGAAAGAGAAAAAAACGGTCGAAGATTACGAACTCGAGATCCAGGCACTCAAAGATCAAATAAATAATGCGCAACAGTCCTGGTATTCGCCTTGAATACAGGAGATAGCTTTAAACTGGAAGTCGGTTGCAAAAGCAAGAGCGTCCAGGGAGAGGGCTGTTTTGGGGGATGAGTACCAGTGACTAGACATTGAAACCAAGGGAGGAGGATGAAGGAAGTATTACGGACTGACCATTTTGCTGCTACTACAGCTGCCTCGACGCAGCTCATGGCACATGGGCTTAATGTAAGCTGTCTCCTTTGCGAGGCGCTCCCGGGCAGTGACAAAGTTGAGCTATAACCCCTCATTGGGCTTGCGGGATCTCTGAGTCCTTGTTGGTGTCGCCTTTTGGATTGCATAGCATATTTTGCGAGGGAAGGTGAGAGTATTCGAGCCGGGTACGAAAGGGAAACGAAGAAAAGAGGCCCAGCTGCTTGTCCCACACACGTTGCGCCGGATTTATTTCAGGCTGATAGGTTGCTATTTGAGTCGGAAAATGATCACTTGAGCGCTACAACCATCCGGTCCGTGTACGGAGCTCGCACTTCAGCACCGGGAGAGTAGGGTAGAGTCGCACAGTCACATTTTTCATGGCCAACTCCACCCAGATGCGGGGCTCGAAAGTGGAGCAAGTCCTGGTGAAATGGAGGGAGAGCCCAGATGGATTATGACCACGCGGGAGGTAATCAATGATGACGACAGATAAGCTGAGAAAGAAAGGCCAAAGATGGGACGCTGGGATCGCAGAATGCTCGAAGTTGATAGGTTGCTGCCGTTCAATCAGGCAGTGCTACCAGTGCAGCGTGCAAAGGCGCAAATTGAAGGCTGAGGGATCCTTATCGCTGAGCTCCACCTGAGACATAAGACTTGACGGAGCCCCGTTCTCTATACCTCAATTGTCAAGTTTGTAGTACGAATAGGGATTGAATGAGCGGGGAGTTTGAGTGGGTTGTCTGGATGGGATAAATATTATGAAATGTCACCGACACGAGATGGTAGTGTAGCCAGGAAAAGAGCGGAAGATGGAATTCGGACAGTTGTAACCGCACACTGCTCGAAGCTGATGGACTGCCATTCAATCCAGGGCAGTGCAGCGTGTGAAGATGCAAGTCCAAAGCATGTCAATCTTTGCGTGAATTATTGACTCGGTGAGCGAACGAGAGAATGAAACCGCGCCTGGGAAGTTGCAGGGGATTCGAATTCAGTACGAATCAAGCGCGAATCTCAGCATAAGGTAAATGAAGTTTCAAGCAAAGCTGAAAGTCAAGACGCAAGAGTAGATAGGCACATATCCGAGGTCCGATGCACATCTTCAGAAAAGAAGACTCCTCGGTGTCGCAGATGCGAGTTCTCGTCTGGTAGACAGAATGATGGGTCAGTAGTCCAAAGAATGGAAGGTACGGGTGAAGCAGGAGGTCGGCCAAATGGTCCCGGGGAGTCGTGTACACGTAGAATAGAAAATGAGTGAAATATATCGAAATTGCCGTGCGGGCGTGGAGTGCGGGTAAAGTGCGATAGAACTCGTAAATGGGGAGAATTCGGGGCTTGTGTAGATTAGGTTCACTGGCGATGAGCTCTCGGTGGAGCTCTCGTGTCACTGGTCGCATCGGTCGTGGTGGTTCGGGTGTAAAGAAGTGGTGATTGACAGTATTTACGTACAAACAAGATAATCGATCTGGAAGTACGTACATGGCAGGTTACCCCGCGACGGAAAGAAAAGGGGAGAGTCTACGAGCGACCCATTCCACCCTTCCACATCGGACGTGCAACTGTGTCCAGATCGCTAGCGTGCCTGGCAAGGGAATGCGATAGGAAGCAGGGAGCCTGGAAACGCACTGACGTGGTGGGAGCTTGTTGGTACACCCGTCGATACGACGACGCCGGGCGTGAGTCCAACGAGATGGTGGTGCGGTAGGAAAGAGATGTGGCGGTGCGTGATGTGACGGATCCGCTGATGTCGGACGTTACTGTTTTGGCACTTGCTCCCGACCACCCACTCGGAAACGCGATCTCGCGCTCTCTGTCCAACAAGTGGTCGAAGGAGGCGCTTTCGAGGAATGACAACATGAATCATCTGCACCGCATCCCATGCTCTGCACGTAGCTCCTATTAGGGCAAGTCATTCATGAATCATGACTCGTCTCGCCGAGTTGACCTGCTGCGCCTCTTTGTTGCTTCACTGGATCGCTGGTGCAGAGCGCTAGATTGCTGGTCACTGGGTCGATGTTATGAGTTACTGTTCCCCGTCCATCGCCTTTCTTTCTTGACCTCTCCCTCGTCCCGCTCGTCCATGCGTCAACACTGAAACATTCCACGCAGCTCTCGCACTCGCACCCGTCTCCCCAAGACAACCTCAAGCCGCATCTACGCCCGTGGGGGGGTGGGGTGTGTGCTGCCCTCTACGTCCATGTATGTCATATGGTCCCTCTTTCGGTGTGGCTGAACGACTCTCGTTCACGCGAACCTAGCTCCGGACATTGACCACTAGCCATGACCGGGCCCGGGCAATTCAGATTCTTTATGTTGTTCGATATGGGTTCAACGGCAACTCTCGCACCTCAATGCACTTGGGCCAACCAAACCATCTCCACGGTTCGGAGGGGCGAACAAAGTGAGTTGCCCCATCTCTTCAATTGCTTATTATACATTTGCTTTCGTTTCTCGCACCTTGCTTCTTTCTCGAATCCTTCTCTCTCTTTTGTTTGGATCCATTTCCTTCCCGTTTCGCGTCTCGCATCCGAAATTCCCAGAGAAACGCGCGGTCCAGGCAATACACGCTTCCCCCTCACAACTATTCCGCACGGCTCTCTGTCGTCACGCTTGCGGGGCCGTGGCCCGTCTCCGACGTCGAACCATGCACCAGCGGATCAAGAATGTATTGACAGCTTGTCCGCTCGCAGTTGAGGGATTTCGGAATCATGTGCGCCATCTTCGCAGCGTGCGCGGAAAATTCTGGCACGCCCACAATAGCTCTTTACGGAGTATCTCGGGCACTCTTCCACTCCACTTGATGTGTTGTTGAGCCAGAATTCTATTCAGGTCAAATTTGAAGCCTCAGCACTCACGGTCAAAGTCGAGCCCCCGAGCATTCGCAATATAGAGAGTTTCTGACGACATCAAGCTGCGTACATTGGCCAATACTGTGTCCGAGCCTCTGCCGGATTCGGAGTACCCCGTTGGCTCTGATTTGGAGCGAATTGCGTCCCTCCAACATTCTCGCTCTTTGAGCGCACCTCCGCTTCTATATGGCTGTAACATTTTCATAATTTGGTATTCAGAGCCCGGTGCGGCAGCCCTAGACTCTGATATGGAGGTAATCGCTTCGACCGCCGTTCCGCCTCGATCGACCGAGAGTCCCGAGGAGTTCTCGGCACTTCTGTACGGTCTCCAAGCGAAGAAATTATCGGGTGAGTGTTCATTTGGGCCCGCTCTTTCCATTCATGAATCAACCCGTATCTCGTCAAATCGTCATCGCTTATTCTTACGGAGGTATGGCGTAGTACGCTGGTTCAACATCATTGCTTAACCTTTAGGTTAGACTACCCTATACAAGACGGATTTTGGTCAACGGAACAAACAGAGAACAAACAAAACCTGAGTCATTTCCTTGTATTCAGCCCAAGCTATTTGAAATTTGACTACACAACGCGCAAGCCAGTCAGGGGCCTTCGGCCCCTTCCCAGCTTTGTGGAAATCACCGTGATGATCATACATCAATGACCGGATATAAAGCAAGCACCTCCAGAAAAGGGAAAAATTACCAGATAAGGATGCCAAGAAAACCAAATGATTTTATAAAGAGTTTGACGATCAACGCTGAACTAGCTGACTGCTGCTGCCTTTTCAAATTTGTCCGGATGCAGTGGTTGCATCAACAGATAGCGAACGAAAATGGATGTTCACTGCTTAACATCCTTCAGAAAGGCTGCAGGCATGTGTAGTGTATATTGAAATGATTCTTTGATAACTTGCGTCAAACAAACAGGGGCTTTGGTTTGATCCCCGAAAATACGTCTACGAACATCGTGTAAATCAGTTACAGATCGTGTTTACTACTGGCCATGAGGTTTGTGCTAACTGGCGACTGTCAACTCTTGCCTCTCGTCGATATCTCTTTCACCCTCCTTCAAGCTCCGTCATTGTGTCTGATCGGCCATGTTTCTGTCCACTCTGAGACATCCCACGCTATCTCCACCGTCTGCGTCTCCCCTGAACGACGGATCCACGGATAAAGCCCTACAAAGTTTGATTAAACAATCAGCATCTCAATGCTAAACAGGGTTTGGGTACTGTTTTGATTAATCCCTGTCATTGCACCAGTAGTAGTATCGGGGCATGTTCAAGGATTGAACGCTATTTAAATATTTAAACTGGGTGTAAAAGTCACTGTTAAAAACTTGGATTAATCGGGGTTTAATCAACAATCAAAAGTGTTTCAACACTGTTTAGTCATGGGACATTCAAAACTGAAGGGCACCCACAGGAATCGAACCTGAAACCTTAGGAAGTCCACAAATTTTAAAATGGCAGAATAACCACTGGACAATACAAGCACTAATGAACCCTTCAGAAGATACACCGAAAAAGGAAATGTTTTTGGCACCATAAAAACTGTCTGTGATACTTGTAGTATCATTTCAAGTTCTTATACTAGCTTAAATGCAAGTATCAGATGGAATATGAACTGAAATTGAATAAAGTAGCTTCAGAATACCTTTCAGTATCACAAAGAGTATTAGTTTCTTTGTATAATGAAAGCTTTTGGAAAGTCCCAGTTTTACAGTGCGTTTCAAGACCGCTGAAGGTACGAGTTTCAGGAATACAGAAAGGCCGCGGTATTTTTGCCATTGGCCCGGGAATTGCCGGACGAATGGCAAAAATACTGCAGGCTTTCTTTAGTCCTGAAACCGACTGTTTCAGCATTTTTGAAAGGTTTAAGGAAACTTCGAGTTTCTGTACATAGGGTTACTGTCCACGGCATGGCCACACCACGCCGAATGCGTGGCCATGCCGAATGCGACAATGCGGAACGTACGACCACGAGCATACATGAATCATGGGCATTCCGTGCACGCGGCGTCTCCATCTGCGTGCGTCAAACATACATTTTTTTCCCCTCCCCTTCATTGGGGCTGATTGGACTATAACGCCTCGCTCCCGACCTGTGATTTAGATTCACATACTTGCTTGCACTCCTACCTCTAGGGTTCGGGTTGATCCTTTCGGACAGGTACCCACCCCGCACCCCTGCACAACGTCGCGCTGTGGCCACTACCTCACGACGATCGACGTTATTTTCCTGTTACGCGTCTCGTGCCTTTATTCCCCCAACTTTTCTGTGTCTTGTTCCCCTCCCCTTCTCTTTCTTTACCTTTCTTTCTCTCCTTTGCCCTTCACTCTTCTTCCCTACGGTCAGATTCAAAATACACTCTATATCAGAGACAAACGAGAATCCCGAGAGTTTATCCGCAATAGCTTGGAGGCGATCCTGGTTCCGGAAATCCAGCTGCCAATAGAGCGTCCATCCGTGCCACCTGTGCCTCTAAACGACGCATCCGTAAGGTCATGGTTTCCTCATCTGATGCAACCTCTGTGACTCCTGCACTGTCCTCTGGTGCGACGACGGGATCGTTCGTTTCCGGTAAGTTTTCATGGGCGCGAAGACTCGCTGGCACAGCCTCGTTCTTCAGCTGGCTCTCCTCCAACGCGAGTGTCGTCGCCAACTCTGATGATTGAAAGAGCTCGGCCTCTGCGGGTTGGGTGTCCGCAGGGACAATGGCTGTATTCGCTCGTGGCGTCTGCACCATGTGTTCCCGAGAGTCGAGGAACTGTTCGGGGGCCCTGTGTTCTCGAACTCGCTGTCGCTGTAGTCTAAATCGCAGGAATATGATGAGGCCGACAATAAGGATGCCGGCCCCAACAGACGCTACTATAGCCCCGGCCGGTACACCGTTGCTGTTGGACATGATTAGGGAAACGGCGGGAGTGAGAAATATCTGTTTCGTCACCTATGCCGCGTTTGTATTGTGCCTGGACTTGAGGAGGTAGACGGGCTTGGCTTTCTGACACTGGAGGTTGCATTTGACAGCCCTGCGGATGAACTGGTGCCCTGCATCAAACAGCTGGCAGTTATGGTTTTACGTTGCATACCTGTGGACAGTTTGACTTGGGTGTTCACTCGACGATACCGCTGGAGGAGACGATACCGGGGCGGCCAATTGCGTAGTAGGATCATCCGAAATTGAGGTCGAGCTGGTCAATGGGTGAACCGACTCAACAGATGGCAGTTACGGTTTTACGTTGCATACCTGTGGACTGTTTGACTTGGGTCTTCACTCGACGATACCGGGGTAGTAGGATCATCCGAAATTGAGGTCGAGTTGGGCAGTGGGTTTGTTGTTTCATTGATGTCTGCGTTCGTATTGGCCGGGAGGAAAGGGGTCGTCGCCGTGGGTGCTGCGGTCGGGGACGCTGCGAGGAAATGCGAGAAATGAGACACACTGAAAACAGAGCAACAAGCGGCAACGCCTGGAAAAGGCGAAATGAAAGTTGCGCGCCAAATGGGGAATATGAATGGAAATGCAATATGGGCGCAGGATCCGCGAAAGGATCCAGGCAAGAACTCCAAGCAGGGTGAACCAACTCAGAAGTGCGGATACAGATCAACCTGGAGAAAATATGGAAGCACGTACCGGGACCGCACTCACTGGACAGAAGCTGCTGAGCATCGTCCAGCTCGGCGGGCTGGCATTCGCCTTGAATACAAGACTTAGCTTTGAACTGGAAGTCGGCATTATTGCAAAGACAAGAGCGTTCAGCGAGATTGCTGTTTTGAGGGATGAGTAGACATTAGAACCAAGGAAGGAGGATGAAGGAAACGGTACGGACTGACCAGTTTTCTGCTGCTGCGGCTGCCATGGTGCAGCTCATGGCACATGGACTTAGTGGTGTAAGCTGTCTCCTTTGCGAGGCGCTCCCAGGCAGTGGCAGAGCTGAGGTATAACCCCTCATTGGACTTGCAGGATTTATGAATCTTTGTTGGTGTCGCCTTTTGGACTGCATTGGATAGTTTGCGAGGGATGGCGAAAGTACTCGAGGCGGGTAAGAGCGGGAAACGAAGCAAAGAGGCCCAGCCTCCCGTCCCCACACACGTTGCGCCGAAATTATGTCAGGCTGATAGATTGCAATTTGAGTCAGAAAACGATCATTTGAGCACGATAACCATCCGGTCCGTGTTCTGAGCTCGCACTTCAGCACCGGGAGAGTAGGGTAGAGTCGCACAGTCACATTGTTCATGACCCAACTCCACCCAAATGTGGGGCTCAATAGTGGAGCAAGTCCTGGTGAAATAGAAGGAGAGTCCAGATAGATTATGATCACGCGGGAGGTAATCAATGATGCCGACAGGTAAGCTAAGAAAAGCCAAAGATGGGACTCCAGCGATCGCAGAATGCTCCAAGTTGATGGATTGTTGCTGTTCCATCAGGCAGTGCTGCCAGTGCAGCGTGCGAAGGTGCAAACCGAAGGCTGAGGGATTCTTATCGCTGAGCTCCACCTGAGACGGGAGAACTTGACGGAGCCCCGTTCTCTATACCTCAATTGCCAGGTTTGAAAGTAGTACAAACAGAGAGTGAATGAACAGGGAGTTTAAGTGGGTTGTCTGGATGGGAAGAACATCACGAGATGATCAAGGACACGAGATGGTAGTGTAGCCAGGAAAAGAGCGGAAGATGGAATTCCGATAGTCGTCACCGCACACTGCTCGAAGCTGATGGACTGGCATTCAATGCAGGGCAGTGCAGCGTGCGAAGATGCAAACCCAGAGCATGTCGATCTTTGGAGTTGGCAGAGAATTTGACCTATTCGGCATTTCGGTACAGGGTCCAAGATACACTGTGTTTCCGCCATGAGTAGATAGAGGGTCCGTCTATCCACGGTCCACCACTGAGGCAATTAAGGGGGAGCCTAATTAATCATTGAATTGAAGCGACGATGTGGAAGAGAGGATTGGTCGCTAAGTGGACCAGAGGAAGAAGGTCGGCGAGTACAACCTAGGCTGCAGGGCTACAACAGTAATACGTATATCTACTCAGAAACTTGGAGTACTTAGCTGATTATGTCTCGGACTCAATATCTGTTCCTTATTGGAACACTCGACTCGATTTCTTGAGAGATAAACGGCAGGACTTCGGACTGAGAGAAAGAGACGATGGTGGGGGGAAGACAAGAGGAATGCCCCTTAATTTTCGATTGCCAGGCAACATCTGCGATCGGGATGACAGTCACGCGTCCTCGTGCGTCGTCAGCGCCCATACATGAAATGAAATACATGAAACAAGTAAATAGAGAGTCCGTCACTGGGAAACTTACCAATGCTAATCACACCTTCAGTCCACAAAATACCGGGAAACACGCAACTGCTGATAGAGAGAGAATGCGCTGCCCCGTCAGACGCATGCTAGTGGTGGCCCAAACCACTGGCGGCTCGATCTCCAGCGTGCTCCGAATACCCGTGGACTTCCGGACATGACTTCGCACCGGAAAGTGCTAAGTATGCGTGTATAAGCGAATAAAACTGAATGTGAAGAGATAATGTGAGCGTGTGTGTATGCAGGATGATAGGTGTGATAGAGAGAACCCAATAACGCGTGCCTGCTTCACCATCTATCCTCCAACCGAAGAGACGAGACGCGTTTCGCTTGTCAGAACGCGGTCACGTGCAGCGTGGATGTAGCGTCGAGTTAATGATGAATACAGACATGGTGTTCGGAAACCTAGGAAACTCTAACAAGAGGAGAAAATGTGAGTATGATACATTGGAGAGACGAAGGAAATATTCTTGGCTGTTATCGCCCGAAGAGGAGCTCGTGTGTGTGAAGAATATCTTCTTTAACGACGAGTGTGCCTATTGGCACTTCCACAACGAACACGAACAGGGATTCTGTGGACGGGTTGGAACATGGATTCTTCCAAGCTAGTGCACCCATAATGGCATTGGTTTCGGAGTTTTTTTTTTTTTTGTGTGCGCACAGCGGCTTTAAGTTCCCGTGCTGCCGAATTGTGCACAGGGATGTGGAATTTGATTCAATAAGATTCCGTGCCGGGAGAAATACGATTTGTACGCGTACGCGCGAGTTGGGTAAAATCACAACATCGCATCGAAGGGGTATGAGCTGGCGTGAGCAGAACAACACGGCATTTGTATCTGGTGGATTTTAGCTTGTGTGGGAGAGGAGACTGTAGCCGAAATCAAACTTGGTAGGGATTGAATCATGAGGTGAATGATGGCACGTACCCGGGCGGCTCGCCGCAAGCGCAACTAGGCTCCGAAATTCATAGCGCATAGACGGGGGATGGAAGGAAGAAACAAGAAGAACATACGAGGAAGACCTCACGGACGGTTTAGTTTTCATAGAATCAACCTCGTACCTCAAATGTCGAATAAAGAGAGGAGGAGGGCCAGTCAGTCGAACTCGTCGCAGCTAGTGAGCAGTGGCGTCCGATGAAGCGCATTGGCGGACTGCGATTCGACAGAGGGAGCGAGTGTGTGAGACTGAGGGAGAGCAGAGAGTGAGTTTTGATTGCTTCGTTGCGCAAAAATAAAAATGAATGACACGTAAATTCTTTGAATATTGCACTATATAATTAGACCACTGGGAATTTGTGGTCCATCGCGACCGAACCAGGTGCCGTGAGTAGATGCGACAGTTTCGAGGGAAGTCTATGAAAAATGAGAGAAAATTCGCCAGCGGAGAAGCCATGGACGAGTTCGAGAATGGTTTGACAAGCACAGCAAAGATACAGCAGGGGCTCTGCAATACGAATAAGCATTCTATTCTGGTTTTCTATCAGCACAGCAGCGATGCACAGCAGCACGACCAAACTGCAGAGCGGCGACGGCTGCGGAGTCCTGCGCTAGGCGGTGCGCGGTGCGCTGCCTAGAACCCCATCGACGCCAAGGGGACGTTGGTCAGGAGTAGTATGGATGACCCGGCTGTCGAGCGAGCAGCGAGATGGTGGTTCGGAGAGGGAATGTGGTGATGCGTGACAGATCCGCTCCCGTGACAAATCCGGTGATGTCGGGCATCAGGCATTTCGGCGCTTGCTCCCGACCACCATCAACAGCGACAGCTCGCTCTTTCCGAGTCGCCTCTCCAGTCGCCTTCGAGGGATGGCGTCACGATTCACCTCCATCCGCCTCGTTAGTTGGCGAGGCCCTTCTCTCGCTCCCGCGGGTACGTCGTCCACGCCTCGTCTTCCATTCGGCGGTGCTGCACTTTTTGCTCGTGCGTTCTCGGGTTCATTGGGTTGCTAGTTATGGGGTTGATGCTCTCGTACGCACACGGTTCCGGTGTCATCGCGAGACCGACCCCTCTCTCTACCGACACTTGTATCTTTGCACTCGCTCTCCGTCCCACTCGTCCACATCCAACCTCCACTCGGCGCCTGCACTCCTCCCGCCACCTCCATCTCTCAGTACGACCGTGGATCTCACGATCTTCTTGCCTCGTCGCCGTCGATCCCGCCTATCTATAACCGTCTATTCGTCCACATCCACCTACAACGTATCAAATACCACCCACTTGCTGCTTGGTGCACCTCGCGGATGGTACATCGCCATCCTCTTCAAAAACCCCCGATCGACCGCGATTTAGGTGTCCGCAGAGCGAAGACACAACGGATGGAAACTAACGGTCGAAGCAAGGCGAGCGAGCGGATGAAAGTGAGTTCCCTTTCCGTTCCTGCTTTCCCACCGTCCCTGTTCTGTGTGTAGCTTTTCTTTTCCTACACTCCACCCCGTTTGCTTTGAGCGACCCGACTTTTCATTCCTTTCCCGCCTTTCCATTATCTTTCCCTCTCACGGCATGACGCTCTATCATAGGTCGATCCACACTGCGCACTACATTCACCCAACGCACGACCACATGGATCGCCGCCCCACACCCATTGAATGCCGGCGTCTGCGCCTCGTCTCACCGGCTCGCTGGTTGCGCAGCTCGCGTGTTCCCAACACGATTTTGGTGCTATATATATACCTATCCCGCACGTTGCGCTGGTCAAGTGCTCTCGCATAGGTATGTATTGATCTTGTTTTTTACTATTAAATGCCAGCGCTAAATTCATACCCCCGTTCTTGATGCGCCGGCGGGAGCGCGGGATCTCTCACTCGCCAAGCTGTCTGCTCGCTTCGCTTAATCGCTAAGTACGATTCACACCGGGCAGTGTTCAAGATCGGAAGGAGCAATGTCGTGCGTACGTGGTCATGGTCCTGCATCACCACCTTCATCCAGCTGCCGAGGGAGGACTGCCTGCGCCGGGTCTCCGGCGATTCTTATTTGATTCTGATGCGCGTGTTTTCGTGCCGTCCCGCTCCCGCGTGGCTGTCCCTACGTCGATGGCATTGCACTGAATTAGAATCGCACCATCCTAGATTTTAACTTGTAGGGCGCGGGACGGAGAGCTTTGGTCGCACAATGAATGTCCTTTCTTGGACGTAGATTATGTGTGCATGTTTATCCGCTTTCCACTTGAACAAATTTTGATATTGTGATTTATTTGCCGCCAGTGGAACACGCGATGACGCAGGACACGCATGAGAAGCGTTGCATTGTATTTGATCCTTCGATTTTATTCCACTTGTGCTGAGTTTTAGCATGGTATCAATATTTTGTAGAGACCTGAGTAACTTGTTGATTGTGAGAAGGCAGAAACTTATTCACCAGTCAGGGTCATAGGGCGCCCTACCCCATTGCGAGTGCGTCTCTTTGCCAAGTCTCTTTTGCTGCATTTAATCTGCGTTTCCGTCAACCCTCTCAGTTGATGCGCAGGGTCAGCAAGGAACGAGTAAAACGTGAACGTTGTAGGCCACAGATACTATCATGTTTGTTTGTATTCTGAATCGACTCGGTTGCTGAGCTTGACACTACAAGGATGCCTCGGGATGGTGGTGTTATGGACGACCATTCGGCGAGAATATGCTGCGTGCGTGTTCGGGTATATTTTGGGCAGTATCCTCAAAGTTCTTGCTCAGCATAAAGTGCGTTTGAATTCATTCCAGTTTCAGTCATTCTTTGTTGCTAATGTTATCTAATGGAGTGAGCCAACGAGAGCTTCGAATGTCCGGCTGCCAAGAGGCGGCGAGCCGGTCTGACGTGTAATTCAAGTTCGATCTCATTGGATTGCAATAATCTTGTAGCTCGAAGCCGAAGAAAATCGACATAATGCACCCTGGAGCATCATTGGGAGCTGCATTCGCGCAAAATAATCATATCGTATCGAGGCATGGCGTGTTGGGCCGGCGAGGAAAGATTTTGCGCGTTAAATTTCATGCGGCGCTTGTTTGAGCAGCGTTTTGACTCATTGAAAGACTTTGACCTGACGAGGACTAGTGCCTCCAGTGGCCTGTTTGAATTTCCGATCTGAAAATATTCCGTCGCGTGGTTGAGTGGGCAGAGAGTCTGAGGCAAGGAGGATTCTGAAGCTTTGCCGTTGGGCGAGGCACTCTTAGAGTTCGCACAAATATTGGATACATACCTCATTTGTCAAAGGGTTTGAATCGTGTTTAATGCTGAGGTGGTCTTTGACTTTGACCGGGAATCCGCGCTGGAGCGTGTTCCGGGTTGGTGGGGATATCGACGCGTGCTTTAATTCGAGCGGTGTTGTGAGGCGTGCTTGAGATAGAATTTGAGTCGGCAGAGATCTCTGAGGCGTTTCGAATCGACAAGGGATTGAGTTTGGAGCGAGCTCATAAGCGGCGAGAGATTTGGGAATGGAGCAGCGGACAGAAGTAGATCTAGAGGCGGCAGTGTGGCGGTTCATGGGGGACGAAAGGTGCGAGACACGATGTGTGTGAGAGTGATGGTGGGAATCGGTGGGAAGTGTGAGGTCGGGGGGTGCGTGGGGAGAGGAGACATGGCAGAACGAAGTCGTATTAATGGTCACCAAGGTGTGGAAGGATACTGTTGCATTTCGACCGTAGGTTCAGTCACAAGTCATAACAGAGGTTGAATTGAACCTATTTAATTTTGGTCACAGCCTCTGAACTAGGTGACATCTTTTGGGACCTCTGCAGCACATTATGTGCCGCATTTCGAGCCCTAAATAAACAGGATTTGCTATGAAAATACCCACCACACATGTGAACATTGAACGACACAAATAGTGATGCCCATGGTCTGGCTTGGCCTGAGAGCCCGGGCTTGGGCCTGGCTTTGGCGGGCTCGGGCTTGAAATTCCTCAAGCCCAAGCCCAAGCTCTCAGAGAGGGCTTGGCCGGGCCGGGCTTGGGCCTGAGCCCGGGCTTTTACATAATATACTCTCAATCTCTCACTTCGCAACAAAATTTTGATGGCACTCTGTCCAGCTCAGTGCAGTCACTATCTCTCATGACTTTGGCACTTGAATACTACATCATTAGCATGTAAACCAGTTTCATTCAAGGTGGCTTGATTTTTCAGCAAGAACTGAAGCTTTGATACAGCTACGATTAAATAATGGCGCATCTTTGCACAAGGAAATTCCCCGCCAATTTGGTGGCCCATGACACTTCATTCTCGGGTTGAAGTTAGTTTGGTTTCGGTTGATCTCGCTCTCTAAATTTATATCACAACATTGCAGATCGGAAGTTTGCTCTACGCACTGAGCTGAACATGGCCGAGATCACCGAGACATTCCACACTTCTCCATCTTGTTGAGCTCATTCAGTTCAATGATATTATTTCTTAGTTGTTCTACTTCTTTTATATCATACCACATCACAGCAACCACTTTTCCATTAGAAATATCAGGAGCAATGAAACAAGTCGCGTTTGATTATTCAACCTAGTTTCGAAACCCTCGAATCACCTTTGCAACTCAATTAAAACAAAAAGAGTTTATTTTGCATATGCTCCTTATGGGAAAGAATATGAGTTTCCTGACTCGATGGATATTTAGGTAGATTACAAGGTGGTTGGCAGCCTGCGGCCGTCTCCCCCTTTTATTTGGTACGGCAATGTCCGTGATTGACATCAGCATATTGATGATCTGACCGGATATAAAGCTTGCACCTCCGAAAAAGGCAAAAATATGCCTGGTTTTTGAAAGAGTTTGAATTGGCATTGAATACAGTGACTTCTGTCCATACAACAATTCTGATTTTGGTCCCTACGAAGAGGCAAAAAATATTACCGAGGCCCGGGCTTGACGGGCCGGGCCTGGCCTGAAAATCTTCAAGCCCGAGCCCTGAGCCTGCACAAGCCTACCATCGGGCCTGGCTTGGCCCGGCCTGAATGGGCTGGGCTTGCCGGGCTTGAGGGCTTCAGGCCGGGCCCTGGGCATCACTAGACACAAAAGTTGAACCTAACGGGTCACAGGTCACACCCGGTGAACCTACGGTCGAAATGAAACAGTGATCGATGTGCTCCGAACCTATACCAAAACAACCAACAAACACTCAAAACACAAATCCAAGACTCCCAGAAATAGCTAAACGCTACTGGAAATAAGCCAAGGACTGAGAAAGAGCGAACGCAGCTGCCAAAGTACAAGACCAGGCGAGTGTCAGTCCCTTGATCAGGGCCTAGACGTAGGTTGAAGGGAAAGGTTAAGGTCCTCTACGAGAGAATCGACCTTCACCGAGTAGAACCGCTGGAAAGAACACTCCAAGCGATATCCAAACGATGGATGTCCAATGTCCAGAAACTAGACACCAGAAAGAGCAAGCAAATCGGGAAATAGCGATTCCCAAGTGTTGTATGCAAGCGAGGCTGTTCCTCAGAAGGTAGGTGGTCCAACAATAATCCAACAATCCGTGCAAGCGTGCAGTTCCGTACAATCCGTACAATGTTCACTCAATCACGTCAAAGCATTTCCAATAAACCAAGCTTCTATTCCAAACTCCAACGGAAGATCTCACAATTGCCAAGTCCAACAACTGACTATGCACAATGCGCCGATCCCAGAAATAAGCCCAAATCGCAAGCGTTAAGCCTACTAGTACACGGGTAGTTCTGTGTCCTACAAAGAAAGAACTCTAACTACTTATACAGTGTCCGCAATCACATGGAAATAAGAAACTCCTTCCGAAATAAGACTCCAAAGCCCTCCGCCCTTGCCCTAAGGCCGTTTATCCATCTAAGGGTTACTAGCGCGAGTAATGCCATTGGCCCAATCGATGGGTAAGCCCTAAGCCGGCCAACCCATAACCCAAGAATTGGAAATCCTGTCCGATCGAAACTGATGCCTTGTTTCTTCTGTGGTATATCCTCCCTCTAAGTCCTGTCCCTTCTTACTGAGTCGTCGGAATAAGTCCCTGAGCTCTCTAGCTCCCGAACGGTACCCCACACTAGACTCTTTCCTACAGTGGTCCCTTATTCCCGTAGAGTAATACTAGTCCGATCAGCGATCAATCCCATCAAGGATGACCACTCCCTTCATAGTAACCCAGAACATCTCAGAAAGAAGGCTCTAGACCCTCCTGTGCCATCACGTGCCCCAGACGCGAACGCGTCAATGTCAGAAATAAGACCTAGCAAACCCACATGCGGATTTCAATTATTCCGCGCTTGCTCCTTATTAAGGCCCAAGTACGCAATAGTCCCCTTTTGCTATTTATGGGCTACACATCCCCTACATGTTTCAGAGCAAGCACCTGCCAGTCCACTGAGTAGTTTCCTACCCATTGTACCCGTTACTCCGTGATCATTGCCCAGCTGAGTGTACTGAGACTATACACTGACTTCTGGAAAGAAGGCAATACGCACGGAAATAAGACTAAAACGCACAAAATGTGCGGTGTTTAAGTATAGTCTTATTTCCTGCACATCAACAGTACTGAATATCATCAGAGCAAGGAGAACACACGAAGATTGCCACGACAGACAACGTGGGGCTCGCACGGTCCTGATTTAGAGGGTAAATGTACTTGAAAGTTCTTACGGTACGCCATTTCCGAAACCCGCCGATAACGCAACCCGGCCCGCATCGTGGCTTCGCTATCAATAGAGTCGGACGCCACAATCACCGCGGTGGACGTGTGAATTGTACTACCTCACCAATGCCTCATGTTCACTGCGTTGCTTCCCCTCTTCCTCTCATCTTCAGTTTGCTCTCAACTTGAATGCCTGCAGATCGTCGTCGATCCACTGTTGCCAATGGCAGGGCCAGCGGCCGTCACACAACTATCAACATTGGTGGTGCGCTGCCTGAACACGTTCCGACTTGCTTTCTTACTGATCTTTTGCAGGTGGTAGAGGAGGCACTGGCGGGGATGGATATCGGAATGGGACAGGCGGAGCGGGAGGTCCCGGCATGGGTCCGAACGTCAATTTTGATCTCTCAGGTGGAAGCTTCACCATGCAGAATCTGCAACTGGATGTTGAGAGAGGCAAGTCATCCACTGTCATAAAGATTCTCCCACACTGAAGAGTTATAGGCATCGATATACTGCACCGTGCAGTCGCGCCGGAAGCGATTCACGACTCTACGGACAGTTTCCCCGCAACCCAAATGCCATCCAGAAACACGCACAGAAATGCTCAAAGATCTGCGGAATTGGGCAGTGGATCCAAATCCTGAAACCACAGTCCTCTGGCTGTATGGCCCCGCAGGTGCAGGGAAATCTGCTATCATGCAAACTCTGGCCGGCCAACTTCGGGATGCTGGCAAACTCGGTGGTTGTTTCTTTTTCAAACGCAACCACCCTACGCGAGGAAACGCAAAGACCCTGGTCACCACAATTGCTTACCAACTTGCTCTTGCTGTTCCGTGGCTGCGTGCTTCGATTTCTCAAATCGTGGAAAACGATCCCTCCATTATTTTCCGATCCATCGCGACTCAAATGAAGGCGTTGATTTCCGACCCTTGTCACGCCCACGTGAATCGCCGTTCCATGACAATTCTCATTGATGGCCTTGATGAATGTGAAGGGCACAATATCCAACAAGAGATACTACGTGCAATCTGGAATTCGTTGTTCAATCACCCAATTCCCGTTTTGTTTATCATCGCCAGTCGCCCAGAACCACATATCCACGAGATGTTCGACTCGCCGCTCTGTGCTAGCAGCTATCGCTCGTTCAATGTGAACCAATCATTTGCTGATGTTCGAAAATACCTCGGCGACGAGTTTTCACGCATCCACCATGAGCACAGCACCATGGCCAAGATTCCACAGCTGTGGCCTTCATTCAATGTCCTGGAGGATCTGGTCGACAAGTCTTCTGGCCATTTCATCTATGCTGCCACCATCATCAAATTCATTGATGACAAGAACTATCGGCCAACACAACGGCTTGCAATGGTCCTAGGGAACAACAGTCAGGGGGTGCCATTTGGTGCACTTGACCAGCTCTATATGGATATCCTCACATCTGCTCCAAGGCAATCTGAGCTCATTCCTATCCTGTGTGCCATTGCAAACTTCGACTTGACTCTTGCCGAAATTGATCAGCTCTCCAAGCTCGCAGAAGGAGAAACACAGTTGCTATTGCGTGGGCTGCATTCTGTGCTCCAGTTACCATCAGATGACGATCCATACATATCTACCCACCATGCATTGTTTCTTGATTTCCTAAATGATCCCAGTCGATCTCACAATTTCTATGTCGGTAGTTTGGACCATCAGATGGATCTGGCAATATCTTTCCTTCGACGTTGTGCAGATCGACATCAGTCATGGAAATTTTCCCCTTTTCATGGGCAAAGGTAAATCCAACTTATTTAAAAACACAGTCCATCTCACCCTTCCCGACAGGCGCCCCCAAAGCCACTTGATCCCATTCCTCACCTCCCTTGCCTCCATCAATTGAACTGTGCCCGCTCATTGCACACATGGAGCCTGATCACATTTTTGCCCTGAACAATGCCGATTTTAAAGACATGCTGTCTTGGGTCAGAGTCAGTTTTGTTTCAG
This sequence comes from Mycena sanguinolenta, assembly GCA_014462675.1. NCBI lineage: Eukaryota > Fungi > Basidiomycota > Agaricomycetes > Agaricales > Mycenaceae > Mycena > Mycena sanguinolenta. Next base: position 1,166,564 of record JACAZH010000003.1, on the reverse strand, counting down.
CACCTGTGACAAGAATTCTTCTGACACCTATTCAGAGAATACCCTCTGTGCCGCAGGATTTGATTGAACTGTGGGAGGACTATTTATATATGACCTGGATGAACTTGAAAACAACCACTCAGTTGGTGAAGCACATCAACTCGCCAAGTGCTGAACTTTGCCAAGTTCTTGTGGCATCAGGGCTTCTTTATTATGCTATCCCCAGTATCCGGCATCTGCTGGACCTCACATGTAGGGATCTTCACCGGCCCCGGCGGTCTTTTTTCCGTATTCGACCGTATTTTTCAAATTTTGGTCCAAATATGTCCACATTTGATCCAGGGGCACACCTAATCCATGCAGTACAGTGATTTCTCCAGATTTGACCGGAAATTGGGCCTTTTTCCGCCATATGTGTGCCGCAATGGGAAGAATTTGATCAAAATTTGACGCCGTACTCACTCACGGTGCGGTACGGCAACAAAAATTTTGTTTTCTCAATTGCACATTCATTCTTGACGATATCCAAAATTCCTTTGTAGACAGGCTAATAGCCGTCCATATGTTTGTCATCCGACACACAACAAAGGTGAGCAACTCCCCACTGCTTCATAAATCCAGGATCAATGCCAAATTGATATTTTTGATCGGAATGCGGTGAAGATCCCTACTCACATGGGACGAACTGAGAACTATCATTTGCAGTGTTCGACCAAGCATCACTGAAACAGGATATCGAAGGACGCCCCGCGAGATTCTGCAGGCCATCATTCCATGGGAAAATCAACGCTGGATATATCGGGACATTGCATTGAAATGTATCCGCAGAATTGTGAATGCTCCTGGGGATCGCAGTGGAATGGAGGTCAAATATGACGAGTGGTTGGTGCCATGATCCAAACAGATGATTTATCTAACCTTTTGGTCAGGGGATTTCTCGCGCGCGCGCTCAAACACTGCCCACCTTGTGATGCACTGTATCGCGAGTTCCAATGCATCCCACGTCCCGTGATAAAGTCTTACTTTGGGGGGATGTCATCCTGGGAGTACGACCTTCTCGCAAAACCAATATCCCAGTGGCTGGAAGTGAGGCCTCACAGTGTTTTCAAATCGGATTCTGATGCTGATGTTGTAACCTTGCTATGACTAGTCATTTGGCGATCCGACATTGGAACTTGTCGTCTTCTGGAAGCAAGAGATCCTCCCTCTTGTCGACAAATGGCGTTAGTTCAGTACCTAGGTCTCATCACACTGTCGCCGGGTTTGAGAGAGCGAGAGGGCATCAGCGCGACGAGGGCAAGGTGGAGTTCAAAACTTTGGAGTGGAAGTATCAGATTGTGGATCGTGGATCGTGGAGGGCGCTTGGACAAACACGACAGATGGCGGGTTCAAATAATTAATTGCCAAATATTCATACTTCAGAGATTAAATAATTAGTGTAGTGGACCAGCGAAAAAGTGGAGGAGCAAGGTTCAGCCCCTACCGACTGGAAGAACGGCATCGGGAGAAGTAAAAGTGTAAGCGAGTAAGGACCAGAATAGAAGACAGACATGAAAACTTGAAGCATAGAGGGACATTGGGATCCGAGACAAATGACTTGAAGCACGTTGAGCATCCTGAGTCTCGCGGTGTTGAGTCTGAGTCGGTGAAGGTTTTGATGAGTGTTCTGATTCTGAACCGTATTTTGACTTTTTGGGACGTTTTCTGAATCTCAGGAATTTCAGTTGGACTTGAGTCAATGAGGGAGCACTTCATGTTGATGCTTTGGTTGAGGCATGACTTTTGAGCAAGAGAGGCAAAGGCGACGGAAAATAGGTCAGCGGATGCGATTCCGAGGAGGCCGTATGAGCCGCATGGCAAAGACGGGGCGGAGGGTGAAGGAGGTGCAGGCGCAGAAATTTGAAAGGCGGGCGGTCGGCGAATCGAACAACCAAAAAATTGCAGGAAAGGGCATTCCCTAGCGACTGATGCCGGCCGTGGGGTGGGGGGTACTGTGGGTGCGGTACGGTGCATGCGCAGGAGACGGCTGCGAAGCGAGGCAAGTCAAAAGCGAACGCAAAGCTGGTGTAAGACTTGAGAGCAGCGCACAGGGAATGTCACGATCACCCGGATGGCGTATGCTGGAACAAGGCGGGCGCCACAAAGCATAAAAAAAATTGAATAATTGATTCGCCACGGGGTTTGAAACGTCTTTGGGTCGAGTTGACTGGGTATTTGTTTTGAGTCGCGGAGCCGAGGGTTTTTGGGGGACAACGACTTTAAGTGAACTGCTCCGAGTCTGCAGGGATGCCGAGTCGGCGAACACAGAGGCCGTGTTTGGAGTCCAGGGGCTTCTGAGGTGCGGTTCTTCTCTTTTCTGGGCTGGAGTTTTTGAAACGACGGGAATGAGTTGAGCATTGAGTCAGGGCAATTCGGGATTCGACTCGACAAGGCGGCGATTGGATTGTATTGAAGCGCCGGGATTCGGATTCGAGAAAGTGCTTGGAGCGATAGTTCACTTGCCCCGGAGTGCGGTTTTTTGTCTGTTTTGAGGCGTATTCCACGCGGACGGGGGCGTTGATTCGGGCGTCTGTTTGGGTATTGTTTAGGTATGATGAATTCGAGTTGGCGGGGAATTTGAGTCGACTCGCCGAAGATTTGAAGGGTTCGAGTTTGTGAGCGGGTCGAGGTTCCCAGACAGGAGGCCAGAGATCCGGGAGAAGGGCAGGGAACGGAGTACAGGCGGAAGCAGATGGTGCACGGCGACGAGGTCACGGCGCAAGATGCGACGTGTGAGGGCGATGGCGGATGGTGCGAAGGGAAAGTGAGGTCGGAGGTGTGTAGAGAAGAGATTCGTAGGTAGCACAGCAGGTCGAGTTGGAGGCGAGGCCCGGATGGGGTCGAGAAGGGTAGGAGCAAGGGAGGCAATGCCATGCACGGTCTAAGTAGAGTTAGAGGGAAGCGACGCCGGGAGATCCAAGGCGAGAACTCAGAGAAAGGAGAGGCGCACATGGGACCCACGACGGTTGCCACGATAGCCAATTCGGAAATAGTATGCAATCACGACGACGACAGCTTTCCCCTCTTCGCATGGAGTGGATGATGATGAATGCTTCGCCGACTTAAATCGAGGCGTGCGGTCGTCGGAAGTAAGGACAGCCGGTAGATTCGTGCGGGGGCAAGAAAGAAACAATGACGTCGATTGATGCGCGAGTGGCAATCTAGCGTCCAAAATGAATGAGAGTCTTGCATCATCGCCGCCGTCCATCGCGCATGCCAGCGAGATCAACGACCAGCCCGGCACCAGCTCGCAGAGGTCGCGGCGGGAAGCGAGGAGGGAACTGTGGCGGTGTTATTTGTGACAGATCCGCTGATTTCGGGCATCACGGTGACGCGCTTGCTCTCCGCGGCGCCGCCACCCACCACGCCCCGCTCCTGCACTTGCCCTCCGACATCTCGTATCCTTCTCATTCCCTCCTCTTTTGCACGTCCAGATTCATGGATGACGCTGATACCAATCGTCTGCCCTGCTGCCTGTAATGCGGTGCCGCCTCCCATGTACTTCTGGCGCATGTTCGCTCTCCAGTCTGCTCCGGATATGGTCCGCTTCCTGCGCCTGTTTTTGCGCATTCTCCATCTCGGATTGCTTGCCCGCACATACCACAGTGAGAAACCAATCGCAGATTTGCCTCCTTCAGCGGTGTTGTCTTCCGCTTGCAAAGGACCCACATCGCTGTATGTCCTTCGTCTAAATCTGGGCAGCGAGACTTGCGCTCACCTCTCACTTTACTTCTGCATCGATGCCGCCGCACTGGTCAATTGCAACTGAGACTTGCCTGCACTCGGCGCCCACAGCCGCGTCTGCCCTCGCACCCGAGCAATCCAAATCCAACCCCGGTTCCTGAGGGAAGGAGGCATGCAGGCGGTTGGTAACGGTGCGTGTTCACTGTTTTTCTCGTCCTTCAGGTTCTTTCCGGGCTCATTCGGTTCCTTCATCCGCGCTCGTTTCGTTCCTTCACCCTATGTTCGTTCCCCCGCACCTGCCTTGTATCAATCCGTACCTGCGATTCGCTTCGTACCCCCGCATCGCAGTATTTTCTCGACCGGGACACTGCACCTTCGGGGATGCACATACATTCGGCGCCCCACCACGCGTGACCGTACCTCGCGTCGCTGAGGGGCTGTCTCTGCCGCTCTCGCTTTTCTCGGAACCCCGCCGCCGCCGCCGCCCACATCCTCATCCTTGCTCACTAGCATTCATCCGCGTTCAATACTCAATCCAATAATCTCGCTCTAACTAAGCGCGGCCAACAAAACCACCGTCGCGTTGGTCTCCTGTCTTGCCGGCTGGGGCTGCTTTGTATTGAATTGGATGTGGATTTGTGCTCTGCGCTGCGGACGACGATCCTCGACGCCTTCGTTGATGGTAATAGCTCACGGATGTCAAGGATGGCACAGAATTCCAGCTTCCAGGCTAGGTTAGCTCGTGCGCAAATCACTAATTTCCCGCAAGAGGAACGAAACGGCGGCTGTTAATATTAGACAATTAAACAATGGTGCGCAGGTATGGATGCGCCGTTTGACCGCATTCCGCCATACAACACTCCCGCACCTCCTTCCTACCTAGTACCTCGCTTTTCTGTCTCGTACAAGACAGGCTGCCGTTTCTTGCATTCTTGACAGCGTGCTTTCCGTCCCGGCTTGCTTTCCGAGTTCGCATTCGGGTTCCCGTTTCGAAGAGGTTATTCCGGGAAGGAGGTAGGCTGGGAGTACGAGTTCGAGCTCGTATCGCGATACATATTTGAGAGGCGAGGAATTCGAGTTTGAGTTGGCATTGAAGGTCCTGGAATTCGAATTCGGGTAGGCGAGAAATTCAAGTTTGTAGGCGAGGCTTTTGTTTTGTAGGTATGATTCAGAGTTTGCTTGAGGAGGCGGGAACCCCTAACCCTAACCTAGTTTGAGGAGACTGAGACGAGAGGAAGTGGGATGGTGGTGAGGCATGTGCATGTTCAGAGGTGACTTGGCGAGAATTGAAATTATGGGCGAGAATTATGAGTGCCGTGAATTATGATTGTGATGCGATCTTTTGAGCCCTGTTTTAAACCGGCGAAGATTAGCTTCTGAGTGGGCTCGGGGGAGTTATTTCGAGGCAACGAGCATTTTGTTTCAAGGCTCGCTGTTCTTGTTTTGCGGCGGGCGAAATTGGATTTGCGGTGAGCGTTTCAACTTTTGAAGCGGCTTCCGTTCGGGTCGGAGTGGGGGACGGGGACGAGAGGTGGAGGGAAGCCAGACGATGTCGTTAAAGCGAGGTAGAGCTGGACCAAGGCAGAGTTGAAGAGACAAGTTCGACCGGGGAGCTGATGGATCACACTGCGGTGTACTGGGTGGAATCATGAAAATCCTTATTGATGAATAGCTGAATTCGGAGGGAATTTTGAGTCTGAATCACCAGGTGCTCCATGTTACATTCAAACTGTTCGACTTTGAGGCCTGTTTTCTTCTCTGTTTTTGAGTTGAAGTACAGGGAGTTCGGGTTTGGATTCGAATTGGGAGCGGATTTTGAGACCTGGTTTGAGGCGGGATCCGAGTCGACTTCGGGATCTGCATTTTGAGGGGGCGCGGGTGTGCGAGGATTCGGACGCGTGAGGTGAGGTTCCGAGCTGTGAGACCATTTACCACATGGCTACTTCAAGGATGCACTGGCCGATGGCGCACGAATGATGCGTCACTATAGTAGCCTGACCTCTGCGCATTCCGTTCTTCGAACCTTGCTTCTGCCGACACAAGGACATTGCACACTCCAGATTCAATGCGAAATGAGCGATGAGAAGAGGAACATCGTACAAACAACTCCTGCCAGAGTGCTTCTGGATCGCGCCGAGAAAGGGATAGGCGGGTTGGCCGGCGCACGAGATACGTGCGATTCATAATGTCGATTGTCGGCTCACGACAAGTTAGCTGCGAAAGAGAACAAAATAGTCGAAGATTACGAATTCGAGATCCAGGCGCTCAACGATCAAATAAATAATGCGCAGCAACAGTCCTTGGCCGTCAGGGCTGGGGGCACTGCCAATCACACCGAAGCGACGACGGTGCTCGTTTGCTCATCTCTGTGGCCCGGTTTCTCGTGAAAATGGCCGTGAAGATTCCTGTGAATGCCATTATTGGTGATATTTGGCAACAATACATTGTTAGCGAATGAGTTCGGAGCAGGTGGGCACAGAGATGTGCCTGTACGCGCCGCCAGGGTACAGGCGACATGCGCTCAGGCTTGCTCCTTCCATGTTGCGTGCGCTTCGTTATGCCCCAATCCACGGCCGAGCAAAGAGCGTACATCTGCCCTCATCACTCCCAGTAGCTCATACTTATGTTATATTCGCAGTCGTAGTAATAGCTTTATCATTTGTATACCTACAAACTACAGTGATAAAGAACGAAACATACCTTTCGAGCACTAAGACGGGCCATGTATGTAGTGATGGATGGCGAATGAAAAGAGAAAAAAAAATACTATAGGGCGAAAGTGAGGTGGATCATCAAACCAGCGAGGGACATGTATGCTGTACAGCTACACTCACAAAACACTTATGCGCCGCCCTGCGATCATGCTGAGACCGACGGCGACGCCAGACTCAAACTCCGATTTGGTGTTTGCGGGGACGGAAGGAGGGAGAACTTCAAGTTCTGAGTCATGGTTTGAGCTGATTCCCAACTGGGAACGAAGCAAGCAAAGAAAAATGCAAGAGGGTGTGATATAAACTCATTTTTCATCAAAAAATCAAGATTTAGCTATAACAGAACATGAAATGGTGGATTTTAGCAAAGTTTATCACTCTGCTTGAAATTTCGAAGCTGTGTGAATGTTAAACCCGAAGATTTCCATAATAGGAAGTGTAAATCCGAAGTTGAAGTTAATTCCAAAGTTCAGCTTCGGTGAACACGTGATCTGGCACATTTTACCTGTACTTCAGCAGCAGCTGACCTGTGGTTTTTCAGGGCCAGCTAGTGGTTCTGCATGGTTTGGCTGTAGAGTTGAGGCATCAACACATGGTTACTTGTGATCAGCAGGTGGTGTGTAGCCCAATTTAGACTCGGGCGTGGTTATCGGCATTCTCAATAGCCGGAACAAATATTTGCAAATATTTGGCGGCTCACACAGGCTTCCACAGCCATCTATCTCTGCCTCCATGGGGCTGCACAAGAGCAAGAAGAAGAAAGAATCTCAAGCTGCAGGTGTTTCCTTACTCTACAGGATACTTATCTCTTGCTTATTATATGAATAGCTTTGGAGTATCTCTCTCAAGATGGATTGCTTGAGGACCTTGATATCAGCAATGTAGCCACAGTCAATACATTTGTTGAAGGGCTAAAGAAGCTACTGGAGATATCAAACAATCAACAGGTATCCGATCTGCTTTGATATTCATGTAGACAGTGATTATCATTGGTGTATTAGGGATACCCAGCTCTCCAACATCAGATTCGTCTTTGCCTGGATCTGAGTCGTGACAAAGACCCAGCTCTCTTCAGCCGGCTTACAAATCTCAAGGAGCGTTTGAAAGTCAGGTTGAATCAGGCTACTCATCAAGAGAAACTAGGGCTTCGAGCCGTCCGTTAACGGGACGGCCCGTCACAAAAACAGCCGTTTTTGTGCACCAGAGTGGGCCACCCGGCCGTTAACGGGTCGATATGGAGCGTCTGACGGACGGGTGCCGTCCGTCATACCTGTTACGGCCGTCGACGGGTCAAATTTTGGCAATTCTTCATTCTATTTCAAAATTCTTGGTGAAAATATTCTGAAATGCTTCAATAACTGAATACTACACACACTGTACACATTCCGTATCATTTGGGTCCCGTTATTTTGATATCGACGCGTGAAGTCGGGTCGCGTCGTGCACGTGATGGCCCGAAATGGATACTTACACAATACCAAACAAGAAAGACACTGTGATCCAATCTGTATGGTGAGGTAACAAGTCAAGTGTTACCATTTACACGGTCTGATCCTTCCAGGAAGCTTCACGAACTGCCGAAATGTGACTGAAATGGTAACGGAACATCCCGAAATGCACTTAAACAGGCCTGACCCGTCACCCGTTACGGACGGGGACGGGTGGTCCCGTTGACGGGTCATATGGTCCCGTACCCATCCGTCAAAATGAAGGACTCCCTCGCCTGACGGACGGGTACCGTACCCGTCAGACGGGACCCGTATCCGTCACTGACGGCGACGGCTCGAAGCCCTAAGAGAAACGTACATTTGTGAATCTTCCCATTACACTTATATATTGTTTCTGACAGGCCAATGACTTAGGTTTACCAGCTCAATCTCATTACAAAACAGCCGAAGAGCCTGTCAGACTTTCTTTATGGCAGTCCCTTTGATCCAAATGCTCCACTTGGAAGCCCTCTGAATCCCTATATTCGTCGCCGTAGCCGAGACCTCTCTTCCTTGCCTTCACTTCGCACTCCTCTCGCTGATACACAGTCGCAACTGGGAGATTTTGTCTGCAATGAAGAGACAGGATTCTACGTTGTGAACATCAGTGAATCTGTAATTTTTATTGATGAGGACACATGTAAGAGTGTAAAGCATTCATGCTAGTTGTTACTTACCATTTATTAGCAGGCAAAGCCTCTATTCTCCTTGTTGTTCTACGTCAGATTTTTGGAAGCAACTCAGAGGAAATAGATGTTATCTTGAAGTGGTTTCAAGACACTATTGATACTGCTGCTGGTGTGCAGCACAATGTGAGGATTAGTCATATGTTTGTTATTGTGCTTGTTTTTTTTATTCTTCACAGCCGAATGATTTTGGAGAAATGCTTCAGCTTGGATGGAATGCTGGCCCTCACCATGCCTGGGTATTTGGCCCTGGGAAAAGCTTCAGACTTAATCTGGATGACACCACCAAAACTGAGCATGATCACGATGCAGTGGCTGCAACCAACATTGTCTGGGCAGCTGCCAAAGCCTGGCTCCCAACCGATATCACCAATACCATTGAGAAGACCCTTTTGGAAAGTGGTATGCCCCGAATGGCAACCCGACATGTTGACGAGGGTATAGTTCATCTCTTATACACAGCAAGGTTTTGTTAATTGGTTGCAGGAACTGGATTTCATCTCCAGCTTCATGGAAAAACATATTCCTTTCCTGAGTATGAGCGAGCACCTCCTGAGGCTTATTTTACCAAGGACTATTCTGCGTATGTGGTTCTTTGGACCATTCAATCAACAATTAATACCATTCTCAACAGCTCTTCTCATATTGATGCCTGTTATGTCCTCGGCCCATGTGCTATTGCAGCAACTGTTGGCCGGTCTGTAGATCCTCCTTCCAGTGCTGTTCATCCAGTCACTGCTCGAGTAACTCGGTCACGATCACAGCATGTACCAGACAATAATCTTCAGCCATGGCCAACTGATGGTGGGGGTAACTTTGTTGACCTCTCCCTCAAGGTAGTGGTCAAACAAGTGGCCAGTACACTTCTCTCATTTGATCCAACCAAACCTCATGGGACAACACGGCTGTGTGGTGCTCACAATCATATAGTGGCAATAACATTTTCAGAACATATTTATCAGGTGTTCCTGAAGTCAAAGGAGGGAATTGTAATTGAAGCAGGGGCTGGAGCTGGGGATGGAAATTTTGAATGAATGTTTCATATAGAAAATCATATTTTCACCGGATGTTTATCTATGCTTTATGAACACATTATCAGGCCTTCTTGAAGTGCACTGTCATCAAAGCAAGGGCTGGAGCGGAGGATGGAAATTTTGAATGAATGTTGTATATAGAAAATTGTATTTTTTTATCAGATGTCTATCTATGCTTTATGACGCTCTGAACCTATAACATGAGTAAAGTTGAAATCTAATTATTGTTGCTAGGTGCTGAATGAATGAGTTTTTTAGTAAGTTTTGATTTGACCTTCGCAATCACTGTTTGGTTGAGAGCTGCAGCATGCTGCTTGACAGGGTTTGTTAAATTTTTCTGGGGAAGTATGCTTGTTTGGAGTGGACCTCCAGGTCACCAAATGAAGCATAGGGCCTGCCAGGTCATATAAAGATCATATTCGCTGTCTTGTTTATCTGAAATATGGGTCAGAATAGGAGTCCAAGGTACTTGTATAATTCCATACCAGGAACCGATAAGGAAGGCCAGAACAGAGTTGCTGCTTCAGCTGCCCAGCGATACCATCTACTCTTGTTTGTAAATGTCTTCACTGACCCCCAGTTCAATTCACGAACAAGAACTCCTTCGAGGGTCACTTCCAACCCACCCGAGAAGCGATATGAGGGTGTGTGGTCAGAGAGACACAACTTCGCAAGGACATGGGCAGCAGCACTCCAGTTTCGTACCATAGGTACAAGCTGTTTAGCATCTGACTGCCATGTCGCACATTGAATGTCGGCCTCAGTGAGTCCAACAAGCGAACATGTGACAGGAAATGTGGTGTCTGGTAAGAGCTGATCGCCAAAATTGGCAGGGGGAACTTCGGGAATAGGAGAGTGGGAATACTCGGAAGTCAGCTGGCTTGGCTGAGAAAATGAAGTGCTCAGCTGAGACCTGTGACTCGAGCCAAGACTAGGAGCAGGTGACGAAAGTTGCAGAGGGGTTCGGAGATTCAAGTTCACCGAGTCCGAACGAAGGTGAATGGTCGCTGGGATTGGTGGAGTGTGTAGGACAAGAATAAAGTGAGTTTCGGGGTTCAGGCCCAATACTTTCCACACCCGCATGTATTCGACTGTTTTGGCATGGGAAACATCAACTGCAAAAATTGTGTAGTTCGGCTCGGGGGTCGGCAACATGAGTCCTGCAGCTGCTGGAACCTGGTGCTGGAGAGATCGAAAACCATAGGAGGTAGCCTGCCAATCCTTTTCAAAAAAAGGGACTCGACTTGTCGCAAGATGTACAGCTGTGACCGAGGCCAGGCTGGCCATCACAAGAGCTGGCACCGGTGATAACGACTCGTGAACAGCCTGAGAGACAAGAGCAACAAGGGTTTCGGCATGAATTGCATAAACCCCAGTTCTTTGTTCTAGAAAGCATTCTGGAAGCTGAGACTGGATCATATGAGTGATTGGGAGAGTCTCAGGGTCTGTGACGACAGCGATGGTGCATGAGATATTGTGCATCGCACCATCGCCTAAATCTATTAGCGAAGACTCCAAGAGCATGAGACAAGAGTAACTAACTTAATGACATCAAGAAGTTTGATACTGTCAGGTCCGAGGGCGGGTGCAATGAGTCCCATGGATCCATCGCACACCGAAGAATGAAAAAAGTGACTAAGCATCAAATGATGCTGTCAATCAATGTCATATCGTTATCAGATCTTGATCAGTCTGGTCCACCTCCTATGTCAGAACTGCCCCCTCCTCCTGTAGAGCTTCTAGAGGCTTTTCGCATTCATTTCCACCGATATCACCAGGCAGTTAATGAGGCCATCGCAAATCAAACAGATGAGGTTGTCTTATCTCGCCTGTTTGATGATCTACAAAGAATATGCTGCACTTGTCGCCGAAGTAAGCTAATCCCCAGCAAAAATTTACATCGGATACTCACACTGCACCTGGAACAGCATACCCATGTATTCCCTGCAGAAGAACTTGCAACCCTTCAGACCAATCTTAGCCTAATGCTGAACGATATCCAGATTCAGCATCAGCAGGCCTTGGATGCATCGCACCATGGCCATCCAAGTGTTATGGAGATAGTGGAAACAGGTCAGAGGGGCCGCCCTCAGATTGAAATTGATCGTGATTTTTTGCAATTTGCCTATGACCACCGTCCTACATCTGGTATTGCTCGATTTCTTGGTATCTCCCGAGGAACTGTTCGTAGTGCTTTACTTCGGGAAGGTTTTTGCCGAGCTGCAAACAGCCCCCTTTGAAGGTGATGCTCAGCAGGATTTGGTCAACGAAGGCGATGATATTTTGGATCCTACCTTTCCTATCCCTAATGTGTTGGAATCAAGTACCAGAAGGCAAACGACGTGCGCGACGCGAGACAGTGGTGGTCAAAAACAACGTGTGAAAGGTGTGTGATGTCATACATGGGAATCTTATCTATATTTGAATTCGGACCTCGGCTCGATCAACTCCAACACACTCCCTGAGCCGAGACACTCCCTGAAACCCTACATCGAATATTCTCCCTTGTCGTCCATCAAAGCGAGCCCATGCAGTGCGGTTTGCACCGCAGAAACTGGCAGTGGAGAGGCAGGAACCTTCTTCTTCGACTTCTTCTTTTTCTTCTTCGAGGGTGTGGATGCAGGCGTAGAGATGGCTGAGAGGACAGATGGAGTTGCAGCGTCAGCGATGGAAGGGGATGATGAGCGCTGCGCTTGGACATGAGTGAGGAGCACATTGTGAAGCTTATCTGTGTGTCCAGCCTCCAAGTCGGCCACTGAAATGGGTGGAATCGCGATGGTGTTGGGAAGGGAGTTGGTAAAACCAACTAGTGTTTCGTGATCCATCGTGTTGAGATTGAGCTCGGTGGGGAGATCCAAAGCAGCAGCGGCAAAGTGGTCCTGCACTGTGAAGTGGACATGTTCCGCATCCGAATCATTGTCAGAGTCCACAGCGACACTGGCCTTCTCTTTGCGCTCTCGAATGATGCGACGTCGAACATCGTCAGGCATTTCTGAGACACAATACTGCGCAAAATGACCAGGGAGGCCACACCTGTAGCACACGTCGGTGCGATTCTTCGTGTTCGTCCAGTCATAGGCTGGGGTGGAAGCAGAATGTGAGTGCGAGTGCAGGTGTGAGCGGTGAGGACGATCGCGAGCAGCAAAGGCAGTCGGATCTTCAGCCCCAACACTCCCTGGATTCGAACCAAGGGATGATGTGTTGAACCAACCTGCAGCCTGAATGAGAGAATCCGTCTTCTGAAGATCCGTGCTCTCCCAGTTGTTGATCGCATTGATCATCGACGGGATGTCACGCTGAGGAGATTCGTTCTGGAGGATAGCTGTGATGGGGGAATAAACCGATGAAAGACCATTAAGGATTTTGTCCTGAACCGTGAATGTAGGAAGTGAGACCGCAATAGCAGCGAGATTTCTCTCAGCTGTAACGACAGCCTGCAGGAAAGTATCGGCGGGTTTGGAAAGGTCGTGTGTGAGGCCATTGAAGCGCGTCATGAGAAGAGCGCGATTGGATGGGTCTGGGGTGGTAAAAGTCGATTCGAGTGTACCCCAAAGGAGGCGACCACTCCTCTGGACATTGGCATTATTGACCTTGGTTTTAACAGGGTCATCCAACGCGAGATACAGTAGACCATAGACCTTGGCATTGTTCTCAGTCCATTTACGGAGCTGGACTACACCAGCAGGAACAGCCTGGTTGGGGTCGACAGTGTCAAAGAGACCTTCGGCCATAAGCAGAGCTTCGGCATCAGGTTTCCAGGTCCAGTAGTTGGTAGATGAAAGTTTAGGGATGTCTGAGGGTTTAACCATGGTGAAAGAGTCGAAATTGGGGTGATAGACAAAGAGGATGAGATGAGTGGCACAAAGACCAGATAGCTATTCCGATAGAACAGCAGGCACAGAAAAGCGGACCAGTGGATGATTTGTTTAGGCAGTGGTGCACGGAAGGCCCATAACCTGTTGGAATCAAGTACCAGAAGGCAAACGACGCGCGCGACGCAAGACAGTGGTGGTCAAAAACAACATGTGAAAGGTGTGTGATGTCATACATGGGAATCTTATCTATATTTGAATTCGGACCTAGGCTCGATCAACTCCAACATAATGACTTTCCACCCGGTCTGGAAAATGCAGCAGCTTCTGCAGGTGGCCTGTCGACTATAGCAGACTGGGAGCTTGATAGTTTACTCCTCTGGCTGCAGACACACTTTCGTCGTGCTGGCCTCAGTATGCTTGATGGAATGCTGCGACATCTCGGGCACCATGTCCCACGCAGTCGGATTAGCGAATCTCTCTGCCATATCAACCCAGTACATCGTGTATTCCAGCGTATCTGGATCCGCCGCCGACACTACCATGTTGCTGGGCCAAATGCATTGTGGCATCATGATGGTCAGCATGGTACGTTTACAATTACACTTGAAACAAATCCAGCTAAAACGAATTAGGGCTGCCCCAGCAGATATGTTCAGATTTGATATGCTTGTGCATGGTGCTCGTGGTCATGCCTTAGAGGAAGACCTTTCTGCTAAAGAACTCGAAGTATATGGGGTGGACTGGGAAGGGCTACATGATGAAGCTCTTCTGAATTCACAGCAGTATAATAATACTGCGGAAAATGGCTGGACATCATGGATCGGCCATGCTGGACCACCAGAGCACTTGAATGAAGTTCCAGTGGAGGCACCTTCAGGACCTTTTGGGCATGACGAGCTAGCAGTCCTTGATGAGGCAGTTGCTCCATGGCGAGGCCTTGCTTCAGATGCCGATATTGTTGGATTGTGGAATCATGCCTTAGCTTATTGTCGTACTTTGAATAGAGCTATGTTTTGACTCTGTGATCTTCATCTAATGTGCAATTAGCACCTTGTGCAATCAGGAAAATGAAAATTTTCAGAAGAAAATAGAAGAAAATACATGGAACACTAGGGTTAAAACACATGGACTGCTAATGTATAATATGCACAATAATTACCTCCTGCCAGGATTGAACATGAGACCTTGGGATTAGCTTCTACTATGATAGGCTCCCCGTTGCAACGTTAAACACAGAAGGGACGTAAAACCACTAGACTAAAGCAACATTGTTGGAGAGTAAATACTTGAATCTATCTTGGGTCATCTCATTGAAAAAACTTTCAAAATTGAAAGCGAGGCTGGATCATTATTAGAAAATAGCCCAAGAATGAACAAAGAGTAATATATGAAGAGTGCGAGGTATTATAGGAAGAGTGTGGGGCCAATAGGAGTATTATAGGTCTGTAATGTCACTGGAATGAGGTAAAGACAATTAAGGAGCAGCTCTCTGATACTCTAGGAGCAGGTAAACGAAAGGGGTGTGTAACAGAAAGCCCATTAGCCAAAAGTATGTTCAGCAATACCATTGAGCGACTGTAGCAGGAGCCAATGATGGAGGAAGTTGTGACGAGAACAGGGTCCTGAGGAAGGCGAGTAAGTTGCCTGGGCAGCCTTCAGGAGAAAGGAGGCTGGGATGCGAGCCTCGAGAAAGCAAGTCCTAAATGAAATTGTTCCACTGTCCAGGAGAGAAGGACGGAGGGCAGCAGGCCTGCCACCCAGGTACAGGACATTGTCATCGTCAACAATGATGACCTATAAGAAGGTTATTGTTACAGATGTAGTGAAACAAATCAAAACACTTACTGCAATATTGGCTGCATCGTTAGCCAAGAATGGGGCACCTGACACAGCCCAGGTCCACATCTGTGAACGAAAGTTGGGTGTGTTGGCGAGGGAGAGATCAACACAGGCAGGAAAAAGCTTATTCCTCCCTGCCTCCTCAAACAATTCTGGACAGGGAATTCCTGAGCCCATTAAATAATCGCTGAAGATATCAGCGAGTGACTCTCCCCCCCATCGCAGCACAGATAGGTGCCCATAGAGAGTCACTGGTTCTGAACGAGAGTCGGGTCATGAGTGTCATGGGACCTACAAGCGAGGTCATGATAGTCACTAGAAATTGGTCGGACCCTCCAAGTAAAAACTGTATGAACTGTACTGGTGGTCAGTGCAGAAAAAAGCACAAAAATTGTATAGACATACACGAGGAAAAGTAAACCCATTTCAACAGGGAAGTCGGAATCCTCGGGCAAGTGCGAGGATATCGGGGTGAGAGGGAGGCTCCGAGCAAATTATAGATTTATAGAGAATTTCGGGCAGCAAGGCATGATGAGTTGTAGGATCCTGACCGACAAGTGAAGCAGTCTTCAGGATTTATAGTCAGTGCTCAAATAAAAATTATGATCAGGGCGAATTCATACCTCAATACCGACAAATGCAGCAAGATGAGAAGCAATCAAAGGTATATTTATATCGCCAGCTGGGCCTGCTTCCTTCCAAGCATCGCAAACAGCTTTGACTGTCGGGTGCCATTCAGCTATGAAAGAGGGATGCAGGGACTCGAGATTGCAGTCATTTAAAAGAAACTGCAGCAGAGCAATATCAATGGGATCAACTGCGAAGCCTTTGATCAGCATTAATGCCCACATTGCCCCACCAACACCGATGAGTCGCTGCCTCGGACCGAAAGACTGTGGGCCAAAGCCTCGGACACAAAGAATTGAGAGCTTTCCATCTGCATGAGGTGTTAGCCACTGTCGGCCAGTGTCGAGAGTACCCTTGTTGAAAGCTGCAACATAAACCTCTCGCAAAAACACCTTCTCCAGAAAAGAGGATTCGCCAAGTACCTGGCTCATAGCTGATAAAACAGGTATAAAACAAATCAGCAGTACAAATGCAGCTAAAAGAGATAACAAACATGATTGCTGTTTGGTCGGTGGAAAGGACATCGGTGAAATCACCACTGTCTACACAGCGACCAATAGCCCCCAGTAGATCGTCAGCAGCCTCAGAAATCGACTCTCCCTTATAGGTCACTGAGTTTAGAGGAGTCCCACTTGTTGCTGATTCGTAAACTGTATCTGGGTCCAGGGTTGTATACCGAACTTCATGATGTGTTGTGGGCCATGGTCGATCCCAAAGCAGCAGTGGAAAAGGTGCGACATCGGGGGAGGTTGGTAGAGGTAGGGGTATACGAGAACGAGACTGGCCAGCTGTCGTGCTGCGAAGAATCTTCGAAAGGATGGGTACTCAGTATCCCCCCCAAAAAAGCTAGCAATTATGATGACTCACCCGAGTTGGGGCTGGGGCTGGAGTTGGAGTCAGTGGGAGAGTATCGAAGCCATCATCATCAACATCAAGCCCAAGGTCGACATCGCTCTCATCGCATGACGAGTCCCCATCAGCATTGGGCCAGGTCGCATGCACCCGATCACGAGGGAACATAGTATAAATTTGTCGTGGCGAGACAGCGATGGTGCCGAGCAATTTGGCCCTCACTAGGAAGCGACAGAAAGGCTGTGAGTTCGGGCTGCTGCATCACTGAGAAATAATCAGTGTGGAAAATTACAGGTTCTGAGCGATCATACCAAAGTGGAGAACAAGATAGTGTTTGCCATCGTGCTGTGGGATACACAATCCAGGAACAGCAAACTGAACTCGATTAGCAGCGAGCTCGCTGATAGTGGCTGTTGGTCGCAAAGGTGCTCGGCGAAGACGAATTTGGTTGTTGCTTGGCCGAGGAACCCCTCAATTGACAACATACAGTGGAGCGAGAGCAGGATTCTCATGGGCAAGAAGTTGAGTCTCTGTGGGCGACTCAATGTGGAGCTCACGAGCACGAAGCTCATGAACGATATCTTGGATATGTGCTGTCAGCGATTGTGTTATGGGAGCATTCAGCATAACAACAAGCCCAAATTCCTTCATGACTCGGAAGAAGGTGTCCCAGAGGAACCTCATATAAAACAAGTCCCCTTCCGAGCCATTTTGCTGCAAATGAAATTCAGAAAAATATACTAGCTGGTCAGGAACATAAAATACTCACCTGTGGGGGATAAATTATATTCAGAGTTCTAAGGTAAGAAATGCCACCTGAATTAGTCAGGCAAGAGTTAATGCTGGGTGCACGAGGTAAGCTCGGAGGTGCAACAGCATTGCCTCGAGGGCGACGACGAGGGAGAGCTGGTGGATGAGGCAGCGAAGAAGCAGAGTGGCTGAGTCGAGCTTGATTGACCACTGAGTGGAGTGGAGCCAAAGAGGAGGACAATGAGGAAAGCTGGGGTAAGGGAGGTAGCTAAGTAGGGAGCGAGAAGGAAATTGGTCGCAGGCTGCGATAAGGAAGTATTGCAGGAGCAGCAACAGTAGAGGAAATGACAGTAGAAGGAGCTGTGGTAGGAGATTGACTAGGCTGGGTAAGCGACTGACTGAGTGAGGGATTGGCTGGTGCTAGAGGGAGAGCCTGTGGTGGAACAGTGGCTGTTGTCGACTCGGCAGCAGGTACAACTGGAGAAGGTTGCGATGATTGGACAGCAGCGACAGCAGTTAGCAAGGGTTGAACATTCCCAGCAAGCAGCTGCAGTAGCATGTTTGCCAGGTTGGGGTTGTCCATCTGCAATATGTCGGACAAGTGTGGTCAATCAGGTGTAAAAACTCATATCACATCAAGGCAATAAGAATTTGAATAAAATCAGTATTGAGCGAGTGTTAGAAGGAGTAGCAGCGACAAGTTGTTTTGTCAAAATGAAGGAGGATGAGGGAGATGCATGAGACGACCATGAAGCCAGCTCTATAAACCAAGATCGTCAGGATTATTCAAGCAAACCACAAGAGGTCTAAGCGAACCATCATGGACCTATATTGAGTAATTCCGTGTTTAACCGACCTTGATGGTTTCTGCATGAGGTAATGATCACCACAGGACGTAGTAACCGAACCACGGTGACCTACTAGCGAACTAAATGGTTACCACATGTCCACCACTGCCTGCCCAAGCGAACCACAGCCTGTCAACTTCGACTAAGAGGCGATGATTGAAACTTCGACTAACAAGTTCCGATTCACATCACGTGTTTGTAATGGCAGCTGAACTTCAACAACCGAAGTTCGGCACAAAGCTCGATTTTTTGATGAAAAATGCTGTCATAGTGTGAGTTCGAGGAGGCATTGAGTCATACACGAAGATGTAGCGCAGCTGAGGGGCGGGGCGAAGATGGGGTACTGCTTCCGACTGGCTAACCGGCCACCTTAGCGGTTTGGGGTATCTTACGAACGAAGGAATAGGCAGACTGGCCATTTTTTTATACCAGAACGTAGTCTAGGATGTTATGAGTGGATTGTGTACCGAGACAGCCGATCCGTGATGTTTTGATTGATTGGCGAATATTTTGCCGCGACAAGGTCGGAAAACGGCCAAAATGGGGTAACCGGCCAGGCGTGGGAACCGCTCGATCAATCTCATTGTCCTGCAGGCTGAGCTTTTGTCTAGGAACTGTAAGTGCAATTGGTGAGGGCGAGGGTTACAAGAGACCTGAATAGCATCAGGAATGGCTCTTATCTGCCTCAAACTTGCCCTTAGTGCCGAATTTTCACGTGGATTTATGGAAATGAATTTTTTTATAGATTTCTATATTGTAGCTCGTGAGACAGGTCTTTACGGCTGTGCTGACCGTCCAAAACCAGAAGGTGGTGGTCGTGGAGTGTGAGAGAGGTGTTTAGGAGGCACCAAACTTCGTTTCCGCCATAGAATCTCAGTCATCGTCATCAGTCCAGCAATGGGGATGATGGTGGACAGTCGAGACGCGCCAGTATAAGGGCAAAGTGAGTTGCATGGCCAAAATGAACGAGTGGTAGGTTTAATAGATGTAAATTCACGTACCTAAACTCTTGGATCCACGCTGAATGCTCCCAATCCTTTCCAAAAAGTTCGAAGTTCCCAGGCTGAGCAAAGCGATGGTTTGGCGTAGTCAAGCCCGCTGACGAAGGCAGAAAATCGATAAAATCGTATAAGCATCGTCAGAACAATGGATTAGCTATGTAAAATGCACATACCAAGTTCCAAGATCATAGTATGACCATAGGACTAGATACATCGTCGACGATATCAGGGCCTTCGAAGGTTATTTTCGCACTTCGATGCCGGCATTCAGGCCACTGAGACCGCAGATTGGGAGCGGAAATGATTTTCAGTGGCTTATACGTGTATCTATGCTCTTGCTGAACAGAACGAGCCCAGAACATCTTGGATCGGTGCAGGGGTCGTGGAGATAGCAGCGATTCCTTGCAAGCGGTGCCGTGACCCAAATAAGGAAATGCTGTGTTTCGGCGTTCCCACCCTGTCTGTGATCGCCATAGCATCACGTCAATACTATCAATTCCCACCATTTTTAATGTCCGAAGTCGTCAATACTTGGCTTCAAATATGCAACCAAGATCTAGGCAAAATAAATGATCTATGCTCTTATTTTGTCCAAGTGGCCGGTTACCCCGACTGGCCGGGAAGGCAGTCGGCAGTAGTAGAGGATGTATGAGGGGCTCCAACGACTGAGGAAGTTGCAGGAAAGTGACAGGTGAAGATCATTCTCGAGCGGGTGATGGGGTTCACGGGATGGGGCGGTACCACGGGTTCAGCACGGTGCGTGCGAGCAATGAGTGCGAGAGATGAATCGATGACTGAGAGCTATGTGAGCCGAGAGCCAAGCAAACCGGATTATGACTCGAGAGCGGCGGCGAGACGAGCGGATGTGAATATAGATATAGTCCTTTGGACGCGCGTGTGGGAGGGTGCCACGAACGAGTTTCTCGTAGAGCAGAGAAATCGTAGGGCGGAGATATAAACAGAGCGAGGCAGCCGACACATCGCAAGGCGGCCGACGCATGGGATAGCATAGCGAGCTGGATTGCCTGGAGAGGGGAATGGGAGACGCAGGGAGGGAATCATAGATCGAGACAATGGGGTAGGAATAGGCAGTTTGGGATCCCCTTGCATGGCGTTCGATGATTGGCATTGGCGAAAGTGAAGTACGGCCGTGTGTAGATAGGGTCCGGCGGCGGGCGCGAACGGAGATGATGCACGAGCTCAGATCTCAGGAAGCACCCGAGATACGATATTTGATATTCGAGGTTACGACATGGAGGAAGGTGGATGGATGGGTTATAAGCAAGCCGAGGACTGTGACACGGGGGATTGTGGACTGGGAGAAAATGTAGGTGCGTCGGAGAGAGGGAAGGGAGGGAAGAGGAAAGCAGCGATGTGACCAGAAGAGGCGAGGCGAGATGCGGACACTTCGAGTACTGGAGGCTGTGAGAGGAGGGATTGGGGTACATGAAACACAGTGAACGCACGACGACGATCTTCGGCTTTCCTAGCACCCAATCAATCTTGAATGCATGATGCGCCGACTTGGAACTTGAGGCAGGCCGGTTTTAATCCCGTGAAGCTGAAGAGCAGGCCCAGCAAGAAAGAGTCGACAAAGATACCAGCAACGGCAACCGCCAATGTCGATTTGAAATTCTGTCCATGCGCGAGGGGCAATTGAGCCAGATTATAGACTCCAGCAGAGGGATTTGGCCACAACCGTCTTGATCGGGTCCGTCGGCGCGTAAAGCCACCGCGTCGAGGTCGTTGCAGGAGGAACTACGATCATCGATGTATCCCTACCCGAAACCAGCCGTTTACTCTCATCGTCAAACGAACCCAAAAGCCACCCGTGGAGCTGCGTGGACAGCTTTGGAGAAAGGCCTGCGGAGAACGCCGATCGGTGCCGGTGGGCGGAGGAAGAGCTCGGCGTGGTGGAGGACAAGCGCCTGCTCATGACGTCATCTCGCCCGCCATCAGGGGATCTGTCACAAATCATGCACCGCCACGTTTCCTCTTGCTCTCCTTTCATCTCGCTCGACGGCAGCTCGCTGGTTGTTCCGAGCGTGCCATGACCGTGCATAACTCGATCTAATCCAGCTCGGCCGTACACTGTATGCTTGTAACACCGCTCCCTGGTGGTCTGTGCTATGCGCTACGTCGATGCGACTCCTTCTGTGCTCTAGATCTGCTATGGCGCTGTCCCACCGGCACTGTACATCGACGCAGGTTCGACTCCGCGCTCAAGCCAGCTCCTCCCCCACACAAGATGATTTCAAGTTCATTTCTGGCACCCACTGCGCAATTCGAAATGTTCAGTGCGTGCACGCGCCGCACTTCCTGGCGCGCTTAGCATCCCGTACCTTCCTTGTTCGTTTCATCCTCTGCTACAGTTTTCCTTCGATTCTCTCGCGGACATCCGCCCTTCAACACAATTACGTGCACTTGCCCTTTCAGATCCCTGCGCCTCGTCTTGCACCTCCCCTTCCGCGCGCACGAGATGCGCGCTGTGTTCGCCTCCTCGACCCCTTGGACGGCTTTGCTTCTCGTTCCCCGAGCCCAACTCACATCTCACCTCAAAATCTCTGGCAGAGCAAAACACGCGCAGATACAACACCTAATAATCCTGAAAGACTCAAAATCCCCATCGCCCCGCCTCCTCGAACTACTGAGACAGAATAAATTTGCTGAATGGCTTACCAAACTGTCATGTCGCGAATTTCTCAACCACTCCCCAAATCCCTTCGCGCTTGTCCGCCAAAGCACGCTCCACTCGAAGTACGCGACTGCAATATTCCCCCTCCTCTGATTCTTCCTGGTTCACTTCCACTACTCCTAATGACCAGGTCTCGATGACCCCGCTTTCTCTATGTATCTCACAAAAATATTCGCATTCTCATCGATTTTGGTGTTGACTCTTCTTTTGCGCCTCAGGCATCCTCGTCTCCGCATTCACTTGGCTTGCCGATTCAGAAAATCATCATGTCGGGAGATTCCCCTACTATTTCTCTTGTCTCACACTACATTCGCTCCATTCCTCACGCCACCGCCAGATCGTACTATGCAAATCCGGTTCCGCTTCTTCAAGATCCCACTCCATATTACGCGATTTCTCGCGTCTGCTCACTGCCCTATGGATCCCCCGACACTCATATTTTCATAGGCGGCTCTCCCCTCCGGTATATGCTCTCCGCGCGAAGTCATTATCCAGTAACGTTCCGCTCACATTACACCGAAGTTGATCAATAATAATTACCGTCATATCTCCCTATCGAGTTGGAAGCTACCCTCGGATTAGTTCGAGACTCACTTCAGCACACACGGGAAGACCCAACATTTACTCGAAGAACTACGTGGGTCAATGCACTAAATACTTTCATGAGACAATGAAGTGAACAGCCTTGTCTAATTCCGTCCAAGCAAATGCCGTTGATGTGGGGATCTTGCGTCCACTCGCGGAGGATTTTAATTGGCAGAGGACTTCGAACAGAGTGTTGTGAGTTGGCAAGGATTCTGAGTTGACGAAGATTGAGCCATGTTTTAAGTCGAGAACCCCAACGTTCACCATTTGCGCTTCGCCACCCAAGAGCATTTACCCTGTACCCCGCACACACAATGACCCACAACGCACGCTAGCGTACTCTGCGGATGAAATGTAACCATAATCAACTTGGACTCGCTATTATTACAAGAATGGTCTCGGTGTACCCACCCAACGTATTGCTCAACGAAACCACCAAGTTGTTTTGTTTTCCTCGAGATCCGATGAAGCGGAATATGGCGTAGAGTGAGCGGAGATCGCTGAATTTGAAACTGGACTAATTATTTTGATTGTGAGTAGAGCTCTCTTTGTGCTGTTGCACTTTCCTTTGCCCTTCCGAAGGAAAACAACAACGGTTGAGGTTGTTAATGTTAACGTTAGTGGATTTTGGGCGTGCGAGTAAGGCGCGGAGATTACTGTGAGAAGTTAGCAGGTGTGGGTAAGTATCAGACTTAGCCGAGTGGCTTGCCAAAATGGCTTGCGCCGCTTAGCGGAGTATGAATTGGTTGTGACGGGCTTGCGCGGCTTGGCTTGTGGCTTGGCTCTACTTGTGCTCGGCTACACTATGCATCTCCACTGGAATTATTTCGACAATTTCTTAACATTGGTGGACTGTGAACTTCTCCTGTCTGCTTGGTTGTCTCTTGACCATCTAAATCAATGCCGTTGCCGACACTGATCGCGTCAACGACGGTTGAACCAGCGAGCTCGAAATGACGTGTTATTTCCTGTCGCTTCCTTATTCAAAAGCATTTCATTGGCATTCATTGAGCTTCAATTGCTCTGCAAAGCATTCATGCGAGCACAGTTGAGCTAGTTGTGGAATTCGACATGACATACTCACGCGGACTGGCTACTTGCGGGTAGGAGTTCCAAGGCGGTTCCTCCAATCACTTCCATCCGAGTGTAAAGCCATGTTTTGGGTAATATATTCCTCGATTTCAAAGTCATTTATTAGGGTGCTTCCTCACCGAGTCCACCATTCTTCAGAACAGGTGTTCATGCTGGACATGTCCTGAAAAGAGTATAATGTTGTCTTGAACGTTGTTTGAGGTGTGTTTCATGCCTCCCCGTGATGATATTGGTATATACAAGTGAATACCCATCTGTTTACCTTCAACTGTTAGGTTGATTCAACCTTCACATGCCTGCAAGTGAATTCTTGGAAAATAAAATTCCAAAACATTGTTGGAAGCAATAGATGTGACTGGGAGGAGTACCAGACATTAAACGAATCTCTTTGCAAATTCCTTGCTTTGATATTCATCGCAAGCCAAAGCCCCCGCCAACTTTGATGGGATCAGCCAAAATGGCTTGTGATGGCTTAAGCCATGTTCAATCCCGCTCAATCCCGCGTTAGCTTCCTGGGATCCGATGCCCAGATGGTGTAGCATATTGAATATAGCGGAAATGTCATGTTCCTGACCCTTTTGTGTTTGAATTGCAATGCTCTTCCCTTGTACCTTCATTTTGATGGCATCAGACAAAATGGCTTGCGCAAGCCATTTTGCCTGCAGCAAGTAGTGCACGGAGATCAATTAAATTGAGGATGTAGAAGATATGCCATGAGATATACATGGTATATCTGACATACTAAGCATTTCCACCAACTTTTCCAGGGCAAATTAATGTCAAATCAAATACAAGCCAAACGGGCGACAAGATGGCTTGTGTTGACATGTGACGTGTTCACAACTATTAGTACCGCCTTATTTCGACATAAACTCATGGTACGATGCGCTGAGAAAGTGAATAGGACACATTCAAGGCCCCTGAGTGCTTCCTACTGAACAAATGTCTGTCCTGTTCGCCACAAGCCATGCCCACGGCCAATTTGATGGCATCAGCCAAAATGGCTTGTGCCCGCCATTCTGTCAATAACGAGAAAATGGACTCACCTTGCGTTATATTAATCCTAATTGATTACTTCGCATCTCACTTAACTCCTCTTGAGCCATTTATGTCAATGGCTCCAAGTTTATTGAGATTTTCTGTGATTGGTTAGTTGAACTCGAGTCGTAACAATGGCGGGCACAACAATAGCACTCGGCGGTGTTCTCACACTGTTCGAGAGACGATACAGGGACCTGAATATCAAAAATGCGGTCAAGTTGTGCAGGATAAGTCCAAAAAGCTATCTTGACAAAAAATCAATAATTGTTTACAGCTTCTCGACGTAGTTTAAGCGGCTTCAAACGCACTGTTCATGTGGAATGCTTTGTCTGGGTATGATAAATCGACTGAGCTTCCCAAGCCAGCCGGCTTGGAAAGGGAACCATGAGTGAGACTGTTGTCAACGCGATGATGAGATGGATCTGTGGGAATATGACAATCATGCGGGAAACGGCGTCGTGTGAACCTCGAGGGTGTTAAATGAACCACATCTACCATATCGCTTTTGCATTCAGAGCCCTAGGGAACGTGTTAGAAGCACAAGCCACCGTCCATTTTTAGCTGGTGCCAAGCCGACAAATTGGCTTGCCAAGCCGACAAAATGGCTTGCCAAGCCAACAAAATGGCTTGCACTGGGGTTACGTAGGGAACGGGGTTGACACCTTTGCTGTATGGACACCCGTGATCGACAAAATGGACGCTGATTATGCACGGTGGTCGAACATCAATCCCACGATGAATATGCGAAAGAATGTTGACCAAATAGTCGCGGGTTCCCGAACGCAATATCTAACACAAGTAAATGGCATGCCCGCCGCCGTACTGAAACACGTACTAAAGTCGCAACGCGAGTTCATGAATGATGGTAAGTCGTCGATGGTGTCAAGAGAGCAGTTGATGGCACCCCGCGAGACTGGCGGACTAGGCTTGCTGGATGTAGAAGCACGCAACGACGCGATCCAACTCGTAAAGGCGGCAAGCCTGATGGAGACAGAGCCTGAAAAGCGCGCTCACTGGGCGAGCATTGCCCAACACCGTATGAAGAAGCGAGTGGTGAAAGGACCGGTTGTGGATGAAAAAGCCAAAACAGTGATCGCAGTTCAGAACTACCGAATAAACCAAAGGACACATCCAAGTCAACACAAGGACGTGATGAGGAGCCTCAATACTCACAATTTAGCCTTTCGAGTACCGCTCCCATCAAAAGAACTACGCAGAAGCATGCCGCTCTGGCACCACCCAGGAGAAGATCCAACGAAGAGACAAACCAACAACACACAAAGGGCGAAGTGCCTTCGTGAGAAACATTTGGCGATGACGGCTGGGGACGGAGAGGATATTGCTGCGCGTACATCTGACCCGCTACACGAGAAATCGGCCGGATGCCCATGCGATGCTTGCGATGCAGACAGAAGAAGACTCTGCGACAACCCCAGCGCATGCGTTGTGAGTGCAGGGGAGAGGCTGGGGCAGCTGCTCCCCGAATGGGACCCACGGACGGAAGAAGCTCCCCGGACAGACGCAGCAGTCAGCATGGAAGCTGCCGAATTAGGTGGAGAGACACAATTCAGAGCCCCAGAGGAAATAAAATCCCTAGCACAGGGCCTGCGCATCCTCACGCAACGCCGAGGAGAGGTGAAGGAACGCCCTCGCCCCGTGGTGAGGAGGAGAACAAGAAGGGGGCGATCGCCTGTAGCCCAGACCCACGAAATCACTGCCTACACACTGTGAGTGTCGAAGCTCATGAAATTCAGGGGTCAGGTTTATGAAATTCAAGATTCATCCACGAAATGCATGAAAACTGTTTCATGCACTTCCTGTGTCATGCTCTTGGTTCAGCTACTTTCCAAGCTCATTATACTGTGTATGAATTTCACACAAAAACACGACGAGTTCGTCATCAAGAAACTGGATGAAAATCACGAGATTTATCAATACTGGGTACAAACTCAATCTAATGGATCTTTGAGGAATCCATTGCATCTAGTCGCTCTACGGCACACAGTCGCGGCCAAGTTGCGGTGCACAAAAGAATTACAGGCACGGTCCGTTTGAATCGGACTGGTGTGGAGCCAAAGTGGAGCGTGACGTCACGCTCGTCATTCGTCCTTCTTCCACCTCAACCACCACCTCCCTGCCTGCACATTAACCGTCATGCCCAGAAGACGATGTTCGTACTCCAGACTACCCCCTCACTTGACATTATCTCTAGATTACATCGCCTACTGGCTGCGTTTCGACATTCAACATCCAACAGCGCAGCCAACCGCAGTCTCGACTCTGCTCCAACAAGTCCTGCAAGTGGGAGTGGAAAACGGCGATGGGTGAGTATAGGCTCGAGCCAAGCAGGAAGAGTGAGATGTTTGGGGCGTGGGATTACTGTCCAGGGTGCGTCCCCAGTGCTCCTTTCAACAGAACCGCTCACCCACATTGTTTTCTCGAGGCAGATTTCTTCAGACGCTGCCGCTGCCAATCTTCTCAAGGAAACAATCGTGCGTTTCTATCCCTTCTCCCTTGATGTGCAGCTATTCACGATACCCGAGTTCCCTCAAAGCACACTTACACTTAGGTATAGCCGATATTTATTCGATCCCAGCGGCAGGACGTAATGGGGCGGGCATCCGATGGTTCCTGGACGTGCATGAGAGAGGCAGGTGTGGGTGTGTGGGGGCCGGGGCCCGGGGTAAATAGCTCGCCGATGTCGTAGTCAATGACAATTATTGTGATTTTCACTATATTTGTGCGTGAATACGATCAAAGAGAACACTTTACTTGAAGTCACCCTAGAAATGACTGGGATTCACATCAAAGGTACATGAAATAAGTAGCTGGAATCTAATAAAAACTAACTGAAATGAAAGTTCGTGACTTTCATTCATTTTGCATGGAATCCATCAACAAAGTGGATGGATTTTGTGCAGAAAGGGTATGAAAGTTTTTGTGAATTTCATGAGGTTTGACACTCACAGTGACATTGGTACAGCTGTCGCAACAGCGCCCAGGAGAGCACCACGGGCGGCGGCTGGCATTGTCTATGATAACGAAGACGGACACAACAACGCCTTCCGCCTCCCCATAGAATGGTCCCAGACCTCTTATGTGGCGGAGTTTGCCGCCGCCTTGGTAGCAGTGCGGAGGACAGACCCAAATGCGAAGCTCAAAATAGTGAGCACCCAGGAGTATGTCCACAAGGCGATGAACACGAAGCTTGCACGATGGGAGAGCGAGGGATGGGTGGGAGTCCCCCACAGAGAGGTTATTCGGTGCCTGAGCGCGGAACTGCGAGCACGGAAAGCCGAAACAACATTTGTCGTTGCTGCGCCTGGCTCCACTGCGAAAGAGAGGTGCAGGAAGGCAACACTGTTAGCGAAGTCAGAGGCACTTAGTGATAGAATACCCCAAACCATGCTCGACGTACCAGCCGGGACAGCCCTCCCAGGCATCCAACTCCAAAACAATAGACAAAAGATATTCTATAAAGGGATTAGAGAGGAGAAATCCAAAACACTCGTGCCGAGAGCATCGACAACACGGAACCTGGCCGCGGTAAAGAGTCTAATGAAAGATAAGTACGAAAAGATAGTTACCGATGCGGATGTATGGAATTCGCTCCGCACCAAAGACCTGCAGCCCCAAACCACCCAATTCCTATGGAGGGCAATGCACAATGCCCACCGAGTAGGAAATTACTGGACACATATCCCGGAGTGCGAAGACAGAGCCACCTGCCAAAGTTGCGGCGTAACTGAGGACCTAGAGCACATTCTAATAAAGTGCGATAGTCCGGGACAGAAATTGATTTGGGAAGCGGCCGCAAGACTGTGGCAGGAGAAAAGTGATGCACCGTGGCCGGAAGTAACACTAGCGACCATACTGGGGTGCGGACTACCGATTTTTGAGGAGGTGGATCCGAAGGAAAGGCGAGGAACACAGAGACTGTACCGCATCCTGATGTCCGAAGCCGCGTATTTAATCTGGCTGATCCGGAATGACCGTGTCATAACACGGGCCGGAGAGCCGCTCCCAGAAGCGGCAATCGTGAGCAGGTGGATTCTTAGCCTAAACCAGCGTTTACAACAAGATATCACGTTAGCGAACAGATCCGCCGGAAGGAACTCTCCTCGGCTGGCACCGAGTTTAGTGAAGGAAACATGGGCCGGGGTCCTTGATGATGAGGATAAATTACCGCCAAACTGGCTACGGGGGACCATAGTATTAGTGGGTCGCCGAGCACTGACACCAGCACAGCTCCGTCAACGAAATAATGACGGCGTTGGCTAGCTTGGCAGCCCCACACTACCCGAGAGGGTGTGCACTTGTGCATTTCTCTGGTCGGTGTATTTGAGTAGCTTTCCCCGGATTTCGGTCCGAACCCTTACGCGTCCCCTGGACTAACCAAGTTAGTTGCAGTGTTCGTATGTACCACCAAAAAAAAAAAAAAAAAAAAAAAAAAAAAAAAAAAAAAAAAATGGCTTGCACTGCCAAATCCAAGCCCAAGCCAAAACAAGCCATTTGGTGCGGGCACAAGCCATTTTGGCAAGCCAAAAACGTCACTCTCAAGCGGCAGTCGATACGGGCGGTTACGGTCTGGGCGCTTACTTTAACAGTTAAAGACTTAAAGTAACCAGGCCGTTACCGCCCGAATCGACTGCGTCGAGACCAGAATATCCAGAGCAAACCAAAAGAACATTTGTCGCATTATGTACAGAACCATATGGCCGCGTCAAACGAGTGAAAAGCCTGTCCATCCATCATTCCGTCAAGCTCCGGCATCCTCGTCCCACGTTAATCTCCGCGCCATACTCGCATGGACCCCAAACCCACTAACGTCAACTCAGGTTCGCAGGTGCATAATTATGGTCAGCATTTCACAAAAATGCGCCAACCAAGTAGAGGAGGAAGGGAAATCCATAAATAATTGGAGCATATCCTTGGGGACGACTTGGTTTTCGATTAAGTGTTGGCATGCTGGTCGGGGCCGCAATGAACCAGGAGTGCACGACGGAAGTCGTACAATCGCTATCAATAGAGTCGAATCTATTACCTCATGCTGACCGCGGTGGACATATGAACTGTTCGGATGCCTCATCAATGCCTCATGTCGGTCACTGCCTGCTTCCTCCCTTCCTCCCATCCACAGCTTCCTCCCCACCTGAATGCCTGCAGATCGTCGTCAAGCCACGATTGCCCGTCCACGGGCCAGCAGCCGTCACACGACCATCAACGTTAACGGTGCGCTGCCTGAATATATGCTGATCTAGCTTTAATAACTTTTCTACAGGAGGTAGAGGAGGTCGTGGTGGTGATGGCCATATAAATTGGACTGGTGGACCTGGAGGTCATGGCATGGGTCCCACCGTCAATGTGGCGGCTAGAACCGTCACCATGCATAATCCGCAACAGGACATCGATAGAGGCACGTCATCCACTGTGATAAAGAATCTCGCACATTGACGGAAGGTATAGGAATTGACATACTACACCGCGTGGTGGCGTTGGCGGCCATGTACGATTCAGCGGAGAGCTTCCCGCAACCCAGATGCCATCCCGAAACGCGCACGAAGATGCTTGACAATCTTCGCAAATGTGCAATGGACCCACATCCAAAAACTAGGATTCTCTGGCTGTACGGTCCCGCAGGTGCAGGCAAATCTGCAATCATGCAAACACTTGCGGGCCAGCTCCGGGATGCTGGCAGGCTCGGTGGCTGCTTCTTCTTCAAACGAGGCCATGCTACGCGCGGCAACAGCCAGGCTCTTTTCTCAACAATCGCATACCAACTCGCACTCAACTTTCCTTGGTTGAGGATCCCGATTTCGCAGGTGGTAGAAAATAATCCCTCTGTCGTTGCGCTATCCATCGAGACCCAGATGCAGAAGCTGATATCCGAGCCTTGCTCCCTTCGTGGAAGGCGAGACCCCCTGGCAATTATCATTGATGGCCTCGATGAATGCGATGGTCATGATGTTCAACAGCAGATACTCCGAGCATTGTGGAACTCATGCTGTGATTACACCACTCCTGTCCATTTTTTCATCGCCAGCCGCCCAGAACCCCATATTCACGAGATGTTCGACTCCTCCTTCTATTCCGGCCACTATTGCTCAGTCAATGTAGAACAATCATTCCATGATGTCCGCAAATATCTCTCTGACGAGTTTTTGCGTATTCATGGTGAGCATCAGACTATGAGGAATATCCCATTGCCTTGGCCCTCGTGGGGTGTACTAGAGCAACTTGTTCAGAAATCTTCTGGCCACTTCATCTATGCAGCAACAATAATCAAGTTCATTGATGACAAAAACTATTGGCCAACACAACGGCTTGCTATGGTCCTGAAGAACAGCAGTCAATGGTTGCCATTTGGTGCACTCGACCAGCTCTATATGGACATCCTCATATCTGCTCCAAGGCAGTCCGAGCTTGTTCCCATCTTGTGTGCCATCGCAAACTTTGACTTGACTGTTGCCGAAATTGATCGGCTCTTCGGGTTCGCAGAGGGAGAAACACGGTTGGTATTGCGTGGGCTGCATTCCGTGCTCCAGTTACCATCGGAGGACAATAATTTCATATTAGCCCACCATGCATCATTTTTCGATTTCCTGAATGATCACAGTCGGTCCCACAATTTCTATGTCGGTTGTTTGGAGCATCGGATGCATCTGGCACAGTTCTTCCTTCAACGTTGTGCAGATCAGGATCACTCATGGGATTGGGGTCTCTATGATAGGCCACGGTATATCCAACTTATTCCAAAACACTGTCCATCTCACCAGTTCCGAAAGGTGCCCCTGGGGACACTTGATCCCATTCCTTACCTCGTTGCCTCCATCAATTGAACTGTGCCCGCTCATTGCACGCATGGAACCTGATCCCATTTTCGCTCTGAACAATGCCAAGTTTAAAGACATGCTGTCCTGGCTCAAAGTCAGTTTGTTTTGGCACCTGTGACAAGAATTCTTCTGACATATATTCAGAGAATACCCTCCGTGCCGCAGGGCTTGATCAAACTGTGGGAGGACTACGTATACACGAGTTGGTGGGAACTGCTCAGGTTCGGGGGCACTTGCTTGGTGAAGCACATCAACTCGCCTAGTTCTGAACTTTGCCAAGTTCTTGTGGCATCACACCTTCTTCATTATAGTCTCAGCCTTATCCGTTATCTGCTGGACATCACCTGGGACAAAATTAGAACTATCATTTGCAGTCTTCGACCAAGGATCACTGAAACAAGACATCAGGTGCTTCTACAGGAAATCATTCCATGGAAAAATCAGTGCTGGATATGTCGGGACATTGCATTGAAATGTATCTGCAGAATTGTGAATCCTCCTGGGGATCGTAGAGGAATCAGCATCAAATTAAATGAGTGGTTGGTGCCATGGTCCAAACAGACGATTTGGCTAACCTTTCGGACAGGGAGATTCTCGCGAACCTGCTCAAACACTGCCCACCTTGCGATACACTGTATCACGAGTTTCAATGCATCCCACGTCCCATGATAAAGTCTCACTTTGAGGGGAGGTCATACAGGGATTACACCCATGTCACAGGACCAATATCCCGGTGGCTGGAAGTGAGACCTCACAGTGTTTTCAAATCGGATTCTGATGCTGATGTTTATACCTTCTGCTATGACTAGTCATTTGGCGATCCAACATTGGAACTTGCCGTCTTCTGGGAGCAAGAGATCCTTCCTCTCTTTGCCGCAAGGCATCGGGCTGCAAATTGGAATACCTAGGCATCATCGCATTGTCACCGAGTTCGAGAGAGCGAGAGAGTATCAGTGCGATGGAGGCAAGGCGGAGTTCATTGGAGCGAAAGCATCAGGTCGTTAATCGTGGGCGGCCATTGAACAAACGTGTTAAACTGACTGGGGGCTTGAATAATAAATATTCATACTTCACGGAATAAATATTTAAATTTTAGTGTACCATACTAGTGAAGGAGGGATATCTACGCCCACACTGACTGGAAGAACGACATGCAGAGAAGTCAAAGTGGAATTAAGTAAA
Source organism: Mycena sanguinolenta (assembly GCA_014462675.1). Classification (NCBI taxonomy): domain Eukaryota; kingdom Fungi; phylum Basidiomycota; class Agaricomycetes; order Agaricales; family Mycenaceae; genus Mycena; species Mycena sanguinolenta. Next base: position 1,133,784 of record JACAZH010000003.1, on the reverse strand, counting down.
AGGACAGGGATAAAAGACAGAGATGATAACTTGAGTCATGGGAGACATTCAAATCTCAGACAGATTTTTTGAAGCGTGTTGAGGATTCCGAGCCTCGCAGTTTTGAGTCTGAGTCGGTTAAGGTTTTGAGGAGCGTTCTCAATCGCATTTTGACTTGTTGGGCCATGTTCTGAATCTCGGGATTTTCAGTCGAGTGTTGATTTTGAGTTGACGACGACGGGGTGCTTCAAGTTCGATGCTCGGGTTGCGAGGCACCATTTATTGAGCACGAGAGGTGAAGCCAACAGAATACAAGTGAGAGGGTGAAGTATCGAGGCGAACTCGAGCCGAGTGTATACGAGTGGCATGGTAAAGACGAAGTGCAGGGTGAAGCAGGTGCAGGCACAGAAATTTCAAAGGTAGGTAGACGATGAATCGAACAACGGAAAAAGCTTCAGGAAACGGGATTCCCGAGCGAGTGATGCGGTCCGTGGGGCGGGACGTACGCTGGGTGCCGTGCGCGTGGGAGATGGCTGCCGAGCCAGGCCAGTCGAAAGCGGAAGTAAAGTCGGAGTCAGAGTTGAGAGCGGTCCACAGGAATGTCACAATCACCCGTATCTTGCAGCCAGAGCGAGACGAACACCACAAAGCACAAAAAGATTGAATAATTGATTCGTCACGGGGTTTGAAACGTCTTTGGGTCGAGTTGACTGGGTATTTGTTATTTTGGAGTCCAGGGGCTTTTGAGGCGCGTGGATGGGGGCTTTTGAATCGACGGGAATGAGTTGAACTTTGGGTCGGTGTGATTCGGGGATTTGAACACGGCGAGAGTTACGAGTACGGATAAAGATTCTATTGAGGTGCAGGGATGTGGATTTGAGAAGGCGCGTGGAGCGGTAGTTCGCGTGACCCGGAGTGCGTTTTTTGGGGTTTGTTTTGACGCATGTTCTGAGTGGACGGATGCGTTGATCCGGGGGCGCGTTCCGGTGCGGGAACCTCGAGTCGGCTCGCTGAAGATTTTGAGGGTGCGAGTTTGTGAGTGGGCGGAGGTTTCGAGATGTCGTTTACCGGAGGCGAGAGATCCGAGGGTAGGGCAGGGAACGGAGTAGAAGTGGATGATGCACGGGGACGAGTTCAAGGCGCGGGACGCGGCATGTGCGAGCAATGGCCGGCGGTGCGGAGACAAATTGAGACCCAAGTGCGTGGAGAGGATATTCCCAAGTAGCAGACCAAAGTCGTAGACGTCCAGTCGCAGGCGAGGCCCGGATGGGATCGAGAGTAGGAACGAGGAGGGCAGTGCGATGCGCGGGTTAAGTAGAGTTAGAGGGAAGAGACGCCGGGAGATTCAAGGCGAGAACTCAGAGAAAGGCGAGAGGCGCACATGGGACCCACGACGGTTGCCACGACAGCCAATTCGGAAATAGTACGCAATCACGACGACGACAGCTTTCCCCTCTTCGCATGGAGTGGATGATGATGAATGCTTCGCCGACTTGAATCGAGGCGTGCGGTCGTCGGAAGCAAGGACAGCCGGTAGATTCGTGCTAAGGCAAGAAAGAAACAATGACGTCGATTCATGTATGAGTAGCAAGCCAGGGGCCAGAAACTTAGTGGGAATCTTGCTTCATCGCCGCCGTCCATCGCGGATGATCGCCCGACTAGTCCGACGCCAGGTCGCGGCGGAAAGCGAGGAGGGAAGTGTGGCGGTGCCTTTCGTGACAGATCCGCTGATTTCGGGCGTCACGGTGACGTGCTTGCTCCCACGACGTCCCGCATCTGCACTGCCCTCGCGCATCTCGTATTCATCTCAGTCCTTGCTCACCTCTTTTGCATGCCCAACTTCACGAGCGACGCCGATACCAATCGTCTGCCATGTCACCTGCGACCCCGTGCCGCCTCCCATATACTTCGGACGCGCGCCCGCTCTCGCGTCTGCTCCGGATACGGTCCGCTTCCCGCCCCTGGTTTTTGCGCAATTCTATCCCGCGCTGGCTTGCTTCGGAATCCCCACGCGTTCGATGGCGAAAACTTCTCGTTGAGCTGTGTTGTCCTCTGCTCGCATCGCTGCACCCTCTTCATCTACGTTTAGCCGGCGACCTATCTTTCGGCGGCTGAAAAACCTCAGAATCTCACTTTCCTTCCGCATCGATACCGCCGCGCTGGTCGAATGCAGTTGAGAAACTTGCCTGGACCCAGCGCCTGCACCAGCTTTAGCCCTCGCATCCGAGCAATCCAAATCCAAACCAAGTTCCTTTGTCTTGCCGAATTCCCCTGCGCGTCGAATGCGCCTCAGCTCCACCCAGTCATTACTATTTAATTTCCGAGAGCAAGCCCAAAATAGAAAGACGAAGGGAGACGGGCGATTGGTAATGGTGCGTGTTCACGGTTCTTCTCGCTCTTCAGGTTCAATCCAGGCTCATTTGATTCCTTCATTCGCGCTCATGCATTCCCTCATCCCATGTTCGTTCTCCTGCATCTGTCTCCTATCCATCCGGACCTGCGATCCGCTTCGCACTCCCGCCTCGCAGTATTTCCCCGGTTAGGACGCTGCGCCTTCATTGATGTACATACATTCGGCGCCCCACCACGCGTGCCCGTGGCTCGCGTCACTGAGAGGCTGTCCTTTTTCGCGCTTTCTCGCCGCCGCCGCTCCCACTTTCCTCAGCATGCCGCCGCTGCCGCCCTCATCCTTACCTTCGCTCACTAGCAATCATCCGTTTTCAATACTCGATGCAATAATCTCGCTCTGAGCCCAAGCGCCGCATCGGCCAACAAAACCACCGCTGTGTTGCTCTCTCGTCTTGCCGGCTGGCGCTGCTGTAGATTCAAATTCGTCATATTTGTTATCTGTGGTGCGGACGACGATCTTCGAGGGCTTCGTCGGTGGTGATGCCCATGTGTGCTAGGGACGACACAGAACCCCAGTTCTCCAGGCTAGGTTAGCTCGTGCGTGAATCACTAATTTACCGCCCGACGAGCGGAACGGCGGCTGTTAATATTAGACAATCAAACAATGGTGCTGGGGTATGAACGTGCACTTTGACCGCCGTCCGCCATACAACACGACCACGCCTCCCTTTCTACCTGGTACCTCGCTGCTCCGTCTCGTACAAGAAACCCTTCCGTTTCATGAATTTTCGACAGCGTGCTTCCCGTCCCGGCTTGCTTTCCAATTCGCATTCGGGTTCCCGTAGGTGATACCGGTAAGAAGTAGCCTGGGAATGCGAGTTCGAGCTCGCGTTGCGATGCGTGTCTGAGAGGCGAGGAATTCGAGTTTGAGTTGGCCTTGGAAGTCAAGTTTGAGTTGGCCTTGGAATTTGAGTTCGGGTAGGCGAGGAGTTCAAGTTTCTTGGGCGAAGATTTTGTCAACGATGTTGCGCGGCCCACAGGTGACCTCAGTCAGCTCGGGGCAAACACGTCATGCGCGCGTCGGTATATGTGTGTGTGTGTGTTCGTATTCCGTTTGTTGACTAAGTATTCTGCCAGTGGCTTTTACAGGAATGTGAAGTCCCGACTCGATACCACACGCAGAATACGCGCATTGCTTCAGCCTTGAGGCGCGAAATCCTCACCGAGATATCTTCATGGACACTCCCGTCCCACATTCTGGCTGTCGCGCATTGTCCTTTGGTTTTGATCACAGGTCACCTGGCACACCGTCGAGAGCCAACGCCAGCAAGTCGATGCGGCCGTGTCCAGCACACCATCTGCGACGATTATTGCTACATATAGCCCCAACTGGCTTCGCGTGCAGATATCTAATGAGCCTAAGCCAGTACGCAAAGATGGATCTGGGTGTGCGCTGAATCGATTACACAGTCCAACAATGGAATGGATGACGTAGGGCTGCCAAGCTGCACCCGTGGCGAGATGTGGATTCACGCCTGCGCAGAACAAGTGCGACGGAGGAGCGCTGTGGTAGAGTTCTTCGGTCATGAAGGTCAAGTGGGAACCCGCCCGTGTACTGTCGTAGCTCGACGCAACCGGTGCTTGCACAGCGCGTATGCATTGATCATACTGTACTGAAACAGGAAGCGCCGTACCCATTTAATCAATGTGAGCCCTGGTGCGTTTCCGATAATTGCGGATAAGGTAAACGAAAGGTGAACTGCACTTCATCATGAATGAAAACGGAGGAGACCGACATCAAATCTGGACTTTTGGATGGAATCAGGGGGAAAAGAAGTTTGAAACTTGAAGTAAATACGCAAGGAACGGGAAACCGAAAAGGTCGTGCAAGCGCGGGACACGCGGTGCACGAGTCCTGATAAACAGGTTTAGAAGCTTTGCAAAAGAAAGCGGGGGAATAGCTGAGCGTGTTTGACTTTCCTAAGATGAGGGTTACATGCGTCAGGGCAGGGGTGCGGGTTTGGAACGAATACTGCGAAGGGATTGCGCGCGACGAGCAGGAAGAAATGTTGCTCACACCTAGCGAGAACAGAAATCCCGGATCAATATGACTGCGACGGAGAACGCAGGTAGGACTCGAATGCCGTGAAAACCCATGATGTGAGGCCGACGCACGGGTAACCGATGACCTGGTTTGACTGCGCTCGTCGACGAGTAGCTCGCTGATGAGGAACTGAGCGTGCGGGGTAACGATGACGGCAGGCTATCCTAAACCGCACGCGTGACGAGACACGGATTGCGGTTGAAGAAAGGGAGACGCTGCTAGACATCGGAGCAGCGCGGCGGAGCGGCTATGAACCGAGCAGGGAGATAAGCGAATATTAATAGAGTGAAATACAAACAATACTTCACACTGAAAATTGACGGACGATGATCTACGATGATACTGGAGGTCATCAATAAAAGAGGAAAAAGGTTGATATATGCGTAGCCCGGACTGACGGCAAGGGAATACATGTTACCGGAAATGAGTAGATTCAGCGCACGACGATGGTGAGTTGGAGGCTGAAAATGCGATACGCCGCTTCAGAAATACAAAAGAGCAGCCGGAGCGAGAGAATGAACGCGGAGAGAAACAATGCACATACGTTTGGAATCCGAGGAGGTGAAAGGTATGCGCTTGGAATTTTCTGGGACTATAAACGATGATGCGCGATACAAAATGGAATCGACGATCGACTTACCAGGGGAAAAGAAGATTCGCGCAATTCGAGCAGACCACCGAACAATGCTCCAGAGGGCCAAGCTGCACCATTGATAAAACACAAAATCTCCTTGCGCAGAAGGTATGCGGCTAAGGTTACCGCACAGCTGCATGAATGTGGCCGTTAGTGTCGTCCTAGCTTTGCGGTAATCTATCACTTGAGTTCTCCTGGCGCAAAATGAAATCAAGCACTGACCTTCCGAGAGAGGCAAGGACCGCACGAGAGCACCGATGAAACGGCACCGAACATAATGCAGAGGATTCCGAGCCGCGCCCTCGATGCAAGGCAGAAGCGCGCTGCGCAGAGTGATTGCGACTAAGGCAGCCACCCAGCGCGTCGTAGGCCCACGGCCTCAGTGCGAGAGGCACACCATGCGCTTCACCAGCTAGATGGCGCCCGGGTTGGAACATGTGTGCGCTTGAAGCTAGCATCCCGCATGCGTGATTCAATAGCGGAGTCGCAGCGAGCCGCGTGAAACGAGACGCTGAAATAATATCGAGACAACGAAATACGCAAATCTGAACAGGAGAACGCACCGTGAGAGTTGGAGCTACAACATCCCTTGTCCACCGACTGTATTTGTGTTGATATTCCTGAAGGTGGCAAAGTGGAAGAAGTATTGCGCACCTTCAAATGAGGAAGGGAAAAAGAAGCACCGGTTGATTTGCTGGAGATGAAGGGTGTCAGCGCAACGCGACGCTAACGAAAGAGCTGTGCTGCACGAATACGAAAACAAGTCAAGACAGAACGAGGAAGACAGCACGGAAAGAATAAATGTACCTGGTCATAAGACGCCTGCCGAATACTCCCTTTTTGTGTTATGGGGTCTACTACATGGAAGCTCTGCGTTGGTGATCGAATCTGAGACGAAGAGATCAAGTATGAGCGAAGACACGGGGTGGAAATAAAATCAAAGGGCAATCTACCAACGGGCAGGGAAGGTGGGAGGGATATTCAAACGCCCAATTGCACAACACCAGAAACGACGCGGGGAATCCGAGCCGCACCTTCAACGAGACGCAAATTTGCGTCTGCGTAGAATGAGTGCGGCTGAGATTCGAAGGGCGTCTGGGGAAACAGGGAGCTGCAGTTTGAAGCGAGAGCGCTACTTTGAATAAAAGAACAAAAACAATGGCGGAACGGAGAGTTTGAACCCGCGGCATTTCGGAAACGCGACTCTCGCCCTGGTCGGCAGAGGCAGTCGTGGTCGGAGAAGTCATGATCGAAGAAAAGAAGCGGGCGCCAGACACAGCCGCATTGTTACTTGTGCGTACCATCGAGCTGAGATCCCCTCGACGCGCCTAGGACCAGCAGCCCTGGGATCGGCAGCGAGTCGAAGTGGAGTGCGGGAGCAAGCGGAAGAGTGGCGGTGCATGATCTGTGACCATTCCGCTGATGTCGGGCGTCACTGCATTTGGCGCTTGCTCCCAACAGCGACTGCCAACTGGCAGTGCGCTCTCGCTCCCTTCCAGTCGTGCTCCTTCGAGGAATGCGCCATGCGCGCTGTTGATTCAGCTCGGCACTTTGCTCTCCAGTCACGTCATCCCTGCCGCGTCTTCGATTCAGCGGTGCTGCAGATGCGAGCCCTGTCTGAAGACGCTGTCCGTCCGCCACGCTCGTCGACGTGCAAGTCGACCTGAGACATTCCACGCAGCACCCGCACTCCCCGTCATCTACGCCTCTCAGGACGGTCCTGTAACGACTCGCTCGCAATTGCTTCCGAGTCGTCGCCACTGATCCCGCTCATCTATAGTCGTCCGCATCCACCTACGCCTTGTAAAATACCACCTGCTTTTTAATTGGTGCACCTAGCGGGTGCCATCCTCATCATCGACTACGGATCCATCGCGATTTAGGTGTGGACAGAGCGAAGACAAAGCCACGCCGGTGGATGGAGACGAATGATCGAATCCAGGCGAGCGAGCGAATAAAAGTGAGCTCCCTTTCTGTTCCTGCTTTCCCCACCTTCCCTGTTCTGTCCGTAGCTTTCCTTTGCCTACGCTTCCCACCATTTGCTTCGACTTTTCCCTCCCTCTGCTTCGAGCGACTCCACTTTCCATTCATTTCCCGCCTTCCCATTCTCTTTTCCTCTTTCTTTCCCTTTTTTCTCCGCTCGCTTTCCCGCTCACGATATTACGCTTTATTATAGGTCGCTCCGCACTGCGCGCTACATCTACCCAACGCACGACCATCTGGATCATTGATGTGGGCAGCTCCGTCTACCTCCGTGATATATAGGTGTATATGGCGTATGCCGCACGGTGCGCCGGTCGCTTGCTCCCGCGTATGGATGTGTATATCCCTGCCGTTGATTCATTACTCAAGTACAACGCTAAAATCGTTTCTATTTCTTGCGCGGCGAACGGTCTCTCTGCTTTGCTCACTCGCCAGGATATCTCATCGCCTCGCTTGAAATACAATTCGCAATAAGCGGGCGTCAAGCATCAAAGTTCGCATCTATCGCCGGCTTCAGTTAGTGCCTGAGAAAGGAACGCTTGCAGCGGGTCTTCGATTCTAGGCTGGTGTGTCCGTTTTCGCCCCGCCGCTCCCTGCGTACGCGTCTGTCCGTGTGACGGCGGCATTGATCTGGATCAGAATCACAATATCTCAGTAGCGTCCGCATCTACCACTTTCAACACCTGATGTAATATCGTTCCACCCTCAACACCCAATGCAATAATCTCGTTGAATATCGTTCTCAGCCCAAGCCGGCATCCGCATCGCTCTCCTTTCTTACCGCTTGATAGGACACACGTTCAGTTCTGTCATCGAGATCTTTCTGTTTGTGACGGACTACAGTTCTCATTTTCTTTCGGCTTCTCGGAGGCACTGATGCGCTCACTGTAATGCAGTGAGATTTGCAATGCAGATATTTTTGAATTCTTGGGAATGTGGGTTCAGGGCCCGACTCAACATCGGATCTCTAGGATATTGTCATTTGCTCCACTCAACCCGTGAACGGAGTTCTCCTTGCAAAGGGCATCAGACTCCATGCCTCGAGCGAGTGCGAATCCACGACTCACGCCCGGTTTCTGCCCTTCCCCATTTCCACTCATGATCAGCCCCCTCTATTTCAGGAACAAGACGGCTGTGCGAACACTTCGACATGCGAAAGTAGAAGCTGTCCAGTGCGCATAGCCTCCTCCGATTTCTCTCTTCTGCCCCCCACAAGCATCACTTGCTTCCCGTTCTACATTACCCCACAAGCCGCTATACGCAGGCCCTGTCGCAGCGCATCCGTGTCATTATGTTTCCCGATGTTCGGATGATGAATAATTATATCAATGGTGCGTGCGGGATGTGAAGGACTGCAGAGGCCGGGCCGATAATTTATTTGGTCATTGCAGGAGGCAGAGGAGGTACGGGAGGGCAAGGTCACAGAAGTGGTACAGGTGGTGCTGGAGGCCACGGGATGGGACCCAGCTTGAATTTTGATATTTGGCCAGCGGGAAATTTCACCATGAATAACGTGCAGCAGGGCGAAAGAGGCATGTCATGCCCTCATCGGATATCTGTAGACTGATTATGAACTGCAGGAATTGACATACTCCACCGTGTGGTCGCATTGGAAGCCATCCACGATTCTGCGGAGAGCTACCCGCAACCCAGATGCCATCCCAAAACGCGCACGCAGATGCTTGAAGATCTGCACGAGTGGGCACTGGCCTCGGACTCAGAAACAACCATTCTATGGCTGTATGGTCCTGCGGGGGCTGGGAAATCTGCAATCATGCAAACGCTTGCAAGGCAACTCAGGGAGGCCGACATACTTGGTGGTAGCTTCTTTTTCAAGCGCAGCCATGCTACACGAGGCAATGCCAAAACACTATTTGCCACAATTGCATACCAACTCGCACTTGCCGTTCCGTGGCTGCGCACTCCAATTTCTCAACTCGTGGAAACTGATCCATCGCTTGTTCAACGAAACATCGAGACGCAGATGATCAAGCTCATTTCCGAGCCTTGTCGCTCTTGGAACAATTGCAATCATGTAGCAGTTCTCATCGATGGCCTCGACGAATGTGAAGATCCAAAAGTTCAACAGGAAATACTTCGCATAATCCGGAATGCGACCGCGACCTTCAACCACCCCATTCCCCTCCGGTTTATCATTGCTAGTCGCCCAGAAGCACATATCTGCGAGATGTTCGACTCGCCACTCTATGCTGGCCACTATGTTGGGTTCAATGTGGAGCAATCCTTTGATGATGTCTATGAATATCTCTGGGACGAGTTTTCGCGCATTCATCATGAGCATGGAACAATGGCCAATATCCCTCACCCTGGCCTTCGGCAGATGTGCTGTGGAAGCTAGTCCAGAAATCCTCTGGCCATTTCATCTATGCAGCAACCATAATCAAATTCATTGATGACAAAAACTACCGGCCAACACAACAGCTTGAAATGGTCCTGGAGAACAACAGTCAAGGGTCGCCATTTGGTGCACTCGACCAGCTCTACATGGACATTCTTGGATCTGCTCCAAGGCGGTCCGAGCTCATTCCTATCTTGTGTGCAATCGCAAACTTTGAGTTGACTGTTGCCGAAGTTGATCAGCTCTTCGAGCTCGCGGAGGGAGAAACACGGTTAATATTGCGTGGGCTGCATTCCGTGCTGAAGTTACCATCAAGTGATGAGGAATGCATATCAACCCACCATGCATCGTTTCTCGATTTCCTCAATGATTACAGCCGGTCTCACAATTTTTACATCGGTAGTTTGGACCATCAGATGCATTTGGCATGGTTCCTCCTTCGACGTTGTGCAGATCGAGATGAGCCATGGACTCAGTTCGCTTTTTATGGGATAAGGTATATCCAACTCATTCCAAAACACAGTCAGTCTTACCAGTTCCGAAAGGCGCTCCCGGGAACACTTGATCCCATTCCTCACCTCGTTGCCTCCATCTGTATCTGCTGAACTGTGCCCGCTCATTGCACGCATAGATCCTGATTACATTTTCATTCTGCACACTTATGATTTGGAAGTCATGCTGTCCTGGCTCAAAGTCAGTTTTATTTCGGCACCTGTGTCAAGAATCCTTTTGACACCCATTCAGAAAATACCCTCTGCACCACAGGACTTGATCAAACTGTGGAAGGACTATATATACACGACTTCGTGGAAACTGCTCAGGTTTGGGGGCACTTGCTTGGTGAAGCACATCGACTCGCCTAGTTCTGAACTTTGCGAAGTTCTTGTGGCATCAGGGCTTCTTGAATATGAATTGCACAGGATCCGGGATCTGCTGGACATCACATGGGATGAACTGAGAACTATCATTTGCAGTGTTCAACCAAGGACAACTGACACAAAATATCGGACCACATCTTGCGAGATTCTGCAGGCAATCATTCCATGTGAAAATCAGCGCTGGATATGTCGGGACATTGCGTTGAAATGTATCCGCAGAATTGTGAATGCTTCTGGGGATCGCGTTGGAATGGGTGCCAAATTCAATAAGTGGTTGGTGCCATGATCCAAACAGATGATTTGCCTAACCTTTTTTGACAGGTATGAACTTGCAAGACTGTTCAATCACTGCCCACCCTGTGATACACTGTATCGCGAATTTCAATGCATCCCACGTCCCATGACAAAGTCTCACTTTGAGGGCCAGTCACACATGGATTGGCACTGGATTGCAAATGAAATATTCTGGTGGCTGGAAGTGAGGCTTTACAGTGTTTTCAAATCGGATTCTGATACTGATGTTTGTACCTTTTGCTCTGACCAGTTATTCGGCGATCCGACATTGGAACTCACTGTCTTCTGGAAGCAAGAGATCCTCTCTCTTTTCGCTGCAAGACCTCAGGCTGCAAATTGGAATATCTAGGCATCATCACATTGTCACCGAGCTCGAGGGAGCGAGAGAGCATCAGCGCGATGAAGGCAAGGCAGAGTTCAAAGTTGGAGCGAGAGCATCAGACCATGAATTGTGGACAGCCATTGGACAAACACGACAGATGGTGGGTTCGAATAATGAATTGCCCAATATTAACGCTTTGTTGGATAAATATTTAGTTTAGTGGACCAGGGAAGGAGTGAAGGAGGGATAGCCATGCCCGCATTGCCTGGGTGAACGCGATCACAACTCCGAAGAGTAAAAGTGCAAGTGAGTGAGCAGAACGAGGAGAAAAGACAAAAATGATACCTTGAAGCACAGGAGAAAATCAAATTTGAGACAAAGCGTGTTTTGACCCAATGAGGATTCTGAGTCTCGCAATTTGAGTCCGAGTCAGTGAAGGTTTCGAGGAGTGTTTGGAAACGCGGTTTGAATTGTTGGAGGGTTTTTATGAATCTTGGGATTTTCAGTCGAGTTTTGACTTCAAGTTGAGGACGAGAGAGCACTTCAAGTTGATGCTTGGGTTGTGAGGTACGGTTTGTTTTTGTAGAACGAGAGGCAAAGGCAATGAAGAATAGATGAGCGGATGCGAGCCCGAGGAGGCGTCGAGTCGTGGAGGAAGTCTTCAAATGAACTCGAGCCAAGTGTGTACAAGCGGCGTGGCAGAGGCCGGGTGGAGGGTGAAGGAGGTACAAGCACAGGACCTTGAAAAGCGGGCGGAACGGCCGAAGAGCTTGCAGAAAGTGGCATCCCCGAGCGAGTGATGCCGTCCATGGGATGGCGGCGTATGGCGTGCTGTACAGTGCGCGCGGGAGATGGCTGCCGAGCAAGGCAGGTCGAAAGCAAAAGGAAAGTCGGAGTCAGACTTGAGAGCAGCGCACAGGAATGTCACGATCATCCGGATGGCGTATGTTGGAACAAGGCGGGCGCCACATAACACAAAAACATTGAATAATTGATTCGCCACGGGGTTTGAAACGTCTCTGAGTCGAGTTGACTGGGTATTTATTTTGAGTCGCGGAGCCGAGGGGTCGGGAGCCGGGGGAAGTGGATGGTGCACGGTGACAATGTCACAGTGCGGGATGGGGCGTGTGAGAGCTGTGGCCGGCGGTGCGGACAGAATGCGAGATCCGAAGTGGCGCAGATGTGATCGAGAGGGGTAGGAACGAGAAGGGCGATGCGATGCACGAACTAAGTAGAGTTTGAGGGAAGCGACGCAGGGAGATCCAAGGCGGGAGGACTCAGAGCAAGGGGAGGGATGCATGGGACGCACGACAATCGCCATGACAAACAACTTGGAAATGGTACGCTATTACATGACTCCGACTCTTTCTCTCCCATTGGCGCGCTATCACACGACAACGGCTTTCCCCTCTTAGCAAGCAGTTGGTGTAGATGATGAATGCACTTATGCGCCGACTGGAATCGAGGCGTGCGATCGTTGGAAGCAAGGACAGGAGGTAGATTCGTGCTGGGCCAAGAAAGAAACCAATGACGTCGATTCATGCGCGCGTAGAAAGGCAGGGTCCAGAAAATTAATGAGAGTCTTGACTCTTGATTCATCGCCTCCTTGCATCACGCATGCCAGCTAGATCAACGAAGAGCTCGGCGCCAACTCGCCGACGTTGCGGCGGGCGGAGGGAAGTGTGGCGGTGCCATTCGTGACAGATCCGCTGATATCGGGCGTCACAGTGACGCGTTTGCTCTCCGCCACCACCCGTCCCGCCTCTGCATTGCCCTGCCGCATCCTATATTCCTCTCATTCGCTGCTTGGCCGCATTCTTTTTATGTCCGGCTTAACGCGTTCACGGCTGACGCCGATACGCAGAGGCCGCACTGATCTGCCCTGCTACATGCAACCCCGTGCCGCCTCCCATGTACTTCTGGCACGCACCCGCTCTCCTGTCTACTCCGGATATGGGCCGCTGCCTGCGCCTGTTTTTGCGCAATCTCTATCCCGCGCTCGCTTGCTTCGGAATTCCCACGCGTTCGAGGGCGAAAACTCCTCGTTGAACCGTGTTGTTCTCTGCTCGCACTGCTGCACTCCCTTCGTCTACGTTTAGCCGGCGACATTTCCTCCCACCTACCATCTTTCCGCAGCTGAAAACCTCAGAATCTCACTTTCCTTCCGCATCAATACCGCCGCGCTGGTCAATTGCAATGGAGAGACTTGCCTGGACTCGGCGCCCACAGCCGCCTCTGCCCTCGTATCCGAGCACTCCAAATCGAAATCGAAACCCAGTGTCTTTGCCTTGCCGAGTCCCTCCGCATGTCGCATGCGCCTCAGCTCCGACTCCGAGTCATGACCATTTGATTCCCGAGGAGAAGACCGAAATGGAGGGAGGGAGGGATGCAGGTGTTTGATCAGTGTGCGCGCTTTTCTCGCTCTTCAGCTTCCTTCCGTTCCTTCATCTGCACACATTTCGTTCCCTCATTCTATGTTCGTTCCCGGCACTTCCGACTCCTGCCTGGCAGTATTTGCTCGCCTGGGACACTGCGCCTTCGCTGATGTACACACACTCGGCCGCTCACCACGCGTCACTGAGGGGGCGTCTTTGCTCGGTATCTCACCGCCGCCGCCCTCAGCCTCATTCTCGTCCTCACCAACATTCATCCGCTTTCAATACTCAATCCAATAATCTCGCTCTCAGCCTAAGCGCCGCATCGGCCAACAAAACCACCGTCGTGTCGCTCTTCCGCCTTGCCGGCTGGGGCTGCTTTAGATTCGAATTCGCTGCATTTGTTCTCTGCGCTGCGGACGACGATCTTCAAGCCCTTCGTCGGCTATGCGTGCCGGGGAAAGCACAGAACTCCCCCTTGCTAGGAATCATTGCCCAATTTTCCGCAAGAGGAACGAAACGGCAGTTGTTAATATTAAACAATTAAACAATGGTGCGCGGGTAGGAATGAGCAACTCGACCGCGGTCTGCCATACAACGCGACCGTACCTCCTTTTACCCAGTACCTCACTGCTCCATCTCGTACAAGAGACCCTGCCGTTCCATGAATTTTTAACAGCGTGTTTTCCGTCCCGGCTTGCTTTCCAAGTTCGCATTGGGTTTCCAGTTTCGAAGAGGTTATACTGGAAAAAGCAAGCCTGGGGATGGGAGTTCGAGCTCGCGTTGCGATGTGTGTTTGAGAGGCGAGGAATTCGAGTTTGAGTTGGCCTTGGAAGTCAAGTTCGAGTAGTCGAGAAATTCAAGTTTGGTAGGCGAGGATTTTGGTTTGTGGAGATGATTCAGAGGAGTTTGTATCAGGAGGAGGGTCGGCGGGGGTTGAAATTTTTGAGGAGATTGAGACGAGAGAAAGCGGGATGGTGGTGAGGCATGTGCATGTTCTGACTCAGAGTTAGCTTGGCGAGAGTTGATATTATGAGCGAGATTTATGAGTGGCGAGAATTATGATTCTGATGCGATGTTTTGAGCCCTGTTCCAAACCGGCGAAAATTACCTTCTGAGTGGGCTAGGGGAAGTTATTTCGAGGCAACGACATTTGTTTCGAGGCTCGCTTGGCTTTGTTTTGCGGCGGGCGAAATTGGATTTGTGGTGAGTGTTTCAACTTTTGAAGCGACTTCCGTTCGGGTCGGAGTGGGGGACGGAGACGAGAGGCAGAAGGAAGCCAGACGATGTCGAGGTAGAGTTGGACCGAGGCAGAGTCAACGAGACCACCCAGTTCGAACGGAAAGCTGATGGATCACTTTGCGGTGTGCTGGGTGGAACCATGAAATCCTCATTGATAAATAGCTGAATTCAGAGGCGATTTTGAGTCTGGATCGCCAGGGGCTTCATGTTGAATTTAAACTGTTAGACTTTGAGGTCTGTTTTTTACCCTGTTTTTGAGTTGAAGTACAGGGAGTTCGGGTGCGAGTTGGTTGAGATTTGAATTTAAAGCGGATTTTTAGACCTGGTTTGAGGTGGGATCCGAGTCGACTTCGAGACCTGCACTTTGGGCGGGCGCGCGCGTGTTGAGGAGGCGAGGATTCGGATGCGTGAGGTGAGGTTCCGAGCTGCGAGACCATTCACCACATGGCTACTTCAAGGATGCACTGGCCGATGGCGCACGAATGCTGCGTCACTATAGCCTGACCTCTGCGTATTCCGTTCTTCGAAGCTTGCTTCCACCGACACAAGGACATTGCACACTCCAGATTCAACGCGAGATGAAATAACTCCTGCCAGAGTGCTTCTGGATCGCGCCGAGAAAGAGACAGGTAGGCGGGTTGGCCGGCGCACGAGGTACGCGCGCTTCATAATGTCGAGCTCACGACAAGTTAGCCGCGAAAGAGAAAAAAATGGTCGAAGATTACGAACTCGAGATCCAGGCACGCAAAAATCAACTCAATAATGCGCAGCAACAGTCCTTAGCCGTCAGGGCTGGGGGGGCACTGCCAATCACACCGAACCGACGACAGTGCTCGTTTGCTCATCTCTATGGCCTGATTTCTCGGGGAACGGCAGTGAGGATCGTTGTGAACGTCATTATTGGTGATACTTGGCAACAATAAACTGTTAGCGGACGAGTTCGGAGCAGGTGGGCACGGAAATGTGTCTAAACGCGCCGCCAAAGTACAGGCTACGTGGCGCACAAACTTG
This sequence comes from Mycena sanguinolenta, assembly GCA_014462675.1. NCBI lineage: Eukaryota > Fungi > Basidiomycota > Agaricomycetes > Agaricales > Mycenaceae > Mycena > Mycena sanguinolenta. Next base: position 1,118,254 of record JACAZH010000003.1, on the reverse strand, counting down.
CGCCTTCCATGTTGCGTGCTTTTCGTTATGCCCCAATCCACGGCAGAGCGTACATCCGCCCTCATCACTCCTAGTAGCTCATACTTATGTTATATTCGCAGTCGTGGTAATAGCTTTATCATTTGTGTACGAACTACAGTGATAAAGAACGAAACACACCTTTGAACCATTAAGACAAGCCAGCCATGAGGGGATGGATGGTGCGCGAAAACAGAAACAAAAATATTATAGCGCGACCATGCTTCATGGTGAGATGGATCATCGAACCAGCACGGGACATATATGTTGTACACTTGCACTCACAACATACGTATGCTCCCTGCAATCCCGCTGGGACCGACGGCGATGGCAGACTCAAACTCTGATTTGGTGTTTGCGGAGACGGAAGGAGGGAGAACTCCAAGTTCTGAGTCGTGGTTTGAGCTTGTTTTGTGTCGCATTTCGACTCGCGATTTGGCCCTAAACTCGGATCCCGAGACGTGATTTGAGTCGATCTGGGAACGAAGCAAGCAAAGAGGGTGTGAGTCCGAGGAGGCATTGAGTCGTACACGAAGATGTCCGGGAGCAAAGTCGAAGCGAGCGCAGCTAAGGGGCGTGGTGAAGACGGATTAGAGGGTGTATGAGGGGCTCCAACGGCTGAGGAAGTTGCAGGAAAGCGACAGGTGACCATTCCCGAGCAAGTGATGGGGTCCGCGGGATGGGGCAGTACCATGAGTTCAGCACGGTGCGTGCGAGCGATGAATACGAGATGACTGAGAGCTAGGCAAGCCGGGAGCTAAGCAGAATTGGAGTCTGACTCAAGAGCGGCGCGGAGACGAGCGGATGTGAATATAGATGTGGTCCTGTGAACGCGTGTGTGGAGGGATGCCACGAACCAGTTTTGCGTAGAGCGGAGATATCGTAGGGCGGAGATGCAGATAGAGCGAGACAGGCGACACATAACAAGGCAGCCGACACATGGGATGGCACGACGAGCTGGATTGCCTGGAGAGGGGAATGGGAGACGCGGGGAGGGAAGATCCGGTTCGAAGGTTGTGATTGGCGAAAGCGAAATGCGGCTGTGGGTCCAGCGGCGGGTGCGGACGGAGATGATGCACGAGCTCAGATCTCAAAAAGCATCCAAGATACGATATTTGATATTCGAGGCTATAACATGGAGGGAGGTGGATGAATGGGTTATAAGCAAGCGGAGGACTGTGGCACGGGGGACTGTGGACTGGGAGTGAATGCAGGTGCGTCGGAGAGAGCGCACTCCAGGGAATGCGGTGATGCGTGACAGATCCGCTCCCTGTGACAGATCCGGTGGTGTCAGGCGTCACGCATTTCGGCGCTTGCTCCCGACCACCATCAACAACGACAGCTCGCTCTTTCCGCGTCGCCCTCTAGTCGCCTTCGAGGGATGGCGTCACGATTCGCCTCCATCCGCCTCGTTGATTGGCGAGGCCCTTCTCTCGCTCTCGTGGGTACGTCATCCACGCCTCGTCTTCGATTCGGCGGTGCTGCACTTTTTGCTTGTGCGTTCTGGGGTTCACTGGGTTACTGGCCATGGGGTCGATGTTCTCGTACGCACGCGGTTTCGGTGTCATCGCGAGACCGGCCGCTCTTTCCAGCGACACCTGTATCTTTGTACTCGCTCTCCGTCCCACCCGTCCATGTCCAACCTCCACTCAGCGCCTGCACTCCTCCCCGCCGCCTGCGTCTCCGAGCACGACCGTGGATCTCACGACCCTCTTGCAATTGCTTCGTCTCCACTGATCCGGCATACCCATACCTGTCTGCTCTCCCGCATCCACCTACGCCGTCTAAAATACCGCCCGCTTTCTACATCGCCATCCTCATCATAAACTCCCGATCGACCGCGATTTAGGTGTCTACAGAGCGACACCACAACGGATGAGGATGAACGGTCGAAACAAGGCGAAATGAAAGTAAGCTCCCTGTCCGTTCCTGCTCTCCCCGCCTTCCCTGTTCTGTGCGTAGCTTTTCTTTGCCTACACCACTTGCCTCGAGCGACTTTATTTCCTTTTTCTTTCTGGTTTTTCCATTTCTTTCTCTTCCTTTCCTTCTCCTCTCCGCTCGCTTTCCCTCCACGCTTTATTATAGGTCAATCCATATCGCGCACTACATCCACCAAACGCACGACCGTATGGATCGCCGCTCCATACCCGCTGAACACCTGCGTCTGCAGCCTCGTCTCACTGGCTCGTTCGCATGTTGGCTCGCTCGCGTGTTCCGAACACGAGTTCAGTGCTATATATATACGTCTCCCCGCACGCTGCGCTGGTCGAGTGCTCTCGCATAGGTATGTATTGTTTTTGTTCATTTGTTATTCAATGCCAGCGCTAAATTCACATCCTGTTCTTGATCCACCGACGGGAGCGCGGGATCTCTCCGCTTCGCCCACTCGCCAAACTATCTCGTCGCCTCGCTTGATCGCACAGTACGATTCACACCGAGCAGTGTTGAAAATCGGAAAGAGCAATGTCGTGCGTACGGGGGGTCATCGTCCTGCATCATCGGCTTCATCCAGCTGCCGAGAAAGCCCGCACTGGTCTTCGGCGATTGCCATTCGATGCTGATGCATGTGTTTTGACCCTGCCGTCTCGGTCCAGCGTGGCTGATCGTACGCCGATGGCATTGTACTCAATCGGAATCGCAACATCCCGGATTTTCAAAGGCACGTTGGTCGCACATGCCATACAATGCACTTTGCTCGGACGGATTGTGAGTGGGTATTTATAACTTAGGGAATTATGATCTATTCGCCACTAGTGGAACACGCGGCCACGCGGGCCACGTATGAGAAGCGATGCATGAGAGAAACACCGCATTGTATTTGATCGTTTCATTCTATTCGACTTCCGTTCAGTTCCAGCACAGTATTAATGTTTTGCAGAGACTTGAGTAACTTGTTGATTGCGGGAAGGCGGAAGCGCATTTACCGTTCAGGGGCGTAGGTCGCTCTGCCAAATTGTGAGTGCATCTCTCTGCTAAATTTCCTTTGTTATGCTTAGTGTGCGTTTCTGTCAACCCAATATATATATGTTTCTCATCTGATGCGCAGGGTCTGCAAGGAACGAGAACAAGGCGGACGACGTAGACCATTACAGTAATCATGGTTTCATTTGTATTCTGAATCGACTCAGTTGCTGATCTTAACACTAGAAAAATGTCTAAAAGTCCCCCGGGATAGCGGCGCTATGGACGACCATTCGGCGAGAATATGCTGCGTGCGTGTTGGGGTATATTTCGGATAGTACCCTCAAAGTTCTCGCTCAGCGTTAAGTGCAATTGAATTCATTCCAGTTTTGGTTCTTTTGTAAACCCATCTGTTTACATCACACATACTTTACATAATCACTAGTTACCTTCCTTACCGTCTTCCCTCTTGTCGTTGCTACTCGCCGTCGCTCGTAGAATAAACCGTGGTCTCGTTGGCTTCCGGTGTGATTCGATTTCCAGTGTTCCCTGTCCGGCCGACAAGGTTTCCATCTTTGTTGCTAACGTTATCTAATGGAGTAGTGAGCCAACGAGCACTTCGAATCTCCAGTTGCCAAGAGGCGGTGAGCCGTTCTGAGGTGCACGTGAAATCCAATCTCGTTGGATTACAGTAGTCTTGTAATTCGAAAAAGCCGAAAAAATCCACATAATGTACCCCGGAGCATCATTGGGAGCTGCGTTCGTGCAAAATAGGTATCATGCGGTATCGGGGCGTAGCGTGTTGAGCCGACGAGGAGGGATTTTACGCGTCAAATTTGACGCGGCGCTTGTTTGAGAGGTGTTAACAGCCTCAAGGATGGTTTGAATGTAGTGTGATCATACTGGGCCAACAGATCAAGGACCGAAAATATTTCAAGTTGCTTCACATTTAGAGAATTTGCTGGAACACGCAAAATCATTGCAGCTAGAAAATGGGGACCACGAGAAGCTTAATCCGTGAGAAAGCTATGAGCACATATGGCAGCAGCTTTTTCAACAATCCAATTTTTTCACAGCAGAATCATTATCAAATTGCCAGTATGGCATGACACCAATCTCGAGAAGATGAACTGCACCACCTCCGCCCAAGTAGGAATTCGTGCCATTGGTTATTGCTGGTGATTCCAAAGTATGTATTCTAGTTCAATGCCGATGGCCAGATTTCATTCTGCGGCTGCAATCCGAACAGAAGCCGTCGATATGGGGATCTGTTCCGAGTAAGCACAGTGTCAACAAACGATAAAGCCGTCGGAGACGCACTGTATTGCTCGGGGAACCCATGACTGCGAAAACACTGGAGGGTGAGTATTCATGTTGCTGCAAAAGTGAAGGACGCACTATTGGCTGCATCTTTGGCGGCAAAAGGGAGGAACACACTCCGTCGGGTGGGCTGGGCTGAATCTGCACTGTGTGCTTGCGCACTTTACCTGCCAGGAGATGCCCCGTTGATTGCGCAGGAGCATGAAAAAATGGGGAGTATACCTCCATTGGCGGCTGCAGAAGAGATCAGAGCCGACACAATTGAACTGTATCGCACACTCACCAGGCTCTCGGCGTGGCAGCAGCGGAGGTAAATGTTTCGGACGCTGAGTTTCGTGAGGTGTGGCAAATGAAAATAATCGGCCATTGACTTACTGACGCCAACGGCACATGGTGTACGAGTACAAGTGATTTATGGGGTGAATGGGGAGACGGTCGAGGAATAAGAGGGACCTTGAGGGGCGGTCTGAAACTAATGAACTCGGATTTGGTCCTCTTTTAAGGGACTGTCCTTCTCAGTGGCTATTTGTGGACCAATGAACTTACTTTCACTAGCGCATTAAAGAAGAGTATGTGTTGCCTAGATAGCTTGTGCTGAAGCCGCTTCCCGACCCGTAATTAAAGTAAAGCTATGTGGGTTACCTCGGGGACGATTATCACTGGTATTTTTTAGGCTTCACTGGGATCCATCAACTAGATCATCTACGAGTCTGAAACCCTAATGTATGAAACACCTCCACCTCCACATTAGCAGCATACATGGCACGTTGGCAGGAATGTGTCTACGCAGACGTAAATTCCATCGAACGCGGTCAAACAGCGGGAAGTCGGAAGTGAGTGCTACTTAGCAGACAAGAGCAATCACGCTGGAAGAGGCTGAATTCGATGGTACGAATTCAATGAGCGTCAACTGCAATAGGAAGTGAGCAATGGCTCCATCCACGAAAACAAAGAAGAGAGGGAAGGAAGGAAGGTCGAAAAGAACATGAGAAAAAAACAAACTTGCTCCGTTTCGTGGTGAGCCATCTGTCTGAACCTGGACCGCTAAGCCCTTCGCTCACCCTGTTCCAATTGATTACTAATTTGCGCCGATCTTCCAGCAACTCTGATCTGCGGAGTAGAACAATCAACACGACAGAAAGCTTGCGGTTGGGCCCAGCGTGAGAGACGTCGTTTGGATGGAGTGGGGAGTGATTCACGGCGAGCCACGTTTCGTGGTTGCAACGCACACTGGACGACCACAGCGGTATGCAGACACATACGTCCTACTCCCGAAGAAGTGATTCTTTCGCTCCTCCACAAAACCGAGTTCTCAGGAGAAACAGCCGCGCGGGGAGATGATCACTGAAGTCAAACCGTACCGTAGTCTGGGAAAAAAATGATACATGGAATTTTGATGATCATGACAAAACTCAGGTCGCGCAAACTTGGAGAAGTTGAGCCAATCAAGATATATTCGAGGACCAAAAGGTGGGCGTCGAGAGCAGTGTTGTCACTGCCCCTGTCAGACCTGGTCAGTCAACATGTCACTGACCGCGTCAATGCCGGGAGTCACAAAAGCAACATTTTGGAAAAAGCCAAATGTTGTGTCATCGACATGACGAGTTCGCCGGACATCTCCGGAATAGCCAGGTTGCGCAACAGCCACCGCAGCCACCCGGTGGCTGCCGTACTGTGCGCAAAAATGGCAAGCGGGTGGCTCCACTGAGCCACCAGCACTCATATTTGCGTCATATTTTGGCGGTGGAGCCACCTTTGCGCACAGCAAAACAGCCACCGGGTGGCTCCGTGGCTGTTGCGCAAGCTGTCTAATGTTTCGGAGCTCGTGCCGGCTCCCGACCAACTCGTCAGACGCAAGTCAGACGCGCATTCAACGCGCATTGACTGAACAGTCAATGCATTGATCCGCTGCACTGGACTGATGTTTGTTGGCGTACACCAAGTGGACAAAAAACATGTCCGATTGGTTTGAGACTAGAACTGCATGAACAAAGGGTATTTCTGCATGAAACAAAATGTGAGAGCATTATAACAAGCAGAGCCGACATTTTGACCATTTTACTCGGATCATCTGAAGTTGATCCGCCATCAAATCCGCTGAATACAGAAATTGCGATTTTTCAGCTCAGCACCCGATTTTTTTTCAGGACATCTTGCATGGCTCAAATTGAAGTTCATGGTGTGCTAATGAAGTTCACAAGTCAAACTATGCAAAAATATTCAGGCATTCCGGCGCTATAGCGCTTGTAAGACTGACGGCTTACGACATACGATCACATACTCACATGATCCATCCATTCTCTTTCCCTTACCACCATCTTGTCGTACGATCGCTCTCATATATATTGCCTGGTCCCGTTCTGTCTCTCGCGTGAAGATTTCGAGTGTTGCTCCCCCTCTCTTTTAGACGGTGAGCTTCCACTTTTTTTTGAACGCCGACCAGAATTGCTTCCGTACCGAGGACGACAGAGATCCACGATCTCTGATTCCTTTTTGACTCCGTTCCGTCACCGTTCCGTCACTGTATACCGTCTCGCCTAGCGAGAAAACCACCGTACCGTCTACCGTTTACCGTTCACCGCCTCCGTTATCCGTCCCTGAGCACTGGGCTAACCCCAGCGTTTCTGTAGCTGCCGCGTCACACACGTGACGTACCCCAAAGAATTTTTCTTGTTCGGTTCCCAACCTGTCTCGTCAACCGTCCGTTCCATTCCCCCTCCGTACGCGCAGTCTGGCAAGGCAGCCCGCGGACGCTGAGCGTGAAGAGTCCCTGTTGACTCCCCCTAATCGCCACCCCGCTACCTGAAGAAATTCAGCTGCCTGCCTCCCCACCCGTCGTCCCATCTCCACCGCCCTACCGCCCTCCCGACTCCGACTCCGACTCTTCCTCCGACTCCCTTGCCCCGCCAACCCGTCCGTCGAGAATGTCGTTCGAGACCGAGGAAGCCAAGGTCGAGTACCACTCGAACCGCCCTCCGGTCCTGACCGAGGGCAAGGTCACTCCGTTGGTTGTCAACGACTTCGAATTACAGGCACTGAACTACTTCGCATATAAGAACACCCCCCGCCGACCAACAGGTCGCCACAATCATTGGCAGTTTTCGTGATACCGACCAGCGCAACTGGCTACGCCCGTCGACGGAGCGCGCGCGTGTCATGAAGCTGTCGTTCGATGAATTCATGACCGAGTTCCGCGAGAAATTCCTCGAACCAGACTGGGAGCAGAAGACGCGGAACCAGTTACTGAGCAGCCGTATGAGCGACGACCAGACGTTCGACAAGTGGGCTTCGTCCATCGTCGTACTCCAAGCCCTTCTTATCGGCACCTCCCACGCGATCGACGACACGCGCCTCCGCCACACGTTGGAAGCTGGGATGTGCGCCGATCTTGCGTACCGGTACAACGAGGACAAGGTCGCGCCGAGTATTCCCGTCGATCAACTGGAGAAATGGCGTCGCGAAGTCAAACGCATCGACGAGAAACGTATTTATAACTTGAACGAACAACGTCGCATCGCTGCCGAGATTCACAAGGCTGAGAAGCGGAAGGCGACCACCGACGGCGACCGCAGCACCAAGAAGCCGTTCTCATCGTCCTCCAAGGCGAATACCACCTCCGCTCCGTCCACCTCGACCTCCACGTCGGAGAAACCTAAGGCGTGCCCGCGCCTGACTGACGAGGAACGCACCCTGCTTAACCAGCATCAAGGCTGCAACAAGTGCAGGCGGTTCTACGCAGGTCACCGCTCCAATAACTGCCCGAACAGCTTCCCGGACCCCGCAACATACCGCACCCTGACCGCAGAGGACGCTGCCGCCGCCGAGAAGAAGCAGCAGAAGGCGGCTAAACCGGTGGCCGCGGTGATGCGCAAGGTCGAGGATGACGGCGACAGTGACGATTCCATTGAGTCCGAGGACTCTGACGATATCAAACGTGTGAGTGGCCTCTCCGATTCCGACCCTGATCCCGACGTCGCGCATCTCTATTGGGACTGCCTGATAGAGGGCCCGATGTCGAATCTCCCCCTGAAGATTGAAGCCCTTATTGACAACGGTTCTGGTTTAGTCTTGATCGACGAAGACCTTGCCGACAAACTTGAACTGCGCAAATTCAAGCTACATAAGAAGATTCCTGTTACACTTGCATTGTCCGATGATAACGATACGCACCCTCAGCTTTTTTTTACGCATTATGTTAACCTTCGCTTAATTTCCAGAGACCAAGCTTGGGTCTCCACCACTGTACGAGCCTTGATCGCTACCGGCCTTGTCGCCCCCGTCTTGTTAGGCCTACCGTGGCTCGCAAAGAACCAAATTGTAATAGACCATGTCAACCGAACTGTAATAGATAAACGTTGTGGTTACGACTTGCTGAACCCTCCTGCCCCGAAAGTAGCGGCACCGCCCAAGCTTAAACTAAAAGACAAGATTCGCAAGACACTAAAGGACCGGAAAGCGATGCAGCTGGAGCTGAATGCGGTGTGCGCTGTGAGGCGTGCGAATTTGGAATGCGCGGGCGCCTTCGAGGAGGTCAAGCCCGTGGACGTAGTAACGGCCGTAAGGGACCGCATTGAAATCTTGGCACATTGGGCCGAATTGGAAAGAAGAGGGAAATGCATTAAGGATGAATACAAGACTCTGTTCGAACCCGTGCCCCACGTTGACGAGCTCCATACAGACGTCTACTGCGAAATCAAGTTAAAAGAGGCGAATAAGATGTTCCAGACAAGGGCTTACCAAAGCCCACGGAAGTATAAGGATGCGTGGCAAACGTTAATACAGAAACATTTGGATGCTGGGCGCATACGGCCGTCCTCCTCCCCTTATGCATCGCCTGCCTTCCTGATACCGAAAGCGGATAAGACAGCGTTGCCTCGGTGGGTGAATGACTTCCGTCCGCTAAACGCCAACACGGTGCACGACAAGTTTCCTTTGCGGCGCGTGGATGACATCCTTGCCGACTGCGCCAAAGGAAAAATTTGGTCTGTGATCGATTTCACGGACAGTTTTTTCCAGACGCGTGTTCACCCCGACTCGATCAAGTACACGGCGGTACATACCCCGCTGGGTCTGTACGAGTGGCTGGTGATGCCACAAGGGTTGCGGAACGCACCTTCGATACAACAGAGGCGCGTAACCGCAGCCCTGCGCGACCTGATCGGAAAAATCTGCCATGTATATCTGGATGACATTGTGATCTGGTCAAACGACGTTGAGGAGCACGATAAACACATACGATTGGTTTTCGACTCCCTCCGGAAGGCCCGACTGTACTGCAATCCGAAGAAAACAAAACTTTTCCAGTACGAAATCGATTTTCTGGGCCACCACATATCACAGCGTGGGATCGAAGCCGACAAGAGCAAGGTCGAGCGGATTGTGCATTGGCCCGTCCCAAAATCAGCGACAAATGTCCGTGCTTTCTTGGGCCTTGTCCGATACATATCATGCTTCCTCCCTGGATTGGCCGAACACACCACAGTCCTGGAGAAGCTGACGACGAAAGCTTGCGACAAGGATTTCCCGCCATGGTCTGACGAGGCACAGGTAGCCTTCGAAGCTATTAAGGAAATCGTTATCAGCCGGGAGTGTTTAACGACAATAAACCACGAAGATCATGGTCAGAACAAGATATTTGTTACCACGGACGCTAGCGACAAGCGAACCGGCGGCATCCTCTCGTATGGGCCGACCTGGGAGACAGCAAGACCTGTGGCTTTTGATTCAATGTCACTGAAAGCGGCCGAACTGAACTATCCGGTTCACGAGAAGGAACTACTGGCGATAATCCGGGCCTTGGACAAGTGGCGTGTAGACCTGCTCGGCTCCGAGTTTTTCATTTATACAGACCATCGGACGCTGGAAAACTTTGACAGGCAAAGGGACCTTTCCAGACGCCAAGCACGATGGATGGAGTTCCTGAGTTAATACGACTGCAAAATCGTGTATGTGCGTGGAGAGGATAATACAGCAGCGGACGCACTATCGAGGACCGATTTTACCGAGGCCACGGATGCAGAGCATGAAGCGGAATACCCTTGGACTGAGGACGAGAACACGGGAGCGCCCTTGGTCGCCATGCTGAAGCTGAAGGACGTGTCACCGTTTATGGCAACCCACTGTCTGGCGCGAACCCGGATCAAAACCCGGGAGCAAACCCCGAAAATTGCCTCCGTCCTGACTATCACCGCGGATGCAAAACTCCTGGACAAGATCCGCGCGGGCTACGACGTCGACCCATGGTGCAAGAAACTGAAGTCGGCAAGCGCGGGGCTCCAGGGTCTGGAATTCAGTGAAGAAGAGAGACTGTGGTACGTAGGCGGAAGACTAATAATCCCGAGGGTTTCCGACCTGCGCGAAACACTATTCCACCTGGCGCACGACGCACTGGGTCACTTCGGTTTCGATAAATGTTACAAATCGCTGCGAGACGCATATTACTGGCCGAACATGCGCCAAGAACTAGAGTCCGCCTACATACCGGCCTGCCCCGGCTGTCAACGGAACAAAGCCAGGACCAAGCGAAAAGCAGGGCCCCTGCACCCTCTGCCGATCCCAGAACAGCGTGGCGATTCGGTTGCTATCGATTTCATAGGACCATTGCCGCCGGACCAAGGATACAATTGCATTGTATCTTTCACATGCCGTCTGGGGTCTGATGTCAGGCTCGTACCGTGCAAGACCGACATCACCGCGCCTGAACTGGCATTACTATTCTTCGACCATTGGTACTGCGACAATGGCTTGCCACTGGAAATCATTTCGGACCGCGATAAGTTATTCGTATCTGTGTTTTAGAAAGCTCTACATAAGCTTACAGGGGTCAAACTGAAGTTATCAACGGCTTGGCACCCACAGACAGACGGCGCGAGCGAAAGAACGAACAAAACTGTCAACCAAGCTCTCCGTTTCCATGTGGCGCGCAACCAACGCGGCTGGGTCCGCGCGCTGCCACGGGTCCGATTCGACATGATGAATTTTGTTAATGCTTCGACCGGTTTCTCTGGGTTCCAGCTCCGCCTCGGGAGGGTGCCTCGTGTAATCCCACCGCTGGTCAACGCGCCAGCACGCGACGCACCGGACGAGGATAAACTTGCAGCAGAGATCATCAAGCGCCTCAGCGACGATGTCACGGAAGCACAAGAGAACTTACTCACAGCCAAGATCTGCCAGGCAGAGCAGGCCAACAAATTGCGGCGACCTGACCACGAATTCAAGGTAGGAGATCGGGTGAAGCTCTCAACGACTCATCGTAGGGCGGAATACCTGAAGAAGGGCGACAAGCGCGTGGCAAAGTTCATGGCACGGTTCGACGGCCCTTACACGATCACGGCTCTTCACCCGGAATGCTCAACAGCGACGCTAAGTCTCCCGAACCAACCTAAAGTTTTTCCTGTTTTCCATTTCTCTGAAATTGAACCTTATATAGAAAACGACAATGATTTATTCCCCAATCGCAAACTACCCGAACCCGACCCGATAATAAACGACAAAGGACAAGAAGAATGGTACATCGACGAAATAATCGATGAACGTAAACGTGGAAAAGGCTATCAATACCTGGTCAAATTTACTGGATATGGCCCCGAAGGCAACCGCTGGCTCCCGGGACGCGAACTCGCACAAGCCGAGGCTCTTGACCGATGGCTCGCACGGAAGGAAGGTGGAACGGTTTAGGCGCGCATGTCCGGTTCATATTCTTTTTGTGCCTGCCCCGGTAGCTTTTCCCACTGGGTTTTTGACGCACCCGCGGAGCAGTTTGTAGTTAGAACTCATACGTACGTCTTCCCTCCTGTTTCTCTCTCTTTGGTTGCATGGGCGGGTCGGTTTTTCAAGGAGGGGGAGGGTGTAAGACTGACGGCTTACGACATACGATCACATACTCACATGATCCATCCATTCTCTTTCCCCTTACCACCATCTTGTCGTACGATCGCTCTCATATATATTGCCTGGTCCCGTTCTGTCTCTCGCGTGAAGATTTCGAGTGTTGCTCCCCCTCTCTTTTAGACGGTGAGCTTCCAGCGCTCACAAAATGGCCATTTTGACCGGTTTTCACCTTGCTTTAGCTAGGTCACCCTCGGTGAGAATTCCTAACCGAAATCTGCCAGAAACAAACATTGCCAAAACACGATGCAGCCACACGGCATCAAATACCAGAGGGTCGTCATTGCTGGAAAGTCCATCTGATCTGCCAATAACAAACACGGCACAAACATGATGCAGCCACACAGTTCCAAACACTAGAGGGATCCCATCCGTGGAAAGTCCATCTGATCTGCCAATAACAAACACTGCCCAAACACCCTATACATGGTCCAGATTCCACAACATGCATTTATTAAAATCTTACCGAGTAAAGAACAGGAGAAGCTAAATAAAGCAAGGTCCATGGCGGCGCCAGCCGGCCGCTAGTGATCAAAATCAGACAATTTTGGCCGAAATTCGGTCAAAATGGCCGTTTTGCGGCCTCCACAGCACGTTATTGCCTATATATTTTTGCATGGTTCAACTTGTAGAACCCAAAAGAATATTTCGAACTTCAATTTGAGTGACCCAGATCATCCATTAAAAAAAAATTGAATGACTTGAAAATTGCCAAGTTTCGATTTTTCGTGTTTTGGGGCTGGCATGATGCGGGATCAATTCAGTTGATTTAACTAATTACACAGAACTCCTCGTCTGGTCCTTCTGCTCACTGTCATGCCTTATTTTGGATAAAAATATGCACTCGTTGTCTTGCAATAAGCCGAAAAGCAATCGGACATTTTTTTTGTCCACTTAGTGTATCTGCTTGCCTAGTTTTGAGTTGTTACTCGCGAGGCACGTCATCCATTGCTCGTCTCGTCCAAGTCTCGTCCGGTCAAAATTTGTATTTGCTGCTTGTTGGTTCTCTGGTTGAATACATATTCGTACATACACAATGCTGCGTCATCACAGGACTCCTTCATCGCCGCTGTTGATGACTACTCATGATTCATCCCGCAATGACATCAAGTGCTCCTGAGACTCTTCACCTCAACTCATGCCGCGCATCTGACGGACGAGAGCGGCGCGGACCGCAGTCAGCTTTGCCAAACCCAACGGCGATGGAGCGCGTTCTCGCCATTCCCCAAGTTCCTCCATGTCAGCAGTGGGCACCGCCGTGGCGTCTGCCGCATGCATCATTGAGGATCCCCCTGCGCGACATTGTGGGCCACTTCGTCACATTCTTGGCACGGCACAGCCAACAGGCTCGGGCTATTCGCGATGTATTGGAACGGAACACAAAGTGCGAAGCGAAGAAAGGCGGCCAGACTAGAGTACCTAACTCTGTGCGCCCTCTTCGCAAGCCATTTTCCAAAACGCACAGATAACGTCCCGTTTTCATCTCCAGATGTTTCCCGCCTTCGTTCTTTCCCGCTCTCTGTCCAGCAGCTTTGCAAAACCCTCGTAATTTTAGTTTTGTTCAAGCAATCGCCGTTGAACGCCCGACATTTTCAATTTTAAACAGACCAATGAAGCTCTGTGTTCCCTACATCGCCCCATGTTCCCGTGCTTACGCCAACCCCGACGGATGGGGAGACGTGCGAGCGAGGGATGATGTCTGCAATAACCTCTACAAATCCGAGTCTAAAATGGGTGACTTTTCGTAAGACATGACGCTTGTTTGTAACGGGAATTGCCTATAAGATGTCCTTTTCTTCGAATGAATACAAAATTGGGTCGAAGACACAATGCAAAGCTCGAAACCAATACGTCATAATCGGACTTGTATCTGAATTGAAATTGGGGAAGGCACTGGGCAATTAATGGAGAGCCTATTCGATCATTGAATATACAGAGGACGGTGACGAACAGTGACTCTGCGGACGAGTTGTACCACTATGCGATCGGAGTATGTTGGTTTTGAGGTCGTGTCCTGTGCGCGTACAGCAGCTTCAAGTTCCCGTGCTGTCGAATTGTGCACAGGGATGTGGAATTTGATTCAACGAGGTTCCGTGCCGCGAGAAATACGATTAGTACGCATACGCACGAGTTGAGAAATCAGAACATCGCATCGAAGGGGTATGAGCTGGTATGGGCAGAACAGAACGGGATTTGCGTCTGGGGTATTGTAACCTGCGTGGGAGGGGAGGTTGTAGCCGAATTCAAATTTAGTAGGGGTTGAATCACGAGACGAACGATAGCACGTATCTGGGCGGCTCGCCGGAAGTGCAACCGGGCTCCGAAATTCAGAGCACATGGACGGGGGAAGGAAGGAAGAAACAAGAAAGAAGAAAGAACATCCGAGGAAGACTACGTGCGGTTTGGTTCTTATGGAATAAACCTCGTACGTCGAATGTCGAATGAAGGGAGGAGGGCCAGTCAGTCGAACTCGTCCCAGCTAGTAAGCAGTGGCGTCCGATGAAGCGCATTGGCGGACTGCGATTCGACAGAGGGAGCGAGTGTGTGAGCCTGAGGGAGAGCAGAGAGTAAGCTTTGATTGCTTTATTGCGCAAATAAAAATGAATGACACGTGGATTCTTTGAATATTGCGCTATATAATCAGGCCACTGACACTTTATGGTAGCCATCGTGACCGAACTAGGTGCCGTGAGCAGATGCAATAGATTTGAGGGAAGTCTATATATAGACAATGAGAGAACATTCGCCAGCGGAGAAGCCATGAGCGAGTTCGAGAATGGTTTGACAAGGAGCATCGAAGCTAGCAAAGATGCAGCAGAGGCTCTGCAATACGAAGAGGCATTCTATTCTGGTTGTCCATCGGCACAGCAGCGATGCACGGCAGCACGACCAAACTGCAGAGCGGCGACGGCTGCGGAGTCCTGCGCTTGGCGGTGCGCGGTGCGCTGTCTAGAAACCCATCGACGCCAGGGGAACGTTGGTCAGGAGTAGTATGGACGATGACCCGGCTGTCGAGCGAGCAGCGAGATGGTGGTTCGGAGTAAGAGGAAATGGCCATGCGTGACAGATCCGGTGATGTCGGGCAGGCATCCCGCATTTCGGCGCTTGGTCCCGACCACCATCAGCAGCGACAGCTCGCTCTTTCCGAGACGTCTTCGAGGGATGGCGTCACGATTCACCTCCATCCGCCTCGTTGATTGGCGAGGCCTTCTCTCGCTCTCGCGGGTTTGTCGTTCACGCCTCGTCTTCGATTCGGCGGTGCTGCACTTTTTGCTCGTGCGTTCTCGGGTTTAGTGATGCACATGGCCTGGCTTGGCCTGAGAGCCCGGGCTTGGGCCTGGCTTTTGGCGGGCTCGGGCTTGAAATTCCTCAAGCCCAAGCCCAAGCCCTCAGAGAGGGCTTGGCCGGGCCGGGCTTGGGCCTGAGCCCGGGCTTTTACATAATATACTCTCGATCTCTCACTTCTGCAACAAAATTTTGATGGCACCTTGTCCAGCTCAGTGCGGTCACTACCTCTCATGGCTTTGGCACTTCAGTACTACATCATTAGCATGTAAACCAGTTGCATTCGAGGTGGCTCAATTTTTCAGCAAGAATGGAAGCTTTGATGCAGCTACAATTAAATAATGGCACATCTTTGCTTCCCTGCCAATTTGGTGGCCCATGACACTTCATTCTCGAGTTGAAGTTAGCTTGCTTTCTGTTCTCTAAATTCATATCACAACACTGCAGATTGGGAGTTTGCTCTACGCGCTGAGCTGAACATGGCCGAGATCACCGAGACATTCCACACTTCTCCATCTTGTCGAGCTCGTTCAGTTTAATGATATTATTTCTTAGTTTTTCTACTCCTTTTATATCATACCACATCACAGCAACCACTTTTCCACTAGGAATATCAGGGACAATGAAACAAGTCGTGTTTAATTATTCAACCTAGTTTCGAACGCCTCGAATCGCCTTTGCAACTCAATTAAAACAAAAAGAGTTTATTTTGCATGTGCTCCTTATGGGAAAGAATATGAGCTTCTTGGCTTGATGGATATTTAGGTAGATTACAAAGTGGTCGGCGCGTCTCCCCCTTCTATTTGGTACGGCAATGTCCGTGATTGACATCAGCATATTGATGATCTGACCGGATATAAAGCTTGCACCTCCGAAAAAGGCAAAAATACGCCTGGTTTTTAAAGAGTTTGAATTGGGGTTCAATACAGTGACTTCTGTCCATACAACGATTCTGATTTTGGTCCCTACAAAGAGGCAAAAAATGTTACCGAAGCCCGGGCTTGGCGGGCCAGGCCTGGCCTGAAAATCTTCAAGCCCAAGCCCTGAGCCTGCACAAGCCCGCTGTCGGGCCTGGCTTCGCCCGGCCTGAACGGGCCGGGCTTGGCGGGGCTTGAGGGCTTCAGGCCGGGCCCTGGGCATCACTACTCGGGTTCACTGGGTTGCTGGCCATGGGGTCGATGCTCTCGTACGTACGCAGTTTCAGTGTCATTGCGAGACCTACTCCTCTGTCTACCGACACTTGTATCTTTGTACTCGCTTTCCGTCCCACTCGTCCACGTCCAACCTCCACTCAGCGCCTGCACTCCTCCCCGCCACCTGCGTCTCCCAGCACGACCGTGGATCTCACTACCCTCTTACAATTGCTTCTGCTCCACTAATCCGGCATATCCATAGCTGTCTGTTCGCTCGCATCCACCTACGCTGTCTAAAATACCACCTGCTTTCTGCTTGGTGCAACTTGCGGGTGGGACATCGTCATCCTCATCGTAAACTCCAGATCAATTGCGATCTAGGTGTCCGCAGAGAAAAGACAAAGGATGAGAGCCAACGGTCGAAACAGGGCGAGCGAGCGAATGAAAGTAAGCTCCTTGTCTGTTCCTGCTTTCCCCATCTTTCCTGTTCTGTGCGTGGCTTTTCTTTGCCTACGCTTCCCACCATTTGCTTCGAGTGTCTCCACTTTCTATTGGTTCCCGCCCTTCTATTCCATTTCCC
This sequence comes from Mycena sanguinolenta, assembly GCA_014462675.1. Lineage (NCBI taxonomy): Eukaryota > Fungi > Basidiomycota > Agaricomycetes > Agaricales > Mycenaceae > Mycena > Mycena sanguinolenta. Next base: position 1,101,130 of record JACAZH010000003.1, on the reverse strand, counting down.
TCTTTTGTCCGCTCGCTTTTCCTCTCACGACGTGACGCATCCGCACTGCGCCCTACATCCACCCAACGCACGACCATATGGATCGCGGCCTCGCACCTGCTGAACGCCGGCGTCTGAGGCCTCGTCTCACCGGCTCGCTCGCATGTTGGCTCGCTCGCGTGTTGCCAACACAGTTTTGGTGCTATCTAGACGTCTCCCGCACGCTGTGCTGGTCGAGTGCTCTCGCCTAGATATCTATCGATTTTGTTCATTACTATTCAATGCCATCACTAAATTCACATCTGTTTCTTGGGCGCCCGACAGGAGTTCGTGCGGGATCCCGTCGCCTTTCCCACTGACCACGCTATCTCCAAGCCTCGCTTGATCGCTCAGTACGATTCACGCCGAACAGTGTTCAAGATCGGCAAGAGCAATATCGTGCGTACGGGGTCATCGTCCTGCATCACCAGCTTCATCCAGCTGTCGAGGAAGGACCGCGCGCGCCGGGTCTCCGGTGATTCTTATCCGATGGTGATGCGCGTGTTTGTCGCCCTGCCGTCCCGCTCTCGCGTGGCTGACCATACGTCGACGGGCTCGCACTGAATCGGAGCCGCAATATCCCAGATTTCAACTTGTAGGGCGCGCGGTAGAGAGCTTTGGTCGCACATCCCAGACGAGGAGTGCCCCTTTCCTTCTTGGACGTAGATTGTGCGTACATGCTTATCCGCTGGAACAAATTAATATCGTGATTTATTAGCCGCCAGTAGAACACACGACGACGGAGGCCACGCATGAGAAGCAATGCATTATGTTCGTCTTTTTTCTCCGTGAAGCTTCGTACAGGGTGATACAGATGCTATTTCGTGTCTATGATGTCACCGTGTCAGTTTCTAGCTCCCGATATAATATCAATTTCGCGGCTTCCCCAGATATGCGATTTCCCCGCTGGATACATAATTTCCCCACCAGAGCAGTTACTTTCCCCGCAACGCGAGATGAAGATGGACGGAATGCAACATGTAGACAGACGGAACACAATGGACAGGAAGATGGGCGGATCGCAAGATGAAGATATTGCGCCCTTTAGCTTGCGTCAAAATGCTGCGGGGGGAAAGTATTGCGAGGCTTGTTTGTTTGGTTTATATTGGAATCAAGGACAACAATTCCAGATAAGCAGTGAACCCGTCGCAAACGCACGGGAATTTATTAGACAGGACGGCATAGTTAAGGAACTAATTTAACCAAATGGAACTATATTTATCAAAAGGCGCCGCAGGACAGAATAAATTCAGGGGGAGGGCACGGTAGCTGTGGCCTGAATATAAACAGCTAAATGAGTCGGAGATAGCGACCGGTGAACTCGATTTCCAGCAATTCAGTCATTTGTTTTACAGGGAGAGAGCGGGATTTGATTTTCAGGGTGATTCAAAGACACGTTCAAGATATCTGTCTGTTCATGGCAGAGTGCAGTTCTCATTTTATTTCGGCCTTTCGGAGGCACTGATGCGCTCACTGACATGCAGTGAGAATTGTGATGCAGATATTTTTGAATTCGTTAGCTAATATGGGTTCAGGGCCCGACTGAACGTTGGATCTCTAGGATATTGTCATTTTCTCCACTCAATCTGTGAACGGAGTTCTCTTGCAAAGAGCATCAGACTCCACGCCTCGAGCGAGTGCGAATCCAGGACTCGGACCCAGCTTTTCGCCCTTCGCATTTCCACTCATGATCAGCCCCCTCTATTTCAGGAACAAGACGGCTGTGCGAACAGTTCGACGTGCGAAGGTAGAGGCTGTCCAGCGCGCACAGCCTCGTCCGACTTCTCTCTTCTGCCCCCCCCCACAAGCCTCACTTGCTTCCTGTTCTGCATTACACCACAAGCCACTATACGCACAGTACCTGTGGCAACGGATCCGTGTCATCATGTTTCCCGACGTCCGGATGATGAATAATTACATCAATGGTGCGTGCGGGATTTGAAGCACTGGAGAGCCCGGGGTGATAATTTATTTGGCCGTTGCAGGAGGCAGAGGAGGTGCAGGAGGCCAAGGTCACAGCGGTGGTATAGGTGGTGGTGGAGGCCAAGGGACGGGACCTAGCCTGAATTTCGATATTCGGCCTAGTGGAAACTTCACTATGAATAACATGCAGCAAGGCGAACGAGGCATGTTATACCCTCATCGGATTTGCATGGACTGATCGTAAGTGCTAGGTATCGAGATCCTGCACCGTGCGGTCGCGTTGGAAGCGATCCACGACTCAGCCGAGAGCCACCCGCAGCCCCGATGCCATCCAGAAACGCGCACAGTTATGCTGGAGGATTTGCGTCAATGGGCACTGGACCCGGATCCAGAAACAACCATCCTTTGGTTATTTGGCCCCGCAGGTGCTGGCAAATCCGCGATCATGCAAACTCTTGCTCGCCAACTTCAGGATGTCGGGCGTCTTGGTGGCTGCTTTTTCTTCAAGCGTGGTCATGCTACACGAGGCAATGCCAAAACACTATTTGCCACGATTGCGTATCAGTTGGCCCTTGCTGTCCCATGGCTCAGGCCCACAATCTCTCAAAGTGTGGAAGAGGATCCATCTGTGGTTGCGCGGTCCATCACGACACAGATGAGAAAGTTGATTTCCCACCCTTCTCGCTCCCATCGACATCGTGATGCTGTGGTAATTATTATCGATGGCCTGGATGAATGTGAGGGACACAGTGTACAGGAAGAGATATTGGAAGCAATCCGAAGATCCTCCAAGCATTCCATTCCTTTCCGATTCATTATCGCCAGTCGTCCAGAGCCACATATCCGCCATGTATTCGACTCGCAGTCTTATTCCGAGCGTTATCGCGCGTTCAATGTGGAACAATCATTTCATGATGTTCGCAAATATTTCTCCGATGAGTTTTTGCGCATTCATCGCGAGCACTGCACTATGGCGAAGATTCCACTGCCATGGCCATTACCCCAAGTGCTGGCAGAGCTGGTTCGCAAATCCTCTGGGCATTTCATCTATCCTGTCACCATCATCAAATTCATTGACGACAAAAACTATCGGCCAACACAACGGCTTGCAATGGTCCTGGGCAACAGCAGTCAAGGGTCGCCATTTGGGGCACTCGACCAGCTCTATATGGACATCCTCGGATCTGCTCCAAGGCAGTCCGAGCTCGTTCCCATCTTATGTGCCATCGCAAACTTTCACCTGACTGCTGTCGAAATTGATCGGCTCTTTGAGTTCGCGGAGGGGGAAACACGGTTACTATTGCGTGGGCTGCATTCTGTGCTCCAGGTACCATCAGAGGACAATCAATACATATCCACCCATCATGCATCGTTTCTGGATTTCCTCAATGATCACAGTCGGTCTAACAATTTCTACATCGGTAGTTTGGACCATCAGATGCATCTGGCACAGTCTTTCCTTCGACTTTGTGCAGATCGAAATTTGCCACAGGATTTATTCACAATTTATGGGCCACGGTATATCCAACTTATTCCAAAACACTGTCTGTCTCACCAGTCCTGAAAGGCGCCCCCGGCAACACTTGATCCCATTCCTCACCTCGTTGCCTCCATCAATTGAACTGTGCCTGCTCATTGCACGCATGGAGCCTGATCACATTTTTACCCTGGACTCTGCCGATTTTGAAGACATGCTGTCCTGGCTCAAAGTCAGTTTCATTTTGGCACCTGTGACAAGAATTCTTCTGACACCTATTCAGAGAATACCCTCCGTGTCGCAGGACTTGATCGAACTGTGGGAGGATTATGTATACATGGCCTCAACGCAGCCGTTCAGTGACACTTGGTTGGTAAACCACATCAACTCGCCTAGTTCTGAACTTTGTCAAGTTCTTGTGGCATTAGAGCTTCTTCCTTATAGTTTCTGCAGTATCCCTCATCTGCTGGACATCACATGGGACGAACTGAGAACAATCATTTGCAGTGTTCGACCAAGCATCGTTGACACAGGATATCGGGCGAGATCCCGTGAGATTCTGCAGGCAATCATTCCATGGGAAACTCAGCGCTGGATATATCGGGACATTGCATTGAAATGTATTCGCAGAATTGTCAATCCTGAAGATCATAGAGGAATCGGCATCAAATTCGATGAGTGGTTGGTGCCATGATCCAAACACATAATATGGCTAATCTTTTGGACAGGTATCTTCTCGCAGAGGTGCTCAAACATTGCCTACCTTGCAATACTCTGTATCGCGAGTTTCAATGCATCCCACGTTCCATGATAACGTCTTACTTTGAGGATGGGCCATCCTGGTGTCATGACTCCATCGCAAAACCAATATCCCAGTGGCTGGAAGTGAGGCCTCACAGTGTTTTTAAATTGAATTCTGATGCTGATGTTTGTATCTTTTGCTATGACTAGTCATTTGGCGATCCGACATTAGAACTCATCGTTTTCTGGAAGCAAGAGATCCTCCCCCTGGTTGCCCCAAGACGTCGGGCTGCAAATTGGGATACCTAGGCGCCATTGCATTGTCACCGAGCTCGAGAGAGCAAGAGAGCATCAGCATGATGGAGGCAAGGCAGACTTCAAAACTTTGGAGCAAGAGAATCAGGCCGTGAATCGTGGACGGCCAGTGGACAAGTGCGACTGATAGTGGGCTCGAATAATAAATATTCATACTTCATGGAATAAATATTTAGTGGAGCAAACCAGTGAAGGAGGGATATTCACGCCCGCACTGACTGGAAGAACGACATGCGGAGAAGTCAAAGTACAAGTAAGTAAAAGGACGAGGATATACATGAGACAGACATGATAACTTCAAGCGTGGGAGAAAATCGAATTTGAGACAAAGCGTGTTTTGATCCAGTGAGGATTCCGAGTCTCGCATTTTACGTCTGAGTCAGCGAAGGTTTCGATGAGCATACTATATCACTTTTTGAATTGTTGGACCATGTTCTGAATCTCAGGGTTTTTTGTCGAGTTTGACCCCAAATCAACGACAACAGAGAACTTCAAGTTTGATGCCTGCATTGCAAAGCACCATTTATTGAGCACGAGAGGTGAAGCCAACAGAATACAAGTGAGAGGGTGAAGTATCGAGGCGAACTCGAGCCGAGTGTATACGAGTGGCATGGTAAAGACGAAGTGCAGGGTGAAGCAGGTGCAGGCGCAGAAATTTCAAAGGTGGGTAGACGACGAATCGAATAACGCAAAAAGCTTCAGAAAACGGTATTCCCAAGCGAGTGATGCGGTCCGTGGGGCGGGACGTACGGTGGGTGCGGTATGGTGCGCGCGGGAGATGGCTGCAGAGCAAGGTAAGTCGAAAGTGAAAGTAAAGTCGGAGTCAGACTTGAGAGCACTGCACACGGGTGCCCCGAACACCCGTATCTCGTAGGCCGGAGCAAAGCGAGCGCCAAATAACACAAGAATATTGAATAATTGATTCGTCGAGGGGTTTGAATCGTGTTTTAGGTGGGATTTCATTTGAGTCGCTTCACCGAGGATTTGGGACTTCGAGTGAGATGATTTGAGTCTGCAGGCATTTTGAGTCGGCGAACACTGCGGTCTTTTCTTGAGTCCAGGGGCTTTTGAAGCGCACGTCTTTTCTTTCATGGGTTGAAGTTTCTGAATCGACGGGAATGAGTTGAATTTGAGTCGGTGTGATTCGGGATCCGACTTGACATGGCGAGGATCACCAGTACGGTTAAAGATTGTATTGAGGCGCCGGGATTTGGGAGTGAGAAGGCGCGTGGAGCGGAGTGGATTTGTTGCTTTTTGTTCTTTTTTTGACGCGTGTTCCACACGCGCGTTGATTCGTTACCGAAGATTTTGAAGGGTGCGAGTTCGTGAGTGGGCAGAGATTTCGAGACATCGTTTGCCGGAAGCGAGAGATCCGAAAGTGGGGCAGGGAACGGAGCAGAGGTGAGTGTCAGGAGAAGTGCGACGAGTGAGAGCGATGGCGGGCGGTGCGAAGAGAAAGGAGGTCGGAGGTGCGTGGAGAAGAGATTTGTAGGTAGCAGACCAGGTCGAGTTGCAGGGGAGGCCCGGATGGGGTCGAGAGGGGTAGGGACGAGGGCGATGCGATGCGCGGACAAAATAGAGTTGGAGGGAAGCGATGCAGGGAGATCTAAGGCGGGGGGACTCAGACCAACGAGAGAGGAGTGTATGGGACTCACGACGATTGCCACGACAAACAACTTGGAAATAGGGCGCACTCACGACGACGACGGCTTTCTCTTCGTGCGGAGTTGATGAGGATGATGAATACTGCGCCGACTTGAATCGAGGCGTGCGATCGTTGGAAGCAAGGATGACAGGTAGATTCGTGCTAGGGCAAGAAAGAAACCAATGACATCGATTCATGCGCGAGAAGGGTCCAGACAATTGATGAGAGTCTTGCGTCATCGCCGTCGTCCATCGCGCATGCCAACTAGATCCGCGACCAGCCCGACGCCAGCTCGCCGACGTCGCGGGAGGAAGCAAAGAGCGAAGTGTGGCGGTGCCATTCGTGACGGCTCCGTTGATTTCGGGAGTCACGGTGACGCTCTCCGCCACGCCATCACGTCCTGCCTCTGCACTGCCCTCCCGCATCTCGTATTCTTCTCATTCCTTGCTTGGCGCGGACGACGCCGATACGTAGAGGCCCACTCGTCTTCCCTGCCAACCTGCAACCCCGTGCCGCCTCCGATATCCTTCTGGCGCGTCCGCCCTCCCGTCTGCTCCGGATATCTTCCTTTTCGTGCAATCTTCGTCTCACGCTTACTTCCTTCGGAATTCACGCGCCTTTGACAGCTAGAAACCTGTCGCAGATCCGCCTCTTTGAGCTGTGTTGTCTCCCGCCTGCATCATTCCGGCTCCTTCGTCTAAGTTTGCGCAGCGACACTTGCTCCCATCTCTTATCTTTCGACGGCTGAAAATCTCAGCATCTACTCTTGCTTCCGCATTGATACCGCCGCGCTGGTCAATTGTAATTGAGAGACTTGCCTTTACTGGGCGCCTACAGCCGCGTCTCCCCTCGCATCCAAACAATCTAAAGCCGAACCCAGTTCCGTTGCCTTGCTGAACTTCCCCCGCATGTCACATGCGCCTGAACTCCGACTCCGACTCATGACTATTTGATTCTCGAGAAGACCAAAATGAAGAGAGGGATGCAGGCGTTTGCTCACCGTGCGCGTTTTCTCGCCCTTCAGCTTCGTTCCGTTCTTTCATCCGCGCTCGTTTCGTTCCCTCATCCCAGGCTCGTTCCCCCGAACCTGCCTCCCATCCATCCGCAGCTGCGATCCGCGTCGTACTTCAGCCTCGCAGTATTTCCTCGACAGGGGCACTGCGCCTTCGGTTATGTACATACAATCGTCGCCCCACCATGCGTACCCGTGCCTCGCGTCCCTCTTTTCTCAGTATCTCGCCGCCATGCCCTCACTTTTCTCGACATCCCGTCGCCGCCGCCCTTATGCTCATCCTTGCTCACTAGCATTCATCCGCGTTCAATACTCAATCCGATAATCTCGCTCTAACTAAGCGCGGCCAACAAAACCACCGTCGCGTTGGTCTCCTGTCTTGCCGGCTGGTGCTGCGTTGTATTGAATTGGATGTAGATTTGTGCTCTGCGCTGCGGACGACGATCCTCGACGCCTTCGTTGATGGTAATAGCTCACGGATGTCAAGGATGGCACAGAATTCCAGCTTCCCAGGCTAGGTTAGCTCGTGCGCGAATCACTAATTTCTTGCAAGAGGAGCAAAACGGCAGCTGTTAAACAATTAAACCATGGTGCGCGGGTATGAATATGCAATTCGACCGTGGTCCGCCATACAACGCAACCGCTCCTCCTTCCTACCCAGTACCCAATCGCTTCGTCATGTACAAGAGAGGTTACCGTTTCTCAAATTTCGACAGCGTGCTTTCCGTCCCGGCTTGCTTTCCGAGTTCGTATTTGAGTCCCCCCGCTTCGAAGAGGTTATACTGAAAAGAGCTAGCCTGGGGATGTGAGTTCGAGCTCGGGTTGCGATGCATGTTTGAGAGGCAAGGAATTCGAGTTTGAGTTGGCCTTGGAAGTCAAATTTGAGTTGGCGTTGGAATGCGAGTTCCGGTAGGCGAGAAATTCAAGTTTGGTGGGCGAAGATTTTGTCTCGCCCGCATGTTGCGCAGCCCGCGAGTGGCCTGGGTCAGCTCGGGGTAAATACATCATGCGCGCGTCGGTGTATATGTTTGTATTCGTATTCCTTTTGTTGACTCAGTATTCTGCCAGCACTAAATTCGCGTTCGTTTCCTGAGTGTCCGGCAGAAGCCCGGGGGATCCCACTGCTTCGTTTAGTCGTCAAGCCATCTCTCCGCCTCACTTAATTACTGAGTACAATTCCCGACGAGCAGTCAAGCATCAAGAGCGATGCCGCGAGTGGGTCATCGTTATCCATCGCCGGATCCATGGAAGGAACGCGGACGGCGTGCGCTAGATGAAAGAGAACTTTTCAATAGGTCCTTTTCTATTCGTGATAATAATTGCTTCACCCCTTTAACGCACTGAAAGTCGGATTTTCAGCAACTTTTCAGTGCTGTTTTTTTTTTTTTTTTGCATCATGAAAGGGTGTTTGAATTTCACTTTTCAATGAAATGAGACCGATACTTCCCTCCAGGTTCAAAACTTGAATTGATGCTACATATTTCACGCCCAATTTTTGTCCATCATAACACATTACTACATTCATTATCTCGTGGCGGCGTGTTCAGACCCGTGCTTCTGAGCTGCGCTTTGAGGTGCCGAAAATTTTGAGGCGACGGGGCTTGTGAGCCGCGTGTTGATTCGACTCGCATCTTACTTTGACCGGGGGAAGCAGCGAGGGATTGGGCACCTGTTCTGAGTCAGCGAAGAGTTTGAGTCGCGTCGTGAAGTCGTGCGTTGAATTGGACTGTTGGATCTTGAGACGCGGTTTTTTAGCTGTGCTTTTTCAAGCGTGGTTTGAGCCCACAGAGTGAGTTTGGAGACACCGTTGAAGTGACAACGATGAATTGGTGTATCGCGTCCGCGTCTTGAGGGGTGATTCGAGGTAGGCGGGGAATGATTTCAAGCCGTGTCTTCAGTCTGCGAGTATTTGGAGGCCGCCAAGATTGTGTGTCTGCGAAAATTCAGCTTCGGCGTTTTACTCGCGTTGGATTTGGGGCTGCGATCATTCATTCAAGGTGAATCCTGCGAGTCTGGATCTGCGACAATTTCGGGGGACATTTGAGCTGGGGAGCCAGAGGCGTCGAAAGAAGATCTAGGAATCGAGGCGAGGAGGCTAGGAGACAAAGACAACGCGCTGATGTAGGCAAAGGGTGCCAGGGCCAAAGACAGGATGCACGCAGTTGAGTTGATTTTAAATGCGGGTGTGGGTCGATGAATGAATGATCCAGGGGAAAAGGAGTTTGAAACTTAAAGTAAACGTGCAAGGAGCGGGAGACCGAGGAGGTCGTGCAAGCGCAGAACATGCTGTGCACGAGTCCTGCCTGATAAATAGGTCTGGAAACTTTGCAAAAAAATAAATCAGTAATCGCCGGGGAAAAGCCGCACGTGTGGGAGATGAGGATTTGACACGTCGCTTCAGAGATGCGAAAACCAGCCGGAGGGAGAGAACGAACGCGGAGAGAAGCAATCCACATACGTTTGGAACCGAGGAAGTGAGTGGACGTATGTGTTTGGAATTTTCTGCGAGTATAAGCGATGATGTAGGATACAAAATTAAATCAAGGATCGACACAGCTGGGGAAAAGAAGATTCGCGCAATTCGAGCAGACCACCGCACAATGCTACAAAGAGCCAAGCTACACCATGGATAAAACACGAAATCTCCCTGCGCAGAAGGTATGTGGCCAAGGTTACGGTGCAGCTGCGTGAATGTGGCCGTTAGTGGCGTCCTAGCTTTGCGGTAACGTAGCACTTGAGTTCTCCCAGCAAAAAATGGAATCACGCACCGACCTTCAGAGACGGATCGGTAAGCAAGGACCGCACTAGCACCGATGAAACGGCACCGAACATAACGCAGAGGACTCCGATCCGCGCCCTGGACGCAAGGCAGAAGTGCGCTGCGCAGAATGATTGCGACTGAGGCAGCCACCCGGTGCGTGGTAGGCCCACAGCGTCAGTGCGAGACGCACACGATGCGCTTCACTTGCTAGGTGCGACGCCGGGGTCGGAACGTGCGTGAGCAGAACACGTGCGCGTGGGGATAACATCGCACCTGCATGATCGGACGGCGGAGTCGCAGCGAGCCGCGTGAAACGAGGCGCTGAATTTGGAGGAGAAAATAATAGAAATACGCAAATCTGAATAAGAGATCGCACCGTGAAAGTTGGAGCCACAACATCCCTTCTCTACCAACTATATTTGTGTTAAAATTCCTGATGGTGGTAAAGTGAAAGAAGAGGAACAAGGACTGCACACCTTCGGATGGGAAAGAAAGTAAAGAAGCGCTGGTCGATTTGCTTGAGATAAAGGGTGTCAGGGAAACAGAGCGCTAACACAAGAACTGTGCTGTACAAATGCCAAAATCAGTTGAGACAGAACGACGAATGCATCACGGAAAGAATGAATGCACATGGTCATAATACGCCCACAGAATAGATATATGGCCTGTCTTTTTTGTGTTGTGTGGTGTACTACATGGCAACTCTGCGTTGGGGAACGAATCTGAGACGGAGAGATCAAAGTACGAGCGAAGACACGTGGTGGAAATAAAACCAAAGGGCAACCTACCAACGGGGAGGGAAGGTGGGAGGGATATTCAAACTCCCAATTGCACGACACCAGAAACGACGCGGGATATCCGAGCCGCACCTTCGATGAGACGCAGACTCGCATCTGCGTAGAACGAATGCGGCTGAGATTCGAAGGGCATCTGGGGAAAAAGGGCGCTGCAGTTTGAAGCGAGAGCGCGACTTTGAATGAAAGATCGCGGAACGTGGAGTTTGGAGAATTCATGGTCGAATGGTCGAAGAGCAGAGGCGGGCGCCGGCCACAGCATCGGGAGTGTTGCTTGTACGTACTATCGGACTGAGATTCAGCGGCCCAGCGAGTCGAGGTGGAGTGCAGGAGCAAGCGGAAGGGTGGCAGTGCATGATCTGTGACCGTTCCGCTGATGTCGGGCGTCACTGATTTTCGGCACTTGCTCCCAACGACAGCTGGCAACGACCTCTCGCTCCCTTCGAGTCGTGCTCCTTCGAGGAATGCTCCATGCGTGCTGGTCTTCCGGCATGGGAATTTGCTCGTGAGGCACGCCAATACTGTATCTTTTCCTTCAATTCGGTACGGGGGGTGACGCGTGACTCTTTTGACCAATTCGTCATTTCGGTAGAGGGTCTGGCAGAGCGTGACATCATCAAAAATTTCGGTAATGCGCTCGGACTGCATGAGCAGGTCGGAAACAAGTTTGGACACGTTCTCAGAGTTTATTTGATGCTATAGGCGCTCGGAATCCGCATTGATTCCCGACTTTGGCTTTGTTGCGCTACGTCGCTGCTGCGTCGTCTCTTTTTTTTTTTCTCTCTCCTCGCAATTGCCTCGCGAGCAAAGATTCCACGTCACCAAACGGCCTCAAGATTCCAATCCTGCCTGACATAGAGCCACTCGTACTCCCTTCAAGAGACTTCTCTGTCTGGGATTTCGCATTCTTCGAGCTCTGGCAGCACAGAGATAATATTCGCTGGGAATCGGATGAAGAGTTTAGCTAAATTTCGCCAAACACTGTTCTCTCGCTGCTTGTAAAGACGAAAAAACGTCAATTGAGCGATTTTGGGGTGTTTCCCGGCGGATTCCGAGCCTTTTTCCAACCGATGAACCAATTCGACAAAGGCCTGCGTGACGCGTGACCTCGACCAAAGTTCGTGATCGACACCGGGCTGCGTGACGCGTGACTACCGAATTGAAGGGAAAGATACAGTAGATTATAGCGTGAGTTGAGCGGAGATAGCTGGGTGCCTGTGTTGGACAAATTATATCCCAGTAGCGCTTTGTGCTGTGGCAATTTCCTTTTTTTTAAATGTTCCTAGGAAAAACAACAATAATTCATGTTAATATGGTGAGGATTACCAAAAAATGCGCCAGCCAAGTAGAGGGGGAAGGGAAGTCCATGAGCAAGTACGTGGGGTACTACTTTGTTTTCGAACTAGTTTCGGCATGCTGGTCGTGGCCGCAATGATCTGGAAATGCACGATGGAAGTCGTGGCATAGCTATCAATAGAGTTAAAGCTCACAATCACCGCGGTGGACGTGTGAATTGTGCTGCCTCATGTCAGTCACTGCCTACGTCCTCTCTTCCTGCCATCACGACTTCGTACCGACCTCAATGCCTGCAGATCGTCGTCGATCCACGGTTGCCCGTCCAAGGGCCAGCAGCCGTCACATAACAATTAACGTTAATGGTGCTCTGCCTGAACACATGCTGATCTGGGTTTGCTGACTTTTTGTACAGGAGGTAGAGGAGGTCATGGTGGCGATGGCTATCGACATGGGACGGGCGGAGCTGGAGGCCATGGCACAGGTCCTACTCTCAATTTCGAAGTCTCGACCAGGAGCTTCATGATGAACAATTTGCAACCAGATGGTGAGAGAGGTGTGCCATCCACTGCAATAAAATCTCACATGATAAAATTAATAGGGATTGAGATTCTTCATCGTGTGATAGCAGTGGAGGCCATTCACAACTCTTCGGAGAGCTACCCACAACCCAGATGCCATCCCGAAACGCGCACAGAGATGCTGCAGGATCTACGTGGATGGGCGCTTGATGACGGGGACCCGAGTCGGAAGTTGGTACCCTCCATTCATTGGCAGTATGGCTGTGCAGAACTGCGATGCCCGATTCTTTGGCTTTATGGCCCCGCAGGTGCCGGTAAATCTGCTATCATGCAAAGTCTGTGTTGCAACCTGGAGACTGCCGGACAACTCGGTGGTTCCTTCTTCTTCAAACGTGACCATGCCACACGCGGCAATGCCAAGACTTTGTTCGCCACAGTTGCTTATCAACTCGCGGTCCGTGTTCCGTGCTTGAGGGCTCCAATTGCCCAAATTGTAGAACACGATCCATCTATTGCTAAGCAAACAATCGCGGTGCAGATGCACAAACTTATCTTGGAGCCTTGTCGTGGCTACAAAAATCGCAGAACTGTGACAATTCTCATTGATGGTCTCGATGAATGCAAAGAGCAGGATATTCAGGTCGAGATCCTACGCATAATTCGGCACTCATCCCCGCCCTTTCGCTTTATCATTGCCAGTCGCCCAGAAGCTCACATCCGTGACATGTTCAACTCGCCTCTGTATGGTGGCAACTATCTCTCCCTCAATGTTGAACAATCATTCGATGATGTTCGCAAATATCTCAGCGACGAGTTTTCGCGCATTCATCATGAGCACTGGACCATGGCCAAGGTCCCACTGCCATGGCCGTCGGTTGACATACTGGAGCACCTGATTGACAAGTCTTCTGGCCATTTCATCTATGCAGCTACCATAATCAAATTCATCGACGACAAGAACTACCGGCCAACACAACGGCTTGAAATGGTCCTGGGGAATACCAGTCAAGGGTCACAATTTGGTGCACTCTAGCAGCTCTATATGGACATCCTCAGATCTGTTCCAAGGCAGTCCGAGCTCATTCCCATCTTGTGTGCCATCACGAACTTTGACTTGACTGTTGCACAAATTGATCAGCTCTTCGAGTTCATGGAAGGGGAAACACAATTGCTATTGCGTGGGCTGCACTCTGTGCTCCAGGTACCATCATGGGACCATGACTCCATATCAACCCACCATGCATCGTTTCTTGATTTCCTCAATGATCACAGCCAGTCTCACAATTTCTACATTGGTAGTTTGGACCATCGGATGGATCTGGCACGGTCTTTTCTTCGACATTGTGCAGGTCGCAATCAGCCACGGGATTGGTTAACTTCTGGCTTTGGATCACGGTATATCTAATTTATTCCAAAATACTGTCCATCTCACCTGTTTTGAAAGGCGCCCCTGGCTACACTTGATCCCATTCCTCACCTCGTTGCCTCCATCAATTGAACTGTACCCGCTCATTGCACGCATGGAGCCTGATCACATTTTCTCCCTGCATTCTACCAATTTTGAAGACATGCTGTCCTGGCTCAAAGTCCGTTCTGTTTTGACACCTGTGACAAGAGTCCCTCTGACACCCATTCAGAAAATACCCTCTGTGCCGCAGGACTTAAGTGAACTGTGGGAGGATTATGTATACATGGCCTCAATGGGGCAAGCTGATTGGGTGGTGAAGCATATCAACTCACCTAGTTCTGAACTTTGCCAAGTTCTTGTGGCATCAGAGCTTCTTCATTATGATCTCCCCAGTCTCCCTCATATGCTGCACATCACATGGAATGAACTGAGAACCATCATTTGCAGTGTTCAACCAAGCATCATTGAAACAGGATATTGGATGAGGTCTTCCAAGATTCTGCAGGCAATCATTCCATGGGAAAATCAGCGCTGGACATGTCGGGATATTGCATTGAAATGTATCCATAGGATTGTGAATGCTCATGGGGATCATGGTGGAATGGGTGTCGAATTCGACGAGTGGTTGGTGCCATGATCCAAACAGGCAATTTGGCTAACATTTTGGACAGGGAGGATCTCGCGAGACTGCTTGAACACTGCCCACCTTGCAATATACTGTATCACAAGCTTCAATGCGTCCCACGTCCCGTGATAAAGTCTTACTTTCACGGCCGGTCATACTGGGCTTCTGACTGGGTCCCCAAACAAATATCCCAGTGGCTGGAAGTGAGGCCTCACAGTGTTTTCAAATCGGATTCTGTTGATGATGTTTGTTTGTTCTGCTATGACTAGTCATTCGGTGATTCGACGTTGGAACCCATTGCCTTCTGGAGACAAGAGATCTTCCCTCACACTGTCCCATGGCCCTTTTTCAATAGACAGGCTGCGCAACAACCACCTGGTGGCTGTTTTGTTAGAGAGTTTGCAGTGGAGCCACCAGATTATGAGTACTTTAGTAGTCGTTCTTAATATTTCCGTAACAGGCAGATCACGCGACCTCATTATTTACGGCAGAGTTTTATCTTTGGTGGCTGTGACCTCAGTTTCCAATTTTTGTTTTCTGACTTGACCACTGAAGGTTTTCACAGGATTCCTTCATCTTGACATCCTTGAATGCCTCACCAATAGCTCACCCATTTAAGTTTGGCTATAGCTGCAACAATCCCAATGCTTTCGTAACTTTCGTTGACTTCTAATGATATCCTAATATTCAGTTCAATTTGCTGGAAAGATCAGTAACAACAAATTCAAAATGGCTATGCCTTCACTATCTACAATCTGTTTCTTTTTACAAGCCTTTTGGTATTGGTTGGGCTGAGAAATAAAATAGAGTGACACATGCCCCCCTCCAGAATCGAACGCACATTCTGTGATGGGGATTATGTACTCTGAGGCGGTTGGATATCACCGATGCCGGCATCAATCAGCAACACCAAATGTGAATGCAAGCTGGATCACACCAAAGCTGCCCTTTCTCTTAGCATCAAGGCCAATGGCTCCAAAATTTTATCAGGATTTGATCAGTTAGTGGTGCTCCGGTTATAAGGCACCGGTTAGAAGTACGTACTTGTTGCATCAGTGTTTAACCACTAGGGTTGACGCTCGAGAAGGATCAGAGAGAGAGGTGCTGGCTGAGTGAATTTTCCGAAAACTTTGATCTGCTGCTTAACGTTGCTTTGGAATATCCTTGGTAAACTGCAAGCGGAATCGCTATATGTCCGCAAACCATCGTTGTTTGAAACTTTGGAGGGCACATCTGGGTCAGATGTTGTGATCTGGGAAATTCATGAACAAAAAGACAAATTTCGCACTCTTACAGATATTGAGTTTCATCGATGCAGGTCTCAGGTGCCTCTGTATTTTAATTGATTACTATTAACCTGTGCGAAAGTGACCCGGAAAGAAAACGAGAACATATCTTCTGCATGCAGTGTTCAAGGTGAAACAAAGCAAGTACTCGTTACTGCCACGCATCGTGACGGCCCTTATCCACCAAGTCAACTAGTGGCTCCCTTTTTGGATTGGTTCTAGGACCATTCGGTACGTGGGGGTGGAGACGTGGTAGCCACTATAATTTCATACTCCTTATTGGGGCTATAAATGGTGGCTACATTAGCCCTAAGGAACGCGAGGGTCCTGTGAAAAGTTAGCCACCAGTTGATCTGGTGGCTCCGCCGCCAAAATATGATGCAAAAATGAGTGCTGGTGGCTCAGTAGAGCCACCCACCCGCCATTTTTGCGCACAGCAAAACGGCCACCAAGTGGCTCCGGTGGCTGCGCAACCTGTCTAATACCTAGGCATCATCACAGTGTCACCAAGATCGAGGGCATCAGAAACCATCAGCATAATGAAGGCAAGGTGGAGTTCAAAATTGGAGCAAGAGCATGAGGTGGTGGATCGTGGACGGCCATTGGACAAACATAATTGATTGGGGGCTTGAATAATAAATATTCATACTTCATTGGATAAATATTTAGTGTAGTGAGGAGTGAGAGAGGGACCACACTGAGTTGAAGACTTAAGACAGACATGATAACTTGAAGCAGAGGAGAAAATCGAATTTGAGTTGGCCTTGGAAGTCAGGTTTGAGCGGTTTGAGCTGGCCTTGGAAGGCGAGTTCGGGTAGACGAGAAATTCAAGTTTGGTGGGCGAGCATTTTGTTTTGCAGGGACGATTCGAATGATTTTGTTTGAGTTTGAGGAGGCACGCGGGCGGGGGGTTTGGGTTTTGAGTTTTGATGTTGAGATTTGAGATTGAGACGAACCGATCCAGGGGGTGTGCGTGGTTTGACTTGGGGTTGGCTTGACGGGACTTATGCGGCGGGGTTTTATGGCGACGATTAAATTAATTCTTGTTCTTATGTTCATTCAGGTCTAAGAGAAACAAAAACAACAGCACCATATTGTGGATACGGAGAAGCGATCGTCACTGGATCCAAGTCGCAGAGCCAATTGGATAGCGGAAATGAACCAAAATGAGCAAGGCCACGAGGCAGAGTCAGCGTCTTTGGTTCCACCTGAAATCCAATGGTGGGCATTGAAATGTGTTCGCAGTATACTGAAAAGTCATGTTCCCCTACTCTGTGCAACAGAGGAGGGTTCTGTGACCATGAATGAGGGTCCGTCCGCCAAATTGCTGCTTTTTTCACGTGATCCATTACATCTTCCATGACACATGTTTGTTGTTGTTTCCATTGTGCTCCAATGGTGCTCCACTCCTCTCTTGTTCTCATCCCCTCTCTCGCCCTATGCATTCCCGTAGTACACCAGCTGCTAGAAATAATTACTGTACTTTTTCATTCAATTCGGCAGTCACGTGTCACGCACCCCTGTGTCAATCATGAATTTTGGTCGGAGTCACACATCACACAGACCTCGAACCTCCCGGCGGTCACGCAGGCCCCAAAATTGTTTGAAAGTCTAGAACAGGCGCAGAAAACAACAAAATTTTCACTTCGAATGTCAAAAATTTCCGTGTGTCACGCTGAAATTTAGCGGTTGCCGAAATGTTGAATCACTAAAACTAGTCACGCGTCACACCCCATGTCAATTTGAACGAAAAAGTACAGTATCTACCAAAGAAAATGGCACCCGCCTCTTCAGAGCGGCCCCTGATGAAAAATATGGCATTTGCCTCTACACGTATGGCATCTGCCACCGAATATATGAATCAGCCACCACCTCCAAATGTGGGTTCTGCCTCAGTAAATAAAATTTGGCTTGAATTTTCATGCACTCATATGAGAGCGTCTTTGCTGTTGTTAACTATCAAAGAACTTCAGCAGGTAGCAAGTAAATCTGTAGCTGTTAGTCAAGTAAATAGACAACCAAAGGAATTCCAAATTACAACCTTTGATGCTCTGCGCACCAAATATCTTTGCCTCAATGAGAACAGTAAGTTGTTTTGGGGCCCACCTAGTCTTGCTGTATTCAATTTCTTCTGCAATGCACTAACTTGTGCCGTAACATGGTGTTTGATGATTCCACCTTGTTTGGTTGTTGAGACTGCAAGTCCCTTTAAAAATGAACTGGTGGTGCAAGTCAATATTTCAACAAGAAGACATTAAAGTCTGTGTTGAAAACGCTGCATCCCCTGCACCAGCCAAACAAGGGAATTGGTTCATGCCAAGAGCTCTCAAATTTCGTTATTCACAGTATTCATGAACATATTTGCTGTCTCTCAACCCACCATCAATGTCATATTGTTTATTCAATGTTTCGATCCTACCTTTGTTGCAGATACTCGCCAAACACGAAAAGATCTGATCATAATATGCTTGAAATATGAATACAGCTCTGATCTTGTTACATATTTATTGACCGATGCAAAAGATTGTTTGAATGCTCAGCGAATAAAAAGGCTTTCAAATGACACATTTCAGAGGAGTCAAGAATTCTGGTCTAATGTCGAAAATGAGTGGCCTTCTTTTCCAAGCCTGCAGACTAATCTGAAATGCCTGCAAGGTGATTTTCATGGCTCACAATGGTCTTACACAGTATGCTATGTATGCTCTTGCAAATGAAACTCCTCTGATTTTCTGACTACCACTATCACCCAAGTCAAGTGATGGAAATGGATACCAGGGGTATGATGAATTTTCCTGAAAAAATCCAGGGATTTCCTGTGGGTACTGAGGATCATGTGAATGAGAAAGTTGGAGTCCCCCCAGGACAAATGCCCCTTGGCCATTTGAAGGATGTGGTAGAACAGTGAGTTGCCTAATTGTTACGTAGCCTGTCAGAGTAGGGGACCAGCACTTGCCGCCGCTACCAATGTCGATAACAAGATGGACGACCAACACAAGTGGTCGGGTTGGTATCATCATTCAAACAGACGACCTTTCCGACAGGCACACTGTCGCGATGATGCCGAAACATTGTCCTCATAGCTAAACTGTGAGAAGGCTCAACCACGAACATGTGAGAGCAGTAACCCTAGGAGGTTTGCTTAATCATTTGCCGTTGCAACAGTAAGTAATCCAAGATTTAATCCGTGATTAATTAATCCCAGCCAACTCGATTTGAACATGCCGAAACGACAAAAAGGCAGAGTTATGAGTGGGGTTCAAACACAAGACCTTCTGAAAATTAGACAAGAAGGAGGGGCCATAATTACCACTAGACTAATCAGAACATGAATAATGATGGAAAACAAGCAATAGAAAGGAGCCTCATCTTCATCAATTTAAAAACTCAAGTTGTCATTGAGTTGGGGTAAAACTAGATGGAATAGGAGCTGAGATGAAATTTATGTCTATTTGAACTTGGTTTAAACTTATAATGGTACAACAGCATATTACAATGGAGCAGGTGAAGGAGAGCAGGTGTTGGTCAAGGGATCAAGTTTTGTGGTGCATTGAACATCATTGCTCCATCACAACCTCAGTTATTTTTATTTTTTTCCCTGGCATTTATGGTCGGAATGGAACACTGGTTCTGCTTATAGCTGGTACTTTGTTGAGTTCGAGAGGTGGTGTGTTCGAGTCCTGGGGTTGCCAGGCTTTTTGTTCTGCTACCCTGATTGAACCGAGCATGATTAAACAGAGGCTGTTCAATTTCGATTAAACTGGATTTAAATCCAGTTTAAACATGCTGTACTCTGTTTAATCCTGTTCATTCATTAGGTAGCCAGTCAGGGCAGTGGGTTGCAACGGCAAATGATTAAACAAAGGTCCTAGGGCTTCTTGTGAGAGCGATAGCGTACAAAGAGGAAGTGAGGTTGGAGGTGCATGGAGAGGAGAGATTTGTAAGTAGTAGAACAAAGTCGTAAAGGTCCAGTCGCAGGCGAGGCCTGGATGGGATCGAGAGGGTAGGAACGAGAAGGGCGATGCGATGCGCAGACTAAATAGAGTTAAAGGCAAGCGGTGTAGGGAGATCCAAGGCGGCAGGACCCAGAGCAAGGGGAGAGGGGTACATCATAATAGGACCCACGATGATTTGCCAAGACAAACAACCTGGAAATGGTATGTGATCACAACGACGATGGTTTTCCCCTCTTCACAAGCAGTTGGTGTAGATGATGAATGCACTTATGCGCCGACTTAAAATCGAGGCGTGCGATCGGTAGAAGCAAGGACAGCCAAAGCACAGCCAGTACATCCGGCTCGCGGAGGCCGCGCCGGGAAGCAAGGGAAGTGTGGCGGTGAGATTTGGTGACAGCCCCGCTGATGCCGGTGTCGTCGTCACAGCGCTCTCTGCCACCAGCATCCGAGACGCCGGATGCACATTCCACCGCTTTGGCTTTGCTCTGCGTGGTTGCCGCCAAAGTCTCTTGGGTCACGTTTGAATCAGATAATTCTATTCTGTGCTAAGCTTTTAATTCGGTTTTCCAGGAAAACCTTCCCGCACTTGTTCCTGCTCCACCTAGTCTCGCGTAGGGCATCAAACCGTCCCCGTAACCTTACGAGTTTACGGGGCGTAATTACGGTTACGCCCCCGTCCCGTCTGAGGCTTGGGGTGACCTCCAGACGGAACGGGTCACGGTACGGGTTCGGGCGTAATACGGCACCCTGTAACCGTGCGTTTACGCGTAATTTACGGGTGTTGCTCAAGCAAGGTTTGGCGAACCAGTTTCGGCTGCGAATCGGCTGCCGATAGTCGCTAATTGCTCGCTTTGATGGCGCTGGAGTCGGCTGTCATCTGCTGTCATCCCCCACGGCTCTCCAAGACTCCACAATGTCGAGAACTCTCGGCACACATACCGGAAGTGTCCGAAACCATCCGATGCTGCACTGACCTGCCAAAAATTCGCCTGCACAACACCTTCATGAACCCTAAAAGTTGTTTCAGACAGTTCATAGCAATAAATGAGGTATTCTACGCGATAATTCACTCAAAGGTTGCTGAACTTGCAGCATCACTTGACCACCCGTAAATTACGCCCGTCTACGGTTATACGCACGGGACCCGTCCCGTCTATGGCCCCCGAGATGCCAAGTTACGCACGGGTCAGGCCGTCCCGTAGGCCGATTACGGGCGTAATTTTTACGCCCGTGGGCGTATTACGCACGGTTTGATGCCCTAGTCTCGCGTCCGCACAGCCCTCCCGCACTTCGACCTCTTCTTATTCCTTGCTCGGGGCCTCTATCATGCATGGAGATGTTCACGGATGGTGCGGATATGCAGACGAAATCGTCTGCCCCTGTTTCTCGGAACCCGATGGCGGCGTCACATCCTCACGCGCGTCCGCTCTCCCGTCTGCTTATACCCTGCTTTCCGCGTAATTCTTCACGCAATCTCTACGCCCCGCTTGCTTGCTTCGGGATTCCCGCGCTTTTAACCGATCGCATACCGGATCCCTTCGGCTGTCATTGCCTCCGTCTGCGTTCGGCCAGTGACAATTGCTCCCTCTTTTCTTGTGACAGCTGAAAATTATTCGATCCCCCTCGAACCTCAGATTGCTTCAGCGTCGATACCGACATAGCATTGGACAGAGAAACCTGCTTGCTCGACGCTCGATTCATCTCTCGCCCGCGACTGCAATCCAAGAGATGTTCGTTCGCGAATTCCTCGCGCATGGAGCCGGGAGAAGTCGCACGCGCCTTAACTCCACCTTCTAGCTTGGGCCGAGTGATAAATATCTGAATCCTAAATTGCTCGGAGACGATGACCAAAATGGAGCAAGGGAGGCACGCCGGTGTTTTGTCCCCTGTGCGTGTTTTTCTTTTGCTTTCCCCTTTCTCGCCTTGGTTATTCCCGTGTACCGTTCTCCATCTTCTATCAGTGCAATATATTCCGTGCTCCCAATTACTTCGGTCAACACAGTGCTCGTTCCCCGTGCCGTTGTGACACTTGCCAACCGTACAAGCACGGGATGACAGATGCTAGATGCGAGCGGCTCAACCACTGCTCAATAACCTGTGCCGAGGGAACGAGGCCGAGAGAGACGACGAGGACTAGCGAGTACGAAGGCGACCTCAGCAACGACGAGGGCTGAGGGACGAATGCCGAAGCGAATATACTGCGGAAAACGGGATCGGATAACGTACAGAATACAAGAAAGAGTACAGAATATATACCTATGGAAACAGGGGAAGTGGAGTAAATATAAATATAAGTGAGACCAGAGGAACGAGGCAGTGAAGATATAAATAAAACAGAGGAGACGAGGCGATGAGTGGAGTGGGAGACGGAATATACGAGTGAAACCGGGAGAATAAGACATGCGGGACGGGCGGGAGTATAAGATGAAACCGTGGGAAGCGTATCGGCGATCTCGGCGTACGTGCTCAGCGCGCGAGCGTGCGCGACACCGTGGCTCGAGCTCCATGTCGGCGAGAGGGTCTTCTTGCTAACTCATCGCATTCCCGTTTTCATTCACTATTGTGCATCCACTTCCCACCTATCACCGGCAAGACCAGCGCCCGTTTTTCCAGTTTCGAGTCAGATGATTTGTGCAGTCAAGGATCGCCTGGCGGGAGCTGAAGGAATGCGGAGTCCCGACTCGACACCACACACAGGATACGCGCATCACTTTAGCCCCGAGACGCGGAATCCTTCCCGAGGCATTTTCATGGACGCTCTCGTCCCACGTTCTGGCTGTTCCGCATTGTCCTTTGGTTTGATGCGTGTATCCAGCCGTTAGAAAGCTGCAACTTCGTCGACACCTTTGCTATTGTCGTTGGTCATCATAGACTTTTCGCTTCGATGCCGTCATTTTTTTGGAATGATCATCCGTTCTCGAAACTTTCCTGCAGATAAAGATGGCGATTTTCTTTATCCAATTTCTCCATTCAGCAATTTCTGCCAGCCACACCACTTGAACTCAATATCCGGCTGACTTGCCATAATGCACACCTCGTCGACTTTTATCGCAATCTTACGTTGCTGTGCCCGGCACAGGTCACTCGGCACACCGTCGGGAGCCAAACCTAGCAAGTCGATACGGTCGTATCCAGCACACCATCTGCGACGGTGTTGCCACATACCACCTCAATTGGCTTCGCATGCAGATATCTAATGAGACAAAGCCAATAAGCAAAGACGGATGTGGGTGTGCGCTGAATCGATTACACAGTCCAACAATGAAACGGATGACGCAGCGCTACCAAGCTGCACGCCTGCGCAGAACAAGTGCGACTGACGAGCGCTGCAGTCGAGTTCTTCGGTCATGAGCATCAAATGAAGACCCGCAGTTGCGCTGTCTAGCTCGAAGCAAGTGACGCTTGCGCAGCACGTATGCAGTGGGGCGAAGGAGAAGATAGCAGTAACACAATGAAACAAGGAGAGACGTACCCATTGAATCCAAGTGAGTTCTGGTGCTCTTCATGTACAGTAGCTGCGGGCAATATAAACGACAGGCGAACTACACGGACAGTAGCATAAGGAGGTCGTTATGAATGAACGAATGCTGAGGAAACCGACATAATATGGACTTTTGAAGAAACTTAAATCTTGCCGTAAACGCGTAAGGAGCAGGAAACCGAGGAGGTCGCGTAAGTGCGGGACACGCTGTGCACGAGTCCTTATAAACAGGTTGGTTCAGAAACTTTCCAAAAAAAAAGCGGGGGGGAAAAGCTAAGCGTGTTTGACTTTACTAGGATGAGAGTCACATGCATCGGGGCAGTGATGCGAGTTTGGAACAAATACTGGAAAGGGATTGGCCGACGACCAGGAAGAAATGCTGCTCAAACCTGGTGGCGAGAATAGAAATCCCGAATTAACACGACTGCAACGGAGAACGGGAGTAAGACTCGAATGCCTTGGACACCCACGATGTGAGGTCAGCGCACGAGTACCCGATGACCTGGTTTTGACTGCGCTTGTCGGTCAGTAGCTAGCTGACGAGGAACTGAGCGTGCGGGGTAACGATGACGGCGAGCGGTTCCAACCCGCACGTGTGACGAGATCAGATTGTGGTTGAAGATAGGGCAACGCTGCTAGACATCGGAGCAGCGCGGCGGAGCGGCTATGAACCGAGGAGGGAGATGAGCGAATATTGATACAGTGAAATCCACGAGATATGGACGAGGGGGGACGGACCTCAAACAATACTTCACACTGATAATTGACGGACGATGATACTGGAGGTCATCGATAAAAGAGGAGGAAGGTTGATATATGCGTAGCACGGACTGACGGCATGGAATACCTGTTATCGAAAATGACCAGATTCGGTGCACGGTGAAGGTGAGTCGGGGGTGGAAAATGCGATACGCCGCTTCAGAAATACGAAAACCGGCCAAGGCGGGACAACGAACGCGCAGGGAAGCAATGCACATGCATTTGAAATCTGAGGTGAGTGGATGTACTGAAATTTTTGGTGAGCATAAGCGATGATGTGCGATTCAAAATGAAATCGAGGATCGATTTACCAGGGAAAAGGAAGATTCGTGCAATTCGAGCAGACCGCCAAACAATGCTATGGAGAGCTAAGCTGCACCATGGATCAAACACGGAATCTCGCTGCGTAGAAGGTACGTGACCAAGGTTACCGCGAAGCTGCGTGAATGTAGCCGTTAGTGTTGTCCTAGCTTTGGGGTAACCTAGCACTTGAGTTCTCCCGGCGCAAAATGGAATCAAGCACTGACCTTCAGAGACGGATCCGGAAGCAAGGGCCGCACGAGAGCGCCGACGGAACGGCACCGAACACAACGCAGAGGACTCTGAGCCGTGCCTTCGACACGAGGCAGAAGCGCGCTGCGCAGAATCATTGCGACTGAGGCAACCACCCAGCGCGCGGTACGCCCGCGGCGTCAGCGCGAGACGCACACGATGCGCTTCACCTGCGAGATGCGACGCCGGGGTCGGAACGTGTGAGCAGAACACGTGTGCTTGAGGATAGCATCCCGCATGCGTGATCCAACGGCGGATTTGCAGCGAGCCGCGTGAAACGAGGCGCTGAATTCGGATGAGAAATCATATTCAGACAATGGAATATGCAAATCTGAATAAGGGAACGCGCCGTGAGAGTAGGAGCCACAACATCCCTTCTCCACCGACTGTATTTGTGTTAAAATTCCTTATGGTGATGAATACAAGAGGAACAAGGA
Source organism: Mycena sanguinolenta (assembly GCA_014462675.1). NCBI lineage: Eukaryota > Fungi > Basidiomycota > Agaricomycetes > Agaricales > Mycenaceae > Mycena > Mycena sanguinolenta. Next base: position 1,076,129 of record JACAZH010000003.1, on the reverse strand, counting down.
CTGCGCTCCTTCGAATGAAGACGAGAAAAGAAACACCGGTCGATTTGCTGGAGATGAAGGGTGTCAGTGCAACGGGGCGCTAACACAAGAATCGTGCTGCACGAATATGAAAACCAGTCAAGACAGACCGAGGAAGGCAGCACGGAAATATTAGATGTACCTGTTCATAAGACGCCTGCCGAATACTCTCTTTTTGTATCGTGTGGTGTATTACATGGGAGCTCTGCGTCGGTAAACGAATCTGAGACGAGAGATCAAGTAGGAGCAAAGATGCGGGATAAAATCACAGGACAACCTACCAACCAGAAGGGAAAGTGGCAGGGATATTCAAACACCCAATTGCACCGAGCCGCATCTTCAACGAGACGCAGATTCGCGTCTGCGTAGAACGAGTGCGGCTGAGATTCAAAGGGCATCAGGGGAAACAGAGAGCTGCAGTTTGAAGCAGGAACGCGACTCCGAATGAAAGATCACGGAGCGGAGAGTTTGGAGAAGTCATGGTCAAATGGTCGAAGAGAAGAAGCGGGCCCCGGGCACAACATCGGGAGTGTTACTTATGCGTACTATCGGGCTGAGATCCTCTCGACGCGCCAAGGAGGGATGGTACCAGCGGCCCGGGTACTGTGGAGTTTCATTCAATTCGGATGTAACGCGTCACAGGCCCCAAAATTTCAGAAAATTTTCGAACATGTCACAGGTCACCGAATATGACGGGCCGTTCGTCACATTAAAAAAACAAATTGGGAGGGTGAAAAAAAAAAATTGGAAGGGCAAAAAAAAAAATTGGAGAGGTCTGAAAAAAAAAACTGAGGGTCAAACCTGGGAATCCCCTTGGACCAGCTCCCTAAGGTCTAGGTAGGTGTTACCATTGATGTAGTTGGTGATTGGGAGCCAAATTGGGATTCATAAAGTACTCCAAAGCACTCCGGAAGTATCTCGGCAGCATCGGCAGACCATGCACAGCCACTGGATTGTTCCGGACGGCAGTTTCCACTCTCGGCTGTTTTTGGATGCACTGTTTTCGGTCCAGCTCGGAGCCTCGGTGTTATCATGCATAGCCACTTACTCCTATATATAGCCTCTTTGCATTGGATCTGCAACAGTTCACCCAAACCATTCTGTAATTTATTGCACATGCAGGTGTAATCTGAGGCTTCATAATTTGAAGGCTGAATCCACCAAAGAGAGAGTTCTGACTGTGTCAGATGGAATCTCAATTGAAAAAGGCTTCAGATATTGAGCTATTTGTCCTTCACCATTGAGAAAAATTTGAATAATTGAATTACATTTTTCATTAGCACTTGGTATTTTTCTTCGCAATATTACCTGTGTAGTTTGCCTTGTAGCTGATTCAACTTCCCTCCAGACTTGACAGGTAGGCACGTGAGAGCAGGAACTTCCATCCGGAACGATCCAGTGGCTGTGCATGGCTTGCCGATGCTGCCGAGATGACATCGGAGCACTTTGAAGTATTTTATAAGACCCAATTCGGCTCCTAATTACCAACTACATCAATGGTAACACCTACCTAGACCTTAGGGAGCTGGTCCGAGGGGATTCCCAGGTTTGGCCCTCAGTTTTTTTTTTTTCAGACCTCTCCAATTTTTTTTTTTACCCTCCCAATTTTTTTTTTCACCCTCCCCAATTTGTTTTTTTTAATGTGATGAACGGCCCGTCATAGTCAACTGGGTCACGCGTCACTATGACGGGCCGTTTGTCACATTAAAAAAAAAAATTGAGAGGCCGAAAAAAAAAAACTAAGAGGTCAAAAAAAAAAAAAACTACAGGACCAGAAAAAAAAAAAATTGAGATCAAATCAGGGAATCTCCTCGGACTGAGTCCCTAGGCTCTATATGAGTATATCATGCCTGTGCTTGAGTGAAGGAGGCCTTATCCTCTGGCTTAGACAGCTCCGAGTCACTTTCGGCCTTATTTCGGCTTAACTCGGACTTACTTAGTTTGGACTTGTGTTATATGCTCTCTCCGACGCACCGCAATGTACTTCCTTCCTTCTCAATCAACTTAGGATAAGACTCAGGATAGAAAGGTGACAGGTATGTCCATATTAAAAGAAGTGAGAAAGTACATTCAAGCCTTGTACCCAAAGCGTAGCTCTCTGTAGCCAGATTGGATGCGATAAGGAGACGGGAATCTGAGTCTTCATTCGCCTCCCAGCCTGCAGAATCTCTGTGTCAGGGTAACCATCCTCATCCCATTCCTCCGGCAGCACACCATACCCTGCAGGGACCGCTTCTTTCTGGACAACTTCAGTCAAAACAGTGAAAAAGGTGCGCTCTCCTTCAGAATCGTCACCGAATGGGTTCTTGTGATAAGGGACCTCGATCGCTTCATGGCGGATTTGGGGCCCTTGTTCAGCGTGAATATGCTCAGCGACATCATTTTCATCTGGGGGGTTACCGGCGCCCCTCCCTCCAAGTCGTGGAGGACCATGGACGCCATAGTACTTCTCAATAGTGTCTGGGTGCAAGCCTTGGCAGTCGTCCTGATATACCCCCAGCCGGACCTGAGCAAGGAGTCGAACATCCTATACAATTTGGTAGTTAGTTACATATTCAATGAACCGTGCATTAATCCTTATGTCTGGGCTCTTACCAGATGTACCAAGTGGTGCTTCACTGTCCATTGGATGGGCGTTCCAATTTGTCTGGAATTCTGCACAATCTTCATTTATAGCATCTAGAAACAGCATGTGCAGCAACCAGAGGTGCTCTGGTTTCCCAACGTCAAGATAATGAAGGCGCTCTAGACGATTGAAGAACCCGTGCCAGCGCCGGACAAATTGACTACCAACCTCCACCCATAAGCGCTCAATACGAGTGTTACGGGTAGACCTAATCAATGGTTAAGATACGTCTATGGTGATTCTGGAAGGAAAAGCTCACGAGCCCCACATAAAGCTTGAGCGATTGGGTCCATTGCGCATAACCATATAAATAGCGCAGTCTATGTTTTCACCCCCCACGGTCTCCACGTAGACGAGAAGGGAAGCCATACTCCTCTGCCGCAGCCAAAAAGACATCCAAGACGGTCGGGGAGAGGTTGTTGTTACTGGCTCTGAGGCCAGTTACCTGTAATCTGGCTGAGTTCATATCATATCAAGAAAGCAAGACACTTGCGGTACGACAATAACCATCGACGAAGCCATGTATAACAATTCCCCAGCGTATCATCTTATGATGACCATCGAGATGCCACAATGCATTCGGTCTTTTCACGTGGTAAACCCGACGTTTGATTGTTGTCTTCCGTCTCCGTAAAGCTAATCCAACACGGTCTACACGTCTCAAAGACTGCCTCAGACGCTGTCTTTGGATTCAAATTCCTCGTGTCCGAAGAAAGCCCATGAGATACCGTAGCCCAGATTCGGGCTTATCCCTCTTGAAGCCCTTGACAATGGCGTCCAAATCTTGGTTAGATAACGTTGCGTATTGTTTGGACAGACCATGCTTCTTCATGTGCCGATATAGAGTCATTCTATGGCATTTGAGAAGAGCTGCAAGTTCACAGAACTTGATTTCGCGTTCAGCTCTAGTAGCCTCTGCGATAAGTCCAAGGTCTATGGACTTTGGAGGACGACCTCGCTTTCCGGTGAGATCATTAGATTCAACGTCAATAGGCATGCTGATATAACAGTCCTCTCTGATACCAGCATTCAGCCTCTGTCTGAATCAATGTAAGCAAACTACACCTACTTTCCCTTTGCTAGTTCTCCAGTATAGCGCAAGGTGGACACCATATCGCCAAGTAGTTCAGCCGCTCCAAGAATCCAAGCCATTGGCAAGGGTGTTTCATCTGAATGGTCTGAACCCTCTAGTGCAACCAGAAGTGGAACCGCATGAGATGTAATAGCGTCCACATGAAAGGCAACACGCAATGGATCCAAGTCTTCCTGGTCAATGACATCCCGGGCATGGTGATACAGCTGGGTAAGTGTGCGGTGGGCTTCCAAGACATTTGCAGACCAGCGGTCATAACCGATAGGTAGACTGGGAAGAAGAGGAAACGACCTGGGTAACACTTCAGTCATACGGTTGAGAGACTTCACTTCGCTTAATGTGTTGTTCATATTTGTCCAGCTCATGTCGTCTACTCTCATTCTCCAGCGAAGTTCTCGGTTTTGGATCGACAAACCAGGCCATCCGGTTTTCCGGGTGAGTTGTCTATATAGATATTCAAATGGAACTTACACCTGTATACAGCTCAACAATATGCTATACAAACTTGACCCAGCAGCAATTTCTCGTAGTTCTCCATACCTAGAGGGTCTTTGCAAAGCCCCAGGGCCAGGAGGCACTCCACAAGAGTCATCCGAGGCTGAACCCATCTCCTTAATTCAAGTCGATAATGCAGAATTCGAAATCTTTCTTTCTATCACATACGGAAGGTATGTTATTCCCTTTTGTCCGCTACCGCATGCCTATTCATAAATTCCAGACCCCCCAAGGCGGAATCCTGGCCTCATGGCTCCGCTGCTGTGCCCTCTTTGTTGCGTCTCCTAGAGCTCGCCTGTTATTATCTCTCTCCTGCAACCAAAGAGTTCGTTTTTGAAGTTCTCTGGACTCGTCGGCATTATATCCCGGCAGCCAAGTTGGTCAACATTGGGCTTGTCTATGGTTCAAAGCCCTTGTTCAAATGTGGATTTGGGGCTTTGGCCTCCATGCGCCTCAGGGACCTCACTTCACTTGATGTGGATTTGATTGGTCTTGAGGTATATGTAGCCTTAGCTAGGCTGATAGAGGCCCTCCAAGAACATCGACACATCCTGGCCGCTGAGGAACCCCAATTCCGTGATGGTGTACAACAGCTCGGAAACTTCGATGGAAATGACACCCCGGCTCATAGTCCTTCTTGCTGGGACAACGAGGCTTGTGCTGTTGACTGGCATCAGGCGTGGTGGAATGGCATGGGGCGTTTTCTGTTGGATGGGAGAGAGCCGTTGACTTGGACGGACAGTTTTGACCAATTCAAGAGTTTCGAATTCGGGCGAATGGATCCGCTTTGCATTTCCAGAATGTTGGCCCGCGTCAAAAAGGCTGATGGGAATGGCCATATGTTCACCATGGTTGACCAAGTAGCGGCAAAGCTGATGGAAAAAATAGAGAATTGCGATGAACAGGGGATCTTTTAATTACCTAGACGCCACAAGTATCAATAGAAGTTGAAAATTTCAGACCGTTTTCTCTGTCATAACATAGACCGTTCTTTTACTCAAAAAGCACCATAATAGCTAGCGAAATAGATTAAGCAAAGTTCTCAGAGGATGATGACAAAGAGTAGGATGAATACGACGGTGTGGTGCTAGTGTACAAGCTGTAGGTGATGTCTGTGAGGTCTGACGACACGCAATATTGTACTCCGTCTGGTTCATGGAGTACTTCACCGGCATTGCCCCACTACCTGTCCCTGTCCCTGTTCCACTCCTACCGACATTGCTGTCAGACGGCTCACTGCTGCTATTCTCTTTATCTTCTTCCGACTCGGACGCCGCCGAGACCGAACGACTGTATCCCGAGCTTGGCAAACCAAGCCCAGGGCGGCGGCGCACCTCCCTGGTGCGCGACAGCGTTGTTCCCGTGGCGGTACCGGAGACATAGCTGTAAGTCGAATACGTGCCCGGCGAAGAATACGTGCCCGGCGAAGAATACGTGCCCAGCGAAGAATACGTGCCCTGCGACAAATACGTCCCCGACCCCGAACCCGACTGCGAGCCCGAATAATCACTGTGCGAATCCCCGAGCATACTCGCGCTTCCAGGCCTGCGATACGACAACGAGCTCGGCGCCACCGAAAACGTCGCCGTCGCCATGCTGATCCCTGTCCCAGAGCACGTGGGCGTAGGGCTCCCGGTGAACGAGTGCATCGGGCTGCCGATCCTGGTACCAGTAAAGCTCGTGGTGGTGAACGTCGGTGTCCCCGAGGGCGTGAACGCCGACATGCGCATCATCGAGGTGCCACTCAACGCGGTCGCGGTCGCAGAAAAAGTCATTCCGGTGCACAGGCCGACACTCGACAAATACAGCTCGCCGGCGGACGAACCCACGGAGGACTCCGCAGTCGGGATCAGGCGATGCACGGCTTCCCTGTGGTCCGACGTCAGATACAATCATGGATAGGGAGAAAACCCTACTTCTGTCTTTCGAGCAAACTCTCCACCGCGAGACGCTCGACTCGATCTTCATACGTCATCTGGAATGGCACCAACAAATCTACCAGCGTGTCGGTGCCTTGGTCTCCATCTTCTACTCGCCGCTTCAGTAAAGATGATAGAAACAACGAAAGAGAACGACAGACGAGTTTGTTGCTGCCTAGCAGCTACAGCACCGACATCATCCCTCGCTACGGGATATCCGAGACTCAGGGTACTTTGCACGCTGTGGCAATTGACGAGATCTAGCCCGACAATGCCACGCCCTCCGCCCGGAGCGAGCCAGGAGAGAAGCAGGAGATGCGGATACAGCAGTGCCTGAAAATAGGTCAACCATCATCGAACATCACAACAAACTCAAGTCACGTACCGTCTCGTTACTCTGCGTGTACACGCTCAATTCTGTCACATTCAAGGTCGGAGGCAGCGCGCTGCCACTCGCGGCACTCGCCCGCAAACTCGGCGCGCTTCCCCGTCACAAACTCGGCGTACGCACACTCGGGCTACTGCCGTTCCCACTTGCACCAGACACGCGGCGCCGCAAGCTCGGGGTGCGTGCACGGAGGGCGAAGAGGCCACCGTCGTCTGGGCTGGTGGGAAGAGCGGGAAGCGGGTGCTCTTCGTCGCTCTTGCTTTTGTCCTTGTTACTTTTCGGTTTCTCTGCACTCTTGCTCGAGGTCGAAGACGATGATGACGACGAGTCTTTCGGCGACCCGGGCGCCCTCGTCGGCGCGTGCCCCTTCCAAAGCACGACAATATTGCGGACAGTGGCAAGTGGGGGAGCGAGGGGAGCCCTGTGCAGGGTGGCGCAGTGATGCGGGAGGTGTGTGGGTCTTTGTGGAAGAGGTCGCGGACGTCGTGTAGGTCTGTGTATATGTGGGTATGGTGAAAGTAGTTTGCGTGCGAGTGTGTGCTGCGGTAGTCTGCGTCTGCGTCGCCGTCCCGGCCTGCGAGTGCGAATACAATGTGCTCATTGACGGCCTCGTCTCACTGGGCACGCCGCTGTCCGACGTAGAACACGTTATTTAGACGCTGTAAACTGAGTCCTCGTGTGTCTTTGTCCATCGCGTCGAGTACGGTATTGAGCGGTTAACCCCACGCCTGTTTGTCGACCGATTAGCGTAAGCTCAGAGGGGGGAGGACGAACATACCTTGTCGAAATTGGGGCACAAAAGAGCTCCAAACTCGACGATGTAAAAGACGACGGTTGCGTTCAACAGGAGAATGAGCAGGAAAATCGCGAGATTTTCGCGCCACACGAGTTGCACCTCTGGGCGCTTCATACGACCTACCCACTAACAGAAAACGGAGATCAATGGACGCTGCGTTGGGAACAAATAGCACGCACCTTGAGAATGAGAATGAAACTCGGGATATAGAACGTCAACTCCCCACACAGTCCACAGCCCTATCCTGCGCGTCCGCGTCGACGGCACCTCCCTGGGCCCGAGAACAGCTTCGTGACGAATGGTGTGCTGCTTCCGTGGAGTAACGTCACGAGCGCAGCGTCCAGGAGGTCGGCATCGGCATTTACGAACCCGCGCACGTCGTACATGCACTGTCTCGTGTCCGCTCCCGAGTCGGTTCTTGGCGGGGAGGAATGTGGGCTCGGAAAGGGGAAGACCGCGGAGGAGCTCAACACACCCCTCGTTAGCCACCACATCGTCGGCGTTGCGGAAGAGGGCAGCGCAGACCCAGCCCTGCAGGTTCAAGCCGTCTGTTGACGCTCTCGAGCAAGAACAAGACCAAAATCGCATAGAGATCACGGGGTGTAGACGCCGGAGAAACACGGGCAGCCTCGGTGTTGTTGTCAATGGGGATAAATGTGATATTCGTCGATGCAAGGATGGCTGCAAGCAACGAGAGAACGGCAGGGGTATGTTTAAAGGCAAGGGTGCGGAAGGCAGCATGGAGGTCGGACATGCCGGTTGTGTCGTCGCTGAAGGCGCCAGCGGGTAGCCTGCAGGTGCCAGAAGAGGCCAATAGTGCATACTCGGAGGGGTCCTCGGGCTGCAGAGTCCCACTCAGCGGTAGTAGCACCAGCGAGGAGCCAATTGAAAGTATGGTAGGAAAGCTCTTCATGAGCAAGCTTGACAAGGCGCGACTTGAGCAGCGAGGGCGGCAAAGCGTGTGGAGAGGTTTGAGCTTGGGCTAGCGAGGACTTCCCGCGAATGGCGTGGACGAGGAGACACGGAAAGGTGGACGGACGGCTGTCGGTTTTATTTCAAGCTTGTCAATTTCAAGATTAAAGAGTAGGCTAGGGGAGGACATACCGTACCATAAACGCGTAGCGCGGCGTCTCACACCCGCTCCCGACTCCCTGCCGTGCCTATGTCCATGTCCGTGCACTCGGTTCTGCTCTCGACTCCCCGCATGCGCCAATTGCCAAAGAAGTGAGAATTACGAGGTGCAAGTGAGGTACAAAAGTAAGCCGACGGCAGCTGTGCCAGAGAAGAAGAGGAGCCTGTGCCCAAAACGGCAAGATGATGGTGGAGGTTGAGCACGAAGTTTGTTTACGTCTTGTTTACCCGACGCCCTCTTGATCTTGCTCTTGCCTTGCCTCCTGCAACACCGGGACGACCTGCGGCGTGGTGTCACCCGTCACAGCACCTGGTCCGTGACTGTACGCGGCCAAAATCTCTTCAAGTTGAAGAGATTCCTGACGCGTACCCCAGAATAAAATGCCCAAAATTATTGTACTTGATGACAACGCGTTTTTACATCTCCAAGACATCTTCCAGTCTGTTCCAGGTACCTTGAGGCAACATGAAGCAAATATACTTGCGTCTATACAATCTTCCTTCGCTGCCGCCACGCCTGCTCCTGCTTCAAGCCTATCCAATGCTACAGGTGTGGATACATACATAACGCGTCGGCCTGCTCTTCCTCAGATGCGACCTCATGCCACATCCATCACGGCGGCATCTACCTCAGGATCTTCTCGTCATTCACAAGCCTTTGGGACGCGCTTTTCCCCTTCACGGTTTAATTCTCTGCGTCTGCCTCGTCTACAGAGGTCTCTCAGCCATCCTCCGTCTGAAGAGTTTGCTTTAGCCCGCAAGTATTGAATTCTTGTATTCTGAGCCAAGTGTTAACTCAACTTTTCAGATGTCCCAGATGTTGGGAGTTGGTCATCTATTGTGCTCCCTTCCTCAATACAGCCGCACACCACTCAATCTCTGGAGACCCCATTATTCCTGTCCCCTATTCCTTCGCTCTCGACACTGTCGCCACTTGCCTCACCAACACTGTCGTCGCTCGGTTCACCCACATTGTCTCCCCTCAGTTCCCCCCTTCGTTCATCTCCCACTTTGCACGACTTCCCTCTGACTGGGGATTTCAACTCGAATGGTAAACGGCCCTTACCTGAGCCCGCCACGACCCCGCCGAGAAAGATCATCATACGTGTCCCGGTGCTAGCACAGGTCAAAGCCAGAAACCGTCGGGCTGCTGCAGCTGGTGCTGGAGGGGAAGTCGGAGGGGGGGGGGCAGCCCCGTAAAGCCAACGGGGAGTGCAAGAAGAGAGGCGATGCAAGCCTAGTGGCTAATCGTGATATTGGAGTGGTGGACTGCGATAACCCAGATTGCGTGAGATGTAGGGACTTCGACATGGAAGATAGCGATGAGGAGGACTCTGGACACCACGCCGGTGCCAGGGATCTCTTCCATTATACGGACATAGATGGAGAAACCGAGGTGGGCGACGAGGAGCCTGAACCCAAGACGGCCAAGGGAAAGGGAAAGAAGAAGGCCATTTACACTAAGAACGGAAAGGGACCGGCCTTGGACAAGGACGCCAGCACTTTACTGGGGGAGATTGTGGCCTCGATTTTCTCGCCCACAATGCGCCAAGAGCTCGATAAATTTCTTGATGAGCTGGGTCCTGTTATTTCCCATAACGATGGAGTGGATTTGCGGGACGCTCGGAAGAATATAGAAACCACTGCCCTTCTTTTGGACCGTTTGGAGAATAACAAAAAAATCTCTTCTTTCTGGGAGATGCTTGGGCTGGTACAGATTGTTATACACGTTCAAAGGCAAGTCCTCTTCGATTATTTCCATTTTCACATCAATTAACTTCTGCTACAGTATGCGAGAAGATGAGGTCAAGAAACACAACCCCAGACCTGGGATTGAGACTATCGGTAAAAAGTATGGATTTGCTGGTCCCACTTTCTATCGCCGCGTCCGGGCTGGGACCAGGCTTCTATACCTATGCGCTGCTAGTAAATTATTTTCATGTTGTGTCGTCTATTCTCTTACTAATCAACTGAAGGCTCCCCATATATATTACCGATTATCGCTGTCACTGGCAAGTTGGCTAACTTGACGGACATGAATAAGTGCTCTACTTATACTATCAAGACTCTGGGCGATGCTTTGCGGTCTGTAGAACGTCAGTGGTTCCTATCTATAACACTGTTGTCTTTTACTGAGCTAAGATCCTAACAGATGATCAATGGGGTGCTCTTGTTAGACGTTTTATGATTCCTTTACAATATATTCAACAACAATCTCCTTTTCTTTCCACCATTGACTTCGTCTACAATGTACCCCTGCCTCAGGGACAGGTGCCTCGAGTTGATTACATTCCGTTCAATGGGGATACCGATTCTTTTTTCAACAAAATCCCGACCAAGTGGGTCTTCTTGTTCCCTGGCCGACCAACTTTAACAGTTCTACAGTTCTCCCAGACTCCCGCCAAGGTCTCCGGACTGGAAGAAGGCGATAACTCCATGGAATATTTTCGTTGATTCAACCGACATCTCTTTGCCATCTGTTCGCGTTATCAAACTACCGGCGGACTTTGTCAAGAAGGCCTGCCCTGTAAAAGAGAGGGATACAGCGGAGTGGACGACCAGAGAAAGAGAAATTGCCAAATCAGCGGATAAAGCCAAGAGTCTTGACAACTTGGAGCGTATGGTAAGTCTCAACTCACCCTATACAGTCTGTTGCTCATTGACCGTAGATTCATGACCCTATGAGAAAGCCATATATTGAAGCAGATACTTCCATTCTGAAAGGGTGAGCCTATCTGTCCGCTCTAGTGTAAATACTCATTTGAGTTGGAGAGATTCTTCACATTACAGACAAGTCTGGCAAATTCATTGCCGATCTTTTCACTCTCCCTCAAGATGTGCGACAGACACTCCAACACACCATTGGGCTGGTGCAGGCTGCCATGCCTGGAGAATGGTGGCATGACACCTCCGACCGAGAAGATTACAGTTTTTTATCCGCTCATTGCACCATATACACAAAATACGGAGAGCAGGTCGGATATTTTCTATGCTGAAAAATATTGATTTTCTGACGAATTACAGGGGTATGACACTCCCAAGGACGCCCCACACATCAACAACGTCCAGCGGGAAGGCATCAAGGTCAATTTCACACAAAGGATTCCGTATGAGTCAAAAGATATCAGAGAAAGGCCACGGGAGTGGACGATTCTGGCAGATGCTTTTGCAGCCGTATTCGATTATATCCGTATCACGGTCTGGCTTCTATTTTCATACCATAGCATTTTTTCTAATAATATTCTCAGCTCCAAAAGTGTTTTCCGAACCAGTATGAGAACCTCAGCATGTACTGCGATGCCCTTCCTATGCACTCTGCGGCTCCTGCCTACCCCTTTGGAGGCTTCGTCTTGAATATTCGAGTCGCCACTTGGGCTCATCAAGATAACGGCGACAAAGACCTTTGCGTCGTAATTCCATTTGGTAACTACAAGGGCGGTGAGCTATGCCTACATGAGGTTGGGTTCAAGTTTGACTTGCGTATGGGTGATGCCTTGATATTCCCATCTTGTGACATTACACATTTTAACATGCATTTTTCCGGAAAGCGTGGTACTCTTGTACTTCATTCGGATAGGCATGGAGACAAATGGGTCAAGGAAGCGTGCGGATGGAGCTCTTATATGACTGGTTTCTGGTCGCTTTCGACGTCTTCTGCATAGTTTACAAGAAAAAAAATATATATTGTTTGATTAAAGGCGGAAATTATGTTAAGTATGAGATGGTATAGCGATAAGAGACTTCAAGAGAGAGGAGCACAAGATAAGGAATGTGGGTATAAAAGAGAATTTGGGCACAGGGCGCGTCAAGCAGAGGGTTTATGATGCAAAATGTGGAATGATTAGATAGGCTGTAGCGTAAAGTATCAATTGAGGTGTTGAGGTGTCGATTCCAGTGAGTAGAGAAAAGAAGGATGGGCTATTGTTTAGCACGGTAGGGGCTGATAAGCAGGATCCCAGGGGTTTATATAAATAACTTGAGTTTCTTCACCGTCTTGAAAACCCACGATAGTTCCCAATTTTTTTTCAACAAAATATGGTGGTAGAGTAACTCGGGTGTGAGCTCTCTTGGACTTGCCCTTGCCTTTTTGCCTAGGCTTGGGCGTTGGGGTAGACGGAGAGTCTGGTAGAAATACTGTAAAATCAGTAAGAGAGATAATAAATAAACATAACTATAAAGCTCACGAGGAAGTTCTTTTCTAGTAGACGTTCCTGTAGGAGGAAAGCTGATATTGCTAGCAACTTTAAGGCTTTGAGTTCTGAAATACGAATAAAATATACTGAAAAACGTACTAAGTTTGAGTTTTTTAACAGGCTTTTCATCTTCGCTGTCTAAACTCTCCCTTTTTCGCTTCGAAGCAATAGGAGCTGGGCATATGTTGTATTCTATATAATTTGCTTCAATATCGCTGCTAAGGAAAAAATTGAGAACGTACGACTTGGAATGACTTCCATATTATCGTCCGCCGACTCGGCATCTGGATCCTGAATTGGATCATAGTCGTCGGAACTACCAGCGGCAGTAGAATTGCTACTGGAGTCTTCTTCGTTGTTTATAAAGGTGTCTAAGGTGTCTTCTTCTCCGTGAATAGAGCTAGACTCTTGGACGATTTCTGGCCCTGTGTACCAGGTATCATACACCGACTGAGAAACCGTCTTTACAAGGGCTGTGGAACAGTAAGTAAATATTAGAGATTTTAAATATTCAAATAACGTGCCGATGTAGAGTTGAACTCCATGTTGTGCCGTTTTTGACACTTTGTATTTGACGACATCGGCTCCGGTAAGATGATCATTACACACGACATGGAGCTTCTTGTAATCTTTGGTCAAGACACGCCATCCTGCCTCGCCCGAACTCTGAAATGGTCGAGGAAAAAACTTTTGAAGCTCTGTGTGATAATGCGCGGCAGTATCAATCTCATGTCTTGAGGGCGCTTTGGGCACCTTGAGATGATAATTCTGGAAGTAAGAAAGCGTTATCAATCATTCACCAGATCGACTGAGAACTTACCTTAATCCCACATGTAAGAAGGATTATTTCAGAAATAGCAACAGTATCTTTTGACATGGACGCAGTCTTGTTCTACGGAATCAGTCTTGCTTCCGCCAATCAAAGGTATTTTACTCACTGCAGGTGTCTTCTTGAGCTTGGACTCAGGCGCAGATGGACGGTAGTTCTTTAAAGCATCTTTACGAGCGGTACTGAAGTCTGTAACCCTCTCTTTGACGGGTAAAACCTCAGCAACCTTCTTGTCTGAATGAGAATTGAAGGCGTTTAGCACAGCTCTCTTGTTTGCTGCTGAAGAAGATTCCGCCCGGATCGATGGAATGGGAGCATGTTTGGATTTTCCATGTCCGCATTCTCGGCATAGCGAAGGAGCGTCTTTTTTCTCGGGGGCGCGTCGTACACATCGCACTCGCACTCTTCTCCATCTTTTGATGATCCACGACAGCCCATGAAGAAAAGAAGAGTTGAAAAGAGAGAAATGACCGGTAAGATGAGAATAAAGAGAAGAAAATGAGCTGACTCGGACGCTTTTTTGGACATCAAAGTTAAATTGACTTTTTGATTGAATGTACGTCCTTTGTTCTCTCAGACGTTCTTCTTTCTTGTCTACTATGATTTCCAAAGTGCCCCAGGAGATCTTAGATGCCACTATCGACTATACAGACCCTTCTGACCATTACCGCTGTGCACTGGTTGCACGAGCTTGGGTTCCCCGGTCGCAATCTCATATTTTCCCCACTATCGAACTTGGTGTTGGTTTGCAAGGTGGATCTGCCCCCCAGACTCGTCGAGCTCCCTGCTCTTGGAGACAAACACAATAACTTTATCCATTTTGCGGATTTACTTCAGCAGTCTCCACATTTGGCTCCATATGTCCGAAACCTCATCATGGGCCTCCCTGCCTTGAGGACAGAGCTGCAGCCTAATCGTTTTCATCACGAGCTCATATCCGAAGAGTTGTGGCAGAGCATTGAAACCGCAGTGGTTTCATTTTTTACGATTGGAGTCACTAGGCTTGTTCTCTTGTGGACCAAGAGATATTCATACGTTCCACACCTCTTCCGCTCTCTTCCATATCTTCCAGACGTTAAAGCTCAAATCACTTGCTTTCTCAGAGTGGCGCTTTACCCATCCTATGGCGATTTCCATGTTCTATCCCCTTCCCACAACTTTGCGTTTCTTTGAATGCGAATTCCAAACCCTACCTTCTATCCCGTACCGTGGTTCGGTTACAGCTCTTTCCACTCTTGAACTCCATCTTTGTGGAGGATTGGACGTATTCTATAAACGTTGGCTTCCAGAGCATGGCTGGGGCGTGGACGATATGACTATTCAATTGTCGTATCAACAAGAAGCCATAGATCCATTCCACTGACTTACTCAAGGTGTTAAGCAGCGTCTAACCATTATCTTTTATGATAGTATGTGGTCTTTTTCATTCTGGCTTCGGTAAAGACTTACATCAAGGAAAAGTTATCCCAGACTCTTCTCTGCTTTTCAATTTTGTTTCATTTTCTCATATTCGCAATCTCCGACTGGAGTTTATGGACACGGGAATACATATTGGGGTAGGGACTCTTTCACGTTGGCTGGAAGCTGCTATAGCTTCTATTGCTCTTAAAGCGGGAATGACTCTCTATGTTTCCGTTACCGCAGTGTTTCTCCTTCACGAGCATTCCCAGCTCATAAATACTTTAGAGAACACGTATCTGCAGAACGCTACATTACACTTGCAGGCTCACGCTTGGTACTTTAGTGACTCTGAAATACGCTTGGAGCACAGTTATATCTCTACTGAAGATGTCTAGTTACTCTACTATGTGTTTTCCTCAATGCATTACTGCTTGCACCACTTTATTGGATAATGTTAAAGATAGTGGCTGTGCACAATGTCCGAATTAAGCCGAAAGTAATTCGGAGCTGTCTACACCCAGAAATAAGACCTCATTCACTCAAGCACAGGCATGGTACACTCATATAAAGCCTAGGGACTCAGTCCGACCCGAATCCCTGATTTGACCTCAATTTTTTTTTTTTTGGTGCTCTAGTTTTTTTTTTTTTTGAGCCCCAGTTTTTTTTTTTCGGTCTCCTAGTTTTTTTTTTTTAATGTTACAAACGGCCCGTCATAGTTGACCTATTCGACATTTCGGCAACCACCAAAATTTTGCGTGACACCTCGAAAAATTTCGACATCCCACACAGAAATTTTCGTTTTTTCCGCCTTTTCGAGCTGTTTTGGAGATTTTGGGACCCGCGTGACCGCTTGGAGGTTCGGCAAAGGCTTGCGTGATGCGTGACCCCGACCGAAATTTGTGATTGACATAGGGGTGCGTGATGCGTGACTGCCGAATTGAATGAAAAAGTACAGTATCATCGAAGTGGAGCGCGCGACCCAAAGAAAGGGTGGCGGTGCATGATCTGTGACCGTTCCGCTGATGTCGGGCGTCATTGATTCGGCGCTTGCTTCCAACGACGACCGCCAACTGGCAACGCGCCCTCGCTCCTTTCGAGTTGTGCTCCTTCGAGGAATGCTCCATGCGCGCTGTTGATCCGGCTCGTAACTTTGCTCCCCAGTCACGTCATCCCTGCCTCGTCTTCAATTGGGCGGCGCTGCAGATGCGAGCCCGCCGTCTGAAGACGCTGTCCGGCCGCCACGCTCGTCCACGTCCAAGTCGACCTGAGACATCCCACGGAGCGCCCGCACTCCTAGTCATCTGCGCCTCTCAGGACGATCGTGTGACGATTCGCTCGCAATTGCTTCCGAGTCGTCGCTGCTGATCCCGCTCATCTATAGCTGTCCGCATTCACCTACGCCGTGTAAAATATCACCCACTTGCTACTCAGTGCAACTCGCAGGTGAGACGTCGTCATCCTCGTCATAAACTCCTGATCGATCGCGATTTAGGTGTCCACAGAGCGAAGACGAAGGCGCACCAGTGGATGCGAGCGAGCGAATGACAGTGAGCTCCCTTGCCGTTCCCGCTTTTCCCATCTTCCCTGTTCTGTCCGTAGCTTTCCTTGGCCTACGCTTCCCACCTTTTGCTTCGACTTTTCTTCCCCTTTGCTTCTAATGACCCCTACCTTCCATTCCTTCCCCGCTTTTCCATTTTCTTTCCGGCTTTTTTTCCTTCTTTTGTCAGCTCGCCTTCCCTCTCACAACATGACGCTCGATTGTACCTCGATCTACCCAGTGCGCTACGTCTACCCAACGCACAACTGTATGGATTACGGCCTCAGCGCCGGCGTCTGCGGCGTCCAAAATTGAGGTGGGATAGGTTCTGTGACCAGGGTACCTCTTAGCAGCCCATGCGGCCTGCGATCCTGTGAGGCTGTGGTTGAGGTATGCATCCGCAAACCGATGACAACGATTAACATATCTGCCGAGATTTGAAATTCAGGTGCGAAACAAGTTCAAAATGACTTACCTCCTCATACATAAAAGAGGGACAGCATCCAAGGAATCCATTGTGTTTTTTTCAAGATGATCTTCCCTCGACGATTCAGGTTTCAGCCGATACAATCGCTTTGCATAACCCCACACCATCTCGATGGGGTTAAGCTCGCAATGGAACTTTGGCAGGAATAAAAGTTCGACGCCATCGCATTCACACTCGTCCTCCAGAATAGACTTGACTGCTGCAAAGTCTGGCAGATTGAAGACCACGCGTCGGCAACAGCATTTCGACGTGTCACTCTGATCTGCACACTTGAATCCCGGGCACTCGGCTCGCAAATCAGCATACTTGTGCATCCCACGCTCCTCCAAGATCTTCTTCATCCCTTTAAACTTGCCAGCATGTTGTGGGTGGTCGTCAGGAAAGTAAAGATCCTGTGTCACGCCATTAAAGTGAGCCCTTGTCATTTTTATCTTGTCCTTGACGAGATTACCACGAGAATCATAAACCACCTTCCCTGCCGCATCCCGCTTGTTGATCTCAACCAGGAAATTAGCCGACTCCTGGCCTTTTCTCGTCCCAGAAGGTGCTTTCGGCATGCCGAGAGCAGAAAGTGATCCTTCGGGACGCTTCTTGTGAGTGGTCGCATTGTCGTATATGAACACATGGTCGAAATCAGGCCAAAGCTCTCGAACAAGTGCGCGAGCAGCTGCCGCTTGCTCGAGGACTTCAACGGAGGTAAAGTAACCATCACGGCCTTTCCCTGGTCGCATGCATCGGCGTGCATTTGGATCGCGAAGCCAGCCGAAATCGGACGAGAAGTAGTCAGCAACCATGAATGAGTGCCCTTCTCCCTTGCGATATGGGGTTGCTGGCGCATCTTTGTGATACCAAGTGTCCCGCCGCCGGTCGTGTGCATAAAAAATACTCTCGTCGTGACACCAGATGATGACACGACGTCCGCTTGTTGGAAATGGGCCAGAGATGGGCTCACCATCATTGTCAAAGACAACAACACATTTTTGGAGTTCAAATAATCGTGGCAGATAGACATTGTCTCGGTAGTAGACAATGTCCGGGCGCTCATGTCCATCGACATATTGGCCTTTTTTAGGAGATGTGAATCTGATCACTGATTAATTATTGTGTGTGCGAAAATAACCAGTCACTGACCTGTATCCCAACTCATCAAGATATCGACGTGCTGTGGTCAATGATACGGGCTTGTCAATGCCGTGTTCCGCGCGCACTTCAGGACTATTCAAGTAGTCAACGAGTTTTTCAGCTGTGATCTCTTTCCCAAGGGACTGCAAGTGAAGGCGTATGTCGTTTGCCAGATCTTCATCGGCCAACATGCTCTTGTTCCACTCTCCATAAGGATTCACATTCAACACTTCGCGACTGAGAATAAATTCCCGGGCAAGAGCCACTAGAACGCGTGCACAGTGCTTCCCACGTCCAAGACCAAGTGCCGCCAAACGAGCTGAAGCACCCCAGCAAGCATAGGTCCCACCCTCCAAACCCGGAGTCACATAAAAGTTCAGCATCGTCCGAATGCCGATCAACCGATTCCGTGTGAATGCACTAATGTCAGGATCTTTGTAGCCAACGCCTCGTAGTCCAAAGAGATCAGTACCGCGCAATTCCCCGCGCAAATATCTTTGCAAACAGTCTAGAGCAGCCTTGGCCTCCCCAAAGATTGGGTGCCTGACGGAGTGTTCCCGCGCGCATAGCTTGTTCATGTATACGATCCAGAAAGGCGCGAGGTGCGCACGGTCTCAGGTAATCATCATCATGTAAAGGTGATGTCGCCAAGAGCTCATCATCGGCCTCCGGAACATCAATAGAATTGCGGGGGATCATCCTCAGACAGAGGGGGGAGGGGACGAAGAGGGAGGAGGAGGAGAGGAGGGTGGGTACAGAGGGCAAGGCTCAGTAGGAGAAGGGAATGTATGGGTGGACAAATCATCGTCTTCCACCTCCTCTACAGTCGGCTTCAGTGGCTTTGGTAGTTTCCATGTGAATTCGCGGGCTGCCGGCGCGGCAGCTGGGGACTGTGATGTGAATCCGGGGATGTTAAATGATTGCATCGACGCAACGAATGGATCATCATCATGCAACATGTCAGACGCGTCGGACGCGTAAATTGGATCATCAGACGCGTCAAATGTACGCGTCTCGATAATTGACGTGTCGTCGTGGGTCTACAGTAAAGCTCACTAAGCGTGAATACCAACTGCTGTCCTTCCCTACACGCACCATAACCTCCCTCTGTCTTTTTCGTGGGGAAAGCATTTTGAGTGCCTTCTTGGGACTAAGCTCGGACCATGCTCGCTTAGCCTTGCCCCCTAGGTTGGTCAAGTTCTTGAAAAGATTGGCGGCCCGAGTCTTGTGCGTCTTCGAGTGCTTTCCCATCGATGCGAGACGCGGTGTGCCAGCGTGGCGAGTGATTTGGGCCAATTCTTTGACACATTGGCTTATATCAGGCCCAAACCAAGATTACCGCCCTCGTTTCCGCGGACCGAATGAAAGATTGGCACGTTTTCCCAAATCTGGTCGAGGGATTTGACCTAATTACAACAGCACAATATTTTACAGATTTTATCTCTAGATGGGTCAGAAAAAGGAAGTTGTCACGCCAGACCACGTGACGTTCGTCGAGGGTGGATGGCGTCTACCTTAGTTCGAACGGGAAGCTGATGGATCACACTGCGGTGTGCTGGGTAGAATCATGAAAATCCTCATCGATGAATAAATGGATTCGGAGGCGATTTTGAATCTGAATCGCCGGGGGGCTTCACGTTGCAGGAAAACTGTTTGACTTTTGAGGCCTGTTTTCTTCTCTGTTTCAGAGTTGAAGTACAGGGAGTTCGGGTGCGAGTTGGTTTGGATTTGAATTTGGAGCGGATTTCGAGACCTGGTTGGAGGTGGGATCCGAGTCGACTTCAAGACCTGCATTTTGAGGCGGCGCACGTGTGTTGAAGAGGCGAGGATTCGGACGTGTGAGGTGAGGTTCTGAGCTGCGGGACCATGCACCACATGGCTACTTTAAGGATGCACTGGCCGATGGCGCACGAATGATGTGTCACTATGGTAGCCTGACCTCTGCGCATTTCGTTCTTCGAAGCTTGCTTACGCCGACACAAGGATATTGTACACTCAGGATTCAACGCGAAATGGGCGATGACAAGGGGAACATCGCACACACAACTCCTGCCAGAGTGCTTCTGGATCGCGCCGAGAAAGAGATAGGCGGGTTGGCCGGCGCAAGAGGTGCGCGCGATTCATAATGTCGATTATCAGCTCACGACAAGTTAGCCGCGAAAGTGAAGAAATTGGTCGAAGATTACGAATTCGAGATCCAGGCACTCAAAGATCAAATAAATAATGCGCAGCAACAGTCCTTGGCCGTCGGGGCTGGAGGCACTGCCAATCACACCGAACCGACGACAGTGCTCGTTTGCTCATCTCTGTGGCCCGGCTTCTCGTGAAAATGGCCCTGTGAACGCCATTATTGATGATATTTGGCAACAATGAGCTGTTAACGGACGAGTTCGGAGGAGGTGGGCACGGAGATGTGCCCGTACGCGCCGCCAGCGTACAGACAAGGTGACGCTCAGGCTTGCGCCTTCCATGCTTCATGCTTTCTTGCGGCGCTCTTCGTTCTGCCCGCATCCACGGCCGAGCAAAGAGCGCACGTCCGCCCTCATCACTCCTGGTAGCTCATACTTATATTATATTCGCAGTCGTAGTCATAGCTTTATCATTTGTGTACGTACTCACAAACTACAGTGATAAAGAACGAAACACACCTTTGGAGCACTGAGACGGGCAAGCCATGAGATGATATATAGTGCGTGAAAACAGAAACAAAGATATTATAGTGCGATCATGCTTCATGGTGAGGTGGATCATCGAACCAGCACGGGACATATGTACTGTACACTTGCATTCACAAGATACGTATGCACCTCCGGCGATCGCGCTGGGACCCACGGCGACGGCAGACTCAAATTCCGATTTGGTGTCTGCGGGGACGGAAGGAGGGAGAACTTCAAGTTTTGAGTCATGGTTTGAGCCGACACCCAAGTTGTTTTTGTGTCGCACTTCGACTCGTGTTTCGACCCTAAACTCGGGTTTCGAGGCGTGTTTTGAGTCGATCTGGGAACGAAGCAAGCAAAGAAAGAGGGTGAGTTCGAGGAGGCATTGAGTCATACACGAAGATGTCCTGAACAAAGTCGAGGCGGGCACAGCTGAGGGGGCGGGGCGAAGATGGGGTAGAGGATGTATGTGGGGCTCCAACGACTGAGGAAGTTGCAGGAAAGTGACAGGTGACCATTCCTGAGCGCGTGATGGGTCCATGGGGTAGGGCGGTACCGTGGGTTCAGCACGGTGCGTGCGAGAAATGAGTGCGAGAGATGAATCGATGGCTGAGAGCTAGGCGAGCCGAGAGCCAAGCAGAGTCAGAGTATGACTCGGGAGCGGCGGGGAGACGAGGGGATGTGAATATAGATGCGGTCTTGTGGACGCGTGTGTGGGAGGGTGCCACGAATGAGTTTATCGTAGAGCGAAGATACAGATAGAGCGAGGCAGGCGACACATGGGATGATACGGCGAGCTGGATTGCCTAGAGAAGGGAATGTGAGACGCAGGGAGGGAATCATAGATCGAGACCATGAGGTAGGAATAGGCGGTTTGGCATTGCGTTCGAGGATTGGCATTGGCGAAAGCGAAATTCGGCTGTGTGTAGACAGGGTTCAGCGGTGGGTGCGGACGGAGATGATGCACGAGCTCAGATCTCAAAAAGCACCCAAAGATACGATATTCGAGGCTATGACACGGAGGGAGGTGGATGGATGGGTAAAAAGCAAGCGGAGGACTGTGGTACGGGGGACTGTGGACTGGGAGTGAATGCAGGTGCGTCGGAGAGAGCACTTTAGAGAGGAGGGATGGAAGAGGACAGCAGCGATGTGACCAGAAGAGGCGAGGCGAGATGCAGACACTTCGAGTACTGGAGGTTGTGAGAAGAGGGATTGGGGTACATGAAACACAGTGAACTCACGACGACAATCTTCGGCTTTCCTAGCACCCAATCGATCTTGAATGCGTGATGCGCTGGCTTGGAACTTGAGGAAGGCCGGTCCGAATCCCGTGAAGATGAAGAGCAGGCCCAGCAAGAAAGAGTCGACAAAATTACCAGCCATGACAACCGCCGATGTCGAAGGGATTTGTGCCGCGACCTTCTTTAAGCGGGTCTATCCACGCGCGAAGCCACCTCGTCGAGGTCGTTGCAGGAGAAATCACGATGCATCCCTGCCCGAAGCCAGCCGTTTACTCTCATCGTCAAACGAACCCAAAAACCACCCGTGGAGTGCATGTACAGCTTTGGAGAAAGGCCAGGGGAGAACGCCAGTCAGTGCCGCGTGTGCGGAGGAGGAGAGCGAGGACAAGCGAGATGGTGGTTCCGAGTCGGAGAGAGGCTGAGAGGTGGTGATGCGTGACAGATCCGCTCCCCGTGACAGATCTGGTGATGTCGGGCATCACGCATTTCGGCGCTTGCTCCCGACCACCATCAACAGCGACATCTCGCTCTTTCCGAGTTGCCTTCGCGGGATGGCGTCACGATTCACTTCCATCCGCCTCGTTGATTGGCGGGGCCCTTCTCTCGCTCTCGCGGGTACGTCATCCACGCCTCGTCCGATTCGGCGGTGCTGCACGTTTTACTCGTGCGTTCTCGGGTTCACTGGGATACTGGCCATGGGGTCGATGGTCTCGTACGCACGCTTTTTGGTGTCATTGGGGACGGGCATTACCCGATCAAGCCCTACAAGATTTGTCTTTGTTTGTCCTCGAATCATTTTGCTCCTTCCATGTTCCAATGAATACCGGCTCATACGAACATTTTGGCGACTCGTTTGTGTGGAGAAAAATGTTTCTTGGAGCTGCCGGCATCTGGCTCACCAGAGAAAACTGCAAATGGAAAAAAAATTCGTTATCTACATGATCTCTACTCCGCAATGTCCTCCCACTGGCCGTCCTCATCTTCTGCATAGCCAAACTCGTCCGCTACAGTCTCCTGGTCAGCCTGAGTGAGCTTGGGAGCCATTACGGCTTGACTTTCGGTGTTTCTCCTGGGAAATCTGTCAGCTTTGATGGTTACCACGGACGGAGAAGATCTTTACCGCCTGGCAATTTCACGCCCTCGGGCAGCGAGCACCAATTTACGACGCACGGCAACTGTTTTCATGTCCTTCCACTTCTTCTCCAAAAGGATCTTGTCCTTGAGCTGCTCTCTGTACGCCTCCAGCTGAGCCTTCAGCTGCGGAGAGGTCATCTTTCTTATCTCGTCAGTATTTAACTCCACTTGGACTTCCATCACCCGGTCGTGGGCAGCCTTCTTCTTTTCGGCGGAGTCCAGGCGGCGACGGAGAGCTTTCCTCGCCTTTTCTCTCTGCAAAGCCAGAAAATCTCTGCGGAATTTGGCGGTACGGCCACTCGCTCCATCGCGGCGAACTTCGCGCATCACAAAACGAGCCAACTCGGCACTGTTCCCGTGCTTCGCGATGAACATCTCTGTGTTGTTTCTCTCCGCACGCGTCTGGTTTGAGAATGAGCTGGGAGTGGCGTTGGGGTGATATCTAGTATGCACGCGGTATGACCCCAGCATGCCCTCGTTATGGTCATTATGTGCGGGGATAAAGATACGGGCTCGTTCCTCGTCGGTGAGCTGATCAAATGTGCCGCCTACATGAAATTCCGGAGTAAAGTGCACCCAGCCCTCGGAAGCACCACGGAACATTGCTGATATAGTCGCGGGTAAATTTGGAAGCTCGGAGCGGAACAGCAAGATAGACGGTAGCAACAGGTCGTCGCGGAAAGGCAGGCCGTCAATTGTCAACTGTTCCGGGGGAGTTTTCGCGTCGAGGAGGATCTCTGGATAGTCGGCAATGAAATTGCAGAACACGGGTAGTTTGCGATGAAGCTCCGTGAGTGACAATAGATTCACAGGTTTATCTTTCTTGCCGTGGACGAGGGCCATGTATGGCCATGAAACTGCGACGCCATACAGCGCAAGCGCAACCAGTTCGGTGAACGTTGCCCTGCAATCAAGACCTCTCAGAATGTTCTTTTCCACGTGGTTCACTTGCCCTGATTGCGTCTTCCCATCGACGATTTCTCTAACAAGTTGCCGAATGAGACCCTCGAAGCAAACGACCTCCGCTGCCGCATAGGTATAGGCGCCGAACCTGTTATTGGATACGTCGGAAAATTTGCCGACTTCCTCGAGATCGTACAGTTCCAACTTGCGTTCCTTCATGAAGTGGACGCACTTGTCCTGGTACCCACGTTTCCCATCTTGGTGACGTAGCAGGGAGCCAACTAGCTGCAAAAGCTTGATGGCGCCGCCGCTGCTCGCCTCGACAGCAGCCTGGGCAGCAGCGGTATCGGACTCCCCACTCTGCGCTGCAACAGCGATGATTTTATCATTTGACTTGTTGGCCAGGACGACTGGGCGTGGAATCGAAGGATTCGAGGTGTAGAGTGCCTCAATGAAAGCATAACCCTTCCGGACGACATTCAGGTCTTTGTGTGAGCAACACCCCGCAAAGAGATGGAGGGATAGGCGCTTTTGTTGTGCAGGAGGAAGGGTGTCAAATTGCTCTTCTCCGAGCTTGCGCCGCAAACAGACGATCGTGAGTTTTGCCCGTTCTTCTCCACTCCTGTTCCAGGTAATTGATCAATATTAACCCAAACAATTCGGCCGATTTTACTCACAAATCCGATAATTCAGACTCGGAAATCTTCCCCGTTTCCGCAAGGTCCTCGTCAGTGATTTTCGGAAGTGTTTCCAGTATACGCGCGAGGGCAGGGGTCTCTATATCATCCAGAACTGCTTGGCCGAGATCGCGCAGTACGACATCTTGTTTGTATGCTGCCGAGATCTGACATTCTTTCTTCCCGTCTGCAGCATGATCCCTCAGTTCGCCATCCTTCTTCCTATAATAGTCGTCAACTTCCATCGTCCGGTGATCCTGAGCAGCGAGTGGACTCCGAGAGTAGATATCCGCGATCCGAGAGACAGCCTCCATGGTACCTTCGAATTGTCGTTCGGCCGTGTGATCCAGGGCTGGTGCAACCTCCACGAACCGAGTTTGGGCTGTCCAAGTGGATTTATCGGAGTCATCGACACCGGGAGCATATGTGGGGGGCAAGAAACGAGATATGCCGAGACTCGACAGTTATTCCACGGTGCGTAGTTCCATCGGAGCTTTCGATGAACCCTGAAAACATTTGAACAGGAGTTTGATTGAGTTTGCATGTAACTTACCCTGGCAATCCATTATTTCCCGGCCTAATTGGATCTCTCCATATTTGCCGCCTTCATCCCGTACCCGGCCTACCGTCCGTCGAGCCATGAACTTGGCGCCAGCGATCCTGATCCCAAAAGCTTCC
The DNA here is from genome assembly GCA_014462675.1 of Mycena sanguinolenta. Classification (NCBI taxonomy): domain Eukaryota; kingdom Fungi; phylum Basidiomycota; class Agaricomycetes; order Agaricales; family Mycenaceae; genus Mycena; species Mycena sanguinolenta. Next base: position 1,050,804 of record JACAZH010000003.1, on the reverse strand, counting down.
GCACAACTTAGAACGGCTCGAGCCACCTTGCCTTCTGCGCAGCCACAAGATAGCAGCTCCCGTCCGAGTCTCCGTGCAACAGGAGTATAGGTGTTGCGCTCCTTCGGTCTCCACGTCTTTAGTACCTTGTATGCGCTCCTCACCTCGCGTAACTTGAGAGTGGCTCGTTTTCTCCAGCTCTGGGCATCGTACAGCTCCTTACGAATCGCCGTCAGTGTCTCTTGCTTTTCACAGAGCTGAAAACGGAATGAAGAGGACTGTTGTGCTAGTGTCGTGTGCGCTGTAGCAAGGGCAGTCTCCAGGGCTCGGATCTGGGTCTCCTGGTCTTCAATGGTTCGTTCTAAATTCTCCGCATTCGCAGCTTGCCGACTCCTCTCGCCCTCGAGTCTCCTGATTCGCTTTTGTTTGCGCACGAGCTCCGTCCCGAAAGCTTGCGCAGCCTTGTCGCGCTCGCTCGTGCGCTGAGCACGTACGCCGAGATCGCCGATACGCTTCCCACGGTTTCACTCTTCACTCCTGCACGTCTTGCTCTTTCCGTATGGCCCTGTTTCACTCGTATATTCCGCCTTCCGTCCCTCTCATCGCCTTGCCCCAGTACTTATTTATATCTACACTGGTTTTCCTCCTGGTTCAGCCATATTTATTTCTACTCCACCATCTCCTATTCTGTACACTATATATTCTGTATTTTTCCTCTGTATTCTACACAATATACGATTCCGATTTCCGCAGCATTTCCGGTTCGGCTCGTCATTTGTCACTCAGCCTTCGTCGTTGCTGAGGTCGTTCTCGCCTTCGTTCCCGCTCGTCCTCGTCGCCTCTCTCGCCCTCGTTCACTCGGCTCAAGTCCCTGAGCAGTGTGGACCGACTCGCATTTCATTTCCTTCCATCCGCGCTTGCCTGGGTGGTAGGTGTGACAGCCTTCCGCTTCTGGGTTGTGATGGAGCGGTTACCGGAGCGTAGAACACTATTCTGTGATACGAGGCTGTTGTTTTGGGCAGTGAGGTCCTCGGTTAGGCTCCGATGATCGTTCTTGAGCTGAATGACTTCAGCCTGCAGAGTCGAAACATGAGTAAGTAATTGGGTGATACGGGCATTTTTTGCTGCAATTTCGGTGTCACGTTGCGCAATCTGGGCCGAGAAGACAGATTTCCAGGACTGCTCAATGATGTTGGCAGGTGACAGAGGTGTCGGAGAAACATTCTCGTCCTCGGAATCGACAGTAGCTTCCTCGACCTTAGCTTTAGCTGCGTTGAATTGCTGTAAGTGCTTCCCTCGCTTTCGAAGCCTGGAAGAGTTTGCCATGGCCTAATGGTGAGGCAGAAAATGAGTTCTGTGAGCAGGGGTCAAGAAATTGAGGCTGCTGGGAGATGCGCGTCGAAAAAGTGCGGGAGTGACGTCATCACAGCCACAGGTCACGCGAACGCGTTTCGTTGAAAACAAGCAACGAATACCATGTCGATAACTGCCTATATCGTCTAGATGTCGCATAGAAAACTGTAGCAGTTTATTACCCCAGGAACGTGGTCTGCTTCGATTTGAAAAATCTCCACAATCTGCTGAGAAAATGCTTGATTAGTGCAAGATATGCCTAGCAGAGGATGCAATACTCAAAAATTAAAAAAAAGGGGGCCAAATAGCTTTGTTCTATAGCCCGTTCTGAAAAACATTTCTCAATTGACCGAAAGGATGTGGGGGGAAGAGAAGACGGTATTAATTTTTGAAGATTGAACCTCGATCGGTCCGATCACCAGCCAAATCAGGCCGCGCGAAAATCCTAATACCGTCTTCAAATGTACACCAATCGCTTAGCTCTCGCAGAGGGACTTGTAGCAAACCATTTTCTCAATGATGCTATTTGGCCACTTTTTTCATTTTTGGTTGAAAGTCTTTCTGTGCACTAGAAGTATTGGGAAATCTGCTCTGGCTTGAGATTTTCAAATGTCATAAAAATATGCAGCCAGACAGGGATACTCTAATCATTATTCTGAACGAATTTTACCAAGAAAACCATAGGCAAAAGTGCGATGTGGAAGCAGTATTGAAGAGGAAAAGTTGGAACCGAAGCTCAATCGAGAACAAACAAGTACAAATCTTGTAGGGCTTGATCGGGTAATGCCCGTCCCCAGTGTCATCGCGAGACCGGCCCCTCTGTCTCCCGACACTTGTATCTTTGCGCTCCCTCTCCGTCCCACTCGTCCACGTCCAGCGCCTGCACTCCTCCCCGCCACCTACGTCTCCCAGCACGACCGTGAATCCCACGACCCTCTTGCAATTGCTTCGTCTTCACTGATCCGGCATATCCTAGCTGTCTATTCGCTCGCATCCACCTACGCTGCCTAAAATACCACCCGCTTTCTGCTTGGTGCAACTTGCGGGTGCAGCATCGCCATCCTCATCGTAAACTCCAGATCGATCGCGATTTAGGTGTCGCAGAGCGAAGAGACAACGGATGAGGACGAACGGTTGAAGCACGGCGAGCGAGCGGATGAAAGTAAGCACCCTGTCCGTTCCTGCTCTCCCCGCCTTCCCTTTTCTGTGCATGGACTTTCTTTGCCTACACCATTTGCTTCGAGCGACTTTATTTCCTTTCCTTTCTCGCTTTTTCTATTCCTTCCTCTTCCTTCTCTTCTCCTCTCCGCTTGCTTTCCCTCTCATGACATGGCGTTCTATTACAGGTCGATCCCCAGTGCGTACTACATCCACCCAACGCACGACTATACGGATCGCGTCCTCACACCTGTTGAACGTCTGCCCCGGCAGCTTTGTTCCGCTGGCTGGCTCGCATGTTGCCAGCATGATTTTGGTGCTATATATACGTCTCCCACACGCTGCCTGGTTGAGTGCCATCGCATAGGTATATATCAATTTCTGTTCATGTACCGTTCAAGGCCAGCGCTAAATTTACATCCTGTTCTTGATCCACCGGCGGGAGCCCTGGATCTCTCCGCTTCACCCATTCACCAAGATATCTCATCGCTCAGTACGATTTACACCGAACAGTGTTCAAGATCGGGGAGAGCAATATCGTGCATAGATGAAACATCACCCTCGCTCACCGGTTTCATGCAGCTACCGAGGAAGGACTGCGCTCCCCGGGTCTCCGGTGATTCTCATTCCATTCTGATGCGTGTGTTTTCGCCCTGCCGTCCCGCTCCCCCGTAGCTGTCCGTACGTCGATGGCATTGCACTGATTCGGAATCGCACCATCCTAAATTTCGACCTGTAGGGCGCGGGGCGGAGAGCTTTGGTCGAACATCCCGGACGAGGAATGCCCTTCTCTTTCTTCGACGTAGATTGTGCGTGCATATTTATCTGGTGGAACGAATTAAATATTGTGATTTGTTAGCTGCCTGTGGAGCACGCGACGACATGGGCCACACATGAGAAGCGAGAAGCATTCTTTTCCGCTTGTGCTGAGTTCCGGCCCAGTATTAATGTTTTCCAGAGACCTGAGTAACTTGTTGATTGCGGGAAGGCGGAAGCTCGTTTACCTTTCATCGTTCTGCCAAATTGTGAGTGCGCGTTTTTGCTAAATTTTTTTGTTCGTTGCATTTAATCTGCGTTTCTGTCAACCCAATACAGTATATGTTTCTCATCTGATGCGCAGGGTCCGCAAGGAACAAGAACAAGGGGGACGACGTAGGCCATGGTACTATCATGCTTACTTGTATTCTGAATCCGCTCGGTTGCTCATCCTAATACCAGCAGGATATCCAAATGTCCTCAGGGATGACGGTATCATGCACGACCATTCTGAGAAAATATACTGCACGGATGTTCGTATATTTAGGGCAGCACCCTCATACCAACTTAATATCAGATCTCGTGTGTCCCGCACCATGATATGTGTTTATCCTTTCCTGGTGTCTGCTCTCCATCTTGCTTTCAGGTTCCGGTCACATTCACGGTTTCACTCGAAGCTGTTGCCCAGCGTGGAGTGCGAATTCATTCCAGTTTCGATCATTCGTTGTTTCCGACCTTAGGTAATGGAGTAGTGAGCCAATGAGGGCTTCGAATTTTGGAAGCGGCAAGCCGTTTTTCAATTCTAATTTCGTTGGATTATAGTAATCTGGCAACTTGAAGCCCAAGAAAATCGGAGCATCATTGGGAACTGCTTCCGCGCAACCTAATCTTCATGCGTTATCGAGGTGTAGCGTGTTGAGCCGGCGAGGAGGGATTTTGCGCTTTAAATTCGACGCAGCGCTTGTTTAACCGGCGTTTTGAGTCATGGAAAGATTTTGACTTGACGAGGACTAGTGTCTCCAATGGCCCGTTTGACTTTTCGTGTTTTGACTTGGAATCAGGCCGGGATTTCGAGAGCGCATACTGAGGCGATATTTGACTTTGACCTGGAATCCCTCCTGTAGCGTGTTGAGAATATAGACGCGTACTTTGATTTCAGCGAGGTTGCGAGCCGTGTTTGAGATGGAATTTGGGTCGGCAGGGATGTCTGGGGCGTTCGAGTCAACAAGGGACTGAGTTTTCGAGCGGGTTCATAAACGGTGAGGAATTTGGGATTGGAGCAGCGGCCAGAATAAATCTAGAGGTGGCAGTGTGGTGGTGGATGGGGGACGAGAAGCGCGAGACATGATGTGTGTGAGAGTGGGTGGGGGTCGGTGCGAAGTGAAAGTGAGGTCGGAGGTGCGTGGGGACTCGGAGAAGAGTCGTAGCAGAACGAGGTCGTGAAGGTCCAGTCGCAGGTGAGGCGTGGAAACATGATTAGGGCTGCGGACCGTACCGTATGCCATCCCTCAACACGAATTTCAGGGGCTCGACGGTACGGCACGGCTCAAATACGGCATACGGCATCGGATGAAGCCTATTCGATTCTCCAAAGCACTAAAGCATTGTATTTTGGCCTTGATACCCATGATCCTGACTGCCTAAGCCAAACTACAGTATGTGGTATTGACTCCTGGGACTATTCAATTCAGACTAGTATGCCAAAATCCATGCTGAGAAACCGAGATTGAAACGATGCAATTCGGTGCGAGTGTCAAAAGACCAGTTATGAAACACTATCACTAGCCAATTAAATTTATTCGTAGCACGAGAGCATTTGCATATCAACAAGATGTGCCGGAGCTTCGCTCCGGCTTTAGAGGGTGTCATCAGACTGAGAGAACGATTGAAACTTTGTACAAATAAATTCATATTTATCGCAATACAGATACTTCGAATTTAACGCAATGCAATCTAGAATTGTTTAGAACTCAGCTGCGTCAGGGATAGGTATCAGCTTCGGAGTTGGGAGATATGCAGGACAACTGAACTTCAGCGGAGCAGATCGAGGTAAATGCTGCCCATGCCATTTACTTTTGTTCTAGTCGCGCATTTAGTATTGTTGCGATCATACATTGAGATGAGACTTAGCGAGTAAGCAGCCATCATAACCTCGTCATTGGTGATCCAGGAATATTTTCTGCGATCTCGGGAATAAGACAGGACAGCAGCTGAAAAGCTATAACTGGGGCGAGAATTGAGTGAGTTTTACTGGTGTACCTTAATCGAATCATGAGTCCCTATCCCAAAGAAGTGCACTGACGGAAAAATTGCGATCAGCGCGATGTCGTAGGGATGGAGCGGTTCCAAAAAAAGTTTGAACCGTACTTTAATGTCGGACATGTCCCTGTGGATCTGCGAGCATATGTCAGGTGGATCAAAATGGCAGGATAGAAAAACGAAGCCAATCAATAAAACGGAATCTGTATAGGTTGAGCTCGAGGCAAAGCTCGGGCCAGAGCCGCGGAAGCGCTCTGAAAGCATTCAGCTTAATTGATCACGTGGGACCATACGGGAAAGCGGGAAAAACGGCTTACCATGATCGCAGGATTAGAACGAAAAGCTTTGTACTTAAAAAAAACCTCGGTGAGCTCGTGAACACTGCTGAGCCACGTAAAAAAGAGGCGCAAGAAATTTTCCATGGCACTCCGCACCCAGAAGGCTCTGCGCCGGGAGTGATCACGCTATGCATCTTCGAGCGTTGACTCAACTTGAGGTCCGTTGACGAGTCAAGACCACCAGAATAATTTCACTACCCGGAGAAGTTTGTGCCGGTTCTCGAGAACTATTTGAAATTTGTGCGACAGGGTACAACTTGATGCTATTGCAGGGAGTCTTGAGGCAAGCGTAATGTTCCTGACTTGAATCGAGTGGTCGGCAGCTTGAGACGGTCCAACAACGCATGTATGGAGATCTTGCAAATCCAGCCAATTTGATGTTCCCATAGTACTCTGGCTTGATCATTGCGTCCTCAAGGCTTGAAACAATGTCTTGCAGCGATCTCAAGGCTTGGAAATGATTATTGGGGAATCCCTCTCTGTCACTAATTGCGCATTAATCAGCCTCACACATACACCTACATTTTATCTCAATCGGTAAAGAACTGACAGAGATATTTCGAATTCTTTGAAAACAGCACAAAACAGAAAAAATTGATCCGCGCCTTCGGTTCCGACATTAGCTGTAAATACTGTCTTGGAATCTTGAATAGAACGAAGTAATACATGCTGGTCTTGATGCCAGACAGACATATGGTCCCAAGAACCGTAGGGAGAACTGCTAGCAGAGGTGATGATGGGGGAAGAAAAGAACGAACATTTGACAGATTGAGAGGGTTCTCCCTTTTGAACGGCCTTTGAGCGCTGGTGATCGCAGACATGTGGCTGGCTGAAAACGGGACAACGTCATAGAGAGGCTAAGATTTGATGCCAAGGGATGGATCTGGGCGCTCCGTCGAGAACAAACAGCTGCATCTCGGGAATCACCACGACGTGGGAGAAAAAAGAAGAGTGTAAACAGTGTCCAAATAAAATCAGGACATCTGCTTAAGATACGAGTAATAATCAATCGTTCATCCGTGTTGAATGAGAAATATCGAGACTGTGATTTGTAGCACGCCGAGGGATATATACAATTCAACGCTACTCGCAAGTATTTGCCGATGCCGAGCCATGCCGATGGGCCGGCCTCACAGCAGTTGCGACGCCACGGCATCGAGGGGTTTGAACATTGTGATCTTTCGGCTTGATTTTGACTCAGTTCCGATTCCATCTTTTTGACGGGTATCACGGCGTACAGTACGGCCCAAGCCGTCCCGTCGAAGGAGAAGGTCCAAGATGCCACGGTACTGAACGGGTACCATATTACGAGTGCCGTAAAACCGTCCAAGACGGTTCAGGTCAGCAGCCCTGAGCAGGATTAGGGTGATGCGATAGACGCCTTGATTTGGAGGGTGAATGTACTTACGAGTTCCTACTGTATGCCATTTCCGAAACCCGCCGATAACGCGACCCGGCCCGCGTCGTGGCTTCGCTATTAATAGAGTCGGAACTCACAATCACCGCGGTGGACGTGTGAATTGTATTGCCTCACCAATGCCTCATGTTCACTGCGTTGCTTCCCCTCTTCCTCTCATCTACAGCTTCCTCCCAACTTGAATGCCTGCAGATCGTCGTCGATCCACCGTTGCCCATGGCAGGGCCAGCGGCCCTCACACAACCATCAACGTTAACGGTACGCAGCTTGAACACATGCTGATCTAGCTTTACTGAATTTTTCTACAGGAGGGAGAGGCGGTCGTGGTGGCGATGGCCATGGAAATGGAACAGGTGGAGCCGGGGGTCGTGGAACGGGTCCCACTCTCAATGTCGAAGTCTCGACCAGAAGCTTCACAATGAACAATTCGCAACCTGACGGCGAGAGAGGTGTGCCATCCACTGCAATATAATCTCGCATGCTGAAAGCCATAGGGATTGTGATTCTTCATCACGCAGTAGCATTGGAGGCCATTCACAACTCTGCGGAGAGCTACCCACAACCAAAATGCCATCCTGAAACACGCACAAAAATGCTGGAGGATCTACATGACTGGGTGCTGGACAAAAATGCACAAGATAACATTCTCTGGCTGCATGGCCCCGCAGGTGCAGGGAAATCCGCCATCATGCAATCCTTGGCAGGCCAGCTGCAGGATACTGGGAGACTAGGGGGATCCTTCTTCTTCAAGCGTACCCACGCCACGTGCGGCAACGCAAAGACTCTATTTGCAACAATCGCTTATCAGCTCGCCCTCGCCGTACCATGGGTGCGCACTCCAATTTCGCAAATTGTGGAAAAGGATCCCTCTGTTGTTTCACGATCCATCGAGATCCAAATGAAGACACTCATTTCCGACCCTTTTCGTGGCCACGCAAATCGTAAATCCGCAACAGTCCTCATCGATGGTCTTGATGAATGCGATGGCCAAAATATCCAGGTTGAGATTTTACGCACCATCTGGAACTTGTCCTGCAGTGACCCCATTCCCCTACGGTTCATCATCGCCAGTCGCCCAGAACCCCATATTCGCGAGGCGTTCAACTCTTCATTCTATTCCGGTCGATATCGCTCATTCAATGTGGAGCAATCATTTGAAGATGTTCGCAAATATCTCAGCGACGAGTTTTCACGCATCCATGGTGAACACTTCACTATGGCAAGCATCCCTTCACCTTGGCCTCTGCCCTATGTACTGCAGAAGTTGGTTCGGAATTCCTCCGGTCATTTTATCTATGCAGCAACAATAATCAAATTCATTGATGACAAAAACTACCGGCCAACACAACGGCTTGAAATGGTCCTGGGGAACAACAGTCAAGGGTCACCATTTGGTGCACTCGACCAGCTCTATATGGACATCCTCAGCTCAGCTCCAAGGCAGTCTGAGCTTGTTCCCATCCTGTGTGCCATTGCCAACTTTGACTTGACTGTGGCCCAAATTGATCAGCTCTTTGAGTTCGCAGAGGGAGAAACAGGGTTGCTACTGCGTGGGCTACATTCCGTGCTCCAGTTACCATCAGAGGACAATGATTTTATATCAACCCACCATGCATCGTTTCTCGATTTCCTCGATGATCAGAGTCGGTCTTGCAATTTCTATGCTGGTAGTTTGGAGCATCGGATGCATCTGGCACGGTCTTTCCTTCGACGTGGTGCAGCTCGAGATCAACCACTGGATTGGTACAACCCTTGGGATGTGGCACGGTACGTTCAACGTATTCCAAAACACTGTCTGTCTCACCTGTCCTGAAAGGCGCCCCGGGAACCACTTGATCTCATTCCTCACCTCGTTGCCTCCATCAATTGAACTCTGCCCGCTAATTGCATGCATGGAGCCTGATCACATTTTTGTCCTCAAAAATGACAATTTCAAAGGCATGCTGTCCTGGCTCAAAGTCAGTTTCATTTCAGCACCTGTGACAAGAGTCCTTCTGACACCCATTCAGAGAATACCCTCTGTGCCGCAAGACTTGATCAAACTGTGGGAGGATTATGTATACATGACCTCGATGGACACAGTCAGTGGCACTTGGTTGGTGAAGCACATCAACTTGCCTAGTTCTGAACTTTGCCAAGTTCTTGTGGCATCAGGGCTTCTTCATTATGCTCTCCGCCTTATCCAGCATCTGCTGGACATCACATGGGACGAACTGAGGACTATCATTTGCAGTGTTCGACCAAGCATCACTGAAACAGGATATTGGACAACACCTCCCGAGGTTCTGCAGGCAATCATTCCATGGGAAAATCAGCGCTGGATATGTCGGGACATTGCGTTGAAATGTATCCGCAGAATTGTGAATGCTCCTGGGGATCGCGGTGGAATGAGCATCAAATTTGATGAGTGGTTGGTGCTATGATCCAAACAGACGATGTAGCTAACGTTTTGGACAGGTATGGACTCGCGAAACTGCTCAAACACTGCCCACCTTGCGCTACACTGTATCACGAGTTTCAACGCATCCCACGTCCCGTGATAAAGTCTTACTTTGAGGAGTGGCCATCCTGGAATTACAACTTTATCGCAAACCAAATATCCCAGTGGCTGGAAGTGAGACCTCACAGTGTTTTCAAATCGGATTTTGATGCTGATGTTTGTACCTTTTGCTATGATTAGTCATTTGGCGATCCAACATTGGAACTCGTTGTTTTCTGGAAGCAAGAGATCCTCCCTCTCGCCCCCGCAAGTCCTTTTTAGGATACCTAGATATCATCGCATTGTCACCGAGCTCGAGAGCATCAGTGTGACGAAGGCAAGGCGGAGATCAAAATTGGAGCAAGAGTATCAGATCATGAATTGTGGATGGCCATCAGACAACTGTGATTATTTGGGAGCTTGGATGATAAATATTCATACTTCATTTGATAAATATTTAGTGTAGTGGAACAGCAAAGGAGTGAAGGAAGGATACCTACCCCTGCACTGACTGGAAGAACACCGCGGGAGAAGTGAAAGTGGAAGTAATAAAAGGACGAGGATAAAAGACAGAGATGACGACTTGAAGCATGGAAGGACATCCGGATCTGAGACAAATAGTTGGAAGTGTGTTGAGGATTCCGAGTCTCGCAGTTTTGAGTCTGAGTCGGTGAAGGATTCGAGGAGCGTTCTGAATCGCGTTTTGACTCGTTTGGGCATGTTCTGAATCTCAGGATTTTGAGCCGAGTTTTGAATTTGAGTCGACGACGACAGAGCACTTCAAGTTCGATGCTCGGGTTTCAAGGCGCGGTTTTTTGCGCACGAGAGGCAAAGCCAACGGAAAACAAGTGAGCAGATGCGAGCCCGAGGAGGCGTTGAGTCGTGGAGAGAGTGTTGAGGCGAACTCGAGCCACGCGCACACGAGCGGCATGGCAAAGACGGGGTGGAGGGTGAAGGAAGTGCAGGCGAAGGAATTTAAAAGGCAGGTGGATGGCGAATCGAACGGCCGAAGAGGTTGCAGGAAAGGGGCATTCCCGACCGAGTGATGCGGTCCGTGGGGGTGGGACGCACCGTGGGTGCAGTACGGTGCGCGTGGGAGATGGATGAGCGACGCAAGTTGAAAGTGGTGCACACAGGCGCCACGATGACTCATATCTCGTAGGCCGGAGCAAGGCGGGCGCCACAAGACACAAGAATATTGAATAATTGATTTGCCGAGGGGTTTGAATCGTATTTTGGCTAGAATTGACTGGTTGCCTCACCGAGGACTTGGAGGGACAGCGAGGACTTCGAGTGAGATGCTTCGGGTATGCAAGGATTTTGAGTCGGCGAACACCGCGGTCGTGTTTCGAGTTCAGGGGCTTCTGAGGCGCGTTTCTTTTCTTTTATTGATTGGAGTTTTTGAATGGACGGGAATGAGTTGAATTTGAGTCGGTGCGATTCGGGATCCGACTTGACGCGGCGAGAATCACCAGTACGGGTAAAGATTGCATTTATGCGCCGGGATTTGGAGGTGAGAAGGTGCGTGGAGGGCGGTTCAGTTGACCGGCAGTGCGGTTTTTGTCTGTTTTGACGCATGTTCTGAGCGGACGGCGGCGTTGATTCGAGGGTAGAAAGAATTCGAGTGGGCGGAGACTTTGAGTCGGATCGCTGAAGATTTTGAAGAGCGTGTGTTTGTGAGCGGGCGGAGAATTTAACGTCGTTTATGGGAGGCAAGAGATCCGAGAGGAGGGCAGGGAACCGAGTAGAAGAGGATGATGCACGGCGACGAGGTCACGGCACGGGACGCGGCATGTGAGAGCAATGGCCGGCGGTGCGGAGGTCCGAAGTGCATGGAGATGATATTCGGAGATGGCAGACCACAGTCGTAGAGGTCCAGTCGCAGGAGAGGCCCGGATGGAATCGAGAGTAGGAACGAGGGCAGTGCGATGCGCGGGCTAAGTAGAGCTAGAGGGAAGAGACGCTGGGAGATCCAAGGCGAGAACTCAGAGAAAGGAGAGAGGCGCACATGGGACCCACGACGGCTGCCACGACAGCCAATTCGGAAATAGTACGCAATCACGACGGCGACAGCTTTCCCCTCTTCGCAATGATGAATGCTTCGCCGACTTGAATCGAGGCATGCGGTCGTCGGAAGCAATGACAGCAGGTAGATTCGTGCTGGGGCAAGAAAGAAACAATGACGTCGATTGATGTGCGAGTGGAGAGGCAGGGTCCAGAAAACTAATCAGAGTCTTAACTCATCGCCGCCGTCCATCGCGCATATTAGCTAGATCAGCGACCAGCCCGACGCCAGCTCTCGGAGGTCGCGGCGGGAAGCGAGGAGCGAAGTGTGGCGGTGCGTGCCATTCGTGACAGATCCGCTGATATCGGGTGTCACGGTGACGGTGCTTGCTCTCCACCACCACCCGTCCCGCGTCTGCACTGCCCTCCGGCATCTCGTATTCTTCGCATTCCTTGCTTGGCCGCCTCTTTTGCACGTCCAGCTTCACGGCTGATGCCGATACCAATCGTCTGCCCTGCTACCCCCAGCCCCGTGCCACCTCCCATGTAAGTACTTTTGCCTTGCGTCCGCTCTCCAGTCCTCTCTGGATATCTTCCTTTTGGTGCAACATTCATCTCTCGCTTGCTTGCCTCGGAATGCATGCGCCTTTGACAGCGAGAAACCTGTCGCAGATCCACCTCTTTCAGCTGTTGTCTTCCGCCTGCATCGCTCCACCTCCTCCATCTACCTTCGGCAGCGACACTTACTCCAACCCCCTATCATTCGGCGCCTGACAAACCGCAGAATCTCACCCCGCTTCAGCATCGATACGGCCGAGCTGGTCAATTGCAATGGAGTGACTTGTCTGGACTCGGTGCCAACAGCCGCGTCTGCCCTCGCATCCAAGCAATCCAAATCCAACCCCAGTTCCTTTGCCTTGCCTAATCTCCCCCGCGCGTTGTATGCGCCTCACCTCCGACTCAGAGTCATGGCTGTTTGATGCCCGAGAAGACCAAGATGAAGGGAGGGAGGGATGTAGGCGGTTGGTCACGGTGCGTCCTTCAGCTTCGTTTCGTTCCTTCATCTGCGCTCATGTCCCCGCACCTGTCCCCCATCGATCCGCAGCTGCGATCCGCTTCGCATTCCCGCATCGCGGTATTTCCTCGACAGGGGCGCCGTGCCTTCGGTTATGTACATACAATTGTCGCCCCACCACGTGCACCCGTACCTCTCGTCCCTCTTTTCTCGGTATCTCGCCGCCGCCACCCTCGCTTTTCTCGACATACCGCCGCCGCCGCCCTCATCCTCACTCACTCCCATTTATCGGCTTTCAATACTCAATGCAATAATCTCGCTCTAAGCCTAAGCGCCGCATCGGCCAAGAAAATCACTGCCGTGTCGCTCTCGTCCTGGCGGCTGGTGCTGCTTTGGATTCGAATTTGTCACATTTGTTCGCTACGCTACCGACGACGATCTTCGACGGCTTTGTTGGTGATGGTGATAGTTCACGCATGTCAGGGATGATAGAACTCCGCTTTGCTCCCACGGCTGGAGGTGCTCGTGCACGAATCACTGAGAGTGGGAATCACTGCTCAATTTCCCGCAAGAGAAACGGAATGGCTGTCAATATTAGACAACTAAACAATGGTGCGCAGGTATAAATATGCAACTCGACCCCGGTCCGCCATACAACGCGACCGCCCCTCCTTCCTACCTAGTACCTCACTGCCTCGTCTCATGCAAGAGAGGCTGCCGTTTCTTGAATTTTCGACAGCGTACTTTCCGTCCCGGCTCGCCTTCCAAGTTCGCATTCGGGTTCCCGTTTCGAAGAGGTTATACTGGAAAGAGCGACCCTGGGGATGCGAGTTCGAGCTCGGGTTGCGATGCGTTTTTGAGAGGCGCGGAATTCGAGTTTGAGTTAGCCTGGAAAGTCAAGTTTGAGTTGGCCTTGGAATTTGAGTTCGAGTGGGCGAGGAAGGTCAAGGTTGGTGGGCGAAGATTTTGTCTCGCGCTTATGTTGCACAGCCCGCGAGTGACCTCGAGGCAAATACGTCAAGCGCGCGTCGGTGTATGTGTTTATATTCATATTCCTTTTGTTGACTCAGTGTTCTGCCAGCACTACATTCGCGTTCATTTCCTGAGTGGCTGGTAGAAGCCCGGGGGATCCCACTGCTTCGCTTACTCGCCAACCTATCTCTCCGCCTCGCTTGATTATTGAGCAGAATTCCCATCGAGCAGTCGTCAAGCGCCAAGAATAATGCCGCGAGTGAGTCACTGTTATCCATCGTTGGCTTTTATAGGAATGCGAAGTCCCGACTCGATATCACACGCAGAATACGCGCATTGCCTCAGCCTTGAGGCGCGAAATCCTCGCCGAGATATTTTCATGGACACTCCCGTCCCACATTCTGACTTTCGCGCATTGTCCTTTGGTTATGATCACAGGTCACTTGGCACACCGTCGACAGCCAAACCTAGGAAGTCGATACGGTGGTATCCAACACACCATGTGCGACGATGTTGCTAGATATAATCTTACATGCAGATATCTAATGAGACGAAGTCAATAAGCAAAGATTAATCTGGGTGTGCGCTGAATCGATTACACAGTCCAACAATGGAACAGATGACGCAGGGCTACCAAGCCGCACCCGCGATGAGACGAGAATTCACGCCTGCGCAGAACAAGTGCGACCGAGGAGCGCTGCGGTCGAGTTCGCCAAGTGAGAACCCGCGGGTGTGCTGTCTAGCGCGAAGCAAGTGGCGCTTGCATAGCGCGTATGCAGTGAGGCGAAGAAGAAGATAGCAGTAACACAATGAAACAAGGAGAGACGTACCCATTGAATCCAAGTGAGTCCTGGTGCTCTTCATGTAGTTTCGGACAATATAAACGGAAGGCGAACTATACAGACTGGAGCATAAAGAGGTCGTCATGAATGAACGAACACTGAGGAGACCGACATAATACGGACTTTGGATGGAGTCGGGGTGAAAAGAAGCTTGAAATTTGAAGTAAACACGCAAGGAGCGGGAAAGCGAGGAGGTCGTGCAAGTGCGGGAGCCGCTGTGCAAGAGTCCTTATACAGGTTTAAGAAACTTTGTAAAAAAAAAAAATCAGTAACCGCGGAGGAAAAGCCGCACGTGTGTTGCACAAAGGTTACGTGCATCGGGGCAGTGGTGCGATTCTGGAACGGATACTGCGAAGAGATTGCGTGGAACGAGCAGGAAGAAATGCTGCTCAAACCTGTTGGCGAGAACAGAAGATCCTACATTAATACGACTGCAACGGAGAACGCAGGTGGGACTCGAATGCCTTGGAACCCCACGATGTGAGGTCGGCGCATGAGTACGCGATGACCTGGTCTTGACTGCGCTTGACCGTGAGTAGCTAGCTGACGAGGAATTGAGCGTGCAGGGTAACCATGATGGAGGCGGTTCCAACGCGCGCGCGACGAGACGTGGATTGCGGTTGAAGATAGGGTAGATAGGTAGGCGGGCAGTATTGCGAGGGAAACGCTGCTAGACATCGGAGCAGTCCGGCAGAGCGGCTATGAACCGAGAAAGGAGATGAGCGAATAATAATATAGTGAAATACAAACAATACTTAACACTGACAAGGAATAAACGATGATACTCGAGGTTATCAATAGAAGAGTAGAGAGGTTAATAGCACGGACTGACGGCAAGGGAATACCTGTTACCGGAAATGAGTAAATTCGGCGCACGATGATGGGGAGTTGGGGTGGAAAATGCAACACGCCGCTTCAGAAATACAAAAAACCAGCCAGAGTGGGAGAACGGACGGGAGGAAAGCACGTTTGGAATCCGAGGGGGTGAGTGGACGTATGCGCTTAGAATTTTCTGGGAGTATAAGCGATGATTTGCGATACAAAATGACCGACCTACCTGGGGAAAAGAAGATTTACGCAATCCGAGCAGACCACCGAACAATGCGATCGAGAGCCAAGCTACACCATGGATAAAACACGAAATCCCGCTGCGCAGAAGGTATGCGGCCAAGGTTACCGCACAGTTCCGTGAATGTGGCCGTTAGTGCCGTCCTAGCTTGCGGTAACCTAGCACTTGAATTCTCCCGGCGCAAAATGAAATCAAGCATCGACCTTCAGGGACGGATCTAGAAGCAAGGACCGCACGAGAGCACCGAAAATAACGCGGAGGAACCCGAGCCGCGCCCTCGAAGGCATGATTGCGACCAATGCAATTATCCAGCGGGTGGTAGGCCCACCGCGTCAGCGCGAGACGCATGCGATGCGCTTCACCTGCTAGGTGCGACGCCTGGGTCGGAACGTGGGCTTGAGGATAGCATCCCGCATGCGTGATCCAACGGCGGAGTCGGAGCGAGCCGCGTGAAAGGAGGCGCTGAATTTTTGGAGGAGAAATAATATTGAGACAATGAAATACGCAAATCTGAACAAGGGAATGCACCGCTAGAGTTGGAGCCATCTCTTCTCCACCGACTGTATTTATGTCAAAATTTCTGATGGTGGTAAACTGAAGATTAGACTGAAGAAGAAGAGGGACTGCGCTCCTTCGAATGAGGAAGAGGGTAAAGAAGCACCGGTCGATTTGCTGGAGATGAAGGGTGTCAGCGCAACGGAGCGCTAACACAAGAACCGTGCTGCACGAATAGGAAAACAGTGAAGACAGAACGAGGATAACAGCACGGAAGGAATAGATGCACATGGTCATAATACGCCTGCGGAATGGATATATGGCTTCTCTCTTTGTGTTATGGGGTGTATTCCACGGGAACTCTGCGTCGGTGAACGAATCTGAGACAGAGAGATCAAGTACGAGCGCAGACACGTGGTAGAAATAAAATCAAAGGGCAACCTACCAACGGGGAGGGGAAGGTGGGAGGGATATTCAAACGCCCAATTGCACGACGCCAGAAGCGAGGCGAGAAATCCGAGGAACACCATCAACAAGACGCAGATTCGCGTCTGTGTAGAACGAGTGCGACTGAGAATCAAAGGGCGTCTGGGAAACAGGGAGTATGGGCTGCTGCAGGTTGAAGCGGGAGCGCTGTTTTGAATGAAGCATTTGCGATACGGAGAGTTTGCACCTGCGGCATTTCATAAACGCGACTCTAGCCCTGGTCGGCGGAAGCAGTCGTGGTCGGAAAAGTCAGAAGCGGGCGCCGGGCACAGCTGCATTGTGACCTATGCATGCTATCTGGCTGAGATCCTCTCGATGCGCCAAGGACCAGCGGCCCTGGTATCATGAGCGAGTCGAGATGGAGTGCGGGAGCAGGAGGGAGGGTGGCGGTGCATGATCTGTGACCGTTCCGCTGATGTCGGGCGTCACTGATTCGGCGCTTGCTCACCTCAGGGAGCACCCTCGGGTATTACGTGGGCACCTCTTAGGTACCCTCTTTTTGCAATGAAGTTAAGTACCTAAGAGGTACCGCCTCCGGCGATGTCATTACTAAAAGAAGCATCGATTAGATTATGTTCTGGGCGCGACTAGATTATCGGCCGTGAGAGGCGCGACGATGGCGGGAGGCGGTAGGCGGTAGGCGCAAAGGCAACGAGCTTGGAATTATTGTTTATAGTGCTGGAAGTAGTACTAGAGCTGAATTTTGTATATTATGTAGTGTTAAGTGACTCGAGGTGCCGCGGTGTCTATTTAGACGGCCTCCTTCCGTGTCCGGGGCGTGCAGGAGGGGCGGAATCAGTGGGTGCGAGGTGGGGCTGGCACGGTGGTTGGTGCAAGCAATGCAAACATCGATTGAAGGTGGGCTAAGCGCTTTCCGAGGCGCCAGGCACTTCGGCTGGCGGCGGCCCAGGGATTCGGGGTGGCAGGCGGCGCATGATGCCATAGGCATGGACACATCGATGATTGGCTTTCATTTTCATCGCACTGGGAGGCACTTAGTTGTCTGACGAGTCTGGAAGAGGCACAGATCGTGCGGGGGTTGGCGGAAAAAGCAGACCATATGAATCATGAAGAGAACTGACACAAACATGGCGGCGAGGGCAAGTAACATGCTGGCGATTAGAATCAAATACAGACTTCGAATGGCCTCTGTCAACAGCGGCGGCGGTGCGCTTGATGTAAACTGTTGTACACTTTGCTCCTATTGGGCCTCTCAATGTCCAGCTACCAGATCCACCATTATCCTCCCTCCCTGCTATTTGATTCATCTTGGATAGGAATCAGGTGGAGGCCAGCAACGCAGAAGCGGCACACTTACCCTTATAATTGGTAGCAGGCTGTCCTCATTGTCTTCTGGCTAAAATTCAGAGAAACGGTAACCAGAGCGTGGACGATAGCTGTGGCTAGCGTGGGGCATGGCTCACGGTGAGTCAGTTGGCGTTGCTGGCACAACAAAGGACAGAGAGGCGCATTTGGAAGCGCTGCCGATTAAAGCCGACTGCACCGATCAAGGCCGACAGCTTCGATCGGTGCCACTTACCTGAAGCATCAACCAATCAGGTGGCGAATAAACGTCGTCCCCTTCGATTTTTTTTCTCCTGGGTGAATCTATGACAAGACCCCCTCCTTTGAATGCTATAACCTAGTCTATAGCATTGCCCACAACCGACACAATTTTTGTTGCATTTTTCCTGGCACTTGAATTCGGTGTGCACCAGATTGACCGAAATCCAACTCAATTTCCTTTTATAACTTGAGTTGAACTATCATCCTCAAGTTGAACATCGCGCAAAATACTTCCCTGGCAGCGATATGTTTTCAGAATGATGCCAATATGCTGTCAGACACCTTCAGAGTCTATGGCACATGAGGAAGCGAACCAGTGGATTGTTTAAGGTGAGTCTCTGAAAAACTCGTACATACTGACAAAGATGTTTGCTGGCCTCCACGACACACCCTGCTCCTCAGGAAGTAAATGAATACCCTCAAGAGCCTTCTCCATACCCTTTCCTTTGCCCTGAGGCCCACGACAGTCACTTCACTGAGCACAGGAGGCATTGTTGCAAAGCCAAGGGCCCCGAGGAGGATACTTACTGTCAAAGTGAGTATGTGCACTCAGCTATTCCTACCTTGAACAGGCACCATATCATTGCCATACCACGCTATCTGTTATGCTGCCACTTCAACTGCCCAATTCCATGCACGACACCGCCGCTCCGAGTGGATGGCTCCCACCGCCGAGGCCCCGCCGCCTCTTTGAAAGCGTGGGATGCTGCGGTTGTGGGTGAACACTGAAAACACCCCTCGCACCGCGCAGCGCAATTTTCAATGCACTTGCTTGCTGCAAAATTGGACCCGCCGCCAACCCAGAAACAGCTGCTGGCTCAGAAAAACCTGCACTGCCGCCTCGTGGGAAGGAGACATTCAAGATCGCCCGCCACCGCCACCACAAGCCGGACGCATCCAGCTACTGCTGCTGCAAATTTACACCCCCTGCCGCCGGCCCCGGAGCGCCTGCCTTCTGCGGGTGCTACCTCGCCGTCTCGAGGCCACCGTGTACTCGAGATCGCTTCACGAGCTGCGCCATCACTTCCACTCCGGCAAGAGTCGCCATCGATGGTTTCCCCGCTGTTTAATCGCAGAATATGGCACCCGCCGTGGCGGCCCTGGTGGCCATCAGGCACCCACCACCAACACGAACACTCACTGTCATCTTGTATGCACAGACTGCACCGCAAAATCACCCACCAACACGGATGTATATGGGATGCGCACAACCGCCAGTGACGCACGGGCCACCGCGGCGGCGCCGCCAGGAGGCATCAAAGCTTAAAGGTGCTTCTTTTAGTAATGTCATCGCCGGAGGCGGTACCTCTTAGGTACTTAACTTCATTGCAGAAGAGGGTACCTAAGAGGTGCCCACGTAATACCCGAGGGTGCTCCCTGAGGTGCGCTTGCTCCCAACGACGACTGCCAACTGGCAACGCGCCCTCGCTCCCTTCGAGTCATGCTCTTTCGAGGGATGCTCCATACGCGCTGTTGATCCGGCTCGGAACTTTGCTCGCGAGGCACGACATCCCTGCCTCGTCTTCGATTCGGCGGTGCTGCAGATCCGAGCCCTGTCTGAAGACGCTGTCCATCCGCCACGCTCGTCCACGCCACGTGCAAGTCGATCTGAGACATTCCATGCAGCGCCCGCGCTCCCCGTCACCTGCGCCTCCGAGGACGACCCTGTAACGACCCGCTTGCAATTGCCTCGTCGCCGCCAATCCCGCCCATCTACAACCGTCTGCTCGCCCGCATCCACCTACGCCGTCTAAAATATCACCCGTTTTCTGCTTGGTGCCACTTGCGGGTGCGAAATCGCCATCCTCATCGTAAACTCCAGATCGATCGCGATTCAGGTGCCACAGAGCGAGGACACAACGGATGAGGACCGACGGTCGAAGGGAGGCGAGCGAGCGCATGACAGTAAGCTCCCTGTCCGTTCCTGCTCTCCCCGCCTTCCCTGTTCTGTGCGTAGCTTACACCATTTGCTTCGAGCGACTTTATTTCCTTTTCCTTTCTCGCTTTTCCATTTCTTCCTGTTCCCCAACGCACGACTATACGGATCGTGGCCTTACACCTGCTGAACGTCTGCCCCGGCAGTCTTGTTCCGCTGGCTGGCTCGCATGTTGCGCAGCTCGCATGTTCCCAATACGATTTTGGTGCTATATATATATGTGTCCCCCACGCTGCGCTGATCGAGTGCTCTCGCATAGGTATATATCAATTTTTGTTCATGTACTGTTCAGTGCCAGCGCTAAATTTACATCCTGTTCTTGATCTAACGGCGGGAGCGCGGGATCTCTCCGCTTTGCCCACTCGCCAGCCTATCTCCTCGCCTCGCTTGATCGCTCAGTACGATTCACACCGTTCAATCTCGGAAAGAGCAATATCGAGCGTAGATCATTGAATCATCACCCTCGCTCACCGGTTTCATGCAGCTGCCGAGGGAGGACCGCCCGCGCCATGTCTTCGGCGATTCTTATTCGATTCTGATTCGTGTGTTTCTTGTGTTTTCGTCATGCGGTCCCGCTCCCGCGTGGCTGACCATACGTCGACGGCATCGCACTGAATCGGAATCGGAATATCCCAAATTCCAACTTGTAGGGCGCGGGGCGGAGAGCTTGGTCGCACATCCCAGACGATTAATGCTCTTTTCTTTCTTGGACGTAGATTGTGCGTACATGCTTATCCGCTGGAACAAATTGATATCGTGATTTATTTGCCGCCAGTGGAACACGCGACAATGCGGGCCGCGCATGAGAAGTGATGCATTTTATTTCATCCTTTCATTCTATTCCACTTATGCCGAGTTCCAGCATGGTATCCATGTTTTCCAGAGACCTGAGTAACTTGTTGATCGCGGGAAAGCGGAAGCTCATTCACCCTTCAGTGTCGGTGGGCGCTCTGCCAAATTGTGAGTGCGCATTTTTGCTAAGTTTTCTTTGTTGCATTTAATCTGTGTTTCCGTTAACACAATACTGTACTTTTTCATTCAATTCGGCAGTCACGCGTCACGCACCCCTATGTCGATCACGAAATTCGGTCGGGGTCACGCGTCACGCAAGCCTTTGTCGAACCTCCAAGCGGTCACGCGGGTCCCAAAATCGCCAAAAGAGCTCAAAAAAGGCAGCAAAAACGAAATTTTTCGAGATGTCACACAAAATTTTGGTGGTTGCCGAAATGTCGAATAGGTCAACTGGGTCACGCGTCACACCCTATGTCGATTTGAATGAAATAGTACAGTATATATGTTTCTCGTCTGATGCGCAGGGTCAGCAAGGAACAAGTAAAATGGGCATGTCATAGGCCATGGATACTACCATGCTTTTATTTGTATTCTGAATCGACTCGGTTCCTGATCCTAATACCAGGAGGATGTCCAAATGTCTCCCGGGATAGCGGTGCTATGCCCGACCATTCGGGAAGAATATGCTGCGTGCATGTTCAGGTATATTTCGGGCAGTACCCTCAAAAGTTCTTGCTCGGCGTAAAGTGCGCTTGAATTAATTCCAGTTTTAGTCGTTCTTTGTTGCTGACGTTATCTAATGGAGTAGTGAGCCAACGAGAGCTTCGAATCTCCGGCTACCAAGATGCGGCGAGCCGTTCTGAGGTGTATTTCAAGTTCAATCTCGTTTGATTAAAGTAATCTTGTAACTCAAAGTCGAAGATAATCGTTGGGGCACCATTGGTAGCTGCATTCGCGCGAAATAATCACCATGAGGTATCGAGGGGTGGTGTGTTGAGCCGGCGAGGAGAGACTTTACGCGTTAAATTTGATGTGGTGCTTGTTTGAGCGGTGTTTCGAGTCATCGAAGGACTTTGACTCGACGAGGACTAGCGTATCCAATGGCGTGTTTGAATTTTCGTGTTTTTGGCCGCCGTGGATCTAGAAGTGGCAGTGTGGCGGTGGATGCAGGACAAGAGGTGCGAGACATGATGTGTGTCACACGTGTGAGAGTGATTGCGGGGGGTCGGTGCGAAGTGAAAGTGAGGTCGGAGGTGTGTGTGGGGAGTCGTAAAGGTCCAGTCGCAGCGCGAGGCGTGGAAACAAGATTAAGGTGATGGGATGGACACAACGTGTGGAAGGATACCAAATATTGGAGGACGCACGAAGATTACCACAACAGACAACATTGGCCTCGCACGGACTTGATTTAAAGGATGAATGTACTTGTGCGCGCCATTTCAATAACCCGCCGATACCGTGACCCGGCCCGCGTCGTGGCCTCGCTATGGTGCAGATCGTCAAAACACCACCAAACAGGAACAAAAATTATTACTCTTGGCTGCGACCTCTCCACATCTGATCGTCTACCCAAAACACTCCGATTAGATAGTAGTTGAATCCCCCAAGAGGGATTTTTCATTACCTCAAAATTCATAATAAATATTTTTTTCTCGGGGTCGATTTGAGACATCAGTGATCCCATCAATTAATCAGTCACGTGTGATTACGAAGTGGCCCCTATTTTGTACTCTACCCGTCCATAGCCCGTCCCATATGCTCTCCAACCCGCCTGTGTGATTTGAATTGGCGAGAACTGAATTGTTTAACCTGGAACTGAGCATTTTTGCAGTCCAAGCCCTGGCGGTATGCGTCCAGCCACCTGTATGTCCGCCGTTCCCACTTTCGGATGGTCATCAAGTCAACAGACCGCAATGCGGCATCCATGCGTGCACGGAGGCCTTCGAAAGTATAATCGCAGTGCTCCCGGAGATACCGTTTGACAGCACCCCAAAAGAATTCGATAAAATTCAGCTCGCAATGATATTTGGGAAGGAAGATGCACCGATGACCAAGGCGCTCGATTGTCTCTTGAACGAGCGACTTTTGATCCTGAAAATCTGGCTGATTCGAAAGTATGGCACGGCCACAACAAAGGTGAGTTCCATCACAGGCACCGGTGTCACATTTCATTTTGAGGGATGGCCGAAGGAGACCTCGTTCTTCGAGTACCAGCTTCATACCTTTTGCCTGTCCATCTGGCAAGACCATTTTCTGTGCAACCTTGTGCCCATTTTGCCAGAACCAGCCGTCCCGCATGATGGCCTGCTTTCCTCCTGGACGCCAATTCATCCGAGTTGCAACAAGGGCATCTTCGGCATAAGCACAGTGACCTTGTGAATTGTCAATAAGAAAACAAGCCCGGTATATGTTGCGATTGTGTAGACGTTCGAAGGCGGGAATGATTCGCTCCTCCAGCTGCGCATACGTGAGGCTTTTTGGGGAGCTGATATTGAGAGATGCATACCTGTTTGATAAATTGGGTGCCGTCCCAGTAGCCATCATAGTTTTTCCCATATTCGATACCCTGTCCCGCATCGACAATGTGGCCGACAGTGGAACAAAGAATGTCGCTTCGATGAATCCCCCTTCCCACACCTTTTTTGCGAATGGGCATCTCGCCCTTCATGATCCAGGTCCATTTGTCGGCATCATTTGCTTGTGCTGTCATCTCGTCGTGAGCAGTCAGCACAAGCCAAAATTCTCCTGGCGGGAGCGGTGGTTTTTTAACAAGGAGCTCCAAATTGTCGGCCTGGTACTCCACGAAGTATGGCCGTAATGCATCGAAGGCTGGAATGAATTGATTTTGACGGTAATCGACATTGTCCGGCCGCTCATGTCCATCATAAAAGAGCCCTTTCTTGACCTCTGTATACTCGAAACCCTGCTCATGAAGCCATCTCCGCGCTGTGGCCAACGAAATCCCGCGCACAACTTTGTAACCGATCCGGGGGAACAGCTCCAGCTCCAGGTATTTTTTCAGGCCTCGCGGCATTTCCTCATTAACCGCATTTTGCACAAACTTCTTCATCTCGTCCGTGATCAACGTCGCCTTTGAATATTCAACGAGTTTTTTGGGGTTTATTGACCACTTGTTACTTCGGAGATATGCCACCAATTCCTCCTTCACTGCAGGGTCGTTCAGCAAAGACCAAGTTTTCGCGTGACGACCACGATCAGATTCGGGAAGGGTGCGTGTTTTGACCCATCCTGCTGTCCACTGGCGAGCAAGACGTGAGCCCCATCCTGCAGCGAAGCCGTGCGTCTCGGCTGCCATTGCAGACGCCTCCATCAGCTTCCGCGACCTCCGGACAACGAGATGCAGCGTGCTCTGAATAACGCGTGCACGTTTGGCTTGTAACGGACTCTGATACTGTGTGCGCTTAAGGCCAATGACCTTCTCGATAGCCGTCAATGCATCGCCGAGCTCTTTGCACCGTTGCTCTTTTTTCAGACGCTTCCGCTCTCGTACGGGAACATCAAGTTTACGTCGTTTCTTTGGACCCGGTTGCTCCTCGTTTTCGTCATTGCTGCCATCGCCGATGTCACTGAGATCGGGTTCTGAGGGTTCATCGGATAGAAAACCATACAGAGGAGCTTCATTAACATATGGTAACGAATGACACGGTATGGACTCGAGGACAATGCTCTGGGACGCAACAGGACAGGGTGCATGCATCAACACGGACGGCGGGAGTGGGTGGGAAGGAGCCGGTGCGGATTGCGGGAGTGGGAGGGAAGGTGTCGGTATGGATGGCGGGAGATGTGCGGAGGCGGGTGTAGGCGCGCAGACCTGGAAGTAATTGACGAAGCCTTTTGCCTGGGCACTACAGCAGAAACAGTGAGTGAGCGATTGAGATTGCAAGGAGAGAGCCCCGCACACCTTTCTCTGGACGCAGCAGACTCGGCTTTCCTGACCCGCTCCTTCTGTGCTCGTTTATACTTCGTCGACTTCGCCTGCCCATTGTATCCGAGGCTCCGATTGGCCTCGGCCTTCTTCCAGTCTTTCACGCCCAAATCCATGCGCAGACCCGAAAGCTTCCAGAGCGCTGCCTGCCGGTTCTCCTCCCGAGCGATACAGTCTGCGAGTGCGACATCATCCAAGTCGAGGGCCTCGAGTTCGAGATCCGAGTCCGAGTCCGAGAGTTCCAGAGCGACAGGGGAGTGTGGTGGAGCCAGTGCACTGGGCGCAGAATCTGCAGACCCGGTCTGGATCCCGTCAGCTTCCGTTTCCCATTCAGCGTCAGAATCAGACAGGTGGTGATTAACACCGCCCGTCCATCGAGTTACTTCTTGATAGAGAGGATCTTCGGCCTCATATTCGATGGTGCTGGATGCCAAATGCCGTCCCTTGCGAGCCCCGCAGCTGCTTCGAGCTGGGAATGTTTCTTGCGACCCATGGTCGAGTGAGAAAGATGTAAAAGAGGTAGTATGTAATTTGAAAATTTTCGTCCCCTCGATTTGAGACATCAATGATGGCATCATTGATCGTTCCAGTTTGGTGGTGTTTTGACGATCTGCACCATATCACATTAGTCTTTTTGAAAGGCCGAAAAAGACCCGAAGAAGCGGACAAGTGACAAGGTGGCAAACCCATATCCGAAAATCGCAAGCTCCTATTTTGCCATAAAAAATTCATCTTTGAAATACTTGTCAGTTACTGCACGAGTTAAGGATCATCACTGGAGCTTCGATGAGTGTATATACAAGTATCTGGGCTCATCCAGCTCATTCAAACCTTTGCAAAGGTACAAAAAGAATGTTGCTTGGCACCTTGCAAGCTTGTCGCTTAGCGTTGCCAAGCCGAAAAGGCGCAAGATGTTTGTCAAAACACTGATGCAATAGAGTGGGAACCCGCAATCACCGCGGTGCACGTGTGAATTGTACCGCCTCACCAATTCTCATGTCGGTCACTGGCACCGCCTGCTTCCCCTCTTCCTCTCATCCGCAGCTTCCTCCCGACTTGAATGCCTGCAGATCGTCGTCGATTCACAGATGCCCATGCCAGGGCCAGCGGCCGTCACACAACTATCAACATTAGTGGTGCGCTGCCTGAACACGTTCTGATCTGGCTTTACCACTGATCTTTTTGGAGGCGGTAGAGGAGGCACTGGCGGAGATGGATATCGGAATGGGACCGGTGGAGCCGGAGGTCATGGCATGGGCCCCACTCTCAATGTCGAAGTCTCGACCAGAAGCTTTACTATGAATAATTCGCAACAAGACGAGAGAGGTGTGCCGTTCACTGCAATAAATTCTCGCTCGCTGAAAGCGAAGCTGCAGGGATTCAGATTCTTCATCATGCGGTAGCAATGGCAGCCATTCATGATTCCGCAGAGAGCTATCCCCAACCCAAATGCCATCCGGAAACGCGGGACGCAAATGATAAGGGATCTATATCGCTGGGCACTAGATGAGGGTGCGAGTCGCAATATTCTCTGGCTGCATGGCCCCGCAGGCGCAGGGAAGTCTGCCATTATGCAAACCCTGGCAGGACAGCTCCGGGATGCCGGAAAACTTGGTGGATCCTTCTTTTTCAAGCGCAGTCACGCTACACGAGGGAATGCAAGAACACTGTTTGCCACGATCGCTTACCAGCTTGCTCTCTCCATTCCGGGGATGCGAACTTGGATTTCTGAAGCCGTGCAGAATGATCCTTCTGTTGTGTTCCGATCGATTGCGACTCAGTTCGAGATACTTATTTCTGCGGCTTGTCGCACACACACTGATCGTGGCTGCATACCAATTCTCATTGACGGCCTCGATGAATGTGATGGCCAAAGTGACCAAGTGGAGGTCCTCCGTACCATTGGCAACTTGCCCTTCAGTGACCCCATTCCCCTTCGGTTTATCATTGCCAGCCGCCCAGAACCCCATATTCAGG
Source organism: Mycena sanguinolenta (assembly GCA_014462675.1). Lineage (NCBI taxonomy): Eukaryota > Fungi > Basidiomycota > Agaricomycetes > Agaricales > Mycenaceae > Mycena > Mycena sanguinolenta. Next base: position 1,023,965 of record JACAZH010000003.1, on the reverse strand, counting down.
AGGTGTTCGACTCCTCATTTCATCCTGGCCAATATCGCTCATTCAATGTGGAGCAATCCTTTCATGACGTCCACAAATATCTCTGGGACGAGTTTTCGCGCATTCATCGCGAGCACAGAACAATGGCCGATATTCCATCACCCTGGCCTTCGACAGATGTGCTGTGGGAGCTAGTCTGGAAATCCTCAGGCCATTTCATCTATGCAGCGACAATAATCAAATTCATCAATGACAAAAACTATCGGCCAACACAACGGCTTGCAATGGTCCTGGGCAACAGCAGTCAAGGGTTGCCATTTGGTGCACTCGACCAGCTCTATATGGACATCCTCAGCTCTGCTCCAAGGCAGTCTGAGCTTGTTCCCATCCTGTGTGCCATTGCCAACTTTCAGTTGACCATTTCAGAAATGGATCAGCTCTTCGAGTTCACGGAGGGAGAAACACGGTTGCTATTGCGTGGGCTACATTCTGTACTCCAGTTACCATCAAAGGACAATGATTGCATATCAACCCACCATGCATCATTCCTTGATTTCCTCAATGATTGTAGTCGGTCTCACAATTTCTACATCGGTAGTTTGGACCATCGGATGGATCTGGCACGGTCTTTCCTTCGAGTTTGTGCAGATCGAGATCATTCATGGAATTGGTTCCGTGATTTTGGGTCACGGTATATCCAACTTATTTCAAAACACAGTCCATCTCACCAGTCCTGAAAGGTGCCCCCGGGAACACTTGATCCCATTTCTTACCTCGCTGCCTCCATCAATTGAACTGTGCCCGTTCATTGCACACATGGATCCTGATCACATTTTCAACCTGAACAATGAAAATTTCGAAGCCATGCTGTCCTGGCTCAAAGTCAGTTTCATTTTGGCACCTGTGACAAGAATTCTTCTGACACCTATTCAGAGAATACCCTCTGTGCCGCAGGGCTTGATCGAACTGTGGGAGGATTATATATACATGGTTCCGTGGGAGATGTTCGGTGACACTCGCTTGGTGAAGCACATCGACTCACCTAGTTCTGAACTTTGCCAAGTTCTTGTGGCATCAGAGCTTCTTCATTATGTTCTCCACAATATTCCTCATCTGCTGGATATCACATGGGACGAACTGCGAACTATCATTTGCAGTTTTCGGCCAAGCATCACTGAAACAGGATATTGGGCAATATCTCGCGAGGTTCCTGTGGCAATCATTCCATGGGAAAATCAGCGCTGGATTTGTCGGGACATTGCAGTGAAATGTATCCACAGAATTGTGAATCCTCCTGGGGATCGTAGAGGAAACGGCATCAAATTTGATGAGTGGTTGGTGCCATGATCCAAGCAGACAATTTAGCTAACCATTTGGACAGGGACAATCTCGCAAAATTGCTCAAATACTGCCCACCTTGTGATGCACTGTATCACGAGTTTCAACGCATCCCACGTCCCGTGATGAAGTCTTACTTTGAGGACGGGTCATCCTGGTATCTCGCAAAACGAATATCCCGGTGGCTGGAAGTGAGGCCTCACAGTGTTTTCAAATCGGATTCTGATGCTGATGTTGTACCTTTTTCTATGACTAGTCATTCAGCGATCCAACATTGGAACTCGCTGTCTTCTGGAAGCAAGAGATCCTCCCCTCTTGCCAACAGAGTGCATTGGTTCAGTATCTAGGTGTCATCACATTGTCACCGAGCTCGAGTGCGCGAGAGGGCATCAGCGCGATGAAGGCAAGGCGAAGTCCAAAATTAGAGCGATCATTAATTGTGGACGGCCATCGGACAGATGTGACTATTTGCGAGTTTGGATAATGAGTATTTATAATTGGTTGGATAAATATTCAGTGTAGTATACCAGTAAAGGAGGGATACCTACGCCCGCACTGACTGGAAGAACGCCACGGGGAGGAGTAAAAGTTGAAGTAATAAAAGGACGAGGATAAAAGACAGAGATGACAACTTGAAGCATGGGAGACAATCAGATCCGAGACAAATAATTGAAGCGTGTTGAGGATTCTGAGTCTCGCGGTTTTGAGTCTGAGTCGGTGAAGGTTCGATGAGCATTCTCAGGTTGAGTTGCGTTTTGAGTTGTTGAGGCGTTTTCTGAATCTCAGGATTTTTAGTTGGCTTGAGTCGACGAGGGAGCACTTCAAGTTGATATTGGTTGCGAGGCAGGAATCTTTGAGCAAGAGAGGTGAGCGGGTGCGAGCCCGATGAGGCATTGAGTCGTGAATGAAGCGTATGAGCCGCATGTCAAAGACGGGGCGGAGGGTGAAGGAGGTGCAGGCGCAGAAATTTGAAAGGCGGGTGGACGGCGAATCGAACAACCGAAAAGTTGCAGGAAAGGGCTTTCCCGAGCGAGTGATACGGTCCGTGGGGTAGGGGTGTACGATGCGTGTGGTATGGTGCATGCGCAGGAGATGGCTGCAGAGCAAGGCGAGTCGAAAGTGGAAGCAAAGTCGGGGTCAGACTTAAGAGCGATGTCATGATCAAAGGTATCTTTTATGCCCGCACGAGGCGGGCGCCACATAACACAAAAATACCGAATAATTGATTTATCGAGGGGGTTAAATCGCGTTTTGGGTCGAGTTGACTGATCCCCTCACCGAGGATTTTGAGGGGCAGCAAGGACTTTCAGTGAGATGCTTCGTGTCTGCAAGTATTTTGAGTAGGCAAACACGGACGTCGTCAATCAAGTCCAGGGACGTTTGAGGCGGCTTTTTTCCCCCCTTCTATGGGGTTGGATTTTTGAATCGACGGGAATGAGTTGAGCTTTGAGTTGGTGCGATTCGGGATCCGACTCGACACGGCGAGAATCACGAGTACGGGTAAAGGTTGTATTGAGGCGCCGGGATTTGGAAGTGAGAAGTCGTGGGGAGCGGTAGTTCACCTGACCCAGAGTGGGTTTTTTTTTCTTTGACGCGTGTTCCGAACGGACGGGTGTGTTGATTCAAGGACATGGCTAGGTAGGATGAACTCGAGTCGGCTCGCTGAATACTTTGAGGGGTGCGAGTTTGTGAGCGGGTGGAGGTTTCGGGACGTCGTTTACGGGAGGCGAGAGAACCGAGAGTGGGCAGGGAACGGAGTAGAGGTGGGAGTCGGGAGTAGTGGATGCACGGTGATGAGGTCGCTACGCGGGACGCGACGTGTGAGAGCGATGGTGGGCGGTGCGGAGAGAAAGTGAGATCGGAGGTGCCTGGAGAAGAGATTTGTAAGTAGCAGAGCAAAATCGTAAAGGTCGAGCCGCAGGCGGGGCGCGGGCGAGATCGAGAGGGGTTGGAACGAGGAGGACGATGCGATGTGGGGACTAAGTAGAGTTAGAAGGAAGCGACGCAGGGAAATGTAATGCAGAAGAACTCAGAGCAAGGAGAGAAGGGTACATGGAACCCACGACGATTTGCCACGACAGCCAATTCGGAAATAGTACGCAATCACGATGACGGCGGCTTTCCCCTCTTCGCATGGAGTTGATGAGGATGATGAATGCTTTGCAAACTTGAATCGAGGCGTGCGGTCGTTGGAAGCAAGGACAGCCGGTGGATTCGTGCTGGGGCAAGAAAGAAACAATGACGGATTCATGCGCGCGTGGCAAGGCAGGGTCGAGAAAATGAACGAGGGTCTTGCACACTCGCTAGATCAACGACCAGCCCGACGCCCGCTCGCCGAGCTCGCGGCGGGAAGCGAGGAGCGAAGTGTGGCGGTGTTATTCATGACAGATCCGCTGATATCGGGCGTCGCGGTGACACCCTTGCTCTCCCGCCGCCACCCACCACCCCTCTGTACTGCGCTGCTGCATTTTGTGTTCTTCGCATTCCTTGTGGTCGCCACTTTTTCGCGATCCATGACATCCGTTAGCTATCGCCATCACCAACGAAGCCCTCGAAGATCATCGTCCTCAGCGCAGAGAACAAATGTAGCGAGTTCGAATCTAAGGCAGCCCCAGCCGGTAAGACGGGAGAGCGGCGCGACGGTGGTGTTGCTGGCCGATGCGGCGCTTAGGCTTAGGGCGAGATTATTGGATTGTTCTAGTGAGTGAGAATGAGGATGAGGGCGGCGGCGGCGGGCTTCCGAGAAAAATGAGGGCGGCGGAGACAGGCCCTCAGCGACGCGAGGTACGGGCACGCGTGGTGGGGCGCCGAATGTATGTGCATCACCGAAGGCGCAGCGTCCCAGCCGGGGAAATACTGCTTGGCGGGAGTACGAAGCGGATCGCAGCTACAGATTGATAGAAGGCAGGTGCGGGGGAACAAACATGGGATGAGGGAACGAAATGTGCGCGGATGAAGGAGCGGAATGAAGCTGAAGGGCGAGAAAAATGCGCACACAGTGACCGAACGCCTGCGTCCCTCCGTCTTTCCATCAAATCATGATTCGGAGTCGGAGTTGAGGCGCATGCGACGCGCGGGGGGGATCGAGCAAGGCAAAGGAACCGGGGTTGGATTTGGATTGTTCGGGTGCGAGGGCAGACGCGTGGGCGCCGAGTCCAGGCAAGTCTCTCAATTGCAATTGACCAGCGTGGCGGCATCGATGCAGAAGTAAAGTGAGATGTTGGGGTTTTCCAGCTGCCGAAAGATAGGAGAAAGAAACTGTCACTGCCCAGACGTGGATGAAGGAAGTGGAGCGATGCGGATCCTTCGCAGGCGGAGGATAATAATAGCTGAAAGAGGTGTATCCATGACCGGTTTATCGCTGTCAAATATGCGGGCAAGTAAGCGGGGATGGACAGTGCGCAAAAACCGGCGAGGGAAGCGGAGCAGAACAGACGGGGGAGCGGACGCCCGCCAGAAGTACATGGGAGGCGGCACGGGGTTGCAGGTAGCAGGGCGGACGATTGGTATCAGCGTCGTGTGTGAAACTAGACGCACACAATTCCAGCGTCCCAGGCTAGGTTAGCTTGTGCGCAAATCATTGATTTCCCGCAAGAGGAACGAAACGGCAGCCGTTGATATCAAACAATTAAACAATGATGCGCGGGTATGAATGAGCAATTCGACCGCGGTCCGCCATACAACGCGACCGCACTTCCCTCCTACTCAGTACCTCTCTGCTCCGTCTCGTACAACAGAGGCTGCCGTTTCTTCAATTATCGACAGTGTGCTTTACGTCCCGGCTTGCTTTCCGAGGTCTCATTCCGGTTTCTGTTTCAAAGAGGTTATACCGGGAGATAGCTAGCTTGGGAATGCGAGTTCGAACTCGTGTTGCGATGCGTGTTCGAGAGGCTAGGAATTCGTTTGGAAGTCAGGTTTGAGTTGGCCTTGGAATTTGAGCTCGGGTAGGCGAGAAATTCAAGTTTGGTGGGCGAAGATTTTGTCTCGCCCGCATGTTGCGTAGCCCGCGAGTGGCCTGGGTCAGCTCGAGGCAAATCCGTGCTATGCGCGTCGGTATGTGTGTCTGTATTCGTATTCCTTTTGTTGACTCAGTATTCTGCCAGCACTGAATTCGTGTTTGTTTCCTGAGGCGCTAGTAGAAACCCGGGGGATCCCACTGCTTCGCTTACTCGCCAAGCCATCTTTCCGCCTCGCTTGATCACTGAGCAGAATTCCCAACGAGCAGTCATCAAGCGACAAGAACAATGCCGCGATTGGGTCATCGTTATCTATCGCCGGATCCATGGAAGGAACGCGGACGGCATGTACTAGATGAAAGAGGCCTTTTTAATAGGTCCTTTTCTATTCACGATAATAATTCCTTCACCCCTTTAGCGCACTGAAAGTCGGATTTTCAACAACCTCTCAGTACTGTTTTCTTTGAATCACGAAAGTGTCCTCGAAACTTTTTCAATTTCACTTTCCAATGGAATGAGACCGATACTTCCCTCCAGGTTCAAAACTTGAATTGATGCTACATATTTCACGCCCAATTTTTGTCCATCATAACACATTACTACATTCATTATCTCGTGGCGGCGTGTTCAGACCCGTGCTTCTGAGCTGCGCTTTGAGGTGCCGAAAATTTTGAGGCGACGGGGCTTGTGAGCCGCGTGTTGATTCGACTCGCATCTTACTTTGACCGGGGGAAGCAGCGAGGGATTGGGCACCTGTTCTGAGTCAGCGAAGAGTTTGAGTCGCGTCGTGAAGTCGTGCGTTGAATTGGACTGCAGGATTTTGAGACGTGGTTTTTTAGCTGTGCTTTTTCATGCGTGGTTTGAGCCGACAGAGTGAGTTTGGAGATGCCGTTGAAGTGACAACGATGAAGCGGAGTATCGGGTTCGCGTCTTGAGGGGTGATTCGAGGTAGGCGGGGAATGATTTCAAGCCGTGTCTTCAGTCTGCGAGTATTTGGCGGCAAGATTGTGTGTCTGCGAAAATTCAGCTTCGGCGTTTTACTCGCGTTGGATTTGGGGCTGCGATCATTCATTCAAGGTGAATCCCGCGAGTCTGGATCTGCGACAATTTCGGGGCACATTTGAGCTGGGAGCTAGAGGTGTCGAAACAAGATCTAGGAATCGAGGCGAGGAGGCTAGGAGCCAAAGACAACGCGCTGATGTAGGCAAAGAGTGCCAGGAACAAGGACGGAGTGCACGCATTTGAGTTGATTTCTAAGGCGAGTGTAGGTCGATGAATGGATGATCCAGGGAAAAAGACGTTTGAAACTTGAAGTAAACGTGCAAGGAGCGGGAAACCGAGGAGATCGTGGAAGCGTAGAGCACGCTGTGCACGAGTCTTGATAAATAGGTCTAGAAACTTTGCAAAAAATAAATCAGTAACCGCCGGAGGGAAGCCGCACGTGTGGGAGATGAGGGTTTGACACGGCGCTTCAGAGATACGGAAACTAGCTAGAGCGAGTGAACGAACGCGAATAGAAGCAAGGCACATACGTTTGGAATCCGAGGAAGTGAGTGGACGTATGCGCTTGGAATTTTCTGGGAGTATAAGCGATGATGTGCGATACAAAATGAACTCGAGGATCGACTTACCAGGGAAAAAGAAGATCCGCGCAATTCGAGCAGACCATCAAACAATGCTACAGAGAGCCAAGCTACACCATGGATAAAACACGAAATCTCCCTGCGCAAAGGTATGCGGCCAAGGTTACCGCGCAGCGGCATGAACGTCGCCGTTGGTGCCGTCCTAGCTTTGCGGTGACCTAGCACTTGAACTGTCCCGGCGCAACCTGTAATCAAGCGCCGACCTTCAGAGACGGATCCGGAAGCAAGGACCGCACGAGAGCACCGATGAAACGGCATCGAACATAACGCAGAGCACTCTGAGCCGTGCCCTCGCCACGAGGCAGAAGGGCGCTGTGCAGAATTATTGCGACTAAGGCAGCCACCCGGTGCGTGGTACGGCCACGCCGTCAGGGCGAGACGCACACGATGCGCTTCACCTGCTAGATGCGATGCCGGGGTCGGAACGTGTGTGAGCAGAATACGTGCGCTTGGGGATAGCATCGCACATGCATGATCGGACGGCGGAGTCGCAGCGAGCCGCGTGAAACGGGGCGCTGAATTTGGAGGAGAATATAATATTGAGACAATGAAATACGCACATCTGAATGAGGGAACGCACCGTGAGAGTTGGAGCCAAAAAATCCCCTCTCCACCGACTGTATTTGTGTTAAAATTCCTGATAGTAGTAAAGTGAAGAGGAAGAAAGACTGCGCACCTTAAAAAGAGTAAAGAAGCACTGGTCGATTTGCTGGAGATGAAGGGTGTCAGCGCAAGGCGGCACAAACACAAGAACCGTTCTACACGAATACGAAAATCAGTCAAGACAGAACGAGGAAGACAGCACGGAAAGAATCAATGCATATGGTCATAAGACGCCTGCCGAATACTCTCCTTTTGTGTTGTGTGGTGTACGATTGAATCTGAGACGGAGAGATCAAGTATGGGCGAAGAGACGCGGCGGAAACAAAATCAAAGGGCAACCTACCAACGGGCAGGGAGGGTGGGTTCAATCGCCGTCCTCATGATAAACTCCCGATCGATCGCGATTTAGGCGTCCACAGAGCGAAGACACAACGGATGAGGGGCAACGGTCGAAGCAAGGTGAGCGAGGGAATGAAAGTAAGCTCCCTTTCCGTTTCTGCTTTCCCCACCTTCCTTGTTCTGTCTTCCCACCATTTGCTTCGAGTGGCTTCAATTTCCATTCTCTTTCCCTCTTTCTTCCCTTCCTTCCTTCCTTTCTCCGCGCGCTTTCCCTCTCACGACGTGACGCTCTATCATAGGTCGATCCACACTGCGCACTACATTCACCCAACGCACGACCGTATGGATCGCGGCCTCGCACCTACTAAACGCCAGCGTCTACGGCCTCGTCTCACTGCCTCGCTCGCATGTTGGCGAACTCGCGTGTTCCCAACACGGTTTTGGTCCTAGATATACGTCTCAGGCACGCTGCGCTGGTCCAGTGCTCTCCCGTAGGTATGTATCGATTTTATTCATGTCGGGATCTCTTCGCTTAAGCTATCTCTTTGCCTCGCTTGATCGCTCAGTACAATTCACGCCGAGCAGTGTTCAAGATCGGAGGAATATTGTGCGTAGCTGGGTCGGCCTGCATCACCGACTTCATCCAGCTGCCGAGGAAGGACCGCCCGCGCCGGATCTTCGGCGATTCTTATTCGATTCTGATGCGTGTTTCTTGTGTTTTCGTCCTGCCATCCCGCTTCTCCGCGGCTGTCTCTACGTCGATGGCATCGCACCTAATCGGAATCGCAATATCCCAGATTTCAACTTGTACGGCGCGGGGCAGAGAGCTTTGGTCGTACATCCCATACGAATACCCTTTTCTTCCTTGGACGTAGAATGTGCGTACATGTTTATCCGCTGGAACAAATCAATATTGTGATTCATTTGCCGCCGGTGGAACACACGGCGACGCGACTGCATTGTATTTGATCCTTTCATTCTATTCCACTTGTGCTAATTTTCAGCACGGTATTAATGTGTTGCAGGGACCTGAGTTAATTGTTGATTGCGGGAAAGCGGAAGCTCGTTTATCTTTCAGGGTCGTAGGTCGCTCTGCCACATTGTGAGTGCACCTCTTTGCTAAATTTCTTTGTTCCATTTCAATCTGCGTTTCCGTCAACCCAATATATATGTTTTTCAGTTTCTCATCTGATGCGCAGGGTCTGCAAGGAACGAGAACAAGGCAGACGACGTAGATCATTACAGTAATACTATCATGGTTTCATTTGTATTCTGAATCGACTCAGTTGCTGATCTTAACACTAGAAAAATGTCTAAGGTCCCCCGGGATAGCGGCGTTATGGACGACCATTCGGCGAGAATATGCTGCGTGCGTGTTGGGGTATATTTCGGATAGTACCCTCAAAGTTCTCGCTCAGCGTTAAGTGCAATTGAATTCATTCCAGTTTTGGTTCTTTTGTAAACCCGTCTGTTTACATCACACATACTTTACATAATCACTAGTTACCTTCCTTACCGTCTTCCCTCTTGTCGTCGCTACTCGCCGTCACTCGTAGAATAAACCGTGGTCTCGTTGACTTCCGGTGTGATTCGATTTCCAGTGTTCCCTGTCCGGCCGACAAGGTTTCCATCTTTGTTGCTAACGTTATCTAATGGAGTAGTGAGCCAACGAGAGCTTCGAATCTCCAGTTGCCAAGAGGCGGTTAGCCGTTCTGAGGTGCACGTGAAATCCAATCTCGTTGGATTACAGTAGTCTTGTAATTCGAAAAAAGCCGAAAAAATCCACATAATGTACCCCGGAGCATCATTGGGAGCTGCGTTCGTGCAAAATAGTTATCATGCGGTATCGGGGCGTAGCGTGTTGAGCCGGTGAGGAGGGATTTTACGCGTCAAATTTGACGCGGCGCTTGTTTGAGCGGTGTTAACAGCCTCAAGGATGGTTTGAATGTGTGGTGTAGTGTGATCATACTGGGCCAACAGATCAAGAGCCGAAAATATTTGAAGTTGCTTCACATTTAGAGAATTTGCTGGAATACGCAAAATCATTGCAGCTAGAAAATGGGGACCACGAGAAGCTTAATCCGTGAGAAAGCTAGCCTCTTGAGCACATATGGCAGCAGCTTTTTCAACAATCCAATTTTTTCACAGCAGAATCATCATCAAATTGCCAGTATGGCATGACACCAATCTCGAGAAGATGAACTGCACCACCTCCGCCCAAGTAGGAATTCGTGACATTGGTTATTGCTGGTGCTTCCAAAGTATGTATTCTAGTTCAATGCCGATGGCCAGATTTCATTCTGCGGCTGCAATCCGAACAGAAGCCATCGATATGGGGATCTGTTCCGAGTAAGCACAGTGTCAAAAAACGATAAAGCCGTCGGAGACGCACTGTATTGCTCGGGGAACCCATGACTGCGAAAACACTGGAGGGTGAGTATTCGTGTTGCTGCAAAAGTGGAGGACGCACTATTGGCTGCATCTTTGGCGGCAAAAAGGAGGAACACACTCCGTCGGGTGGGTTGGGCTGAATCTGCACTGTGTGCTTGCGCACTTTATCTGTCAGAAGATACCCCGTTGATTGCGCAGGAGCATGATAAAATGGGGAGTATACCTCCATTGGCGGCTGCAGAAGAGATCAGAGCCGACACAATTGAACTGTATCACACACTCACCAGGCTCTCGGCGTGGCCGCAGCGGAGGTAAATGTTTCGGACGCTGAGTTTCGTGAGGTATGGCAAATGAAGATAATCGGCCATTGACTTACTGGCGCCAACGGCACATGGTGTACGAGTACAAGCGATTTATGGGGTGAATGGGGAGACGGTCGAGGAATAAGAGGGACCTTGAGGGGCGGTCTGAAACTAATGAACTCGGATTTGGTCCTCTTTTAAGGGACTGTCCTTCTCAGTGGCTATTTGTGGACCAATTAACTTACTTTCACTAGCGCATTAAAGAAGAGTATGTGTTGCCTAGATAGCTTGTGCTGAAGCCGCTTCCCGACCCGTAATTAAAGTAAAGCTATGTGGGTTACCTCGGGGACGATTATCACTGGTATTTTTTAGGCTTCACTGGGATCCATCAACTAGATCATCTACGAGTCTGAAACCCTGATGTATGAAACACCTCCACCTCCACATTAGCAGCATACATGGCACGTTGGCAGGAATGTGTCTGCGCAGACGTAAATTCCATCGAACGCAGCCAAACAGCGGGAAGTCGGAAGTGAGTGCTACTTAGCAGACAAGAGCAATCACGCTGGAAGAGGCTGAATTCGATGGTACGAATTCAATGAGCGTCAACTGCAATAGGAGGTGAGCAATGGCTCCATCCACGAAAACGAAGAAGAGAGGGAAGGAAGGAAGGTCGAAAAGAACATGAGAAAAAAAACAAGCTTGCTCCGTTTCGTGGTGAGCCATCTGTCTGAACCTGGACCGCTAAGCCCTTTGCTCACCCTGTTCCAATTGATTACTAATTTGCGCCGATTTTCCAGCAACTCTGATCTGCGGAGTAGAACAATCAACACGACAGAAAGCTTGCGGTTGGGCCCAGCGTGAGAGACGTCGTTTGGATGGAGTGGGGAGTGATTCACGGCGAGCCACGTTTCGTGGTTGCAACGCACACTGGACGACCACAGCGGTATGCAGACACATACGTCCTACTCCCGAAGAAGTGATTCTTTCGCTCCTCCACAAAACCGAGTTCTCAGGAGAAACAGCCGCGCGGGAGATGATCGCTGAAGTCAAACCGTAGCGTAGTCGGGGAAAAAATGATACATGGAATTTTGATGATCGTGACAAAGCTCAGGTCGCGCAAAGAAGTTGAGCCAATCAAGATATATTCGAGGACCAAAAAGGTGGGCGTCGAGAGCAGTGTTGTCACTGACCCTGTCAGGCCTGGTCAGTCAACATGTGACGGTCAGGAGCTAGCTATCGACGCGGTCGATCACTGACCGCGTCAATGCCGGGAGTCACACAAAAGCAACATTTTGGAATAGGCCAAATGTTGTGTCATCGACATGACGAGATCGCCGGACATCTCCGGAATAGCCAGGTTGCGCAACAGCCACCGGAGCCACCCGGCGGCTGCCGTACTGTGCGCAAAAGTGGCAGGCGGGTGGCTCCACTGAGCCACCAGCATTCATATTTGCGTCATATTTTGGCGGTGGAGCCACCAGTTTGCGCACAGCAAAACAGCCACCGGGTGGCTCCGGTGGCTGTTGCGCAAGCTGTCCAATGTTTCGGAGCCTCGTCCCGGCTCCCGACGAACTCGTCAGACGCAAGTCAGACGCGCATTGACTGAACAGTCAATGCATTGATCCGCTGCACTGGACTGACGTTTGTTGGCGTATCTCAACAACACTGGTCGAGGGGATACAGAATGGCTACAAGGTGCAAACAAGGTACGTTGGTACGAGGCAAATATATGTAGGACACATAGGGAGGTAGACAAGGGAACAACATCAGGGAAACCACTCTTTACTGATTCAGACGAATCTGGACCAAATTAGGCCTAATTTTTCCTAAATTAGGCATTTTAGGCACTTCAGTTCAATTAGTGCCATAAGATTAGTCCTCTGTTAAATTAGACCAATTTTCACTGAATTAGGGCAGAATCAGTGAGAGTTTAGAGCGTGTTGTTACAGCCAAATGCACTTGCGAACTCAAGTCGGACCAAGAAATAGAGGAAAATAGTGTATATTGAATAGTACATAGATGGATATAGGGAGTACTACATAAATTAACACTAGGTATCGGGTGTATCTACAAGTTCAGTATTGAGTCGAGAATCTAGGTCCCAAGACATGTCAGCGAGTTTTTGTTTCATGTCTGACAAGGTTTCTCACCGACAATGTTGGCTGCGTTGGACATGGTGGGGAGCGCACAAACGATCTGAACTAACTTCAATTAGAGTTGTGCATTGATAAAAACAGACTGGAAGGACGACTTACGTACCGACCGTTCCGGAACTGGTGTGACGCGATGCATTGGCACATAGCATAACTGTCAGGTTGAGGAGTGAGGTAGGAATAGTACGAGGAAGCAAAGTAAGCTTACTTCAATGCCGTACAAAGGAACTCCACAAGCCCAGCACATGCCGTCATTGTTTTGCATACCGTCTTGTATCTGAAGGCCATTGGGCGGGTAAATGGGTGCGCAAGAGGAGAAAAAGGGAAAGAGGTAAATGATTCATCCTCAACGAAAACTTAATGCACTTACTGATACTGATTTTCACACCCCCACGTGCCGCCCGCACTTGATATGGTCATCATTACTTTATGAGCATATGATAGATGAGATGGGAAACGGCAGTAGCTACCGAGTGACTGGAAGGAAGTACACTGAGAAGGCCCCTAAGATAAAGTCGATCTCACCTTGAATATCAGACGTGCCACAGACATAGTCGAGAGCTGAGGTCACTGATTACATGCAATGACACATTAGGTAAAGACTCTTCGAGAGCATAACACATACACAGATACGGGGTCCATTCTGTTCACCAACGTTAGCACACCGACGAGCCAAGTGGATGCAAAGCGCACTTACCAGAAGGTCGTGAGCGAGGGCACATGAGGTGTAGACGAGTGATTTGTGGACCGTTCCCGACTTCAAACACACAAGAATAGGCATAATAGTAAGCGGAGAGAGCAAGGATGAGAGTACGAAGATGGGGGGAAAGGAAGGAAGTTGTTTGATCGTGTTGTGACACAGGATCAATGTCAACCAGTTTTTGCACTGACGTGGCCTTTACGGTCTGGTTACGAAAACTTTTACGGGAACTTCAGGGCAAGTCTCGGCAACTGCGCTTAGCGACTTGAAATCGTTGCAACGTTCGTGCATATTCTTATTCCATCCCAGCGAAGTGGCCACCTACGCAATGCCAAGTATAACAATCCTCACAGTACTTGACTGATCACACTGCTAGTTTTGAGGTTGAATTAATCGGTATGTACCCCAGGCACCAGAGATTCTCGGGCGCATCCAGTTTGGAGAAGCAAAAGGAGTGGCTGCCGCCCGCTAGAATGATTCCTGCATACAGCTGTCGTGATCTACTCAGAAGTTTCCATGAATTTTAGATAATATGATACAATCATCAAGTTGAATATTCTCTCGCAGTTTTGTGGGTATACCACCAACCTAATTCACCTGAGTTTCCAAGATTTGACCGAATCAATGCAGATTCGGCCAAATCTGTCAAATTTAGGGACCGCTTGTCTAAATTATCCGAGATTCGGCTAAATTAGCGAAGGACGTTTTCCCTGATGAAGGTCTGGGAGTGAGGCTACAGTCACCATCTCAACAGATCGTACTGCCCGCGCTGATGGATCGCCGTTGAACGTTCAATCCGGACAGCGTCAGAAGAGGACCAGAAATCCAACCAAGTGCTTGAGAGGACGAAGCCAAAACGGGAAAACGGAGGAATAAATCATCGGCGAGTTGGGTGCACGAATTGTTGCGTGCGGGAAAACGTAAGCACCCAAACTGTCAACCGTTTTTTTTTAAGGTGCGTCATGCCTGTTTGGCGCAAAGTGGAATTGATCCGTAAATGCGGCGAATAGAGCCGATGGTGCGGATCGGGCTACATGATCTCGCACTTCTTGAGGAAAGGAGAGGATTGAGCAGCTGTAGCGGAAATTCTAATTGAGAATATGCAGCAAGTGCTGATGACATGGCGCACGGACCAGATAGCTGAGCTTCGAAACAGAATCCAGTCTCTCCAAAAAGGCCAAGGAAGAGAATCACGACCCACGAGCGGGCGGATTTTTTTGTGTCCTGATTTGTTTTCTGCTTTTCCTGGCCGCACTTGCAGAAACTGAATTTCGCACATCCATGGAGGAAGGTAGAGCCGGCAGGCATTGAATAGTGAAACATTTCGTGTTCCATTGAAACGATATAGCGAGCACGCAAGACTGGCTGAGGAAGGACGGAGAATGGAAGTGAGTGAATCGAGAAGCGCGGCTTTGTTGCGAAAATCGAGAGCGGGCGAAATGGGGATGCGGAGGACGCAGAGATCTCGCAACACCAAAGAAATCATCAATAATTTGGAAATGAGCTGCATCCAGCCGGCGGGCGGAACAAAGGGGTGGGGCAAGATGTTATAGTGAGCTGCACAGGAGGCGCACTAATCGACTGGAAGAAATGCGAGGAACCGGGAACGAAGCTACTAGGGGTACATTTTGTCTTTGTGGAAAGAGAGTCCGAAAGCACGGGAAGGCAAAGTGATAGCGAGAGCGAAGCAGGCGAAATGTACATGGGAGACCAAGTGCGAGATAACTCGGGGAAGCCAGAAACCATCCTTTCCGGTGCGTTGCCTGTAAGCCAAATTTAAATTGAGAGTTTCTCATTCGTCCATCTAGGTCAAGCAGCAACTAGTCAAGATGGTGGTGGTTCGGAGAAAGGGGAAACGTGGCGGTGGCTGAACTGTGAAGGATCCCCTGATGTACGGTGTCACGTCTTTCACAAATATTGAACACTTGATTCCCCGAAAGGTTGAATCGTGTTTTGGGCCGCCGGGACTTGGAATCAGGCGAGCGAATGCTGAGCGGTATTTGACTTTGGCCCGGAATCCGCCCTGGAGCGTGTTCCGCGTTGGTGAGGATATAGACGCGTGCTTTAATTCGAGCAATCTTGTGAGGCGTGTTTGAGATGGAATTTGAGTCGGCAGAGAAATCTGAGGCGTTTCGAGTCGACAAGACATTTAGTTTTTGAGCGGGTTCATAGGCGGCGAAGATCTTGGAGAGGACGCATGAAGACTGCCACGACAGACAATGTTGACCTCGTACGGACTTGTCTGGAAGGGTGAATGAACTTGTGCGCTGCCTTTAATCGAGGCGGGAACAAAGAAGAGCACGGGCCGCAGGTTCTGGCGGGTACGAGTACGGTATCCTATTTCAGAAACCCGCCGATACCGTGAGGCGGCCCGTGTCGTGCCAGTGGCTTCGCTATCAATGAAGTGGGAACCCGTGGTGGGCATGTGAATTGCACCGGCGCCCCAATTCTCATGTCGGTCACTGACACTGCCTGTTTCCCCTTCCTCCCATCCGCAGCTTCCTCGTGCCTTGAATGCCTGCAGATCGTCGTCGATCCACGGTTGACCATGCCAGGGCCAGCGGCCGTCACACAACCATCAACCTTAACGGTGCACTGCCTGAACACATGCTCGCCTAGTTTTGTTGACTTTTTTTCTGCAGGAGGTAGAGGAGGCACTGGTGGCGATGGCCATAGATATGGGACTGGTGGAGCTGGAGGTCATGGCATGGGACCCACTGTCAATGTCGCGGCAAGAACTGTCACCATGCACAATCCGCGACAGGACATCGATAGAGGCACGTCATCCACTGTTATTAAGAGACCCGCACGCTGAAGGAAGCTGTAGGCATCGGTATACTGCACCGTGCAGTCGCGCCGGAAGCGATTCACGACTCTACGGACAGTTTCCCGCAACCAAAATGCCATCCAGAAACGCGCACGAAAATGCTTAAAAATCTGCAGAATTGGGCACTGGAGCCGAATTCTGAAACCACGGTCCTCTGGTTGTATGGCCCCGCAGGTGCAGGGAAATCTGCCATAATGCAAACTCTGGCCAGCCAGCTTCGGGATGCTGGCGTACTCGGTGGTTGCTTCTTTTTCAAACGCAACCACCCTACACGAGGAAATGCAAAGACTCTGATCCCCACAATCGCTTACCAACTCGCCCTCGCTGTTCCGTGGCTGCGCGCTTCGATTTCCCAAATCGCAGAAAATGATCCCTCCACCATTTTTCGATCAATTGCGACCCAAATGAAGGCGTTCATTTCCGACCCTTGTCGTGCCCACGTGAATCGCCGTTCCGTGACAATTCTCATTGATGGCCTTGATGAATGTGAAGGGCACGATATGCAACAAGAAATACTACGTGCAATCTGCAACTTGTCCTTCAATCACCCAATTCCCGTTTTGTTTATCATCGCCAGTCGCCCAGAACCACATATCCGCGAGATGTTCGACTCACCGCTCTACACTGGCAACTATTGCTCGTTCAATGTGAACCAGTCATTTGCTGATGTTGGGAAATACCTCAGTGACGAGTTTTTACGGATTCATCGCGAACACAGCACCATGGCCAAGATACTGCTGCCATGGCCTTCGCTCGATGTCCTGGAGGGCCTGGTTGAAAAGTCTTCCGGCCACTTCATCTATGCAGCTACCATCATCAAATTCATTGATGACAGAAACTATCGGCCAATACAACGGCTTGCAATGGTCCTGAGCAGCAGCAGCCAGGGGTCGCCATTTGGTGCACTCGACCAGCTCTATATGGACATCCTGGGATCTGCTCCAAGACAGTCCGAGCTCATGCCCATCTTGTGCACCATCACGAACTTCGAGTTGACACTTGCCGAAATTGATCAGGTCTTCAAGTTTGTGGAGGGAGAAACACGGTTGCTATTGCGTGGGCTGCATTCTGTGCTCCAGTTACCATCCAAAGGGAATGAATTCATATCCACTCACCATGCATCGTTTCTCGATTTCCTCAATGATCACAGTTGGTCTCACAATTTTTACATCGGTAGTTTGGACCATCGGATGGATCTGGCACGGTCTTTCCTTCGATGTTGTGCAGATCGACATCAGTCATGGGGTGGGTCCCCTTTTGATGGGCCACGGTATATCCAACTTGTTCCAAAACACTGTCCATCTCACCAGTCCTCAAAGGCGCCCCCGGGAACACTTGATCCCATTCCTCACCTCGTTGCCTCCATCAATTGACCTGTGCCCGCTCATTGCATGCATGGAGCCTGATCACATTTTCGCCGTGAACAATACCAAATTTAAAGACATGCTGTCCTGGCTCAAAGTCAGTTTCATTTCGGCACCTGTGACATGAATCTTTCTGACACCTATTCAGAGAATACCCTCTGTGCCGCAGGACTTGATCAAACTGTGGGAGGACTATATATACATGGCCTCGATGAACCCACTCAGTCCTACTTGGTTGGTGAAGCACATCGACTCCCTGAGTTCTGAACTTTGCCAAGTTCTTGTGGCATCAGGGCTTCTTCGTTATGGTCTTCACAACATACAGCAGCTGCTGGATATCACATGGGATGAACTGAGAACTATCATTTGCAGTCTTCGACCAAGCATCCCTGAAACAGGATATCGAGGGACACCTCGTGAGATTCTGCAGGCAATCATTCCATCCGAAAATCAGCGCTGGATATGTAGGGACATTGCATTGAAATGTATCCACAGAAATGTGAATGCTCCTGGGGATCGCAGTGGAATGAGCATCAAATGTGACGAGTGGTTGGTGCCATGATCCAAATAGACGATTTAGCTAACACTTTGTATAGGTGGCATCTCGGGAATGTGCTCCAATACTGCCCACCTTGTGATGCACTGTATCACGAGTTTCAATGCATCCCACGTCCTGTGATGAAGTCTTACTTTGAGGACTGGTCATCCCGGAATCTTGCAGAACGAATATCCCAGTGGCTGGAAGTGAGGCCTCAGTGTTTTCAAATCTGATGCTGATGCTGATGTTATAACTTTTGCTATGACTAGTCATTTGATGATCTGACACTGGAACTCGCCGTCTTCTGGAAGCAAGAGATCTTCCCTCTCTTCGCTGCCAGCCGTCGGGCTGCGTAATCGAATACTTAGGCATCATCACATTGTCCCCGAGCTCGAGAGAGCGAGGGAGCATTAGCATGATGGAGGCAAAGCGGAGTTCAAAACTTTGGAGCGAGACCATCAGGTCGTTATCATGGACGGCCATTGGACCAATGTAACTGATTGCGGACTTGAATAATAAATATTCATACTTCATGGAATAAATATTTAGTGTAGCATACCAGTGAAGGAGTGATATATATGCCCGCACTGACTGGAAGAACGCCACAGGGAAAGGTGAAAGTGGAAGTAATAAGAGGACGAAGATAAAGGACAGAGGTGATGACTTGAAGCATGGGAGACAATCAGATCCGAGAGAAATAATTGAAGCGTGTTGAGGATTCTGAGTCTTGCGGTGTTGAGTATGAGTCGGTGAAGGTTTCGACGAGTGTTTTGATTCTGAACCGTATTTTGAGGTTTTGGGACGTTTTCTGAATCTCGAGGTTTTCAGTTGAGCGTTGACTTGGAGTCGATGACGAGGGAGCACTTCAAGGTTGATGCGGCACCGTTGTTTGAGCACGACAGGTAAAGCTAACGGAATACGACAGAGAGGGTAAAGTATTGAGGCGAACTCGAGCCAAGCGCGCACAAGCAGCATGGAAAAAGCGGGGTGGAGGCTGAAGGAGGTGCAGGCGCAGAAATTTAAAAAGGCGGGCGGACGGCGAATCGAACAGCCGAAGAAGTTGCAAGAAAGGGAATTCCCGAGCAAGTGATGCGGTCCGTCAGTCGGGCGGGTGTGGTACGGTGCGTGGGGGGATGGCTGGGGAGCGAGGCAAGTGGAATGCAAAAGCAAATGTGTAGATAGACGTGGAACAGATGTCATAATCACCAGTATCTCGTATAGCAGAGCAAGACGGGCACCATATAAAGAAATATAGATTAATTGATTCGCCGAGGGTTTGAATCGTGTTTTGGGTCAAGTTGACTGGTCGCCTCACCGAGAATTTTGAGGGGCAGCAATGACTTTGAGTGAGATGTTTCGAGGCTGAAGGATTTTTGAGTCAGCGAACCCTGCGGTCAACAACCATATGAAGTTTGATTAATCAATCCCTGTCTCAACACAAAATCAGGTTTAAGCAATGCTCTGTTTAACCTGTTTAACAGTGAGGCTATCCAGAACCAGTTCAATACAGGATGCATCTATTGTTTATGTCCTGTTCTGTTAAACCAAAAACATCACCTCTTGTCAGTCTCCTCCCCGTGGTGCTGTTCTGTTAATCCATTTTGTTAATCAGAGCTTTGTTAATCCGTTTTTGTTAATCAAAGCTTTGTTAATCCATTTTTGTTAATCAGAGCTTTGTTAATCTGTTTTTGTTAATCAGTCTTGTATCTTATCAAGCAGTGTATTGCTTACTTTTTGAATGCACCAGTTGTCTCTAAGTGCAGTAACACTTGAACCGTGTTGCATACAGCTGCAGACTGTAGGCAGTCAATTTGGACATAGTGAGGTTAGTGGGTGCCATCATCGAAATCATGTACCTTGTGTGATGCACCGGTGTCAGCAATTACAAAATTTGCACAAACAAGGCTGCTCTGATTAACACTCCTGTTAAACCTTGAATCTGGGAGACACAAAAGGAGAATGATGCAAATTGTGCTCTTCTGCACAGACGGTGGAAGCCAAGTTTCTGAAAAATTTATTCAGGTTCTCATGCATAGTCCCCATGGATTGAATCACTGTTGGAAGAATTCCAGGCAAAGTCCACTACTATATAATCCCAACATTGCAAGTATTCCAACAGTTTGGCTGCCCAAATACCGGTTGACCAATGCTTCTTCAACTTGGACAAATGTATTATATCACAACTTCAGATCATACAGTGCATTGCTGATTATATCCACCATTTAGAAAAAATAACATTGCCTGATGGGGAGTGGTTGCACATTGTGTCAGAGTGGCATATTCTCTCTTCCTCTACCTGGTGCTTGAGCTCATTGGTACCTGTCTATTATCACTGATGACTCTCTCTCACACCCAAAAAGGAAATGTTCTTGGTATGATAAAAACTGTCCATGAAACTGATAGTATCATTGCATGTTTTTATTTGAGCTGAAACTACGAGTAACAGTTGAAATATGAAGTGAAATGGAAATAAGTACTTCCAGAATCACTTTCAATGACACAAAGAATGGTAGTTCCTTTTTTTCAGGGTCAGACTCACCCTGTGGAGTCTGAATCACATACTGATGTGACCCCTTTCGTGCAAACACAGGATAAGGCTTTGGGCTTCAGATGAATTTTTGTGGATGAGCATATAAGCTGTGTTTTAAGTGGGATGTTACTATAAGTTAGTTAAAGACCTCTACTATATAATCCAGATACCGAAGAACACTCAATGAGATCAAATGGTCATATGATTCACTTCCACTTGAACAAGGCACCAAGTTGTGAACATATGATAAGGATTTAGGCTTCCTGTGAATTTTGTGAGGTGCATAGGCATGTGGGCCATGGATCAAGCAGGATGCTAACAGTATCTCGCCAAAGGTTTCTACTATATAATTCAGATATCATGACGCACTTGACATTTGGCTGGGGTTGCATATCAATATTGTGTTTATTCATGACTCTTGAGCACAGATATCAGTCTCACTCAGTGGTGAGAGTACCGGACTAGAATGCTTTAGTCCAGAAGGCTACCACAACATGTCTCAAGTCCAGTGTGATTGTGTGGTGGCACAAGCTTGTTACATCACAGTCACAGTTGTCACCAGGAACGTTCACCTTACTTCTGCACACATTCCACACACTTCCTTGATTTGCTCTCAAGGAAATCATTACAACATCTCAGCTACTGCTCTCTTTTTTGATTTACTGCACCAGTGACTTCCAAATTTTTCTTGTTTTATGTTAACCCTGAAAGGGTGTTGCTATAACTGCTACAGTTTCCCTAGTTTGCAATTTCACATGTGCCCCAAGCAGCATGTTTTCAGGGAAAAGGACACACCAAAGATGCCGATGACGCTGTGTCATCCCTTTATTTAGGAACACTAATTTCGTTTAGTGCTGGCCCTGTAGCAATTGTGACTGTGTCGATTGTAACATATATATTCCTGCTATTCCTGCTTCACATCCACCAATGCCTTAGTCAATTCTTGCCCCACTGTCTTTCTCCCTCTCTTTCTTTCCATGTTGAACAATTGCCTCTTCTCTGTGATTGAGTCTCTCAGACTGACAGGCAGCAAGTCTCAGATGAAGGGTCAAGTGCAGCAATGAATCTGGACACTGCTCATCAGCAAACTCCCCTTGCCCATCAAACATGTCATGATGCACCACTACATGGGCCACTATCTGGCCGGCCCTTGCATGAATGTGGGCGCATCCAATAGTCAGGCCCTTGGGCAGTGGTATCAATATGTGCAGCATCTCTTCACCAATTTTCCTTTCACTGATTTCCTCTTATATTGAAGTGCAAAAGAATTGGCCCATCTCGATTGCAATGGACAGTACCACCCATCACTGCTAGTAGAGAAGATCTGGTCGCAACAAACAAGGAGCTGGCCAACCTTCTCATAGCCAGAGAGGAGCTTGCACCCACTCCAAAGCCATTCCATCAATGTAGCAATGCCACTCCTTCAGCATCTGCGTCTAGGTCAACTCACTATCAGCCACTTTCATTGCCTACAGCATCACAATATCGAACTGAAGTACTTGCTTGTAGACTGGCTCCAGATCTATTGGTGAGGTTCTGAGTTGGCGTTGTTGCTATCAAAACACAGGACCTTGACTTCTGCTATATAATCTTGGCTGCATCCTTGATTGAACACCTGCTTGTTCTCTCCTCATGTATAAGAGGAGACAAATTGAGCTCATCAGCCAGCATGCCCATGTTCCGATTCAGAACCCAACTGTGAAATAAGTCCAGCACACCAAAACTTCTGCAGCTGGTAGCTCTGTCCACACACATGTTCTTCACAGATTTCCTGTGGCCCAACCTCTGCACCCGTTGCATTTGAATCCAGATCCTATAATTGTTGAGAGCAGGCCAGAACCAGCAGTTGGGTTTCCAGAAATAGCACCAACAAAATCCACGATAAAAATGTGAGAATTAAATGCTGATCCCCAATGGACTTGATCACCAAAAGCAGGTGATCCGAGAGCACAGCTGCCAGGTGGTCCACACAAGGCACATAACTTCGATGATGACCTCCTGTAGTTTACACACCACTACAAGTCAGTAGCTGCTTCTCTTGCATCTAAAACCTTTGTTAGGCTGTAAGACATTACGACAGTAACAACCTTGCCCATGTACCCAAGAATTATTTTTGAGCCGAACACATCTATTCAAATGTGTCACGGCCCGATAAGCAGGTTAATCAAAGCATTGCTTAAACCTGATTTTATGTTGAGACACAAATTGATTAATCAAACTTCATATAGATTCTTCTGCGGTCCTGTTTTGAGCGCAGAGACTTGTGAGGCATGTTTCTTCTTTTTTAGGGGTTGGACTTTTTGAATCGACAGGAATGAGTTGAATTTGAGTCGGTGCGATTCGGGATCCGACTTAGCATGGCGAGGATTACGAGTTCGAGTAAAGACTGTATTGAGGCGCTGGGATTTGGATTTGAGAAGGCGCGTGGAGTAGAGTGTGTTTTTGGCTTTTTGTTCTTTTTTTGACGCGTGTTCCACGCGGATGGGTGCGTCTAGTCGGCGTGTGTTTGGGTAGGATGAATGCGAGTTGGCGGGGAATTTGAATCGGCTCGCCAAAGGTTTTGAAGGGTGTGAGTTTGAGCGAGTGGAGGTTTCGAGACGCCGAGGCGAGAAAGCCGACAGTAGGGCAGGGACCGGAGTAGAAGTGTCATTGCCAGCGGTGCCGAGACAATTTAGGCCCAAGTGCGTGGAGAGGACATTCGCAAGTTGCAGACCAAAGTCGTAGATGTCCAGTCGCAGGCGAGGCCCGGATGGGGTTGAGAGGGGTAGGAACAAGGGGGGCGATTCAATGCGTGGGTCAAGTGGAGTTAGAGGGAAGCGACGCGGGGAGATACGAGGCGAGAGGCTTTAGAGGAAAGTGAGAGGGGTACATGGGACCGATGACGATTGCCACGACGAACAACTTGGAAATAGTATGCAATCACGACGACGACAGCTTTCCCCTCTTCGCATGGAGTGGATGATAATGAATGCTTTGCCGACTTGAATCGAGGCGTGCGGTCGTCGGAAGCAAGGACAGTAGGTAGATTCGTGCTGGGCCAAGAAAGAAACCAATGACGTCAATTCATGCACGCGTAGAAAGGCAGGGTCCAGAAAATTAATGAGAGTCTTGATTCATCGCTGCCGTCCCGACGCCAGCTCGCGGAGGTCGCGGCGGGAAGCGAGGAGGGAAGTGTGGCGGTGCCATCGGTGACATATGGAAAGCCGGAGCAACACGCTTTTTTAGCGAGATAGCCGATGTTCGGACCTTTGATCGCCGCCCTTGCCGGTAACCGGGACCCCGGGACCTGTCCTGCCTAGTGTAGGCATGTTTTGTAGCACATACAACCGTATCTTTAAGTATATCAAAGAATGATTGGGTAGAAAATTTTGCAGGAGACAATGACACAGACTATGAAACATAGGCCTATTCATATTGGCATATATGTTTGGATGTAAGAAATACTGGACTACTGCATCCCAGGGAGATCAAACCATTTACAAAAGTGGTTGTATATATGCTGTTCAGGGAAGTTGTCAAAGATACTGGACACATTTTCCTTTTGAAACAGGTCAGAGACATCCGGCAGGAAACAGCGGGGAGAAATCATATGGGGATATCATAATTTGAGGATCGGTGAGCAGAGTTGCAGACCCTTGAGAATTTGTCAGGCCATATATCGGGGGAATGAAATCAAAAGTACCTTGCAAGCCGCCGGTCTTCAAATATTGTAGGTGTTGCGTGAAGCCCAAGAATTCAGCAATGTGATAAAGTTCTTCACTGTTGTCCAACAAAGGATTGGCATCCCCAGTGTGGACAAATTTAACGAGAGTGTCCGATCCCCCTTCGATGAACTCCTCGACCAACTAGGTCCTTTTTATCGACGATGTGTTACTGATGTTGCTGCCTGTGACTTGGTCGTGACAAACGGCGATGCCGGCACGCACAAAGTGCAACTCTGGAATCTCGAAGGGAGGATGTGTGCTGGCTTGGGAGAGGAAACGATTGATTGCAGAGTATGTGAATTCCATGAGTGATGCTGCCCAGTATAGGAGGTTGGCCTCCACAGTTTTGGCATACTCATCTGCAGGTGTGTATCGGGTAACAACCAATTTTTCGGCTACTACATTATTGCTACACTGGCAATACATGCATTTGACTGCTGCTAGTTCGGTTGGAGTTGTTCCTAGCCCCTGTGTAGGCAAGTGTGTGAGTGTCAGGCTGATCAGCCGACTGAGGTGTGCGGATTTGAAAGTCCCAATACCGAGGTTTGTCAAGAATTCAACTATAATCGAGCCCCGAAGTGCATGGGCAAGGTAACAGGTGAAGAATTGGACAATCTCGGTGTTATCAGACCCTAAAGGTCTGCGGAAGCTGAAAGAATTCGATCCGCTCTGAAGTATGCACATCTGGATGATCGGACGTGAAAATATGGGAATGGGCTTACAGGACCCCGGTTTATCCCTTTGAAGGTTAGATCCCGAAATGTCCCAATTGGCTCATTTTTGTCCGAACCAGTTTTGGGGCAAGGAGGCCAATTTTGTCCGAACGGGGCCTAACATATTGATGCCGTAATGCGCCAAAATAGGCAATTTTTCGCTCCCATGACACAAAAAAATAAGCTGAAATTTGTTTTTCGCTCTTTTTCGGCTCCTTTAAACGAGGTTGCCACGCTGCGAGGTTTCTTGACAGGAGAAGCTGCTCCCTGCCTAAATTGATGTGCTCTGAAAGGTCGGTCAACTGACTCGAGAGGACCAATTTTGTCCGAACTGGATCTAACATCCCGGACGCCAGACCATAAGTTTTGTCCGAACCGCACCTAGGTTTGAGGCCAAAATTACCCAAAATTTGTCCGAACCGGGATCAAACCTCTCAAGGTATAAACCGGGGTCCTGGGCTTACTGTGTGCTTGGGAAATATCTGACACTCCGTTAACTGCTAACGCCTTTCGGAGCCTACTGCAATCCGGAGAGATGTGTGTATTTTCTGGAAGACTCTGCTTCCGCGATGGTGGTGGAGTGTTCTGGTGATCCGGGTATGTACAAGTCTGGCAGCCACTGTGCACCTCATTTTGTTCTCTGTCCTTTATCTGAGATGGATTTCAGAGCATGCCCACACACAAAGAAATACAGACAATTTTCCACACCGAAGCAGACAGCCGCCCAGCTGCCGCCGACACGGAGGCGGAGCGAGCCGAAGCAGCCGCCTGGCCCACTGGGCAAGACAGGTCCCGGGGTCCTGGTAACCGGCAAGGGCGGCGATCAAAGGTCCGAACATCGGCTATCTCGCTAAAAAAGCGTGTTGCTCCGGCTTTCCATAGTGACATGACCAAGAGGTGCGTGATCGGCGGATCGTGGCAAACGTTCCCACGACCACCCACCCCCCCAAATAAGGAGATTGTTTGGGTCCAACAAACATCGGCCAGAACGGCAGTTATCATGTCTCCCTCTGTGCATACCACGACTCCTCAGTTAAATGTTCTGCCAACCTATTTCAAACCTTCATGGGCTTGACAAGACATCTGCAGACACCAGTACGCTGCTTTGAGTTGCACAAAGGTGTGATCGGAGTTTGCCGATGCCTTTCACGTGGCGACATCAAAGGCCAGCATCAGCCGATCACTCACCTCTTGGACATGACAGATCGCCTCATTTCGGGCGTCACGGTGACGGTGCTTGCTTTCCCCCACCACCGACCACGCCTCTCCACTGCGCCGCCACATCTTGTGTTCTTCGCATTCCTTGCGGTCGCCTCTTTTCACGTCTAGATTTAGACACGGCGCTAATACCAATCGTCCGCCCTGCTATGCTGCAACCCCGTGCCGCCTCCCATATACTTCTGGCGCGCGTCCGCTCTCTGTGACTCGTCTGCTCCGGATATCTTCGTTTTCGTGCAATCTTCGTCTCGCGCCTGCTTCCCGCGGAATTCATGCGCCTTTGACAGCGAGAAACATGTCACAGATCCACCTCTTTCAGCTGTGTTGTCTTCCGCCTGCATCGTTCCGGCTCCTTCGTCTAAGTTTCGGCAGTGACATTTACTCCCACCTCCTATCTTTCTACGGCTGAAAATCTCCCCATCTGCCCTTGCTTCCGCATCGATACGGCCGCGCTGGTCAATTGTAATTGAGAGACTCGCCTGGTCTCGAGGTCTTGCCCTCTCAGCCTTGCAATACGAGTCCAACTCCAGTTTCTTTGCCTTGCGGAATTCCCCCCCGCACATTGAATGCGCTCTGACTCCGAGCCATGACTATTGGATTCCCGAAAAGACCAAAATAGGAGGGAGGGATGCAGGCGTTTGGTCACCGCGCGCGTTTTTCTCCCCATCGACTTGGACCGAGGCCCATCCCGTTTCTTCACTCCATGCTTGTCCCGTTCCGCGACTCGCTTTCTTCCATCCGCAGCTGCGATCCGCTTCGTACTTCCGCCTCGCAGTATTTCCTCGACTGCGACGCTGCGCCTGCGGTGATGTACATACATTCGGCGCCCACCACGCGTGCCCGTGGCTCCCGTCGCTGAGGGGCTGTCCTTTTTTGCGCTCCCTCGCCGCCGCCGCTCCCACTTTCCTCACCATCCCGCCGCTGCCGTCCTCATCCTCATCCTCGCTCACTAGAATTCTTCCGTTTTCAATACTGAATCCAATAATCACTGCATTCCGGACCCCCGTCGGCTAAGCCGGTTGACGTGGGTTGCCGCCGGTCGAGCTCAGCCGATCCCCGTCGGCTGAGTTCGCCGAAGTCTTGTCGGCCAAATTTCGCCGACTTGGGCTGACGCATGGTCGAGGTCGGTCGACCTCAGGTCCACCGGGTTGGTCTACCTGCCTTTCCTCACAGAATGGATTCCTCAAGCCTCACTCTTGCTCTGGTCCTGCGCTCTTCGCTTCCTTTCATGGTTGCTATAGACAGGACTAAATTGAGATATTGATAAGCTTGTTGATTAGCCGGCTGTCAGCATAGATCAGCAGCGAACCGCCACAAGCATGAGCATTCAGAACGGCATCGCGGCGACTTCGGCCACTTGAAAATGCTACTAGCATCCTTTCAGGTTCACCAAAAATTCACAGGCAAGCTTCAGGCCGCACGCATCGTCCACGAAAGCCGTGGCCGTGCTCGCATCAAGCTCAGGGTGATTTGGCGGCGATTATGGCAGACCGCAGATCACGATGCCGAAACCTCATTAAAGTCGATCAATAATGGGTTGCAATGCC
Source organism: Mycena sanguinolenta (assembly GCA_014462675.1). Taxonomy (NCBI): domain Eukaryota; kingdom Fungi; phylum Basidiomycota; class Agaricomycetes; order Agaricales; family Mycenaceae; genus Mycena; species Mycena sanguinolenta. The sequence goes on along the minus strand of JACAZH010000003.1, from coordinate 996,117 downwards.
TACAGCACCATCAGGTGTCATTCTGCAGGCGCTCTAATATGACCGAGGGTGTCGACTAACGGCGGCATAGGTGGCTTACCCCAGGTGCGCCGACGTCTGCCGACGGGGGGTCGGCGAAGCCTTGGCCGACGGACCCTCGGAATGCAGTGATTAATCTCGCTCTAAGCCTAAGCGCCACGTCGGCCAACAAAACCACCACCGTGTCGCTCTCCTGTCTTGCCGGTTGGTGGTGCTTTAGATTCGAATTCGCTGCATTTGTTCTCTGGGCTGCGAACGACGATCTTCGAGGGCTTCGTCCGTCGGTGATGGAGATATCTCGCGGATGTCATGGATCGCACGGAATTCCAGCTTCCAGGCTAGGTTACCTCGTGTGCGAGTCACTAATTTCCCGCAACAAGAGCTGAAAGGCACCTGTTAATATTAAGCATTAACTAATGGTGCGCGGGTATGAATGTAAGATTTGACCGCGGTCCGCCATACAACGCGACCGCACCTCCTTCCTACCTAGTACCTCACTGCTTCGTCTCATCAAGGCAGGTTGCCGTTTCTTGAATTGTCGACAGCGTGCTTTCCGTCCCGGCTTGCTTGCCGAGTTCGCATTCGGGTTCCCGTTTCGAAGAGGTTATACCGGGAAAAGAGTTAGCCTTGGAATGCCAGTTCGAGCTCGCGTTGCGATCTGTGTTTGAGAGGCGAGGAATTCGAGTTTGAGTTGGCCTTGGAAGTCAAGTTCGAGTAGTCGAGAAGTTCAAGTTTGGTAAGCGAGGATTTTGGTTTGTGGAGATGATTCAGAGGAGTTTGTATCAGGAGGAGGGTCGGCGGGGGGTTGAAATGTTTGAGGAGATTGAAACGAGAGAAAGCGGGATGGTGGTGAGGCATGTGCATGTTCTGACTCAGAGTTGGTTTGGCAAGAATTGATATTATGGGCGAGATTTATGAGTGGCGAGAGTTATGATTATGATGCGATCTTTTGAGCCCTGTTCCAAACCGGCGAAGATTAGCTTCTGAGTGGGCTAGGGGAAGTTATTTCGAGGCAACGAGCATTTTGTTTCGAGGCTCGCTTGGTTTTGTTTTGCCGCGGGCAAAATTTGATTTGCGGTGAGTGTTTCAACTTTTGAAGCGACTTCCATTCGGGTCGAAGTGGGAGACGGGGACGAGAGACAGAGGGAAGCCAGACGATGTCGTTGAAGCGAGGTAGAGTTGGACCAAGGCAGAGTCGAAGAGACCAGTTCGAACGGGAAGCTGATGAATCACTGCGTTGTGCTGGGTGGAATCATAGAAATCCTTATTGATAAATACTTGAATTCGGAGGCGATTTTAAGTCTGAATCGTCAGGGCCTTCATGTTGCATTTAAACTGTTCGAATTTGAGGCCTGTTTTCTTCTCTGCTTTTGAGTTGAAGTACAGGGAGTTCGGGTGCGAGTTGATTTGGATTTGAATCTGGAGCGGATTTTGAGACCTGGTTTGAGGCAGGATCCGATTCGGCTTCGGGACCTGCATTCTGGGGGGCGCGCGTGTGTTGAGGAGGCGAGGATTCAGACGCGTGAGGCGAGGTTCCGAGCTGCGAGACCATTCACCACATGGCTACTTCAAGGATATACTGGCCGATGGCGCACGAATGATGCGTCACTATAGTAGCCTGACCTCTGCGCATTTCGGTCTTCGAACGTTGCTTCCGCCGACACAAGGACATTGCACACTCCAGATTCAACGCGAAATAGGCGATGAGAGGAGGAACATCGCAAAAACAACTCCTGCCAGAGTGCTTCTGGATCGGGCCGAGAAAGATATACTGTATCTTTCCCTTCAAATCGGTAGTCACGCGTCACGCACCCCTATTTCGATCACGAACTTTGGTCGAAGTCACGCGTCACTCAGGCCTCTGTCGAACCTCCAGACCGTCACGCAGCCCCCAAAATTACCCCTAAAATGCCAAAAAGGCAAATTTTTCGAAATTTTTCGTTTCGGTTGCCGAAATTTTCGAGGTGTCCCGCAAAAATTTGGTGGCTGCCGAAATGTCGAATAAATAAAACGTGTCACGCATCACCCCCCATGTCGAATTGAAGGAAAAGATACAGTAGGCGGGTTGGCCGACGCACCGAGATACGCGCCATTCATAACGTCGGTCATGGGCTCACGACAAGCTGGCCGCAAAAGAGAAACAAATGGTCGAAGATTACGAACTCAGGATCCAGGCACTCAATGATCAAATAAATAATGCGCAGCAACAGTCCTTGGCCGTCAGGGCTGCCGATCACACCGAACCGACGACAGTGCTCGTTCGCTCATGTCTGTGGCCTGATTTCTCGTGAAAACGGCCGTGAAGATCGCTGTGAACGCCATTATTGGTGGTATTTGGCAACAATAAACTGTTAGCGGACGAGTTCGGAGCGGGTGGGCACGGAGATGTGCCCAAACGCGCCGCTAAAGTACAGGCAACGTGACGCTCAGGCTTGCGCCTTCCTTGCTGCATGCTTCCTTGCGGCGCTCTTCGTTTTGCCCCCCATCCACGGCCGAGCAAAGAGCGTACATCCGCTCTCATCACTCCCAGTAGCTCAGACTTATGTTATATTCGCAGTCGTAGTAATAACTTTATCATTTGTGTACGAACTACAGTGATAAACAACGAAACACACCTTTGGAGGACTGGGATGGGTCAGCCATGAAGTGATACATGGTGCGTGAAAACAGAAACAAAAGTATTGTAGCGCGACAATGCTTCATGGTGAGGTGGATCATCGAACCAGCGCGGGACATATATGCTGTACACTTGCACTCACAAGATACGTATGCACGTATGCACCCCCGGCGATCGCGCTGGGACCGACGGCGACGGCAGACTCAAACTCTGATTTGGTGTTTGCGGGGACGGAAGGAGGGAGAACTTCAAGTTCTGAGTCATGGTTTGAGCCGAATCTCGGGTAGTTTTGTGTAGCGTTTCGACTCGCCTTTGGCCTTCAACTCGGATTCCGAGACGTGATTTGAGTCGATCTGGGAACGAAGCAAGCAGAGGAAGAGGGTGAGTTCGAGGAGGCTTTGAGCCATACATGAAGATGTCCTGAACAAAGTCGAGGCGAGCTGAGCTGAGGGGCGGGGCGAAGATGGGGTAGAGGATGTATGAGGGGCTCCAACGACTGAGGAAATTGCAGGAAAGTGACAGGTGACCATTCCGAGTGATGGGGTCCACGGGGTGGGGCGGTACCATGGGTTCAGCACGGTGCGCGCGAGCAATGAATGCGAGAGATGAATCGATGACTGAGAGCTATGTGAGCCGAGAGCCAAACAGAGTCAGAGTCAGACTCGAGACCGGCGCAGATGTCTGACTCGAGACCGGCGCGAAGACCAGCGGATGCGAATATAGATGCGGTCTTGTGGACGCGTGTGTGGGAGGGTGCCACGAACCAGTTTCTCGTAGAGCGGAGATATAGAAAGAGCGAGGCAGGCGACACATAGCAAGGCGGCCTACACATGGAATAGCACGGCGAACTGGATTGCATGGAGAGGGGAATGGGAGACGCGGGGAGGCAAGGTCCCTTTGTGTTGCGTTCGATGGTCGTGATTGACGAAAGCGAAATGCGGCCGTGTGTAGATAGGGTCTGGCGGCGGGTGCGGACGAAGATGATGCACGAGCTCAGATCTCAAAAAGCAGCCAAGATACGATATTCGAGGCTATGACACGGAGGGAGGTGGATGGATGGGTAAAAAGCAAGCGGAGGACTGTGGCACGGGGGATGGTGGACTGGGAGTGAATGCAGGTGCGTCGGAGAGAGCACTTTAGAGAGGAAGGAGGGAAGAAAACAGCAGCGATGTCACCAGAAGAGGCGAGACGATATGCGGACACTTCAATTACTGGAGGTTATTAAAGGAAGGATTGGGGTGCATGGAACAGAGTGAACGCACGACGACGATCTCCGGCTTTCCTAACATCCAATCGATCTTGAATGCATGATGCGCTGACTTTGGAATTCAGGAAGGCCGGTTTGAATCCCGTGAAGCTGAAGGCAGACCCAACAAGAAAGAATCGACAAAGACACCAGCAACGGCAACCGCCGATGTTGATTTGGAATCCCGTCCATGTGCGAGCGGCAATTGAGCCAGTGTCTGGACTCCAGAGGTATTTGTGCCACGACCGTCTTTGATCGGGTCCATGGCCACGCGAACCCACCTCGTCGAGGTCGTTGCAGGGGAAATCACGACGTATCCCTGCCCGAAACCAGCCCTTTACTCTCATCGTCAAACGAACCCAAAAACCACCCGTGGAGTGCATGTACAGCTTTGGAGAAAGGCCTGGGGAGAACGCCAGTCGGTGCCGCGTGAGCGGCGGAGGAGAGCGAGGACAAGCGAGATGGTGGTTCGGAGAAAGACTGAGAGCCTAGAGGGAATGTGGTGATGCGTGATAGATCCGCTCCCTGTGACAGATCCGGTGGTGTCAGGCGTCACGCATTTCGGCGCTTGCTCCTGGCCACCACCATCAACAACATCTCGCTCTTTCCGAGTCGCCTTCGAGGGATGGCGTCACGATTCACCTCGTTGACTGGCGAGGCCCTTCTCTCGCTCTCGCGGGTACGTCATCCACGCCTCGTCTTCGATTCGGCGGTGCCGCACTTTTCCTCGTGCGTTCTCGGGTTCACTGGGTTACTGGCCATGGGGTCAGTGTTCTCGTAAGCACACGGTTTTGGTGCCATCGCGAGACCGGTCCCTCTCCTCTGTCTACCGACACTTGTATCTTTGCGCTCGCGCTCCGTCACACTCGTCCACGTCCAGCGCCTGCACCCCTCCCCAACACCTGCGTCTCCCAGCACGACCGTGGATCTCACGACTCTCTTGCGATTGCTTCGTTGCCACTGATCCGGCACATTCACAGCCGTCTGTTCGCCCGCATCTACTTACGCCGTCTAAAATACCACCTGCTTTCTACGTGGGGCAATTCCTCGTCAAAAACTCCTGATCGATCGCGATTTAGGTGTCCACAGAGCGAGGACACAACGGATGAGGACCAACGGTCGAAGCAAGGAGAGCAAGGGAATGAAAGTGAGCTCCCTGTCCGTTCCTGCTCTCCCTGCCCTCCCCGCCTTCCCTGTTCTGTGCGTAGCCTTTCTTTGCCTACATCATTCGCTTCGAGCGACTTTATCTCCTTTCCCTATCTCCCTTTTCCATTCCTTCCTCTTCCGTTCCTTCTCCTCTCCGCTCGCTGCTTTACTATAGGTCAATCCACATCGCGCGCTACATCCACCCGACGCACAATCATCTGGATTGCGGCCTCACACCTACTGAACGCCGGCGTCTGCGGCCTCGTCTCATTGGCTCGGTCGCATGCTGCACAGCTCGCGTGTTGCCGACACCCTTTCGGTGCTATCTAGACGTCTCCCGCACGCTGCGCTAGTTGAGTGCTGTCGCATAGGTATGTACTGGTTTCGTTCATCAACCTATGGCAGTAATAGTGTAACAGTATTATTGCAATCCGATTGAAATTCACGCACCTTTGCTGGAAGAAAAACACTCAACATCATGCCGATTTACTAGACCAGAAAACAAACACAACTTGCATGTTTGAGAAAATACACAGGTGCTGAGGTGCTGAAAAACACACGGGTGTCCACGGAATAAAATTCACTCATGGGGTGCGAAGAGAGAAGAAAGGCAACACCGGATCGGCGAGTGTGACATTTGCCGAGCTGCCATCAACAGATCAAATGATCCCCAGACACGGCAACTTCAGTCCTGAACATTCACTTATTAGTATAATCTCATACATGTTTCTGTTCCATCTGGGCGCTTGAGTACAATCCAACATTATTTTTTGAAAGAATCAAGTCCATTACTGTGCTCAGTCAACTTCTGGATGCGAGAAACTTGGGTTCATACAGATATGACTATTTTTCCTCCAATTGTGAGGTTTTGGGGATGCTTAATGCCTGTGGTTGTAGATTCTATCAGCATTTGCTTGTTAACAGTGACTGGACCATATCTCTGCAGTGCTTACTTCGAAATTGCCACTTACCTGTAATCTGCTTCGTGCCGAATTTAAAGTCCGACAGCCGCCAACACTGTCACGATGTGACTCTGATTTCGAGACATGCCTTGTGCGATTTCCAACCCAAGAAGGCAATGGTTTTTTTGCTCCCGAGAAGATGAATGGTGGTTATTTTGTACCTGTGCATTTACTGCCTTGAGGAGCCTGTGCTATTTTCCCCTTCACTGTCATAGGTGGTGTCATAAAATTTGCCAAATGTGAAGTTGTGCATTTTTGGAGTGTGTTCGACTCAACTAGCCTCATTTTTAGCCAAACAATGAAAGTTGTGTCGTAAATAATATTGTTACGCTATTACAACCATATCAACCATTCAATGCCATCACTAAATCCGCATCTGTTTGTTGAGCGCCTGTCAGGAGCTCGTGCGGGATTTCTCCGCTTCGCCCACTCGCCAAGATATCTTCTCGCTGCGCCTGATCGATCAGTACGATTCACACCGAACAGTGTTCAAGATCGGGGAGAGCAATATCGTGCGTACAGGGGTCATCGTTCTGTATCACCGACTTCATCCAGCTGCCGAGGAAGGAACCCGTGCCGGGTCTTCGGCGATTCTTATTCGATTCTGATGCGTGTGTTTTCACCCTGCCGTCTCGCTCCCGCGTGGCTGACCGTACGTCGATGGCATTGCACTGAACCGGAACCGCAATATCCACGGTTTCAACTCGTAGGGCGCGGGGCGGAGAGCTTTGGTCGCACATCCCAGGCGAGTGCCCTTTTATTAGACGTAGATTGTGCGTACAAGTATATCTGCTGAAACAAATTTTAAAATTGTGATTTATTTGCCGCCAATGGAACACGCGACGACGCACGCCACGCATGAGAGGCAATGCATTGTATTTGATCCTTTCATTCTATTCGACTTCCGTTCAGTTCCAGCACGGTATTAATGTTTTGCAGAGACCTGAGTGAGTTGTTGATGGCGGGAAGGCAGAAGCTCATCCATCGTTCAGGGGCGTAGGTCCGAGTCGCTCTACCTCATTGTGAGTGCATCTCTGTACTAAGTTTCCTTTGTTGCATTTAATCTGCGTTTCTGTCAACCCAATATATGTTTCTCATCCGATGCGCAGAGTCTGCAAAGAATGAGAGAAACGGGGACGTTGTAGGCCATGGATACTATCATGCTTCTTTGTACTCTGAATCGACTCGGTCGCTGATCCTAATACCAGCAGGATGTTCAAATGCCCCCCGGTCTGGCGGCGTTATGGACGACCATTCGGCGAGAATATGCTGTGCACGTTTTCGGGTATATATCGGGCAGTACTCTCAAAGCTCTTGCTCAGCGTAAAGTGCGCTTGAATTAATTCCAGTTTCAGTCGTTCTTTGTTGCTAACATTGTCTAATGGAATAGTGAAATAAGGAGAGCTTCGAATCTCCAACTGTTAAGAGGCGGCGAGTTCTAACCCTAAGCACCATTGGAAGCCGTATTCGCGCGAAATAATCACCATAGGGTATCGAGGCGGGGCGTGTTGAGCCGGTGAGGGATTTTACGCTTTCAATTTGATGCGGCACTTGTTTGAGCGGCGTTTTGAGTTCTCGAAAGATTTGACTCGATGAGAACTAGTGTCTCCAATGGCTTGTTTGAGCTTCCGATCTGAAGATATTCCGTCGCTAGTTGAGTGGGCGGAGAGTCTGGAGCAAGGAGAATTTTGAAGCTTTGCCGGTGGGCGAGGCACCCTTGGAGTCTGCACAAATATTGGATACTTGATTCGTCAAAGGGTTTGAATCTTGTTTAGAGCTGCCGTGACTTGCAATCAGGCCGGGGATTTCGAGAGCGCATGCTGAGGCGGTATTTGACTTTGATCCGGAATCCGTTTTGAAGGCGTGTTCTGAGTTGGTGGGGATATGGTTGTGGGCGTGTTTTTGGTCGGATTTCAGTCGGCTGGGAAATCTGAGGCATTCCGAGTCGACAAGACATTCAGTTTTTGATCGGGTTGATAGGCCGCAAGAGATCTCGGAGAAGACGCATGAAGATGCCACGACAGACAACGTTGACTTCGTACGGACTTGTCTGAGAGGGTGACTGTACTTGTGCACTGCCTTTAATCGAGGCGGGAACAAAGAAGAGCACGGGTCACAGGTTCGCAGAGGGGTATGAGTAGGGTCTACCGGCACGAGTACGGTATTCTATTTCAGAAACCCGCCGGTACCATGACCCGGCCCGTGTCGTGGCTTCGCTATCAACAGAGTGGGAAGCCGTGGTGGTCGTGTGAATTGTACCGCCTCACCAATTCTCATGTCGGTCACTGGCACTGCCTGCTTCCCCTCTTCCTCCCATCCGCAACTTCCTCCCGACTTGAATGCCTGCAGATCGTCGTCAATCCGCGGTTGCCCATGCCAGGGCCAGCGGCCGTCAGACAATGGTTAATTACATCAGCGGTGCGACCTGAAGACCTCGGGAGCTCGGTATGGTTACTGATCCTTGTGCAGGAGGTAGAGGGGGCCCTGGCGGTGATGGTTTTGGCACTGGTACTGGCAGAGCAGGTGGCCATGGCATGGGTCCCACTCTCAATGTTGAAGTCTCGACCAGAAGCTTTACCATGAATAATTCGCAACAAGACGGGGGAGAGAGGTGTGTCATCCACTGTAATAAAATCTCGCATGCTAAAGGCAAAGCTGTAGGGATTGAGATTCTTCATCGCACAGTAGCAGTGGAGGCCATTCACGACTCTGCAGAGAGCTACCCACAGCCCAGATACTATCCCGAAACACGCACAGAGATGCTGCAAGATTTACGCGGATGGGCGCTTGATGATATGGCTCGGAGATCCGAAACCTCCATCCGTTGGCAGTATGGCTGCGAGGATCGGGGATGCCCGATTCTTTGGCTTCATGGCCCCGCAGGCACCGGTAAATCTGCTATCATGCAAAGTCTGTGTGGCGACCTAGAGACTGCCGGACAACTCGGGCGGTTCTTTCTTCTTCAAACGCGGCCATGCCACCCGCGGCAACGCCAGGACCTTATTTGCCACAATTGCTTATCAGCTCGCGATCTGTGTTCCGTGCTTTAGGGCTCCAATCGCCCAAGTTGTGGAACACGATCCATCCATTGCCATGCGAACAATCGCGGTGCAGATGCACAAACTTATCTCAGGGCCTTGTCGTGGCTACAAAAATCACAGACCTGTGACAATTCTCATTGATGGCCTTGATGAATGCGAAGAGCAGGATATTCAGGTCGAGATCCTACGCATAATTCGGCACTCATCCCTGCCCTCTCGCTTTATAATCTCCAGTCGCCCAGAAGCCCACATTGGTGACATGTTCAACTCACCTGTCTACGCTGGGAACTATTTCTCCCTCAATGTTGAACAATCATTTGATGATGTTCACAAATATCTCTGCGACGAGTTTTCGCGCATCCACCACGAGCACAGCACCATGGCTGGGATCCAAACACCGTGGCCTTCAGTGGATGTGCTGTGGGAGCTCGTCTGGAAATCCTCTGGCCATTTCATCTATGCAGCGACAATAATCAAATTCATTGATGACAAAAACTATCGGCCAACACAACAACTTGCAATAGTCCTGGGCAGTAACAGTCAGGGGTTGCCATTTGGTGCACTCGACCAGCTCTACATGGACATCCTCAGCTCTGCTCCAAGGCAGTCTGAGATCATTCCCATCCTGTGTGCCATCACAAACTTTCTGTTGAAGGTTGCTGAAATTGATCAGCTCTTCGAGTTCGTGGATGGAGAAACATGGTTGCTATTGCGTGGGCTGCATTCTGTGCTCCAGTTACCATCAGAGGAAATACCCTTCATATTCACCCACCATGCATCGTTCCTTGATTTCCTCAATGATCAGAGTCGGTCTCACAATTTCTATGTCGGCGGTTTGGACCATCGGATGCATCTGGCACAGTCTTTCCTTCGACGTTATGCAGGTCGAGGTCAACCATCAGATTGGTACCCCTCTCACTCTGGGTCATGGTATATCCAACTTATTCCAAAACACTGTCTGTCTCACCAGTCCTGAAAGGCGCCCTGGGGACCACTTCATCCCATTCCTCACCTCGTTACCTCCATCAATTGAGCTGTGCCCGCTTGTTGCACGCATGGAGCCTGATCACATTTTCGCCCTGCAGTATTCCAATTTCGAAGATGTGCTGTCCTGGCTCAAGGTCAGCTTCATTTTGGCACCTGTGACAAGAATCCTTCTGACACCCATTCAGAGAATACCCTCTGTGCCACAGGACTTGATAACACTGTGGGAGGATTATGTATACATGGCCTCGATGAAGTCATTCAGTCCCACTTGGTTGGTGAAGCACATTGACTCACCAAGTTCTGAATTTTGCCAAGTCCTTGTGGCATTAGGGCTTCTTAAATACGAATTCCGTGGCATCCAGAATCTGCTGGAGATCACATGGGACGAACTCAGAATTATTATTTGCAGTGGTCAACCAAGTCTCACTGAAACAGGATATCAAGGGACACCCCACGAGATTCTGCAGGCAATCATTCCATGGGAAAATCAGTGCTGGATATGTCGGGACATTGCATTGAAATGTATCCGCAGAATTGTGAATGCTTCTGGGGACCATGGTGGAATGGGCGGCAAATATGACTGGTTGGTGCCATGATCCAAACAGATGATTGGGCCAACCTTTTGAACAGGGGATGTCTCTCAGAACTGCTCAAACAATGCCCACCTTGTGATGCACTGTATCGCGAGTTTCAACACATCCCACATTCCATGCTGAGGTCTTACTTCAAGAACGGGTCATACTGGCATTACAAGATTGGAAAATCAATATTCCAGTGGCTGGAAGTGAGGCCTCACAGTGTGTTCAAACCAGATTCTGATGCTGATGTTGCATCTTTTGCTATGACTAGTCATTCAGCGATCCAACATTGGAACTCGTCACCTTCTGGGAACAACAGATCCTTTCTCTCTTCACCACAAGTCCTTAGTCGAATACTTGGGCATCATCGCATTGTCACCGAAGTTCGAGAGAGTGAGAGAGCATCAGTGCGACAAGGGGAAGGTGGAGTTCAAAACTTGTTGGAGCGGATTGAGCCAAGATAGACTAGAATAGATTTTGATGTACACATGCCAATCATTCACATTGTCTTTGACCACCATCGTCTTGCGTCACGCGTGTTGTTCGCCCTCCAGTCTCTAGATTCTAACAGGTTATGCGCCTTCCATGCACCACTGCCTAAACAAATCATCCACTGGGCCGCTTTTCTGTGCCTGCTGTTCTATCGGAATAGCTATCTGGTCTTTGTGCCACTCGTCTCATCCTCTTTGTCTATCACCCCAATTTCAACTCTTTCACCATGGTTAAACCCTCAGACATCCCTAAACTTACATCTACCAACTACTGGACCTGGAAACCTGATGCCGAAGCTCTGCTTATGGCCAAAGGTCTCTTTGACACTGTCGACCCCAACCAGGCTGTTCCTGCTGGTGTAGCCCAGCTCCATAAATGGACTGAGAACAATGCCAAGGTTTATAGTCTACTGTATCTCGCATTGGATGACCCTGTTAAAACCAAGGTCAATAATGCCAATGTCCAGAGGAGTGGTCGCCTCCTTTGGGGTACACTCGAGTTGATTTTTACCACCTCAGACCCGTCCAATCACACTCTTCTCATGCCGTGCTGATCGATGTGCTCCGAACCTATACCAAAACAACCAATCAAACACTCAAACCAACAATCCAAGGCTTCCAGAAATAGCGTAAGCCACTGGAAATAAGCCAAAGATGTAGAAAGAGCGTAAGCAGTCAAGAAAGTACAAGACCAGACGAGGGTCAGTCCCTTGGTCAGGGCCTAGATGTAGGTTGAAGGGAAAGGTTAAGGTACTCCTTGAAGAGAAAGCGACCTTCACCGATCAGAGCTACTGGAAATAGTGATCCAAGTAGTATCCAAGTGATGGATATGTTGCTGCCCAAAGAAACTAGACACCAACAAGCAGAAAGAGCAAGTATAGGTGTTGGGAAATAAGCTGTCCCCAAGCAATGTGTGTGAGGCTGTTCCTCAGAAGGTTGGCAATCCAGAAATAGTTCAAAGATATGTGCAATATCCATGCAATCCGTACAATCCATGCAGCAATGTTCTCTCAATCACGTTCAAAACATTTCCAAAACCCAAAACTTCTTATTCCAAATCCAAACAGAAGGTTCCACAATGGCAAGTCAAATAACTGACTATGCACAAAGCGCCAACCCCAGAAATAAGCCCAAAATCACAAGCGTTATGCTTACTAATACACGGGTGATTCTGTACCCTACAAACGAAAAGTCTCTAACTATTTATACAGTGTCCACAATCACATGAAATAAGAAACATCCTCCTGAAATAAGACATTCAAACCCTCAACCCTGGTCCTGGGCCGTTTATCTGTTGGCAGATACTCCGCATGAGTAATGTGATTGGGTAGCTCATGGGAAGAGCCTTTATCCGGTCAACCCACAACCCAAGGAATTTGAAATCCTGTCCGATCAAAACTGATGCCTTATTTCCTCCTGGAATATTGTTCTTTATACACCCTGTCCCTCCTTCTAGAGCGTCAGGATAGTTTCCTGAGCTCCGTAGCTTTTGAATGATATCCAATACTATGTCCTTTCCCAGACCAGTTCCCTTATTCTGTAAGGTATGCTATTCCAGTCACAGATCAATCCCATCAAGGATGACTGCTTCAGTCCTAGTAATTTGGAACCGCCGGAAATAGATGTTCCAGGCCTTCCCCAGACATCACATGAGTTAGACACGCATGCGCCACTATAAGAGACAAGGCCCAATAACCCCACACGTGGAAATAAGTATTCCACACTTGTTCCTCCAAGAAGGCCCAAGCATGAAATAGTCCCTCTTCAATGTTTATGGGCTATTACTCACTTGCACTTTTACAGCTAATTGCAGTACCGAAGGTGCGAACCAGGAAATGTCTGTTTTGCGATATTTTCGAAGAATTCCTGATATCTCAGCCAGTTCTTCACCGATTCACATGAAAACTAGATAGATCTACTCAGCTAATTCATGCACAATTAGTGATAGAAAAACATTCCTGAAAATATTCTGTGATAGGTATTTTCTGGTTTTTGGCTATTTTCGCACCAAAAGCTGTCTAGCATGCCAAGAACATGTCCCAGCGACCTAATATTTTAAGACGGACAACATATTCAGCTAAATAAACATGTGATAAATCCAGAAAGGTGGATAAATCATTTATAGTCTCTCTAATCCCCTCAGATACATTTGCCATTTTTTGGCATTGAGAGATGTAATGAAGAATACATTTATCTAGGAGTTTCATATATTTCTGGCTCCATCACATGTTTCCCTACCTGAATATGTTGTCCATCCTAAAATATTAGGTTGGTGGGACATGTTCTCAGCATGCTAGACAGCTTTTGGTGTGAAAATAGCCAAAAACCAGAAAATACCTATCACAGAATATTTTCAGGAATGTTTTTCTATCACTAATTGTGCATGAATTAGCTGAGTAGATCTATCTAGTTTTCATGTGAATCGGTGAAGAACTGGCTGAGATATCAGGAATTCTTCGAAAATATCGCAAAACAGACATTTCCTGGTTCGCACCTTTGGTACTGCAATTAACTGTAAAAGTGCAAGTGAGTAAAAAGGATAAAGATGGAAGACAGAGATAAAAACTTGAAGTATGGGGGAGACTCAAATAATTTGAACAGTGGGTGGATGGCGAATCAAACAACCGAGAAAGTTGCAGGAAAGGGCAATCCCGAGCAATTGATGCGGTCCGTTGTATGGCGGGTGCGGTATGGTGCGTGTAGGAGATGGCTGCAGAGCAAGGCAAGTTGAAAGCGAAAGTTATGTCGGAGTCAGACTTAAGAGCAGTGCACAGTAATGTCACAATCGCCCTTATCTCGTATGCCAGAACAAGGTCAGGCGCGTGTCCACTCGCACCAAAGCAATCCAAATCCATCCTCAGTGCCTTGCGTTGCTTAAGCTCCCCTGCGCCTCACCTCCGACTCAGAGTCATGACTATTTGATGCCCGAGATGAAGACTAAAATGGAATGAGGGAAGCAGGCGTTGGTCACCGTGCGCGTTTTTTTTCGCCATTCAGCTTGAATCCATGCTGGTCCTGTTCCTTCACTCCATGTTTGTTCCATCCCACCACTCGCTTACTTCCATCCATCTGCAGCTGCGATCCGCTTTGTACTCCCGCCTCTCAGTGTTTCCCAAGCTGGGACACTGTGCCTTCCCTGATGTACATACATTCAACGCCCCGCCACGCGTGCTCGTGCCTCACGTCACTGAGGGGCTGTCTCTTTCCCGGTATCTTGCCGCTGCCGCTTATCTTCACCCTCACTCACTAGCATTGATCCACTTTCAATAATCAATGCAATAATTTCGCTCTATAAGCCTCACGGCCGCATTGGCCAACAAAACCACCGTTGTGTCGGTCTCCCCTCTTGCCAGTTGATGGTGCTTTATATTTGAATTCATTACTTCTGTTCTCTGCGCTGCGCACAACGATCCTCGAGGGCTTTGTTGGTGATGGTGTTTGTGCGTGTCGGTGATAGCACAGAACTCCGCTTTGCTCCCTCAGCTGGGTTAGCTTGTGCGCGAATCACTGAGAGTAAGAATTATTACCCAATTTCTCGCAAGAGGAATGAAACAGCAGCTGTTAATATCAGACAATTAAACAGTGGTGCACAGGTATGAATATGCAGTTTGATTGCGGTCCACCATACAACACGACCACGCTTCCTTCCAACCTAGTACCTCACTGCTTTGTCTCGTACAAGACAGGCTGCCGTTTCTTGAATTGTCAATAGCGTGCATTCCGTCCCGGTTTGCTGTCTGAGTTTGCATTCCGGTTCCCGTTTCGAAGAGGTTATACCGGGAGATAGCCAGCCTGGGAATGCGAGTTCGAGCTCACATTGCGATGTATGTTTGAGAGGCGAGGAATTTGGTTTTGAGTCAGCTTTGGAAGTCAAGTTTGAGTTAGCCTTGGAATTTGAGTTCGAGTGTGCAAGGAATTCAAGTTTGGTGGGTAAAGATTTTGTCTCGCCTGCATGTCACGCAGCCTGCGAGTGACCTGGGTCAGCTCGAGGCAAATACGTCATGCGCGCGGCAGTGTATATGTTTTCATTTGTATTCCTTTTGTTGACTCAGTGTTCTGCCAGCACTGAATTCGCGCTCCTTTCCTGGGGGCAGGTAAAAGCCCGGAGGATCCCACTGCTTCGCTTACTCGCCAAGCTATATCTCCGCCTCACTTGATTACTGAGCAGAATTCCCAACGAGCAGTCTTCAAGCGCCAAGAACAATGCCGCAAATGGGTCATCGTTATCTATCACCGGATCCATGGAAGGAACGCGGATGGCGTGTGTGCTAGATGAAAGCCGCCTTTTCAACAGGTCCACTTCTATTTGCAATAATAATTCCTTCACCCCTTTGGCGCACTGAAAGTGAGATTTTCAGCAACCTTTCAGTGCTGTTTTCTTTGCATCATGGAAGAGCCCTCAAAACTTTTTCAATTTCACTTTCGAATGAAATGAGACCGATACTTCCATCCAGGCTCAAAACTTAAATTCATGCTACATATTTCACGCTCAATTTGTGTCCATCACAACACACTACTACATTAATTGTCTCGTGGTTGGCGTGTTCAGACCCGTGGTTCTGAGCTGCACTTTGAGATGCTGAAAATTTTGATGCGACAGGGTTCGACTTGTGTTGTGGTTACAAGTTAAATAATATAACTTGCAGTTGCAGTTGAGTAGTGTCAATGTCTGAAGCATGTACATAGAACATGGCTGTTTAAATACTAGAGAGGTAAGGCTGTGAAGGTAGTAACTGATACTGAACATGTGCAGCTGTAAGTAACTAAGCTACATAATTGATATCAAGCATGTGCAGCTGTAAGTAACTAAGAGACAGAATAAATAGATAGTGATCACCATGTGGAGATAGTAATCACAGTGTGGAGAGAGTGATCACAGTGTGGAGACGAATACAAAAGGAAAGAAACAAACAGATAGGAATTAGTCCGGTTGTCAACAACACAGTACTTGTTATTCCAACAACTTGCATCTTACTTTGAACCGTGGAGGACTTTCAGTCCGAGGATTTTCAGCTGTGCGCTTTGTTTGGTGCAGCAAGCATTCTGAGGCGTGTGTTTAAGTGAGTCTGCGGAACTGCTGATTCAATGAGGAAAGCCCATTAGACGCAGCGAGGGATTGGGACCTGTTTTGAGTCAGCGAAGAGTTTGAGTCGCGTGGTGGAAGCGTGCGTCAAGTTGGACTGTTGGATTTTGAGACGCAGTTTTTCGCTGTGCCTTTCAAACGTAGTTTGAGCCGACAGGGTGTGTTTGGAGACACTGGTGAGGTGACACTTTTGAGTTGACAATGAATTGAGGTCTCAGGTTTGCGTCTTGAGCAGTGATTTGAGGCAGGCGGATAAGGATTTTAAGCCGTGTCTTCTGTCTGCGAGTATTTGGAGTCTGCCAGGATTTTGTGTTTGCAAAAAATTCAGCGTCGATGTTTTACTTGCGTTGGATTTGGGGCTGCGACCATCCATTCAAGCTGAATGCAGCGAGGAGTCTGGATCTGCGACAATTTCGGGGAACATTTGAGTTGGAGAGATAGAGGCGTTGAAACGAGAACTAGGAATCGAGGCGAGGAGGCCGGGAGCCAAAAACTTGAAACCTAGCGGAAGGAGCGGGAAACAGAGGTGGTCATGCAAGCGCGGGACACGCTGCGCATGAGTCCTGATAAACAAGTTCAGAATCTTTGCAAAAAAAAAAAAAAAAAACGGGGTAAAGCTGGGCGTGTTTGACTTCACTGGGATGGAGGTTACATGCGTCGGGGCAGTGGTGCGGATTCGGAACGAATACTGCGAAGCGATTGCGCGCGACGACCAGGAAGAAATGCTGTTCACACCTATTGGCGAGAAAAGAAATCTCGGATTAATACAACCACAACGGAGAACGCAGGTAAGACTCGAAAGCCTTGAAGCACTGACCTTCAGAGACGGATCCGGAAGCAAGGACCGCACGAGAGCACCGATGAAACGGCGTCGAACATGACGCAGAGGACTCTGAGCCGTGCCCTCAACACAAGGCAGAATGCTTGCGACTGAGGCAACCATCCAGCACGTGCTAGGCCCACACAGTCAGGGGGAGACGCACGCGATGCGCTTCACCTGCTAGGTGCGACGCCGGGGTCGGAATGTGTGTGAGCAGAACACGTGCGCTGGAGGACACGATTCCGCATGCGTGATCCAGCGGCGGAGTCGCAGCGAGCCGCGTGAAACGAGGCGCTGAATTTGGAGGAGAAAATGGTATTGAGACAATGAAATACGGAAATCGGAATAAGGGGACGCACCGTGAGAGTTGGAGCCACAAAATCCCTTCTCCATCGACTGTATTTGTGTTAAAATTCCTGATGGTGTTAAAGTGAAAGAAGAGGAAGAAGGACTGCGCACCTTTGAATGAGGAAGGGAGAGAAGAATCACCGGTCGATTTGCTGGAGACACAGGGGGGGGCAGCGCAACGCAACGCTAACACAAGAACCGTGGTGCACGAATACGCAAATCAATCAAGACAGAACGAGGAAGACAGCACGGAAAGAATAAATGTACCTGGTCATGAGACGCCTGCCGAATACTCTCTTTTTGTATTGTATGGTGTTCTACAAGTAAAGAAGCAGCTAAGATGAAGGGGGTCAGGGAAACAGAGTGCTAACAGAAGAACCGCCCTGCACGGATACGAAAAACGGTCAAGACAGAACGAGGAAGACATCACAGAAAGAATAAATGTACCTGGTCATAGGACACCTGCCGAATACTCTCTTTTTGTGTTGTGGGTGTACTGCATGGGAGCTCTGCGTTGGCGAATGAATCTGAGACCGAGAGACTAAGTATGAGTAAAGACGCGCGGTGGAAATAAAATCAAGGGGCAACCTACCAATGGGCAGGGAAGGTGGGAGGGATATTCAAATGCCCAATTGCACGACACCAGAAACGACACGGGGAATCCGAGCCACGCCGTCAACGAGACGCAGATTCGCGTCTGCGTAGAACGAATGCGGCCGAGATTAGAAGGGCGTCTGAGGAAACAGGGAGCTGCAGTTTGAGGCGAGAGCGAAACTTCGAACGAAAGATCGCGGAACGGGGAGTTTGGACTCATGGTCTAATGGTCGAAGAGAAGAAGCGGGCGCTGGGCACATCATCGGGAGTGTTACTTGTGAGTACTATCGGGCTGAGATCCAGCGGCCTTGGTGGGTGCGGAAGGAAGCGGAAGGGTGGCGGTGCATGATCTGTGACCGTTTCGCTGATGTCGGGCGTCACTGCATTCAGCACTTGCTCCCAACGGCGACGGCCAACTGGCAACGCGCTCTCGCTTCCTTCGAGTCGTGCTCCTTCGAGGGATGCTCCATGCGCGCTGTTGATCCGGCTCGGAACTTTGCTCCTCAGTCACGTCATCCCTGCCTCGTCCTCAATTCGGCGGTGCTGCAGATGCTCGTGTGCAGTGGATTACTGGCCATCGCACGTATGCTATTTCAGCGTTATCACAGGACCGACCCCTCTGGCTGAAAGCGCCCTTTCATCTGTCCCTCTGTCACACACGTCCACGTCCCAGTCGACAGCCCACTCAGCGCCCGCACTTTCTGTCACCTGCGCTTCCCAGACTGACCGTGGATCTCACGACCCTCATGCAATTGCTTCGTCTCCACTGATCCAACATACCCATAGCTATCTGTTTTCCCGCATCCACCTACGCCGTCTAAAATACCACCCGCTTTCTACTTGATGCACCTCGCGGGTGATACTTCGCCATCCTCACCATAAACTCCCGATCGATCGCGATTAAGGTGCCACAGAGCGAGGACACAACGGATGAGGACGAACGGTCGAGGCACGGCGAGCGAGCGAATGAAAGTGAGCTCCCTTGCCGTTCCTGCTTTCCCCACCTTCCCTGTTCTGTCCGTAGCTTTCCTTTGCCTACGCTTCCCACCATTTGCTTCGAATTTTCCCTCCCTTTGCTTCGAGCGACTCCACTTTCCATTCATTTCCCGCCTTCTCATTCCCTTTCCCTCTTTCCTTCCCTCTTTTGTCCGCTCGCTTTCCCTCTCATGGCATGATGCGCTATAATAGGTCGATCCTACACTGCGCGCTACATCCACCCAACGCACGACCGTATGGGTCACGGTCACGCACCTGCTCAACACCGGCGTCTGCGGCCTCGTCTCACTGGCTCGCATGTTGCCAGCATGATTTTGGTGCTATGTGTACGTCTCCCGCACGCTGCCTGGTCGAGTGCCCTTCCATAGGTATATATCAATTTCTGCTCATGAACCGTTCAATGCCAGCGCTAAATTCACATCCTGTTCTTGATCCACCAGCGGGAGCCCTGGATCTCTCCGCTTCACCCATTCACCAAGATATCTCATCGCCTCGCTTGATCACTCAGTACGATTTACACCGAATAGTGTTCAAGATCGGGGAGAGCAATATCGTACGTAGATGAATCATCACCCTCGCTCACCAGTTTCATGCAGCTGCCGAGAAAGGACCGCCCGCGCCGGGTCTCCGGTGATTCTCATTCGATTCTGATGCGTGTGTTTTCGCGCTGCCGTCCTGCTCCCGCGTGGCTGACCGTACGTCGACGGGAATCGCAATCGCAATATCCCAGATTTCAACTTGTAGGGAACGGGGCGGAGAGCTTTGGTCGAACATCTCAGACGAGGAATGCCCTTCTCTTCGAGGTAGATTGTGCGTGCATATTTATCCGGTGGAACAAATTAAATATTGTGATTTGTTAGCCGCCTGAGGAACACGCGACGTAACAGGCCACGCATGATAAGCAATGCATTGTATTTGTCTGTTTCTCCGTGAAGCTTCGTACAGGGTGATACAGATGCTGTTTCTTGTCCAGGATGTCACCGTCTCGGTTTCTAGCTCCCGATAATATTAATTTCGTGGCTTTCCCAGATATGATTTCTCTGCTTTCTCCGATACATAAGTTCCCCACAAGATGAACAATTACTTTCCCCGTGACGAAGATGAAGATGGACGGAATGCGAGATGAAGACAGACGGAACGGAAACCGCAGTAAGATGGGCGGATCGCAAGATGAAGATGTTGCGCCCTTTAGCGTGCGTCAAAATGCTGCGGGGCAGGAGAATTGTGAGGTTCGTTTGTGTGGTGCAGTCATTTGTTTCACGAGGATTTCATTTGTGCTGTGTTCTAAACTTTTGAAACAATTTTGGTTCAAGGTGTGAGTGGGGGGCCGCAAATGAGAGGCGGAGCAAAGCTGAACTAGACAGAGTCGCTAAATGAAAATGAAGATTAAGTGGAGGTGGAGGGCAGAGTCGAAGGGACGTGTTCGAACGAAAGCTCGTAGATCAAACTCCATTCGCACTCATAGAATGGGAGAGACGTTCAATTCTGTCATCGAGATCTGTCTGTTGGCACACTATAGTTTGGATTTTCTTTTGTGATTTGCTCCACTCAAACCATGAACGGAGTTCTCTTGCAAAGAGCTTCAAACTCCATGCCTCGAGCGAGTCCGAATCTTTTGCCTCTCCGTATCTCCCCTCAACCCTATCTATTTCAGGAACAAGACGGCTGTGCGAACACTTCGACGTGCGAAAGAAGAGGCTGTCCCGCACACACAGTCTCATACGACTTCTCTCTTCTGCCCCCCACAAGCCTCGCTTGCTTTCCGTTCTGCATTACACCACACGCTATACACACAGTACCTGTCGCGACGCATCCATGTCATGTTTCCCGACGTCCGGACGATGAATAATTACATCAATGGTGCGTGTGGGACTTGGAGGACTGAGGAGCCCGGGACGATAATCCATTTGATCGTCGCAGGAGGCAGAGGAGGTGCGGGAGGCCAAGGTCACAGAAGCGGTATAGGTGGTTCTGGAGGCCACGGGATGGGACCTAGCCTGGCTTTCGATATTCGTCCTGGTGGAAACGTCACTATGAATAACGTGCAGCAAGGCGAAAGAGGCATGTTATACCCTCATTCAATTTGCATGGACTGATCGTAAGTGCTAGGTATTGAGATCCTGCACCGTGCGGTTGCGTTGGAAGCGATCCACGACTCAGCCGAGAGCCACCCGCAGCCCCGATGCCATCCAGAAACGCGCACAGTTATGCTGGAGGATTTACGTCAATGGGCACTGGACCCGGATTCAGAAACAACCATTCTTTGGTTATTTGGCCCCGCAGGTGCTGGAAAATCCGCAATCATGCAAACTCTTGCTCGCCAACTCCGGGATGTCGGGCGTCTTGGCGGCTGCTTTTTCTTCAAGCGTGGTCATCCTACACGTGGCAATGCCAAAACACTATTTGCCACGATTGCGTATCAGCTGGCCCTTGCTGTCCCGTGGCTCAGGCCCACGATCTCTCGGAGTGTGGAAGAAGATCCATCCCTTGTTGCGCGGTCCATCACGACACAGATGAGAAAGTTGATTTCCCACCCTTCTCGCTCCCATCGACATCGTGATGCTGTGGTAATTATTATCGATGGCCTCGATGAATGTGAGGGACACAGTGTTCAGGAAGAGATATTGGAAGCAATCAGAAGATTCTCCAAGCATTCCTTTCCTTTCCGATTCATTGTTGCCAGTCGTCCAGAGCCACATATCCGCCATGTATTCGACTCGCAGTCTTATTCCGAGCATTATCACCCATTCAATGTGGAGCAATCATTTGAAGATGTTCGCAAATATCTCTCCGATGAGTTTTTGCGCATTCATTGCAAGCACCCCACTATGGCCAAGATTCCATCGCCATGGCCATCGTTCGACATCCTGGAGAATCTGGTCAACAGGTCTTCCGGTCATTTCATCTATGCAGCAACAATAATCAAATTCATTGACAACAAAAACTATCGGCCAACACAACGGCTTGCAATGGTCCTGGGGAACACAAGTCGAGGGTTGCCATTTGGTGCACTCGACCAGCTCTATATGGACATCCTCGGATCTACTCCAAGGCAATCCGAGCTCATTCCCATCTTGTGTGCCATTGCAAACTTTGACTTGACTCTTGCCGAAATTGATCAGCTCTTCGAGCTTGCAGAGGGAGAAACACAGTTGCTATTGCATGGGCTGCATTCTGTGCTCCAGTTAACAGGATTCATATCCACTCACCATGCATCGTTTCTTGATTTCCTCAATGACCACAGTCGATCTCACAATTTCTACATTGGTAGTTTGGACCATCGGATGGATCTGGCACAGTCTTTGCTTCGATATTGTGCAGATCGAGATCAGTCATGGCATTGGTTCTCGCTTGATGGGTTACGGTATATTCAACTTATTCCAAAACACTGTCCATCTCATCAATCCTGAAAGGCACCCCCCGAGAACACTTGATCCCATTCATCACCTCATTGCCTCCGTCAATTGAACTGTGCCCGCTCATTGCACACATGGAGCCTGATCACATCTTCGCCCTGTACTATACCAATTTTGAAGACCTGCTGTCCTGGCTCAAAGTCAGTTTCGTTTCGGCACCTGTGACAAGAATCCTTCTGACACATCTTCAGAGAATACCATCCGTGCCACAGGACTTGATTGAACTGTGGGAGGATTATGTATACATGGCCTCGATAAACCCATTCAGATCCACTTGGTTGGTGAAGTACATTGACTGGCCTAGTTCTGAACTTTGCCAAGTTCTTGTGGCATTAGCGCTTCTTGATTATGGTCTCCACAGGATCCAGCATCTGCTGGACATCACATGGGACGAACTGAGAACTATCATTTGCAGCGTTCGACCAAGCATCACTGAAACAGGATATTGGGCAACATCTCACCAGGTTCTGCAGGCAATTATTCCAGGGGAAAATCAGTGCTGGATATGTTGGGACATTGCGTTGAAATATATCTGCAGAATTGCGAATGCTTCTGGGGATCGCAGTGGATTGGCCATCGAATCCGATGACTGGTTGGTGCCATGCTCCAAAGGACGATTTAGCTAACCTTTTGGACAGGCATCATCTCGCAAATTTGCTTCAATACTGCCCACCTTGCGATACACTGTATCATGAGTTTCAATGCATCCCACGTTCCATGATGAAGTCTTACTTCGAGGATGGGTCATCCTGGCGTCATGACTCCATCGCAAAAACAATATCCCAGTGGCTGGAAGTGAGGCCTCATAGTGTTTTCAAATTGGATTCTGATACTGATGTTTGTACCTTTTGCTATGACTAGTCATTTGGTGATCCCACATTGGAACTCGTCGTCTTCTGGAAGCACGAGATCCTCCCTCTCGTCCCCGCAAGACCTTGGGCTGCATAATCGAGTACTTCGGGATCATCACATTGTCACCGAGCTCGAGAGAGCATCGGCATGACGAAGGCAAGGCGGAGTTCAAAACTGGAGCGAGAGCATCAAATCGTCAATTGTGAACGACCGTTGGACAGAAGTGATTGATTGCGGACTTGAATAGTAAATATTCTTCATGGAATAAATATTTAGTGCAGCATACCAGTGAAGGAGGGGTATTCACGCCCGCACTGACTGGAAGAGGGAAGTAAACGTGCATGTAGTAAAAAGGACAAGGACAGACGACAAATAAACCATGGAAGGACATTCGGATCTGAGACAAATAATTTGATGTGTGTTGGGGATTCCGAGTTCCGCAGTGTTGAGTCTGAGTCCATGAAGGTTTCAATGAGCGTTCTGAATCGCATTTTGACTTTTTGGGACGTTTTCTGAATCTCAAGATTTTCGATTGGGCGTTGACTTTGAGTCGATGATGACGGAGCACTTCAAGTTTGGTGCTTGGGTTACGAGACACAGTTTTTTGAACGAGAAGTCAAGCCAACGGAAAATAGGCGAGCGGGTGCGGGTCCGAGGAGGCATCGAGTCATGAAGTCTTGAAACGAACTCGAGCCGAGCGTGTACGAGCGGCATGGCAAAGAAGGTGGGTAAAGGAGGTTCAGGCGCAGAAATTTGAAAGGTGGGTAGACGGCGAATCGAACAACCGAAATGTTGCAGGAAAAGGCATTCCCTAGCGACTGATGTCGCTCGTGGGGTGGGGCGTACGGCGGGTGCGGTACGGTACGGTGCACGGGGGGAGATGAGTGCAGAGCGAGGCGAGTTGAAAGCGGAAGCAAAGTCGGGGTCAGACTTGAGAGTGGTGCACAGGAATGCCACTCACATGTCGTAGGCCGGAACAAGACGGGCGCCACATAATACAAAAAATATCGAATAATTGATTCGGCGAGCGGTTTGAATCGTGTTTTGGGTCGAGTTGAGTGGGTATCCGTTTTGAGTCGCCGAGCTGAAGATTTTAAGGGGCGGCGAGAACGTCGAGTAGGGTATTGAGTCGGCGAATCCTGCGGTCGTGTTTTGACTCCAGGGGCTTTTGAAGCGTGTGTCTTTTCTTTTTATGGTTCGGGAGTGAGTTGAGCTTTAAGTTTGTGCGATTCGGGATTCGATTCAACACGGCGAGGATTAGATTTTATTGAGGCGCCGGGATTCGAATTTGAGAAAGCGCGTGGAGCGGTGGTTCGCTTGACCCGGAGCGCGCTGTTTGTTTTTGTTTTTTTTCTTTTGACGCGTGTTCTGAGCGGATAGGTGTTTATTCAAGGGCATGGGTGACTAGGTAGGACGAACTCGAGTCGGCTCGCTGAAGACTTTGAGAGATCCGAGGGTGGGGCAGGGAATAGAGTAGAGGTGGACGTCGGGAGAAGTGGATGGTGCACTGTGACGAGATCACGGGCCGGGACGCGACCTGTGAGAGCGATGGCGGTACGGAGAGAGAGTGCGATCGGAGGTACATTGAGATGATATTTGTAAGCAGCAGCAGACCAAAGTCGTAAAGCTCCAGCGCAGGCGAGGCCCGGAGGGGTTCGAGAGGGGGTAGGAAGAGGGGTAGGAACGAGGAGGGCGATACGATGTGGGGACTAAGTAGAGTTAGAAGGAAGCGACGCAGGGAAATGTAAGGCGACATCAGGAAAAAACCTCCTTTGCTATTTTAGCACTAATGGCCGAACCTTTAGGTTTGGCTTCAGAGACGAATGCTTCCCAGCATATTCTCACGGTCCATATTCGGAGTGGCTGTGCTCAGCTGTGCGATGGGTCGTGTTTTCCAGCATATTCTCACGCTCTACATTTGGAGTGGCTGTGCTAAGCTGTGCATTGGGACGTGTTTTCCAGCATATTTCCCACGTTCCGCTTTCGGACACAGCTGCTGTAACTCACTCAGGGAAATCCGATGTACACTATGTGGACAAAATGATTGACCAGTGGGTTTTGCACCATATCTTGACAACTGAGACATCTTTTGGCACAAAATAAGCTGGTAAGTCGTTGAGATAGTTGGCGGCAGCATTTACCGCATATTGATGAGATCGGCGCACTTTGATCCGCCATCAGATGGTTGAAACAAAGAAATCGGTGTTTTCCAGCTTGATCAGGAATTTTTTGGTGGGAAGCCAAGTTGCTCATATTGAAGGTCAAGATGTCCCCTTGGATTCCACAAGTTGAACTATATAAAAATGTACAGAGGTTAACTCACTACAGCACTCACAAAGTAGCCAAAAACAGCTAAAAATGGCCCAAAATAGCAGTTTTGCAAGCTCTATAGCAAGCTAACCCCTGTATATTTTTGGACATTTCAACTTGGGAAGTCAAAGAGGGCACCCTGAACTTCAATATGAGTAACTTTACTTTCACCCAAAAACATTACTGACTGAACTCAAAAAAGTGGAAAAAGGCTGATTTCTCTGTTTGGTTGATTTTGACACCAGATCGAAGAAATTTGATTTCATAAATATGCAAGAAATGTTTCCACCGACTTTCTGGACAATGTGGCAACTTGGTTTGCCTTGAAAGATGCACTGGTCATTGAGAACTCATGGAAAATGCACCAGTCAATCATTTTGTCTACATAGTGTATCTGGGGCCACCGAAAACATTTCTGAAATGGTAAGTTTTGTGAACTGAATGATAAGCTGTGAGAAGGGTTCCACAAACTAAATCTTTTCTGGACTGAGTCCTGCCTTCATTCCCAACGCAAAATGTTTCGTGAATGATTTTTGATGCCCGGGAAGAGATGTTGCGGGAACGGTTCTCGCCTCCCCGAGACTGCTTCCTAAATCATTAGCGGAGAGAATAGCTTTTGGTGATCATTCACGTGTTGTTTCTGGGCCCTAAAACAGGTTTTGCAAACACAAGGATGGCGACCGGTTCTGTGGTGCCAAAAATGATGAGTTTCGGCAACAGTTCCGATGCACCCGGAACAGTTGCTGAGAACAAAAAATTTCGGAATCCCCCAAACTTAATTGCCGCTCAGTGGCAGCTGGGTGATGGCTGAGCGTCACATCTTCCGCGGCTGAGCCACAGCTTTGGACTTATTTTTCATTTGCCCTGTGTGTAGGACAGATCAGAGATAAAAAGTGGATTTTTGATTTGCCAGCTATGTGCTCACTTGACTTGGAAAGTGTACCAAATGTCTATAAACACCACTCACTAGTATTGTGCACATTCCTGAGCGTTTACAAGTGGTACTGGGCGTGCATCAAGGAGGCAAAAACTAAAGTCGGTAACTGCAGCTGGGCTGCCAGCTGCTGCTGTGACGCGTGTACGCACAGACACTGAGCCATCACTTAGCCGCCCCTGAGTGGCAGTTGAAATTTGGGAATGCAGAAACTTTTCGTTTTCGGCAGCAGTTCAGGTATGCCTGAGCCGTTGCCGACATTCATATCACAAAACTGCTCCCATTCTTTTTGTTTGTGAGACAAGTTTCGGAGCCTCATGAAGAACAAGTTCTTCACCAGCTACAACTGTTCTCTAAATCAATGATTTTTGTTGCAGTTCTAGGGTGGGCGGACTCGTTCCCGGAACCGGCATTCCCAGAGCATTTGGATTTGGGGAAGGAATCAGGATCTCCAAAACATCCTGTTTGAGAGCTGTTTTCGGGGCTCTTGTTACCTTGCTGGCACTTGACATTTTCGCAATGTTTTCGGGGGTCCAGATACACTCCCCCGAGTGAGTCACACGCAACATGGCATTTATCTTTTCTCTGAAATTTGAATTGTGGTGTGATAAAGAAAGGTTCGGCACCTGCCGTCTGCGGCCATATCCACCTCATTTTCTTCCTCGAAAATAATTGGGAGGAATTATCCGAATTCACAGAAAAGACAGCAAGGAAAGGTAATATCAAGTAACCGTGAGAGTACCGAAAACAAAACAGTTCAGAATACAAGCCAAGAACTGGTTAAGACAAATACAAGTAGCTCATGGAAGAATTGTTGTCAATAGCCTTTTTCCTCGACCACAATTTTTATGCTGCTGATGAAACTACTGGCAGCGAATGCACCAAGTCATTCAAACTCCGCTCGGGAATCAGTTACGTGCGGTTCCGAGCTGTTGATGCACGTCGCGGTTGCCATCAGCATGGCGTGACTCGGCTACCGGTGGTTGGTTGTCAAGTGCTCTCTCTTCCGCCCACCATGTACCCGCTCCGTCACTCACTTCTCCCCCCTGCGCAAACTACTTCTCGTTCTATATCGCTTGCTTTCTCTCAATGCTCAAGTTCAATTTTTCAAGAAAACACCGTTCCCGTGCCTCATCCGTAGCTGTCTGCCCAATGACACTTTCAAGCCCTGGCCGCAAGTTGCTCTCAAGATTCCTTTCTGTTGTGTGCTCTTACTTCAAATACCTCAATCGACGCTTAAAGGGTGTCTGGTTGCTCTGCTCGTCCACCTGTCCACTTCTTGGGCTTTGCCAACGTATCAAGATCCGAGTCGGTCGAGCTACAAGTCCAAGGATGCGAGAAGACGATCACTTGACATCGCACTCGAAAGCTTTCAGCGCCAGGTCTGCCCGGAGGCCGGGGGAGTATGCGAGGCACAGTACCCCATTGTGCGTCGTGCCGATGGATGGCCCACTCTGGAGTTGATGTTCCATACGGTGAGCCAAGTCAAAATTTATGATACATTGTCGAGACGTTCATTCGCAGATTTAGGTATTGTACCAGCACCTAGTTCATTGCCATGTCGGAAGGCTCGAGGTGACGTTGTAGCTTTGCGGCTTTCTATTCTCGTACTGATATTTGTCCTCACTACAGGTTTGCGTCTGGAATCTACGTCCAGCCCCCATCCCACTTACATACCCTTCCTGTCACCACCCTTCTCACCGTCTGACCGCCTCGGTTCTCATCGTCGCTCACGGTGCTGATGATGCCTCGGATTGTTATACTCATTTGCAATTTGCTGCCATCGATCTTGTATTGTGTTTGTTGTACATCCCATGTCTATATCGTAGTCTACTGCTCAATCCAATTGTTTTTCCACATCCATGATTTAATGAGGGATGATATGGACCAAATACCTGAGCAAATATGTAGGGACAAGTGAAGCAAATGGCGGAAAAGCTGTCGTGAATCTGTTCTAAATTACCACTAATTTATTTTCAACGTCACTAGAAAGCTAACAAACCTAAGACAACTTATTAGGCCAGATTACCGAAACTTTCTGGGTAATCCCACCTTATAAGTAAAGGAGGTCTTTCCTGATGGAAAGAACTCAGAGCAAGGAGAGAGGGGTACGTGGGACCCACGACGATTCCCACGACAGACAACCTGGAGATGGTACGCGATGACGACAACGCCGGTTTCTCCACCTCGCACGCAGTTGATGTAGATGATGAATGCACTTGCGCGCCGACTTGAATCGAGGCGTGCGATCGGTGGAAGCAAGGACAGCCAGTAGATTCGTGGTGGGGCAAGAAAGAAACCAATGTCGTCGATTCATGCGCGAGTGGCAGGACAGGGTCCAGAAAGTGAATTGGAGTCTTGCATCAACGCCGCCACTCGCGGAGGCCGCGGCGGGAAGCGAGCAGAGAAGTGTGGCGGTGCGAATTGTGACAGCCCCGCTGATTCCGGTGTCACCGTCACAGCGCTTGCTCTCTGCCACCCACCACGTCTCGCGTCTGCACCGCCCTCCCGCGCTTCGACCTCCTCTTATTCCTTGCTCGAGGTCTCTGTCATGCACGGAGATGTTCGCGGATGACGCGGATATGCAGATGAGATCGTCGGCCCCTGTTTATCGATGCCGGCTTCACATCCTCATGGGCGTCCGTTCTCCCGTCTGCTTCAAATCAGAACCGCTTTCCGCGTCCTCCTTCATGCAATCTGTGCGCCCCGCTTGCTTCGGAATTCCCGCGCTTTTAACCAATCGCATCCCTTCAGCTGTGATCGTTCGGCCAGTGACAATTGCTCCCTCTTCCCTTGTGACGGCTGAAAATTATTCGATCCCTTAGAATCCCAGATTGCTTCAGCGTCGATACCGACACGCCATTCGACAGAAAAACCTGCCTGCTCGACGCCTGATTCATCTCACGCCGCGACTACAAGCCCAGCAGATGTTATTTGGCGAATTCCCTGCGCATGTAGATGGGAGATGCCGCACGCTCCTCCAACTTCAAGCTCGGGCCGAATGATCAATATCTGAATCCCAAGTTGTTCAGAGACGATGACCAACGTGGAACAAGGGAGGCACGCAGGTGTTTTGTCCCCCCGTGCGTGTTTTTTCTTCTTTTGCTTTTCTCTTTCTCGCCTTGGTTCTCCTGTATACCATCCTCCATCTTCTATCAGTGCAATATATTCCATACTCCCAATTACTGCAAATCCGGTCGACACACCGGGCTGGCGCTGTGCTAGTGCCCCGTGCCGTGGCTCGGGCTCGATATCGGTGAGAGGGTCTCCTTACTACCTTGGCGTACTTTCACTCTCATCCACTACCATCCATCCGCTTACCACCTGTCACCGGCAAAACCAGTGCCCGTTTGTCCAGTCTCGAGGCAGATGATTTGTGCACGCGAATAAGTTTGAGTCGCGGACGAAATGTCCAGCTGCGGCGAATTTGGCCGGGCCATGCATTCAACTGCACAACCGTTGGTCCGTTCATGGTGTTGGTGTGGTGAGGCGTAGTGGCGAGTTACGATCAGCAGTAACAGTTCGACAGGAACCTTGACAGCGATACAACACTGAGACGGCCAGGCGCCAGCCCTGCTTTCGACCAGGTGTAGCATCTCACAGCACCGAAATTACCTTTCGCGGTTGCTCAACTG
Organism: Mycena sanguinolenta; assembly: GCA_014462675.1. NCBI lineage: Eukaryota > Fungi > Basidiomycota > Agaricomycetes > Agaricales > Mycenaceae > Mycena > Mycena sanguinolenta. The sequence goes on along the minus strand of JACAZH010000003.1, from coordinate 966,043 downwards.
CTCAGAGTTTTACGCCGGTATACAAGGGAACAACCTCGGGTCGGACCGCCAACTGGTCAAGCTTTTGACGCAGATCTCTTGATCTTGTCCACGACCGAAAAAGACGCGAAAGACGGTAAGATCACAAGATCAAAAGCTGAGGCAACAATCACAAGCCCACACTTCTGGCTAAAAGTATTTGCTTTTTGGAGGGTTTTTGGTGTACTATTGGAGATGTGGGCAGAGATAAGGCACGAACTGAGCCTGCAATGTCTTCATGGCTGGTTGCATACAACATTTTGCACAGGTCGATTCTTCGCTTTTGTGTCTTGTCATCTTGGAAGCATGGCGCCAAGCCAAAAGGATCAAAAAAATCACAAGATTTATGTCGAAATGCTGATCAGTTCTCCAGATCATCGTTCAACTGATTCTATTAGTAGCGACGGAGCCAGGCGACTGGGCGCAGAACTACGCAGAACTAGCAACGGAGTAAACACGCGAGTGATCTTCGTTACTGTCAAACAGTCACCGCCCATCGTTCTGGGCGAATCGGAGGGCAATAAAAGGGCGAGCGTTGGGGCTTGGATTCTTCACCTGGTGTCACCTCTTCGTCTTCGCTAGCCACCCCTTGTCTTCTACAAACCTCTTTATTCCCTTCTTGACTTGCCTTCATGTTCTTCAACAAGTCCGCGTTTCTCGTCGCCGCGATCGTGTACAGCGCTGCTGCTGGTCCGCTCGTTCCTTCCCTCTTTGAGCTGCAGATTGACGCCCCGCCAGCCCCGCTCCGCGCGCGCATCACTTCGACCGACGGCGGTGCCGCGAATGACGTGTCCCCTGTGAACACCTGCGATTCTGCTTCGCTCACGCCGGCCATCGACAACCTGATAGAGTTTGCCAATGACATCCAAGCGAGCGAGGGTTCCTTCGACCAGGACAAGTGCATTTCAATCCCACATCTCTCAGTCCCGCAGTGTTCATCTTGCCCCTCGTAGCTTCGTGTTCTTCGACCAGGGCAAGCAGGTCCTCCCGGGGATCATCTCTGACCTCGCGGACGCTAAGACCGCGCTCGGCGCAGGCGACCTCGCAACCGTCGCGAGCAAGATCCAGTCGGTCTCCGACGCCTTCAACACAGTGCCGCTCGACTTCGAGGACGGCGAGGTCTCCGTTGCTGATGAGAACATCGCCTCCATCACAAGCGACATTCTCACCGCATGCGCAGCACAGCTCTGAGCTCCCCGCTGCCCCCACGGCGGCCCCGGCTGCGGCTGCCACCGACGTCAACACGACCGCGAAGAAGATGAAGCTTTCCTTTGATGGGCTGTGAACGCAGCGAGGGGAGGACTGGGAGGTTGACAAATGTAGCCATTAGCAAACAAGGGATTGATGTTGTACGTACAAATCATAGCGAGGGTTCCAGCATTCCGCAGTCGTGATTGAGATAGATTGAGAGGTATCCTCGTAGCGACGATGCGAGCGCACTGTATTGTATCAAGATCAGAGGCGACGAGGGTGCCCCCTATACCTAGGGGATCGAATGACGCAGCGTCGTTGACGCTGGCCGGTACGAGGGTCTCGTCGCATCCGCGCCGTCTCCAGCACTGAGATTTGTGTTAATCAGGGACATGCGTCGTGTTTCGAGGGCTGTAATGGACGAGAGGGTTCGCCACAGAGTGTCAAGTTGGTCGCAATGTCGAGTCCGATCTGGAGGTTTGGGATCAAGCATTATTCGGCTATTGATTAAGCCGAGCGGGATTGACGTACCGTTTGGACTGTGTAAGCACCTCGCTATTTTCCCGGCGTCTGTCGGTGTCAGTCTGGCTGTGACGCGGCTCGGTCGTCTAGGGGAAATACGTTCCCGGCCGGTGCTTGAGACGAGAGAAATCGGGAGGGTGCTGAGGCGTGCGCGTGGTTTGGTTGACTTAAAGCTGGCTCGGCGTATGGGCTACCCAGACCAACCTGAATTTGGCTAATCACTGCGTTCTAGATGACCTTAGACTACGAAATGTCGACGCCCAGTGATGTAAGCTAGCAACGTCAAGCTGTGCCTAGCCGATGTCAAGTAAGGCGTCGCCACACCGAGTCTAGGTGGTGGCGCGAGAGACAACGTTGATATGAACGTTGATCTCCGTGGATTCAACGCAATCAGCCCTCGGGGAACGTGTTCGGCGAGCAGCAAGATGGAATGTACAAATAAGCCAACGCCAGCATTGAGGAGCAATGCTAATACATACCAATAAATATCGGAAGCATGCGATTTTGGGCGGTCAAGGATTTTGAGTTTCCGTTTTGCGATATTGTTGCGATTAATTTTTGGGTGAGGACTTCGAGGTGGCGAGGATGAATTGAATTGGATTTTCGGTTGTCCTTGGTCTGGGAGTGAGGATTTGGTTTTGAGCCGCGTTATCAGACATGTTTTTGGAAACCTGTTGAATCGGCGAGGATTCAATCCATGAGAAGAGGCGTGTTGGCAGAGTCGACCAGAAGTTTAGCCGGTGTTGGAGCCGGTTGATTTTGAACTTTGAATTCGGTTCTTGTCCACGCTTCGATGTTATTTGAGACTACGTGAGAGCGAGCAGAGGGAAGGGCTCTCGAAGCGACGAGACCAATTATGACATTACCGAGCGCAGAGAACTAGCGAGGATTCATACTGGGGCGCATTTCATGTCATACCGTCGTCTACGTGTTGGCTGGAAGATCTGCGACCAGCACAACACCAGCGCTACTCGGCCAGGTCGCTGCGAGAAGGAGGAAGTACTGTGGCGGTGCATCTGTGACAGGTCCGCTGATGTCGGATGGCGCGCAACTCGGCGCTTGCTCCCGGCCACCATCATCAACGACAGCTCTCGCTTCCTTCGAGTCGCCTCTGTGCTCCTTCGATGGATGGCGTCATGATTCGCCTTCATCCGCCTCGTTGATTTGGCGAGGCCCTGCTCTCGCTCTCGCGGGTGCGTCATCCACGCCTCGTCCTCCATTCGGTGCTGCACTTTTTGCTCGTGCGTTCTCGGGTTCCCCTTGTCATCGCAGGACTTGCCCCTCTCTCTGTCGACAGTTGTATCTTTGACATCGCTCTCTGTCTCACTCGTCCACGTCCAAGTCGACACAGTGACACTCAACTCAGCGCCCGCACTCCTCCCCGTCACCTGCGTTTCTCAGTACGAGCTTGTATCCATTATAGAGCCTGAATCCAGCATTGTGGCCGCGCATACCCTCCATGTCTGTGTCTATTGCAGTAACAGCTTCGTCGCCGCTGGTCCAGCATATGTATAAATATCTACGGACCTGCGACCCCATCCATCTACGCCGTGCAAAATATGACCCACCTTCTCCTGGTGCAACTCGCGATTGGATACACACGGAACGAAGACAAAGGCCAACCAGCAGACAATGGAGAGCAGACGAGGCAAGACGAGCGAGGGAATCCCCGTCCGTGTTGCTTCCCCCGCCTTTCCTTTCCCTTTCCTTCCCTCCTTTTTCTTCGAGTGACTTTTCCTGGCGTTCCTTTCCCACCTTCCTTCCATTTTGTTCCCTGTTTCTTCTTTTTCTCTCACGACACCACCCTTTATTATAGGTCCACTCACGCAGGGCACGACATCAACTCAACGCACGACCATACGGATCACCGCCTCACATCTGTTGAACGCCGGTCTATGAGTCTTCGTCTCGCTGGCACGCGCACATATACATGCGGGATGCATATGGATGGGCAGTTTACATGCGTATGTCGGTATGTCGCACGGTGCGATGGTTGAGTGCTCCTGCGTACATATGTACTCTTTTTGCTGAATCATTATTTAATCCCAGCGCTCAATCCGCATCTGCATCTTAAATTCGCATCTGTTTCTTCGCCGGCTGGCGGGATCTCTACTGTGCTTACTCGCGAAGCTATCTCGCCTCGCTTGATCGCTGAGTACGATTCACGTCGAAAGAATGATATCTGGATTGGTTATCGTCATTCATTGCCGACTTCATCCTGTTCTCAAGGGAAGAACACATACAGTGGGTTTTCGATTCCTTTCTGTTGTATATGTTTTCGCCCCGCCCCTCCTTCCCGCTCACGCGTTTCTGTTCGTATGTCGATGGCATTGGACTGAATCGGATTCGCAACTTCTCAGAGGTGTACGGCGCGACGTGGATAGGTTTGACCCACATGCCATACATTGATACACCGCACCTTGCTTGGACGTACATGTAGGTGGTGAGTTTTTCTCCTGTGAAGGAATTGTAATTGTTGCCAGTGGACTGGCACGCGACTCGCGCCATGCATAAAGAAACGATGCACTGTATTCGACTTGTCATTCCAATGCATTCCAGTTGTGCTGAGCCCCAGCAAGGTATCAGTAATTAAGGAGAACTAAGTTACAAGTTCGTACATGGCTCTTTGGAATCGTGAGTGCGTTTCGTTGTTGAATCTCTCCCTCTTGACGTTTGCTGCATTTCTTCCCACTCACATTGATCGAGATGATCGGGGTGGGGTAGGCGGGCTGAGATGAGTGGGTCGGCGATTCAAATCTCAATTTACATGTTTCTGATGTGGAGAGTCCACATCATTGGCGCTGAGTCAATGTAAGCAGTTGGAATTTACACATAAAAGGACGGCCGTACGTGTACAAGTAGCTCGCTGGTCCAAGCAAGACTCAATGCGAGTCACTGCCGGCGGACTCGACGGACTTGAAAGTCCTCTCCATTCACGATCCGATATCGGGATCCTGTAAACGGATCCGAATCAGCGCACAGGCTTATTTCAAGAGTTCTGGATACGTGCGATCGATTTTCCCTGCCCGCCGTGCGGTGAGAAAAGTGTCTGCGAGGGACCAATAATCCTCGCCGAAAACGGCTCCATGAAGCCAGTCAGAGTAGTAACGCACGCGCTCATCAATGCACATGAAACGATTGTCATCTAGAAGGGGACTGCCTTCCAACGAAATCTTCGCAGACAAAAAGACGATGCATTGAAGTTGCGTATTGGCACAGAGTGCAGCATGCGACCACCGTGACCGTGATTGCAAGTCCGAGTTCAATGCGAGGTGCGTGAGGTGTGGGATGAGGGAAATGTTTTCGGATGCGCGGTCCACGCTCTTGTGAGTATAGTTCAAAAGCTCGAGGTGTGTGACGGTGAGGAAGAGGGGGAGCGAAACCGTAGTGCCCAGGAGTGCGCGGACATCGACCGTAAGATATCGGATGTTGATAAAGCCGCTGAGTAAGGGAAGAATCTCAGGCGTACAATCGAATTGTGCGAATAGATTCGTGGTGCCATTACACGCCAGAAGCCACTTCTCAAAGTCGGTTTGATTTACTGACATTTGGTCGATGAACAGATGTCGAACATGCCGAAAATAATCGTCGGGTACTGAGTCTGCGGTAAAGCTGGGAAGGTCGAGGTTGCGCGCTTCATCCATTGACGTGCTGCTGAGGAAAACCACATGGTATAAAAGAGGTTCAACCCTATTAACGAAGCTGTCAGTCCCTGACGACCGAAATTGGAGAAGGATAATCCGATGTACCAGAATTTGACGCGCCTCGCCACCAGCATGAGCGAAGGTATGCAAGGCGGCCTAGCCAATGCGGCCATTTGGAATATCCTGGTCTCTAGTTCTGGAGGGAGCCTCGGATGGGCGAAAGCCATTCCGATCGACACGATAAGGGATTTCTGCCTTGACTTAGCTCGCTAGTGGACGCAACAGCAAAAACGCGAACCTTGTGGTGAGCGTTGTGAGCAAGAGCAATCGATTGACAGGCTGACAGCGGTATCTTCCGTGCACAGCCACGCGCTCTGCAAGTCTTTCCTCCCATCATGTCCGCTGGCATGGGGTTCCTGCAAGTCGACTCGAACATATTTGCCGGCTCGAAGCGCAATTTCGAGTCCATAGGACTATAATCAAGTAATTCCAGTGGATGTTACCGCGGAGAAGGCATGCAGGGAAAGGCAAGCGTACCGTGTGTGTGTGTGTCGTCTGTGTCTTGCATTTGGAGTAGCTTAGGCCGATTCTCGGTGCACTAAGCTCCTCGGTTCATGGGAGACGCTAGCTTTGCGGCTGCAACAACGTACATAGACGCGCCGTCATGCAGCACTTCTGACTTTCGCACAGTTTGATGCCCTTCGTCTCGGCGTTGCTGGGAGCATCCACAGGCTTCACCCACGCTCTATGCGACCTAAAGCAATTGATATAAAGTATGTACCGATATTTTGTTGGCTGTATCGCCCCTTTTTATCTCTATCCCCTCTCTAGCTAATATCCCCGTCGTTATCCAGATCTGCGCCGGCACGTTTCAATGCCCTTCGCGGTACCTAGCCCGCCTAGCCTGCCGTCACGAACTGTCCACTTCGCCGGCTACGCAAAGGCCGGCACTGACGCGCGGATTTTGGGGGCATCGGCGGTACGAGCTCGGATGTGTATTGCAATTAAGCTGAAGTGGCAAAGGGTGCGTGTGCATTTCATCTCCGTTCTCATTCTCCTTTTCCTCGTGGGCCTTTCCATGCGAGGCTGACGTCTGTAGCAGAGTTCAACTTGACCTCGCGCTTCAGCGTGTATCGTGGGCACGCGGTTTCGTGAGGAATGGCCACTCCGCTAATGGACTCGACTCCGAGCTCTCTGCGCTCTTCGTTTCTCCTCCGCGCCTAGCGATCCTTGTCCCGCCGTCCTCGCAAATCTCCATCCGCTCCGTCCTCATCTCGCCAGCGACCCCAAGACCTTCCTACGGCGCTGTCACCGCCCACGCCTCCTCATTCCTAGAGTCTTCGGCTTCTGCACGTGCTACCCACCCAGCCTCTAGATCTCTATCTGTGCTCGCCTTTCATCAGCACGGTGTCCGCTCTGGAGCTGGATTGCGATTGAGGGCACGAAATGCGACGGCCGACTTTGTGATGCGCTCTGCCTCTCACTAGTGGGTGATAGATGAGAATGCGAACATGATTCTTGTGCCCGAGCTTCCTCCCTTCCTCTTGCTCCTCCTACAGTAATTCCAATTTTCAGACCATTCTTGTCAACATCATTACCTGGGCTCGTGCTCAACCCGTCCTTTTCCGATACCTATACGGTACCCTATCTGCTCTCCTCCCCTGCCTCCCGCCGCCTGCGTCCACCACCCCTCCTTCCGCCCCGACTGGTCTCGCGCACCCCCGGCACCGCCACATGCCCTCGGCGATTTTCTTGTCAGTTGCGTGTCTCTTCTCTTCTTTGTTTCCCTTTCCTGAGCGTGGTTTCGCCCAGCTACCTTTGCTATCGATATCGTTCTTGTTTTCGCCGAGCTATTTACTCGTTTTGCTCGGTGCCCGCATGTCTGCTCTCTTACCTTATGCCACCGTTGGTGCGATATGAATATACGATCCCCGACCCATTCAGTTGCCAGTGCATTGCTGGTAAAACTCTGTCCTCACTGAGATGTTCGCCCATTTCCGAATCGTCGTGATGCCCAACGCAGAAGACTAGCCGTACGTCTCATTACTCCAACCGAGCAACAAGAGATGTAAACATAGGAATTGACAAAAAATTAGGGAACAAGAATCGTAGTAACCTGGGACAGCATCGGAGAGCGACGGAATCGGGTCCGAAGCGTGACAGCTCCATAACTCGGTGTGACTGGTGTGACTTGTCTCTTGTCTCCTCCTAAAACCCCATTGTGCGACCACACTGCTGTTCACCGCATTCGTTCTAGTGAAGGCCACGCATCTCTATCTTGTTCCACTGCTGAGGAGCCTCTTATCGAGGATCAGGCAATGAAAGGCTCCCATCGCTGCATTGTCCACCCACCACTCCGAGGGAATACGCCGACCTCTATCGTCCTGGCACTGTCATAAGAGACCGCATCTGCTTTTCAGCTTTCAAAAATACGAATGATACGCCCCTGGACGCGGAAATGTCGCTCATACGACCCATCAGTGGATAAATCGGTGCGCGTTTAGTTGCTGTGGATGCGGGGAGGGACATCGGCGCTTCATGTACGGTATGTAATGGATCCTCGAGTGCTATCTCCTGCTCCGACCTATCGCCTTGTTCATCGGAAAAAACTAAATATAAAGTTTTCAAGTACTGTGAAGTCGAACTGATTACTGAAGGAAAGTCGTCTCGTTGGTGATAATACTGGTCTTAACGTTTGATATCTCAGCTCAATTGACCCGTGCGCGTCTTACCAGCCAGCGAGTTAGCGTGTATTGGGGTTCCTCGGGCCAGGTCCTCTTCCCGAAAATGACGGCTTCAAGGTGTTTTTGGCTCCGATGATCATCATCGCAACGTCAACGCACTCGGGTACAGTTCCGAATGTACCTGCATTCAGCCCAACGGGCTTACTATGATGAAACGATGTAGGCTGTCCAGCCAACGCACTTCATTCCACTGCTATGGCATTGAGCTCTTGGCAACTGCTGCCGAGAGATGTCTAGTATACGCTATACGAGCCGGAAACTGGATGAGCGAGTATTTCTGTCTGCCATCTTCAAGGGACAATCAGACCCGATTGAGCAACTTCGCTCAGGGTGCTGACATGCACTGCTTTCGTGCTGCCTCCTGGTTGTCCGTCTACACCTTGACTGACCTTGCTCAGGCTCTCTTCCCCGCCCTTGTATCCTTCGTTCAGCGACCACCACACAATGAATAACTATGATGGTGGGTACTGGGCGTGCTGGCTTAGTCTCAACCCATCGATAGGGGACGAAAGCCGTGAAAACGATCAGAGTAATGCTGGTCGCGATTACCTACCTCCACCCCCCAGATGTACATACCTCGGCAGAGAACCCCCTGGATGACGACCTTCAGGCTCAGGAGGAGAGAGGTATGGTGTACATCTAGGCCTCTCGTAAGGTACTGAGGGACGCTTACAGGCATTAATATACTGCATCGCACAGTGGCCTCGGCAGCTATCCCAGAAACCTCCCCGCAACCCCAATGCCACCCAGGAACACGCACACAAATGCTTCAAGATCTCCGCGAATGGGCGCTGGACACGCAGCCAAGAACTCGCATCCTTTGGCTGCATGGTACCTCCGGCACTGGGAAATCTGCCGTCATGCACACACTTGCTCGCCAACTGCAGGATGTCGGGGGACTCGGCGGTTGCTTCTCATTCCAACGGGGCCACGCTGCGCGAGGGAACGCGAAGATGCTGGTAGCGACCATCGCTTACCAGCTCGCGCTCAGCGCGCCTTGGCTGCGCACTTCGATTTCTCAAGTCGTCGAGAACCATCCTCTGATCGTTAGCCTCCACATTGAGGCCCAAATGAGGATGCTGATATCCGAGCCTTATGACTCCCACGGGCATCGCGATCCCGTAACAATTCTCATCGATGGGCTCGACGAATGCGAGGGGCACGATATTCAAGTGGAGATACTCCGAACAATCCGGACCTATGCCTCCAGGCACCTTCGGTTCATTGTTTCTAGTCGGCCTGAAGCACACATTCGCGAGGCCTTTGACTCCCCATCTCATGTCGGCATTTATCGCTCCTTCAATGTCGAGCAATCAATTGAAGATGTTCGCAAATATTTCCACGATGAATTTTTGCGGATTCATCGGACCATCGCAAATATGTCAACACCATGGCCTTCGCCCGACTTGTTGGAGGCGCTGGTTCAAAAATCCTCTGGCCTGTTCGTCTATGCGTCCACCGTCATCAGGTTTCTTGATGACAACAACCACCGACCAACGGAGCGTCTGTCAATGGTCCTAGGAGGGGACGCGATACAATCCGAGTCTGCGTTCAATGCGCTTGACCATCTCTATCTGACTATCCTCGGTTCTACTCCGCGGCAAGCGGACCTCATTCCCATCTTATGTGCTATTGCCACCTTTGACTTGAATGCGGGTACGATCGATCAACTGTTTGGACTAGCGGACGGTCAAACACGATTATTACTGCGTGACCTCCATTCCCTGCTGAATATAAAGTCAGACGACCAGCAGGAAATTCGTTGGCACGATGCCTCATTTTTGGATTTCCTCAATCATCCTAGTCGCTCCCAGAACTTCTATATCGGTAGTCTCAACCATCAGACGGCGCTGGCCACAACTCTCCTGAAATTCTGTGCACGTCGATATCATACAGGATGGCCAGGTCTTTCGGGGCCACGGTGTGTGTTCTTCTACCTAAAATACAATATCTCTTATCTCATCTTAAAGATCTCTCTCGCGCAAATTGATACCCTTCATCACTTCTCTGCCCCCTGCTGCTGATCTTTGTTTTTGGATTGGCAAAATGAATCCTGATTACATTTCCGCTCTGGAATCCGACCAGGGGCGCATGGTATCATGGCTGAAAGTGAGGTTCGATTCCTTTATTTACTCGCACATGAAACTGACAGGCTTTCAGCAAATACCCTCAGCGTCCCAAGATTTGCTGAAAGTCTGGGAGGATCATGCGCATGTGCCCTCCATTGAACTTCATGAAGGCGGTTCCGCTCACGATCTCCCCTCGCTCTCTTCTGCTGCAACCGGTGTTGTCAGCGACAGACTGGATTCATCTCCCCATGTGGCGCAACACTCGACGGACGCACTCGCCGATCGATCCTCAAGCATTCTAGGAGATGAATTTCTTAAGTCGACCACAGGTACACGGAATATAGCCCAGGCGGAGCCCGTACCAGGCTCTTCCGAACCTCAAATCTCAACGTTTGTTGTATTCATGCCTGATTCGGTGTATGTCCCAACTGAGGGCTTGCAGTCGACAATCGATCACTGATATGTACATATTACAGTTTCCACGCTAACGACCCGACGGCTGTTCGTCGCGAAGATGCTGACTTCCTGAACGAATTCGTGACAGACGGGGGGACCTGCTCTTCAATACATAGGTCGATGGAGGCCCAAAATTGGGTAGAACAGAATTACGACGGGACTCTGCTCAAATCTCTCCGGTCGGTTGGCTTGGGTGGGCCGATAGCGACGATGCTATCCACGGAGATCCCTGCACTTGCGATTTTTGGATCGATCCTCGATGATCGGGTTTTGAGGCTTGCGCAAACACTGTCGCACGTATCCAAACGGCCAGTGATGATCAGACCTCCTTCAGACAACCCAGTCACGATGTTCAGCCAGGTGACTGGGTGTGGTGCTGTGCCTAGGACAGAACCAGAGAACCACTGTCAGACAGAAAGTGAGAGCGAGTCTGAAGGCCCTTCCAGCGAATCGGAGATCAGCGAGCCTGGAGATCCTTCCACCAAATGCGGCGTCGCCGACAATAACGAAGAAAGTAGCCGCTCAACTGACAGAATATCTCGTCCTCGCGGAGGTGCCTCACATCGAGATATTTTCGCGCTACCTATCGATAGCTCGGATGAAATTGTATCCAAGGGTATCAACAGACCCGATAACGGATTACACCGTACAGCCATCAACTTGCACCTCAAGCTCGATGAGAATTGCATATACGACGTGAAAATTGCCTCAGGAACCATGGTGCGAGCCTACCAATCCGTTGAATTATTCGACTAACTTCATTTCTCAAGTTCAAGTTTCAAACCGACAAGGCCGAAACGACTGATCCACTGACCGGAGATCTCACCCGTCCCCAGGTGCTTTCCTGTGTGGATCTGAAGGTCGAAGTCCAGCCCCTCGAAGTCTTGGTTGATCGGTCGTATAGCAATCTCGGATTCTTGGTCCACAGGTCAAAATACATTGCTGACCGAGAATAGTGAGTCAGCTGTATGCGTTCCAAAACCGTCATCCTAACTAGCACGGTAATCCCAGCCTTTCTCGTGGTTTCGACCAACCGAGTGCCAAAGCCACGACCGGGACGCAAGCGTCGACACAAAACACCGGGGCGCTCAATATTGGACTTGCCAATGGGAAGCCCACTGTCATTGGAACAGCGTCTCGCAGTCATACAACGGCAGAAAGCGAACAACTTGCATATGAAAAGGTATGGGCGTGTAGTATTGGCGTCATGACAGACCTCGGCCCACTCAATCTTCCATATAGCCTGCCCCACCATGCTACGTGAAAGAACAAGTCGGGAAAGAATGGGATGACGATGACAAGTCTTACTCCTCGTACGATATAGCATGGCATCCCACGAAGGATCTGACGGGCTTACCTCGACCCGTCAATTTCCGATTTGGGATGGGAATCAAGTTCTATGGGAAACCGGTACATCTTCCGAACAAATTTCCTGTGTTGCGTCCAATCTGACCATCATAATTCAGGAACGATATATGTCGGAACTACCAAGAATGTCGCACATTCTGCGAAACCAAATCATCCTGTGGATCCATGACCGTCGCCTGAAAGCCAAAGTGTGCGGGATGGTTGTCCATACGACTGTAAGTGCGAGAATACCATTTCTGTATTATTGCCCAACTGAATATTTTCCCGGAGACCTATATTTCGGATATCAAAATGTCAGAGCCTCGCACGATTTTGGAACGCCAAAATGTTGCTCTTAATCTACCGCACGGTATCTGATCATGCGCTTATATTCCTTTCATTTCGAGTTTGACGCTCAGATACAGAGCCACCCGCAGCCGATACAGCATCTCAGGATCACCATAGCGCGAATTCCCTGGATATTGGATTGATCGAAAAACCCAAAGAAACGGTCAAAGACAGGCGGAAATTGATCCCCAAACTACCAATTCCATTCCGTCGCAAACCGAAGAAACCGGAGTCGATCGACTTGCCCCTCCACGAATATGTGGCCCGTGGCTGGGACCACACGAATAAAATGTGGAGGAATATCGGTTGGCCCAAATTGGATACCAACGAGCTCTGTGATGCCCCTCCAGGCTTATCGGCCGTTTTGAATCCTAGTCCCAAATGCGGAACCGAGGATGACGTCGCAGCGGGGGAGGGTGGGCAACCGAACACTCACCATGAGGCGATGCTTCTGGATGAACATGGGAATCCTGAATTGACCAGGCCAACCTATCACCCTGTCATCGCGGATTCGGGTACAGAAACCGAGTCGTCGGGATCGAATTTCGGAGGTGTACGGATTGCCCTCGGTGGGGCTGGCGGCTCCTCTGATTCCGGCAGGGATGACACGCAGATCGACAAAGAATAAACTGAAGAGGGAGTGGCACCTTGAGTTCGATTATCGAATATACCAATGTTTTGTTTGGATGTTTTGCAATATTGAATTGACGGCTATTAGGAGGGATTTGAGTCGCGTTGAGCGGCGTACGTGTTTGAACTCCGAGAGTCCGATTTTCCGAGTTGGAGTGTTTTAAATCGAGAGGGATTCGAGCGAGTTGAGGTTTACAGCGGCGTTTGACTCGTCTTGCACTTTGAGGAGACAAGGGTTTGGAGACGGACTTTTGAATCGAGAAGTTCGGCCTGAGACGGAGGATTTGAAGCGTGGTTTGAGCCGGCGAGAATGCTGATTCTGGCGGTTTTCAGTCAGCACGGAGCCGGTGAAGGTTTCGGACAACATTCTGAATCACGTTTTGACTCGTTCAACGGGGCGTGTTCTGAATTTCAGTCGCGTTTTGAGTCGACGATGGAGAAGGATCGATATTTTGAGTAGCGGCTTGAGCCGACAAGGGGTCTAAGTCTCGAGTTTTTTTTTTTTTTTTTGAGTCAGGTTCTAGCACAACTTGGATTTCGAGATGTGAGTTGAGTTGATCTGCGAACGAGGCACGGCGAAGGTAAACAGGCGAGCGGGTGCGAGTCCAAGGAGGCGTTGAGTCGTGGAGAGTATGCTGGTTGTAGTGAAGTACGGTGCGTGCGAGCGATGAGTGCGAACGATACCCTCAAGCAAGGCGAGTCAAGAGCGGAGCAAAGTCACAGTCGAACTCGAGAGCGGCGTGGAGACGAGGGGATGTGAATCTAGACGCGTCCACACAGGATGCGTGCGTGGAGGGGTGCCACGATTACCTGGATCTTGGAGCGGAGCAGATATAGGTAGACAGAGCAAGGCAGGCGAGAAATCCCGAAGCAGATGACGCATGGATTCGCACGGCGAGCTGGATTGCCTGGAGAGGGGAACGGGAGGCGCGACATGAGGGAAGGATAGATCAAGACCATAGGGTAGGAATAGGTAGTTTTGGATTCCGTTGTATTGCGTTCGATGACTGGGATTGCGAAAGTGAAGTACGGCCGGGTGGAGATAGAGTCCGGCGGCGGGCGCGGAAGATTCAGAAAGAGATGAAGCAAGAGCTCAGATCTCAGAAAGCACACGAGATTATAATATTCGTTATGCGGAGCTATGAAGCGTGAGGAAGGTCGATAGATGGCTTGTAAACAGGCGAGGCGACGCGAGAACTGTGGCACGGGGGGTTGTGGAGCGGGAGGAAATTCGGGTGCGTTGGAGAGAGGACTTCAGAGAGGAAGGAGGAAGGGAAGAAACGAGCAGCGATGCGACCAGATGGAACGAGACGAGATACGGACGCTTCGAGTTCTGGAGGTTGTGAGAAGGATTGGGGTACACGGGACAGAGTAAAAGCACGATGGCAATCTTTGAAGACGACTAGGGCTTTCCTAACACCCAAGCAATCTTTGATGCACGATGCGCTGACTTGAATCCTAAGGGCGGTTTCAATCTAGTGAAGATAAAGAGCAGGCCCAGCAAGAAAAATTCGACAAAGATACCAGCAACGGCAACGGCCGATGTCGATTTGTGACCCGTCTATGCACGGGTGGCAATTGAGCCAGAGTCTAGACTCCAGAGGGATTGGTGTCACGACCGTCTCGGACTAGTCTGTCTATGCCTTGCTCGTCTGGGAGAAGAGAGAGAGGAGTTTGGGCACAAACGGAATCGATTGGTCGCCCGAGCTCTCTCGCTTGGACCACAGGGGACCGCGCTCGAGCCGGCACTGGCGAAGAGGAGAAACAAAACAGAAACTACAGAACAGGGAAGCGGTAAGGGTGGGAGAAGGAAATCTAGTCTATCGAGCTATGTGAGTGTATGTAGAAGATGAGGACGAGGCAGCTACCTATTGAGCTATGTGAGTGTATGTAGAAGATGAGGACAAGGAGACTACAAAGAAGCATGTGTATATATAGGGGCGTGACCGTGAAAGAGACGAAAGAGGAAAGTGTGCGTCGCCTGCATAGACCGTGTTTGACTCGTCAAACACCTCTTATTTGCTTGATGGGTTGATACCGGCGGTCGCGGTTCGGAGTTACATCAAAACACGTGACCTCAACCAACGCGAGACGCGTAGCACTGAAGATACGTGCAGCACCAAAATCCTAGAGCATTTGGACATGGAAAGTGTTGTGAAGATTTCATTTCTCTTCTCTTTTGAAAATTTTGCGTCAACGAGGCAAATTTGGGCAACTACAACAAAGCACACGAAAGGGGCGAGACTGCACGTGCCTGGGTGACAGTTCCGAATGTGGAAGGTCCTTCCCTTTTTGGCCTCCGAGAAGTTCGGAATAGCGACCTATGGTATTTACTGCGCGACCAAAATCAGACCATAAACAGTTTTTCTCCCACTCAGCCTGTCAAAAGAAAAACAAGTGTTTATGGTCTGACTAGGGAGACTAGTCTCGGACCGGGAACATGGGGCGCGCGAAGCCTCGTCAAGGTGCAAGGAAGGAAGGAAAGGTGGCGGTGCTATCCGTGACAGATCCGCTGATGTCGGGCATTACTCTCGCTCCACCACCATCTCCGGTCGCTGAGCCGTCAAAGAGGGCCCGGTAATGGTGTTTGTTGCTCCCAAAAAGAATTACAAAAAAATGGCCAAAAAAGGAAAGAGAAAGGAAAGGAAAAGGAGAATTTTAGATTCATTCTCATTTAGGACATGATTCAGGGATGTTCCAGAAACCTTGATCTGCTGATGTCATGTGAAAGTTATGACACCTGTCAAAATCTATAATGGATAGCACTTTGATCTGATAATAAGATAGTGATCTCCCTTTTCACTACCATGTCTCAAGAGCGCTTTGCCTCCCCAGAGTACTTTGACCAAGTTGATGATATAGATCCGGCTCTGTGGATGTCCCCTCCCCACCCAGAACAATTCTCTACATCAATAGATCACAGTTCAAGCCCCCGAAGAGCATGCATTCATGCACAATCTATTGCAAGGTCAATATCATAATTGTAAATGCGACTGAGACTGAATTGGAACTCTGAGTAGGGCCAAACATGATCAACAGTACAACCAATGCTTCAACTGGAGCAACTGAACATGCATTCAGTGCATTATTAATTTTGAAATAACTTTTATCCTTGCATTGATGAGTCCCAGTCCTGTATGCACCTCCTGGTGCAGCAAGTAACAGTAAGATGTCATTTAAATGTCCAAGAGATTTTGTGCACACATCCTGGGTTGATACAGAGTCGCTGGATCTACCTGGTACCAACATATTCAATTCCATTAGATTTGTTGGCGTACTTTTTCATTCTACTAGCTGGCTGGCCATACTTATACTCTTAATAGATGCTCCAGAGGCACATCGAGGTCGTCCTTCAGGTCCTGAAAAATCTCAGCCCCCAATAGGAAAATCTAAAGCTATAGGTTGTCCTCCTGATTCCACCAAGCATAGACCATATAGTGGCCCTTGTGTAGGTCTTTGATTGGTTGGTTGTGTTTAAACTGAGTACCTGATATTATTAGGGGCTGGTTGATGTTCCATCCAGTGTTCCACGCATACAAGTTGCACCTCTAGCTGACCTTTCTGGCCCAATTCGTCAAAGAAATCTACGTGACTGGGGTATTGGATCAGTGCTCTCTTCTGGCTCTACCGCATCATTGCCTGTTCAACCAGTGGTAGCTGCTTCCTCTGGCCCAAGGATAGAATATGTGGTGCCAGATATAGATCCACACCAAGTAGTTGATGCTGAAACTGTCAGCGAGCAAGATCCTCTAGGACTGACTGGTGAAGGTCAAGGCAGTGATACAGATGAATGCCATAGTGGAGATGAAGATCCAGCTGAAGGATCCCGGAAATCTTTGCCTCCATCTGTCAAATCTATCTATGACAAATTCATAGATAGAGATTGTAAAATTCCAGGCAACCCTTATGAACATGGCTCTTTCTGGGTTGCACAGCAAGCTGGCATTTTCATTCTAGGAGGAGATCTATGAAACCCAACATCTATGTTTCAGCCAACAGCTGAAGCAATGTACAATCCTTTGGATAATACACAAAGCCACGCAGCAGGCCTGGACCGGACTGGTTGGCCTACAGAATCTCAGCTTGCAAGCCTTGTAGAGTTCGCAAATAATTTTGAAGTTGATGTAAGCATGCTGGATCAGGAAAATCTGGCTTTGGAAGCATCTATGCCAACTCAATCTTTGCCAACAACCTCTACATCTCTTGTTCAAGACCAAGATACGCAAGTTATCAACATGGCTCACAGTGGTACTAATACTGGATCCCTAATTTCTGGTAGCCAGTTCAATCACACATTTGCTCCTGCAATGGCTGCTCCAAGTACATCCTCCTTTCAGTTTGTCCCATCTTTGACAAGCCAATCTAAAAAGAGAAGGGAATTATTTGTCTTTGAGAATGCAGCCAAAAAAACTAAACACATATGCTTCAAATGCTGCCAAGATGATTGCAATGGCTATAACCGAAAATCATATTGTAAAAATGCTTGCTGGGACTGTGGGCAGGTGAAATGTGAAGGTCGAAATGCAAGGCATCCAGATGTACCCTGTGCTGGCCACCATATGATAGCACACTGATTTAGTGTACTGAGTAGACTTTCCTATTTCTTTATAGCAAATTTTGATGTATGAATGAGATATGAGTTACAACACAATATAGCTGTGAATTTTATCTCCACACAGCAGTTTAAACTGAAGGAAAACATGCAGAATTGACCGAGAACAAAGTAAAACAATGTTTGAGAGCTCACATCAAACATGATGTAAGGCAAGGAACACGTGAATAATTTCCTAAAAGGCTCGCAACCAAAATGGGTTTACCCCATAGGATCGCAACCATATATGGATTAACCCCATAGGATCGCAACCATATATGGATTAACCCCATAGGATCGCAACCATATATGGACTAACCCCATAGGCTCGCAACCTTATAAGGAAATTTGATTCAACTAACACCAGAACCGCGCCGATAGACTGTGTCCGTCGCCAATGTCAAGCTTCGGAAAAGACGGCACTGGCCCGGGCCCACAAAGGTACGGGACACCAGAGTCAATGTTTTCAGATCTGTATGTTCATCAATTTCGTCGAGAATGAGACCCACGAGTTCTACGGGAAGGTGGAACATGGTGGTTCTGGAGGTATAACTCGAAAAAGTAATCTGCACAAATAAAACACCGCCACCGATCTCCGTTCCTCGCCGCCGGCCGTGTTTTATGCACGCTGTGGAGGTGCATCACTTTACATGGATTCTTGTTGAAACTCGGCATCAGAGTGAACTTTAGCAAAATGTTCGAAAAGCCGATTGGAAACGACTTGAATTCAAGCATTTTGAAATTTCGAGTATATACGAGGAGGGTGGGAGTGGGACTCAGCCACTCCCACTGTCGGTAAGCGAGTCCCACTGTCGGTGCTTAAGTCGCACTGGTGAACCTTCCACCAGTGGGACTCGGTTCATCGTTAAATCAAGATGTGACATCGGGAGATTAAGACGAGGAAGCGACCGGATTACTGGTGAGTGACAGCAATGGACTCCAGGACCCCTGTTTATCCCTTTGGAACTTTTGCAAAAGGACCCGTGGCCTCTATCAGGTTTCTCTAGCTTCGCGGCTTTTGTGCAATAAATTTTCATTCAATATTCTCCATCCAAAATAAACCTCAACTCATCAACTCTTCTCCAACATGAATCAAATGTTTAAAGCTCATATTCAGTAGACCCAGTTCGGAACGTCCTTCGTAGGTGTCTGTTATTGTCAAGCCCCCGATTCAACGAAACTAGAATGTCTTGGGAGCATGAAACTACTATGTACTGTGCATGGCCCGTACTTTAACAACGGCAAACATGTTCTTTCAAGCTCCGTTGGCCGGTCTGGGCTACAGTCGGATGTGTCCATGTGTCCGTCGCCTCACAGCAAGCGCCTGTCAACGTCCTCGACATAAGTGCCGCCGGCACTTTACCTCATAAATCCACCAATCAGGAGCTGAATAAAGTTCGTCTGAATGGATTTTTTTTCAGCCGGTCTCATTTCCCGTGGTTTCCCCAGATCTAAAGAATGCCAGCCAATCCTGGGGACTCCCCCTCATCTCTGATTTATTTCAGATTTCTGTATTGTGTTTAAAATCTGGTGCACGAAGGCCTCTGAAATGTCAGTACTGTTTTGTGTTAACTTTGCCCTTGGCAAGTACAGTACCACTTTTGTGAACCGCCATGTGAACTGAGTTGAATATTGCATTGACCCGAATCCTGGGCTATGTATGACCTGATACATCTTTTAGCATACATATGGGGTCTATCGCACCACTCTGTAAGTGTCCTGAAAGCTGAACGATGATATCACAACCATCATCAGGAGATGAACGTTCAAATGTTCTTGTCCGTACACCTAGTTTATGTCATTGGTTCATTTTGTAGACGTCATTCTTCCAAGTTCTTTCACGTACTGACCACTCCAATTTGAAGTTATTCCGTACACACGAACCCAATTGAATTGTACCGCTGGCCTCTCTGCATGTTCCCACGGTTCAAGTTCGGCGTGCGCCGGTCATCGCACTAAATGAAATAAATCCAGCAAAATTGTGAGTACAATTTTGGAACGGCAGCAGACATGCACGGTGTACTGTCAATCGATGATGCCTAAAATATTGGGCTATAGCGCTGAAGAGATGAACAGCCATGTTGAAATAAAGAAGAAAAGAAAAAATTTATCAAAACCAAGAAATGGAAGAGGTATTGGACTCTCACCGCTCAGCAGTGCCCCATGCGGAAGACATGAGCTCAAGTGCTGAACTGATCCATGAAAATTGAGGGAACGAAGAGGCATTTGCAGCCGGTGGAAAATCAATGTCTCCATTCGGCAGTGTCGGCGCGCGAATCAAGGATGGTGTGTATATTGGGGCCGAGAACGATGCATATTTCCTTTAACGCTGTGAAGCCGTTGTGGACTTCCATGTGGAGAGATCCGAAAGCGGAGATGATACATGTTTGCTTGAATTGCCATCCACTGGCAAGTCGAGATGCAGGGCTACTTCATTCTCAGTCGGTGGAGAATGAGTTCCCTCAATACAGTACAGGTGCCCGCTGCTGCGGAGGTGTGCACGGGTGGCGAGGATTGTCTGCAGAAACCAACACATATTCAAAACGACGGGTATATCTGTCCCTGTGTGAAAATGGTGCAAGTCAACCTACCCGTATGTGAAAACAGTTGAAGAAAATGGATAGTCGAAGTATGGTACTTGCCAAGTGAATGAATACCGTGCCGTGTGAAGCCGAGACAAGCCATCCGTGAAGCGGACATGTTCGTCGTCTCGTGAGACATTTTGAAAGTCAGCCAACTATTGAAACCTAAACAGAGCAAGATTTTTTTTTTTTTTTTTGGAATCCTTGTTTTATTTCCTTTGTGCCTAAGGCATATGGTAGAAATAAAGCCTATCTAGTTCTGTTCTTTCTATAGGTAAATATAATGTCCAAACTACTCATGGTGGTCTTTTCTACTCGAATGCATGCATCTCGTGACAGGACGAGTGCGACGCGGAAATCGCGCAGGGTATATGGCCATAGCCTCTACGTTAGTATGTAGAGCAAAGATTAACATTCTGGAGGTAGAATTGGTACATTCCAGGGCTCAACTAACTATCCCAGCTCAAGATCAACAATTCCTACACACCACGCGACGGCAGAGTGGCGGAGGACGTCTGTCGCTGTGTGGAATGTGTTCCAAGTGAAGGAAATTGAACCACAGGTGCAATGTAAAAGGAACTGAGTGCGGAGACGTCCGTCAGGGCTGCATTCGGGAAGCCTAAAGGCGGCCGAGCCGTTGGAAACACAAGTTAATCGAATATGTGGGCAGTTGAAGGAAGCAGTCTAGAATGGGCGACGCGTCGCATGGCGGCTGGAAGAATTATTGAGCAGTCCAACGGAAGAGCCTGCACGAAAGCCACATTATTAACCGTGGGCTGGTGTCGAGATCTAAAAACTGAACACCCAAAACAAGCGATGGCTTCGCGGATCAGGATTGATGGACCAACAGTCACATCAGCTGTCTGCAACAAGCGAGTCCCACTGTTGATGGTGAGCCGCACCGTGGCCAACCGCCGAGTCCCACTGATGATGCTGAGTCGCACTGTTGAAATGGTGAACAGTGGGAGTGGGCGAGTCCCACTCCCATCCTTCTGGTCATTCCTCTGAAATTTCACTGCGTTGAACCCGTCGCTAGAACGGCCCAAGTCTAGGCTCACTGAGGCGCCTAGTGCGTATCGGCAGAATTGTCCAAATTTTAAAAATACCGAGTCAACCAGGTAGCTATTAGATGTTTACGCGCTAGGTCTAAGTACTTTGTAGCTCAGATTAGTCAAATGCAGAGACGAGGCACAAAATTTCTGGTGCTTTTGCAACCTACCGCTGTGGTCTTCCTTGGACCTCTTCCCTGTCTTTCCGTGGGTGCGTGGCGTCTGTTCCCCTCCTTTGACATGAACACTAGGATCCATCAATGTTGATTTGTTTACCCCCAGGTTTCGTTCTGCCGGCATCCGCTTTGCTCGTGCTCGGTCATAACTCAAGCAAAGTAGGCTCCCGCGTTGAGTGTGATATCTTTGTCCCAGTGACCTGAATTAGAACCGACGATCCGGCTTCGCGGTTCTTCGACATGTGATGTTGACTCCAGGAAGATGTTGTCATTTTCAAGCGAGAATTTCTGCGTCTCGCATTGTCAGGCATTGATGGACGTTGAAAGGGAATGGGACAGAATGGCTGATGTAGCCGTCTCCGAGGTAGTCCTTTACGGTCTGCTAGATCTCCCCCAGCATTATACCCTGTGCCCTGTGGCGTTGAGGTACGCGGCGAAGACGAGAGTCGGATGATAGATTCTTCCTGCGCTGTATCGGAAATCGTGGTGTGTGATACTTGCTCATGTCGCCTCAAGAACTTGGAGAATAGATAGGCAGAAGATGCAGGTACTGCGTTCAGGGCGATGCCAATGACATTGTTCTTGGAATGCGAGGCGCTAACCCGTTGGGATCCGACGGTTCGTATATGCACTAAAATGCGGATTGGATTCCGAAGATCAGAACTCCTTTCAAATTCTGATGTCAGCCTGGCTGGATGTGTAGACACGGAAGTGTTGAGGCCCGCCCAAGTCAGCTAGTCGTGTCAAGCCGTGTTCAGGCGACGTCAAGAAACGCCTCGACCGCCTAGATAAGGAGGTTTAACAGGTCGTGTGAGATTTTGAACATGGCTCGTGATCGCGTGCACGCGGATTGCTTTGATCCTTGTACGCAAAGTACGTAAATCCTGACATGGAAGATGAGCATTGGCGCTTGTGGTGGAGACAGTCTTTGATCCTCACTCCACTCTTCGCGATTCAAAGATCTCAAACATATGACATCTACGTAACATTACGACAGTCAGCGGTGGTCACATTTATGGTCGCTCAGCCATTCGTTCCCATTTCCTTCGTTTCTCTCCTTTCGCCCCACGCAGACGCTTTCCTTCAAACATGCACGGACTGTTACTTCAGCCCATCACCGTAGCTGCCATCGCACTTCTTGTTGGAGTCTATCTTGTTCGGTCTCGCACGGTCTCTAGAGGTCGTCGTCCTCCAGGACCACCAGGGTTACCTCTTCTCGGGAATGTTCTTCAAGCCCCCGCAAATGTAAGTTCATCAGTTGCGCCTAATGTATTTATGGTCGTGCGAACGTACTACAGCATCTGTCCACGTACTTCAGAGAGTTATGCAAAGAGTACGGAGGATTTGTCTCGTTGAACTTAGCTGGCTTCGCAAGTATTTCTATGCGTCATTCGATCATCGTTTCTCATCCAATCCATGCAGCCGGTCTTCCTGATTGGCGACATCAAACTGGCCAAAGAGATCCTGGAGAAACGATCTGCGAAGTTCTCATCGCGTCCCACCATTCCCTACGTCGTAAGGTCTCTCGATATTCCTTTCTTCGTCGCTCATTTCACTTCCAGCGTTACCACGTTGATCCAGCCCAGGTATATTGGGCATTTACTAAACAAAACGAAAGCCACTTCATTGCACGGAAGCTTACTACTGGACTCATGGCTGCTGTTCGAGCTGGCAAAACTGAGCCGCTCCAGCAGTTCGAGGCGTTGCTCAACGTCACCCATCTCCTTGATGATGGAGGAAAAAATTGGTTCCATCACATCGACCGGTACACTGTCCACTGATCAACTCCATGGAGATGCAACTGATATTCATTTACAGTGTATCGGCGAGTATGGTTCTCTCAGCTGCTTTTGGCTTGCAATGTCCTACCGGACAAGAGCCTGATCTCAAGGAGATGGTTGCGGTGAATCATTCCTACACTGATTGATCTACAAATCATTCACGGCGCGTCTACAGTGCCTCACGGCGGTGGCTGGGTTGGTCACCCCTTCAGCAAGCATCATGAATGTCCTGCCGTTCCTTGATATGATTCCCGGCCCGATGCCATGGCGAAAACGTGCGCAGACTTACTGTGATCGTGAGGATGCGCTGTATGATAAGCTCATTACCCGCGCTGTATCTGGCGAAGCGTCCGGTATGAATACGTATGTTCTTCCTCAAGGTTATAGCAGCATACTGATAGTTGGTTTTTCCAGGTGGGCGGCTGTGTTCGCAAGAGAAGATAAGCCTGAAGGGGACCAGCGTCGACTGATGAATCAGTTCACATTGGTGAGTGGCTCGTATACCTCCACAGTCAGGATCTTTCTCAACACAAGTAATCATACAGGCCGCAATGGAAACTGCATGTGGCATTCTATTCCCCCGATGTGTGTATTGATCAGAATGGGCTTAGACCACGGATTCGATACGCACCTTCATTCTTGCCTGCATACTTTATCCTGAATGGATTCCTCGTGCACAGCGAGAGATTGATGCCATCGTTGGAGAAGACCGTCTACCTTCCTTCAAGGATCGTCCTCGCCTTCCATATGTTGAGGCAATTGTGTGAGGTATGCATTTTTCTCTGCAGACTCCCTGACATTGTTGTGACTCGCACTGCAGAGACCCTTCGATGGCGCCCTGCAGGTGACTTTTCTTTCTGTTGTCCACAATCACGATCCTTGACGGTTGTTGGCAGTTCGTTTCGGAATTTCACACCAATCCACCGCTGATGATGTTGTGGAATACAAAGGCAAGGAGTACTTCATCCCGAAAGGAAGCATCATCATCGCAGTTACTTGGTCAGTTCTTTACTGATGACATGTATTACGCAAGACACCGACTTTCTTTCTGCAGGGCAATCGAGCATGATCAGGAAAGATTCAAGAACCACAACTTGTTCCAGCCAGAGCGCTTCCTCGATGACACAAACAATTTGAAGGTGGGCTACGAAACCAGTGCTTTTGGCTTTGGAAGACGAGGCAAGTTGCTGCATCAAGCTCAATCACTGAAATCGTCGACAAGCTGATATCACAGTGTGTGTCGGCATTCCGTTTACTGAGCGTTCTCTTTGGATCAATATTGCGATGATGTTATGGACCTTCAACATTTGCAGGTCAGAAGAGCCTGACCCCAAGACCGGCATGCCCTTCAAATATGATGATAGTGATTCGGCTTTCAGCGGAGAGGTGTGTCACGAAATAGTCAGGCGTGTGTATTTCTGATGCTGATTGCATGTTGCAGTTCACGAGTGGGCCATTTAAATTCCCTGCCGTGTTCGAGCCACGTTCCGTGCAACGGGCTGAGGTGGCGAGGCAGGAGTGGGCAGAGTGTGAGAAGGATTTGAATGTCTTGCTTCCACGACATAAGGAGCAATAGAATTCGGGGATCATGGTTCGACAGCACAATGTTTCCATTCCAGTTCAAGTGCATCAAAACAGTACGCGAGCCGGCCTCAGGCCAAGGCTCAAGACAAAGTTGCAACCTGCCTACTGTAGAGCATTATTCAATTCGGATGTCACGCGTCACAGGCCCCGAAATATCGGAAACAGGTCACCGTGCGGATTTGCGAATGTCTCAAAAAAAGCCACAAAATCTGCGGAAAATGGCTGAAAAATCCGATTTATTGCGCTCGCGACGGGTTAGTCTGTGAGCCCAGGATGGGATGGGGATGGAATGAGTGAATCTGTGGCATAATATTTGGCGCTCAAACATTTGAATTTGGCAGCCAAACCGCTACAAACTCAGCGCGGATGATCACTGAATTCTTATCGAGTTGGGTTACATCCCCGGCAACGACGGAATCAAAGTGAAGGCAGCTTCTTTAGCTAGAGGGCGTACCTTTCGTCCAGCATAATATTTATCTGGACGACGGGGAGAAGGGACTTTGGAATTCGCAGTGATTCTTTTTCTGTGTTATAGCTAAATTCAGTTTCTGATCCTACTGTACCACATTGCAAGCATGCAATTGAAAAGACTTGTATCGCGCTTTACACAAGAGTATACAATTGATTTACTTTCTGGGTCGGCTGAACAAACAATGAAGGCGCACAAAAAACGCTGGCATAACCACTGCGCAAGGAAAAATGAATGTCTGCACAAGCTCTGTACGCGGTATCAGTGCCAGAAATTAGTCGGAATAAAGCCAGGGTGTTTACCCCGAAACTCCTCGCGTCGTTAAAGTTCGGCTGCCACAGAATGTGGAAGAACTGCAAAAAAGTAAGCGCAGATCGAACTTTTGAAAAGGGAACGTCGGAAGGTGCGGGACCGGATGGAGACAAAGAAGACACCAAGAGTGGGAAGGCGCACCTTCGCGCCATATGTTCCACAGGCCAACCGTCAAGTAGAAATTACAACTTTGAGCTTGTAGATGCTTTCCCGCCGCATTTTCGCCTTCAGTAGCGACGCCGCAAGCTGCGGAGAGGTGCCAAATTGAGCCCAATCGGCACGCCTGGCTGGCCCTACGTTGCCCTTGGCTACATCCCGGATTATGTCCATGTCGCTGGTTGACATCTCCATAGGCAACGAAAGCTTGTTTTTGTCGTCCGCCCGGATGTGCTGGTTCATCGTTCTGCAGAAGATAAAAGACAATTGAAAATCAGAGCAAAAAGACATACTCCAGGCAGCCACCAATGTCGACGGGGATGACGGTGCTCTCGCCAGTGAGCGCCGAAATCTCGGTGAAAGTCGGGGTTCCACGCATGAGGTCCATCGTCGCCTCGCAGATTAGGATGGGAAGTGCTGTGTAGAGTGCGTTGGCCTGCGAGACCATTAAAATACCAACTGGGGCCTTCTCCAATCCCACACTATTTGCACCCTCTCTGTGTGGGCGCCAAACTGGCATGAGTACCTCCTAGAAAATTGTCGGGCAGCGGCGTGAACGCGTTCAGTTGTACCATCCCATTGGCCTTATCCAGAGGTTTCCCCTGGTAGATGGCGAGGAATTCAAGGATATCGGTAGGTTCCACCCCAATATCCACATGCGCGACGAACGGAGCGTCAAGATGGGGCCGGCGTAAAAGGTCGAACGCGAGGATGAAACACATCTGCAGATGCATGTGGAGGAACGTGCTCGCGATAAGAATTTCTGCAATTTTTGGAAGGCTGACATGTGAAGTTGCCTGTTTGCAGCCTGTCTTGTGGGTAGGCCTAGGAAAATACGGTGACCGATTTCACCGAAAGCGACGAAAGATACATACCAATTCGCTTTCTGGCACTACATCCATTCGCACATAACGAAGTGAATTGTGGGTTTTACACGGGGCTCACCTGTTTGGAGCAGTAAGACACCTGTTGGCACTGGAGGCTTAGGATCAGATACTTGGCGCGCAGTTAGCGAGATGCTGACTCGGCTGCATCGACGTAACTCTCCATGTCCAACGACCCTGCGGCAGGCGGCGCAGGCCGCCTTATTATGAGATCGGATGGTGCGTATTTCTTTGGACGAAGTGGAGTAACTTTTGTGGAATTTCTTGATATCTGGATGGACGACATGCTCCACTGGCGGGATCCGTTCCGATTGGTCGGTTGGGTTCGGCATCGGTTATTGACGCTTCAAAAATGTCGTAGAAAATCAGCACTCGGCTTGACGTGGCCGTTTTCCAGTAGGAGGCTGAGCTCACGAAAGGATGGAAGAGGGCAAAGAATTTTGCGTGACGATCAAATAGAATCACATCAGTCACGATCTCAAGCCTCAGCAGACTTTGCGCACTGACCACCACAGCCATTCTTCGGCTCGTTGATTTGGCCGGGCTGTTACTCGCGAAGCTCGACATCCACGCCTCGGCCCTCGTGTCGTCTGCGGTCTTGTCCAAGTCTCGTCGATCCGCGCACACTACGGCCATGAGGACATCACATAAACTACTCTATTCGCGCTAGCCGTCAACTCTCGAGTCTCAGCTCGTACCTCTCGCCGATCTCTCTTTCACCCTCCCTCGGGCTCCGTCTCTGCGTCGCGTTCGGCCACGTCTCCGTGCACGCTGAGACTTCCCATACTGTTCCTGCATAGTGATCCGTTTGGCTTGGCTTCAAGCCACCAAGCCATGAAGCCAAGCCCTTGGCTTGATAAGCCAAGCCAAGCCAAATGGGTGGCTTGGCGCTGGCTTTGGCTTTGGCTTGAGATGTCTGAAGCCAAAGCCAAGGGCTTGAGCCCTGGCTTCAGAGTACTGTTGGGTACCACTAGTTTGTGGCTTCAAGTCAATCTTGAATGATCACAAATGATTGTTCAACATCGAAAATCACGTTCGGTTGTCTTTGCCGACTCTTTGTGTTGGCTGCCGGCCGTGGTTCACTATCCATCACATCATCAGAGCGATCAATGTCGGAGTTTGAAAATGATGTTCCGAAAGAGTATTTCCGCTCTCAGCACTCCCATCCGCAGATTTTCTAGAACCAAACGGTATTTTATGCACTAAATAGAAGAAAGATGTTCTTTCAAGGATCCAATAGGTCTCTCCAAGGCCATCAATATAATACCTAATGTCTATAGCAAGCCAGGGCTTGAGCCAAAGCCAAGCCAAGCCAAGCCCTGTCCGCTGGCTTTGGCTTTGGCTTGAGGAAAGTGAAACCAAAGCCAGGTCAAGCCAAGCCAAAGCCCTGGTTTGTGAGCCAAGCCAAGCCAACGGATCACTATTCCTGCATGATCTCCCCCGAAATCTCCGCCGCCTGCGTCTTCCCTGTACGACGACATTGGATCCGGGACATGGCCACGTCACGCTGAATTTGAGAATCGGGGACGCATCGCCGCCAGGATGGATTACGGAGTAAGGAGGATAAAGAAATTCCGGACGTTCCGTGCACCACATCTCCTGCGTGCGGCATACCTTCGTTCTTTCTTCCCTCGCATCCGGTGCGGTTGGTTGAGCTATAGTACTCAGCTCCCAACCATCAACGGTGTGTGTAGGATCTGGAACCACTTTGAATCCTTCGTTCTTGCTTCCGCGCTGCGCGAGCTAGAAAGCGGATCCTACCGTTTCCCGTGACAGCCGTACATCCGGCCTCGGAACACCTTTCGGCACGATCGTCACATCAGCCGCCCAGAAGTACCATACCATGTTGACGAACAAAATACTCATGAGGGTGTGGAGACTCGATTCAAGTCTTCAAGGAAACAGATCGCGTTCAGGTCCTTGAATACAGCACGACGGAAATCTTTGGGATCGGCGATAACATGTGTGTTCAGCGCGACATTCATAATGATGGCTACTGTATGGGCGCTTTTTTCGATAATAGCAAGAGCGCTGGTCCGCTCGCACGATAAAGGTCTGAGCTGCACCCATACCCTGGACCAAAGTCCTTGCTGTTAAATAGTTTTGCGCGAGGCAGAATGGGTGGGATTGCCGGAACCGGGTCGTATGAACTCAAGTGGAGTTTCAAAGATGCGCATTCAGCAAGGAGTCACTTGTTTCATATAACAGATACGGATCAGGAAGTCAGTCTTCCGGAGAGCTTGCTTTTACCACGACTCACGAGGAACACGTCTCGAATGAGGTGCTCGAGCAAATTGCCGGGAGATATTTTTGATACGTGGCCTATTGCAGCGAAGAGGTATTTCAGAGTCTGTGTTATTGTATGCAGTTGGAATTTACACATAAAACGGATACTCATACGCATACAAGTAGCTCGCCAGTCCAAGCAAGACTCAGTCGGAATCATCGTCGGCGGACTCGGCAGACTTGAAGTCCCCTCCATTCACGATCCGATATCGGGATCCTGTCAACGAATCCGGATCAGCACACAAGTTTAGTTCAGAAGTTCTGAGATACGCACGATCGATTTCCCCCGCCCGCCGTGCGGTGAGGAAAGCGTCTGCGAGAGACCAATAATCCTCGCCGAAAATAGCTCCATGAAGCCAGTCGGAATGGTAATTTATGCGCTCGTCGATACACACGAAACGACTGTCATCTAGGAGGGGACTGCCTTCCAAAGAAATCACGGGAGACAAAAATACGATGCATTGAAGTTGCGTATTGGCGCAGAGCGTGGCATGCGACCACCGCGAGCTTAATTGCAACCGAGAATTCAATGCAAGGTGCGTGAGGTGTGGGATGAGGGAAATATTTTCGGATGCGCGGTCCACGCTCTTGTGAGTATAATTCAAAAGCTCGAGGTGTGTGACGGTGAGGAAGAGGGGGAGCGGAACCGTAGTGCCCAGGAGTGCGCGGACATCGACCGTAAGATATCGGATGTTGATAAAACCGCTGAGTAAGGGAAGAATCTCAGGCGTACAATCGAATTGCGCGAAGAGATTCGTGGCGCCAGTACACGCCAAAAGCCACTTCTCAAACTCGGTTTGATTCGATGAAGTCTGATCGATGAGAAGATGTCGAACATGCCGAAAACAGTCGTAAGGTATTGAGTCTGCGGTGAAGCTGGGAAGGCGCGCTTCATCCATTACCGCGCTGCTAAGGAAAACCACATGATATAGAAGAGGTTCAACCCTATTAATGAAGCTTTCAGTCCCTGACGACCAAAGTTGGGGAGGGATAATCCGACATACCAGAATTTGACGCGCCTCGCCACCAGCATCAGCGAAGGTATGCAAGTCGGCCTCGACAATGCGGCCATTTGGAATATCCTGGTCTCTAGTTCTGGAGGGAGCCTCGGATGGGCGAAAGCCATTCCGATGGACACGATGAGGGATGTCTGCTCTGAATTAGCTCACTAGTGGGCGCAACAGCAAAAACGCGAACCTTGTGGCGAGCGTTGTGAGCAAGAGCAATCGATTGACAGGCTGACAGCGGCATCTTCCGTGCACAGCCACGCGCTCTTCAAATTTTTGCTCCCATCATGTCCGCTGGCATGTGGTTCCTGCAAGCCGACTCGAACATATTTCCCGGTTCGAAGGCCCAATTCCGAGCCCATAGGACTACAATCAAGCACTTTCAGTGGATGTTCCCGCGGAAAAAGCATGCAGGGAAAGGCAAGCGTAGTGTGTGTGTGTGTGTGTGTGTGTGTGTGTGTGTGTGTGTGTGTGTCGTTTGCTTCTCGCATTTGGAGTAACTTAGGTTGATTTCGGTGCGCTAGGCTCCTCGGTTTATGGGAGACGCTAGCTTTGTAGCTGCAAGAACGTACATAGGCGCGCCGTCGTGCAGCACTTCCGACTTTCGCACACCTTCTGATACCCTTCGTCTCCGCGTTGCTGGGGGCATCCACAGGCTTCACCCACGTTCTATGCGACCTAAAGTAATTGATATAAAGTATGTACTGATATTTTTTGCCCTTTTCGCACTATATCGCCCGTTTTTACACCCATCCTTTTATCTCTATCCCCTCTCTTGCTAATATCCCTGTCGTTGTTTAGATCTGCGCCGGCACGTTTCAATGTTCTTCGCAGTACTTAGGCCGCCTAGCCCGTCGTCACGAACCTTCCACTTCGCCGGCTACGCAGAGGCCGGTACTGACGCGCGGATCTTGAGAGGATCGGGGATGCGAGCTCGTAGCCCGGATGCGTATTGCAATTAGGCTGGAGCGGCAAAGGGTGCATGTGTATTTCATCTCCGTTCTCATTCTCCCTCTTATCGTATGCTTTTACATGTGAGGCTGACGTTTGTAGCAGAGTTCGACTTGACCTCGGGCTTCAACGTGTATTGCGGGCACGCGTCGTGAGGAATCCCCGCTCCGCCAATGGACTCGACTCCGAGTTCTCTGTGCTCTTCGTTTCTCCTCCGCGCTTAGCGATTCTTTTTCCGCCGTCTTCGCACATCTCCATCCGCTCCGTCCTCATCTCGCCAGCGACCCCAAGACCTTCCTAATTCCTATCAACTTCATGGTCTCCCCGTCCTTTCCCGATTCGCACATGGTATCCTGTCTGCTCTCCTCCATTCTCCTGCCTGCCTCCCGCCGCCAACGCTGCTGGCCATTCTTGCTGAATTCCATTCGAGACTTCTCCACCGCTCACGCCCAGCGAAAGAGAATTACGGCTATTACCAGCGCATCGGTTGCGAGCGCAGCAGCCGTAGGAGAACACGAGGATTTTCCCGGCGCGGACTGGGGAGTAGCGGACGTACGAGGGACGCAGCGGCGTGTGAGAGTGGTCCGTATCCTCTCCCGCAGTGTGCATCCGCACTCTTCTCAAGCTTGTCCTTTCCCTTGCCGCTTTCTTCTGCGGCTCCGTCGTCTCCTTCCCAGAACTACCCTGCACGTCTACTCGTGTTTCCAAATTGCGCAGCAGCCACGTCCTCCCCACGTCCCCTCGTGTTCACCAACACCTCTTTCTCCCTTTATACCTCCGTTTCGCGCCTCATCTCCAGCTCGCTCTCCAACATCACCGCTTCTTCGAAGACGCACACCCGCCTTTCCGCTGGCGCTGTCGTCGCCGTCTTCGTTGCTGTGCTCGCAGTCGCAGTCGCCGATGGGCCAGATGGATTACAAAGGCCGAGGGAGGGAGAGAGCACGACGTACGCCCTTCGGTCTTCTGTGACACTCCCGCTTTTGACGATGCCGGAGTGAGGGATGTGGGGGCATGCGAGGCATTCGTACGACGCGCTCGCCGGATTCTCCCGGTGATTTTCTTCTTGTGAGCTGCGTGTCTCTGCTCTTCATTGTTTCCCTTTCCCTGAGCGTTGTCGTTCGTGTTCCTTTTCATCAACTTGCTATCAATATCGATCTTGTTTTTCGCCCAGCTATTTACGGGTTTTGTGCGGTGCCTGCATGTCTACTCTCTTAACTTCTGCCACCGTTATTACGATATGAATATACGATCCCCGACTTGCGGGTCAAGTCAAATTTCGCATTTGACTGGACTTGACCCCACACAAGTCAGCTACCAAGTCGATTTCAAGTTCCTTCAAGTCTGAAGTTGCGGCAACATTAACAATACCGTTCCCTGTTCTCCTGCACACCACATGGCCGATATTCAGCTGAGATATCATGCATGCGTATCCCCATTAATATTAGCCTAATACACAAACTGGTATACTAGACGCCCGGCAATACGGCAAAAGCGCCCGATAAAGCGTGATTGTTGGCGGCGCGCGATGTGGCTCACGGCACAGCCACGCGTGCCAGGCGCCCCCGACGCCACCGCACCAAGGTACCGCATTTGGAAGAAGGCAGCTGCCACCAAGATGAAGGTACCTCTGATCTTTTATGAACCATACACCTCTACTATGCAGGCCCTTGACAAAAGGGCTCCGACTCTAACCACCCATTTTTCCCATTAGAATGTACCTTCATCGCCTGCGCAGCAACGATTGTATATTCTGGCGCTCGTCTTCCAGCATTTCTGTCGCATCGCTGAGTTTCATGGGTAATGCTCCGATGAAAACCGTCAGGCAACGGGAAACACTTTAAGCTGCATTCCTCCTGCTCATCGCCGGGGGGCCCCGTTAAGATATTAATATCCGCTTTGGGCGTAGTTACGACTATCATATCAGTCAGTGCTAGTGGGACCATAGTGGGAAAGAGCAGAGAACCCAAGTCAAGACTCAAAATAGTGCTGGAATATGAGTCATTGCTGTGGCGATCCGACCAACTGAACTGTGCATTTATCAGCAATCATGAAGAATTCGTTATACTGGGGAGTAGTAATCCGGGGAACTTTGCCGAACTTGATGTTTTCGCATTTCTACTATTTGGGGACTAGAAAATCCCGAACACTTTTTGGTCAAGGCTAACTGATGGCCGTCACCCGTGGGCTGTCACCTGAATATGTGGGCACACAGCTCACAGTGAGAGTGATGAAAGCCCTTGTTTGTTCTGGGTACGGCCCGTGAAATTTCAGAACATGCAGGGGCTGCCAGTGTTATGTCTTTCGCTATTTTCTTAGGAAAAGGAACCAAGCGCATTTGGAAGGCCGACGAATTAATTGATGACGATTGAGAAGTTCTATATTTGAAGTGAAGGAAATCAGCGATTAGCATTGTGGCGCGTTGACAGGGACAGAGAAGAGAAATTCGATTCTTCTTTTTTTGTCAGACAGCATGAGATCCCCGGTCACAATACATTTCCGCACTTTCAGCTACTCGGTCGGCATACAATGAATTTCCGCTCAGTCGAGGTGGGACAGGTTGAGCTGAGCACATGCGAAAATTGGACTATTTCGTGTGGTGGCTCTTCAATTGAGCTGACTCTCCTATGTAGGTCAAATGGACAAATAATTTTGTCATTGTCCCTGGGGTGCAGGAGACGCCCGGAGAGACCCGTTCCTCACGCCACGGAATTGAACAAGATATCTCATGTGCGATTGCCATGGCAACGTATGCCGGAACGCGAAGGTTTTTCAGCCGATGTAGCTTACGATTCGCTCATCCAGAGTCTTAGATTGTATGCACTATAAAAACCAGGGAGTACGCTTGTGCCGATCAACCGCCCACGTCATGGTACTCGTCGCCACTGCGCAGGTACTTGGGGACACTCACTGCTTTCGCGGCCCCACATCCGAGTCTGACCATTTCTCAGCTAGCGATGCGTGTCTCAGCGGCGTCCATCTATTTTTTTGATTATCTGATGACGCTTCCCAGGTATCTTGATTTCCTTGACCCTAACCCTTGAGTGTCGTACTGATATCGAGTCGAGCGAATATCGCTTATACAAACGTCAAAAAACAATATGGAAACCCAGCGCGGCATGTATCCTGTTCATCCTGAGCAGATACGTCACCCTACTCTCCGTCATTGTGGCCACTGCTTTCTTCTTTGGCACAAAGTGGACCGAAAAAGACCTGCGTGCCTGCCGTGTTCGTCTCTCACCTCGTCCCTATATTACTGTTGCATTGACCTGCTTTTGCAGCGCCGGAGCACTTCGGGCACTCAGCGCATCGATCGTGTCGGTTATATTCATGTGGCGGACCTGGGTAATTTGGTATAAGCGTCGGGTGGGTGATATGGTTTTTCTCGTCCGACTGTGCCTAAACTAAATTCAAGCCAATTTTGTATTTCTTGATGCTTGTCTTTATTCCAACTACGGTGTTCACCTGGGCCTTCGTCTTCGGTGAAGCTCCAGAGGTGAACAACGGGTTTGCTGGGAGCTGTGGAGGTCTTTCGGGGAAAGGCGTATTCGGGGCGAAGTGGCCTTTTGCATTGGTATGTATGATCACCATGTATCAATGGGTTTGTCTGTGATCCTGCTTACCTCTCCGTTCCTTTCGACAGGCCAACATGGTACGCTGCCTTGTACTGTGGACAGGAAGGATTGGTTTCCAACGATCTGTCAGGTGTTCGATGCGCTATGCGTCGGCTTAAGCACGTATAAACTGTTCCTCAACATCAAGAATGGCTCAAGGTGAGTCACAGCCGCCAGAATTTCACTTACATCCCCTCACCCGAGTATTCTTTCTAGTAAAATATCCTCCATTCTTCTCGTAGAGTATGTAACTTCCACTTCGGTGAACGCAAATTTTGACACTTGTGCAGCGGCCTGGGGTACTTATTCACATCCATTGCGCTTCAATTGTTGAACCTCGTCTTCCTGCTGTCTACTGTATGTCTCCGTTCCGCTCATCGGGGTATATTCCCAGTTCTTGTTTTCCGCAGGACCCAGCCAAGCAAAATACCATGATCACGTTTACGAATGCAATCACTGGCCTTCTGTCTCAGCGCATCAGTAGGTGCTCATCTTCCCTCGATGGAAAGACTTTACAATGTTCTTGTTCCCACTACTCAGTCACCTCCCTTTCTGAACGGATCGTCAACGCCCCCTCGGCGAACGACACCTCGCTCTTGCGCTGGATAAGCTTCCAACCGCCTGGGCTCACTGATCAAACGAAGAACGGGATCGAGCTTGGCCACGCCATGTCGGTGTCGGTGACCCCGGACCAGGTCACGACCCCTGCGTACGGGGAGCATGCGGATGCGGGCTCAGACGAGTACGAGCACAGCATAAATGTGGCGGCAGCGGTTTAGCAACAGGATCCCTGGCCGGGGGGCGTCCCCCTACGGCCGGGCGGTACAGGAGTCCGACTTTCTTCTCTTGAAAGGCTCACTAGTTCTTGAGGCGAATCGGGTCTTCAGGAGGCCTCAGCTCTCTTTGCTCTTCTTGCCCGCGTCATCGGAATGATATTCTCAGTTCTACTTCTAATTGTACAAATACAAGATTTGCCTTCGCTTCGCTCCGGCAGGACTGCAGACGCGTGCAATGGGAAGTGTATGAAGACCGAGCATGTATTCTGCACTACATAATAGCACAATTAGACTGTCACGAGGCGTTGAGTTCCACACCATTGATAACTCAACGATAACTCGACATCTGTGATGCACCAGCATTGTGAAATCCAACTCGACCACCGCGATGCCAAGGACCTGTGAGAAATCGAGAATGTCCCTGATACGTCCGTCAGGTTGCCAATACAAAGTTAAATGAACTTAGTTGGGACTTACCATTGGAAACATCGGGAATGTTTTCGTGCCGGGAGCACAAAAAAGAACTGCGCGGCTGCATGGAACTCTGGGGAGGGCGAAATATGAGCGGACGCTACCTAGAAAATTAGAGAGCTTGAGCGCGTTCAGCGAAATATAAATCATAAGGGAGGACTCGCCTTCCACGCGATTCCCAAAAGTTCCAAGAAAGCCTGTGACGATGAGAGATCGGCCATAAAACATTGTACTGTACTGTTGTACGAATAGAAAAGCAGGGAAATGATCAACAAAAGAGCACGAATTGATGGTACGACTCGCAGTCAGTATCGCCAGAGGAACATCGACAGCGTAACCACATCTTGAAACATTAGGAGCTATTACCGAATGTCAAATCGCTAAACTGGTAAAAGACGGAGTCCCTTCTCAGCGAACGCGTTAAGAGAAAACGACGCTATATTAAGTACCTAAAAGACGGAGTCCCTCTGGGACATTGTAAGTAAGGTACAGATGAATGTTTAGTGTAGTACTCACTCTCAGCGAACGCGTTAAGAGAAGACGACGCTGAGAGTGACAGGTGTGACAAGGAGTGAATATGGAAGTGATCTCCGTAAGTAAATAAAGTAAGGAATGGAACGAGACCGTATACTGTGCATCTAAGACTGAAATTTAACAACTGGGTCGTCACACCCCATGTCGATTGAAGGCAAAGATGCAGTGCTTCGATGACCGTTCCACTCCTATTCTTAGAATTTGGCACCATAGCAAGCCGAATATACTGTACTTTTTCGTTCAAATCGACATGGGGTGTGACGCGTGACTCGTTTTAGCTATTCGACATTTCGGCAACTGCTGCTCAAGTGCCGCTATGCCGTCGATCTGAGTATAATCAGAAGCAGTGAACAATCTGTCGTGGAAGCGCGATTCTGATCGCTCAGAGACAACTCAGAGACGGACGATACAATACTGGCACTTGACGTAGATTTTATTAGTGGGCCGGAAACACGGAGCAGATTCGTGTTCCGGCTAAGTCATGCATTGATTCATGCACTGTGTGATTGTGATTCAGATTCTTTGAAGGCAAGCCGAGGTCGGCGTCGAGCCGAGTTGAGAACGCTAACTCAGATGATTTATCAACGGAAACGTCGCATAGTCAAGTCGAGAGGTGAAAGCGAGATTAGAAAGAACACGACGGTTAGATACTTGCGGCATTCGAAACAAGCGTTAAGAGATTCCAAGTCGGGAGATTTCAGAAGTTAGCTATAATTGAGGTCGATGCGAGAGAGTCCACATCGCTGCACATGTTATATCAATCCCGCATCGTATGTGGAGTCGACGTACTCGGGAGCAAACAGAAGATATTCAGTCACACAAGTCGTCACATTAAGAGGGGTTAATACAGAATGGAGGCGCAAGTCTTAGGTGCTCGCGAAGGAACATATCTTCAGGAATATGCGAGATTCGGGAGCACCAGTATTAGAGAATAGTCGTCATACGTGAATATCAGCCAAAGAAGTGCGAATACGGAACGGCCAGCGACAACAGGTCTTCAGGGCAAGTTTTTCAGGAAGGAAAATGGTACAGCGAGCCTGGAATTGACCAAGTTGTCTCGTTCTAGGCAGAAGAACCAGAGAGCCGGCGGGGTTGCAGCAATGTACGAATGGGAGCGGTGGCTGTGTGGTGCGAAATCGGAGCGAGATGCTGCGACGAGGAAAGCAGGGAGGAGACGCGTATAAAGAGGAAGGCCAGAGGAGGCAAGCGGATGGACTGGGTGAGATGCAGTGTGTGGCGGATATGCCGTCGACAGAACGCTGAGTGGCAGCACCGATCGCGGAAACAGCTGCTGGCCGTACGCGTGGGAGCCGGTGGCGACTGGTGATCACGAGGAGGTCGTTCGAGACGCGGTGCAAATAAGCAGGGATTCACGGGTTGCAAGAGCCAGCGGAGAAAAGAGGGGAATTTCTTCCAAATGCAGGGAATTGTGGGTAACGAGTGTTGAATGACGAGACTCGGTGCAGACCAGCTGAGTTGGCTCTGGGTAATGAGAAAGGCCTCCCAGACCAGAATCCTTAATCGCTTAAGTGTCGCCGCGATGGTTTATAATGTTTAGATAGATCCACAGATGGCCAACGAATGGGGGCGCAAAAGTAAAGTCTTGAAAGAGGACATATGAGGGGGGGGAAACAATCAGAATGAGACGAAGAGAAGGCGCACTTGATAGTGATTTCTTCCCCGTGACTCATACACTGCTCCTGGCCCTAGCCATAGACGATCTAAGGATTCCATGAATTTCGTGCGTTTTCCGCGGGAAGGACGGTGTGGTGCGGTTACATTCGATGTTGACTCGTTCGTCTGTCTGTGCCAGATGGTCGGGTTCAACTGCGCAAGTGTAACGGGAATCGCGCGGCTAAAACGCGGGAGATGGTGGAGGAAGGCAAAGGCCGGCAAGAGGAAACGTGGCGGTGTCTGATGTGTGACAGATCTCTTGATGTGACAATGTCCGGTGTCACGCACTTCGGCGCTTGCTTCCGACCACGACCGCGAAACGACATCTCTCGGTCTCTGTCCAACGTTGAACGAGTTTTCGAAGGGGGAACGACGTCGGCATGCATCGGCTCGGCTCTTCAAAGTTGACACACCATCGTCATCCCCCGCTCGTGACCTTCCGTCCCGTCGCTCTGCTGCGCTTGGATCTGCGTGCTCGTTGGTTCGCTGGCGCGCTGAGCCGAGGCTGTACTCGTGTACGTACGCGGTGCTGCGACATCAAGCGACTCTCCCCCTCCCTCGCCTTGCTTTTTACTCTTCTTTCCTTCCGAGAGCAAAATTAGCGCGAGCGACACGGCGGCACTCGCAACCGCTGCGGAGGACAGGTCGCGCAACGTCGGCACCATCTCGACGAGAATTCCGAGCGGCTCTTCTACTCTCTTGTGCAAGATTTGGGTCACCTAGTCGTCCGATCTTGAAGCGCTCCTTTGCTATGTGCTGGAACGCGGGGAGAGACAAATGCAGTCATTTCTATGCACATTCTTTCCCGCTTCCAAATTCAGCTGTCGATGGTTACATTTATTTCTCGAGCTAGTGGGCGGATGCAGTTGGAAAGCAGTACTTGATGTCAAGCGTGAGTTGAACTAGAAATGAGATGGCCGTTCGGGTGCTGACGTTTTCCCTCATGCAACAATTCGCGCACTCAACTCGCCGTTGGTTTTTTCCTCCGTTTTCCCGTTTTGGCTTCTTCCTCTCCAGCACTTCATTGAATTTCTAGCCCTCTTCTGACGCTGTCCGGATTGAACGGCGATCCATCACCGCGCGCAGTAGGTTCATCAAAATTCCATGTGTCACTTTTTCCCGGCGCCAAACCGCAACGTAGTTAGGCCCTACGATGCGGTTTGGCTTCCGTGATCATCTCCCGCGCGGCTGTTCCTCTCTCCTGCTGGGTGAACGGGAGATTAGATGTCATGAGGTCAGTGGCGCAGCGAATTTATCGTTTCTTCGGAATAGCGTTTCGAAGTAGAACGTGTATAGGTACTCACCTCCGACTTGACGCAGGTGGCCGCATTGGATGAAACTTACGTCTGCGCCGACATGCCATGTATGTTGCTAATGTGGAAGAAGAGGTGTTTTAGACATTAGTGTTTCAGATTCGTAGAAGGTCTGGCCGCAATAAAAGACCGTTGATAATTGATGGATAGCAGTGAAGCCTCGAAGATACCAGTGATTGTCTCCGAGTACGCCACATAACTTTCCTTTAATTGCTGATCGGGTCACTGTGGGTTGTACTGGTGTTATGTAGCTCGAAAATATTACGAAAATTCTAGGTCGGCATTATAACTCACTGACCGGTTGTCTCGCTCGCCCGCAAATGGTTATTTAAAGATTCAAACATAGTTTAAATCTGGAGCAGTTTGAAGTGAGCCTAGACCGAGGGGATGGTTCCACTGGTATCCCGAGAAACAACTATCCATGCTGTGAGGATGAACGGCTTCAGCGAAAGCTACCTAGGCAACACATTGCACTGCACATAGTAATTAGAGCTCGGAATTTATCTGACTCTCCTTCAATTGTAACGCGCTAGTGAAAGTAAGTTAATTCGAGCACAAATAGCCCCCGAGAACGACAGTCATTTAAAAGAGGACCAAATGCGAACTCGTTCGTTACTTTGAGACCCGTCCTCAAGTGCTCTCTCGTCCCTCGACCGCCCATCCATTTGCCGCAATAATCACTCGTACCTCTGCACTATGTGCCGCTGGCGTCAGTAAGCCACTGACCGGATATGTTTTTTGGCCACACCTCACGTAAATCAGTGTCCGTAACATTTACCTCCGCTGTGGCCACGCCGAGACCCTCGTGAGTATGAGGTACAGTTCTATTGTGTCGTCTCTGATCTCTTCAGCCGCCAATGGAGGTATACTCCTCGCTTTTTCATGTTCCTCCGCAGTCAACAAGGTATCTTCTGGCAGGTAAAGTGTGCGAGCACACACTGCAGATTCAGCCCAAACCACCCGACGGAGTGTGTTCCTCCTTTTTGCCGCCAAAGATGCAGCCAATAGTGCGTCGTCCACTTTTGCAGCACCAAGAATGCTCACCCTGCCGTGTTTTCGAAGTCATGGATTCCCCGAGCAATACAGTGCGTCTCCGATGGCTTTGTCTGCTGGTACCCTACTCACTGGGTACAGATCCTCACATCAACGGCATCTGCCCCGATTGCAGCCGCAGAATGAAGCCTGGCCCTCGGTAGTGAACTAGAATACAGAAGACCCGAAATAAGTTAAAACTGATACGAGTTTACTCATCAGATGGAATTCCAAACATGTGTAGTACGTCGCCGAAATAGCGACTTGCGTAACTCTGAGTGTATATTGGGTCAGTATATCCGCCAAACGTGCTACCCAACGAAACTACGAAACCACCAACGATCGACGAGGTCCTCGAGCGCCTCCTGCGCGAAATCGCGCCCGCCAAAAACCTCGCCACCGCCCTGTTCGAGGAGTTCAGCTTTCTTCACGACACGAACGCAGGAAAAAAAAAAAAAAGGGCAAGAACGGCGCCGACACGCACTAGAGGAACGTAAATAAACAACTCCGTCGCGTCGTCTTTGCAGCTATGTGTGCTTTATCGGGATATCACGGTTCATGTTTCGAGCATTCCCCCAACGAAACTCTACATTCTCCCTCATCTCCCCAACCCACATCAACCACCTTCGCTTGCCTCTTTTCGAGTGCGCGGGCGCCTCCCTGTATGCCATAAGAACGTTAATTCAAGAATCAAGTTTGATGAATCTATCGATCCGCAGCTGTTGCACAAACGCGTACTTGCTTCTGTTCGTCCGGGCTTACTAAACTGATTCGGTTCCTTCGGGCGTTCTATCCAGGTACACCGAAATCATGCGCATCTTGGCTCCTGAATTTCTCGCGGTCGTGACAAAAGCGACGGTCTGCGAGTCTTCTGATGGGGCTACGAGGTGGTCTTGACCTCTCTATGGAGCAATTCCTTGGTAATCTTTCGCCCGTGGCTTTCTCGAACCTGCTTCCACGCAACTTTTGTGCGTTCGTGTTGGTCTGTTGGTTCTCTGATTCCCTTCTTCATGTACCAGCCTCCTCGCTATCAAAGTCTCACCTTGTTCTGCTAGGTTGGCTGATCGCTAAACCCTGCGAATAAGTACTCCACATGATCATATTGACCGCATTGGCATGCTGACAAACTTTCCATGTTGCAGCCAAGGTAAGTGCTGAAGGAATTCGTTCGAAAGTGTACATCTGCTCTATCTTGTTACGCGGCTTTTTGCTATGCCGCCTTGACGCGTACCGGACCGGAAGGGCCCACAGCGTAAGCCGCAGTCAGCGCTTTCATCGGCGGGTGTCAACATCCTGCGCCTCCTTCCCCCTACGCGTTCCAGATACCCGTCATTAAGCGATGCAAAATGGAGACCAGCGGTTGCGTATTTTTTGAAGTATTTTGCAAGTTCACCCCTCTCTAGCTGATTCATGGCCATCGCATACATCCAGCGTATTTTGAAGAACCAAAACAGCGTCTAAGACCATGGCCATCCCGAGGTACAAAATTTTCCAGTAATTTTTCCAGTATACGCACATGTGTCCTCGACAGAAGCCTCGTCCTTTCACGAAAATATCTTGTGGGAATCGTCGATTAGAGGTCTTCTCGACAAGGTCGTCGATGTACTGGCACACAGCTGCTATGCCGCGGGACGTACACAGTACACGGCAGCTTCACGATCTCGCTCAAGGACTCAAAAAGGGGAACCATATCTTCGTCGATGTTGACTGCAAGAAGATATTGTCGTTTCCAAGCGGGAATTTTTGCGTTTCGCGGAGATGGGCGTTGAAACGAAATGAGGCAGAATGGCTGATATAGTAGTCTCCGAAGAAGTGTTTTTCGGTCTGTCAGATCTCCTCCAGCGTTATGCCCCGTGAAGTAGGGGTGCACGGAGAGGGGGATAGTCCGACAGTAGATTCTTCCTGCACTGTGTCGAACATCGTGGTGTGCGATACTTGCTCACCAACCCAAGAACTCCCAGAATACATAGGTGGAAGATGCAGGCACTAAATTCAGAGCGGTGCCGGGGGAATTGTTCTTGGAATTCGAGGCGCTAACCCATTGGAATTCGACGGATCGTATACTTATCAATTAAAACGCGAAATGGATTCCGAACATCAGGATTCCTCTCAAATGCCGGTGTCAGCCGGGCTAGGCGTGTAGTTACCGAAGTGTTGTGACCCGCTCAGGGCAGCTAGTCGTGTCAAGCCGTGTCAGGCCGCGGTCGCCACCGCCGAGATAAGGAAGTTTGACAGCTCCCGTGAGATTTTGAACATGGCTCGTGATCACTTGCACGCGGACTGCTTTGATCTTTGTGCGCACGCGTGCGAGCATTCACACGCAAAGGACGTAAATGCTGAGGGGAAAAAATAAATGGAAGATAGACATTGGCGTTTGCGGTGGCGATAGTCTTCATCGATCCTCACTCAACCTCAAAGATCTCAAACATATGTTATCTATGTATTATCGGGAATTGACATAAATGGCCCGGTTTTCCGAGCGCAAGTAAATGGAACGTAAGTATGGCGTTTGCGTGGAGATCATTACCGAACTCTTCGTGATTGAGAGTTCTGAAACATATGGTCTCTATGTAACATCACGACAGCCAGTTGTGGTCACATTTATGGCGTATCCGCTTAGCCATTTGTCCGGATTTCCTTCGTTTTCCCCACCCAGACGCTTTGCTTCAAACATGCACGGATTGCCATCCCAGCCCGTCACCGTAGCTGCCATCGCACTTCTCGGCGGAGTCTACCTTCTTTGGTCTCGCACGGCGTCCAGAGCTCGTCTTCCTCCGGGACCACCAGGCTTACCTCTTCTTGGAAATGTTCTCCAAGTACCCGGGCAGGTAAGGTAATCGGTTGCGCCACACATCATTGGTTGAGTGAACATACTGAAGCATCTGGCCACGTACTTCAGAGGGTTATGCGAAGAGTACGGAGGATTCGTCTCGTTGAACTGGGCTGGATTGGCAAGTATTTCTATGGGTCATTCGGTCATTGTTCCTTATCCAATCCATGCAGCCGGTCTTTCTGATTGGTGACATTGGACTGGCCAAAGAGGTCCTGGAAAAACGATCTTCTAAGTTCTCATCGCGTCCCACTATTCCCTACGTCGTGGGGTCTCTCGATTTCCATTTTTTCGTCCCTCATTTCACTTCCAGCGTTCCTACGTTGATCCAGCCCAGGTGTATTGGGCACTTTCGAAACAAAATGAAAACCACTTCAATGCGCGGAGGCTTACAACTGGACTCATGGCCGGTGTTCGAGCCGGCGAAACCGAGCCGCTCCAGCAGCTCGAGGCATTGCTCAATGTGACCCATCTCCTTGATGATGGGGGGAAAAATTGGTTCCATCACATCGACCGGTACACTGTCCACTCATCAAGTCCATAGAAATTCAACTGATATTTGGTCACAGAGTATCGGCGAGTATGGTTCTCTCAGCTGCTTTTGGCTTGCATTGCCCTACTGGACAAGAGCCCGATCTCAAGGAGGTTGTTGCGGTAGATCTTTCTTGCACTGATTGATCCACAAATAATTCACGCCGCGTCTACAGTGCCTTGCGGAGTCAGTTCGGTTGGTCAACCCCTCAGCAAGCATCATAAACGTCCTGCCGTTCCTTGATATCATTCCCGGTCCGATGCCATGGCGAAAACGCGCACAGACTTACCGTAAGCGTGAGGATGCGTTGTATGATAGGCTAATTACCCGTGCCGTATCTGGCGAGGCATCCAGTATGAATACGTATGTGCTTCCTGGAGGTTATAGGAGCATACTGATAATTGTTTTTTTCCAGGTGGGCAGCTGTGTTCGCAAGAGAAGATAAGCCTGAAGGGGACCAGCATCGACTGGTGATTCAGTTCACAGGGGTGAGTGAATTGTATGCCTGCAGGATCGTCGAGATAAGGATTTATATAGGCCGCAATCGAAACTGCATGTGGCATTTTATTTCACTGGTACGTGTACTGATCAGAATGGGCTTAGACGGCGATTTCGATGCACACTTTCATTCTTGCCTGCATACTTTATCCCGAATGGATTCCTCGTGCGCAGAGGGAGATCGACGCCATCGTTGGAGAAGATCGTCTGCCTTCCTTCAAGGATCATCCCCACCTTCCGTTTGTTGAGGCAATTGTGCGAGGTATGACTCTCTGCCGACTCCCTGACATTATTGTGATAGGTACTGCAGAGACCCTTCGATGGCGCCCTGCTGGTGACTTCTCTCCCCACCGTCCACAATCATGATGCTTGACTGTTGTCGGCAGTTCGTTTCGGACTTCCCCACCAATCTACCGCTGATGATGTTGTGGAATACAAAGGCAAGGCGTATTTCATTCCGAAAGGAAGCATCATCTTCGCCGTTTCTTGGTTGGTTCTTCACTCATTCCGGGGATAGCTCGAGACAGAAACTTCATACAGGGCAATTGAGCATGACCAGGAAAGGTTTGAGAACCACGATTTGTTCCAGCCAGAGCGCTTCCTCGATGACACAAACAATTTGAAGGCGGGTTACGAAACCAGTGCTTTTGGCTTTGGAAGACGAGGCAAGTTGCTGCATCGAGTTCTATCGCTGAAATCGCCGACAAGCTGATATTCACAGTGTGTCTCG
Source organism: Mycena sanguinolenta (assembly GCA_014462675.1). Taxonomy (NCBI): domain Eukaryota; kingdom Fungi; phylum Basidiomycota; class Agaricomycetes; order Agaricales; family Mycenaceae; genus Mycena; species Mycena sanguinolenta. The sequence goes on along the minus strand of JACAZH010000003.1, from coordinate 921,245 downwards.
GCATTCCCTTTGCTGACCGTTCTCTTTGGATTACCATTGCTACAATGTTATGGACCTTCAACATTCGCAGGTCCGACGAGCCTGATCCCAAGACTGGCTTGCCCTTCAAATATGACAACAGCGATTCGGCTTTCAGCGGAGAGGTGTGTCACGAAATCGTAAGGCATGTGTACTTCTGATGCTGAATGCGTGCCGCAGTTCTCAAATGGGCCACTTCAATTTCCTGCCGTGTTCGAACCACGTTCCGTGCAACGGGCTGAGGTGGCGAGGCAAGAGTGGGTAGAGTGCGAAAAGAATCTGAATGTCTTGCTTCCGCGACATTAGGAGCAATAGAATTCAGGGATCATGGTTTGACGGTGCAATGTTTCTATTCCAGTTCTCGAAGTAGGTGCAAACTTCGTCCGCAATTTCCGACATGTCGACTCGATTTGGCTCGCTCATGTCTTCACTTTCTCGCGCGGCCTAAAGACAGTCTCATGCAAAAAAGGGTACGTCCATTTATTTCGAGAAGCAGAGTCTACTTCACTGATTTTGAAAGTCAGATCGAAGCCGGCATGAGTTCAACATTGCACCCATCATCTTTTGGCTCAGAGTTAGCTTCCGATTGATCGTATATTATCTCGAATTGTTTCATCTATGTAGAAAGCCCCTTCAGCGCCCCGAGATTTGATCTAACTTCGGGAGGCCTAAGTATGTCCATATTTCAGAGTTACAGAATTCAGTCTGCTGGCCGTAGGGACTAGTTCCACATTCGTTGACCCGCCCTGAGTATCCTATCTGGCCACACATACAGCGCTTGTTGCGGCATGATTACTTACATGGATTGCCATCTACTGAGTCTATGTCGGAACTCCGTGTTGTTGTTTTTTTTCATGACTTCGACGCGAAATTCCCCTGGCTTTGAGAGCAGCTCGCCAGCGTTGAACATGCCCAATTTGTTCGTGATAACGGCAAGTCCAGACAACTTCAATTGAACGGAGGACTTGCGGCGATCAGATCTCAGAGTCGACGCGCAATCCACACTGAAGTGGAAATTGTGTCTGGAACGAATATCGAAGTTGGAAAGGCACAGGGTGATGGATTGAGCAGGGAATGGACGGGCTGACGATTGACATACGGCGATATGATGCATTCACATCTGAGGGGTGTACATCGTGCGTAGGGTATTGCTCTAAGAGATGAGTGCAGCGGAGCCAAAGACGCATCCGAGGAGGGTTGTAGGGGAATTCGCCGATACGCTGCACAAATCTTTCACGAGTAGAGATGCGGAATGAAACGTACCAGACCACCCGGGCTCCGAAATAAAATCCATCGGGAAGCAGAACGAACACGAGGTAGGAAGGAGGGCCTCGTCCTGTCGGCTTCGATCGTCAGTGTTCGGCCAGGGTTCAAGTTTGGAGTTCGAGCGCATTCATGAATGAAGTGACCGTCGAATATGAACGGAGAGGGTACAGAAGCTCCCGTAACGCTTCCTGTGAGTGGACCGAGGTAGCCGCTGGGCATAGCGGATCAGAATCGCCGCGGCCAATTGCACAAGGGAGAGACGGCGAGGTCGAAGGAAATGGCGGGGCTATGTTGCGGGATCAAAGATTGAGACGGAGATGTGGAGGTGGAGAAGGCAGGGTTGCCCTCGATTGAAAAAAAATAATTTCACACCGGGCACGAGGGATAAAGTTGGGAAGCAGATCTGAGTGATTGAGGGCTAAGCTGTTTTTGCAGCGGCGGCGCGACAAAGGGTTAGACGACATTCGAGAAGCACTGCAGCTAATTGGACTCAGCACACAGACCAATTGAGCTCCGATTCTGCAGTTGAGATCCACTGGCAAGATTGTTGAAGAAACTAGAGCTAGCGGCTTCCAGTGAGTCTCTCTACAACAAAGTCATTGGTGTTGCTTGGTTCACATTGATCAAGAGAATACTGAACTTAACACGTGCGAATCGATAGTGTGGAGCGGGAGTCAGCGCGGTGTGGAGCCAGAGGAATGACGTCGCGACGTGACGAGATACAATATTTGAGGTGGAAGTTCGCGGCCAGTCCCCGTGATTATAGTGAGCTGCTGCGGCAGAGATGGAGATGGAGAGCAACAAGATACAAGAGAAACAATCTCAGAGAAAGTCACGATTCTGGCATTATTGTTGAATGACTCCATCGAAGGGTTCGAAGTCAGTGAACGAAAAAGACGAGCGATCAGTGGCCCGTCAGTTTCCAACCGAATGAGATGCACACTGGAGTTCGAGTGATGTAAGGCTGGATGCAGATGGTTGCCTGGGAAGTATAATCTGTTACCTGGAGCTCCATTGACGGCCAGGGCAACTGAGCGCGAAGTCGACGACGCGACGTGGACGTTCGGAGCAAGAGGAATTGTGGCGGTGCACGATTTGATCCGCGGTCACGCATTTTGGCGCTTCCTCCCGACCACCACGATTGACGAATCTCTCTCCATCTAACGCGGATGCGATTCATTTGGACACCCGTACCGGGGATCTTGGCTCGTTGCTCCCGAGGCTCATTATCCACGGCGCCTCGTCTTGTCTCGTCGATCTAGCTTGGCCCTATGTTTGCTCGGAATTCGCTGACACAGTGGCAACCGACCACACAGCTGATTCACTCGTGCGTACGTGGTGCCAGTGTCGTCAAAAGACCGCCCCTTCCGTCTAACTTCTGTCTTTCGCCCTTCCTTCCATTCGTCCACATTCACATGAAAGTCGACTTTGAGACATTCCATCCAGCCGCCACCGGCATCTCCCAGGGCAATCTTGGATCTAACGACGACGAGTCTTTGTTATTTCTTCGTCGCCGCTGATCCCGCCAGGGTAAACCATTCTCCTGCGGACCCGTGCCCGCATCCACGTACGCCGTGTAAAATGCGAGCCACTTCTCACTTGGTGCAAGTCGCGGGTGGGCCATCGTTACCGTCATTGTACGCTCTCGATCGATCGCGATCTGGATGCAAAGCCGAAGGCGGAACAGCGGAAGAGGGCGGAATGACGAAACAAGACGAGGGAGCGAATGTTTGTGAGTTCCCTTACTGTTCCTGCTTTCCCCGCATGTCCTGTGCTTTGCGTGGCTTTCCGTTCCCTGCCCTGTCTGGTCTTCGCTTGGTGTTCCTTTCTGGTCTTTTGTTTCTCTTCCCCTGTTCTGCGTCTGTCCATCCCCCCTGTCATGGTCTTTTCTTCCTTGCTTTTCCCCGCTGTGTTCTTTTGACGACATGACGCTCCAGCTCGATCCACACTTGCCGTAACATCCACTCAACGCACAACCATATGGATCACCGCACACCTCACCTGCCGAACGCCGGCGTTGGGGCCTCGTCTCGCTGGGTCGCTCGCATGTTACGCAGCTCACATGTGGTGCGCATGTGGGTGTATACGTTTGACGCACGTGTGCATATTTCATTTTGTTGATTCAGCATTCCATGGCAGCTTTAATTTCGCATCTGTGTCTTGACCGGTGGGCGGTCCCTCCGCGTTGCCCACTCGACAAGGCAAGGCATCTCCTCGCCTCGCTTGATCGCTGAGCACGATATCCAACGTGCAAAATTCTAACGAGCAGCCGCTTCAGGCTCTTGAGTACCGGGACACATTTCTCTTTCAATCCCTCCTCTCTTATTGGTCGCGCCCGTCCCCGATTCTCGGGTCTCTTTGGCCGCTGTGTCCATGCCTTGAGAGAAAAACCGCTTCTCTGCACAATTATGAAGGCTGGAGTGCGTCCAGTGAAGGTTCAGTATTCCCTATGTCCTCCAGCGACCAGTGCGCTGTCGGGCCCAATGGGGAGCTGTTTCCAGTGAGTAAGATCGTCTTCTACACTGATCTCGACGATGCCAACCCTCTTCCACCTGCCCCCGACGAGACCAGCACAACTATGGCGGGTCCCGGTCAAATCACGCAATGCTTTCGCCGCTCCGAGCGTACTCGCAAGCAGTCAAGCCGCTTGACGAACCCCAACAACGCAGAGCTTCACAAACGGAAGGCTGCCGAGACCAGCGATCCTCGTCCTTCTGGTCGCAGCCGTCGTTCTTCCCCCCTCTCCTGTGCCCATTCTGAAGCCGAGGAAGACGACGATGACGAGCTATTGGGGCGTCGATAGGCTTGTAATAAAGCATCGCAAAGACTATCAACCGATCAGAGACGGGCTTGCTCGCGAACCTAATACGTAGCCTTCGTTGTCCGACAACAAATTCTAATCTTTGTGACATCCGACCCTTACACCTCACTCTAAATAGCTGAAAGCCACGTATGCCTCGTTACGAAAATTATAAATATACAACCCGGATTTGGCTTTTTTCCCGTTCGGTCATGGAACGGTCAAGTCTTGATTAACCGGGGAAGAAACTACACGAAGCGCCGATTAGCCGTGATGGTAATGGTTCGGCTTTCTCACCTATGGGCGGAACCGGTGAAACATCGCCGTCCTGCCGGTACCGGGGGGGAAGTTCGACCACCTCTTCGGCATTCGTGATCACTGTGACAGGCGCACGTCCAGCGTCGTGATGGAGGACATATGCGCGACTTGGTGCAGACTGCGATGGTGAGCGGACAGGTGGGGTAACTTCTAGAGATGACTGGAGAGGTGGTGACAGAATTTCCGGAGAGCGAACGCTTGGCAAGATTATTTGAGATGTACGACGGTCCGAGAGCGTAGTCCGCGACTGAATGGTGGTCCGTCGCGAGTACCCTCTCGTTTGTCGCGTATCAATAGATTTGAATGAATTGGTGTGCGCGCTGGTTGGCTCAGAGCTCGGTTCATAGTCAAATGCTTCAATCTTGGGGTGCTCCACGGGCTTGCAATTGCGGTAGCGGCAATACAAGAAGGTCGCAAGGGCCGCAAAGATTCCGGCTGCAACTGCACCACCGAAGCCCGCACCAACCGCGATACGATGCGCCTTCGAGGATGGGCTGCAGGAAGATATCAGCGTTGCGTCACAGACCAGATGGACCTAGCTGACATTGTCCCGGGAGCCACTGCGGAGGTTGCGTCGCGTCAGATCGTCGAAAGTAGGCTGAAAACGAAAGAAAGGGAAAAAAAACTCACAGCAATCACTCGGTCCAAAGCCTCCTGCATGCAGTGGGCCATAAGACCACAATTGGCCGTCCGCACTGGCCAATGACAGGAAAAATGGAAATGACCACGACTGGGAAATTCAATGGCGGTGTAACCGTAAAGGAAAGCCCATACCAGAGACACCGTCCAATCTATTGTTTCCATTGAATTGGATGTGATATTGTATGGCGGGTGCAGCGCCGGAGCAACCTGCGAACCAGATATCAGGCGCCATTACACACCCTTACTCAACATAATTATACAGTGAGGGTGAATGGAGGCTGTCCGGACTTGGGAGTCACAAAGAGGTCGGTGCACTGATGAAGAGGCTTAGGAACCAAATTTGCAAATCCAGCAGCAGACTCACCTGGTCAATGAATCCAAATTGTGACATCGGCCCCCCAGGCACAGTGGCCTCGACGGTCAACAGGGTTGGAAACGTGATGTTCTGGCAGCTGTGTAGAATAATCAAGAGTCGTTCCAGGTAGATGAGATTTAGCACACGTCGGGTTGGCCACGGTCGAATTTTGTATGACCGTATACATCGCTTGGCATCCGCCAGGAACTCCATTGCTGTCCCACTACATGGATTCAAGTCCAGGTTCAATTGAGGAGCAGGGAGCCCACCATGCAAATTTGATACTTGGCGTCACAGTTAATCAGCACAACAAGAGAAACGAATAAATGAACGCACCTGGGTCCCAGGTGCAAATGGCACCGTCCAATCCTGCCGGAAAATCAATCACAGATTGCCGTCGGGAGGAGTTTGCATACGAATGATTGGCCAGACCCCATCCCGATAGTGAACGGCGTGATGAATGTGCTGTTAGTTCTCGTTCAGTGCGATGCCCAAATAATGGAATGTGGATGTACGAGGTATAGACGACCATAGAATATGGCGCCACCGGATTAGGTCTACAAAGAATCAGGACGAGCTTCGAAAGCAGAAACATATGCATACCCGGTTGCTCCCTCTGATTTCCCGCTTTAGATTGGCAACTCACAGACGCATATTGAACAACTCACGCCGGCTCCACTTGATGTTAATCGTCTCACACTGCTCTGAAAAATTTCCGTAGGCTGCTCAGACTGCGATAGGAGTCGACTGCAGACGAACCTGTTATTGGAATGGGTACAGGTTGCGTCACAATGTTATAATCAAACAAAAAGCCCTGGAGAGGTGTACTTAGAGAACTGACCCCGAGTTGATCAAGATAGTGTACCTGCTGCAAAAATGGGACATATTTCGTGGAGCCAGTCGATACCAGGCTGCCCAGAATTAGCAGAACGTTCAGCCACATGGGAATTAACACAGAACGCCGCATCGCACAAGAGAAGCGAGCAGAGAAAGGAGAGGAATGTAGATGAAAAGAAGAAAAGGCCGGTGTATTGGACGCCCAAAGCCTTGGTTTTGTTCAGCCCGTCTTGATGTTATTGAAACACCATCACATGTCAGATTATGCGGTTTGATCGAAGATTTGTTCCTCAGGTGAACAGCTTATGGCTTGGCAGAGGTACTATTAGATACAGTCCGCCCGAAATCGAATCCATTGAACGAAAATGGAGACAGGTCTAACTTGAGCGTGAGTGCCCGTGCCTCTAGGTGCTATCGCTATCGATTCATTGGCGCTACGTGCTATCAATTCAGTCAGTGATACTATCTATCCGCAAATACTTGAGCAGCTTATCTCAAGTTCCAGCCGGGCCATACCAAAATAGACAAACCTTAAGTTTTAGTAGTTCCTAAGTTCTGCCAAGTAGAGTATATCTGCCTAATACATGTTCACATGAACTTAAGTTCCTGCATCTCAAGTTTGAATAAATCATCCATCCATTAACTCCTATCCAGAAAAGAGGAACTTGAGTCGCGGTCGAACTTAAGTCCGATCACGACTCAAGGTCCATCGAAACTCGAGTCCTGCCGCAAACTACGAAAGCAATACCGACCACATGCTTGAGAGCGAGCTATAACTTCCATCCTACCTAGATCTGACGACGCCGTGCCCGACTAACCTCAGATGCACCGATGCATTTCTGGGTGCGAAGTCGGTGGATTGTGAGATAAACATTGAAATGACACACCAATGGGGTTTGGGACAGTTGCATAAATATCGGGTTATGTGACATGATGGAGGCTGACACTGTATTCAGTCAAATACAGAGAGTATGAGTTCTCGACGGCGACCAAAGAATACGACTGCAAGTACAGCAGTGTTCGCCTTAAGGGCTAAGGCCTTAAGATGACATTAAGGCCTATGGGCTTAATTAAGGGCTTAGATTAAGCCTTAGGTTGCAGACCGATTTTGACCGAAGGCCTTACATAATCCTTAGATATGCTTATGTACAATTACGGTTCCCGGGGTAAATAGTGAAGACCGCCATTGGTCTTGATCAGTGTGAGTGTGTATTGTTACGCCCTAATCCATGATCCACCCGTAAATAACGAACGGAGATGTGGCGAGTGGGTTCAAATGCATGACCGAGATCGTGTGGAGAAAACAAAGGCGGCGGGGAGTGCGGGGGCCTGAAGAGTACAAGTGCTCCTATCGAGAGCAGCGAGTACCAGAACATTAATTCTTTGCTCTGTACGAAACGAGCAAGCGAGAAAGCGTACAATAAACAAGCAGATGGAATCACTGCGTTCAAGGGCGGTACCAACTCATGAACGCCGGTTCTAGAGTTAGACAAGGTCAGACAGCCTTAGACTAGCCCATTGGCTACTAGGCTTAGACATCGGCAATTTAGTCGACGGCTACGGCTAGGCCGTCGCCATGGGACCTCGGCGAGCCTAGACGGCGAACCGACTTGGCAGCTAAAATTGGTCACCGCTTGACGCGGCTCGACCCAAAGCTGTGCCTAGACGAGTTTAGCTGATGCCTAAGCGGGCCTAGACATGGGCAGGTTTAGACAAGGTTTAGAGAGCCCTTGAACGCAGTGAATGGACGAGACGGGAATCCGGTGAGGCATGGATGGAGCCTGCGCATTGGGGTTTATAGCGACATCACTTTCCGAAGTGCGCCCTGAGACGATTCATGGACGAAAGCTTGGGATGTTTGGTACTGTCATCCAAACCGAGAATTGGGTTGACCATTTGGACAGGTATCATTTCGCATTATTGCTCAGAGATTGCCCTCCATGTGACATATTGTATCGCCAGTTTGAATGCATCCCACATCTTGTGATAAAATCTTGCCGACCAGGCTGGCAGTTAGCGGTCACCAAAAAACGAATTTCCCGGTGGCTTGAAGTCAGACCCCAAGTATTTTCAAACGAGATCTAACGCCCACCTTTTTTTGTTGCTATGGACAGTCGTTCGGGAACCTGACGCTGGAACCCGTCGAATTTTGAAGGCAAACGATGCTCCCTTGCGCCGACCGATGGGAATAGTAGTAGGCGGTTGCCATAGTACCTCCATGGGCCTAAACGGCGATCCGGCTTGGCAGCTAGATATGGCCACGGCTTCACATGTCTTGATACAAAGCAGTGCCTAGACAGGTCAAGCCGGCGCCTAGGTGCGCCTAGACTTTGTGTTAGCTCAGGCAAGGCGAGCTCGCGAGCCGACCTGAGTGTGAGACAAGTTAGATAGAGATTAGATAGGATCAATGCGTCACGTTACCTTACTCGCTTTCTGCTCGTCGCGTCCGACATCGTCAAAGCTTTGTTTCCTGCTCATCCTTCGCTCTAAGCCTCTTTTTCGCCCCACCCGCCGTCCCTCTTTCCACGCTTGGGCTGCTTCGGGTCTTCGTTTCGCCCATAGACCCCGGCGGTCCTTGTGTCCTGGGCTTGGCTGATTCCGCGCTGCCGTTTCGGGTTTTCCCTGCCGCTTTCCCATGCGCTCGGAAAACCGCGATTCGAGCGACCTCAGCCAAGCCCCCCCCACAAACACCACAAACTCCTTGTATTTATCTTGCAGATATTTGTGTCTCGCAAGATACAGCTTTCATCCCGCTTTCAAGAGATCCGGCAAATCTATCGGCATCTAACTTGTTCTCGTCTCAGGTCGGGTTGAACGCAGTGACTAGCCAGTAACCTCCGGAACGATGAAACATACATTGGCCCTCCGGGCATCCCTGGACCCGACTTGACGGTTATGGAATCCCGGGAGAGGCTCAAGGTGCCATATGCATAGAAGAGATTCCACGGCTCAAAGATTCACTCGGTTGACGTGCTTGCACGTCGACCAGCTCACATTGCGCCTTAGCAGGTTTTGAATGAAATATTCGAACTATTCTGGGCCAATAAATCTGAATACTGCTGGGTTATTCTGGTTTGACTTCCGGCTTGTTATGTTCTGGCCGGGAGAACACAATTCGCTTTTCAGACCTAGACCCTAAGTCGGGTCCAGGAATACGCTCATCGTAATTTGCCTCTAAAATATGTTGCGTACCGTATTTGTGGTCGTAAATATCAGCCGGCGAAGATTAGTTTGGCGAAAAGAAATCGTCGTGGGACTCACATCAAGTTGGCCGGGATAGGCTGGATGCGGAGGCGGATTTTAGCGTCCAGGCGCTGGTACCAGCCGAAGACCGATGGAATTGAGCCAATATATTCAGAGCTGGAGAAAAAAAAATCAATGCGAACGAGGAACGGCGGCTAAGGGTAAGATGACTCCGGGTGGAGATCCGTGAAAGTATTAATATGAGACGAAGGGATAGGCCAAAGGAAGTAATGAATGTCAACGATGACATACGCAGTAACTAAGTGCAGTCACCGAGACTGCGGACGGTAAGGAATCACAAAACCAAAGCACCCAAGTCGAAGAAAGTAGGGGACCGAATGATAAATAAACGGAGTCAAAGCGCGGTATCTTCCTGCAAATTTTGTGGTTCACTTGTTAGGATGCAAACATTTCCTGCGTGTCGTCCGTAATTCGTGGGCCACGTCGCTCATCAAGGGAGATTAATATAAGTGAGTGGATAGATTATTGAAAGGAAAGACCCAATCGACGCAGATCGTGTGCAATGAACACTTCAAAGCAGCGAAGACATGGGTGGTGACCTGACGCTGGAACCCGTCGAATTGAATTCCGGAGGCAAGAGATGCTCTCCTACGCCGACAGATGGGAACAGTAGAGCTGGTCCCAGGTTGTGGGTGGGTCGGGGAGGCATGCGTAAAGATCAACACTAGCCACGAACGCACTAGCCACGAACCACCTTTGCCTCCAAATCCCAGATTTAGCAGTTTCGACGCAGTAGGTGCCCGACGAAAAGCACGTTTACCAGCGAGTCCCTGGGGTTAGAATAAGCTGGTGAAGCGGCGGGGAGTCAGGCACGACAGAGATCGGAGAAGTAGAATTAAAGTGCTGCGACTCGGATTGCGCAGTGGGACTATATATTCCATCCTAGGTTCGAGTTAGCGCATGTCCCTGAACAGTACAAAGAGATTTCGGGAATATTTTCGTGAGATGATAGAGGAATCGGGCGATGCTGAATGGCTGCAGCGTGCGATGGACAGGAGAGCATTGATACCTGGTGACTGGGGAGTAGTGGAAGTGAACGAGGGAGAGTGAGAGGGAAGGGAGGAGAAGGGAGAGGCAATGTTGGAGTCACGTATTCGTATTTCGATTGAAGCGTGCTGTGGCCGGCAACGACGGAGATATAATTTCGGGACGGAGAGGCGGCCACTGAGTGGTTTCGGTTTCAGGAATTCAAGGAGGCGAAGCAATGAGGATCTTGGGTCTGGTGGCTGGATTCCGAAGCGCGTAATTTGACGCGAGAAGAATTTTCAGGCGGTATCTTATTGAGTCTAGGGAATGAGAGGCAGAGGTATTGCAGAGAGCGACTATTGCGAGAACAGCGCGCGAGAGATGCGCGCGTGAGGACAGAGTGCAGAACGCGGCGCAGCGATCTGAAAGGGCAGGTGCAGGGATTTAGATTTCCGAGGCGGGTATGGGCAGGCGGATGGAGTAGTGGATGAAACGAGCGAGGTGTGGTGCGTGCGGCAAGGAGGAATTCGAAATCGCGCAGTGGGTGCAAGGCTGAATTCGAAATCACCTTGTGTGCGGCAGTAGATGGCTCGAGAGCGGAGTCAAAGCAGAGTCTCGCGAAAGCCGGAGATACGGAGCCACAGGGGATACAGAGGACAATAGGTATTAGGAGTCGGAAATACAGACGACGAGGGAGCATGATATCTAGTTACGAGTATGGAGTATACGACGGAGCTGAACTGGATCGAGTTGCGTGTGTTCATAGCGCGCTGGGCACGACTAGCACGAGCAGCCGTCGAGCGAGATGGAAGCTGAGAGCAAGTGGAAACGTGGCGGTGCGTGCGTGATTGTGACAGATCCGCTGATGTCGGGCCTCACTACATCTGGCACTTGCTTCCCGCCAACGACATCTCTCGCCTTCCATCCGCAAGGTCGCGCGCGGACTCCTTCGGTGAATATCGTCGTCTCGACGCGTTGGCTTGGCCCGGTTGCTCGCGTCGTTCACACCTCGGTCCTCGTCTCGTCTCGTCTCGTCGATTTCGCTTGGCGCTGCGTTTACTCGGGGATCGCCAGTGGCATCGTACTCGTACGTGCGCGACGCCTTCCGATTGACTACCGACAACAGCATCAGTACGCTAACAGTCGACTCTGCCCCTCCGCTGCTCGGTCACCGCTCCCTCTAGAGCTGTCCCGTTGTTCACATCCAAGTCGATCTTGAGTACTTCTACGCAGCCCCCGCGCTCCCCACTATCTACGTCTCCCGAAGTGGCCTGGGACCCGTGCTTTCGGGCCCCATGGGCCATCCCTAGTCTGCGTTCATGTGTGTCTGCGGACGACCCTCTTGCAAATGCTTCGTCGCCGCAAATCCCGCAAATGTATAACCGTCTCCTGCGGACCTGTGCCCGAACCCACCTATGCCGTGCAAAATACCGCTCCCTTCCTGCTTGGTGTAATTCGCGGGTGGGCCATTGTCATCGTCATTGTACGCTCCTAATCGATCGCGGTTTGGATGCCCCTAGAGTGAAGACGAAGGGGAATCAGTGGACGAGGGGAAATGAACGAGGAACGAAGAATCAAAGTGAGCGCTCTTTTATTCCTGCTTTACCCGCATTTCATCTTCTATGCATCTCTTATCTTTTCTGAATCTCCTTCCCCCTCGGGGAGTGCCTCGCTTTGCGTCCCTGTCTGCCTTTCCTTTTTCTTTCTTCTTCTCTGTTTTGCTTCGTTCTTCCCTCCACGACCTCACGCTTATGTCAATTTACACTGGCCACAACGTCTACCCAATACATGACCTATGGATCACCGCCTCACCCAATGATGAACGCCGGCGTCTACGGCCTTGTCTTGAGTGCCTCCGCGGATTGAGCGAGCGAGAACTCGGATGGAGTCACTTCCCCAGTATGCAGCAAGAGAAGCGCCATTCGTAGGAGGAAAGCCGCTAATTGCGCTACGCCCTCTGCATGCGTGAAATCTCCGTTGCAGCATTGAAATACAGCGTCATCCCCGTCACATGCGCATACCCAGCGATGGGGGATGAATACTGTACTATTATAACCAAATGTCCAGGTGACTGGTGACGGCCGCCCGGGAGCTGAACATCTTTGGGTTATGTGGCGGTGACAGCCGACCAATGAACACCGAAGTTTTTGAAGCCGTAAAATCGATTTTGGAGCTCCTGAAAAGTCAACAAAATAAGGAAAAAATGGCTGAAATTACAAAATAATGAATGCTGAAACCGCTCCCTGGTAATGCCAAGCTGCAATTTTCTTGTGCTAGCCACGCCCAAGAACAGGGGGCGCATCATCCGCAGGCTCATGCTCATCCTCAGTGTGCGATGCCTCCGATTTCGCCATCCCGTAAGTCTTGGTCATCAATGTCTGGAAGATTCTGGCTAAAGAACGGAACAGGCAGCCACTGGAATAGGGTGCTGTTTTTTAGTCTGGTTTATAAACACGTTTATAAACACCGGTTTATAAACTGGTTTATAAGTGGGTCAGTCGGAACCCCCTGTTTATAATTTATGTAATCATACCGGGCCGAAAATAACCGGAAAAAAGATCGACCCCTGTGTTGGAATACGAGTTCGCCGCTCGCCATCTCCGGCACCATTTCTGATGTCGCTGGCCATAGTATTAAGCCATTAGGCCGTGGGTCGATGATTCCAGTTACTGATCCTCACATTTTTTATATCACAATTTTTTTTAGTCCGGGCAGAAGTCCAAGTCCCCGTCGCTGAACTGGCGTAGTGTGAAAAGCGTAGTGTGAAAGGGCTAATGACTAGTCTAACTCGGAGGCTAAGGTCGAGCCTGCGGTACTGGGCGCTGACCTCGATAGCGCGCCTCGCGTCTCCAGATCCGCAGCCTGCGAAGCAGGGCTTGAGGAACTCAATGCGGTACGTCCATCGGTCCCGATGACAGGTGTGGAGTTTCGCAACACTTGGATCAATACGCACCGTGAAGGTGTTGACATCAGAGTTCCCTTTTTCCGAGATTTGCTCGCAGACAAGCCCATTCTGGGTGCCGACGATATTGGGAGTCTCGCTAGCTGGTCGGAGCGAGCTGCAGGACACACAGACGGAGGAAAAAAGAGCGTAGCAGGCGCTTTGTGGGAAGGAGAGGCCAATAAGCTCGAATTTTAGCTTTTTTGGCGGCTGGTGTTTATAAACACGTTTATAAACCGCTTTTTCGGGGGCACAACTTTAAAAACTGTTGATAAATGCTCGAGGAATTATAAACAGCACCCTACACTGGAAGCAAGTTATGGCCGAGCTTTGAAGGGGAGCAGGAACTTGAGCAATTAGAGAGGTGTGGTGAGGGGAGAAGGTGGTATCTCGAGCTCTGCGGGAACAAGTAGTCGGACACAATTTGCTTTTTTTGACCTTCGGCGGGCATCGGAAGTGTATAAGGAGGTAAGACCGGCAAGCGGCACAGCCCGCTACCGGTCACGTGATGTCCGGTTTAATTCCCCCAAATAGCTGGAAAACTTGATTGGGACAGGGGGATTTTGGAATGGAATATAATCAGTGGTTGGAGTTGAATCATATCGCAAAGTAGCAGCATCCCTAGCAGTGCTGTTTTGAATACTATGTTCAATACTGAATGATGCAACAGGATTTTCTTCGAGTTTCGGGAGACAATCCTCATTGATTGTTACGCCTCTGTAAGGTGGATTGTGAGGTTTCAACCAGATAAGATCATTATGAACCCGAGTTACATTGACAGCAAGTGGCTTCACATGATCTCGGTGCCATTCAGGGCGGGATGTGAGGAACTAGCAAAGAAAACATAAATCGGCTCAGTTATTTTGTCAATTGAAGGTGGAAGGATGTCACCAATTTTCGATGGCTGCGGGGGATAAATAATGACATGGCTGTGAATACCACGTTGTGTATTTTGAAGTTCAAGACCCTGGGTTTCCACTTTGAGTTTGATGATCCAGTACTTCGACCGACAATGTGCAATCATGGCTTCCTCAATTACTGTTAGATCTGTGAGCTCACTTAGCACGGGATCAAGAAAGTTCCTGCTGGCAGAGGCCAGTGCTAGATGCTTCTTATTTTTCAGTGTAGAGTGGCATGACTTGCATAGAGAGAGAGTCAGTGGACTGCTGATGAGGTGTGTAATGGAACACATAAAAACACCCAGTTTGTATTCATTTTCATGACTTATCAGTATGGTGAAGTGAAGATCAGCTTAGGAGCATGTGTCCACCCCAGGATGGCACACTGCACCATTGACAGCCGAAAGCCAGTATGTCTACCATTAAACTGCCAAAGGACCTAGTGATCTGGCTGGTAAGGTCAGAGAGCTCTGCTGGGATGACGTCTTAGTACTGGGCTAGGAGTTGTAGAGGCAAGCCAGGGCTACACACACCAGAGGTGAACCATTGGGGAGAGAAATAGCATCTGGCTGGTAAGATCAGAGAGCACTGCCAGGAGGATGTTGATGAGCCTGGCAAGCCACCCTAGCAATTTTTCATTTTGCTAGCTAAGGACAACCATTTAATAATGAAGTTGTGCATAAATGGCTTATTGTTTTGATATGGGAGCTATTACCAGCCTGGGTAGTTAGTTATAAGGGAGATAACATAGTTTGGAACTCTATCAGTGTATTCTAGGCGTGATAGCTCTGATAAAGAGTGGGAGTCCTTCAAGAAACACAATATGTAAGAGGAACCCCCACTTCCAACCCTCCTAGCTCTTCCACTCCCACTCTCAAAAGCTCCTGAGTCCCTCCCAAAAGGGGTACTCGCACTGCCCACTGGCATATTATGTGGAGTGCCACCCGAGATCACTGTTACATGTGGAGATCAGCACCGGGATTCACATGGATGACTTGTACATAGTTGGGCAGCTGCCAGCAGAGATCCTTAGACTTGTTTCTCTTTGGATTCTCCTCTGCCAGGACTCTTGAGATTGATCTTGGGCCACAGGGTTGCCCTTACAGCAGAAACAAGTCTCTAAGGAATTAACCGGTCAAGATTCCGACATACAGTGTAGGCAGTGACTCAGACAGCTATGAAAGCCTTCTGGCCACACCAACCTTGAATCTTGCCCCTTCCTCCACTCTTCTGAGCACTGTCATGGACCAGTCCTCCGCTTCGGATACTCCAGAGGTTTTGGAAGCCATGACTGTGGAGGCTCACCTGGACTGCCTCGAGGGGTTACTTGAAAGATTCCTCCAACATACTGTCAACAGTACACCTGCTCCTGCACCTGCCCCCGCCCCTCCTGCTTTAGGTCTGACGAGTGGTCCAGGACTTTTTGAAAATGTACACTCTGCTGAAAAATTGGTCTGTTCATCTTGGACAGAGACCGCACCAATGACAGGTCCTTTCTGCATAGTGTCCGGTGAGACAGTGCAACAAATAAAAGTGTTGATCCTCTGGTATTTTTCGCGCTTTTTCAGACCAGAATGTAAACCATCTGGAAGCATAGGAATGCACCTAGGCGGTTACTTATATAAGTGCGCTAGGACCCTGTTCAGTGATATAAAGGAGAGTTAGCATTGACTCCAACGGCTAGCTGTAGTATTTGGGTCTTACAAGTGGGACGTGCTTGCCTAGGCACTTATACATGACCACTAAGGAGATATACCTGGAAGCCCATCCATGCCTAGGAGTGATATTGGAGACAAGATGTTCAACCAGAAGTGCAGTGGTTCGAGGGGCAGGCTGAGAGAGATCACCAGACATATTCAGACCGATGCCTAGGCAGCTAGGGACCAATGGTACGAAACACCATATGGGACTTAGTAGGGTTACCAGCACCTAGGCGGACAATCGTTGACTTTGGATGGAACCGTGGGCCAAGGAGATGGCCAAGGCATTAATCCGAAGACTTTGGCGTAAGAAAGACACGTGATGGTCAAGCGCAAGCGCGACCTGCCAAACATAGACAAATATAGGAGAACGATCGGACTGTTCTCATTGGAACCGAGCATCGGTAGTCTTGGCGGTCGGGATCGGCAAGTCCAGAGCGTCACCAGACTGCATGAATCAGCAACCAAAACTATTATTAGACAGGATTCAACTCCTGCCGTACAGATGCATACTTGTAGGTGCAGACGGCGGCACTTGCGATCACGCATATACCAATTATAGACCTAGGCAGTCATTCAACATGACTTATCCTACCTCAGATGCTTGCGACTGGCCTCGGCATATTTATTTTGACTCATTTTACTTTATCTCATCCATCATTGCTTATATGTATAAAAACCCAGTAGAATAACCACGATGCCAGATTGATCCCACCTAAGTACCAGTGCGGGTTTCTCAGGCTATACGTGGAGATTTTGGTACCCTGAAACTCTGCCTGTATTAGTCTTTACTTGGAATCTGGATATTTGTTTGACTCTGGACTTAGAGTTTGAACTTAAGAAAGAAACCTTCAGTTGTTGACTTAAGATCGAGTCTTCACTTATAAAATTGATTGGGTGTTCTCCCTCTTGAAAGAAGTCGTATTTGATTGTTGAGTTGCCTCTACCCCGACCTGTGCAAAGGGCCTCATCGTAGTGTATTGGATCTTGACTGGAATTGCGGTAGCTGGCAGGAGGCCTTAACTGAAGAAGATTAGAACCGGGTATACTACTCCTAGGCGACCGACTGTACCTTGTCAGGCGCTTTGCCTTCACCCCAACTTGTTGCCTAGGAGCCCTGTTGTAGTGTGTTGGATCAACGTCTGGACGCGTGCAGTGTCCCTAGGGCCTGATAACAAAGTAGACAAACGTTCCTAGTGCATTGGAAAGCCTAGGTCGACGGCATAACAAACCGTTTGAGCCTTTGTTCGCTTGGAGTTAGCCTCGGATACTCACGGACTACCGGAGTGAAGATTTTCGCAAGTTATCAAAACCTCTGCCCTGGAGCCTTAGATTTAATCGTCTAAACCTCCTTGTATCCACCTTTTATAAAACAACCTATTTACTTCGTTCATCGAGGTGCCTAGGTGGACTTTCTTTCAGTTGGAAGCACTCATCTGAAGTATAAGACAAACATACGAAGTACTGTGTGTCTTGGATTTCCATTTGGTTTCAATTCTGAACCAGCTAGCCACATACTATGGCTCGGACCTGAACTCACAAGGAGAAGCACTTAATCTTTGGGAGTAGTAGTGTTGGTTTAGTTTGGTAGTTGTTGGTGTGGTTGTTGCCCATCGCATTCTATCGCTATTCTTTCACATTTGTCAATTGCACCGTTTCACCAGCAGTATGCACAACTTCTACTGGAGGCATTCTTCGATACTGGAGAGCCCTCTGAGGAGAAGGTTGTCTGTTTCACAATGACCTACATGTCTGATGGTGCTGCACACCACTGGGTTGAGCACCAGTGCAACAAGGCCATCTTCCCATTTGTCACCTGGGATGCATTTGTCCAGGAGTTCTGCCTCCGATTCGTTGGAGAGAATGAGCAAGACCATGCACTCCAAAGACATGAGTCTGGGGATTACTACATGGGCATCCGAGATGTCTTCGCATACACAGATGACTTTGAAGACCTCGCTGCTCTGGCTGGGTACACCAACCTGCTGGTCAATGTCACAAAGTATTGTGCTGGTCTGTTTCCAGCCATCAATCAGGCTATCACTGCTTCAAGCAGCCCCTCAGACATTTGGGACTACCAGGGCTGGTGCGAACACGCATACCACCAGTACAATGCATTTGAACAGGCAAAAGCTGCCAGAGGTTTGCCTCACCCTCCAGCTTGCCACCCAATTCCCCCAGTGGTGCATCCCCATGCTGGGGCCCTCCTCCCTGTCCATCCAGCTGCTGCTCCAGTCCCGCCACCTGCTCCTGCTGCAGCTGCAGCCCCCTGTCTCCCACCTCCAGTGCCCATGGATGTGGACCGCACACGTGCACGCTTTGGCTCTGGACCCTGCTGCTGCTACCGTTGTGGCGAGCTAGGGCACCTGGCTAATGCCTGCACTGCACCAGCAGATGTCCATGTCACAGGTGTTCTTGACAAGGTCATCCATCAGCTGGGTGGTGATCTTTTGGAGGAGTTGGTTGCGCATGTCACAACCTCTGGCTCTGTGCTAGAGAGTGACATGCTGGAGGCTCTGGAGGGTTTTGTCAGCTGCAAAAAGTGAGCAGTGTGCCCTCTGTCACATCTCATAATCGCTTTGCATGTTTATATAATGAGTCAGAATGCCATTGCAGTTCTCCTGATGCCATCAATATGAACGGCATAGTGAAAGACACACCTTCTGAGCCTGCCTCCCCCCAAACCCTGCCTGCCCTTGGTACCAGCCACTTGGGTGTCCAAAAGCTTCCAGAAGCTGACTCTACTGTGTGGCACTTTGGCCTGGATCCATTGCTAGAGGCTTGCGTGCCCTCCTGGCCTCCCCAGCCCGGTCTTGCCCCGAGAGTGAAAAACGCACCTCCTGCTGTTTTTCCTGCACCTGAAGTTCACACTGGGAACTCATATGCAATAAGGCCTTCGGAGGATAGCCTTGGTACCACCCCATATGGTCTAGGCCAGCTGCCAGAAGTCTGTCTCCCCTCCTGGCTGCCCTGGCCCAGCTCTGTCTGGAAGCCTGGTTGGGAGCGCAGACTGCCTAAGCACTACATTGCGGCTGTATCACCTGGAGGCAACTCTCTCCAGCTCTCACTAGAGCTTGAGTCTGTTGATAATGCATCAAGGTGTCCCTCAATGGTCTCCTCGACTGTGGAGCCACCTTCGAGTTTATTGATTCCGGCTATGTGCTAGAATCAGGCATTCCTGTTCAGTGGCTGTCCCAGCCTATTCCCATCTTCAATGTGGATGGTTCTCCAAATGAGGCTGGAGCGATTACTGAGGTTGCCAATGTAGTCCCCCAGTACAATGGCCATTTGGAGCGTGTCCAGTTCACAGTCACTCGACTGGGCAAAGAGAAGCTCATTCTTGGGATATCTTGGCTCCAGAAACATAATCCGGAAGTCAACTGGGAAACCAGGAAGGTTAGCATGACTAGCTGCCTCTCCAGGTGTACAACATGTTGTGATGAGGTTCAAAGCCGGCTAACTGTAAGGTCTACTGTTGGCGTATTAGGCACTCGGGCACATAGCCGAGTCAAGGCTTTGCTCGGAGCCATGTACGAGTCAGAAGGAACACTGAAGAATATGAGAGAATATGCTGGAATAGTATGGAACACTTTATTATGACTCAGATAGACTTTTACTTTAGTATAAATACCATAGTTACTGAGGAGGTTTCCTCATGAGCTTGTACCACCCGGCCTCACCGCCATCGTGTAAATCTTATCTTGATTGAACCTGAATACTGAGTGAACCTAAGGATTGAACTCCTTGAACCAGAAATCCCAACACAAGCTCGTAGATTTGCACGAACACTACTCTTATTATCATCGCTCTCATCTTGTTACCACTATTGCCTGGATTAAATGTTGACACCGAACATCAACTCGCTATTGACCAACGTACCAAAAGCTCACTCGCTCGAATTATCATGAGTGGAAGTTTGCAATCAGTATGGTGCTACGACGATGAGGATGCTGGGAGATCACCAAAGGAACAGTCTCGAGACCGTTAACCAGAGATGGAGGAGAAAAGTGGGATCAGAAATCAGAGGATGGATTGACTGCTATTGGGTTAACTATCGACAGCGACCAATCCCAGTATATTCAAGACGCTACAACCGGTCCGGAAGCGTGGAAAGCGCTGTCAAATGTGTACGAGAAGAATAGCCGTGGAAACAGAATTGCGTTGAAACGCCAGTTCTATGGTTACGTCCACGATATTGAACAACCCATCCAAGTATACATTTCAGGAATTCTCGGACTTGCAACCAGACTCAAAGCAATTGGAGTGAAGTTGGAAGATGGAGACATCATGGATGTTTTGCTGTTCAACCTTCACCAGGATTGGTCAAATATTGCAGCAACACTTTGCACGACTACAGACGAACTGAATGTCATCGCAGATGTCACAGGACCACTACTTGATGAAGAAGGGAGACGCGGAGGCCCATCAGCTGACCATGAGCCGAATTCAGCACTGCATGCAAGCCATCAAATTACATGCACAAATTGCAAGAAGCAAGGGCATCGCAAAGCAGACTGTTGGGCCAAGGGAGGAGGCAAAGAAGGACAGAAGAAGTGTTTCAAGTGCCATAAGGAAGGCCACTTGGCATACCAATGCCCAGATCAGGACTCTGACACACACAACAACGCGAACTTCGGAGCGGAATTCTGAAGTTGTGATGAATGATGGAAACAGAGGGAGAATATCGGCATTTGGCAAACACTCGCATGGACACAATTTCCGATTGAACTCGGACACGAACCAAGAAGATTTTCGATTGAACTCGAAACCAGAATTGATCCGATCGAACTCGGATTGAGTCGGCATGATGTCCGACACACAGGCTTGCGTGATGGCTGCCTGGAACGAGAGTTGGCGTGATGGCCAACAAAGAGGCTTGCGTGATGGCTGCCTTGAACTGGGTCTTGCATGATGGCTGACCCGAACTGGAGCTTGAAGTCTCCAAATGAACCCTCGGCAATGTGCCGATTGAGAGGGAGTGTTGGCATATTAGGCACTCGGGCACATAGCCGAGTCAAGGCTGTGCTCGGAGCCATGTACGAGTCAGAAGGAACACTGAAGAATATGAGAGAATATGCTGGAATAGTATGGAACACTTTATTATGACTCAGATAGACTTTTACTTTAGTATAAATACCGTAGTTACTGAGGAGGTTTCCTCACGAGCTTGTACCACCCGGCCTCACCGCCATCGTGTAAATCTTATCTTGATTGAACCTGAATACTGAGTGAACCTAAGGATTGAACTCCTTGAACCAGAAATCCCAACATCTACCTTATCTCCCCTCTTGAACAGAAGGAACTTGATGCCTTCATTGAGGAAGGGTTAGCCACCGGCCACATCTGTCCATCTAAATCTCTGATGGCATCTCTAATCTTCTTTGTCAAAAAGAAAGATGGAGGTCTCCAGTTCATTCAGGACTACCCGGCACTCAATGTGATGCCCGTGAAGAACCGGTACCCCCTCCCTTTGATCAATGATGTCATTAACTGGTTGAAGGGAGCCCAGTTCTTCACGAAACTCGATGTCTGGTGGGGCTTCAATAATGTCTGGATTCGGGAAGGCAATGAGTGGAAGGCCGCATTCCGAACAAACCAGGGGCTTTTCAAGCCCTTGGTCATGTATTTCAGCCTTACCAACTCTCCGGCAACATTCCAGACCACGATGAATGATATCTTCCAAGACCTTATCCTGTCTGTAGATGTCATGGTCTATCTTGATGACATCCTTATTGCTCATTCAAACCTTGCAGCTTACCAGAAGGTTGTTGCAGAGGTGCTTCAGTGCCTTCGGCAGCACAAGCTCTACCTCTGGCCAAAGAAATGTGAGTTTGACCAGATGTCAATCAAGTATCTTGGTGGGATTATCTCCCACAATTGTGTCGAGATGGATCCTGTCAAGGTTGCTGGAATTGCCACCTGGCCATCACCTGAGAACAAGCAGGACGTACTGCAGTTCCTTAGCTTTACAAACTTCTTTTGGAGGTTCATTGGAGAATTCTCAGACATTACCTGCCCACTCTTTGATCTCACTAAGAAGGGTGCTGTATGGGTCCGGGGACCATTAGAAGAGAGAGCATTCCAAGGCCTCAAGGATGTGCTCACTTCTGATCCAGTTCTGCTGCTTCTGGACCTAACAAAACCCTATCGGGTGGAAGCAGACAGCTCTGACCAGGAAACCAGAACTGTTCTGTCACAAGAGGGTCTGGACAGGAAGTGGCATCCAGTTGCTTTCTGCTGCAAGAGCTTGAGTGAAGTCCAACAGAACTATGAGATCTGCGACAAGGAGATGCTTTCAATTGTCCAAGCCCTGGAGGAGTGGTGACACTTCCTTGAAGGTGCACAGCATGCAGTGGAGATCTGGACTGATCACAAGAACTACTTCTGGAAGGCACAGAACTTGAATCGGAGGCAGGCACGATGGTCTCTGTACCTGTCCTGGTTTGACTTTGTGCTGTACCACAAGCCTGGGAGCCTTATAAGCTGTCCAGACCCCTTGTTGAGACATCCAGACCATGGAGCTATGCTGGATAACAAGGATGTCATCCTCCTCCACCCAGAGCTATCTCAGATTCAGGCAATGGAGGGTGTCACTGTTGCAGGTCCAGAGGTTCCAATTCTCCAGGACATTCAAGAGGCCCTCACAGGTTCTCCGGATCTCGAGGAACCCATTGCAGCTGCTGCTTGAGAGCTCCTTAAGGTACATGGAGCTCACTCCTCTCAGACTGCAGAATGGCACGTCGACGGAGGCCTCTTGTACTTCTGAGGAAAGCTTGTTGTCCCCTGGGACAAGGACCTTCAGTGTCGGATCCTGGAGTTCCACCATGATACACGGGTTGCAGGCCATGCTGGAAGGTTCAAGATGTTGGAGTTAATCTCCCGGAACTACTGGTGGCCCCAGATGTCCCATCTTGTCAGCTGGTATGTTGCCACTTGCGACCTCTGTTGCTGGACCAAAGCCCTCAGGAACCTCCCAATAGGAGAGCTTCACCCAACAGAGGTTCCAGAGGAGCGATGGGACACTGTCTCTATTGACTTCATTGTCAAGCTCCCAGAGGCACATGGCTATGATGCTATCATGGTAGCAGCAGATGTTCTGGGGAAACATGCTCATTTTATTGAGTGCCACATCCAGATTGATGCAGAAGGCCACTGCCTGGCTCTACTACCAGCATGTCTGGAGGCACCATGGCATGGCTCGGAAGTCCATCACTCACTGAGGCCCACAGTTCATTGCAGATTTTACCTGAGAGCTGTGGCGCCTCGTTGGAGTTGAGCCAGCAACCTCCACTGCATATAATCCACAGACTGACAGCCAGACAGAGCGTATCAACTAGGAGCTTGAACAGTTCATCCATATTTTTACAAACTACCAACAGGACAACTGGGATGAACTTCTTCCAGCTAGGGAATTCATATGTAACAACCACATCCACTCCTCTATCCAACAAGTTTCCTTCATGACAGACACTGGACAGCTCCCCCGCATGGGATTCGAGCCCAATGGTATCTGCTCTAGGATGGAGAGTGCAAATGAATTCTGTGACCAGATTGCCTTGGGTGTCTCTGAGGCATGCTCTGCTCTGGTGAAGGCAAAGGATGAGTACAAGCAGTACTATGACCAGAGGCAGCTCTGAGCACCAGAGATCAAAGTTGGAGATTGAGTGTGGCTGGATGCCTCTGACATCTGGACCACATGACCATCCCTCAAATTCTCTCACCACCACCTTGGGCCTTTCAAGGTCATAAAGGTTGTAGGTCAGGGGGCCTATAAACTTGAGCTCTGTCCCCAGTACTCTGCACTCCAGCCTTTCTTCCCTGTTGTCAGGCTCCAACTGGCAGAAGATGACCCTTTGGAGGGGTGTCCAAGCTATGATGAGCTATCTCCAGTGCTTGACAAGCCTGGAGACCAACAATGGGAGATTAATGAGATTCTGGATGCAAAGGTTCAGTATCAGAGCCTTTGGTATACATGTAGCTTCAAAGGCTATGGCCCAGACCATAACAAGTGGGTTAAACACTCTGATGTATTTGCTCCAGAACTTGTGGAAGACTTTCATTGGAAGTACCCTGGCAAACCCCATCATATTGCTGTTGCCAGCTTTGACTCCCTTTCTTTTTGTGACCCCTCAGCCCACGTGCATTCTATGCATTGAGACACCACATTCCAAGGGGGGTGTAAGGGGAACCCCCCACTTCCAACCCTCCTAGCTCTTCCACTCCTGAGACCTCCTGGGTCCCTCCCAAAAGGGGTACTTGCACCACCCACTAGCATATTACATGCAATGCTGCCTGAGATCACTGTTACACACGGAAATCAGCACCAGGATTCACACAGATGACTTCCATCGACCAGTATCAGGTTTCAACCATGGGACTTGTAGATCCCATGCTGCACGTGACAATGATGTGTCAATACACATCATTGGGTTGTTCATAAAAAAAGGACATGGAAAAAAATGCATCGGTCCAATTCATGGCACGATAGGGCTGGACTAGGGCTAAGACCACCTGAGTTTTATCTTTGACTTGTGGCAGCACAACATCCCAGTGCTTGCCATAAGAGCCGGGTCACATTATTCAGTTGTTGCATCACTTGTGGCAGGTGTTTGACTGGTGGTTGCTGGTGTAGTGGCTAGTTATGACCAGCAGTCACACTCAGGCCCACTGTCTATGACCTCTGGGCAAAGGGAGAATACTCCAGAAATCATTGAATGAGACATACCTACACCAACTCTGAGTCAGGACAACTTGTGGCAAGACTCATGGACACTGGAAATCTATAGCATAAGGGACTTCCTGTCACAGCAGGATCTCTTGCCCGAACACCTCCATCAACGCTAGCAGGGACAGCAATAGTCTCTTTTGCTATTGGGGAAACCCAGACAATGAGCACACCATAAGGTGTCAATGACAGAGACCATGCAGAATATCCCCAGTGGGCAGAGGACTCTGCAATGCGCACATTGTCATTGGACACTCACTGCTAGAGGAATAAAGTGCTAATGATCCTAGATGTTCCTTTTTACTTCTTTTGACTTGAGTGTTTGTATAAAAGCTAGCAGTAGTTCCTGTGGTAGTCAGTAAACCATCTGCCTGGAAATCAGAGGAATCTAGTGGTACTCTTTTGAATTGAAAAGCATGCATCCACAGCGCTCTAAGAAATAGACTGAGTGACTCAATATCTTTGAAAGGGGCCTCCTACCATGACATAAGAGCTGCTGTGTTTGCCCTCAGGTATGCCTCTTGCATAAGAGCCACCACTCAAGACCGTCTGTTCATAGTTGAGAGTACTCCTTGCAGGGAGAGTCGAGTTGCTGCCAGTGAAGTAAAGCCCACTTCTCAAGAAAAGACCTCTGGCTATTTGAGTAGGAGCTGGTGTGCCTTGCCTACGCCACTGCTTGAGTAAGATCTGCCAAGTCTTGGATATACTGCCACCAGTTGTCGTGGACAAGCTGAGTAGAATCTTTGTTGATTGATGGTCTGCTCAGTTTCCTCCAACTTCCTTGGCTAGCTGTCAAAGTTCTGGTTCTCAATGATCACAGACAGTGGCTGGGATAGGATAAGAGTGTCCTATTGAACCCAATGATGAGCCTGGCACCAAGCCACTCTAGCAATGCTTCATTTTGCTAGCTAAGGACAACCATTTAATAATGAAGTTGTGCATAAATGGCTTATTGTTTTGATATGGGAGCTATTACTGGCCTGAGTAGTTAGCTACAAGGGAGATAATGTAGCATGGAACTCCGTCAGTGTATTCTAGGTGCAACCGCTCTGGTAAAGAGTTGGAGTCCTTCAAGAAAGACAAAGGAGGCTTTTTGAAAAAGGAGTATTCAACCATCTGGATGGATTGGGGTATGCCATATGTCCCACAAACCAAGGGCATGATGGAATTAACATTATGGGGTGGGTATCTAACGTGATTAGCACTGGAGGAACATACCAATTGACTGAGTCACGGTGTACAAACAGCATGGTGGCTGCACAAATACATGAATAATGAGGAATGATACTTGAGGGTGTGCCAAGGACTGTTGCACCTGCTCAGGAGGCTATAATTAGCTACCAGGGCTTGGCTTCTGAAGTTCCGTGACTCAAGCAAGAATCGCGTCATATATTGATATCGGCTAGTGGGTTAGCAATGTCAAGAGTCATTAACTTATCAGTGTCTACAGTCAGGAAGTTATTTATGTTCTGTCATCTATTTGTACAATATTCCATTTATAGAAATCATCATAGCGTATATAAAGCTTGTATTAGTTCTAGAGATGCCAGTGGATCAGACGCCTTTTGTTGCTACAGTTAAGTTTCGCTGGAAACTTCTGTGGTAATCTGATTGTGTCAGGCCATTCAGAGAAACCTCTAGAAGCTATAAAGTTTCTGTTGTTTTCCTTGCAATACATTGATCAGATCTCTTTTATGCATGAACAGTTAAACAAATACGGTTTCGGAGCGCATGAATTGGATTTGGATATGAGAGAACTTGGTTCTAGCAAGATTTAAAGTCTTTTGACTTTTTGCGAAAGCCTATTGCAAGAGACATACTAACACTTTGCGCAGAGTTACGTTCTCCAAAACCACCTATACAATTGATAAAACCTTTAAAACAACTTCCTTTTGTTTCTAGAATGTGTAAACACCTAGAAGTGATCAAAAGTTGTTTGTCTGTCTTGTAGAGTTGAAAGGACTTCACTCTCAGAAGTTTAGCTAAATTGCAGCAATCTATACTGGACTGGAACCCCAAACTCAACCAAACAAGTGTGTTGTGTGTTGTATGCATAGTGTAGTGTGTGTGTTGTGTTCCAAAGACCTTTTTGCAAATACTTCATTTCACATATATATTCCACTCTAGATGCAGAGCAAGCATTTCACCAAGAGCCTCTTACAGTTAGTAGTCAGACAGAGCATCCTACCATTGCTGTTACAAGACATAAGTCTATTATCCTGCACACCCTTCCAGAAGGGTCCTACTTCCTTGAACACACACACACCACGAGTATTAGAGTTGAAGTTGTGATTTATAGTACTAGAAGTGTTTGGTTTTAGAGCTTAGGTGTAGGGTTTGGTTGGTGTATCCCACCACTAGTCCTGTGTCCACTCGACCTCTTCGCTTTTGATACTTTTGATATCCCGGCTGCACCCCCAGTGAAGCTTCATTACTGCCATTGGTAGGGAACAAAACTCTTTCTTGGTTGACCAGAATGTCATGCAGGGGACCTTCATCAAATGGCATCAGAGGCGGTGTGAGTTGAGGAAGTAACCATTTTTATTGATCAAGCAAAAGCTCTCATCTGATTGGAGGTTACTCAAGTCAAACTTTGGATCACCTATAGTAGCTGAGCAGTGAACACGGAGCGATACAGATTCTGCACATGCAGTATATATGAAGGTTGAAAGTGCCTCAGAACTGGTTTGATCCTGACAAAGACAGATGATTTTGTGCTTCAAGGACTATGGGACAGGTTATGGCCATGATTGATGAATGACTTTGAGCTGTTCCTTATGTTGCATCATTTCTTCATGCTTTTTACGCTGCCTTCATTCAATGTCTTTGGCCTTGCAGAATTGCTATATTGCTCGCATCTTAAGCAGATATCCCAATCTTATTTGGTTTATGGTTTATGTCTGGGCTGACTGGCAAAGAATCAAGTTTTCAAGTTGAGGAAAGGCAGGAAAAAAGAGAGAAAGAGAGAGACCCCTCTTGAAAATAGTGGGGGTCTTTACCTGAAGCCATATGAAATCCATTTGATAAGGGCTCCCCATTGATAAAGTCGAGACTTCATCACATGGTGTGGGATGCATTGAAATTTACAATACAATATGTCGCAAGGGGGAGAAAATTTCAGCAGTCTTGTGAGATCATCCCTGTCCAGAAGATTAACAAGGTAGTCTGTTTGAATCATGGCACCAACCACTTGTCTGCATGCTCAATCCCACATTCCCAACATGTCCACTGCTGCAAGTCAAGTGGAACCAATGCCCATTGATGAACATTGTGCTGTGCTGATCACCGAATGCGGCCAAACCCATCAAACAACATGTCAACCTTCCGTCCTGCGAACCCCTCGTGTTCTCCATACGCCGCTTCCACCAAAGCCCTCTCCACCGCATCGGACACAGGAAATAACTGACGCTTTCTCTTATTCTCTAGTTTTTCGGCTTCAAAACACATTCACCGACCTTTATAAATTAATTAAACTCACCTCGGCCATTCCCCCTGCCATTTCAACCATGTGCTCGCATTCAACTCTCCGGCTACTACAGTACCCGAATTATCTTAGACATCATTTTGTAGTCTTTTATTTATTCTTTCCTGTACTCTAGCTAGTATAAAAACCTAGGTAGTTTACAATGTAAAATAACAAAGAGTTTTCCTTTCTGTTCAACCTACTGTGATCTCGCTCTCGCTCTCGTCCTCACGCTCTCGCCGTCGTTTCTTGCATCATCCTCGCTGTTCCCAGCATCATTGAGCAATTTTATATTGCTTTCAAACTACGTTCTTTACTCGTATTCTCCGAGCGAGTACTGACCTTGTTTTGGATACCCTCGCACATCACACTACTCCTGCGGCCTCCTCTCTCGCTATTTGTTTTGTTTTAGCTCCGCTTTCAGAAGCGCCGTAGGCATATCACCATAGTAAGTCATGACCTTGCCCATCAGTGACAATATTTGGTCAGAGGTCACAGATAATAGTTCTGAGCTTAGTCCATGTGATGTCCAATACACAACAGATACCATACAGCCTGCAATTAAGAAGCACTTGTACCAGCAAAACTTGACAAAGTTTGGAACTCAGCAAGATGAGGTGCTTCACTGACCAGGTTTCCTCATAGGATATCACTGAAGGCATATATAGATAATCTTCCCAGATTTTGGTCAAGTCTTGGGGCACAGCAGGTATTCTCTGAATGGGTGTTAGAAAGATTCTTGTACAGTGTGAAAACTAACTTTGAACCAAGACAGCATAGCTTCTAAAAAATGGCAAAAATGCAATCAGGCTCCATGCATGCAATAAGCGGGTACAGTTGCTCTGATGGTGGCAATGAAGTGAGAAATGGGATCAAGTGACACCATGAACAGCTTTCAGCACAGGTAAGACAGATGCCACCAAGGGAAGGGGGACATACCATGACCCAGAACGTGTGTAACAGTCTGGCTGAGTACAAAGTTGGAGAAAACATTGAGCCAAATACATCTGATGGTCCAAACTACTGACATAGAGATTTTGAGAGCAGTTGCAGTCATTGAGAAAATCCAGAAATGATGCATGGTGGGAGGATATGGACTGCCAGTTGTCATCCTTTGATGGTACAAATAGCATGGAATGTAATCCATGCAGAAGTAACTGTGCTTCTCCATCTGCAAGCTTAAAAAGCTTTTCAATGTCGCGAACAGTCACCTAGGCTCAAATGCAGCCTGTCTATCAAAGCTATTTGGATAAGTTCAAAGTTGTGTCAATAGACAGGCTGCTTGATCTGAGTTTGAATTGCCCATACAAAATTTTTACCAAAAAAGGTTATCCCGGACCGGCTCTCCGAAGCAGGGTGACGTCGGAGACAAACAATGACAAAAGCGATGAATTAACGTCTAGCATGGTTCAAATTCCACATATACCTCTCAATGTCACAGATTTTGCATTTAAGAACTAGAAAGTTTTCCCCAAGAAATAATCTCTCAATTCAGGTGAGAAACAAGCAAGTTGGCCAATTGCCTTTTTTAGTAGAAAATTTGTATCGGTAATTCAAACTCAGATCGACCAGTCTGTCTATCAACACAACTCACCTGCATAGTTTCAATTGACAGACAGTCACCGGTCTAACAGTCACCTCAAAGTACATGGGGACAGAAAATATAGGCATGAGCTCCACTTGCCTTGGAGAGGATCCAAGTATAGCCATATACAGGCGGTCAAAAGCATTGAATACTGACTCGGATTTGTGGATGTCCCCTACAACAATTGCTAGCTGCTTCATTGGTCAATATTTTTTGTCATCAATGAACTTGATTACCGTAGCGGCATAGATGAAGTAACCAGAGGATTTCTCAACCAACCACCTCAGTACTTGAAGCAAAGGCCATGGTAGTGGGACCCTTGCCATGGTACTGTGCTCGCAATGAATTCGCAAAAACTCATCACAGAGATATTCGAAGACATTGTCAAATGATTTCTCCACATTGAATGAGTCATAGTTGCCAGAAAACATGGGAGAGTTGAACATCTCGTGGATATATGGTTCTGGACAGCTGGCAATGATGATCCGGAGAGGAATGGAGTGGTTGGAGGCCTTGCAAATTGCATGGAGTATCTCTTGTTGGATATTGTGTCTCTCACATTCATCAAGACCATCAATGAGGAGTGTTATGGACTCACAGTGTGACTAGATGAGACAAGGGTCGGAGATGAACATCTTCATTTGGGTTGTGATGGAGCAGACAATGATGGAGGAGTCCTTTTCTATGGTCACAGCGCTCAAAGCACACAACCAGGGGACTGCAAGAGCAGCCTGGTATGCAATTGTAGCAAACAGTGTTTTTGCATTGCCTCGAGTGGCATGACCATGTTTGAAAAAAATGACCCGCCCAGTCGCCCAATGTGCTGGAGTTGACCTGCTAGACTTTGTGCAACAGAGACTACTTCCATCTTCACACGTTGAAGCACTCACGCAGCTGTCTTTTTCCAGCAACAAGATGTGCTGTCACTTTGCTCCAGCCGACTGGATTGGATCCATTCCATAGAATGTCTTAGAGTTAAATATACAATCAGTATGCATATATCTAGATGGTTTCTTGTTTGCAGTCAAGCCTGTAAAAATCCATGGTGTGAACTTTCCATCAGACAGGTGATGGGAAAGCTCACGCTACGAGAACTGTGACTGTGCATGTCACAGTCACAATAGGGGTTCAGATTAAATCCATTCAATCCTTTTGTTTGCTACTTCTTTTCCTTTTTTTTTTTTTTAGGAGCGTTTGGGATAATGAAACTCAGTCTGCAGAAGCATTCCAAGCTCATCCGCTTGTTTTGCTGGGTTTTTCCAGTCATTGCCAGGGAAAAGTTGTCTGGGAGGAATGTTACGCACTAATCAAACCAGTGTGGGACTCTGGCCTTCAAATTTATCCTATCCCATGTTTTTCAGTTATGGGCCGCATACACACTAAAACCCCCTCATGTGTACATATCCAGTCATCTGGCAATGAGGCTTCATCCATGAGTAAACCACTCCATGTATTTAGGACCAGCTGTTTGTTCAATGCAAGTGGTCCAAATTTTGCTTTATTTGTCAACAAGTGGTCATGCTGCAGTGCACAGTTTAACGCAGATAGCCATTGATTGTGGATCTCCCTCTCACTCACCAGTCTTTCCGGGGACTTTAATACTCTATCTGTGTGCCAACTCCAGATTTGATGCCATGCAATCGAGATAAGTATTGCAAATAATCGGCCTTTAGCTGGGATTATAGTGCTCCTGTTAGATTTGAATCTTACAAGGTTACATCCTAAAAGCAAGCCCCAATTTAGTTTTGGCAAAGGTGTTGAGTTATATTTTAAGAACCAGAGCTGTTGGGTCAGACTCCAGATCAAGTCCTGTCCTTGCGCATTACATTCCAGGGCAATATGTTCCAGGGAGTCAGGAACCTTGCAAACATGGCATGTTCCGAGTATTTCTAGATTGGGTACGTGCGACCAAAAGTCACCAACCCTGAAAGTATTGTGTATGCATTTCCAATAAAATTCTCGTATCAAACGTTGAAAGGTAACTGATCGTATTGATTTCCAAATAGCTTCGTCAGAGGGTATGTAGTCAGAAACTTCTGCAACTGAGCAGCAGATACGGTCTAGGTTTACGAATGTGGATTTTGGTTCAGGTCTTGGCTTTAATTGACGAATGACCTTTGTGAAATATTGTTGTGAACCTTGAGATAGCTGGATGCCAGGTGCTTCAAACATCAAGTCCACTGCAGTGTCAATATTCACCGTTTCAGTTTCAGGAGCAGTGGCAACAGTTGGTTGGTAACTTGCTACTTTCTTGAATTGAAGGCGACCCACCCGTTCATTTGCAGCTGCAATGACTGCTTTCAAAAGTAGAAATGTTGAATCAAGTAAAGTTGTTTTCCATAGATGTTCTGTTTTTAACGAGGGCTCTCAATAAGAAGTCAGAGGCAGAGCAGATCAGGAGCAGAACATCTTTCTGTGTCAATTGTAATATATGGAGAAGTGCTCCTAACAGTGCTGACGAGAAATTGAGAGGAATCTTAGTGTTGTCAAACTGTAGTGTAAAAGATTCAAAACTGTGTGTATTCTGTCGGTTGTGGTGTCAATATGAATTTTAATGAGTGGAGCAAATTCACCAGGATGAAGGATATGTGCATGTAAGAATATAGTTTTAAGATCCGGCGTTGGCCTGGAGAATTTGCATCTTCGTGCCGGTATTCCATTCAATGAATCTTCAGAAGCAAAAATCCTGAAGCCTGCTATGGTATTGGACAAGGAAAAGTTTGGGTCAAAGATCATTATCTGGTCGGCTTCTAATGGCTGTTCATTTTATTCATGTTCTGCAACTGTCAATGCCAATTCATCGCATGAATCATGGTTTCGCATGTGGGGGTTCCACTTGGGTAGAATGCAGTCTATCAACATCTTTGCGGTTTCAACACATTTCCCTGGATTTTTGCATCCCAACACTGTTCGATCCTGGTAGCATGAAGGGCATCCACAATTTTTGCGGCCTATTACAGAAGGGTTGACTTGGTGTGGTTTTCTTACCACTGTGGTACATCTTGCAGCAATCTTGAGAGTGTCTTGCGCTGATTGTATGCCATGGTTCAATCTCAAGCATGTTGCACTTTCCTGTCGACACACACGTCGGTACGAGTCCTTGTCCATTCCTGGGTGCCTCCAAATTGGCATTTGTAGTTTAAGATCATTGGTAAGGGATAAGGCAGTGAATTTGAGATTATATTTTTGGGCAGCAACTATCATGCATTTTATCTGGCCTGGCAAGGGTGTTTTTGAGGAGATTGGGACATGTATATCCTGTAGAAAGACATTCAAGACTTGACCAGGGCGGAAATTGAGATAACTGGTCTCAAGGAAGTTTTGTATCAGGAAGTCGACAAGGTAGCACCATGATGCTCGCGTAGGGCCCAGAATCAGATATGACTGAAGGTTCCAGAGATCTATTGCCTCATTTCTGGCACGTAAATCAAGAATATGTTTGCCTCCATCAAGTACGTCGAGTTTCATTGTTTCATGTGCAACTTGGGCTTTTTTACCATCCCAGAGGAAGCTGTTTTGAGTTCGTATCAATGCTTCCTCAATATGTTGTGGCATTCCTTGTACTCTAGTCAAGTATTGAGTTCGACCACCCATGACCATGTTTAAAATATGTTGTTTTCCTTCAAGTGTAGGGTTTGAGAGTTCCCATCTTTCAAGATCAGCAGAAATTTTCTCGAGCACAGTGTAATGTATGGGACATCATTACCAATCCATGCACCTAGCATTCGGCAAGTGTCCCCATCCGGGACGATTCTGAGATGGTCTGCAATGGACTGTTTTGGCACTGTGGTGTTAATTCGTCTTTGCTGAATCACCATTTCACGATAGGCTTCGCGGCCAAAGGGCAGAAGTACTGTTTTGTGCTTGTTGAACTTTGCTGTTGATGCAGCACACCACAATCTCAAAATTTCCCAAAGAGTTTCAAATGAGTCCGAACAGGACAGGTATATTGTTGTGCCATCTGCAAATAAAGAGGCGACGAGATTGTCCTTTTTTCCTGGGATTTTTACTCCTTTGAGTTCCGAATTTCTTATCAGACATGCAAGTGGCTCAATGGCAAGATTGAACAAGAGGCAGGAGAGAGGGTCACCTTGATGAACCCCACGAATAACTATGAATGGCTCGCTTATCTCACCATTGATCATGACCACTGTTTCGGCCATGGTGTAAAGACTTTTCACTGTGTTACAGAATTTTGGGGGAAAGCCCATGTGTTGCAATATGCGCAGGAGGTAATTATGGTCAATCCAATCATAAGCTTTCCCTTGATCTAGGGCTACAATGATTCCGTCTTCTTCAGCTGCATCCGGATAGTCTAGAAGGAATTTTGCAAGTTTAACTTGGTCCTCAATTTTTCGACCTTTCATAAAACCAGCTTGATCCGGATGTACTAATGATGGTGCGACCTTCATGAGCCGGAGGGAGTAAGTCTTGGTCATGAGTTTATAATCGCAATTTAGGAGTGTAATGGGTCGGTAATTACTGATTAGGCCTCTATCACCCTTTTTGAATATCGGACACATCCATCCCATGTTGAATCGGGTGCCTTCAGCGATACCGTATTTTTCAATGTCTGCATAAACCAGTTGGAGGAACCCTAGGACATCGAAAGTCTCATGGTCGGATCCTTTAGTTTGCTGATGAAGTATGTTCAAGGTTTTATAAAACTCGTAGGGGATGCCATCGATTCCAGGGGATTTCCCATTGTTGGAGAGTTTGAGGGCCTCTGATATATCTTCTACTGCAAGTTCGGCATCCATTTCTCGGAACTCTCCCTCTGATAAGTGAACTTCGCATTTTTCAAGTGTAATCTCAGTTTCCACCATTCTCCCGTACTCTTCTGGCTTGTCTTTGCGTTGAACAGAGTCATGATAATCTCTGGCCATCTGTGCCATTTTTTGAGGCTGGGTTTCATACTGAGGCCTTGAATCATTTGGATATTTTTCGATTTTGAATTCGTTAATTGACTCTTTCATATGGTAGCCTTTGACTGACTGGGTCCAAGACTTGGTCCGCAAAGTCTCTCCTTCAACCTCATAACGTGCTTCGGACAATGCTTTGTTTGCTACTTCTTCAATATTCGATTGAACAATACCTGGCATGATTCCCTTCCCTTTCAAAGAATCTATATGAGGTTTGATTAATCAATCCCTGTCTCAACACAAAATCCAGTTTAATCAATGCTTGTCTAACAGTCCAGTAGCCTAGAGCCTGTATTGTGGGGTGGCTTGATAGCCAGTAGCATTGTTGATTAATCAAACATGATTAACAAAACAAAGTCAGAGCAAGAAAGCAGTAATGAGTGGGGTGCACAAGAGAGGGAAGGAAGCTGATTAACAGAACAGGATTATCAAAACAGTGATTAAACAAGTCACACACCAGAAATACAAAAATTTCATAATTCACTAAAAGGCATGCTGAAAACAGGAATTTCATTGCCAAATTCAGATGCCATGTACTATAGCAATCTGTATGAGTGAAACGTAACACGTAACACCCACACTGTTTTGTTTCAAAATTGGGCCAAGTAATGCATAACAGGCATCCCGTTTCAAGGAATTTTTGCATTACACGGTCCAAAATCCTACAAACCAGCTATGAATGCAAGGAAAAACAGGTTCAAAATTTTCATCTGTTTCAGCTGTAACACGTAATGGTGAGGTCATTTCTGGTTTCAAACTGTCCATTTCAGTCACGCTCTGAAAACCGTTTCACTCGCTACAGTATGTAATGCTGTTTGACAGAGTGGGATTTTGAAGTTGAACATCTATTTCTCAAGTAGTAATATGAGTGTAGTCTGCTTTGGGGACAGAAAGAATCTCGACTAAAGGTTCCCAAGGTGTCATCATTAGCCTTCATAGTTTACTGGACAAATAGTTTACTTCTCGGCAATCACGTCAAAATTCCCATATACATGGGAGGCCTGTGAATGCCAGACCGGAAATTTTTGACATTTTCTCTAAGGATTAATCATTCATAGGGGACCTAGATTGTAGGACATTACGGACTGCATATGGTACCAAATCACCAAGTTTATGAAATCAACTTTTGAGCATTATATGTGCCATAAGGGTATTCAGAGATTGGTAGACAACTCAGTAAGCAACAACTTATGTCATTGAGTGACAATTTTTTGCTGGATCCCGATTGTGATACAACATCTGCCACAACAAATTTTGCTTGCTCATCTTCCCTGAATGGAAACTTTCGCAACTTGTTGACAACTTCCTCAGCAATGGATTTTTTTACGCAGAAACTTTTTTGGTCGCTTCTTCCTGGTGGCCCATCTGTTGTAATTGCACTTTTGGGTTGTGCAAAATAGGTGTATGCGAAGCTCTTCACAACACATTCACTGTTTTTACTGCTGCGCTGCTCTGCGTGCTGTTCTCTGCCATCGGAGTTTTTTTGTTTGTCAACTCGAGCATCATGGCAAGGAATATAGTATGTGTACAAGCCGATTACCCATAGCGAGATGGAATATTCGAGAACCAGTGATGCACCAGTAAATCGAAAGCTCTTCAAGTTGTGGCTGAAGCGCCCATAATATGTGCCATAGAACAGTGACAAAGATGGTGATATCAAGCAGGTTGCAACTTTGTCTTGAGCCTTGGCTTGGGACCGCTTGTTTCTCATTTATGATATTCTGAGCCCACGTGCTGTCTCGATGCACTTACTTCAAAAATCGAAATGGAAACATTGTACTGTCAACCTGTGATTCCCAGTTTATATTGCTCCTTATGTCGGGGAAGCAAGACATTCAGATCCTTCTCACACTCCGCCCACTCTTGCCTCGCCACCTCAAGCCGTTGCATGGAACGTGGCTCGAACACGGCAGGGAATTCAAATGGCCCACTTGTGAACTGCAACGCGCAATCAGTACCATGCCTTGCGGTTTCGTTACGCACATTTCCACTGAAAGCTAAATCCCTATCATCATATTTGAAGGGCAAGCCGGTCTTGGGATCAGGCTCCTCTGACCTGCGAATGTTGAAGGTCCACAACATCATAGCAATATTAATCCAAAGGGAACGCTCAGCAAACGGAATGCCGGGACACACTGTCACATCAGCTTGTCGGTGATTTCAGTGATCGAGCTGGATGCAACAATTTACCTCGTCTTCCAAAGCCAAAAGCACTGGTTTCATAACCTGCCTTCAGATTGTTTGTGTCATCGAGGAAGCGCTCTGGCTGGAACAAATCATGGTTCTCGAATCTGGCCTGATCATGCTCTATTGCCCTACACAAAGAAAGTCAGTGTCTCGAGCTATGAACAGAATGAGTGGAAAGTTAACCAAGAAACTGCGATGATGATGCTTCCTTTCGCAATGAAGTACTCCTTGCCTTGGTATTCCACAACATCATCAGCAGTGGATTGGTGGGGGAACTCCGAAACGAACTGCCAACAACAGTCCAGTATTGTGGTTGTGGACGACAAGGAGAGAAGTTACAAGCAGGGCGCCACCGAAGAGTCTCTACAGTTCGCGTCACAACAATGTCACAGAGTCTGCGGGAGACGAATGCACACCTCGCACAATTGCCTCAACAAATGGAAGGTTAGGACGATCCTTGAAGGAAGGTAGACGGTCTTCCCCGACGATGGCATCGATCTCCCTCTGCGCACGAGGAATCCATTCGGGATAAAGTATGCAGGCAAGAATGAAGGTGTGCATTGAAACAGCAGTCTAAGGCCATTCTGATCAATACACACACCAATAAAATAAAATGCCACGTACAGTTTCGATTGCAGCCTGTATAAATGCTTGTCTCAACGATTCTGCAGACATATGATCCACTCACCCCTGCGAACTGGTTCATGAGTCGACGCTGGTCCCCTTCAGGTTTATCTTCGCTTGCGAACGCAGTCGCCCACCTGCAAAAACAGTTATCTGTGTGTATGACCGCGAGGAAACAACATACAGGTTCATACCGGATGCCTCGCCAGATACAGTGCGGGTAATTAGTCTATTGTACAGAGCATCCTCACGCTTGCGGTAAGTCTGTGCACGTTTTCGCCATGGCATCGGACCGGGAATCATATCAAGGAACGGGAGGACATTGATGATGCTTGCTGAGGGGTTAGACAACGTAACGAGTTCCGCAAGGCACTGTAAATGCGGCGTAAATGATTTGTAAATCAATCGATGTGAAGACTAATTTACGGCAATGACCTCCTTGAGATCCGGCTCTAGTCCGGTAGGGCAATGCAAGCCAAAAGCAGCCGAGAGAACCATACTCGCCGATACCCTGTGACTGGATATCAGTTGAGTTTCTACGGAGTTGATGAGTGGACATTGTACCGTTCGATGAGATGGAACCAATTTTTCCCTCCATCATCAAGGAGATGGGTCACGTTGAGCAATGCCTCGAACTGCTGGAGGGGTTCAGTTTCGCCGGCTCGAACAGCAGCCATGAGTCCAGTCGTAAGTTTTCGTGCAATGAAGTGGCTTTCAGTTTGTTTGGAAAATACCCAATACGCCTCGGCTGGATCAACATGGTAACGCTGGAAGTGAAATAAGCGACGAAAGAGGAGAAATCTTGGAACCCTACGACGTAGGGAATGGTGGGACGCGATGAGAACTTCGCAGATCGTTTCTCCAGGACCTCTTTGGCGAGTGTGATGTCCCCAATCAGGAACACAGGCTGCATGGATTCGATCAGGAACGATGGTCGAAGGATCGGTAGAAATACTTGCGAAGCCAGCCAAGTTCAATGAGACGAATCCGCCGTACTTTTCGCATAACCCTCTGAGGTACGTGGCCAGATGCTGTAGTATGTTCACTCAACCATGAATATATTTTATGCAACTAATGAACCTACCTTCACGGGGACTTGAAGAATATTTCCGAGAAGGGGTAAGCCTGGTGGTCCCGGAGGACGACGGGCTCTGGAGGCCGTGCGAGACCGAAGAAGGTAGACTCCACCGAGGAGTGCGATGGCAGCTATGGTGACGGGCTGGAGTGGCAATCGGTCCATGCTTGAGGCGAAGCGTCTTCAGGGGATGAAGGAGGAGAAATGAAAGAAATGGGAACGAATGGCTCAGCGGATATGCTATAAATGCTAACCACGACTGGTTGTCGTAATGTACGTATGCTTGAAGTCTTTGAATCACGAGAGTGGAGTAAGGATCGATCAAGACTTCTCACATGCGGATCTACTTGGTCACCGGCTACAGTAGACTCAGCCAACACAATTTTCGTCAAAACCTGCATACAATACTTTCCATATAAAAATGGATGCTATCTCTTATGGGATTTGAAACATAGTCAAGATCTTGAAGAGCATTGGCAATGCTGCACGGTTTGTGGGATCGCAAATGTTAATGGGAAAAAAAAATCGCACTCATTAACACCTAATTTATCCCAGTGGAGCTATCACCGCTCTTTCATTTATCCTTCATTCTGTCAGCTCGTAAAATTGAGCGATTCATGTCAATTGATTGAACGTGAAGGCCGCACTCACCCAGTTTTCGATACTCCACATGACTGTGATGGCGCGCTCAACCTCCGGTTCAAATCAGAAGCATGGGGTGGTTTAACCCAATTACGCCAAACCTCTCGGCATCGAGTGATGCCGCGTGCCGCGGCACATTCCCTTCTCGCGCCACCATCCACAGCCGTTCTGGTCACTGCTGGAGTCCACCGCACAGCAACAAATCCTGAAAATGGCTTGCCGCCCGAGGCATCGAGCGCATATTTTCGGGTGGACTGTAGATGGGGCGGGAGGAAAAGTGAGTAAAGTATTTTTATTTCTTTCACCTTTTCTCCATTCTTCCACTTGGATCATGCACCCTGTCTTTATGCTTCGTGTGCGTACTGCACGGCAGTGCAAAGCCACCTGTGCTCGATGCCCGGTGCGCGATTTGGGGCCTCTGTTGGGTACACAGCCGCATCACATGAACCAACCATGTCATATCTAAGTACAAAAGTACACGTCAATTTATGCTAATCCGCAATACTTATCGGCAAATGGAGCACAATTTTCCAGTGCGTCTGCAGCGCCCCACGCTCAGCGAATCGTTCGTCTCGCGTCATGTACGTGCCAGCAGTCTCCATCGCCTCATAGTAGTTTGAATCCCCCCTCCCGCATTTCCCCATCCCAAACCGACCGCAGCACCGCACCAGTGAACGGCTGTAATGCTAGTCAGCGCTCGCAACTAGTGATCGGCACGGATCTCCCGCGGGTCCTCGAGTGCTGACCCGTACCCGTACCCGCAAAAACCCGTACCCGTGGCCACGAGTACGGGTTTATCGGCGGGTCGACGGGTGGCACGCAACCCGCGCGACTCGTGTAAGACCCGCAAGCTTTTATGTTGCTTTTTCGTGTTACTTTGTAAATTATGCAGAAAGTATGAGAGAACAATATAGGCCCTCACCCTAGATCCTTCAGCAGGCTCCATTACGGTATTTATTCGGGCTCAAAAGAATTGCACAAGATGTGCCCCTAAAGGAAAGAGAACAAAGAGAGAGAAAACGAGACTTCAGAGAGACTTCAGTAGCTAAAATTGTCTGCAATGCCTCGGGCGAGGGTTTGGTTTGGAGGCACAAGCACTTCTTGAGCACGTTGAACTGCGGCACAGCGATTGATTGCTGGCGGCGGTCCCAGACGGGTACCCACGGGTCCCAAAAAATTCTGCGAGCAGACCCGTACCCGTACCCGGACCGACCCGTACCCGGGGCCAGCCACGGGTGGCCCGACCCGTGCCGATCACTACTCGCAACGAGCGCGTGCATCGCGGCTGCAGTTCACGCGACTGGGCGCAGAATATGTCTTGCAAGAGATGCAAACGGTATGATCTTATCTTTGGTATGCTAATTGTCGGATTGCGCGAGTGGTGATCATCATGTTAGACACTGCCGTAACATCTCACACTACTGTATACATCAGTGTTTTGACAAATTGCTTGTCAGCTTGTAAAAGGCCGAAAAAGGCCCAAAAAGGCCCAAAAAGCTCGACAAGTCACAAGCACACAAACCTATGTCGAAATCCCGACCAGGTCAGGATATTTTGAACAGCGCAAGCCCACAAGCTGACAAGCTGGCAAGGTAAAATGAAATTTTTCATTTTTCAGATCATAGTCAGCATAAAACGCCTATCTAATGAGTATCTAATGACGGTTGCGAGCGAGACGAGAATTTTTGAGACAAAGACAGAAGTCGAAGTCGATGCAGCGAGAGCTGCAATTTTTGAGAAAAACGTGGGGAGGAAAAATTCTGCTCGAGATATGAGTAACTCAATCAAGATGGAGCATGAAACAAACACCTACTTTACGGGCTGCTAGGCTGGTACATATGCTCGCGGATCCCGTCAAGCGACCTATCCTGGTCAGTCCAGATTTCTTGCGGAGTCCCGCCAGGACTAGTGCCGCCGCATGCGATGCACATGCTCTCCCAGCGGGACGGCGTGAATTTCTTGATTGCGGTAATGTACCCGGCCACGGCAGTCCCAGAATGGGCAGCAGAGAAGTCGAGCGGCTTGGAAACGCGAATTCCCGTAGTGTGCAGTTTGTACCCGCGCTCGACCTAAAAAATGATCAGCAGGAAAATATAGTAAGAGCTCATCAAATATACCGCTGCCGTTGCCATAGCCAGCAAGCCAACAGGTAGGCGAGAGCAGGAAGAATCTACCACGTCCTTCCCCTTGTCATTTTTGGTGATTGTGATTTTCCAGTCGAAATCCTTGATGAACGTCGACATCGTGGTGAGAATATCCCGAGATTCAAGGAATCCATCCGGCTTCTGCAGATGAATGAGACTATGTCAGATGGAAGAAAGAAAACACGTACGATATATCGGGGATCTTTTTCCGGTAGACAGCAGACATCTTCGGGTGTCGCAACTTTGTAGAATGCCGGGCCATTTGGGCGAATGGCATATCTGGCATCACTGGCGATTAAAGCCGTGCGGGGCTCGCCAGGGTTTGGTGAGTGAAAATCGGTGTAGTACTTCACCTTGTCAAATTTCTGGTCGACGACTTGCATCCCAGCCTTCGCGATTGCCGAGCGACGTTCGCCTATGCGAGATACAGCCTTCACAGAGTCAGTACTAGAATCAGTTTAGGTGCGACGAGTATCCACTCACCCTTGAACAGATCACATCACCCCACTCGACGGTATACTCGGTATTCGGGTAGAGCTTGTTGATCAACTTCTGCACCATCGCCACCGTCTCTTTCCCAGGAACCTCGGCATCTGTTCCCACCACGCCGAGCATCATGGGATCCTCCGACTCATAAAGTAATCGATACACTGCAGGCAAGAAACGAGGCCCCCATGTTCTACCAATGAAAGCCGGCAAACCATTGATGTCAGCAGCTGCAAGCGGCGTGAATGAACTAGACGAGGACTCGGTCTTCACGGCCCTGGG
This sequence comes from Mycena sanguinolenta, assembly GCA_014462675.1. Classification (NCBI taxonomy): domain Eukaryota; kingdom Fungi; phylum Basidiomycota; class Agaricomycetes; order Agaricales; family Mycenaceae; genus Mycena; species Mycena sanguinolenta. The sequence continues at coordinate 879,104 of JACAZH010000003.1, read as the reverse complement.
TGTTTTGACCTTGACAAAAAAAAAAATCAAAAAAGTGAATGGCGCATGTAAAATCTCCTTACCGTGAGGTCGAGCGCAGGGATTCTCGACGGCTCGCCCTTCACGGCCACACGGGATTTGCGCGCCGGTTTGATTGTTGTGGTCTGTCCCAGTACCTTGCTGGGAGTTTCATCCATCTCCGAGCTCAGGTCCAGGACACCGACCAACTAGAACATCGGGGTGTCAAGGAGATACATGTACACGCACGATTTAGCTGGACTCACATTATTTTTGCGTAGCTTAAAGTTATTCTCTGGCCTCTCGAAGTCCGGCCGTGCAGCGCCCACATCTTCGTCTGTGAGGCCGCCAGATGTTTTGTCGACGGAGCTAATGCCTGCTTTTCTCCAGGTTTTGGAGAGGCCCGCCTTGTAAGACGCAGCTGCGGCGTTACTACGTTCGGGAGCAATGCGAGTCAACACGTGGATGGGAACTGAATCGAAGCAAATGGATGCCGTACCTGTCCTGAATACCTTTCTTCTTGACCATTGTCGTCATTGTCGGCGCTTTCCTCTTCTCAGCCTCCAGCTTGCGCTTCCCGGCTTCTTCTACTGCTGCTCGTGTCTCGAATCTGGCGGGTTTCTTGGTTTTCTTCGGCGCAGCAGCAGGCAAAGTCTAAGATCGGTATTATCAACGTGTAATTGGAATCAAAGAGCACGAAACAAGTGGAAGAACGCACCTCTTTCTTTGGTCCCACGTCCTCATACTCGAGTCCATCATCGTCCTCGACGCGGTCGAAGTCTTCCTGAGTTATTTCAAGCATGAGCTCTTCCTCGTTCTCCTGTTGTTCGTCGTCGTCGTGCTGAGGATCGTCATCGGAGTCCACTGCCATGTCATCGAGATTGTAGACAGCGCTGGCCTCCTCGTGCTCGAGTGTCATGGCCTGCTGGGCATATAGCTCGGCGAGGCCGTCAAGCAACACCTGACGTTTGCGTTGACGCTCCGCCTCAGCCTCAGCCAATTTTTTGTTGGTTGCGAGGACCTCAGCCGACGTGCGCTTGGCTCGAGGCTTGACAGCAGATACCAGCGCGGCCATATTGCTACCAGCATTGGCACGGCGCTCGCGTTCCAGTGGTGCAGAAGGAGGATCGACATTCGCACCATCTGCTGGGTTTTCTTGCGCCTTTCGGCGTCTTTTTTGGGGCGGTCTCTGCAGCAGTCTCGGGAGCGGTCTCGTCCGCATAATCGGAACCATCAGGTGAGCCACGTTTGGTGCCGGTTGCGGGTGTGCGCCCGCCGCGACCCCTGCCGCGACCTCGACGAGTGCTGCTACCGCGAGGCTTTTTGGTACCGACCATTTTGCGAAGATGAGAGGCTCGACAGCCTTACGTGTGCTACTGCTTAGTTGCACGTGCGCGGCTTTCTTGAAATTCCACCAAGTCCGTTCTCCCTTGATAGATGATTCACGGCGTCTCTTACACCTGCCTTGAATGCGCGCGCAATTTTGGAACCCGTGGCGGCTTAACCCGTCATCGCAAAGCCATGCACCGCCAAATTACCCCTGCACTCGACGGCGAAGATGAAAATACGTTCGAGTGCCGATTTCACCCAGATTTGAAGGGTATGTGCTCGCAGATTAAATAATTGGTGTGTACTGAGCCATTGCAGCCCTTCCCTGCGATGCCGATGGAGAATATCTCCCCCCATTTTCGGTGCCTCCTCCGCCGCCCGCACCACCAGCAGATGGTCAAGATCCGACAGCATGGCAGCCCTTTAGCTCGCGGCTGGAATTCGACTTCGCAGACTTCCATTTCACACAGCTCCAGTCATCGGAGCGTGAGGTCAATAAAGCTCTCGACCTCTGGGCGGCGTCAGTTACGCAGTTTGGCGGGCATGTACCATGGAACAATGCGGCGGAGCTCTATGCGACAATCGACAGCATCCAAAGTGGCCACATGCCCTGGAAAACCTACGAGATGCGGTACACTGGTCCCCTACCCCCCCGGAACGCCTCCGAAATGGATGACGCAAACGTATGAGGTGTGCACTCGCAATCTTCGTCAAGTCTTGCACCATCAACTGGCGACTACCAGCTTCAAGGACCATGTCAACATGGTACCTTACAAGCAATTCAATCATTCCGGAAAGCGTGTCTGGTCTAATCTCATGTCGGGTGATTGGGCCTGGAACCAAGCAGTGCGTTGTCTCTCACCTTTCGGGACACATGACTAAGCTCAGACCAGAACCTTCTCGCCCAAAATCCCGATAACCTGGGCTGCATGTTTGTCCCCGTCATCAGCGGAAGCGATAAAACCACGGTCTCTGTCGCCACAGGGCATCAGGAATACCATCCTGTCTACGCCTCACCTGGTATTCTGAGTGGCCCCGCCCGTCGTGCACACGGAAACGGGGTGCTTCCTGTTGCGTTTCTGGCAATTCCAAAGAGTGATCCATTCATCTTTCACTCTCATGTATTGCCGTGCTCATCATTCTTTCCAGCAAGCAAAAAACATCGCAAAAAAGCCGAATATCAAAGGTTTTGCCGGCAATTGTACCACTCAAGTCTCGCCCTGATCTACCAGCCTCTGAAACCCTTCATGGAGACCCCCGAGGTGGCTCGCTGTCCCGATGGCCACTGGCGACGTGTTATATATGGAATCGGCCCTTATATTGCAGATTATCCAGAGCAAGTCTGGCTTGCAGCTATCGTCCAGAATTGGTGCCCAAAGTAAGCAAGTTTTGTCTCTGTGGCTGCCAGGGTATTTCCTCACGTTGTTGCTAGATGCGACGCACGCCCCGATGCTCTCGACACCCCAGACGCTAATCTGCGTTCCCACACCAAGACCGAAGCTCTTATCCAAATTTTTGATCCAGGTATCCTTTGGGACGAATGGGGAGTACGCGCCGACATTGTGGTGTGTTATCTTCGGTGTATCTTCCTTGAACTCGACTGATTTCGATGTCCAGCCGTTTACCACTGATTTCCCGCGGGCAGATATCCATGAGCTTTTGTCTCCCGATCTCCTCCACCAAGTCATTAAGGGCACTTTCAAAGACCATCTGGTGACATGGGTTAATGAGTACCTGTACCTTGAGCATGGGGAGAAGCGGGCGCTCGAAATTATCCAAGACATAGACCGGCGGTAAGTACACGCTTCCATATATGGTAATCGGCCTTCCTAATATGGTTATTTAGGCTTTCTGCCGTTCCCGAATTTCCTGGCCTTCGTCGGTTCCCAGATGGTCGGGATTTTAATCAGTGGACCGGCGATGATTCGAAAGCTCTCATGAAGGTGATTTGTCTCATTTCACCCGAAACAAAGGCTTAAGCCAGAATGCAGATATATCTTGGCGCTGTCGCAGGCTATCTTCCGTCAGACATGATCAAATGTTTATCAGCCTTCATGGACTTCTGCTACCTCGTCCGCAGGAATGCGATCACTTCTCCCGACTTGACTGCGATCAACGAGTCTCTCACCCGTTTCCATCACTATCGTGAAATCTTTATTATCTCCGGAGTTCGTGTAGACATCTCCCTCCCGCGGCAGCACTCTCTCGTGCATTACCCCCGCTCTATCCGGCTCTTTGGGTCCCTAAATGGCCTATGCTCGTCCATTACCGAGTCGAAGCACATCAAGGCAGTCAAAGAGCCTTGGCGCCGGTCAAGCCGGTACAAGGCACTGTCTCAAATGCTTCTTACCCTAGTGCGGCTCGACAAGCTGGCTACACTCAGGGCTGTTCTCACCCTACGCGGTATGCTGACTGGCACCACCACATCGTACACCGCAAGAGTTTTAGCGGGCGAACAACCCCAGATGGAGGCGGCTGCAGCTGCGGCAGCTCTTGCGGACGATGAAGAGGACGATGATGGGATTGTTCATGGTCCCAGATCGTTGTCCGACATTGAATTAGCCCCGACTCCACGTGCGTCTCCTTTTATTTAGTTTCTATCGAGTCCCTCGAATGATATGTCCCTCACAGAGCGCGGGTATCCTAAAACAATTGAAGTCCTGGCAGCCCACATCCACCAGCCCCGTCTCCCCGACCTCTTTCGCCGCTTCCTGTACGAGGAACTCCATGGTCCACCTGACGACAATGCTCCCGCTGTTCCGATTGATGCCTGTCCAGTTTTCGCTGGACGAATAACTGTTCATCATTCAGCCGTTGCCCGTTTTTACGCACCGAGTGATCTCGGTGGAGCGGGTGGGATGTACCGAGAGCGTATCCGGTCCAATCCGAACTGGCATGGCTACGCTCGGCGAGACACTTGCCTGGTCGATGTAGGAGGTCCCATCATGCACGGCCTTGTCATTGGCCGTGTCATTCTATTTTTCTCCTTCGTCTTCAGCGAGCGGGTCTTTGAATGCGCCTTGGTTAATTGGCTGGTTCCCGTCGGAAATGCCCCGGATCCTGACACAGGAATGTGGGTGGTGGAGCTGGAACGGGAGCGTGGAATACCAACAGTAGCTATCATCCCTGTGGGTTCCATTGCACGCGCTGCCCATCTCATCGGAGTGTACGGAACTCGAGCGTTACCCGAGGACTTTCACTTTTCGGACTCCCTCAATGCCTTTAATACTTATTTTCTTAATCGCTACGCAGACCACCATATGCACGAATTTTTATCATAGGATCATAAATAATGTATTAATTTACACGGGTTAAATTGTCTCGAGCTTGCGCACTTGCGAGCTTTTTTGACCTTGTGAGCTTGTCGCAAGCCCACAAGGTCAAAAAAGACGCAAGTTTTTTGTCAAATTGCTGATGTAGGCTCGTCAATTTGTGCTCCAACGAGGCGCCGTGTGGTATCAGCATGTATACAGAAGATCTTTTCGAAAGAACTATGAATAACCTGGTTTTGGTGTCTCAGAAGGTGCGCCCACTGAAGTTGAATGAACTCGGCAAAGAGTGAACGGAGGCAACAAATTCATTAAAAATTTAATTCTATGTTTTGCGCGCTGCCGGTGCAATCCGCGAGTTGGAAGGTGTATGGAAAATTGAGAGAAATTGTGTGAAGTGACAAGTCGCGACTTGCAAATTGCTATCCTACGTTTTGCCCCGTGTTTTTTCTCTCCCTTGGAGCTTTGACGCAAGCGGGTCTGAGATCGGACAGATGAAGGTCGGGAGACAGCCGACAGTGGCGTGGTTCTTTACGATAAGTAGTCCCTCGACAATCCATCACTTGAACTTGTCGAGTTCCGGGAGAATCAAATGCTTCCTGACGTCGACCTATAGGTAAATAGGAGAAGTCAGGGTGAGCGACTCTCGCTTGATTCTGACTTGGATTCTGAACCGATTCCCGGTCGACATGTTTCAGAATCAATGGAGGAACTGCGACTCTCAAGTTTGAGAATCGAAATTTCGATTTCTCAGGCATGAACGAGCCGGATTTATTTCTTCAAACTCTTCATAAAATTTGGGGTCCCATATGCAGTGCAGCAACTCTGAGAGCGACCACAGCATGGTAAATGTACAAGGTGGTCAAACCGTGCTCAGGACTTGGCAGGCTGGACAGGATGCACGGAGATGGGGACAGAATGCGTTGGTGAGAGGGTGTGCGGCGGTAGGGACTACAAAGAAATATATAACTGCGAGGATGTGGACGAGGGACGAGGTAAGAGCGTGAGCGAGCACCGAAAGGTGCGACGAGGGATTAACGAGACTGTACAAAGTGCGACAACGCGAGCGGCCAAAATCCAGGATAGTCGTAATGGAACACACTTGGTGTATGTAGGCCGACGCTATGTGTGGCGTTGACGAGTACTGGTGAGTAATATGTCAAAACGTTGACGAGATGTGCCTCGCTCTGCTTCGGTGAAAGATGTAGAATGTAACACTGGATGGAGAGCTCACCTAGCGTCTGCTGAATCCATTTCGGCTTTGAAAGCGGCTCGCCTGCGTTAAACATGCCCAATTCGTTTGTGAAGATGGAAAGCGGAAACACAGCTTCACACCTTCAATTGAACGGAGGAATTGCGATGAGATCACTCTCAGAGGAGTCGATGCGCAATCCACACTGAAGTGGACTCGGATCGTGTGTCTGGAACGACTTTCGAACTCGGAAAAGGCACTAGGTGATGAATGGAGCAGGGAATCGACGAATCGACGATTTACATACGATGGTATGAAGCCTTCACACCTGAGGGGTGCATATCGTGCGTGGGATGTTACCCTAAGACGTGAGTGCGGTGGAAGGCGACGGTGCTTTAACAAGATACAGTAGATTCCAGGAAGTATATGGATGACGAGAAATAAATTTGAGAAGCAGATTCAAATGACTGAGGGCTAAGTCGTTGTCGCAACGGCAGGCGACAAAGGTCAGACGACATTCGAGAAGCACTGCAGGAATTCGGGACATGCGATTCTGCAGTCAAAATCCACGAACACCAGGCATGCACAGAAATTTTCAGAGCAGGGACAAGTCGTACGAAGCCTGAGCCAGGCGAATGCCATGACGCGCTGTCATGCGCACGTAGCGCAATGGCAAGATTGAAGAAACTAGAGCTGGTGACCTCCAGCGAGTCTCTCTGGCAAAGTCATGACGTTGCTTGGTTCACATTGACACCAAGGTAATGCTGGCCTTCACAGGTGCGAGTTGATAGGGTCAGGGCGCGAGTCGTAGCGGTGTAGAGCCAGTGACTCTGAGGAACGTGTGAGAAGGAAAGAAAGAAATGTGGCGGTGCAGCTCGTGACAATTCCGGTGATGTCGGGAGTCACGCATTCGGTGCTTGCTCCTGACCGCTCGCGTCTCCAGTCGCGACTCGTCTCGTCCATTTGGCTTGGCTCATTACTCGCCAGGCTCGTCATCCATGTCTCGTCCTCTCGATTCGAGCCGTCGGCTTGGCGCTGTGCTTGCTCGGGGTTCGATGTACGATCCCGATATCAGCACGCCTCGTCTGTCGACCCTCATTTCTTTCCCCCCTCGCCCGCCCAGGTCTAAAACCACCCAGAGAAGTTCTACCGAGAGCCCACGCCCCCGCCATCTGGGCCTCCCAGGACGCCCTTGGATTTAACTACTCTCTTCCAATTGCTTCGTCATCGCTGATCCCTGCGCGCGCATCTACCTCCGCATTGCAAAATACTATCCACTTCCGGCTTGTTGCAACGCGTGAGTGCGTCATCGTCATCGCGATTCCGATGCCCACGGAACGAAGACAAAGGCGCAGCCGCGGACATGGGCGAGTGGAGAAAGGATGAGCGAGGGAATGATTGTGAGCTGCCCTTTCCCGTTTCCCTCGCTTTTCCTTGTATTTGCGTTGCTTGCGTTTCCCTGGATTACCCCCCTTCTTCTGCGCGTGGCGTTTCTTTCGCCGCCTTTTCTTTGACTGGCTTTTCTTTGCGTTCCTTTCCAGCCTTTCCTTTCTCATTCCCTGCTTTTTCTTTCCTTCTTCACTCCACTCAGTTCCTTCTCGCGCCACCATGCTTCAGGTCGATATACACTGCGCAACGACATCTACTCAACGGACCACCATACAGATCACCGCCTCATGTCTTCTGAATGCCGGCGTCGGCGCGCTCTCTCCCCGTATGTTGCGCAGCCATGGGCCAGCTCGAGGCAAATACGCGAAACACGGGCCGGTGTATATGTCCGCCCCACGGTGCGTATGCATCCATATTCATTTCGCTGATCAGCACCAAACACCAGAATTTGCATCTGCGCATCTATGTCTTGAGCGGGCCGGGATCTCTCCCTATTGCTTCCTCGCCGAACTATCTCCTCGTTTCGCCTGATCGCAGGAGCAATATCGTGTAGGTCATGGCCGGCCTCATCCAGTCTGCATGGAGGGGCACCTGCGGTACCCTCTATGCGGCACCCTCGTCGCTATTGCCACGATTTGGATTGTACTGACGACCTTGGCATATCATTCGGGAGATCAACAGAGGTCCCTTGACGCAAAGCACATCATAGCTGCCTCAGCGGCTGGCGAGTTGCAAAAACGTCTTCACGGGACAGAGGCAACAGGTACGGAGCGCGTGGAAAATGTTCATGTCGTTCTGTAAAGCGTTGACCGGCGTCCACCCGGTACGTCAAGGTAGACATGGTACGAGGGTCCGGGGGCGCGCCGTGTACTTGAAACACTTTTACAATGTAATATTCTGTATGTTGACGCTTACTTTAATGTATTTGCATTGGGCCACCCAGACCAACCTAGATTTGGGGTAGTGGAACTAAGAAACAAGAAGTATACTCGCGCGATCCACAGGCTGCACAGGAAGTTTACGGAAGACAGTGGAAACGGTGAAACGGGAGAGCAAGGGATCTATAAATCAAAGTCAGGACGTGAAAATTTGAGAACGACAGACCTGCGTATGCCCCTTTCAACGAGGATTTGAACCGAACCAAGGTAGATGTCCTTCTACATTTTGACGACTTTCTCGCTCATTTCTGGGGCGATTTGCTCGAGTCCGGGGCGTTCGAAGTAAACAATCTGGGAGAGGAAGGTCAGTTTTCACGTTCAAGCTAGTGAGAGAATATGTGCACCATAGGATGGAACAGCGCACTGGTCAAGAAACCTGCAGAGCGAAACAAAGAGCTAATCCGCTCACTCGAGTCGATAACCACTTGAAGACAACTGGATTCCCGGGAAAACTTCAAGGGTAGAAATAATACGAGAAGTTTTCGCAGAGAACACAAGGTCTGAAATGCGGGGAAACAAATGTGTTTCTTTGCATTGTTTGTCCACTCACGACATCAAGGAAAAACTCGAACAAGAAAACCTTCGCTACCGGAGCGATTGAGTCAGTTGGTGCATAATTAGACAGAAAGCAGCTCGCCTGTGACGAGGATCCCCCCCTCCATCGACTACGGCTGCGCGGGGGTAGGGGGAGTCAATACCGACAAGAACGCGATAGCGATCTGTGGGCTAGAAAGTTGAAGAAGACGAAGAACAAAACAAGGACGCACATTTTCGAAAGAAGAGAAGAGGCATTTTGTCTGGAATTAAATTGGGAGGGCACTGAGTGAGAGATTAGGCAAGGAAGCGATGGAGGGCCTAATTATTAAATTCAAGGGACGAATATGAACAGAGAATTGAGTTGGAACACCGAGCTTTATATGGCAGCGGGCCAATCAGAGCGTTCTGATTGCGGCGATCTTTTGTGTGCGGGCCAAGTTCCCGCACTGCTAAGGCATGTGCGCAAACCTGTGGAAATCCAACCCAGGAGGCGGACTTGAATTTATGAGAGGCTGAATTTGATAGTACAAATTCAATAAGCGTCAACTGCGGGGGGGAATGAGTAATGGCACGTACCCCCGGCGTATGCGGGGCTCCGAAAAGTTGCTGACATCGACCCTGAAAACGGAGAGAAAACAAGAAATAGTAATCTACATCGCGCGAGGTTTGGTTTTCAAGTGGATGGATCAAACCTTCTACACCGAATGTCAAACGCGGGGCGGAGCAGGAAGGCTTATGAAATGCGTCCCGTGGGTAGACCTGGGCAGAGCATCGTAGCTAGTGAATGCTGCGTGCGATGAAACATTTTTGTAGAGGGCGCGGTGTTGTGACAGTGGGAGCGTGAGAGGCCGAGGGAAACCAAAGACTATGCTTTAATTGATTTGTTTCAGAATTGGAGACAGGCGTTTGTGTAGATATTGCGCCATGTGCTGAGCAGTGCCCATCGCGACAACGAACAGAGCAAGACGCCGTGAGTAGAAAGCTGCCATAGGTTCGAGAGAGGAAGCATCGGAAGATCAGAGAACATTCACCAGCTGGAGCATTGGAAAACATGCACGGGTTTGAGAATGGACTGGACGACATTCGAGAAGTATGCGCAGCACAGGGACGGAGGCAAAGATGCGTCTGTGATTCTGCAATACGGATAAGCGTTCGACGCTAGTTTCGACTGCGTTTTTCCATTGACACAGGGTCCATGACGAGAGAATAGGACAGAGACCGAATCGTAGCGATCCGCAAGAATCTAATGCGATGGACGGCAGCACGACAGACCAAACTGCAGAAGGTGTGGGATCCTGCACTTGCCAGTGCGGCTGCCTAGAACCCTCTCGACGCCAAGTAGGCGCTGGCCAGAGGTAGTACGGACGATGACACGCCCGTCGAGCGAGAAACGAGATGGAGGTTGGAGCGAGAGCAAAGTGGCGGTGCATGCTGTGACAGATCCGCTGATATCGGGCGTTACGCATTTTGGTATTGTTCTCGGAATCCGCTAACCCGTTGGGATCCAACGGTTCGTATATCCCGAGAATCAAAATTCTTTTCAAGTTCCGGTGTCACCAGGTGTCACCCTGGCTAGGCGTGTAGACACAGAAGTGTCGAGGCCCGCTCAGGCCAGCTAGTTGTGTCAAGCCGCGTCTTGCCGACGTCAAGCAGCGCTAGAAAAGGAGGTCTGGCAGCTCGCTTGAACTTTTGAACATAGCTCGTGATCGCATGCACGCGGACTGCTTTGATCCTTGTACACGAGCGTGCGAGCCCTCACACGCAAAGTACGTAAATCCTGGAGAAGATAATCGAAAGTAAGCATTGGCGTTTGCGGACATAGTCTTCATCGAGCCTCACTCAATTCTTCGTGATTCAAAATTCTCAAACATATGTTATCCATATGGCAGCCGTGGTCACATCTATGGAATTGACAGGAATGACTCAATTTTAACAGTCTTCATCGATCCTTACTCAACTCTTCGTGATTCAAAGATCTTGAATATATGTTATCTACGTAACATTACGCCCGCCAGTCGTGGTTCCATTTATGTCATATCCGCTCAGCCATTCATGCCCGTTTCCTCCCCTTTCTCCTCTTTCGCCCCACGCAGACGCTTTGCTTCAAGCATGCAGGGATTGCTACTCCAGCCCGCCACCGTAGTTGCCATCGCACTGTTCGGCGGAGTCTACCTTCTTTGGTCTCGCACGGCCTCCAGAGCCCGTCGTCCTCCGGGACCACCAGGCTTACCTCTTCTCGGGAATATTCTTCAAGCGCCAGTGAAGGTGAGTTCGTCGGTCGCACCAAATGTATGTATGGTCGAGCGAACATTCTACAGCATCTGGCCACGTACTTCAGACGGTTATGCGAAGAGTACGGAGGATTCGTCTCGTTGAACTTGGCTGGATTCGCAAGTATTTCTATGGTTCATTCGATCATTGTGCCTCATCCATCCACGTAGTCCGTCTTCCTGATTGGCGACATCAGCCTGGCCAAAGAGATCCTGGAGAAACACTCTGCCAAGTTCTCATCGCGGCCCAACCTTCCCTACCTCGTACGGTCTCTCGATTTCCCTTTTTTTCATCGCTCATTTTACTTCCAGCGTGACCACGTTGATCCAGCCCAGCTGTATTGGGCACTTCACAAGCAAAACGAAAGCCACTTCATTGCGCGGAGGCTTACGACTGGACTTATGGCCGCTGTTCGAGCCGGCGAAACTGAGCCACTTCAGCAGTTTGAGGCATTACTCAACGTGACCCTTCTCCTTGATGACGGAGGAAAAAATTGGTTCCACCACATCGACCGGTATACTGTCCACTCATCAACTCCACAGAAATTTAACTGATATTTGGTCACAGGGTATCGGCGAGTATGGTTCTCTCAGTTGCTTTTGGCTTGCATTGCCCTACCGGACAAGAGCCCGATCTCCTTGAGATCGTTGCGGTGAATCAATCTTGCACTGATGGTTCTACAAATCATTCACGCCGCGTCTACAGTGTCTCGTGAGGCTAGCTAAGTTGGTCAATCCCTTGGCAAGCATCACGAACGTCCTGCCATTCCTTGATATGATTCCCGGTCCGATGCCATGGCGAAAACGTGCACAGACTTACCGTAAGCGCGAGGATGCACTGTACGAGAAGCTAATTACCCGTGCCATTTCTGGCGAGGCGTCCGGTATGAACACGTATGTGCTTCCTTGAGGTTATAGGAGAACACTGATAATTGTTATTCACAGATGGGCAGATGTGTTCACAAGAGAAGATAAGCCTGAAGGGGACCAGCATCGACTGCTGAACCAGTTCGCAACGGTGAGTGGATCGTATGTCTGCAGGATTGTCGAGACAAGCATTTATACAGGCTGCAATCGAAACTGCATGTGACATTTTATTTCCCTGGTATGTGTATTGAGCAGAGTGGGCTTAGACCGCGGCTTCGATGCACACTTTCATTCTTGCCTGCATACTTTATCCCGAATGGATTCCTCGTGCGCAGAGGGAGATCGACGCCATCGTTGGAGAAGACCGTCTACCTTCCTTCAAGGATCGTCCCCACCTTCCATTTGTTGAGGCTATTGTGCGAGGTATACGCATTTTTTATTGCCGATTGTCTGACATTATTGTGACACGAACTACAGAGACCCTTCGATGGCGACCCGCTGGTGATTTCTCTTCTTTTCGGATGCAATCAGAATACTTGACTGCTGTCGGCAGCTCGTTTCGGAATTCCCCACCAGTCCACCGCCGATGAGGTTGTGGAATACAAGGGCAGAGAGTACTTCATTCCGAAAGGAAGCATCATCTTTGCAGTCACTTGGTCAGTTCTTCACACATGCAATGTATTACTTCAGACACCGACTTTCTTTGCACAGGGCAATGGAGCACGATCAGGAAAGATTCGAGAACCATGACTTGTTCCAACCAGAACGCTACCTCGATGACACAAACAATCTGAAGGCGGGTTACGAAACCAGTGCTTTTGGCTTTGGAAGACGCGGCAAGTTGCTACATGAAGCGCTATTACTGAACTCACCAACAAGCTGATATCACAGTGTGTCCCGGCATTCCGTTTGCTGAGCGTGCCCTTTGGATTAATATTGCTATGATGTTATGGACCTTCAACATTAGCAGGTCAGAGGAGCCTGATCCCAAGACTGGCTTACCCTTCAAATACGACGCTAGTGATTCGGCTTTCTGCGGAGAGGCACGTAACGAAATTGCCCAAGTATTTGAACTTCGGATGCTGATTGTATGTCGCAGTTCACGAATGCACCATTTAAATTCCCTGCCGTGTTCAAACCACGTTCCGTGCAACGGGCTGAGGTGGCGAGGCAGGAGTGGGCAGAGTGTGAGAAGGACCTGAATGTCCTGCTTCCGCGACATAAGGAGCAATAGCATTCGGGGATCATTGTTTGACAGTACAATGTTTCCATTCCGGTTCCCCAATCAAGTGCATCGATATTATCATACTGTAAATGAGGAAACAGCGGCCACAGGCCAAGGCCGTCACCTCTCTAACAAGCTAAAAAGCTTTGACAGATACCGCTTCGGTGCCAATCTCGAATGCAGTCGACATACTTTTGAAAGGGTGACTTTGAATTCAAGTTAATTAGCTGAAGTGGTAGAACACGAAGCGTCGCCTTCTTGTACGATATCAGATCAATATCACCATCACTGGACAGTCATTTCGACCCAAGATCGCCAAGTCTTTCGCAGTTCTCGACCTTGCGGAGATGTCAATTCTATTCGGTGGACCGTGCCACGGTAGGTACTTAAGTAGAATAACATGGCGGAGCACGGCATGGTCTGGATAACGAACACCGGTTCCCAGGGATTATCCGAGTGTACAAAGCAAGGAAGCTGCCGTTTCTTGCATACATCTCCACACCATGACCTTTTCCCGCGTGCTCCCAGCTGAAGTGAACTGTTCAAGCTAGCTCTTTGCGAGGTGACTCAGTTCAAGGCCGAGAGGGTAACGGAAGTAAGACAACAGACAACAGAACCAAGTAGCGTCTGACTGCGAGAGGCGTGAATGCAAAATCTTATAAAAAACCAATCGGTGATCTAAAAATGCCCGCACCATAATACAATGGGCCCGGTAAGGAAGAACTGACTCTCAACGATGACATATCTTCTCTGAAACTCGCGGACTGCGGAGGGGCGAAGACATTTTTGCCGTTGCAGTTCTACGAAGCTGCAAATTGTAACTACCTTGGCTACGCAGTCGAAATTTGTCAACTGCGAGAATTGCCCGACGTTGACATTGGGTTCTGAGCACAGTCGGCGTTTCCCACGACAGTACTTAAAAACCTTGACACTCCTCATCGTGCGCAGCAGTGTGTGATTGCATAAAGTGTATCTTGACAGGTACTGACCTGCATTTCTTGCAGTCCGTCACTTGGTGGGTGTGGGCCGTTGTTTGATCGTGGAGACGAGACGTGGCCAGAAACACAAGTAAGCCGACACAAGCCAACATCGAGCGATCATTAAAATGCTTATAAATAGCTGGATTCGGAGATGATTTTGAATCTGAGTGCCAGGGCCTTCACGTTGGAATGGAATTGGTCGATTTGGGGGCGTGTTTTCTCTTCTGCTTTGACTTGAAGTTTTGGAATCGACCGGGAGTTCAGGTACTTTGACTCAACTTCGTGCCTTGCATTTTGAGTATGCGGTGATTTTGAGGCGCACGAGTTTCGAGGGAGCGAGGATTCTGACGCGTGAGGTGTGGTTTTGAGCTACAAGAAGCATGACAACCGATTGAGGTGTCTTAATGCGGTGATTCAGAGACGCAGTGATGTGCGTCGAGCCGACCCTTGAAGCCAGCGTATATGTGGATGTGCAGACAAGACAAGGAACGAGAGAAGGGAAAGGAAGGGGGGCCGGCAGATCATTCAGAGGTAGGAATGTGTCGTAGAACAGAGCATAGCAGATAGGGAGGAAAGCTGACAGTGGAGGAAGAGCGATAATAGGCAGGAATGATACATACAGACGCCGAGCTCAAATGAATCCAGATATTCGCATGGCGAGTCAAGGGAAGGTGGGGTGCTGGGGAATGATATATGAACGGAATGGACACAGGGTACGCACTTGCGAACCTGGATGGCCGCACGGCTCGAGTTTGGGTGATAATTGAACTCATGAGAATCCGGATTCCCGCTCCGTTCCGTTGCGGTCGATGGGCGGTGACAGGCGGAATGATTTGCGCGGAGAGGAGAAGAGTGTGGGCGAGATCAGCCGCGAGTCCACGCAGCGAGGGGCGAATGAGGCGAAACGGAACGCAGGAAGGTGATAGAAAAGGCGACAACTACGGGGGACGGTATGAGATGGCATGCGGAGAGTATTCGATATCGGAGGTTGCGGCGGGGACGGAAGGTGGATAAGGGTGAGATGATGCACGGCGTGGGACGGCAGGACGAGCGTTGTCGAAGGAACGATGCGGCGGAGGATAGAGTCTAGAAAGGAGGACATTGTGTTTGAACGTTGAGGAAGACAAAGCAGCGATGTGATTTAACGACAGCAGACGAGACGAGGGCCAAATGCCGAAGGCGTCTGGGGAACTGAAGGTTGTCAGAGCGAAAGAGGTGCAGAGGGACGAGTGGTGCATTAAACGTGCGAGGATAGGAATACAAATTGAAGCACGGGATGCTCGTCAATTACCGCTCTCCTGGCGAGAAGATGCATTGCGCTGACTTGAAGATGTGTCGCTGGCCGAGCAACAACAAAGAAGGTCTTGAGAAAGTGGCGAGCCGGGGCTCAGAAGACGACCCAGGCTCAGGGCTGTCTTCAACGCCATGACAGTAAAAGGTGCTCCGAGTCGATATGACCAGCATGAGCTCCACGCTGCTGCCCATCGTAGGAGAAAAGGAGAAACGTGGCGGTGCTAGAAGTGACAGATCCGCTGATGTCGGACGTTACGCATTTGCGTGCTTGCTTCCGACACGCATCTCCTGCTCTCTCGCTCTCCGTCCAAAGAGTCATCGAAGGACTCGCTTTCGAGTGATGCCATGATTCACCTGCACCACCAGGCCAGCTCTGCCCCCCTTACTCCTGAAGCACGTCATCTATCGCTCGTGGATACCGCTTCGTACTATGCTTGCAGTACGCTTGCGGTACGCTTGCTTGCTCGTTGGTTGCTACCGTATCTGTACTCCTAACGGCACTGTGTCATCACAAAGGGAATTCTTTTTATTTTGACCCATCTTTCGCTTGTCTTGACTCCGCTTTGTGTTGCGCGGTTGCTCGTTCTTGGTGCGCGGGAGTTGGGCTTGTGCATCGAACACCCGACGCTTACTGCCCGCAACTGCGATGTACGGCCCACTGAGAGTATTTTGCCAAGAATAAACGCAGCGGCGACGCTGGAGGACAAGGTGTGTCGTGTACAGTAGGTACCGCCGTCGCCCGCGCCGCCTGCCCGGTCGACGAGGTCCTCGAGCGCCTCCTGCGCGAAATCGCCTCCGCCAACAACCCTGCCACCTCCCTGCTCGAGGAGGTCACCACGCTCAAAGCGCTTCCTTCGCGGTTCGAGCGCGGGAACAAAAACAGCGCCAAGAAAAGGGCCGACGGGCACAAGAGGAACGTAAATAAACAACTCCGTCGCTCCGTCTTTGCAACTCATCCCTAATCCCGCTTTTACGGGGGCATATTTCCCGTTTTTGTCTCGCGCTGTCTTTCCGGCAGCTCTGTAACAGGTTACGTATGTCCATGTCTGTTTTATTCAGGCAATCACTGTTTATGTTTCGAACATCCGACCGCGGTTCATTCTCCGATTCGACAACAGCCCAACGAAACTCTACGTTCCCCCTCATCCCCTCAGCCCACCTCAACAGCCTTCACTTGTCCCCTCCAGACTGCGCGGACGCCTCCCTGTATGCCATAACAACGTTAATTCCAGAGTGAATTTTGATAAATCTAACGATTCCAAACTACGGGACAAACGCGCACTTGGTTTCTGTTCGTTCGGGCTTACTGAGCTGGTTCGTCTCTTTCGGGCGTTCTGTACAGGCTTGGCTCCTGGATCCCTCGCAATCGTTACAAAGCGGCGATCTGCGAGTCTTCTCATTATTGGGCGACGAGGTGGTGTTGACCTCTCTGTGCAGCCATTCCCTGGGAATCTTTTCGCCCATGGCTCTCTCGAATGTGCTTTGATGCACTTTTGTTAGTCTGTTGATTCTCCGGTTCCCCTCCTTATGTACCATCCAGCGATGTCGTCATTTCCAACCGGGAGTTTCTGCGTCTCGCAGAGATGGACGTTAAAACGGAATGGGTCAGAATGGCTGATGCACGTGTAGCCGTCTCCCAAGTACCCTTTTACGGCTTGCCAGATCTCCTTCAGCGTTATGCCCTGCGGGGTAGGAGTGCGCGGCGAGGGTGATATCCCGATAGTAGATTCTTCCTGCACTGTGTAGGAATCGTGGTGCATGATACTTGCTCATCTCTCACGAACTCACCGAATAAACAGACGGAAGATATAAGCACCGCGTTCAGGGCGGTGCAAATGGGGTTGTTGTTGGAAACCGGGCGCTAATGCATTTGGAATGCGACGGTTCCTATCATATATCCATTCAAATCCGGATTGGATTCCGAAGATCAGAATTCCTTCCAAATTCCAGTGTCAGCCTGGCTGGGCATGTACAGACAGAAGTGTTGAGACGTCCACTTGTCGTGTCAAAGCGTGTCCAGCCGACGTCATCCCACCGCCTAGATAAGGAGGTTTGACGGTTCGCGTGAGATTTTGAATATAGCTCGTTGATCGCCGGGGACATCTGCGGCAAAAAAGGGCGTCGATTCACTTGTCTAAAATTAGTAAAAATCTCGTTGTCAGAGTATTTTTATGCTAATTTGAAGGAAACTGCTAATTCCTTGGGCAAGAGGAATAACTTTTGTAAAGTTGGAACCGACCTGCTATGCCAACCAAACATGAACAAAGCTGCCGTTTCTTGATCGGGCGGTGCCGGTCCCCATAATTACGTCCGGTAAGTATGAACACGTATGTTCTTTCTCGAAGTTATTAGGAGCATACTGATAATTGTTTTTGCAGGTGGACGGCTGCGTTCGCAAGCGAGGACAAGCCTGAAGGGGACCAGCGTCGACTGATGAACACCTTCACAACAGTGAGTGACTCATATCTACACAATCGGGCTCTTTGTCGCTAACGTTTCAATAGTTCGTCATCCCCGAACTCGCCCCTTTCCGCTGAGGACTCGAGAACATGGACGACAGGTAGGTGCTAAGCGCGGTAGGTTGCGTCTTTCTTCCCTTTACATTCCCCTTGCGTTTCCTGATACTTCCTTTGGGTTTCCTTTCTTGTCCCTGCTTTCAATTTCCGCCTTCCCTCTCTTCTGCCCTCTCTATCTTTCCCTTCAATTCGACATGGGGGGTGACGCGTGACATGTTTTACCTATTCGACATTTCGGCAGCCGCCAAATTTTTGCGTGACATCTCGAAAATTTCGGCAACCGAAACGGAAAATTTCAAAAAAATTTGCCTTTTTGGCGTTTGGGGAGCAATTTTGGGCGCTGCGTGACAGTCTGGAGGTTCGACAGAGGCCTGAGTGACGCGTGACTTCGAACAAAGTTCGTGATCGACATAGGGGTGCGTGATGCGTGACTACCGATTTGAAGGGAAAGATACAGTACGTCTACTTCTCCGCGTCGTTCACACACCCGCCTTCGATGCATATAGCATGACCCCCGCTGCTATAGGATGCATCGACAACGCATCCGACGCCGTGTGCTCCGCTCGAATCGGACATGCGGAGCGCCTGCGTTGTATGCTCGTGCGCGCGCTGCCCCGTCTATAATGTCGTGTCCTGTCCTGTGGTGTCGGGCGGCACGGTCTAGACCGACTGCACTTATGTACGCGTGCAGAAGAGTTCCCGATGTCGTCGGCGATATTATTGTCAGCCATACGAGTGCGGAACTTGTCCGTCATTAAGAATGATGTGCAAGATGATGTGGCACTCTGCCCACTCCACGCGAGTTTCAGAAGCGAGGTGCGGCGGTACGCCTGTCCTGTTTTAATGCATTCCATCCGCTTCCTTATCCTTTGTTCTTCGTGTCAAGAACGGGCGTTCCTCGTAATCGTGCGCGACGCAGAACTGCCGCTCTCCATTCTTTTCCCCCGTTTACGGCGTCACTTCACAACTCGCTTCCCGATATCCTGTCTCGACATTCAGGGGCAGAATGCAACTCTGCCGTGCCACCTCCGCGGTGCACGCCTTCGCTGCTGGTCCTCGAGCAGCTTGGTCTCCTGCCGCCGCACTGTCCTTTGTGCGGCTTGTTTGTGCTCTGTTTCTGAACTCGGCTTGTGGTATTCTCCGCACCCAGCTGCCCTTTCTCTCATCTTTTCAATGTCTTGAATGTCCCTCCGACAAGGATTTCCCCATTTGCACTAATCTATCCTTCTACTCCTTCCCGTTCCCTCCGGTATGCTCTAGGGCAGGGCCCAGGGTAAATTCGTGTACTGAACTCACCCCTGCATTCCATTCCCTTGGTCCATTACATTGTTGGGCGCTTGGAGCACAAGTACAATCTATCTGCTTTCCCCCTGATACTGTCGAAAGGGACCTCCGTCGCTCGGTATTCGTCTGCGCGAGGATTCCGACGGCCGGCAAAAGAACCTTCATATAACTCGTAGGCCGTTTGAGTTGGAAAATTTGTTCATTTCGATTGCTTATAGACGTTTACAGATAATTCACAGGTGATCCTACTTTCCGTTTTCAATTCCTGAGATTCTGCGCTGAGCTCCTCCATCACTTTAAAACTTCACCCGTGCATGTCCTCTTGGCGCACCGCGCCACGTTTAACCGTCGCGATGCTCCAGGTAATAGTGTTCCTATTGTTTTCTGAAAATCAATTGATATATCATTCGCGGGCTTACAACGGAATTTTCGTGATATCTCGGCAAGGCTAGCCGATGTAGTTCTACTCTACTCCGCACAGCATGTGGCCCCACCGCCCATCGTCCTGGCCTCTCGCTCATCCTACGACTATGGTCTACAGCTACATACACCCCGGCGTCGCATTGGTGCAAGATGTCCATGGCGGGTGGGAAGTACTTAGAGTCATCCGACCCGCTGCGGTTACTGTTTAGAGCGTGTTGAGGGTGGAGTCGTGACCGTTTCGATGACGTATGTAAGTCCTGCCGAAAACATGAAGAATTTTGCCTGGCCTACGATTTTGCCAACAGTTGTAATGAAGGATAAATGAAAGATACGTTTGCGGTGCGGATCCTTAGTGCGGTGTTTGAAGATGATAGCCGCCGGGATAGATTGCTATTTTAGCCCTTGATGTGGGATCTTTGCCGAATCTCAAGCGTAAATGGAGTCGATTCCACATGAGTTCCAACTTCTGGAGGTTCATATCTTCTACATTTGGTCCTCAAAAAAAACACGAAAATATTTGAGGCTATAGAGGAGACCATGGTGTACTCAAGGACCGCTGCCAAGAGTAAGAGTGTAGAACCTGTCAAGTCATGGCTTGCGATCAATGGCGTGGACTCTTCATGGCGCTAAAATAGTAGGTGTCGATGAGTGCGGGTTTTTTTGTCAACGTTTGCTATCCAACAGACCGTGCAGCATTGTCAATACTCTTCAAGATCTTGACTATGTTTCAAATTCAACAAGAGACGGTGTCCATTTCCACATCCAGCTCAGGTTGCAACCGATGACCGGCCCCCAACCCAGTCGATAGGGTCACACGTGGTACGTATTGTATGCAGGTTTGTACGAGAAGTGTGTAGGCTACTGTAGGCGGTGATAAATAGATCTGCATGTGAAAAGTCTTGATCGGTCCTTACTTCACTCTCGTGATTCAAAGATCTCAGACATACGTACATTACGACAGCCAGTCGTGGTCAGCATTTATGGCATATCCGCCGAGCCATTCGTTCCCATTTCCTTCATTTCTCCTCCTTCACCTCACAAAGCCGCTTCGCCCCAAGCATGGACCGATTGCCACTCCGGCCTGTCACCATAGCTGTCATCGCACTCCTCGCTGGAGTCTACTTTGTCCGGTCTCGCACGGTCCCTAGACCTCGCCTTCCTCCGGGACCACCAGGCTTACCTCTCCTCGGAAATGTTCTTCAAGCACCCGCAAAGGTAAGTTCATCGGTTGCCCCAAATATATTTACTGTTGAGTGAACATACTACAGCATCTGGCCACGTACTTCCGAGGGTTATGCAAAGAGTACGGAGGATTCGTCTCGTTGAACTTGGCTGGCTTCGCAAGTATTTATATGGTCATTTGATTATTGTTCCTCATCCAATCCTTGCAGCCGGTCTTTCTCATTGGCGACATCAGACTGGCCAAAGAGGTCCTGGAGAAACGATCCGCCAAGTTCTCGTCGCGGCCCATCGTTCCCTACGTTGTAAGTCTCCCGATTTCTTCATTTTTCTGCGCTCATTTCACTTCCAGCGTTACCATGTTGACCCAGGCGAGGTGTATTGGGGATTTGGCAAACAAGACGAAACCCACTTCATTGCGCGAAAGCTTACGGCCGGACAGATGGCCGGTGTTCGAGCTGGTGAAACTGAACCATTGCAGCAGTTCGAGGCGTTGCTCAACATGACCCATCTTCTCGACGATGGAGGCAAGGATTGGTTCAATCACATGGAGCGGTACACTGTCCACTCATCAACTCTATGCAACTTCAACTGATATTTCCTCACAGAGTCTCGGCGAGTACGGTTCTCACAGCTGCCTTTGGCTTGCATTGCCCTACTGGACAAGAGCCCGATCTGAGGGAGGTCATTGCCGTAAATTCATTCTCACATCGATTAATCTTCAAATCATTCACACTGCGTGTACAGTGTAATGCAGAGTTCATTAGCTTATCCACCCCCTCAGCAAGTGTGAACTTTCTGCCGTTCCTTGATATCATCCCAGGTTCGATGTCATGGCGAAAACGCGCACAGACTCACCGCAAGCGTGAGGATGCACTGTATGATAGGCTCATTACTCGCGCCGTATCTGGCGAAGCGTCCGGTATGAACACGTATGTTTTTCCTCGGGGTTATAGGAGCATACTGATAATGATTTTTGCAGGTGGGCAGCTGCATTCACAAGAGAAGATAAGCCTGAAGGGGACCAGCGTCGACTGATGAATCAGTTCACATTGGTGAGTGGCTTGTATATCTATCCAATCCCTCTCTTTGTTGACACAAGTATTTATGCAGGCTGCAATCGAATCTGCATGTGGCATTTTATTTCACCGGGTGTGTATTAATCAGAATCGGCTTAGACTACCATTTCGATGCACAGCTTCGTTCTTGCCTGCATACTTTATCCCGAATGGATTCCTCGTGTGCAGAAGGAGATCGATATCATTGTTGGAGAAGACCGTCTACCTTCCTTCACCGATCGTCCCCGTCTTCCATATATTGACGCAATTGTGCGAGGTATGCATTTTTCTCTGCAAACTCTCTGACATTGTTGTGACGCGCACTCCAGAGACCCTTCGATGGCGCCCTGCTGGTGACTTCTCTCTCTGACATCCACAATCACAATGCTTAACTGTTGTCGGCAGTTCGTTTCGGAGCTCCCCACCAATCCACCGCTGATGATATTGTGGAATACAAAGGCAAGGAATATTTCATTCCAAAAGGAAGCATCATCTTCGCAGTCACTTGGTTAGTTCTTTACCCATTTCATGTATAGCTTGAGACACCAATTTTCTTTGCGCAGGGCCATCGAGCACGAACAGGAAAGATTCGAGAACTACGACTCGTTCCAGCCAGAGCGCTTCCTCGACGACACAAACAATTTGAAGGCGGGTTACGAAACCAGTGCTTTTGGCTTTGGAAGACGAGGCAAGTTGCTGCATCAAGCTTTATCACTGAAATCGCTGACAACCTGATATCACAGTATGTCCCGGCATTCCGTTCGCTGAGCGTACCCTTTGGATCAATATTGCGATGATGTTATGGACCTTCAATATTCGCAGGTCCGATGAGCCTGATCCCAAGACCGGCTTGCCCTTCAAATACGATGATAGTGATTCGGCTTTCAATGGAGAGGTGCGTCATGAAGTCTTAAGGCGTGCGTACTTCTGATACTGATTGCGTGCCGCAGCTCTCAAATGGACCACTTGAATTCCCTGCCGTGTTCGAACCACGTTCCGTGCACCGGGCTGAGGTGGCAAGGCAGGAGTGGGCAGAGTGTGAGAAGGATCTGAATGTCTTGCTTCCCCGACACAAGGATCAATAAAATTCGGGGAACATCATTTGACATTATAATGTTTCCATTCCAGTTCTCGAAGTAAGTGCATGGAGACAGTATGCGAGCTCAGAATATTATTCTGTACCATTTCGAACGGTCGTTCACTGGGATTGATCTGTCACCACCTGGGTTCCACTTTCGGATAGTTCAACCACGTCTAGGACCTGTGACCTCAATTTTTTTGTTCAATTGTTCACATGTTCAGCCAGTATTTTCATGGTGAATTCTGTTCATTCAGAGCTGGGAAATACAGAAAATAATGTGCTACACTGGCTGCAATCAAATGAATGAAGAACAAAATTTGATTTCAGTTCCTCAGACCCAAAAATGTCACCTTGTTCAGAGCCTGTGACCACAATTAATAGGCTCAATTCAACTTCCGTTGTGACCTGAGACTGAATCTACGGTCAAAATGGTACAGTAAACGAAGAAGTGCCCTCAGCCCTCAGGCCAAGGCTTAGGACAAAGTGGCAACCTGCCTAATATCACTCTCTGTCGTTGCTCTATGACATATATAATGTGCAAAAGTTTTGCGTGAATAAAAAAATAGCACCAGCCCGATACAGTTAGCTAAGTAAACCTCGCCGATGCATGCGCGTCCCGAGCAACATTTCGAGCCTTCGGCTATTGAAAAGCGGCGAAGGCTTCAAGTTGGATACAAGAGCAATCAATGAGATTAAGGCAGTTAGCGCTGGGAGAAGCAACGGACATACGTTTGAAATCTGAGGGGGTGCGTGGATGTACTTGAATCTTCTGTGAGCATAAGCGATGACATGCGGTACAAAATAGAATCGAGGACCGATTACTAAGGGGAAAGAAAGGTGCGCGCAATATTCGAGGAACCACCGACATGCTACGGAGAGCTGAGCTGCACCATTGATGAAACACAGAATCGCGCTGCACAGAAGGTATGCGGCCAAGGTTACCTCGTAACTGCCCGGACATGGACCTTAGTGCAGGCCGACCTAGCTTTGCAGCAACGCGGCACTTGAATTCTCCCACCGCAAAATGAGATCAAACACCGACCCTCAGAGACGGATCCGGAAGCGAGGACCACACGAGAGCACCGACGAAACGGCACTGAACACAACGCAGAGGATTCCGAGTCCCAGCCTGGACGAAAGGCAGAGGTGCGCTGCGCAGAATGACTGCGGCTAAGGCAACCACCCAGCGCATGGTAGGGCCGCGGTGTCAGCGTGAGACCCACACGATGCGCTCCACCCGCTAGATGCGACGCCGGGGTCGGAACGTGTGCACGTCAAACACGTGCGCTTGAGGATACTATCCCACATGCGTGATCCAACGGCGGAGTCGCAGCAGGACGCGTAAAACGAGGCGCTGAATTTGGAGGAGAAAATGATATCGAGACAATAAAATACGCAAATCTCAATAAGGGAACGCACCGTCAGAGTTGGAGCCATAACATCCCTTCTCCACCGACTGCATTTGTGTTAAAATTCCTGGTGGTGGTGAAGTGTAAGAAGAGGAAGAAGCAGTGTGCACCTTCGAATGAGGAAGAGAGAAAAGAAGCACCGGTCGATTTGCCGGAGATAGGAGAAGTCAGTGTAAAGGAGCGCTAACAAAAGAACTGCGCTGCACAGATACAAAAATCAATCAAGACAGAACGAGGAAAGCAGCATGGAAAGAATAAATGCACATGGTCATGAAACATCTGCAGAATGGTTGTAGGGTGCACTACATGGGAACTCTGGGTCGGTTAACGAATCCGAGACGGAGAGATGAGGGATGAGTGGCGCGCGGTATGAATGAAATCGACGCGTAACATACCAACGGGGAAGGAAGGTGCAAGAAATATTCCAACTCCCAATCGCAAGCTGCACCTTCAGCGAGCCGCGGATTCAAGCCCGCGTAGAACGACTGCGGCTGATATTCGAACGGCGTCTTGGGAAACAGGGAGTATGGGCCACTGCATCTTGAAGCGAGAGTCGCGGCGCGAGGAGCAGCAGGGAAAAGCGGGATGATGTTAATACAAGGGAATCCACAAAATATGAATAACGGGAGACGCACCTAAAAATTGAATCTGTTCCATCTCTTCTCCGCGCGCTATAGCTGTTCCATCCTATCGCCTCCGACTAGGTTTCTGTAGACGACGAATAAAAAGGCGGGGGAAATGTCAGGCAGCCTGGAGCGTGTAGATACCAAGGGCGGATGGAGGAGGAAGAGGAAGAATATAACCGTACCTTCGAAAAAAGCAATCGCAGAACGGAGGGTTTGGACCTGCGGCGTTTCGGAAAACGCGACTCTCGCCCTGGACGGCGCAGGTGGTCGTGGTAGTTGTGGGAGAAGTCATGGGCGGAGACAAGAAGCGAGCACAGCCGCATTGATCCCGGAGTATCGCCACATTGATCCGTTGGCCGACGATCGGGAGCGAATCGGGAGCGTGTTATTCAGAGGAATTTGTCTCGCCGACGACGTTCTGCGTTGTGCGAAGAAAGTTGGAATTCGCGCTGACTGTGTGAAAGATGGGGAGGTAGCGAAACGCGAGTTGCACAGTCGGGTGCTGGGCAGTCGGAGAATCGCGCACTCGGGAGAGTCGGGTCGTGCGCGGGGCGGCAGACTGTGAGAAAAGTCGGGGGAGGGCGCTGGCAGTGGGACGCGGCAGCGAAGTTTTTTGAGTGTGGGAAAGTTGCGGGAATGGATGGCAAGAAAACTTCCGAATGCGGCAAAATCAACGACCTGTGGGAGCGTGGGAAATGATCAAAGCGCAATCTCATAGCTCTGATCCGACGAACATAAATTCACAATGTGAGTTCTTGCTCTAAAATTTTGATTCAGATCAATCGATAGATTTTCATCTCCCGAATTCAATGTCCCATTTGATCTGCAAAAAAAGCCAGAAAAAGTCGTCTGTTGACACGATGGCTGGTCAAATTTTCAGAGTTCCGAGATTTCATGATTCTGTAGAATTGTTTCTAGTATTCTCATTCAAATCGACGATGTAATTAGGTAGGCAAGTAAAAATAGATCAGAATGAATGTGTGTTAGGGTCTGAGGGTCGTACTTGAACCGATGTTTACCCTCTGTGGTCGCCAGTATTAGTCTGAGGTTGAAGTCAAGAGTGCCGCAGCACGTTCTGCCACTGCATAGACCGTGGCCTGGATACCAAGCCCGTCAGCGTGACACTCGGTGCGTTAGCATAGTTTAAGATGTACCTGCAAGTGAGCGGCCGGCTCGATGGGCACGACGGAAGCATCGATAACGTATACGTTTTTCGTGCCGTAGACCTTCAAGCTCGCGTCGACAACACCACCATCCTCGAGTGGTCCTGAAAAGACAAAAGGATCAGAGGGGGCCTCGATAACAGAAACACGAACGTACCCATTAGCGCTGTGCCTATAATGTGATTGGTTACAGCTACGTTTGCGAGAGCAAACGCTTGCAAATCCTCGATGCTGGTGACACCTGCAGAGGGCGATATTTGGCCTATGAGGGTATGAGATCAAGTCAAAGTCAGTCGGACATGATTAACCGGTGATCCAGTTCGAGATGGGAGGAGTGGAGACAATGGATTGAATCCGTTGGGCCGCGGCAGCCAGCACATACTGTTGGAAGTCGTATTTAGTTTTTCAAGCCGGGATGCAACTATGGTAATCAGGGATAGCTCACCGTGTCAAAAGGAGACTGGAACAAATTGTATTGAATGCTGGGATACTCTGTTCCATTTGTGGAGACGATGTGCTGCAGGTACACAAACCATTAGAGAGAGAGACTTTGTCTGAAAGGAAAGGACTCACGACTGAACCCCGAGATAACGGGTGGAGGTTGACAGGAATCCAGGTAAGTACAGAGGGGCCGGAAGCAGGAGTGGAAACCGAGATGTATTCCTCAACCCACGGCGCGCTTTTGTTGTACAACGCCTTGTGAGCGTTGTACAAAGCATCACTGAGGTTTGGAGGTTGGACATCGAGCAAAGACTCCAGAGTCGCAAGGTTTTCCGATCCCACCGTCGTCTGGAGCGATTCCACTGCAAATATAAAGCATTCAAATGGGCTTGTATTGGTTGAATTTTGAATTTACTGTTGAGAAGGAACGGAGTGACCACGTTAAGCGATAAGCTCGTATTGAGCGACCACTCCATTGGAGCCATTATCTCTGCAAAAGCCGAGTTAAATTAGACACCAGGAAAAAAACCCTGATCCTTTACGCACGTTCCTGCAGGTTTTCCCCAACACCGGGCAGGTCAATAACACTCTCGATTCCCAACGACTCGAGGAACGTTGCATTTCCGACGCCGGAGCGCTCGAGGATCGGTGGCGAGCCCCATGTTCCAGCAGAGAGAATTACGGTTGTAGCATTCTCAAGATGATTGGTTGTCAGCAAAAAGTCCTCCAGAACTACGAGGGCTCACAATTGTATGTGTAGTGCCGTCTGTGTCCACATACTCGACTCCAGAAGCAACAGCACTTCCGGAGGCGGTGGAGCTCCACAGGATCTTAGTGACGACAACGTTCAGCGTTACCTGGAAGTTTGTGCGGTTCGAGTACGGGAAGTCTATGATCCAAAAGGTCGGATTACTATCCAGCATCATCTGAGTGAACACATACAATATCCGGTGGCCTATCATGTTGTAATTGAGCAGATTTGTTCGAGCTACGGCGGATGACAGCTTACAGAAGTAGAACGCGTGTTATTGGATGGAAGGCGGGCGTTGGTGACATGCGCGATACCGTTGACGTAGCCCCCGTCGTTGTCAGCGGTCTCACGGCCTCCAGCATTAACGACGGACGAGATAATATCGTCATGAATACTGATTTTACAGCACATAAATGCAGATCCTGGACATGCCTAGGAATAGAGTACTTACGGCGGTGCAGCGGAATTGTACGACGTTGCAATGTTTCCGGAAAGACCATGGTCCGTGAGAGTGTAGTCGATGTCGTCCGTGGCATTGGGAGCGAAGAAATGTTCAGCCTTCTCTCCCGCGGCCATAATTGACTGAGCGTTCCTATGAGCGAGGCAGCTCAGTACCTCGTCGATGCAGAGTTCACGAGATGGAACTCACCATCCGGTGTTGCCGAGAGCAAGCCACTCATCGTATTCACGATCATCACCGCGGTCAAAGACATCACCGAAAAACACGATGCATTTCAGCCGAAGATTTCGAACTTATCATCGTAGGATTTACCATTGATAGCAGAAGAGCCGCTAGTAACATGAATGGTCAGCTCGGTTTTGCAATAATTACAGCATGATTCCACGTACCCAAGGACCTTTCCACGGGGCGCGTTCCCTAAAGTGCGATTGCCATCGAAGAGAAGAGGCTCGGTGGGGAACTGCCAGTCGACTTGTGTTCCCCATGCTGCTCCTATCAGAGTAGGGTCGCTGATATTGATACTGTGCAAAGCTCGTCAAAAGGAGAATGAGGGGATCCGATGGGTAACCCACTTTCCAAGGCCATCTCCGCCGGCTTCGAGAACCATAACGGAGACGGATGGATTTGCCGTCAGACGGTTTGCAACAACGAGGCCTGCAGTAGATATTGTCAACGTTATGGCAGTATCAAGTAAATCACACCAACCTGCTGTTCCGCCTCCAACAATGACATAGTCAAGTGCCTGCACGCTTGAAGCACAGACACCAACAAGGAAGCCCGCGAGCCGCGTCGATGGGCGCATCATAGAAAAGAAGAGAAGACAAATTTAGATAAAATAGAAGTCGAGGGGGAAAGAGGCAGTTGGTCAGCTCTTTATATTGGGAAATCTTCTCCAAAACTGGATTCAGTGCCGTCCGCATAAAATTAACCCAAACATAGAAAGCAGTTGCGGACTGTCGCCAAAAATGTTTCGGATCCAGTCCATGCCAGTCGGAACAGACCAGCATCGCCGATCAAGAGCGCTGAGAACTGCCGCCGGCATTGAATGGGCATTGAACCGGTATAGAATGGCGATGTGGTGTATCTAGGGCGGCCAGCGTACATTAGCCGCCAACATACCCGCCTCGCTCATCCCCATTCAACGGAATGCATTGACAGTTACTTCGGTTCACCACTTGTGGAACTGTGGGAACACCTGGGAGACTTATTTCTACCGAAGTCTACCTTTACAGGCAGACTAGACCAATGTGGCGAGTAGACCGATATGGACATACGTGGTTGAGCAGAGATGAACATCCGGATTTGCTGAGCGGCACTGGTATTTCGTTACGGCTTGCATGGTGGAATCCCGTGTCTAAAGACGGGAACAGTCATGTTTTGGCGGTATCTTCAGGAGGCGGAAACTCCTTTTTGACTGATATCATTCAGTCCTCGGCGATCAAGCGCTTCAGCGGTGATGGACGATTAGCCTCAAGACTTACAGATATGAGCATGGTGAAACGGAACAATTTAGGTGTGCGCAATTGAATCCATATTAGCGGTGTCGTTTTGGCCACGGAGATGTTGAGCCGCATTTTGAGAAGGTTCATTTGGAGCTTCCTACTGCTAAGCGCAAGGTATCTGATCTGATCCGATTGTCGCCGCCATCCCAACTCAACAGAATCGCGGCGGATTCTGATGAGCAGATGGATAAAGATGCACTTTCAATTACGAGATCCCGTACCTTGAGGCCACGCGGAAGAAGAAGATGGCATTGATATCGCTTCTCATTGCGTCATTTACAGTGCAGACTTCCCCGTGCTATATCCAAGCTTATCGATCTCGGCGTGCCAAACTCGTGCCATGATTCGTTCCTGATCAGAGAACAGCCGCGGCATCACCAAATCCTGATTGCCGTTGTAGTACAGGGCCCCCCATTTACGTAGCACTACGTGGTGCTGCGCGTAACGGAGGCTGCAGTGCAGCTATAGCACTAACGGAGTGTTACGCGGTGCTACAGAGTGCTACGTGGTGCTACGAAAAGGAAGATCTGTGCTACAACAGCAATCGAGATCCGCTGATGGCGCAGCCCCCTCCCAGGTTGCCAAAAAGCCAGTCAAATCTCGAAAAGGACCTGGATCCTGGGAGATGCAAATTGGGACGCAGAGGGATTGCAGGCGTATTTAAATACATTCATGAAATACATGTTTATGCACTGTGTAGCTTTAATACATACTAGGCCCAAATCACTTCATGACCCAGCACTGACTGCAAACCGAACTTTGTCCAGCTTGGCTGACAGGTGAACCGCAGTGATGCTTTCATCAATGACATATGTTCGGCGATTGTGGCGGGTTATCACGCTTGCTTAGCTGCCAACTTGCCCCCAAATTGGGACGCAGTCGTAACGTTTCGCAAAGCGTGGAATTTTCCCTGAAGCGGTGAAAAAATTCACCGCGAGGCGGCGCTGCACAGACCGGAGAAAACATGACAACTGGCCAGAATCTGATCATGGGCTGCATACACGTTCAACAAACAATTTTGCCGCCCGAACTGCCGACAGGTACCACAGAGAGCTGCAACCCCCTGTACACATACGTTTGGCGATGCCAAGTTGGTATCACCTGTCAACTTTGCCGATTCCGCAAGCGCCTATATCGTCTGATCGATGATGTTGAGACAGAGCCAGACCTAAATATTTAAATTGGGATCTTACGGTAAGCCGCACTGCGCGCGAGTCGGAGCGGACCAGCATCGGGTGCGCTGGGAACAGCGCCCGGCATTGAATAGTGATGGGTAGCGCATCAACCACGGTCTGAACCCACCTCACCCTTCCCCATCTCCCTCACCTCCGAAACTGAGCACGAAATACTCCCGGAGTTGATGGAGCGCATCGACAATTGCGGCCACGGTCCGATTCACGAATGCCGGTTTCCAGGGATTATCCCAGTGTACAAACTAAGTAAAAATATACCATTGCCCGTGGGCCACTCCCAGCCATCCGGGCCCCATAACGAATTTAACGACCGTGATAGCGATCCAGGGCGAAGAAGTCGATGAGGATTGGAAACAACAACTCAGTGAACCTAGATTTTTTCTGAGAAAAGAGGATCGCCCGGACCGAGTCTCCTAGGACCTGGATCTACGGTAATCAAATCTTTTGCAATCCTTATCATTGTGTTTTTCATCGGGGTTCCGGAAGCTGGAGGCCATTGGACGTGATCATGAACATTTCTCAGCACTCTGCGGTGAGGAAAGACACATAGTGCCCGGCGATGACTGCAATGGGTTTGCCGAGATAAATATTATTTTATATTCCTGGATTCCGTCTTGACTCTCAACCATTTCGCCGCCTTTGTGATCCTCTTGTCGCACCCGTTAGATACTTTCACTTCCATTCAACCATGGCTTCCGCTTTGGATCCTGCCGACCATATTGGAATCCTGCCATCGAAGGCAGGTGGCGGGGTGGTCACCGTAGATCAAGGCGAGGCGGTTTTGAATATCGCTGCGTCCTTTATTCGTGCTCTTGACTATCACCCTCCGCCTTTTCCCCAAGATGTGGCCCTCCACAAAGCGACTGTGCAGACTCTCGAATCCTGGGACATCGGAGACGCTGTTGACGGATTTATGAAGTGCGTTGATGTTGGAGTCGCTGCCGCCGAGGTGAGGTTCCCTCCGTTACCTCGATCCCCTCTCGCTGATCGAACCCTAGCTCTTTTATCCATCACACGAGTTTGATTTGAAGATCATTATTGCAATTTGTACAGCGCGAGTTATACTTGTATTCAGGCCGCCCTTCGTCCCGTTGAGCTTTATGATTTTTTTAGAGGCATGAAGTGGATGGACAACGTCGCAGACAGTATCCTCGACGCGCTCACAGCCTTCCAAGCTCGTTTCTACGCTGGGCAGCCTCATCTTCATCCTGGGCTGGACTGCTATGCGGCTTTCATGCTCCGTCTGTATGACCACTACGAGCCATACGTTGCGGACGCCATGATCATGTCCTCTTGCACATTCATCAATGGAAGCTGTCTCGAAGTGCGCGCGCTCACCAAAAGGGTCGCGACCAAGTCCGACGCAAAGCTCTGGCCATACTACGTGCGAAGCCTGAGTGGTGCGTAGTAATGTTGCCAGAGTTGTGCTGGCTACAGCTCGCTCTCTCTGACCGTGACACAGGAATCTCGGGTTTCTACTCGTATGCCTGTTTCCCAAAGAAGGATCATCCTGACGTTGTCGACTACGTGCAAGCCATTCCCGAGATCCTCATTTTCACCAATTTCCTCAACGACGTTCTGAGGCAAGTCCTCGCTCGGATTTAGAGTGCTGTTGACTCAGAAGGCGCATCCCAGCTTTTACAAGGAGGAGATGGATGGAGAGCTGCATAATTACTGTCAGATGAAATCAAGGGTTTCCGGTCATCATCCCATCAAGATTCTCCAAGATGTCGCGGACGAAACGGTGGCAGTAGCCAAACGCGCTGCTGTGATTCTGCAGGATTCCCCAGCAGCACTTAAAGCATTCAAGGAATACGAGCAAGGATACATGTGAGTTCTATCATCATAATTCTTTGTTCACACAACGTAATAATACTGATGAAAACTTGAACCTTAGCCGCTTCCACCTCGATGTTGGTCACTATCGCCTCCCCGCTAATTGGAAAGCGCAATTCCTATAAATTCCGGGATCAATGTGTTTGAACTGTAGTGATATCAAATTTGAATCTGTTGCAGCGTGCTAAAAAACTCAGTGCGGATTGTATCCGCTACCACTCCGACAAGCTCAACTTGTGAGGACACTGTCGGCTCGTTCTGTAGTAGACTAGAGGACATGGCTGAGTTATGAGTTCATACCGAGTCCTATCCAGGCTATTGACCGCTGAATGATCCAGACATCAATGTGATCCGAGTCAACGTTATAGTTTTTTTCTAATGGGAAAGCCGGAACTCACTGAATTGACCTTCTACACTGAAATTCCGGGGCTCGAAAAATCGGTCAAGGGCCAGGTTTTACGGAAATCGGCCTCGGATTTCCCAGGTTCCGTGATCCGGCAATCCGCTTTCAATCCGTCGATTTGGATCAATTTTTGACAACGCGATCTTGCCGTTCCACGAGGGTCAAACCGAAGAAGCAACCCGCGTCAGTATCGTACTCGACCGACCGCGAACCTTGCGGGTCATCCACCGGTGTCACATTAACTGCGGTACGTCAAACCTGTTGGGTCAATCCGCGAATCAACTGAGAAAAAGCAAGATAGCACGCGTTATCTGAGTACGCTCTGGTAGACAAATGTTTCATTCAATTAATTCCATAACACTATTCAACACGGAGGGAAGATTTCAGAAGAGCAGAATCGGCATCGCAGGACGTTATGATCAATACGACCAATACAACAGAATGGAGTGTCGCGCATGCACGAAGAAGATTATACCTACATTGCTGGGCACATGTGAGGATTTTAGAGTCGATGGCGCAATGAATGACAACCCATGCGTGGGTGGACAACTGATTGAGAAGATTCAGAATCTAAATTGTCAACATGCTACGGTGTTCCGAATCCCACAGCTTCCAACATCAGTGGTACTTCACCACCCCCTCACGGGCCTACCATCAACCTGCCAGAACAGATTTAGCAAAGAGCCCTCGACGAGGCGTTCAACATACCTTAGGAATGGAAACACCGTGGAACTCACGTACTACGACATCACCTGGGACGGGAAGGATGCGGAAACCTTCGATGATGTCGCATATGAAGGTCTGCAGCTCCAGGACGGCAATACGCCAACTACAAGAATTGTTGAGTTACAGTCTTCACAAAAATAATAGTACAACATACCCAGGACAGGTACGATCTGATCAAGTGATGAGCTCGTGAGAACAGAATGACCACCGACTGACGGATCGTAGCTTACTTCCTGCGAGGAAATTGAGAATCGAACCATACACCATCCCCGGTGTTTTCTCGAGCGGAACCGTGAGGCCGTTGTTCAGCCACCTGCCGGGGTTGAATTCTTCCGCGTCGTCGCCCCATACATCTTTCCGTCTGTTCGACGAGGCAATGTTGATGACGACCACCGTGCCCTTGCTCACAGACAGTTGGGTATGCAGCCTGCCGTCCGTGCCCAACATGGGCCGCGAGAGAGGCAGGACATCGTCAGCGCGGTTAGTACGGAAGGTCTGGCCCAAGGCTGGGTTGAGCCGCATTGATTCCTGGCCGGCGGGCATAGTCTAGCGTTACATATCGGCGAGAGGGGATGGAAAGACTTGCCTTGAGAACGGCATTTAAGTATGACATAGAATCATAGTCTTCTTGGGCAAAATTTGCGTCCTCGCCACCGATTTCAATGCGCTTTGCCTTGATTTCACTACGGAGACGTCTTTGAACCTCTGGATAAAGGGCCATATCGTTCAAAAACATGGATAAGGTGGTTGACACGGTATCGTGACCTGACACCCAGAATTAGGTCTCAATAATGCGATAATACGAAAGAACAGGTCTACCTGCGAACAGGACCATGCTGAAGAGAATGGAGACAGATTAATAGCGTTTAAGCCCTAATATTAGTTATACCCGATTTGTGCCCGAATCTCGTCTTCTGCGAGTTTATACTTGGTGTCCTCCTTACTCGCCCGCTCTGTTGATCTCTAGTCCGGGTGAAAGTAAAAGATGGAGTTATGAGCGTACCTAAGAGACTGAGAAGGTTGCTCTCAGAACCAAAGTTTCCATGCTCTTCCCTCGTATTAAGAACCCACTTCCCAAACTGTGACAACCGTTTGGAGGACCGAATCATTGAGATGAAAAATGTAGGATCTGTCAGAGCGATCCCCAGCAAACTTGGATGTATTCCGGCAACAGCAGTTTCGCGCAGAAAGTATTTTTAGCTGGCTGGTTTTACCGATGCAATCTTCCCTGTTGGAAAGTGTCAGTACGGGAGATTTCCAACTATTAAAGCATGAGTACGCACAGCATTGCATCGAAGGTATGGAGAAGCTCGTGGCTCATCTCTGGTTCGTCGATAGCCTGAAGCGAAACTCCGAATGCGATCATTGTCAAGGAGTCAAGCGCAACCCTCCGTGCCCAATCAAGCATGTTTAGCTGTACCGGAGGACCAAGACAGGCCTTTTGTAGAGCGTTACGCATCTGGAAGATAATATGAGGTCGAGTAAACAAAGAGGAAGAAGCGGTAGATGCAACAAACGTTTCGCGAGGCTGCTTGCACAGAGTCGATCATCCCACGAATTTGGACGGGCGTCAGCGCTTGAGAGACAACTCGTCTCTGGCGAAAATGGTCAGCGCCCTCTACAGCAGCGATTCCCGGCCCAAACAAGGACCGGAATGAAGCGAGATTCCTAGAACTCAAGTCCCACTGTCCGTTCGAAGAGCCAAAGATGCGACAGAGAGCAGCGGGGTCAGAGACGAGGAGGACATGCCGGGAGACACCCAGAACGCCATGAAGTTTGACAACGCCTCCGTAGACCTTCTCCCAGGCCATGGCCGCGGCATCGCTCGAAGACGCCGCGAGGGTGTGCATATTTCCTATACATTTCTATCAGGAACCCCGTTGTGGAACAGCAGAGTTGTGCTAACCAGCAAGGAGTGAATCGCTCTCGGGACCAGGGACTAGAGCTACATCGTCGTGAATTCTGTTGCTGTGTCTGTACCAGCAACTAACGAGGAAGAAGATCGCTGAGAGTGAAAGTAGCACCTCAAGCATTGCGTGATCTATGTGTGCTATTACCGAGATTATTATCCAGATGGGAGTTTCTTATTCGGCTTATTCTCTCACGTAATCCCGTTCCAGATCCATACCCAGATTGATATTCTCGCAAGCACTTTTGTAGGCGGTGACAAAATAGATCCGCACACCGGTCTAGAGCTAGACCGGTGTCCATTATCGGCCCGAAGATCAGTTCAGTCCGGAAAGTCAGGGTGTGATATTTGGCGTGCCGTGATAAGAACCTTCCTCCCGTGCGCTGGCGCTCATTGTGAAGACACGCCGCGCACGCGTAATCTCGGCAGCCAACTTCTCGGAACGACGATATAAACCACGCTCCCTTCAGCTATTGTCTTATACTCTCACTGCCGTTCTCCACTCACCTCGCCCACGAACATGCCTGCATTTGATATCAACTCGACCGGGGAGAGCGTTGGCAAGGTATTCGCGGACAAAATCAAAGGAAAGACAGGTCAGTAGCTCTCGCCCCTGATCCCTAGACGTATCTTTTACCTCCGTTAGTAATCGTAACTGGTGTCTCCCCCGGAGGATTTGGCGCTGACACAGCCCGTGCGCTGGCATTGTATGGTGCCAAAGTCATCCTTGCCGGTCGGAGCCTCAGCAAGTGCGCTGGAATCCCTTTATTTTTGGATCAGTTAATAATTGTGACTGGCTGCAGGATACAGGCTACTGCTGACGCAATTCACAAGGAGATCCCCGGCGCAGATTTGAAGGAACTTGTACTTGATCTCAGCTCCCAGAATGCCGTACGCCAAGCTGCTGAGGAAGTCTTGAAGTACTCCGGTCCCATCGATGTCGTTATTACAAATGCCGGTGTTGTAAGTGAATAATGCTTGGAACTTCCTATGATATGACGGTTCATATCTCTGTAGATGGGTACGCCGTACGAGAAAACGGTCGATGGACTCGAGCTCCAGTTTGCAAGCAACCACGTCGGCCACTTCCTGTTTGTTAACCTCATTATGCCCAAGTTGCTCGAGTCCTCTGCACCCCGCGTGGTACTTGCCTCCTCCGTTGGCCACTACTGGGGTCCTGTGCGCTTCGACGTGAGCTTCTTGCAACATGGATTGCTTTGAGAGTTATCTGCTGACCTCATCGACAGGACTACGGCTTCGAGGACGGCAAAACTTATGACAAATGGCTAGCATAGTATGTTCACATCATTGCGCTTCTGTGCCTTAGTTGACATGTCGTTGGAGCGGGCAAAGCAAGACAGTCAGTGCTCGCAAATCTACCATCGTCCTACTCACTCACATCCACATTTTTCGGTAGGCTGTTATCCTGCATGGCGTCGAGCTCGCCGAACGATACAAGGGCAAGCTTGTCGTTTTTTCTGTCCACGTATGTCCCCTTCCCCATATCCGCCGCGCAGCCCGTAATGCGACTTTGTCTGCCTCAGCCCGGAGGTGCAGTCACGAATTTGAGTTCCTCCATGACAAAGGAGGACTACGAGAAGTTCTCCGATTTCTATAACCTCGATGGCACGCCAAAAGGGCGACTGGGCTCGTAGCATCGGACAGGGAACTGCGACGTGAGTGACCGTACATTCATTCCTGATCTTCCTGACAATAACATTCCCTCGTTGGATGCAGTTACTTTGTCGCAGCCTTCGACCCGTCGATTGCTGGTGAGTCATCATGGACAACAAACGGAAGTTCCATTCTGTGGCTGAACACGCCTCTTCAGACCAAAGTGGCGCATACCTCTCTGACTGCAAGATCGCTACTGAGCAAGCTGCGCCCCACGCCACAGACAAAGTTCGTTCACAACTCCGGTCCAAAAATTGACCCAGTCTGATTTCTTTGTAGGAGGCCGCGAAGAAACTTTGGGTGTTGAGCGAGAAACTCGTTGGACAGAAATTCGATGTTTGAGGAAAGATTACGTGCTGAATTGTAGAACTGAACATGTTCGTTGATTTTCCTCGAGGATACAAAAGTTATTGGAGGCAGATTATTGTGTGTCCTGTGTGTGCTGCTGGCAACGGCGCACGTACGTCAGGCGCGATGAGATTGACCCTCAATTCCCCCGAACTCGGCGCGCGGCCGTTGCAATAAAGTTGTGCGAGCTATCCCTGATTCAGGGCGCGCGCATGCATCATTCCACGGAACATGCGGAGAAGATCCTTACCATCTTTGTTGCACAGCCCACAGGCGTCAAAGGCATGCCGATTTTGCTGAACGCGCGGAAGCGCTTATTGTTCTATACGTATTCTCGGCTCTTACGCAGGGTCTGATTTCTCAGTTTACCCCGGGGTCAACGCGCTTAATTCTGCGGGCCTAGAATCAACTTCGGAGGCCGCATGATAAGCATTAGGCAGGCACGCGTATCGATGGACGATATCTCCTGTCGATGCACTCCGGCGTTGTGCATTACCGGGACTGTCTGGACCGCAAAAAGAACAGGTGTATCAAAAGGAAGCGCTCAACGGACGGAGTTTAATGCCGACAGCCAGTGTTTTGAGCCTCCGAAGGAATTTAAAAATGTGATTGTTGAATTCACACGAGTATTCATCCCCCGTCCTAGGAACGTGGGAGTCACTTTAGGTAAGGAGGCAACGATCTCTCATCGTTGTCTACAGGGGCTGTTGCGTAGATTTTTTATTGCAAGCAGTTATCGTCTTGAAGATAATTCTATTTGAAACACCGGTTTCCTGTGGAAAGTTGAACCGCTTCAACAGTCTCGGCACCGGTTGGTAGCTCGGCAGATTCAATCAACTGATGGTCCCACGGTTCAGGTAAGCGCGTTCAATTCATTTTATTTCGTACAATCTCGCACAGTGAGTCATTTTGATAAGGAGGCAACGATCTCATGGTTGTCTAGAGAGAAACTCTGCCCAGGGTCAACGGTCAACACATGCGTATTTTACTTTAAGTCTAAGTGGATGGTTTCCGCATGCATCAATTTTTGGCCCTGACTTTCTTTGCACGCCGGAATAATCCAAGGGATAATTGTGGAGGGACACAGGCTTCTTTGACAGGCCCCCACCGCCCGAGACCGAATTCGCCCAGGATTTTCATGCTGTTTCGTACCATCTTTATTGCAAGCAGTATCTGTCTTGAGGATAATTCTATTTGGGACACCGCTTTCCAGCGGAAACCCCTCAACAGAGTCTCAGCACCGGCTAGCAGCTCGGCAGATTCAATGAACAGATGGTAAGACGGTTCAGGTAAGCGCGTTTAGTCCATTTTATTCCATACAATCGCGCACAGTGAATGACCAGATACCAGAACTCATTTTCTAACACATCGGCGGGGTTTCCAAAAAGACATCTGTTGGATCCTCGTGTTTAAATTAGCGATTTTCGTTCGACTACGATGCCTTCGGCATCGGCAACAATGCGGCAAGATCTTTCTCTGACTCCTGCCACTCCTGTTTGGCAATCATCTCGTGCTGGGTGCTACGCAGTTTAAAGATAGCCGGGAATGGTTTAGGTGCTGTTCCAAACTAGAGATGAATGAGTCAGTACGACATTGTTGAGGGATCGCTGATGCCACACACATCAGGCAAGAAAGCCGAGTCGTCCGAAACATAATTGTAGCCGGGAGCGCGGCCGATGTCGAACGTCCAGAGCCACAATACCACGTTTATCCAAAGGGAGCGCTCGGCGAAAGGGGAACCGGGACATGCTATTCATGGTGATGAGTGTCCGGTTGGCATCCATGTGGGGTGAACGTACTGCGACGGCCCCAGCCAAAAGCAGTTGTGGAATAATCTTCGCGTAGTTGGCCATTTGCGTCAAGCCAGCGCTCCGGCTTGAACGTGTCAGGATCGGGGTAGAACACAGGATCGTGTTCTATGATCCTGGGAGAGGTTAACACAATGGGATGCTATGGCCAAGGAAGACGTACCAGGGAACTCCAATGACTGTACTGTCCTTCGGAATGTAGTATTCCTTGCCATTGTACTGAACAATATCGTCTGCTGTTGCCTTGTGAGGGATACCGAACCTAAGAAAATGGAGTTCGGGTGAGCCGCGCGATCCCCCAAATCAAGATCAACCTTGCAGCTGGTCGCCAGCGAAGCACCTCTGTAACTCGGGTGAGTCTGGACCGTCTTTAGACCGCGAATCTACGTACCCCGGCAGACTGCTTCTATATAGGGCATCTTTTCTCGATCAGAGAAGTTGGGTAGTCGAGTAGGTCCGACAACTGCATCGATTTGCGCCTGAGCAGGCCTGATCCACTCCTGATGGCACATGCATGCAAGAACAAATACTTGCAGGCCGGTTGCAGTCTACATGTAATTTCAAGTTAGCTTTCTTCGAGTCCAAACTGGAATAATCAAAACCAACGGAGTGGGCGGCAGCCTGCAGAAGATATGAACAGGTTAATGATGCGCTTCCAGTCGGTCAAACAGATTTGACTTACGATCGCAAATAGGTTGAGAAGCTCACGATGGTCCCCATTATCGTTATCTTTGCCAGCGAAGTACTGTGCCCAGCTGGAACAGTAGAAGTGGATGAGCATAAGTCAGGGGTCTCACCAAACGACCACCGACTTTTCAATACTCGAGTTTTCACCCTCAATTGCCTGTCTTGCCAAATTTGCATAGACCTGGGAATCACAATGTGAGATCCCTCGCGCCGGAAGCATTGGCAGCCAAACCGTCTCCTCCTTCTTCCTGAACTCTGCAGCGCGCCTCCGCCATGGCATCGGCCCAGGAATGTAATCAAGGAAAGGGAAAATATTGATGATGGAAGCAGCCTGCCAGTCAGGGTCTCAATTTCAGCATATCATGAGAAATGTGACGCACGTTGGAGATCGACAGCCCGAACTCGTCGTTCAACTGTAAAAATAGGTCAGCAGTCGGATGTAACATGATGGTGGTGCTTAACCGACCTGCACAATATCCATCATCGTTTTTTCTTTTCCAGTCGTAAATCTGACTCCAAACATCGCAGAGACGATCATACTTGTCGCAAATCTATCGATGTGATGATACCATCTATAGTAAATTTCAACACAGGGGCAGTGATTCTAACAGGAAATGGGTTGACCAACCCAGTCGGCTTTTCGATAATGTGCTGGAGAGTCAACATGCTTTCATATCGATGAAGTGAGTGTGACCTTCCGGCGCGAACACCAGCCATAACTTGATTGGCGAGCTTTCGGCCCAGACGAAAGGTCTCGCCAGGATTCGAGAAGCCCCAGTACCTTGTGCGATGCCGTCAGCAACATTCCTCCATGGGAAAAATGACGATGACAAGAAAACACATACTTCTCATCTGGATCCGCATATCGACTCTGAGGCAAAGAATAAGCATGGGTTTGACACTCAAAAAGTGCATTGTACCATATATGGCTCCACTGGACGCCCAGAGTATTTCGCTGATCGTTTGTCCATGAGCTCTTTGGCGAGGGCACCATCACCTATGACAATAACAGTCTTCGAAACGCAGCTATTAGCGTGCATATCGCGCTCTATCAAAGAAAAGGCATACCGTGCCGAGGAGGTTCAACGATACGATACCGCCGTATTTCTTGCACAAAACACGGAAGTAAGTGGCAAGATGCTATTTTTCTGGAAAGTCAGCAAAAGGGTAGATGAAAATCATCCGCGTAGCTCACCGCCGTTGGAACCTGAAGAACGTTGCCAAGGAGCGGTATGCCCCGGGGTCCGGGAGGGAGTTTGCGGCCTAAGCTCGAAGCACGAATATACGCCAAGGCACCAATAAAGAAAACACAAGCGCCGAGAGCGCCGAGTTGAGAATTGGTGCAAACTCCTGTACGA
Source organism: Mycena sanguinolenta (assembly GCA_014462675.1). Lineage (NCBI taxonomy): Eukaryota > Fungi > Basidiomycota > Agaricomycetes > Agaricales > Mycenaceae > Mycena > Mycena sanguinolenta. The sequence goes on along the minus strand of JACAZH010000003.1, from coordinate 837,983 downwards.
AGTCCCAGGAGGATTTCAGCTATTGGAGGAGACATTCAAGTCAGAACGAAACGAGCTCTGACTACGTCAAGTTTTATGGGCCGTGGCTTTCGGATCTGCGTCCTTAGCTGCCATGCGGAATTGATCCGCACACGGCGTGGTCCCGTTCAGGAACGCCGTTTCCGAAAAGTAGTCTGGAATTTTTGAATAGTCGATCGTTACTCAACACATCTCGATCTCAAACATAACAGCCGGTCCTATCCGGCTATCTTGAGGCTTATGGCATAGTCACTCAACCACTCGTCCCTATTCCCTTCGTATCTCCCCCTGTCGCCGCACGCAAACGCTTCGCTTCAAACATGGACGGATTTCCACTCCAGCTCGTCACCGTGGCTGCCATCGCGCTTCTCGGTGGAGTCTACCTTGCTCGATCTAGCGCAGTCTCTAGAGCTCGTCGTCCTCCCGGACCACCAGGGTTACCTCTTCTTGGAAATGTTCTCCAAGTACCCGGTCAGGTAGGTTCATCGGTTGGGCCACATATATTAATGGTTGAGAGAACATACTACAGCATCTAGCGACGTACTTCAGAGGATTGTGCGAAGAGTATGGAGGATTCGTTTCGTTGAACTTGGCTGGCTTTGTAAGTATTTCTATGGGTCACTATATCCTTGTTCCTCATCCAATCCATGCAGCCTGTCTTCCTGATTGGGGACATCAGACTGGCCAAGGAGATCCTAGAGAAGCGTTCCACCAAGTTCTCATCACGTCCCACTATTCCTTACGTCGTATGGTCTCTTTACTTCCCCATTTTCTTCGCTCATTTCACTTCCAGCGTTACCACGTTGACCCTGCTCAGGTGTATTGGGGAGTTTGTGAACAAGGCGACACCCACTTCATCGGGCGGAGGCTTACGGCAGGACTCATGGCCGCTGTCCGAGCCGGCGAAACTGAGCCGCTCCAGCAGTTCGAAGCATTGCTCAACATGATCCACCTCCTTAATGACGGAGGGAAAAATTGGTTCGATCACATGGATCGGTGCATTGTCCACTCAGCAACTCCATAGAAATTCAACTGATATCCGGTCACAGAGTATCGGCGAGTATGGTTCTTGCAGCTGCCTTTGGTTTGCATTGCCCTACCGGACAAGAGCCCGATCTCAGGGAGGTCATTGCTGTGAATTCATTCTCTCATTGATTAACCTACAAAACATTTACGCCACTCCTATAGTGCATTGCAGAGTTCGTCAAGTTGTGCACCCCCTCAGCAAGCATCGTTAATGTCCTGCCATTCCTTGATATTGTTCCCGGTCCGATGCCTTGGCGAAAACGCGCACAAAGTTATCGCAAGCGCGAGGATGCGCTGTACGATAAGCTAATTACCCGCGCCGTATCTGGTGAGGCGTCTGGTATGAATACGTATGTGCTTCCTCGAGGTTATGGGAGGTTACTGATGATTGTTCTTGTAGGTGGGCGGCTACATTTGCAAGAGAAGATAAACCTGAAGGGGACCAGCGTCGACTGATGAACCAGTTCACAGGAGTGAGTGGCTCATATACTGCACAATCAGGATCTTTGTCAACACAAGCATTTATGCAGGCTGCAATCGAGACTGCATGTGATATTCTATTTCCTCAGTCTTTGTGTTGATCAAAATGCGTCTAGACTGCCCTTTCGATGCACACCTTTATTCTTGCCTGCATACTTTATCCTGAATGGATTACTCGTGCGCAGAGTGAGATCGATGCCATCGTTGGAGAAGACCGTCTACCTTCCTTCAAGGATCGTCCCCACCTTCCGTTTGTTGAGGCCATTGTGCGAGGTATATGCATTTTTGTGCCAATTGTATGACATTATGGTGACATGCACTGCAGAAACCCTTCGATGGCGCCCTGCAGGTGACTTCTCTTCCCATCCACAATGACTATACTTAACGGTTGTTGCCAGCACGGTTCGGAGTTCCCCACCAGTCCACCGCTGACGATGTTGTGGAATACAAGGGTAAAGAGTACTTCATTCCGAAAGGAAGCATCATTTTTGCTGTTCCTTGGTCAGTTCTTTACTCATGTGCTCGATACACTGACTTTTCCTGTGTAGGGCAATCGAGCACGAACAGGAAAGATTCGAGAACCACGACGTGTTTCAGCCGGAACGCTTCCTGGACGACACAAACAATTTGAAAGCGGGATACGAGACCAGCGCTTTCGGCTTTGGAAGACGAGGCAAGTACCTGGTTGACGTTATCACTTGAATTTTCGAGAAGCTGATATATCGCCAGCGTGTCCTGGTATTCCGTTTGCTGAGCGTGCACTTTGGATTAATATTGCTATGATGCTGTGGACCTTCAACATTCGCAGATCAGAGGAGCCTGATCCTAAGACTGGCTTGCCCTTCAAATATGATGATAGTGATTCTGCTTTCAGTGGAGAGGCGAGTCCCGAAATCGCGGGTGCTTGTTCTTCGGATGCTGATTGTGCGTTGCAGTTCTCGAATGCACCATTCAAGTTCCCTGCTGTGTTCGAGCCACGTTCCGTGCACCGGGCTGAGGTGGTGAGGCAGGAGTGGGAGGAGTGTGAGAAGGATCTCAATGTCTTGCTTCCGCGACACAAGGAGCAATAGAGTTCGGGCTCGTGGATTGCACAATACATTATTTCCATTGATGCTCGGGTAGGTAGGTAGGTAGGATTACACGGCACTGTCCGAATAACGAACAAATATCGGAAATGACGAAGAAGAGGAAGTTCGTTTCAGCATCGGCCGTGAACCCTTTCTCTCCTCTGACGTTCGTGCGAAGAAATCCTGATAATGGTATCGGAACCATTGTGGAACCGATTTCGAACTCTGATATGTCCAGCCAATACCAACTACGGTGCACAACCCGAGCCCGGAGAAAGATTGAAGTTTGCTTCCGCAGCAAAATCACTATCACTGTTTCCATACGACATCAGAATGATATCCCTATTTAAACTCTGCAAAAGTCCCTTTCTGATGGCTACCGCTTCGGAAATCGCGTTCCCGTTCGAGACCCACGCAGATATCTGACATTGCCGCTGTTGATCACCGCTTTTGGTTTACCGACGCCACGGTCCGAGACTCCGAGAGAAGGCGGCCCAGGGTTCGTTGAGAATTATTTGTTTATGACATCAATTGGGACTTCTCAATCACATCCATCTCTATACATTCCCGAGATATTTCTGGAATTATCGGACCGGTCCCCTTGCAGGCTGCAAAACGGAATCTAACTCAAGTCTCAAAGTGTTTCGTATACGTCAAACGGATATCACTTCAAAGCCATTGGAGGATAAGAATTTCGGCCCCCGAGCATCAACTTTTCCGTGGGTCTGGGCCTCGCGGAGATGTTAAATAAATCTATTGGATAAGGCCGCGCCGCGGAATCTTATAAGGATCAATCACAGCGGTGATCCCGCAATGCTCGCAGCACAATACAACCCCGGCAAAAAGGGCTTGACTCTCAAGAATGATTACCCCGTGCCATATCCAGGTCCTGGGCAGATTCTTCTGAAAGTTGCCGCCTGCGGAGGTGCGTAGCTCTATTCTCCGTATTAGCTTACCAAATGATCATAAAGTTTGCCACTCCGATATTGCATTCATCGACGGCAGCGTCCTGCCACATCCTCTCGTCCTTGGCCACGAGATATCTGGATACGTAGTCAAGTACGCTGCTGTTTCCCTGGCCTGCCTCCCCCTGACGTCGCACAGGGCTGGCGAAGGCGTGGCACAGGCGTTTGAGAAAGACACTCTGTACGCCGTGTTGGCAATACATCATGCCTCCCAGTCGCTCAACGGCCTACCTGCCCTGTTTGACTCGCCCGGCGCAGCCTACGATGGCGGCTTCGCGCACTACGTCCTTGTGCGGCCAGATCAACTCGTACCTGTCGTGGGTCATACTCAAATATGAACTCGAGGGCGTTCCTCACGTCCATCCTCCGCCTTAGCCTGCAGGGGTGTCCCCAGAGCTGGCTGCTGTAGCGGCTGATGCAGGGATCAATGCCTATAAATTTGTTGTTCGCAGTGCCCAGGTCTGTCTATTCCCATTTTTCACTTGCATGCCAACTCGGTACCTAGGTCGACAGCACATGCAAACAAACGGTGCTCGTCATCGGCGTCGGTGGTCTGGGCCACCAAGCCGTTCAAATCGCAGCGCACTTTGGCGCTACAGGTATGTTCATAGTGATGGATTTCGCAAGCCTAGATCTTGACATTCCTTTTTCAGTCTACGCATGTGATCCTAAGCCAGAAGCTCGCGAAGTTGCACTCAAGCTAGGCGCCGTCGAGGCATTCAGCCCAAGCGAACTGGAGACCAAAGTTGCCGAAGGGTTTGTGGTTAACGTTGCCATGGACTTCGTCGCCCGCAAGTCCAGTAAGTTGCCGCAGTCGCATGAAATTGTATCATGAGCCTGAACACGTCTCGCAGCATTCGAGGCTGCCAAGGCGGCCCTCCGCAACAATAATCTCTCTTTTCCGGCCGATCCGCGCCTCATCGTCGTGAGCGCATCACTTTTATAGGAGGCCTCTTGTTGATGTCACTGCCTGAGAAGGCCGGCATGACAAGCGAGACCCTTGAATTTTCAACGTTGGACACCCTCACATATAACTTGACAAGTTGGTGCTCTTTACTATTCTCTTCATATGAATGACTCAATTGAATAGTCTTGACACCCCAATACGGCTCTCGCCACGATTTAGAGGCGATCCTTGAATTATATGCCAAGGTACGTAACACGTATTCTTCCAAAGATTTTAGACATACTCACGGCTCCATTCCAGGGCGCTGTGACGCCTGTTGTCTCGAGCCATCCACTCACAGAGATCAACCAAGTCTTGGATGACCTCCGCAGTGGCCGCGTACTGGGTAGGACGGTGGTCATTCCTGGAGAAGTCGAGCAATCTTCGTAGGAAGATCGACGACTCAAATAATAGAGCCCTATTGACAAATGGTTCAGCACGGTCAACGGAATTAGAGACGATTATACGAGGCTATAAGCCTTAACTCCGCTACCTCGCCTGGCAGTGAGCCAATGAAGTAGTACAAGTAAAGCCGCAATTGAGTGCAACCAGAGAAAGCAGTACATCAGGTCGAGTTTCTCCAGCGAAACGATTGACCTCTGCATTTTATGTCGCCAGAATAAATTTCCAATCCGCCGTGCTTTGCGAAGAGAACTGACCCGAAAGAATACAAGATGACGGTCGCTTTTTGGACGTGGGAAGACTAGACCATGGACGACATTGCTCGAAGAGGGAAGAAACCAGCTAGAATAACTGATGAATCTTGGACTTCATGGTATGGAAATGAATTTCCGAGTGATTTGCAAGAAGATGGAACCCAAGTCAAGTGGAACGAAGAAAGCCAGAAAAATGTGGTGAGCGTTCGGAGCAAGAGTAGTTGATGGCGGCATTTGCCGTGGCAGGCACAGCCACACTCTTCCTTTCTTTGCCACCATGCTCTTCGTCTCCGGCTCTCCAGCGGGTGCATCTGCTGGATGGAAGCTGTATTTCCGACGCCAATACCGATCAGATGAACGTCGAGCAAGCTTCAAGCCGTGAGGAGGGCGAGGAATGCGACTAGCGGAGAAGGGTGCACGGTATGTCTCTTCAATTTGCGCCCTTTATCGGTCTTTCCTTCCCACCATCCTCGCCGTTGCTTCTTAACCCCTTTGTGCTCTCAGGCTCAGTGCTCATCCCGCGCAGCCGTTGTGCCCCGGCCACGACGTCAGTTCGCAAATCGCTGCTCACCCCACGCCCCCGATCGATTCACCGCCGCTCATTTTGAACGAAGCCACACCCCGCGTACCTTAACCCATGCGAGTCTGCGTCGGCATCCTCCACGCTTGTTGTTCGGGCGCTCGACGTCAAGGCTCTCTTCCTCACCTCCGCCATCACCTCATCGCAGCCAGCCGACGCCCCTCCCGCCGCCTCATCTTCCCCCGCCTCTCTTTCCTCGGGACCTCTCCGCGGACTTGGCGACGACAACGTAGACTTCTCCCTCGCCAATGCTGCGTTGCCTGGTATCCTCCACGGCTCCTCCCGACTCCGCCGGCCATCTCCGCGATTTTGTCTCCACTCACCTCAGCATCTTCAACTTTCACACAGTCGGCGGGATGTCCAACTTTCTTCGCAGAAAGCGAAGCGTCGTCGGCGAGTAACTCCAACGCGCCCGACAACTTCCTCTAAATAACATTCTCCCAATTTGCTCCGGCTGACGGATCAATGTGGCGATACTCTGAGATCAATGCGGCTGTACCCGCTTCTTCTCGATTTTAGATTTTGTTCGAGGTAATAGGTAAGCAGGAAGTGGTTTGCAATAGGGCAATCGCAACATGGCAATAATGAATCAAAGGATGAGCACTCGCCGAAAAAGAACATAAAAAGAGACGCCAAATTTTTATAGAGTTTGATTTGAAATCGGAGGGGTGCGTGGATGTACTTGAATTTTTATTAGCATAAGCGATGACATGCCTTACAAAATGGAATCGAACACCGATCTGCCAGGGGTAAAGAAAAATGCGCGCAAAGGCTGCAGTCTGCGGAGAAGATGGGACAGATTCAATTTTCAGGTGCGTCATCCCGTTACTCATATCTTGTGGCATCATCCTGCTCTCCCCCTCTTGTCCTCCCGCCGCGACTCTCCGTGAGATAGCGCTCTCGCTCCAAACTACAGCGGCCCATGCTCCCTGTTTCCTGAGGCCCTCTTCGAATTTCAGCCGCACTCATTCCACGCCGACGGGAATCCGCGTCCCGCTGAAGGCAGCTCGGATTCCTGTCTCTTCCGGTGTCTTGCGATTAGGAGTTTGAATATTTCTTGCACCTTCCTTCCTCGTTGGTATTTTGCCCGTTGATTTCTACCGCGCGTCTTCACTCATACTTCATCTCTCCGTCTCAGATTCGTTTACCGACGGAGAGTTCCTACGTAATGCACCCCACAACCATTTTGCAGGCTTCTCATGACCATCTTCTCCGTTCCGTCTTGACTGATTTTCGTATTCTTGCAGCATGGCTCTTCTGTTAGCGCTCCGTTGCGCCGACTCTCTTCATCTCCAGCAAATCGACTGATGCTTGTTTTTTTCTCTTCCTCATTCAAAGGTATGGAAACCCAGAGCACCACGCTGATAAACGAGTTTGCCGATAGCGTGATGGATGATAGCCGTGCTCACCCGTCATCTGGACCCCGGGTAGTCGCAAACATGATGTACAGAATGTTAGTTTGAGTGTTCGTTGTACCCCATTGTTATTATTTTGTTTGAGTGAGATATAAGTAGAACAGTATAACCAGCGCTCTGCGGCAGAGCCCACTGACATCTTGCCTCAACACTCTGAAGCGTCCACTCAGTAATTACCAAGAATGCACAGGGATCTCTGAGACTGAAAGCTGCGGGGACCATGGAGGATAGACAAAGCGGCGGGCCCAGGTAGATTTTGATGTGAGGTAGATTGAGTTAAGTGCGGCAGATTTTGGCAGACGAGGCAGATTCTTATTTTGGGAATCTGCCTCACTTGATTGAGTTCAACACGGCAAGGCGGGACCGCAATCAGCGCGTACGGCAGACAGGTGTCTTTGGCGCGAAAGTAACAATTTTTTTCGTTCGTCAGGACTGCAACACATTCAATGTAATTTTGACTTTACTCTACATCTTGTTATATGTCAACCACTTTGATCGGGAGCCTGATGTGGGGTTAGCAGACAAAAGAATAGAACAAATCGGGATGTGGAGGGAATCAGTCTGCTGTGGTCCATGAGTCCAGCAGCGAGCGACGTACCTGGGTGCGAGATCACGCATATCAACCACCGTGCGCCGCCATCCGAGTCGCCAACACTGCTGTTGAATGTAGGGAGTGCCTACCAGTTTCATAGGAGACCAGGGGGGCATCTCAAGTGTTACGAGTACTTATGTAATCGTTCCTTAATATCTGTACATACTGAAAATTTCGACCTCATTTTTTTACGGTCGCATCTGAACGATTAACACAATTTAGTGGCTGTGCTACATTTTCATTAGATTTGCCGGTTGTGATTTGACCCAAATCTAATGAGATTGAAATAGGGATCACATTATATCTGATGCAAATAGTGGCAGTGCTCCACATTGGCAGAGGGCGTGAGTTCGATTCTCGGTCATGTCATTTTTTTTTTCTTTTTTTTGCTGAATCACTTTTTGCGTATTAGGGCACTGGACCATCGTGCAGACTATATCAGCTGTTTGAAGTGCTGTTGCTCAGTTGCTTCACTGACGCTTTGGTCTTACTTTGTTCCCTCACTTAAACAAGCTCGTAAAGACATCCCGTCTTCTTACACTTAATTATCCGCTGGTTTCCTTGTCCACGCTTCGGGTATCTCATCAACCCGCAATAGGTTCACTTTGTCCCTTCACTAATATATATCCTGTCCCCACCGCTTCAATATCGCCTTTCAAATGCTTGCATCCTTGTTGATCGATAGCTGTGTATGTCTGATCCCCATACCAAATTCTGTTTCCTTGGCAATCAAACACCCACACCCTCTTCCTCTACTCGTTCTTGGTAATTGAAGGACCTGAAATTTGCTGAATAAATGCTCGTTGCCAAAGTCCACCACAATTGCTGCGTTGTTCGTGTCACATCAGGAAGAGCCATGATGGCAATGCCATTATGTTTCCTTCTCCTTGTCAGTGCATGATCAATGGTACTGACAATCGGCAACCGTCAACATATAGGGTTCTGATTAGCAGTCTGTTGCGACATGCCGAATTAAATGGAGCAATTTCCTGCTTACCTTAGTCACCGTAGGAAATTCTTTCGCTTTGTCAGCCATTGAAGACTTTTGCAGCGTCAATCCGAGATGCCGTGTTTGTCCCGTCAAAGCGATACCAATTACCAAATGAAGCCCCTATTTGTTCTTGGTCCATTACCTCGAGACACAGAACATGTTCTCTGTGTTCTCCCTTGATGAAAGTAGAATATGGCAACGATTTTTTGATCCAGGTACAATCAAGTATGCCAAGAAGGCCTCCAGTGAATCGCATTCACTGACTCCGAAACTAATCAAATAAGTACTCGTAATCGCCGCGCTGCGCGACGGCCCATACCCACCAAGTTGGTAGAGGTTTGTCAAATCATCAACGCGCCGGGAACATGTCGAGCTCGTTGTGAGCCACGAGGATGGTGGTGGTAAGCAAGAGAGAGAAAAGTGACGGAAGTTTGATCCACCGTGGCGGTAAGAGAAAAGATTGGACAGAACACGTGCCAACAGTGCACAGTAGGTTCAAAAACGGCAAGTACCACGTTTGGTTCAAGCGCGGCACATTAAAAAGAATGTGCTGCGTTTGTTTGGATGCACAGTGTTTGCAATGTTCCTGCACTACGGGTTTTGTATATCCCCTGTTTCAAATCGAAATACAAACTGATGCACGCTAATGGATTACGAATAAAATGGCGGGCCATGGAAAAAGTCTCACTGTGTATTTGAATGTGATAAGTAGTTAATACTGTTCTACTTATATCTCACTTAAAAAAAATAATAAGAATAGGGCACAACAAACCATCAAACTAATATTCTGTACATCGTGTTTGCAACTACTCGGGGTCCTGATGACGGGTGAGCACGGCCATCATTCATCACGCTGTCGGCAAACTCGTTTATCAGGGTGGTGCTCCGGGTTTCCATACAAAGGTGTTTAGTCCTCACTTCACCGCCATCAAGAAATTTAACGCAAACACAGTCGGTGGAGAAGGGACACTGTTACTCCAACTCTAACGATGCGTCCCCTTATCCAGATTTCCGTATTTTATCGTCTCAATATCATCTCAAAATTCGGCGCCTCATTTTACGCTTCTCGCTGCGAATTCCGCCGTTGCATCACGCATGCGGGATGCTATTTTCCAGTGCATGTATTCTGCTCGCACACATTCCAACCCTGGCGTCACACCTAGCAGGTGAAAGGTTGCCTTCGCCGCAGTCGTTCTGCACAGTGCGCTTCTACCTTTCGTCAAGGGCGCGGCTCAGAATCCTCTGCGTTGTGTTCGGTGCTCTCATGCCGCCCTTTGCTTGAGTCTTTCAAGGTCGCTGCTTGTTTTTATTTTTGCGCCGGGAGAATTCAAGTGCTACGTTGCCGCTAAGCTAGGACGGCTTGCACTGACGGCCGGTAACCTTGGCCGCGTACCTTCTGTGCAACCCGATTCCGTGTTTCCTCGATGGTGCAGTCCAGCTCTCCGTAGCATGCCGGTGGTTCCTCGAATATTGCGCGCATTTTTCTTTCCCCCTGGCAGATCGGTGTTCGATTCCATTTTGTAAGGCATGTCATCGCTTATGCTAATAAAAATTCAAGTACATCCACGCACCCCTCCGATTTCAAATCAAACTCTATAAAAATTTGGCGTCTCTTTTTATGTTCTTTTTCGGCGAGTGCTCATCCTTTGATTCATTATTGCCATGTTGCGATTGCCCTATTGCAAACCACTTCCTGCTTACCTATTACCTCGAACAAAATCTCAAATCGACATTGTGGTCTTCATATCAGCAACCTACATGATAACAATTCATACACGGTTTGCGAGCTCGAGTGCTGAAAAATATTGGGAAGGTCTTTCAACAATTGCTTTTCTGTCAATCGCGATCGCTCAAATATGAAATTTAGCCCGCCTGCCGCAAGCCGAATGACGACCGTTGATACAGCGATTCAGGATCACAACCCGTTGATTCAAATACTGAGATGCCAGCAGCATTGCAGAGAATAAGGCGGTCGGCACCTCAGAAATGGCTGAGCACTGTCGGGTCATCAGTTTCAAGCCCAGCCTAGTCAACAATTCGGAAATAAGGGGGGAGGCGGCCGCGGGCAGCCAACCACCTTGTAAAACGTATATACATTGCATCTCCTAGCGCTGGCTGCATTATTCCCACTGATCGCTCGTGTATTCAACTTGAGGCCTTCGCCGCTTTTTGATAGCAATGTAGCTCGGGACTCGCGTCGGCTCAATTTACTTGGCCGACTGGATCGGGCTGGTGCTATTTTTGTTACTCACGCAAAACTTTTGCACACTATATATACCATAGAGTAATAACAAAGATGGTGATATTAGGCAGGTTGCGACTTTGTGGCCTGAGGTCGCTTCTTCACTTATGATATTCTCAGCTCGCGTACTGTCTCGATGCACTTACTTCGAGAACCAGAATGGAAATTATACTATCAAACCATGATCCCCGAGTTCTAGTGCTCCTTTTGCCTCGGAAGCAAGACATTCAAATCCTTCTCACACTCCGCCCACTCCTGCCTTGCCACCTCAGCCCGCTTCGCGGAACGTGGCTCGAACAGGGCTGGGAATTTAAATGGCGCATTCGAGAACTACAACACGCGATGAGCATCAGAAGTACAAACATCTTGCTCATTACGCGCCTCTCCGCTGAAAGCCGAATCGCTATCGTCGTATTTGAAGGGAAGGCCGGTCTTGGAATCAGGCTCCTCCAGCCCGCTGATGTTGAAGGTCCACAACATCATAGCAATGTTAATCCAAAGGGAACGCTCGGCAAACGGAATGCCAGGACACACTGCAATATCAGCTTGTCGGCGATCTCAGTGAAAAAGTCGATGCAGCAACTTGCCTCGTCTTCCAAAGCCAAAAGCACTGGTTTCGTAACCCGCCTTCAAATTGTTTGTGTCGTCGAGGAAGCGCTCTGGCTGGAACAAGTCATGGTTCTCAAATCTTTCTTGTTCGTGCTCGATTGCCCTACAAAATGAAAGTTGGTGTCTCGAGATATACACGGAATGAGCGAGAACTAACCAAAAAACTGCGAAGATGATGCTTCCTTTTGGAATGAAGTACTCCTTGCCTTTATATTCCACAACATCATCAGCGGTGGATTGGTGGGGAACTCCGAAACGAACTGCCGACAGTGGTCAAGGATCGGAATTGTGGACGAGAGAGAAGTCACCAGCAGGGCGCCATCGAAGGGTCTCTGCAGTATGCATCGCAAGAATGTCAGGCAGTCGCATCACAACAATGTCAGAGAGTCTGCGAAAAAAATGCATACCTCGCACAATTGCTTCAACATATGGAAGACGGGGACGATCCTTGAATGAAGGTAGACGGTCTTCTCCAACGATGGCATCGATCTCCTTCTGCGCACGAGGAATCCATCCAGGATAAAGTATGCAGGCAAGAATGAAGGTGTGCATCGAAATCGCGGTCTAAGCCGATTCTGATCAGTGCACACACCAGTGAAATAAAATGCCACATGCAGTTTCGATTGCGGCCTGTATAAATGCTTGTCTCGACGATCCTGCAGGCATACAATCCACTCACCCCTGCAAACTGGTTCATCAGTCGACGCTGGTCCCCTTCAGGTTTATCTTCTCTTGCGAATGCAGCCGCCCACCTGCAAAGAATAGTTATTGGTATTCTCCTATAACCTCGAGTAAATCTCATACGTGTTCATACCAGACGCCTCGCCAGATATGGCGCGGGTAATTAGCTTATCGTACAGCGCATCCTCGCGCTTGCGGTAAGTCTGTGCACGTTTTCGCCATGGCATCGGACTGGGAATCATATCAAGGAACGGGAGAACATTCATAATGCTTGCTGAGGGGGTAGACAACCTAACTATCTCTGCAGCGCACTGTAGACGCGGTGTGAATGATTTGTGGATCAATCAGTGTAAGAAAGATTCACGTCAAGGATCTCCTTGAGTTCGGGCTCTTGTCCAGTAGGGCAATGCAAACCAAAAGCAGCTGAGAGAACCATACTTGCTGACACCCTGTGACTGAATATCAGTTGAACTTCTATGGAGTTGATGGGTGGACAGTGTACCGGTCAATATGATGGAACCAATTTTTTCCTCCGTCGTCAAGGAGATGGGTGACGTTGAGCAACGCGTCGAACTGCTGGAGTGGTTCAGTTTCGCCGGCTCGAACATTGGCCATGAGTCCAGTCGTAAGCTTCCGCCCAATAAAGTGGGTTTCGTTTTGCTCGGAAAATACCCAATACACTTGGCGTGGATCGACGTGGTAGCGCTGAAAGTGGGATTAGCAACGAAAAAGGAGAAATCCAAAGATCCTACGACGTAAGGGATGGTGGGACGTGACGAGAACTTGGCAGATCGTTTCTCCAGGATCTCTTTGGCCAGTCTGATGTCGCCAATGAGGAAGACAGGCTACACGGATTGGTTGAGGCCCAATAATCGAACACACTATAGAAACACTTGCAAAGCCAGCCAAGTTCAACGAGACAAATCCTCCATATTCTTCGCATAACCCCCTGAAGTACGTGGCCAGATGCTGTAGTATGTTCGCTCGACCACAGATACATTTGGCACACCGATGTACTCACCTTTACTGGTGCCTGAAGAATATTTCCGAGAAGAGGTAAGCCTGTTGGCCCTGGAGGTCGACGAGCTTTGGAGCTCGTGCGAGACCGAATAAGGTAGACTCCGCCGAGAAGTGCGATGGCAGCTACGGTGACGGGCTGGAGTGGCAATCCGTGCATATTTGAAGTGAAGCGTGTGGGTGGGGCGAAACGGGCGAAACAAAGGAAATGGCGACGAATGGCTGAGCGGATGCGCCATAAATCACCGCGCTAAAGGTCTCCGTAAACCCGCCCAAGGCTAGGCCCGCTTAGCCGCCGGCTAAATCAAGCCGTAGCCAATTTTAGGCGTCAAGCGGGCCCGGTGTCTAGGCTCGCTGGTGTCTCATACGACCGCCTAAACCGTACGTACATTGACGCGCCTCGGCAGAGCGTCGGCTAGAATCCTGGCCTCTCCTGTGCCATGGTTGCTCCAGGACCCCTGTTTATCCCTTTGGAATTTTGATCCTGAATTCTGCCGATCGGCCCATTTTTGTCCGAACCGGATCCAAGTATACAAAAAATGCTGAATTTTCGTCGCTGAGGTACATATGCATTTCTGCATCAATATTTTATCAATGAACATCATTCCAAATGAACTATTCGCTGTCTTAAGCTTCATCCTCCTCTTCAATATCATCCCCTCTGCCGCCCTAGGTCGCTTTTTTACCACGCTTCCGAGACAGTTGTGAGTATATTTTGCGATCATTATGTTCGTGCATCCGTAGGTGATTTAATTCTCATCAAATTTTGGTGCCCCAAACAGAAACGCGAGCAAGTAGCAGCGCCAAGACACCCGTCGGCTAAAATCCCGATGTCTAACTGCCTAGCGCTTATCTTCCATCTATCGTTCCGTCAGGATTTACGTACTTTGCGTGTGAGTGCGAGCGGTCAAACTTCCTTATCTAGAGACGTCGGCTAGACGCGGTTTGACACGATTAGCTGACCTGAGTGGGCCCTAACACTTCCACGTCCATACGCCCACACCGGAATTTCATAGGAATTCTGATCTTCGGAATCCAATCCGCATTTCAATGGATATACGAACCGCGCCTCGGATTCCAAGAACAATCCCATTATCACCGCCCCGAACGCAGTGCTTGCATCTTCCGCCTATTTATTCTGCGAGTTCTTGAGGTGATGAGCTCTTTCCCAGCGAACTTTTGAGGGATCACAAAGCGAGCGGAGTACAGCCGAGGGTAAGTTGCTCCATCACCAGGCAATGGAAGTGATAATAACAGCATCACCTTCTTCATAAAATTAGGTGTGTCCGTCCGTCCGAAGCCTTTTCAAACTCGACTATCAGCACCCCAATTCCTCTTCCTACATTTTGCCGCCATTTAGCGCTAACCGTCGCGCCTACCATTATCTGAGATCGGGACCAGCTTTCGACTTCTTTAGACCAAGTGGTGGGCAGCTTCGCAGCCCACCGCGCTCTTGTACCTTATAAGACGAACTGGATCGAGCGTGAACAGAGCAAAGACAGGGAGAAAGGTGCGAGTAATGAACCCGTCTGGCATCGCGGTCCATAAGTAACGGGAATCCCTCACCGAACAAGCAGTAGCTACACAAGGTTACAATGGAATTAAGTCGCTTTGCAGGCATGAAACCGAGGAAAACAGTGCGGATACCATATGTATAAGCCAAGCCTGAGGGAGTGCCGGATAAACATGCAGAATGGAGCAAAGCACATGAGTGCAGATGGAAGAAACCGTGACGTGGTGAATGAATAGCATAATTAGATGTATTCACTGCATTCCTTGCGGTTGTCAACTAAGCCTGTTGACATAGGTTTACAACGGTTGACGTTCGCTGATCCCCGTCGGCAACGTCCGTTGACGTCATGTCAGCCAAATTTGGCTGACTTGGGCATACGGCCGGTCGACATTGGCTGACTCCAGGTCCACCAATGCTGCCGACGTACCTCTACTTGCTCGGGCCAGCTCGGGCGCAGGCGCCTTTGCGCTGCCCACACATGGTTGCTATGTTGATGGTCTGTATTAATGAATCGCTTATCGAGACATTGCCGGACCAGCGACAATCAAGCGGCAACCAGCGAAAATATCAACAGCATTCGGGGCGGCCGCATACGCCTCACACCAATCCTTAGCTTGACTTTAACAGTGATCGGAAGTATTTGCACTTGAACTACTTGCATTCGACACCAGGGGCGAAGGCTCTGGCTTCCACGGCGTTATGGGGGCGATCATGGCAGACCGCCAATCATGATGCCGAAACATCAATAATATCGATCAATAAGCGACGGCGGTGCTGGCAAGTCAATACTCAGCACAAGTGACGTTCACTGCGAAAGTGCCATGGTCAATGCAATGCGAGCGGGGCGAATACAAGTCTCAGCAACCTGGTCTGACACAGGGTTCGTGGACGTCTGCAGACGGGGGTCCAGTGGACCCCCGTCTTTAACTTTTTTGATCACGGCTTGATCCCACTGCCGAAAGTGATCGGAAGATTCCGGTGCAGGAAAATGGTGCTTAGTTCAGTGTGCAACATTGATGTCATGTGGAAAAAGCTTGGCAAAGTTCAATGGGAACATCTCAGACCCAAATTGACTGGAATCCATCCAAACCCAAGCAATAATTTGTCTGCATAATATATTACTAATATGATAATATGCACTCCCTCATATCGTATTCATATTATCCATAATATATTATTAATATATTATTTTGTATTATATTAATGGACAGTACTAGGGTCCACAAACGCTTGGTTGACGAACCTTGGGAATGCAGTGATTGCAAGCTAGGACCAATGGAAACTGGAATTCGAGCACAGTGTCCAGCACATGGGCCTTCACATCGGCAGCAAGAGCCCTTTTCATCACGGACTGCGGGAGCTTTCGGGTGTCACGGAGATTAGGCATTGCCAAAGAGAGTACACATAAAGACCCAGGCAGCTATGAGGGTCAGAGTGTACATTTAATCGGGCTGCAAAGTTTTCGGGTTTTCGGACCTTCCACACGTACTTTGATGCTATCCCCGCAAAAAAACAGAGGCGCCAATCGCTCAGATTATCTTGCGGGGAAATCACTGATTCCCGCAAGACAAACTCGAACCGCCCGCATAATATACAGCGACGTGCACGCAAAGTATTTGAACTTGAGTTCAACGCAAAACTGTCCCTCAAAAAGTTGAAGTGAGTTCCGAGAGTGTTGACCATTGTAGACCAAGTGTATATAGTGGGAAGAAGGTGAATGTAGGATAGTGGCAGCGACTCGTAAAGATGCGATATTATAGAGTACATGGGTAGCTCCTGAATGTTGACTGGCAAAACCACGCGCAGATATCGAGATTGCACTGTGTGCAATATGCTGTTCCTTTTGCCAATAAATAAATACAGTCTCAAACCGGGAAGCGCAACGCAACGTAGAAGCGCAACACCAGCAATTTTGTTCCTTCTGCGTACCCAACTCGGTCCAAATTTTATAAAACAATAGTATAACATCACACAATCCTGCCTACAAAAAGATTTGTGCCAAAAGCTTCTGTGAGGCTCTTGGAATTGCAATGTTTGTTCCCACATCTCACAGCTTTCGATGCCAACAATCAAGTGTGTCCCACTTTCACTTTTCACAGCGTCAGTAAACACCAATTCTTTTGCATTGGGGGTTTTCAGCACCCCTGATTATGGATATGTAGGTTAAACCCCTGAAATATATGGTCTTAGAACTACAATTGATCCTGTCGAAGTGTTGCGCTTTCATGTTATTTGGCTATATTTGAGTTGAAAAGAAAATTGGCCTCGTTCTCAGCAACTGTGGACTGTGGGCCTTGAGGGTAAATTGTAGCATGGACATGACATCTAAGTGCTTTGTTCCCGAACATAGCCCATGCAATTTGGCCAATATTGCGGTCTAAGATTGGCCGAACACGCTAATTGTTGCGCTTCCCGGTTAGCGACTGTAAATAAGTAAATGAAAATACCGTGTGATGTGTACCTCGCATGAGCTGGTTTCAGACAGGGTAAAGCATAGATAGATCATGTATGTGAGCTCAGAGCAAATATGTAATGAGAACAGGCACATATTTACTCTCGCACTTAACAATAAATCTCAACTGAGTTTGGTGCAATGTTTCAGTCGAGTATGCCGAGAATGTGCCGGAAAAGATCGTGGTCGGAGTTACGAATGCAGCAGTACAACCAATGCCCCCATTGAGAGTGCAACCAGAGAAAGCAGAAAATCAGGTCGAGTTTCTCCAGCAATACGATTGAGATGCACGACCTGTGTGTCGCCGGGCTAAACCGCCAATCCGCCTTGCTACGTGAATCAAATGCGAATACAACGGGGCCGAAAGAATACAAAACGCTGATCGTTCTGTGGACTTTAAAAGACTAGACCTTGGACGACATTGCTAGGAGGGAGATCCCAAGAAAGACGTGAGCCAAGTGGAACCCAGCGGAGATGAATGATGAGGCCTGGACTCCGTGGTGAATGTTCGGAGCAAGAGCGCTTGATCATTCATGGCGGCATCTGCCGTGGCAGGCACAGCCACACACTCTTCCACCACGCTCTTCGTCTCCGGCTCTCCAGCTGGTACATCTACTGGCTGGGAGTGGTATTTCAAACGTCGATAAGACTCAGCTCAACATGAACTGTGGCGAGCACTGTGTGAGGAGGGCGAGGAACGCGACTTGCGGAGAAGGGTGCACAGTATGTCTCTTCAAATTTGGGCCCATTGCCGTTCTTTCATTCCCAACCTCCTCGCTGTTCCTTCCTATTTAATCTGCACTCTCAGGTTCATCCCGCGCAACCATTGTCATCGTTGCCCTTGCCACGACGTCACTTCGCGAATCGCCCACGCCCCTGATCAATTTGCCGCCGCTCACTTTGAACGAAGCTACACCTCGCGTTCCTTAACCCATGCGAGTCGGCGTCGGCGTCGGCGTCTCCGCGCCCCCTGTTCTGGTGCGTGACGTCACGGCTCTCCCCCGCACCTCACCGCAGCGAGTCGCCGTCGCCGCTGCCCCCTCCCGCCGTTGCGTCTTCCCTCGCCTCTCGTCGCTCGAATCCTCAGCCCACCTCGCTCCTCGTACTCGCCGACGTAGTCGTGGACTTCTCAGTTGTCAATGCTGCGTTCGGGCGTGGCTCTTCTCCTACCAAGCCTTGTTCTCTCCCTCCCTCCTGCGTGCGCTATGGCCAATCTCGCAGTCTTCTCGACCTTCTCCGACATTCTTCCTTGACGGTTTACAAATCCATCATCACCTTCGTACTACGGCTCTCCCTTCTTCCCTCTCTCGCTCCTGGCGTCCTTGTCCCCCTGCGCCTTCGCTCCACTCCCGCCTTTCCCTACCCCCCCGTACCGTCTCCTCCCTCAATTTCCCTCTGCATCAACCGATGTCCTTATTTGCTTTTTTTGGACGGTCGGCAGCTCTTCTCAGCACGACTTCTCTGTCTCCGTCGGCCCCCTCTTCCCTACATACTCTACACATCCATCTCCTCCTTCCCCGGCTGCCGATCTGCTTTGCTTTATCTCTCCCAATCCACTGACACCGACACCTCTCTGTCCCTTTTCATGCCCGTCTGCCCCTGCACCGGCTCTCCTCGTCCCATCCCCTCCCCCTCCCTCATCCCCAGCGCCCCGCTATCCCGCGCTTCCTCAGTCCACAGTCCGCAGTCGCTCCTCGCTGTCGCTCGTCCATCCATCTAG
This sequence comes from Mycena sanguinolenta, assembly GCA_014462675.1. NCBI lineage: Eukaryota > Fungi > Basidiomycota > Agaricomycetes > Agaricales > Mycenaceae > Mycena > Mycena sanguinolenta. The sequence goes on along the minus strand of JACAZH010000003.1, from coordinate 819,013 downwards.
CGATGATGAAGCACACTCAGCCTGCTACGACAACATTGACGAAGAAAGAAATGTGGAGATGTACGCCCTATGTCGAACAATGAACCTCCTTCCATGTTTGTTCGCAAAGATTTCTGAAGCTCGGTTACTGGCGAGGAACAAGACGAATGGACTGACATACTGGCAGTAATTTCCAATGTGGGGCGGTTTGAGGAAGATTTGGGTTTGACTTGAACCAATGACAGCTTGCAGCGAAGGTACGTCGAAGTCTTGCGCTCCTCGTCTAGACTGTTGCATCGCTCCTGTTCGAGGCCGGCGTTGATTGTCACTGTCGGCGCGATAGTCTCCACGAGAGGATCTTCATTTGAGGCCTGCGAGGTCTTCCAGAAGACTTGGAGGGAAATTGTTTGAAGTTGTGTACTTGAGCCTCTTGTCCGCGGATATCGTTTGGCACCCGACGGGATTGAGAAAGGGGTACTCTTGAGGCTTTAAACTGACTTGCAATGGGAAACACAGGCTTACAGGTTTGACTCTTGAAGTGTGGTTCATCTCGAAGTCACCACGGAGGATTGATCGTGCGCGCGAAGCTTTGAGCGATCTTGTGACAGGTGTTATGTTGTAGTCCTCCATGCCTAGAATCGAGTCTTACCTAGGATAACTCGAGGGCGAGAATGATCTTGAGGGCACGAGGAAAGCGGGAGGGGTGGAGAGATGGTGGAAGAATGGAACAAAGGCACGGCATGAAGCAGCTCTTTTGTGCGGCTGTGGAGCGTGTGAATGAAGAGCACGAGGTTGGTTTAAAATGGTTTGCAAGTCATTTTGCACAGCCTATGGAAAGTTCCAAAAGTTAAATGTTAAGCGCCGTCGAGCGCTCAGTTCAAGAACTTAAAATGATACTATAAATTTCATGGTCAGTTTTTACAGTACAAGAAACATTTCCTTTTTCAGCTTGCAAAAATTAGAGAACAAGTTTCAGTTCAAGCATATATCAGATTTAGACATAACTAAAACAGTTCCCCCACTTCCTAACACAAGTATTTCTCCACCTCAGTAATATGCTCTCATTCATTTCCCAGTCTGAATGCTTGTTTAGAGTCATGGCACTATTTCAAATTCAATACAGGATGGATGAGAAGCTCCTGTGCATGAAGTACACAGACACCAAGGTTGTTATCCAGCCGGCTGTACATCATTGCCTTGCTCGATCTGTTTGAACACCAGGAGCCAAAAATAGTACTTTGATTACCGGAATGAAAACATTGTACTATGAAGCCATGATTCCTGGATCATATTGTTCCTTATGTTGCGGAAGCAAGCCATTCAGATCCTTCTCACGCTCGGCCCACTCCTGCCTTGCCACCTCAGCCCGTTGCACGGAACGTGGTTCAAATACAGCAGGAAATTCAAATGGCCTAGTTGTAAACTGCAATATGCAATCAATATCAGAAGTACACATGCCCTACGATTTCGCGACGCGCACCTCTCCACTGAAAGCCAAATCACTATCATCGTACTTGAAGAGCAAGCCGGTCTTGGGATCAGGCTCCTCTGACCTGCTAATGTTGAAGGTCCACAACATCATGGCAATATTAATCCAAAGAGAACGCTCGGCAAACGGAATGCCGGGACAGACTGTGATATCAACTTGTCAGCGATTTCAGCGATAGAACTTCATGCAGCAATTTGCCTCGTCTTCCAAAGCCAAAGGTACTGGTTTCGTAACCCGCCTTCAAATTGTTTGTCATCGAGGAAGCGCTCTGGCTGGAACACATCGTGGTTCTTGAATCTTTCCTCTTCATGCTCGATTGCCCTACACCAAGAAAAAGTCAGTGTATTGAGCACACAAGTAAAAGAACTGGCCAAGGAACAGCAAAAATGACACTTCCTTTCGGAATGAAGTACTCTTTGCCCCTGTATTCCACGACATCATCCGCAGTAGACTGGTGGGGAATGCCAAACCGAGCTGCCGACAACAGTCAAGGATCACGATTGCGGATGACAGAGAGAGAAGTCACCTGCAGGGCGCCATCGAAGGGTCTCTGGAGTGCACGTCAAAGCAATGTCACAGGGTCTGCGGAGAGCAGTGCATACCTCGCACAATTGCCTCGACGTACGGAAGGCGGGGACGATCCTTGAAGGAAGGTAGACGGTCTTCTCCAATGATGGTGTCGATCTCCCTCTGGGCACGAGGAATCCATTCAGGATAAAGTATGCAAGCAAGGATGAAGGTGTGCATCGATGCTGCTGTCTAAACTCATTCTGATCAATACATGTACACACAAGAGAGATAGAATACCACATGCAGTCTCGATCGCGGCCTGTATAAATGCTGTGTCGACAAGGAGCCTGACTGTTGATATGTGATCCACCCACCGATGTGAACATGTTCATCAGTCGACGCTGGTCCCCTTCAGGTTTATCTTTTCTTGCAAATGCAGCCGCCCACCTGCAAGAACAATTATCGGTATCCTCCAATAACCTCGGGTGAATCTCATACGTGTTCATACCGGACGCCTCGCCTGATATGGCGCGGGTAATTAACTTATCGTACAGCATATCCTCGCGCTTGCGGTAAGGCTGTGCGTGTTTTCGCCAAGGCATTGGACCGGGAATGATATCAAGGAATGGCAGGACATTGATGATGCTTGCAGAGGGGTTGACCAACCTAGATAGATCTGCAAGACACTGGATGCGGCGTGAATGATTGTTAGATCAGTCAATGTAAGAATGATTCACCGCAAAGATCTCCTTGAGATCCGACTCTTGTCCGGTAGGGCAGTGCAAGCCAAAAGCAGCGGAGAGAACCATGCTCGCCGATACCCTGTGGCTGAATATCAATTGGATTTCTATGGAGTTGATGAGTGGATGGTGTACCGGTCGATGTGATGGTACCAATCTTTTCCTCCATCATCAAGGAGATGGGTCACATTGAGCAACGCCTCGAACTGCTGGAGCGGCTCAGTTTCGCCGGCTCGAACAGCGGCCATCAGCCCAGCCGTGAGCCTCCGCCCAATCAAGTAGGTTTCGTTTTGTTTGGAAAGTGCCCAATACACCTGGGCTGGATCAACGTAGGAACACTGGGAGTGAAATGAGAGATGAAAACAGGGGAAATGCAGAGACCCTACGACGTAGGGAATGATTGGACGCGATGAGAACTTGGTAGATCGTTTCTCCAAGATCTCTTTCGCCAATGCGATGTCGCCAATCAGAAAGACCGGCTGCATGGATTGGATGAGGAACAATGACCGAATGACATATAGAAACACTTGCGAAGCCGGCCAAGTTCAACGAGACGAATCCTCCGTACTCTTCACATAACCTTCTGAAGTACGTGGCCAGATGCTATGGTATGTTCACTGAATCATCGATATAGTTGGCGCAACTTATGAACTTACCTTCACGGGTACTTGAAGAACATTTCCGAGAAGAGGTAAGCCCGGTGGTCCCGGAGGACGACGAGCTCTGGAGGCCGTGCGAGACCGAAGAAAGTAGACTCCGCCGAGAAGTGCGATGGCGGCTATGGTGACGGCCTGGAGTGGCAATCCGTGCATATTTGAAGCGAAGCGTCTGCGTGGGGCGAAAGGGAGAGAAACAAAGGAGACGGAGACGAATTGCTGAGCGGTTATGCCATAAATATGAACACCACTGACTGTCGTAAGGTTACGTAGATAACATATGTTTGAGAACTTTGAATCACGAAGAGTTGAGTAAGGATCGATGAAGACTATCCCCACATACCTATCTTCCGTTTATCTGAGATAGTACAATTGAATCATTTATGTGTTTCCATAAACGTAACCACGACTGGGCGTCGTAATTTTACATATATGGCCTATGTTTGAGATCTTTGAATCACGGAGGTAGGTAGGTGGAGAGTTGAGTGAGGATCGATGAAGATTATCTGACCAGCTCCACCGTCAACGTCAATCCCTATCTTCCATTTATCTTTCCCTCAAGATCTATATACGTTGTGTGTGAGCGCTCGCGCGCGCGTGCACAAGGATCAACGCAGTCCCTGCGCACGCGATCACGAGTTATGTTTAAAATCTTACGCGAGCTTCAGACCCGGCGACGGGGAAGTGTTGCTTGACGTCGGCTTGACACGACTAGCTGACCTCACCGCTTTCATGTCTAGACGCCTAGTCAAGTTCACGCGGACGTCGGGAGTTTGATAGAAATTCTGATCTTCGGAATCCAATCCGCATTCTACTGGATATACGAACTGTCGGACCCCAATATGTTCCAGCCTCGGATTCCAAGACAACCCCGCTCTGAATGCAATGCTTGCATATTCAGCCTATTTATTCTGCGAGTTCCTGAGTAAGCAACTATCATACCCTGTGATTGCCGACACAGTGTAGGAAGAATCTAGCATCGGACTATCGCCCTCGCCGCGCATCTCAACGCCACAAGGCATAACATTGAGGATGATCTGGAAGACCGTAAAGGACTATTTTGGAAACGGCTACATCAGTCCTCCTGCCTCATTCCGTTTCAACGTCCACCTCCGCGAGACGCCGAAAGTCGCGCTTCGAAATGACAACATTTTCCTTGGAGTCAACATCGATGAAGGCATGATTCTCCTGTTTGGGCTTTTGGGCGAGGACCGTGAAGCCGCCGTGTACGTGCGACGGCATAGCAGCTGTGTTCCAGTGCATCGACGACCTTGTCGAGAAAACCCCCTAGAATCGACGATTCCTACAAGATATTTTCGTGGAAGGACGAAGCTTCTGTCGAGGACACATGCGCGTACGTCATGAGCGAGGTGCTGCAGTTGTGGGTACGATGGTAGGTGGATCGCAGTTAGTTATCAACGTTGTGATTTCGGTAGCCATGACGGGTCTTTGGCTCGCGGGGATTACTGGAAACGCCTGTACGTTGCGATGGCCACCACCTTGAACGATGTTTTGATTCCGGCAGACCATTTCGTTGACGGCACATTTCGTCTGCTTCGCCGTACGCTCCTGTGCTCCGAACTGAGGCAGGCTCATGTTGTTCAGCAGACACCGCCAGCGACATTTTCGCAGATATGATGTTGGAAGGTGAGCGTCGAAGATGCTCGATACATGGGGATATCTATGTGGCACGAGTGTTTTGCGCAGTACACTGAGACGATCGACCCCAAGATCCGCGGATTATTCCTCGAAAAACGCATCTCTCGTTACAACGTCACCGCGGTCACACAGGACTGCGCGACGGCCCTCCCCGCCGCCCGTGGCCTCGCATCTGACGGCGTCCGGGATGAGGCCGTGGAAATGGCCGGGCATGCTAATTGCTTCTCAATGAACCTCATGTAGGAACCCTTTGACATCATGAAAGAACCAACCGATCTCGCAGCGGGCAAAGACAGAGACCGGCGGCGGGCAGAAACGCGCTAGATGTATGCGAAGACCATGAATCAGCTTGAAACACACGAGCTTGAGAAATACCTCAAAAAAATAGGCAAACGGGCGGGAAGCGCTCAATGACCCCGTGGATCGAGCAGGGGCGCGAGCGACGGCGGTACCGACGTGGCACGACTTGACTTCCATGGAATTGTAAGGCGTTTGTGAGAAGAATCTGAATGTCTTGCTTCCACAGCGCAGGGAACAATAGAATCTGGGATTCATGGTTTGCCGCTACAATTTTTCCATTATGATTCTCGAAGTAAGTACATCAAGACGGTACGGGAGCTCAGAATATCAGAAATGAGGAATATCATTATCGTTATCACTGTTGGATTGAAGTGAATCTCGACATGAATAACAATTCGCCCCAAATGGAGTTGCCCAACCGAATGTATCAATGGATCCCAAATAACTAATTCTGCTCCAGTGCCGTTATGCCATCGGTCACAGTATCATCAGAAACCAGTGAACAATCTCTCGTGGTGAGGACAAAATAAGCTCGCGAGTATCAGGAATTTGCACTCACAGATGCGGGGGTTCATGTGTGAGGATACAACGTAAAGGCTACGTGTTTGTGAAATCTGAAAGGCCCCATCAGATTATGATGGGATGAAGGATGAAAAAACACTTACACTGGAACGGTCACAAAACATTCCTAGCGCAGTGCTGGTCCCTCAGAGACGGACGATAAAATACTGACACCTCGTACCTCGAATCGCATAGTACAAATGGCATATTCGCGTTCTAGTACAAGGCGATGCGTGATTTGAAGACGTGGCAAAGCCGATGGCGGAGTTGGTCCGAGATGGGAATGCTGAACTGTCGCCACTTACGACGGGAAACCTCAAATCTCTTCTCTGATGCGATCGGGCGCTCTGAACTTCAAAAGTTCACTTCATCCGCCGCAGTAGAGAATCATACGTACATTACGACAGCCAGTCGCTAATTAAATACGAACCACATCCATATTACTCAAATTTTGAGCGAGAACTCAAGAAAATGAGCTTTTGTGTTCCCCAGGCGCTGTGGGATGCCCGTCGAACAATGGGACGTCAGGAAATGAGATAGAAGCATTCCAAAGACCTTCCACGATGCAAGCCATGCAGCACCAAATACAATGGGGATTGCGCTCGAAGAGCGAGAGGTAGGTTACAGAGCAGCAACCACCTTCAGATTAGAGTCGGGGTCCGACTCCTCGTGATAATACACCCGCTCGGAACTGTCGTTCGATATCTCAATGCAGAGGTACGAATACTCGTCCCCGGAGCAGCTTGACTGCCGGTCTGGCGGCGTGTGCAGTTTGCAACGGAAGTCGGACCGCGATTTTTAAATCAATGGATTGTCCGAAAAATCGAATGTGACTAACCAAACTAGATATGGTCTTGTCATGTTCCATCAGACCCTCAGGTTTTCGATAGCATGATAAGAGCCAAAAATGCATTTTAATTCGTGCAGAAAGCTACTTGTTGACTTGCGGCGTGCGTGATCTCGCAAACATTCTTTCGGCATGCGATCCGCATCTCGCACATTATCGCTTGGCTCCCCGCTTCGTCTGTGACTTGTGCCTTCCTGTGCGATGTTCGCTCCGTCATATCATTTCTTGAAGGGTTAGACCCGGAGTGGCACCAAAAACAGCAGTATCATCCGCCAAGGGTGCGAATTTTCCAAGAATCTCTCCGCAACTCGTAAACATGGCCAACCACGGGAACCACCGGAGTTCCACCAGGTGACTAACCCTGTGGACAGATCCACCTCGGGTATGGGATTCTTTGCAGCGCCGAACCCCAAGCCGAGAGTGACCGATCTTTAGTATGTGATATTTCGTCCATATAAAAACCATTGTCTGTCTCCGGCGCTGTGTTACAAAAGCACCCTACCAAGATGGACCTCAACTTCACGGAGACTCTCACTCCAGGCCCAGCGCCTCGCGTCCGCGACACATGGTATTACACGCGCGACATAGACGACGACCTTCAGGACCTCAACCTTCCCGGGGGGGTCAAAGCCGAGGTCTTTGCTACCGCCTACGAATACATCAGATGCATAATCCCGCACTACACCAACTGGGAGCGATATCTCGCTTTCCTGCGAATCATCATAATCTGCATTGTTGCCGAGTTCAATGGAACCATCATCGACATATTGGCCAGCGACAACCTCCTGGGCTACTCTGTACCGGACCTCTTGGACACACTCTTCCAAGGGTCCCCTACGCGTGAGAACATGGAACGCGAGTTCCGCGCTTGCATCCTCTTCATGGCGGAGAAAGCCAGCAGCAGGCGCGATGGCGAGCTATTTCGACGGTATGCCAACTGTCTGGCCGACTCACCAGAGCAGTGGTTTCGCATGCGCGACTGCGATGGGCTCGCGAGGTTCACGATTATAGCTGCTCTCGCTTGCAACGACGTGCTTGACGTGTGGTTTTCTGAGGAGCAGCTCGAGATCTTGGGCGAGATTGGCATCACGATGTACGACGCCGTCGCGTTCTACAAGCATCGGTCCGAGGGGGAGGTATGTAGCACGTTTTCGTACATAGCCGACGACATGCGTGTGGCGGCTTTCCGGCAGTGCCGCGAGGTACTCTGGGCGCTCGACGCCGCTTGGGCGGGGCGTCCCGGCATGTTCATTATAGCCAATCTCCTGCGCATGTACGGCGGGGCCATCCACATGCTGATGCGTCGGTATCGATTTGTTGACGAGAATCTGGCTATCGGCGTTCCTGAGACGGAGGAAGTCGTCTCCCTGGCGCGCGCCAGCTCCAAACTCTGGTATCGCATCGACGCCGACAAGACCAAAGAAATTAGCGAGGAGAGCATTCAGCGCTACAAGGGATGTCCTCGCTGCAAGCGAGAAGGTCCTGTTTCCTGGTCTTGCTCAGACCCTCGAGACAGCGGGCGAGGGAAATTGTGAAACTTGCACTCACCGTGTCTCTTACGGCGCAGAGGACATCCACCGTTTCGGCGGGGTCCAGCTGTGCGACAACTGCCGGGCTAGCTGGTGTCATTTCCTCGAGTCTTTTCCCCACCGCGCAGCGAAGGCATTTCCGGACCTTGAGGATATGTATGCTAGAGGAATCCCTCGGTAAGTTCTGAAGTGACATAATGCCGAGGATGCGCGGGCTTATGGCTGCACCAGGAATCGTAATATGAACCCAAGCGCAATGGTGCTGTAGCAGGTGTTCCTTTTTCATAGAAGCACCGGACGCAAGTCCTTCGACAAGGATTTGTTAAATGACTGATCAGCTTATGACGGCTCCGTACTATCGTTCAACCGACTGTACTTTTTGACTGGCGTTCAACCGGCAGATGTACTTACAGTGTGTGACAAAAATAAATGCGCACCCTGCTATTTTGTCATGATTCTGCAACCGCTTGAGATTTTGAGCCAAACTGAAATGTCATTTCTCGATAACGCTGCAGAATGTGCGTTGGGGCCATAATGGATGGGAAAAGAAAATGGCAACAACTCAATCAATACGTTGTCAATTTCAGTCAAATAAACACAAACCACATCCGTATTTGAATACTCGCCAGAATAAACCCGTGGCGCTCCTAGCAAGAATCGTAGTCGTATTTGCCAATGAAGCAGTGAAGCCGCCATTGAGAGTGCAACGAGAGAAGCAGCACCATGATCGAGACGCACGACCTGTATGGAGTCTGTGTCACCGCGAAAAAATCGCCAATCCGCTGTGCTTTGCGAATATAACAGCGCCGAAAAGATGCAAGATGTCTTGGATTTTGAAAGACTAGTTGATGAACGGCATTGCTCGTGAGTCAAGAGGAAAGAAGCCAGCTGGAAGGAATGCTGGCTGTGGCATGGCGGAAATAACTTCTGAGTAATTTGCACCCCAAATCAAGTGGAACGAAGGAGGCCAGAAAAAGGGGGTGAGCGTTCGAAGCAAGAGTGAGAGTTTGATGGCGGCATTTGCCGTGGCAGGCACAGCCACACTCTCTTTCTCGCTCTGCCATCATGCTCTTCGTCTCCGGCTCTTCAGCTGGTGCATCTGCTAGATTGAAGCTGCATTTCCGCCGCCAATAACGGTCAACCGAACGTCAAGCAAGCTTCAAGCCGTGAGGAGGGCGAGTAATGCGATTGGCGGAAAAGGTGCACGGTACGTCTCTTCAAATTTGCGCCATTTGCCGTTCTTCCCTTCCCAACCCTCCCCGCCGTTCCTTCTTAACTTCTCCCACAAAACCTCGTCCTCTCCCTCCCTGCCGCGTCCGCTATGGCTAATCTCGCGATCTTTTCAGCTTCTCCGACATCCGGTTTCCGAATGCATTATCACCTTTGTACTACGGCTCTCCCCTGCTCCTTCTCTCTGGCTCCTGGCGTCCTCGTTCCCCTGCGCCTTCGCTCCACCCTCGCATTTGCCTCTCCGTCCTGTCTTCTTCCTCAATGACCCCCAATCTCCTCTGCATCAACCAATGCCCTTACCTGGTTTTCAAATAGCCGACGACTCTTCGCAGCACGACTTCTCTGCCTCCGTCGGCCTTCTTCCTCACATACTCTACACATTCAGCTCCTCCTTACCCGGCTGCCGATCTGCTTTGCTTTGTCCCTCCCAATCCACTGACACCGACACCTCTCTGTCCCTTTTCATGGCCGTTTCCCCTAGCACCGGCTCTCTCCTCGTTCCATCCCCTCTCCCTAACCCTCATCCTCACCGTCCCGCCATACCGCGCTTGCTCAGTCCACGGTCCATCCTCCCTCGCTCCTTGCTATCTCTTCGTCCATCCATTCCGACTCCCTCGCTCTCCGCTCTTTCGCTCCGACTGGCAATCAACGATTTATGCAGCGATTCATCCTCGGACCCTACGTGTCTCTTCATCATCATCCCCGCCTATATATCACTCCTCCGTCACCGTATCCGCCGTCTATCCTCTAACTGGAAACTTTTGGTCCTGAATATGATTCTCCTTTCTCGCAGTACCTACCCGCGTGCGTATCATTGACCATTCCACCCCACGACATACTTGCGCCCAATATCACTTGTTCTCGTTTCCCCGTCTTGTTCTGCGTTTTCTCTTCTTTTGGCGTCGATCTCCGACACTGACACCTTCTGCCATGCCGCATCCTGCGGGATGCGAGGGCGTCCACGGACGACAACATGTATTCGTGCACGAATGCATGAGCCGGATTCGATCTTGGCGACACCCTTATGCAGCTTCGCCAAATTCGCTGGTGCGTCATCTGATCTGTCCTACATATGCGTTCCTCCCGTTCTACGCATACTGATTCCCCGCTGTTCTCTCCATCGTATTCAGTCTTGGCTCACAATTCATTCAGATTCAGATGCTCGAGGCCACTTAGGCTTGTCGCGGACAAGTTTCCAGGCTATGTTATCTTTCCGGCTGTTTCGACTGTTTCTGTTGTTCTCCATTATTCTTGTCAATGATATTTGACCCTCGCCCTTGGTTGCACTCTGATATCCTTCCTTATCTACTGAACTCTTCCTGCGATAAACTGCCAGCGTTACAGTTAAACACGGTTCGGATTCGGATTGTACTATGCAGATGACCATCTCTGCTCTCTCTTTATCGTCATGCTGGAGTCACGCTGCAGAATAAGGCCTGGGAGCGGCAGAGCCCGCTACCTGAATTCTTTTTGACTTGCTGAAATTTCCAGTTAAATATTCAACGCTCAACGCATTCAATCCGAGAGTATTTGCGTCCTCGCCGACATCCATTCGTTCGACCAGGTCGTGGTGGTGGAAGAAAAGGAAACGTGGCGGAGCCATCCATGACAGATCCGTTGATGTCGGGCCTTGATACATTTCGCCGCCTGCTCCCGACCACATCCATCAAAGCGACATCGAGTCTCGCTGTCCGTCCACGTCGAAGGAGAGACTTTCGAAAAATTATGTCGTGATTCACCTGTACCCTTAGGCTGCTTTGTGCTATGCATTTGCTTGTTTGTTCGTTGGTTTGCTGCGGGCCTGTGACACCCAATAGATTCGTACTAGTTCCTACTGTAGAAATGCATGCGTGGAAACAAAATGGTGTCATCATGTTTTTGCCTGAATTTTCAATGAAATTGCCTGAAGAGGCTTTCACTTAATCAAAACCGTTTGCAAAATTTAGAGAACAAATTTCAGTTCGAGTATATATCAGATTCAGACATAACTAAAACAATTCCCCCATTTCCTAACACAAGTATTTCACCACCTCAGTAATATGCTCTTGTTCATTTCCCAGTCCGAATGCTTTTCTAGAGTCATGGCACTATTTCAAATTCAATACGGGATGAATGATAAGCTCCTGTGCATGAAGTACACAGACTCCGAGGTTGTTATCCAGCTGGCTGTACATCATTGCCATGCTCGATCTGTTTGAACACCAACAGCCAAAAATAGTGCTTTGATTACTGGAATGCAAACATTGTACTATGAAGCCATGATTCCTTGATTCTATTGTTCCTTAGACCGCGGAAGCAGGACATTCAAATCCTTCTCGCACTCCGCCCACTGCTGCCTCGCCACCTCAGCCCGCTGCATGGAACGCGGCTCAAATACAGCAGGGAATTTAAATGGCCCATTGGTGAACTGCAACACGCAATCAGCATCAAAAGCACACGCCTTGCGATTTCGTGACGCGCCTCTCCGATGAAAGCCGAATCACTATCATCGTATTTGAAGGGCAAGCCAGTCTTAGGATCAAGCTCATCTGACCGGTGAATATTGAAGGTCCACAACATCATAGCAATATTAATCCAAAGGGCGCGCTCAGCAAATGGAATGCCAGGACACACTGTGATCTCAGCTTCTCGGCAACTTCAGTGATAAAGCTTGATGCAGCAACTTGCCTCGTCTTCCAAAGCCAAAAGCACTGGTCTCGTAACTTGCCTTCAAATTATTTGTGTCGTCGAGGAAACGCTCTGGCTGGAATAAGTCGTGGTTTCCGAATCTTTCCTGATCGTGCTCAATCGCCCTGCACAAAGAAAGTCGGTGTCTTGAGCAATACACAGCAGGTGTAAAGAACTGACCAAGTGACTGCAATGATGATGCTTCCTGTGGGAATGAAGTACTCTTTGCCTTTATATTCCACAACATCATCCGCAGTGGATTCGTGGGGAATCCCGATACGAGCTGTCAACAACAATCAAGCATCGTGATTGCGGACGACAAAGAGAACGGTCACCAGCAGGACGCCATCGAAGGGTTTTCTGCAGCACCCATGACAATAATGTCAGGGTCTACAGAGAAAAATGCATACCTCGCATAATTGCCTCAATATATGGAAGGCAGGGACGATCCTTGAAACAAGGTAGACGATCTTCTCCAACAATGGTGTCAATCTCCCTCTGGGCACGAGGAATCCATTCAGGATAAAGTAAGCAGGCCAGAATGAAGGTGTGCATCGAAACCGCGGTCTAAACCCATTCTGATCAATGCACATGCCAGGAAAATAAAATGCCACATACAGTTTCGATTGCGGCCTGTATAAATGCTTGTCTCGACAGTTCTCCAGATGTATGATCCACTCACCGATGCGAACTGGTTCATCAGTTGACGCTGGTCCCCTTCAGGTTTATCTTCTCTTGCGAACACAGCCGCCCACCTGCAAAAAATAATTATCAGTATGCTCCTACAATGTCAAGGAAGAACATACGTGTTCATCCCGGATGCCTTGCCAGATATGGCGCGGGTAATTAGCTTGTCGTACAGTGCATCCTCGCGCTTGCGATGCGTTTGTGCCCGTTTTCGCCATGGCATCGGACCAGGAATGAGATCAAGAAAGGGCAGGATGTTAATAATGCTTGCTGAGGGGTTGGCCAACCTAACTCCCTCTGCGATACACTGTAGACGCGGTATGAATTTGTAGATCAGTCACTGCAATAATGATTCACCGCAACAATCTCCTTGAGATCGGGCTCTTGTCCGGTAGGGCAATTCAAGCCAAAAGCAGCCGAGAGAGCCATACTCGCTGATACCCTGGGACTGAATATCAGTTGAATTGATATGGAATCAACGAGTGAACAGTGGACCGATCTATGTGATGGAACCAATTTTTTCCTCCATCATCAAGGAGATGGGTCACATTGAGCAATGCCTCGAACTGCTGGAGTGGCTCAGTTTCGCCAGTTCGAACAGTGGCCATCACTCCAGTGGTAAGCCTCCGCGCAATGAAGTGGCTTTCGTTGGGTTTGGAAAGTACCCAATACACTTGGGCTGGATCAACGTGGTAACGCTGGAAATTAAATGAGCGAGGTAAAAAGGGAAATCGAAAGACACTACCATGTAAGGAATAGTAGGACGCGATGAGAACTTTGCAGATCGTTTCTCCAGGATCTCTTTCGCCAGTCTGATGTCGCCAATCAGGAACACAGGCTGCATGAATTCGATTAGCAACGATGGTCGAATAGCCCATAAAAACACTTGCAAAGCCAGCCAAGTTTAACGAGACGAATCCTCCATACTCTTCGCATAACCCTCGGAAGTATGTGCCCAGATGCTATAGTATTTTCCCTCAACCATAAATTTATTTGGCGTAGCCGGTGAGCTTACCTTCCCGGGTACCTGAAGAACATTCCCGAGAAGAGGTAGGCCTGGTGGTCCCGGAGGACGACGAGCTTTTGAGGCCATGCGAGACCGAAGAAGGTAGACTCCACAAAGAAGTGCGATGGCGGCTACTGTGACGGATTGGAGTCGTGATTCGTCCATGTTTGAGACGAAGCCTGAGGTGAAAGGGGAGAAAGGAAGGAAGTGGGAACAGCTTGTAGGAGGGGAACAAATGGCTCAGTAAATGCTAACCACGATTGGCTGTCGTAAGGTACTTATGTTTGAATTACGAGAGCTGCATGCCAACGGGAGCTGTGAATTTAGCTCAAAACGGCGTTCTCTGCAGTGACGGCGGAACATGTGATTCAACGCCTTCGAAAAATTAATTCTGTTTCCGTACCTACGGCAGCACTCTGCTTCCGACGTTGATACGGCAATTACGGACCTCTCTGAAACAATTCTAATCCAATTTTCGCTCGAGGATCGACCAAGAAACGACGTCACAGAATTGATCGAGAATTGCAGTTCCTCCAGAGAAGCTCCAGAATCAAATTGTTAATTCTCGAGCCTGGGTGACACCGGAATCGATCTCACAGTAATCAACTCTCTCAGATCGAAGCGACGGCCCATCTAGTATCACTCAATTTTTCAGAGAGAACTCGAGAAAATGAGCTTTTGTGTTCCACGGGAATTGTAGAATTCCCGTCGAACGGTGGCATGTCAGGAGATGCGGGATAGAAGCATACCAGACACCTTCCACGGTGCAAGCCATGCAGCAGACTCTCATTGTTGCATTGAGGTGCTCCTGAACATTTCAAACAAAGTACACCCGGAAATCAAACGTCTGACCACAATTCCGGAGATTTCCGAGAGAATGCCAATTTGGCTGAGGATTATACCATTCGGGGACTTGAGGTACGACTAACAAGTTGATGGGATTTGACTATTCTGCATCCCCAAGCGTTAAATTCCATCTCATTGAATACTCATCTCATTGAATACTCACCGGGATGAACACGTGGCGACGTGCCGTCCTTGGAACTGGGACTGGCGTTCTTGGCCACCTACCCTGTTATTGTAAGCATGTATCACTATTTTTTTCGTATCGCTTCTCGCACAACATGACACATTACCCAGAAATGCGCTATTTTGCTGTCGCAGAGTCCAGAATTCTTTTGCTGGGTTTCTGTACTTTAGGAATGTAGTAATTTGGTTTGTCATACACCCATACATCCTATCACTCACTCTGGCTCGTATTTTAGCCCAGGGACTCCACCTGCTCCGGCTATGTGCTCGGTTTTCAGACACATGCCATAATGGGCAATATATCTGCCTCGTGTTCTTATACCCTCCTTGAAAATACTATGTACACCAAAATTACCTAGAATCCCACATGAACCTTATCCTCACGTTTGGATATAATTCGGGCCCTGCAGCGACATCAACAGCCTATGCGCCGAGGTGGCCAGGTACCATCTTTGTTGGTGTTTCGGGCATGAAACAGAAAAAGAATTCGCGGTAGCACCACATGGGGTTCTAAAACCAGGAAATATTTCAGACCATTAATAGGAAGCATGCCCTCAAGCGCCGCGCATAACCCTGAGAATAACGATATTCGCTAAGGTGGCCAGGTACCCAGTCGCTGATAGTAATAGACCCCTGTTCACAAATAGTCCAGCATGGTCTATTCACCCAAAAAAGAAATTAAAACAAAATATCTCGTATGAAGTGGTTTGAGACAGGGTGAAGTATAATGGTATGTGAGCTCAAAAGCCATATATAATGAGAACAGGCACGTATTTACTGCCGAACTCAACAATGAATCTAAAATGATAGAGTTTTGTTGCGAAGCAAGCAATGATTCAGTGGGGGTGGTGGAAATGTCCTGGCAAGAATTGTGGTCGTATTTGCCAATGAAGCACTGAAGCCGCCATTGAGAGTGCAACGAGAGAAAGCAGCACCCTGATCGAGACGCACGACCCGTCTGGAGTCTGTGTCGCCGCGAAAAAATCGCCAATCCGCCGTGCTTTGCGAATATAACAGCGCCGAAAGAATCTTGGACTTTGGAAGACTAGATGTGAACGGCATTTCTCGTGAGTCAAGAAGAAAGAAGCCAGCTAGAAAAAATGATGACTGTGGCATGGCGGAAATAAATTTTGAGTAAATTGCAACCCAAATCAAGTGGAACGCAGACGGCCAGAAAAAGGGGGTGAGTATGGAAACCCGGAGCACCACGCTGATAAACGAGTTTGCCGATGGCGTGATGGATGATGGCCGTGCTCACCCGTCATCAGGACCCCGAGTAGTCGCAAAGACGATGTAGAGAACGTTAGTTTGACAGTTTGTTGTGCCCTAGTCTTATTATTTTTTCTGGGTGAGATATAAGTAGAACAGTATCAACTACTTATCACATTCAAGTACACAGTGAGACTTTTTCCATGGCCCGCCATTTTACTCGTAATCCATTAGCGTCCATCATGTGCATCAGTTTGTATTTCGATTTGGAACAGGGGATATACAAAACCCGTAGTGCAGGAACATTACAAACACTGCACATTCACAACAAACGCAGCATGTTCTTTTTAATGTGCCACGCTTGAACCAAACGCAGTACTTGCCGTTTTTGAACCTACTCTGCACTGTTGGCACGTGTTCTGTCGCATTTTTTCTCTTACCGCCACAGCGGATCAAACTTCCGTCACTTTTCTCTCTCTTGCTTACCACCACTAACCTCGTGGCCTACGACAAACTGGACACGTTCCCGACGCGTTGATGACCTGCCTAGCCTCTACCAACACTTAAGATGCCCCCCTGGTCTCCCGTGAAACTGGTAGGTGCTTCCTACATTCAACAGCGGTGTTGGCGACTCGGATGGCGGCGCACGGTGGTTGATATGCGTGATCTCGGACACAGGTACGTCGCTCGCTGCTTGACTCATGGACTACAGCTTATTGATTCCCCACATCCTGGTTTTTTCTATTCCTTCGTCGGCTAACCCCACATCAGGCTCCTGGTCAAAGTGGTCGACATTGCAGGATAATTGCAGATATAACAAGATGTAGAGTAAAATCAAAATTATATTGAATATGTTGCACTCCTGATGAACGAAAAAAAATTGTTACTTTCGCGCCAAAGACACCTGTCTGCCGTACGTGCTGATTGCCGTCCCGCCTTGCCGTGTTGAACTCAATCAAGAGAGACAGATTCCCAAAATAAGAATCTGCCTCATCTGCCAATCTGCCTCGCATCAAAATCTATCTGGGCCCGCCGCTTTGTCTATCCTCCATGGTCCCCGCAGCTTTCGGTCTCAGAGATCCCTGGGCATTCTCGGACACTTCAGAGTGTTGAGGCAAGATGTCAGTGGGCTATGCCGCGGAGCACGCTTACACCGATTATACTGTTCTACTTATATCTCACCCAAACAAAATAATGAGAAGAACGGGGTACAACGAACATTCAAACTAACATTCTGTACATCATGTTTGCAACTGCTCGGGGTCCTAATGGCGGATGAGCACGGCCATCATTCATCACGCTATCGGCAAACTCGTTTATCAGCGTGGTGCTCCGGGTTTCCATAGGTGAGCGTTCGGAGTTGGTTCGGAGCAAGAGTGACAGCTTGATGGCGGCATCTGCCGTGGCAGGCACAGCCACACTCTCTTCCTTTCTCCGCCACTATGCTCTTCGTCTCCGGCTCTCCAGCTGGTGCATCTGCTGGATGGAAGCTGTATTTCCGACGCCAATACCGATCAACTGAACGTCGAGCAAGCTTCAAGCCGTGAGGAGGGCGAGGAATGCAACTGGCGGAGAAGGGTGCACGGTACGTCTCTTCAAATTTGCGCCATTTGCCGTTCTTCCCTTCCCGACCCTCCTCGCCGTTCCTTCTTGACTCCTCTGTGCTCTCATGCTCAGCGCTCATCCCGCGCAACCGTTGTGTCATCGTTGCCCCAGCCACGACGTCACTTCGCAAATTGTTGCTCACCCCACGCCCCTCATCGATTCACCGCCGCTCGTTTTGAACGAAGCCACACCTCGCGTACCTTAGCCTCTGCGAGTCTGCGTCGTCGTCCTTCACGCTTCTTGTTCGAGGGCTCGACGTCAAGGCTCTCCGCACCTCGCCGCAGCGAGTCGACGTCGCCGCTGCGGTTTCCCCCCGCCTCTCTTTCCTCGGGCCCTCAACCCACCTCGCTCCTCGGACTCGCCGACGACGTCGTGGACTTTTCAATCGCCGATGCTGCGTTCGGGCGCGGCTCTTCCGCCAAGCCTCGCCCTCTCCCTCCCTCCATCCGCTATGGCCAATCTCGCAGTCTTTTTTGAACTTCTCCCACATCCTTCCTTTATAATTTCTAAATCCATCATCACCTTCGCACTATCCTCCCTCCCTCTCGCTCCTGGTGCCCTCGTTCCCCTGCGCCTTCGCTCAACCCCCACCTTTGCCTCTCCCCCGTCCCGTCTTCTCCCTTAATGTCCCTCAATCCCCTCTGCATCGACCGATGCCCTTATTTGCTTACTTGGACAGCCGACGACTCTTAGCAGCACGACTTCTTCGCCTCCGTCGGCCCTACCTTCCCTCTACACCTCCATCCCCTCCTCCCCCCGGCTGCGGATTTGCCTTCTCCCTCCAAACCCGCCGACAACGACACCCCCCTCTGTCCCTTTTCATGCCCGTCTCCCCCAGCACCGGTTCTCTCCTGGTCCCATCCCGTCCCCTCTCACTATCTCGTCCTCGCCGTCCCGCCATGTCGCGCTTGCTGAATGCGCAGCCCATCCTCCCGCGCTCTTCGCAGTTGCCTCGTCCATCCACTACGACTCACTTGCTAGCAATCAATGACTTATTCAGCGATTCATCCTCGGACTGCGTACGTATCTCTTCATTATCCTGCCATCTACATATCGCTCTCCGTGACCGTATCTGCCGTCTATCCTCTAACTAGACACTTTCTGTTCTGAATATCACTCGTTCTCGTGTTTCTCCCCGTCTTATTCTGCGTTGCTCTCCCTTCCGCGTCGATCCCCGACAATGACTGACACCTTCTGCCGTGCCCGTGCCACATGCTGCAGGATATAAGGGCGCTGACGGACGACGATAAGGATTTATTGTAATTCACAGAATTCGATCTTGCCGACACCTGTATGCAGATTCGCTGGTACGTCATCTGATTCGTCCTATGCGTTCTACTTACTCGTTCTGCGCACCACTGCTCTCTCCATCGCCTTCAGTCTTAGCTCACAACTTACTCAGATCCTCGATTGCCGCGGTCAAGTGTCCGAACTATGTTTCCAGCACTCTCTGTGGGAGTGGTCATGGAATACGACGCGCAAACTCATTGGAATCCGACGGCTCGTAAGTATGAGCTTCAAACCTTGTAGTCTGTCTACGAGAGACTAGACGGTTCGTATATCAATTAAAATGCGGATTGGATCCCGAAGATCAGAATTCCTTTTCTGCAGCGGAGTAGTCCGTAGAACCGGCGTTCTTGGGTGGAACCGTGCCGCGTACATCTACGTGCCTACCTTCCAGGTTCCGGCTCGATACTGATGGTTCCGGCTCGATACTGATGGTGGTGGACAGATACTGATACTGACAAGATACTGATACTGATCGGACTTTGAATACGGTCCGGCTAACCCGGTATCACGTATCACACGTGAAAAGCTTCGCGTCGCGCGTCACTGCCGCATCGCGTCGCGTTTAATCAACTTAAGCAACCAATCATATGCTTCTCTTGATTTGTGTACTAGCACTTGTGCATTGGTCACCATTCAAGGGAGGTGAGAAAAATGAAGTTTAGTTTGTTCTTGCCTCAAGCAAGTGTGCGCTGAGGTGCGATCAAATGCACAACTCGCGGTTAATTAGTCCGGCCACGGGCCGGGAAAAAAAAATTGACCTCGAGGTTTCGGTGAAGTTTGAATGCAGGAGAGCATAACTTTCTATTCTAGTTACTCAAAATCATGTTTGAACGTGTTTCAGAGCACTGGACCTTGAGTTAATGGTATGTACGATAATTGCCTTATAAGGTGCGTGGGAACTATATCGAATGCCGGATACCTGGTCGCGTGAGCACTGAAGCGAACGTGAGCTGTCAAAACCAAGTCAAAACAGTTTTAAACTCCGTTCAGTATCTGGCGCGTACTGATGGTAATAAATTGGCTTCCAACACATGCACCTAAATTCCTCAAAATATTCGTGTGATCAGGGTTGCACTCCAGGATTTCTCTAACTTTATCTTGAAGTTTAAGGTGTATCCTACGATATAATCTTCACTTTATTTCAGTATCTGAACCAAGCTGTCAGCAGCTCGGTATCATTCGGCAAAGTCCAAAGAAAGCCATGGCCGAAAAAGCCGAACTGAAAGGGCGAACGTCACCCGTCGCCGAGATGCCCGAGACACCTGTCAAATGGCTCAATATTTTCGTTTCTTTATTTTCTTTATTTTTTTATTTTTGTCCACCACCATCAGTATCGAGCCCAGGTTCCGGTGTCAGCCTGGCTAGGCGTGTAGACACGGAAGGCCCGCTTAGGCCTGCTCAGGCCAGTTAATCGTGTCAAGCCACATCTAGCCGACGTCAAGGAACCTCTCGCCACCGCCTAGATAAGGAGGTTTGACAGCTCGCGTGAGATTTTGAACTTAGCTCGTGATCGCGTGCACGCGGACTGCTTTGATCTTTGTACACGCGCGTGTGAGCGCTCACACGCCAAGTACGTTAATCCCGGAAAGATCAATGGAAGATAAACATTGGCGTTTGCGGTGGACGTAGGTTTCATCGATCCTCAGTCAACTCTTTGTGATTCAAAGATTTCAAACATCTGCATCCATGTAGCATCACGACAGCCAGTCGTATGAAATTGACATAAATGACTCGATTTTACGATCTCAAACAAATGGAAAATAGGTATGTGGCGTTTGCGTGGCCATAGTCTTCATCGATCCTTACTGAAGTCTTCGTGATTCAAAGTTCCAAACATATGTCATCCATGTAACATTACGACAGCCAGTGGTCGCCACATTTATGGCATCTCCGCTGAGCCCTTCGTCCCCATTTCCTCCGTTTCGCCCCCTTCGCTCCACGTAGGCGCTCAGCTTCAAACATGCAGGGATTGCCACTCCAGCCCGTCACCGTAGCTGCCATCCTACTGCTAGGCGGAGTCTACTTTCTTCGGTCTCACACGGTCTCCAGAGCTCGTCGTCCTCCGGGACCACCAGGCATACCTCTTCTCGGAAATATTCTTCAAGCACCCGTAAAGGTGAGTTCATGGATTGCGCCAAATGTATTTATGATCAAGTGAACATACTACAGCATCTGGCCACGTACTTCAGAAGGTTGTGCGAAGAGTACGGAGGATTTGTCTCGTTGGACTTGGCTGGCTTCGCAAGTATTTCTATGGGTCATTTGATCATCATCTCTCATCCAATCCATGCAGCCTGTCTTTCTGATTGGCGACATCGGACTGGCCAAAGAGGTCCTGGAGAAACGATCCGCCAAGTTCTCATCACGGCCCACCATTCCCTACGTCGTAAGGTTTCTCGATTTCTCCTCTTTCGTCGCTCATTTCACTTCCAGCGTGACCATGTTGATCCAGCCCAGGTGTATTGGGTATTTTACAAACAAAACCAAACCCACTTCATTGCACGGAAGCTTACAGCTGGAGTCATGGCCACTGTTCGAGCTGGCGAAACTGAACCGCTCCAGCAGTTCGAGGCATTGCTTAACATGACCCATCTCCTTGATGACGGAGGAAAAAATTGGTTCCATCACATGGATCGGTGCACTGTCCACTCATGAGCTCTATATAAATTCAACTGATATCCAGTCACAGAGTATCAGCGAGTATGGTTCTCTCAGCTGCCTTTGGCTTGCATTGCCCTACTGGACAAGAGCCCGATCTCAAGGAGGTCATTGCCGTGAATCACTCCCACATTGAGTAGTTTACAAATCATTTACGCTGCTGCGTCTACAGTGCAATATGGAGTTGGTTAGGTTGACCACCCCCTCAGCAAGCATCATTAACATCCTGCCATTCCTTGATGTCATTCCAGGTCCGATGCCATGGCGAAAACAAGCACAGAAGCTCCGCAAGCGTGAGGAGGTGCTGTACAATAAGCTATTTACCCGCGCCGTATCTGGCGAGGCATCTGGTATGAACACGTATGTTCTTCCTCAAGGTTATAAGAGCATATTCAATAGTTTTTTGAAGGTGGACTGCTGCATTCGCAAGGGAAGATAAACCTGAAGGAGACCAGCGTCAACTGATGAAAATGTTCGTGGGGGTGAGTGGCTCGTATCTACACAAAAGGTTCTTTGTTGACACAAGCATTCATACAGGCTGCAATCGAAACTGCATGTGGCATTTTATTTCCCCAGTGTGTGTATTGACCAGAATGGGCATAGACCGCAGTTTCGCTGCACACCTTCATTCTTGCCTGCATACTTCATCCTCATTGGATTCCTCGTGCACAGAGGGAGATAGACGCCATCGTTGGAGGAGACCGTCTCCCTTCCTTCAAGGATCGTCCCCGCATTCCATTTGTTGAGGCAATTGTGCGAGGTATGCATCCTTTTGTATGCCGACTCTCTGACATCGTTGTGACACGCACTGCAGAGACCCTTCGATGGCGCCCTGCACGTGAATTCCGTCCCCATCGTCCACAAGTATGATATTTGACTGTTGTGGGCAGTTCGCTTCGGAGTCCCCCACCAATCCACCACTGATGATGTTGTGGAATACAAAGGCGAAGAGTACTTCATTCCAAAAGGAAGCATCATCATCGCAGTTTCTTGGTTAGTTCTATACTCATGCGGTGTATTGCTGGAGACACCAACTTTGTAGGGCAATCGAGCACGATCAGGAAAGATTCGAGAACCATGACCTGTTCCAGCCAGAGCGCTTTCTCGACGGCACAAACAATTTGAAGCCAGGTTACAAAACCAGTGCTTTTGGCTTTGGAAGACGAGGCAAGTTGTTGCATCAAGCTCTATCACTGAAATCGGTGACAAGCTGATGTATCACAGAGTGCCCTGGCATTCCGTTTGCTGAGCGTTCCCTTTGGATTAATATTGCTATGATGCTGTGGACCTTCAACATTCGCAGGTCCGACGAGCCTGATCCTAACACCGGCTTGCCCTTCAAATACGACAATAGTGATTCGGCTTTCAACGGAGAGGCGCGTGATGAGCAAGGTGTTTGTACTTTTGATGCTGATCGCGTGTCGCAGTTCACAAATGCGCCATTTCAATTCCCTGCCGTGTTCGAGCCACGTTCCGTGCACCGGGCTCAAGTGGTGAGGCAGGAGTGGGACGAGTGTGAGAAGGATCTCAATGTCTTGCTCCCACGGCATAAGGAGCAATAGAATCAGGCTCATGTATTGCACAGTACGTTGTTTCCATTGATGCTCAGAATATCCGAAATGACGAAGAAGAGGCCCCTTTGCTACCTCAGGCTGAAGATTAAGTTCACTTAGAATCAATCGTCACATCAGAATAGTATCCCTATTCCGCCTCTACAAAAGTTCTCTTTTGATGGGTTTTTTACCTCGCCCAGCTGCGGATCTGCTTCCTCCCAACCCACCGACACCGACTCATCTTCTCCGTCCCTTCTCATGCCCGTCTCCCCCAGCATCGGCTCTCGTCCTATACCCTCTCCCTCCCTCATCCTCACCGTTCCGCCATCTCGCACTTGCTCAGTCCACAGTCCATCCTCTCGAGCTCCTCGCTGTTTCCTCGTCCATCCATCCCGACTCCCTCACTCCGACTGGCAATCAACGATTTATTCAGCGATTCATGCTCGGACTGTATACATATCTCTTCATTATCCTGCCATCTACACTATGTGGACAAAATGATTGACCGATCGGTTTTTTGATCACATATCTCTGGGCTGCAGCTTATGGGGCCACTCTGAAGAGTGTCCTACATCATGGTAGTTCTCTTTGTCACTATTATCCTGCTTTATCCGGTAGATGGTGGAATCCAACACATTGTGGCAGCTGGTCAAGTGCTCCCGAATGAATTTGTGGGACCTTCCTTCTCGCATCCACTGTATGATCTTCACTTTCTTGGTTGAGGTCAAGTTTGAAGCCATGAGTAGAGCTCATTAAGTGCAGATAACAGTGATAAGAGGAATAAGGCAGATGTATTTTTGATGTGGAGAAAACGACGTGTTGTTACATCATATGTAATTTTTGTTTGCACAAGTATTCTGATGCAGAGCACTTTCAGCCACATATCTCCTTGAATACTTTGCCAACAAATCCAAGACTTTGGTGGGTTATACTACAACCCCAAGGCTTCGGTTTACTCTCAGAGTCCCAAAGGAAAGATTGCCTCTGTGAGCCGGGCCGATCAAAAAACCGATCGGTCAATCATTTTGTCCACATAGTGTAGAGTACGTAGGGCAAGAGATTAATTTTCCTGAACATTGACTGGCAAAACCACGGGCAGATATCTTCATCGAGATTGCACTGTGTGCAATATGCTGTTGCTTTTGCAAAAAAATTAAAATATCGTGCGATATGAAGTGGTCTGAGACAGGGTATTGTATTCTCAAAAGTAGCAAGTATGTAAAGCCGCCACCCAGGGTCTAACCAGAGAAAGTAGCACGCTAGGTCAAGTTTCTCCGGTGAAACGATTGAGACGCACGGCCCGTCTGGAGTTTGTGTTGCCAGAATAAATTACCAATCCGCCATGCTTTGCGAAGATGACAGCGCTGAAAGAATACAAGATGTCGATCGCTCATTCTTCGTGATTCAAGAAGGAAGAAGCCAGCTGGAATGAATACTGAGCCTTGCATGACAGAAATAAATTTCTCAGCGATTTCCAAGAAGATGGAACCCAAGGCAAGTGGAACGAACAGAGCTAGAAAAACGCGGTGAACGTTCGGAGTAAGGGTATCTGATGGCGGCATCTGCCGTGGCAGGCACAGCCACACTCTCTTCCTTTCTCCGCCGCCATGCTCTTCGTCTCCGGCTGGTAGATCTACTGGTATTTCAAACGTCGATAGCACTCAATTCAACATGAATTGAGGCAGAAACTATGCGAAGAGGGCGAGGAATACGACGTGCGGATGAAATGCAGAGTCACGGTGCGTCGCCTTTTTCTCGTGGTGTACTGCAGCTAATCGCCCTCCTCGCCGTTCCTCCCTAATTCCTCCGTACTCTCAGCCTCATCCTGTACAACCTTTTTGTCATCGTTGCCCCAGCCACGACGTCACTTCGCAAATTGCTGCTCACCCCACGCCCCTGATCGATTCACCGCCGCTCGTTTTGAACGAAGCCACACCTCGTGTACCTTAACCCATACGTGCCTGCGTCGGTGCCTCCACGCTCCTTCTTCGGGGGCTCGACGTCACGGCCCCCTCCGCACCTCACCGCAGTGAGTCGACGTTGCCGCTGCCCCCTCCCGCCGCTGCGTCTCCCCCACCTCGCTTTCCTCGGGCCTTCAACCCACCTCGCTTCTCGGACTCGCCGACGACGTCGTGGACTTCTCGATTGCCAATGCTGCGTTCGGGCGCGGCTCCTCTCTTACCAAGCCTCGGCCTCTCCCTCCCTCCTGCGTGCGCTATGGCTAATCTCGCAGTTTTCTCGACCTTCTCCGACATCCTTCCTTGACGGTTTTTGAATACATCGTCACCCCCCGTACTACGACTCTCCCTCTCTCGCTCCTGACGTTGCCCCACGCCTTCAATCCGCCCCGCCTTCGCCTTCCCCCAGTCCCGTCCTCTTCAATGTCCCCTCTGCATCAACCGATGCCCCTCTCTGACAACCAACGACTCTCCGCAGCACGACTTCTCTGCCTCCGTCGGCCCCCTCTTCCCTACATACTCTACCCCTCCATCTCGTTCCCTGGCTGCGGATCGGCTTTCTCCGACACTGACACTTCCTCTCCGTCTCATTTCATGCCCGTCTCCCCCAGCACTGGCAATCTCCTGGACCTATCCACCGACACCGTCACTTCCTCTGTCCCTTCTCATGCCCGTCTCCCCAACACCGGCTCTCTCCTCGTCTCATCTCCTCTCCCTCGCTGCGTCATCCTCACCGCGCCGCCATCACGCGCTTGCTCAGTCCACAACCCACAGTTCATCCTCCCTCTCTGCGCGCTTCCACTCCAACTGGCAATCAACGATTCATCCTCGGACTGCCCACGTATCTCTTCATTATCCTGCTGTCTACATATCGCTCTCCGTCACCGTATCCGCTGTCTATCTTCTCACTGGACACTTATTCTCTCTTCTCCCAGTATCTACTCGCACGCATATCACTCTACGTTATACCTTGCCCTCGATATCACTCGTTCTCGTTCCTCTCCCCGTCTTATACTGCGTTCGCTCTCCCTTTCGCGTCGATCTTCTGCCGTGCCGCATGCTATGCTGCGGGAAGCGAGGCCACCCACGGACAACGACACGCACAAACCATTTAATTGACATGACGACGAGTATCTAAGTCATAAATGCATGACTCAGATTCGATCCTGGCGACGCCTTTATACAGCTGGTCCGTCCTCCGTCCTATGCGATCCTCCCTCCCGTTTTGCGCACCGCTGCCCTCTCTCTCTCCATCGCATTCAGTCTTGCCTCGGAATTCATTCACATCCTCGACGCCACTTACTACGAGGCCTGCTACGGAGAGCTATCTTTCCGGCTGTGTCGACTGTTCCTGCTCTTCCCCACTATTCTCTTCAATGGTACTAATATTTAACCGTCGCCCTCAGTTGCGTGCGCCCTGATACTGTATACTCCCTTCCTATCCAATGAATTCTTCCTGTGATCAACTGACTGCCAGCGGTACAGAATCGATTCGGCTTCGGATTTCACGACGCAGGTGCCCCTCTCTGCACTCTCGTTCTTGTTCTCGACATGCTGGAGTCACGCTGCAGAATGTGCGCTGGATCCCCGCTGCAGTCGGCGTGCGGGCATAGTTGTTACGAGGAGTGCTATATCCGGCGCTGGGAATTGATGCAGATTAGTAGGAGCGTGCGTCCGGAAGAGGATGTGGGAATTCACTCCAGTCCAAGGAAATGGAGACGCATCCGTTCGACGTACCTGCAAATATTTTCTGCTCCAGGTTGCCTCCACGGGAATATCAGGCTCACTGGGAGTAAGTTCGATGCGGACCTGAAACGGATGAGATTATCAGCAAAGAATGGACTGGAATAGATGAATCTACCTAGCGCTGCGCGTTAAATTTGTCAAGTTCCCGGGATTTCTGGAACGAGACCACTGGTTGGTGACTCGCAAGTAGAGTTGAACTCGTCTTGCTTGTGCGCGGACGCAGAGCCACCCAAAATGAAGACACGATTAAGGAGTGCCAGTGGTGTCATGCAAAAGTCACGAATGACGCGTAGGAATCGATAGCATACCGGTGGAAATGTCGCTGGTGGGGGCTGTTGAACAACCTGGAGTTAGCCTCCTTGAGGTCAGAGCAAAGAAGGAACGTACGGCCAAAGAAACGGAACGATCCAAAGACCCGTCATGCCTAACAAGATCACAGCGTTGGTGGCTAAGTGCCACCCGAAGTGACGAAATATCGGCCATTGTACCCACCACTGTAGCGCATCGCGCATGACTTGCGCGCTCTCTTCCACCGAAGATTCGTGCTTTGTCAAAAATATCTTGTGAGAATGGTCGGTTGATGAGTTCTTCTCAGCCAGCTCGATGTACTGGCGCACAGCTGCCCACGGTGGCTTCACGGTCTCGCCCAAGGACCCAAACAAGGGAATCATATCCTCATCGATGTTGACTTCACGGAGGATGTTGTCATTTTCAAGCGGGAGTTTCTGCGTCTCGCAGAGTTAGACATTGAAACGGAATGAGGCAGGAGGGCTGATGTAACCGTCTCCGAAGTAGTCCTTTACGCTCTGCCAGATTTTCTTCAGCGTTATGCCATGTGGCGTTGGGGTGCGCGGCGAGGGCGATAGTCCAATGCTAGATTCTTCCTACACTGTGTCGAAAATCATGTATGGTACTTGCTCATCGCCTCAATACTGTATCTTTTCCTTCAAATCGACATGGGGGGTGACGCGTGACACGTTTTACCTATTCCGAATTTCGGCAGCCACCAAATTTTTGCGTGATACCTGAAAATTTCGGCAACCGAAACGAAAAATTTTGCCTTTTTTAGTATTTTGGGGGCGCTGCGTGACCGTCGGGAGGTTCGACAGAGGCCCGAGTGACGCGTGACTTCGACCAAAGTTCGTGATCGACACAGGGGTGCGTGACGCGTGACTACCGATTTGAAAGGAAAGATGCAGTAACTCGCAGAATAAAATAGGCGGATGAGGGGATTGTTCTTGGAATCCGAGGCGCAAACCCATTGGAATCTGACGGCTCAAATATCCATTAAAATGCGGATTGGATTCCGAAGATCAGAATTCTTATCAAATTCCTGACGCCCGTGTCAACTTGACTAGGCGTGTGGACGCGGAAGTGATGAGGCTCGCTCAGGCCAGCTAGCCATGTCAAGCCGTATCTAACCGACGTCAAGCAGCACTTCCCCATCGTCTAGATAAGGAGGTCTGGAGCTCGCGTGAGATTTTGAACATAGCTCGTGATCGCGTGCACGCGGACTGCTTTGATCCTTGTCGACGAGCGTGCGAGTTTGCTGTGGTGATAGTCTTCATTGATCCTCACTCAACTCTCCGTGATTCAAAGATCTATGTAACATTGCGACCCAGTCGTGGTTACGTTTATGGAATTGACATGGATGACTCGATTTTACGATCTCAAGTAAATGTAAAAAATCGGTATCGGCTTTTCGTGAAGATATTCTTCATCGATCTTTACTGAAGTTTTCGTGATTCAAAGTTCCCAAATACATGTCATGTATGTAATTTGCGATTACGACAGCCAGCGACGGTCACATTTATAGCACATCCGCTCAGTCATTTGTCCCCATCTCCTTCGTTTCTCTTCTCTCGCCCCGCGGAGACGCTTCGCTTGAAAAAACATGCACGGATTGCCGCTCCAGCCCGTCATTGCAGCTGCCATCGCACTTCTCGCCGGGGTCTACCTTCTTCGGTCTCACACGGCCTCCAGAGCTCGTCGTCCTCCGGGACCACCAGGCTTACCTCTTCTCGGAAATATCCTTCAAGCACCAGTGAAGGTAAGTTTTTCGGTTGCGCCAAATGTATTTATGGTCGAGCGAACATATTACAGCATCTGGCCACGTACTTCAGAGGGCTATGCGAAGAGTACGGAGGATTTGTCTCGTTGAACTTGGCTGGCTTTGCAAGTATTTCTATGAGTCATTCAACCATCGTTCCTGATCGAATCCATGCAGCCTGTCTTTCTTATTGGTGACATTACCCTGGCCAAAGAGATCCTGGAGAAACGGTCTGCCAAATTCTCATCACGTCCCACCCTTCCCTACGTCGTAGGGTCACTCCATTTCTCTTTTTTTTTGTCTCTCATTTCACTTCCAGCGTTCCCATGTCGATCCAGCCCAGCTGTATTGGTCATTTTCCAAACAAACCGAAAGTCATTTTATTGCCCGGAGGCTTACGACTGGACTCATGGCCGCTGTCCGGGCTGGCGAAACTGAGCCACTCCAGCAGTTCGAGGCGTTGCTCAACGTGACCCATCTCCTTGATGGTGGAGGAAAAAATTGGTTCCATCACATAGATCGGTACACTACCCACTCATCAACTCCATAAAAATTCAACTGATATTTGATCACAGGGTATCAGCGAGTATGGTTCTCTCAGCTGCCTTTGGGTTGCATTGCCCTACTGGACAAGAGCCCGATCTCAAGGAGATCATTGTGGTGAATCATTCTCACACTGATTGATCTACAAATAATTCATGCCACGTCTATAATACAGTGCATCGCAGAGATGGTTAGGTTGGCCCTCCCTTCAGCAAGCATTGTGAACGTCCTGCCATTCCTTGATATTATTCCCGGTCCGATGCCATGGCGAAAACAAGCACGGACTTACCGCAAGCGTGAGGATGCGCTGTACGATAAGCTGATTACCCGTGCCGTATCTGGCGAGGCGTCCGGTATGAACACGTATGTTCTTCCTTGTGGTTATAAGAGCATATGATAATTCTTTTTTGCAGATGGGCGGCTGCGTTCGCAAGGGAGGATAAACCTGAGGGGGACCAGCGTCAACTGATGAACCAGTTCGCAGGGGTGAGTGGATCGTATGTCTGCATGATTGCCAAGACAAGTATTCATACAGGCTGCAATTGATGTGGCTTTTTACTTCACCGGTGTGGGTATTGATCAGAATGGGCTAGACTGCGGTTTCGCTTCACGCCTTTATCCTTGCCTGTATACTTTATCCCGAATGGATCCCTCGTGCGCAGAGGGAGATCGACGCCATCGTTGGAGAAGACCGGCTGCCTTCCTTCAAGGATCGTCCCCATCTCCCATTTGTTGAGGCAATTGTGCGGGGTATGGCTTTTTCTTCACCGACTCTCTGGCACTGTTGTGATTCGCACTCCAGAGACCCTTCGATGGCGCCCTGCTGGTGACTTCTCTCTCTGTTGTTCACAATAACGATGCTTGACTGTTGTCAATAGTTCGTTTCGGAGTTCCCCACCAATCCACCGCTGATGATGTTGTGGAGTACAAAGGCAAGGAGTACTTCATTCCGAAAGGAAGCATTATCATCGCAGTTTCTTGGTTGGTTCTTCACCCATTCTGTTTGTTGCTTGAGATGCCGACTTTCTTTGTGTAGGGCAATTGAGCACGATCAGGGAAAATTCGAGAATCATGACATGTTCCAGCCAGAGCGCTTCCTCGATGACACAAACAATTTGAAGTCAGGTTATGAGACCAGTGCTTTTGGCTTTGGAAGACGAGGCAAGTTGTTGCATTAAGATTTATCACTGAAATCGCTGATAAGCTAATATAACAGTGTGTCCCGGCATTCCATTTGCTGAGCGTTCTCTTTGGATCAATATTGCTATGATATTATGGACCTTCAACATTCGCAAGTCAGATGAGCCTGACCCTAAGACCGGCTTGCCTTTCAACTACGATGCTAGTGATTCTGCCTTCAGCGGAGAGGCGAGTCGCAAAATTGAGAGCGCTTGTACTTTGGATGCTGAATGTGTGTTGCAGTACTCAAATGCGCCATTTGAATTCCCTGCCGTGTTTGAACCACGTTCCGTGCACCGGGCTCAGGTGGTGAGGCAGGAGTGGGAGGAGTGTGAGAAAGATCTGAATGTTTTGCTTCCACGGCACAAGGAACAATAGAGTTCGGACTCGTGTATTGCACAATACATTGTTTCCATTGGTGCTAGAAAAAGAAGAGGGCCAGCGATGCACGCCGTCCCGTCTACGGTGACGGCCGCAAATTTCCGAAGTCGAGACCGTTGATAGTTTACGGCCGCAAAATGACGGGACAGTAGGACAGCCCTCAAAATCACGCTTGATACACGTCAGGTTTGACCGACAAACATTCTAGAAAGCGTGGGGATTATCAGAACGTCGAAAAATGAGCCTCCCTCACTCACTTGTGCGAAGAAACATGTATTCACAAACAGAACTTGTTCTGTATGTGCCGTTAGCTCACGATCACGTGAGGTGTTGAAACACGAGAAAGTGTGCGCAACACCTTACAGAGTGTCTTATCCCGTGCTGATTCTGGAATACACCATGTGAACAGATCATTGTCCTCCCTATGAACGCAAAATAAGCAAAAATTGGGCACAATGACGTGCTGAAAAGGGTGAACCTGTCTGCGTCTGCGGTGGTCAAAGTTCGGCTTTGGACGGCAAATTTGCCGTCCCGTAACCATCCCGTCATTTATCTAGTACCGAGTTGTTGATGGGACGGCACCGTCTCCGTTTTCGGGCGGCCGTCACACCCGTAAATACGGCGATGGTGTACATCGCTCTGAGGGATACGCAGGATTCCCTCAAGAGGTCTCTCTGCTACCTCGGGCTGAAGATTACATCCATCTAGAATCAACTGGCACATCAGAATGACATCCCGATTCCAACTCTACAAAGTTCTCTTCTCATGGGTTTTTTAAATGCCGGATGACCCTTGTAGCGCGAAATCGCCTTCCCGTCAAGGTGAATGTTTGCGGTGCGAAACTCCGAGCGAAGGCGGTCCAGATTTCGTTAAGACCGCCCATATATAATGAGAACAGTAATGAGAACACGCACGTATTTACCGTCGAACTCAGCAGTGAATCTAAAATGAAGAGTTCTTCTGTGAAGCAAACAATGATTCAGTGGAGGATGATAGAGACGTCCTGGCAAAGATCGTGGTCGTGGTGGCCAGTGAACCAGTACAAGTGAAACCGCCATTGAGCGTGCAACCAGAGAAAGCAGCACAGCAGGTCGAGCTTCTCCAGCGAAACGATCGAGACACACGGCCCGTCTGGAGTTTGTGTCAGAGAGAATTGCCAATTCGCCGTGCTTTTCGAAGATAACGGCGCCGAAAAAATACGAAATGGCAATGGGCGCTCTTTGGACTGGAGAAGACTAGACCTTGGACGACATTGCCAGGAAGGAGATCCCAAGAAAGCCGTGAACCCAGCGGGGATGAATGACGAGGCCTGGACTCCGTGGTGAACGTTCGGAGCAAGAGTGAGAGTTTGATGGCGGCTTCTGCCGTGGCAGGCACAGCCACACTTTCTTCCATTCTCTGCCACCATGCTATTCGTCTTCGGCTCTCCAGCTGGTGCATCTGTTGGCTGGCAGTGGTATTTCAAACGTCGATCCAACATAAAACGAGGCAAAAACTGGGCGAGGAGGACGAGGAATGCGACTTACGGAGTAGGGTGAACGGCGTGTCTTCAAATTTGCGCCCTTTGCCGTTCTTTCGTTCTAAACCTCCTTCATAATTCTCTCAGGCTCATCCCGCGCAGCTGTTGTGTCATCGCTGCCCCAGCCATGACGTCACTTCGCAAATCGCTGCTCACCCCATGCCCCTTATCGGTTCATCGCCGCTCGCTTCGAACGAAGCCGCACCTCGCATGCCTTAACCCATGCCGCTCCTCGTTCAGAGGGTCGACGTTAACGCTCTCCGCGCCTCGCCATTACCTCACCTCACCCCAGTGAATCGACGTCGGGGCCGCTGCCCCCTCCCGCCACTGCGTCTTCCTCGCCTCTCTTTCCTCGGACCCTTAGCCCACCTCGCTCCTCGGACTCGTCGACAACGTCGTGGACTTCTCAGCTG
The DNA here is from genome assembly GCA_014462675.1 of Mycena sanguinolenta. Lineage (NCBI taxonomy): Eukaryota > Fungi > Basidiomycota > Agaricomycetes > Agaricales > Mycenaceae > Mycena > Mycena sanguinolenta. The sequence continues at coordinate 786,020 of JACAZH010000003.1, read as the reverse complement.
CCACTGCTGCTTTCTTGCCACCGGCGCGGCTCTTCTCCCGCCAAGCCTCATCCTCTCCCTCCCTCTTGCGTCCTCTACGGCCAATCTCGCGATCTTTTCGAGCTTCTCCGACATCCTTCACTCTCCAAATCCATCATCACCGTCGTAATACGACTCTCCCTTGCTCGTTCCCTCGCTTCTGGCGTCCTCGTGCTCCTGCGCCTTCGCTCCACCCCCGCCTTTGCCTTCCCCCGTCCCTTCTTCCTCAATGTCCCTCGATCCCCCCTGCATCAACCGATGCCTTTATTTGCTTTTTTGGCCAGTCGACAGCTATTTGCAGCACGACTTCTCCGCCTTCGTCGTCCCTGGCCCTTCTTCCCCAGATACCTATACCTCCTCCTCCCCCGGCTGCGGATCTGCTTTCTCCCTCCCGATCCACCGATACCGACACTTCTTCTCTGTTCCTTTCCATGCCCGTCTCCCTCAGCATCGGCTCTCCCCTCATCTCATCCCTTCTCTCTCCCTCATCCTCACCACCCCGCGATCCCACGCTTGCTCAGTCCACAGTCCATCCTCCCTCGCTCCTTTCTGTCGCCCCGTCCGTCCATCCCGGCCCCTTCGCTCTCCGCTCTTTCGCTCCGACTGGCAATCAAGGATTCATTGTGTGATTCATCTTCGGGTTGCATACGTATCTCTTCATTATCCTGCCGTCTACATATCGCTCCTCCGTCACCGCATCCACCGTCTATTCCAACTGACACCCTCTTGTGCACGAGAATGTATTCTACATCTCACGAGAATTTAGCGGCGAGGTGCTTCGGGGTAACAACAGCCACAGGATTTCTCTTGATCCACTTTATTATTTCTGGAACGCATGGAACACAAGATCTCAATCTGCTCTTCCTCTGATACTCCCGGAAGGGACCTCGGTCACTCGGTATTTATCCACGCACGGATCTCGACGGCCGTCAAAGAAGCTTCTTACGACTCGTAGGCCGTTTGGGTTGAAAAATTCGTCCATTTCGATTGCTTCCCTCGGCCATAGCTGTTGTAGTTCATTAGAAGGTGACCATATTTTCCACTTTCGAGGCCTGAGATTCTGTGCTGAGCTCCTCCAACACTCTAAAACTCCACCCGTTACACTCGTTCCGAAAAAGATTGACACTCCCCTTTTTTTCCACTTTGTAAATTTTGATTGAACCGAAGTCCGAAAATGATATGCTGAATGAGAATCATCGACTGATTAAATGTGTTATCGCTGCATTGCAGGAACGAACAGGGAGACCTTTTTCATAAAATCAAAGCTAATCCTGCATCACGACTAGAGTCCCTTACCCCACTCTGATGATTGTTGATACGGACATTGATCTGATGTTTGTTTCCCCTGGAATCCTATTGAAAGAAGGATCTCAGTCCTCCTTTACAAAAATTATTAAATCCCTCGACATTAACAGCACACGCAAGTCGACCGCAACAAACATTGACCGGATCCGATGCTGTGTTGCAGACAAGTTCGCTTTCATCCCATCAATTAGTGCAATATGGATGTCAATCCGATCTTCCAACATCCGTCGACTCACTCGGAATTTTTTGTGGAAGTGCCTGCACGATATTTACAATGTAGGGCTATTCTAGGAACATGTTCCAACTCTCGAAATGTTTGGTCTATGCCAAACTTGCCGAGTCACTGAAACTCTTGAACACATTATACTAGAATGCAATGCACCCGACCAAGCTCAGATCTGGCTCCTTCCTGAAAAATTGTGGAAGGCTAGATTCTCTGACTGGCCCAAATTAAACTAGGGCCTCCTTCTTGGATGCGGTCCGGCAAGGTTTAAACCACAATTTAAACCACAAAAAGGGTCTCCAACTCCCACCAAAAATAGGTTCTTTACTATACTAATATCGACGTCGATGCATCTGATTTGGCATCTCAGAAATGATAGAGTTTTCAGACAGAATAGTTCAGCTTCAGATGCCGAAATTCACAATTGCTGGGTTTCTGCAATAAATTCAATCTTTAAACGAGACATTATCCTCACTAATGTAGAGTTTCATTCAATTCTCCACGGCTGTGACCTGTGACCAGGATTTTCGAACTTGAGTTTTCTGAAATTTGCCGAGCCGACTGTGACACCAACAAAGTTCGTGAATGTCGCGGAAAATCGCAGGGGACTGTTTTCAGCTTAAAAACCTGTGAACCGAGTTTCAACCATAGAGACTGAAAAATAGCGTCAGAAGTAGGGAATCGCACCGGAAATCGTCAAAATTCTCTTCAAGACACTCTTTTTTGATGCTAGTTTTGTTGCTACTGCAATATTCGAGACATGGATAGTTTCCCATCATCTAGCCTTTGTGGTTCCGAAGTCAAACACGCCGCGAGCGCAGAATTTGGATTTTTCAGCGATTCACTGCGTTCCGGGGCCATGTAGTCAAGGGGTCTGACTACAGCCGTAGTCGCAGGGACCTTAGACGACATTGGCCTACCAGCGACTACGCCAAGTTGGACTGGGCTGATTACAACTAAGACTCCCAAACTTGTTGATAATACTAATGTATGCTTGACAACCGCTAAGCACTTCAACTTCGGAGCTATCAGAGCAACAGCCGAGGATCCAGCTGATCCGCTCACTCGTGATGTCACACGTAACCAGGTACAGCAACACCCATGAAATATAATCCAACCGCGATCCCTGACGGGGACAAAGCTAGAAATGTATGAGGGTCAGAATGCACATTTAATCGGCCGCAAAAGTTTTCGGTGATTTCGGTGATTCCGCAAGATAAATGGGGTCTTGAGCGCTATCCCCGCAAAAAAGACAGGTGTCGATCACTGTCTTTCTTTTGCGGGGAAATCGACGATTCCCGCAAGATATATTTGGACCCCCGCAAGATATATTGTCCACCCCCGCAAAACTTTTTTCATTCACAATCCCCCGCATGATTTCCAAGTTTCTCAGTCATGAGATTCAGAGCAACTATCAGATAGGCTGTAAGGTACAAAGGGATGTGTGTCTAACTGGTACCAGGTAAGATGCAGGTAATAATGACTAGGGGTATGGGCCATCGCGATGCATGGCATTTACGATGAACTTGAACAGAACAGACCCACATGGACGTTGACTACATTTAATCTGATCACTTCGTCTCATCAGTCACCGTGTAATGCATGGTTTATGTGGTTCTCATGCGGCTATGCTGGATCCTTTTGCAAGCTGACAGAGGCAACGGATCATTCAAACAGGAGCACATCGACGAGGTGAGACCCTCTGTGTCGGAGCCTATTATCCTAAAAACTTCACGCGACCTTTAACCTGGTGCAAGATGGCGCTCGTAGCGTCCATTTTGCGCTTTCCCGCGGAAATCTCACAGAACACATCCTCTTTAGACCGCTTGAAAACAATATATTCAACTGGGTAGCACTATCCAACCGTCGATTCGAGTTATGTTTCGTGTGCACTACTTGACGCAACGTCATCTATTCTGCTGGAGAGCACCGCATTGGTCTGGGTCAGCGTAAAGCGCATGGCCAGCCAATCCTAATCAACTTCTTTGAATGTACGTTCCATATGAGCGAGAAAAATCAACTGGCACCCTTTGTGGAAAAAGGCGCAAGAATGATCAACAGAATGGTCCATGACTGGGTGCGATTGAAATGAGTGCTGGAGACAGCAGATATCTACATAAAACATCAGTTTACCGATTCACTTTATCGGATACAGTGCCATTCGCTCTCACTCAAAACGCAGCGACACAGCATGCATTTCTTCATGTATAAAGGATCCATAGCATTGAACAACATTTCTGATAACTATCGACTGTCCATACACTACACACTGGAGCCCGACTCACCTTGCGGAAGCACTAGGTGATGGTAGAGAATTGCAAGAGGAAAAATAGCCCCCCGAACCGATGATCACGCACATGACGGAAATTTTGAAGGGTGCTCGATTGATGTTTCAATGTGCCCTCGGTTTTGACATTGGAGGCGATACTCGGTCCGCGTGGGAGAGAAAACAATGTCTTGAAAAAAGTGGACCGGAATGCTAGGACACTGGGGTGGAGTTTATAGAGGACTCATTAGTTACCTACCCAATCTACACAACGCTCCTTACCTCACACACCTCTCCTTACACTGGCATCGTATACCATTACTCTAAACAACCAATCTCATAGTTGCTCTGAATATCATGACTGAGAAAACTATGCGGGGGATTGTGAATGAAAAAAGTTTTGCGGGGGTGGACAATATATCTTGCGGGGGTCCAAATATATCTTGCGGGAATCGTCGATTTCCCCGCAAAAGAAAGACAGTGATCGACACCTGTCTTTTTTGCGGGGATAGCGCTCAAGACCCCATTTATCTTGCGGAATCACCGAAATCACCGAAAACTTTTGCGGCCGATTAAATGTGCATTCTGACCCTCATAGAAATGAGGTGTAGGTTCTTCATTGATGAGGAAATTGGCTAACCGAGCCAAAAAAAGTTAACAGGGCACTGTACCTACGCCCTGTAGGCCAAGGTAGGCGGAGGTAGTCGCAGTTAGTCACAGTGTGACAACATGACGTAGGCCAAGCTCGGTCAAGCGCGTCCAAGGCTTGGACTACGACCCCTGACTACGGCCGTAGTCAGAGGTAATCCAAGGTAGTCCAAGGTAGTCCGAGCTCAGTCAAGGTAGTCAGCCTGTGACTACATGGCCCCGGAACGCAGTGATTTTTCGCTGATTTTGTGACTTTTTTTTGGGACATTCGTAAATCTCCTCAGTGACCTGTGACATGTTCGAAAATTTTCTGAAATTTTGGGGCCTGTGACGCGTTACATCCGAATTGAATGAAACTCTACAGTAACTGCAACCTTTTTGGTTCCCTGGTGATTCAGAAGCAACTTGTACTAAGTACATGGAGTGGTACACTAGCTGATGAAAATTCACTGCCAGTTGACTGGATTAATTCCAAGGAGGTTTTAGTGGGTACTAGCAGTTGGCCCATGCCACGCTACAGCAAACAAATCATATTCTTCAACTCACAGAAAGCCGAAATCACTGTCGGCTGAAGATGCCGCTCGTTGCCAACCTTTGGTTGGCTCCTCGCGACCTCATAGGCAGTTTGCAATCTCTCATTGAGCAACTTTGATTATCCTCGGTTTAGAAATATATATCACTGTGTGAATAATCAGCAAACTGTGCCAACAGTGGATGACTACGTCGGCCCGGAAACCCTGGACGTGATCAAGTCCAGAGGCAGAAGGGTAGCCTTCAAAGCTATCATCTGCAGGCCGCAATTAAGAGCTGCAGTGTTCCACAAAAAAAGAATAATCAACAAACTCAGTTTGGAACCATAGCCGGCATTGATTTGTGGTCCGCTGATTCTGCATCAATTCTTGAATTTTCATTCTGTCGAGTACTTACTCGGCATCCCAGCATTTTATAAATAGCAAACTTTCTCACCGGATGGAGTTTATCTGAAGGGATGAATTTCCGTTCATTCAGTGCTTGGTTTGAAGGCTCTAGCTACTTCAACTGGCCAGCAATGGTCCCGTCGGCGATCAGTGATCTCAACCAAATGGAGTGGCCGGCCACCATTCCGTGAGTGAAGTCATTGGAGTTCAAGTTGAAGTTCGCTTGAGTGCAGCCCCACAAAGAGGGTGCTGCACAGCTAGTGCTGGCCAAAATATGATACGGATATGAAAAATCCATATCATATCCATATTCATATTGTATCTACCACGAGGACACTATATCATATTTGTAGTGTATCGTATTCGTATCGAGGCATTGAATATGGATACGATATGAATATATCCAAATATATTTTGCCTTTCAGGGATTTTGCATATAATCCGTGCTGTTCACCTTTCTGCAAGCCCTGACTTCAACAACTTTCAATAGTGGTGTTCACAGACTCAGTTCCTGCAATCATGAGTAGCCACACATCAGATAAAATGTGCATCAAGGTTGCAAAGGGTGCTGAATGGATATGCTGGCACTTAGGAATATTAATGGTGATAGTTAATGTCCTTTGCAAGCGCACCCGATTGAATTCAATGATATGATCTAGAGAACAAAAACAACGTGACCTTTCATCACCTGAAGCCAGAGAGAATTTCCAACATGGAGATGGATATAATATGTGATTTCTTCCCGATCATACCACCACAACTGAGGTTGATGCCGGTGCGTTCCGGGAGCAGTTTCATGTCTTCCGCCAGTCGCCAACTTGATCCACTGATCAGAATAGAAAGTACAAGTTATGTTGCGAGTGGAATTGTCCGAGGAAAGTGATTGCCGAGCAGCCTAGGCCGTTGTATCCGTATCCAAATATATTTGAATATGCTCAAGCACATAATGTATTATATCCATATCATATCGTATTGTATTGCGGCGTATTCGTATTCAGTTGGATGGTCAAAAGCCATATCGTATCCATGCATATCTGGATATATCGAAAATTAAATTTTTCGTATCGTATTCTTGGCCAGCACTATGCACAGCTTATGGGGCTCAGAACCCCGGTTCGGGTGTCTGGCAAGACGACGAAACTAGGAGTCGGGTTTTCTGGTGAATTAGCTTCGTAGACGGCTTAATTGCATGTAAGAGGATTGAACATACAATATCTTAGTTATCGTGCTAGGTACATAAATGCGAGGGCGGAGTGCTGTGGAGTAAGTCTGGTGGGAGCAAAGGAGCCGTGTGGCGGTGTTGTGGTGCCGCTGTTTGGTTGTGGAGCGTGGAGCTCGGAACCCCGGTCCGGTTTGTGGCATTTCCTCCTGGACACTATCCCGGGTTTACTGACTAACACCCAGTTCACTCAGCGGATGCACTTGGAATGCATTGCAGACTAAGTGTTATTACGCAAACGCTCCAAAAAAAAGTAAATTTTGATTGAAGTGCCAAGACTTACCGGATTTGGGCTTCGCTGAGCTCTGGGCCGACGGCCTTGATCGGGGCTATCACCCATTTCACCGTGCTTGAAAAGCCGGTTTCTCCTGTCGAAAACTCCAGGATCTTCGGGTTGTGGTCATGTTTGTGCATTCCTAAATGTTCCGTACATTTGATTTTGTCTTCACACAATTGAGTTGGTCTCATATACATTGCAATTCTCTAACAACCTGGCGAGACTGAGAAATCCCAGTAGTAGGAAGGTCTCCTAGGGGGGTCACAGACGACATGATATGCCTCAAATAGGTGAAAATTCGCATATTTCGAGGTCTTGAATGAGCTGGGCAGCCAGTACCAATTGACATGAATCATTCAATTTTACGAGCTGAATGGAGGATAAATGAAAGACACGTATACAGCGTCAGCAGTGCAGTAGGGATAATTCTATTTGGAAACCGGGTTTTCAACAGAAACCCCTCGACTATCAAATGTTCTATTTGGAAACCCGGCTTCCATGAGAAACCCCAACAGTCTTGGCATCGGCCAACACCCCGGCAAAGCCAATCAATTGATGTTCCCATGGTTCAGCGCCGGTGGCATTTGACCACGATAGGTAATATATTTGGCCATACAATAAACCTGAATTTGCGGACAGTGTCACTGAACTACTACAAGGCAGAGTCTAAGACATAAGAGGACAATTACTTCTGTTGTGTCCCGCATGGTGACACAAACTGCATTTATACATCCTACCCACCGAGATATGTTTTGATATGAACCATCAGCCTGGGTTGATTCTACTTGAGTGCTTCGGGCACCTCCGCCTCGTTGCCGGCCTTGCCTGGCATTTGTAATGCGGGCGGCAGGACTGATGAATGTTTCGTAAAATGTGAAAGAAGCAAATAGTGGGCCGGCAGGATAAAATGTATGCATGAGGAAATGGATAAAAGACCGCTAAGAGGGTGAAATGAAGAAACATGGATAGAAGGGAAGGGATTCATACCTATTTAACTCAACAGTGAAGTAACAAACGAAAGGATCGAACGAGTTTAACCCGAACCCCTGTTGTGGCGGTGACACACACAGCCACAATTCTCGTAGTATGAGCTTTCCCATGTGGGAAAGTTCACACCACGGATTTTTACAGGCTTTCCTGAAGCCAGAAACCATCTAGATATATGCATGCTGATTGTATATTTAACTCTGAGACATTCTGTGGAGCCAAATTCTCGAAAAGACAAGTCCTCAATTTCTATTGAATGGGCAACCCTGAATGCCGATCAGCCGGGTGCCAAGTTAAAACTCCGTGATGATCCGAAATTACGGGTAGGGGGTTTCCAAATAGACCTTTGTCAGGGTTTCTCGGCTAACTGGGGTTTCCGCTGGAAACCGGGTTTCCAAATAGAATTATCCGTGCTGTAGCGTGTTCGGGGGTGATTGCTCCACTGGGATAAATTTGGGTGTCGTGAGTGCGAGTTTCTATTCTATTAACATTTACTATCCCACAAACCGCCCATAAGAGATGGCGTCCATTTTTACATGGTAAGTATTGTACGCAGGTTTGGACGAGAATTGTGTAGGCTAAGTGTACTGTAGCTGGTGACAAAATAGATCCGCCTGCGAGAAGTCTTAATTGATCCTTACTCCACTCTCGTGATTCAAAGATCTTAAACATACGTACATTACGACAGCCAGTATTTATGACACATCCGCTGAGCCCTTCGTCCCCGTTTCCTTCATTTCTCCCTTTGCGCCCACCCAGACGCTTCGCTTCAAGCATGGACGGATTGCCACTCCAGTCTGTCACCGTAGCTGCCATCGCACTGCTCGGCGGAGTCTACCTTCTTCGGTCTCGCCCGGTCTCCAGAGCTCGTCGTCCTCCAGGACCACCAGGCTTACCTCTTCTCGGAAACGTTCTTCAAGTCCCCGTGAAGGTAGGTTCATCAGTTGCACAAATATATTCATGGTTGAGTGAACATACTCCAGCATCTGGCCACGTACTTCAGAGGGTTATGCGAAAAGTACGGTGGATTCGTGTCATTGAACTTGGCTGGCTTCGCAAGTATTTCTAGTGGTCATTCAACTATCGTTCCTCACTGAATTCATGCAGCCTTTGTTCCTGATTGGCGACATCACACTGGCCAAAGAGGTCCTGGAGAAACGAGCTGTGAAGTTCTCATCGCGGCCCACCATTACTTACTTCGTGAGGTCTTTCGATTCTTCCTTTTCCGTCGCTCATTTCACTGCCAGCATTACCATGTTGATCCAGCCCAGTTGCATTGGGTATTTTCCAAACAAACCGAAAGCCACTTCATTGCGCGGAAGCTTACCACTGGAGTCATGGCCGCTGTTCGAGCTGGCGAAACTGAACCGCTCCAGCAGTTCGAGGCATTGCTCAACATGACCCACCTCCTTGATGACAGAGGCAAAAATTGGTTCCATCACATGGATCGGTACACTGTCTACTCATCAATTCCAGAGAAATTCAACTGATATCTGGTGACAGAGTATCTGCGAGTATGGTCCTCTCAGCTGCCTTTGGCTTACATTGCCCTACCGGACAAGAGCCCGATCTCAAGGAGATCGTTGCGGTGAATCATTCCTACACTGATTGATCTACAAATCATTCACACTGCGTCTACAGTGCCTCACGGAGGCAGTTAAGTTGGTCACCCCCTCAGCAAGCATCATAAATGTCCTCCCGTTCCTTGATATGATTCCCGGTCCGATGCCATGGCGAAAACGGGCACGCACTTACCGCAAGCGTGAGGATGCATTGTACGAGAAGCTAATTACCCGCGCAGTATCTGGTGAAGCATCTGGCATGAACACGTATGCCCTTCTTTGAAGTCATACCAACATATTGATAATTGTTTTTTGCAGGTGGGCAGCTGCTTTTGCACGAGAGGATAAACCTGAAGGGGACCAGCGTCGACTGGTGAGACAGGTCGTAACAGTGAGTCGCTTGTATTTGTATACCATCGGGCTCTTTGCCGACACAAGTATTTATGCAGGCCGCGATCGAGAGTGCATGTGGTATATTGTTTTCCCTGTGTGCATTGATTAACATGGGTTTAGACTGCAACTTCGATGCACACCTTCATTCTTGCCTGCATACTTTATCCCGAATGGATTCCTCGTGTGCAGAGGGAGATTGACGCCATTGTTGGAGAAGACCGTCTACCTTCCTTCAAGGATCGTCCCCGCCTTCCATATATTGAGGCAATTGTGCGAGGTATGCATTTTTATCCCCCAATTCTCTGACATTATGGTGATGCATGCTGCAGAGACCCTTCGGTGGCGCCCTGCATGTGACTTCTCTCCCCATCGCTCACAATTACGATATTTGACCGTCATGGACAGTTTGTTTCGGAGTTCCCCACCAGTCCACCGCTGACGATGTTGTGGAATACCAAGGGACGAAATATTTCATTCCGAAAGGAAGTATCATCTTCGCAGTCACTTGGTCAGTTTTTTACTCACGCCATATATTGCTCCAGACAACAATTGTTTTTTTGTGTAGGGCAATCGAGCACAATCAGGAAAGATTCAAGAACCACGACATGTTCCAGCCAGAGCGCTTCCTTGACAACACAAACACTTTGAAGTCAGGTTATGAGACCAGTGCTTTTGGCTTTGGAAGACGAGGCAAGTACCTGATTCACGCTATCACTCGAATTTCCGACGAGCTGATATATCGCCAGCGTGTCCTGGCATTCCGTTTGCTGAGCGTTCTCTTTGGATTAATATTGCTATGATGTTGTGGACCTTCAACATTCGCAAGTCAGATGAGCTCGATCCTAAGACTGGCTTGCCTTTCAAATATGATGCTAGTGATTCTGCCTTCAGCGGAGAGGCGAGTCACAAAATTGCAAGCGCTTGTTCTTCGGGTGCTGATTTCGTGTTGCAGTTCTCGAATGCACCATTTGAATTCCTTGCCGTGTTCGAACCACGTTCCGTGCACCGGGCTGAGGTGGTGAGGCAGGAGTGGGAGGAGTGTGAGAAGGATCTCAATGTCTTGCTTCCCCGACACAAGGAGCAATAGAGTTTGGGCTCAGGGATTGGACAGTACATTGTTTTCACTGGTGCTCGAATATCGGAAATGACGAAGAAGAGGCCTCTCTGCTATCTCAAGCTTAAGATTAAGTTCGTTTAGAATCGACCGTGAACCCCTCCCCTTTTCTGGTTATCATTTAGCAGTGTCCACGGTCCGAAACTCCGAGCGAAGGTGGTCCAGATGTCGTTGAGACCGCCCATACTGTACCATTCCGCTCAATTCTCCGGCGCTGTGACCCGTGACCGGCGAGTACGAACGTTGGAATTCGCAAATGAGTTGGGGCATACGTGACACCTGGAAAAAATTCGTAAATTCAGTTAGACGTCTCCCACATTTTTGAAGCATTCCAGCATTGAACAAAGCAACAATTTATTGTGCGCGGGGTAAAAACAGGTTCAATATATTCACTTCTCGCATTTTCCACAACCCGTCACCGAATCTTCGAGCTAGCACAAACGAGTCAAGAGGTATGTTTAGGGCTACACAAACCGGAACAAACGCGCTGGGCTCTTGCCCGCCTCAAAAATAGCGCAATTTCAGCTTGCACGCAGCTGGGGAGCGAAAAATCGGATTTTTGGATGCATTTCCCTGACTTTCGTGACTTGTTTTGTGCATTCGTATATGCCCTCGGCGACCCATGCACGAAAATTTTCATAGATTTCGAGGCCTGTGACCCGTGACCTAATACGAATAGAACGAAATGGGACAGTATAATGAGAACAGGCATGTATTCACTGTCAAACTCAACAGTGAATCTCAAATGAAGAGTTCGTCTGCGAAGCAAACAATGATTCAGTGGGGGATGATGGAGACGTCCTGACAAGAATTGTGGTGGTAGTTGCCATCGACCATGAAGCAGTACAAGTAAAGCTGCTATTGAGAGTGCAACCAGAGAGAGCAGCACATCAGGACGAGTTTCTCCAGCGAAACGATTGAGATGTATGGCCCGTCTGAAGTTTGTGACATCTCAATAAAACAAAACAAAACGTTAGTCGCTCTATGGACTCTAGAAGGACTAGACCATGGACATTAATCGTGAGTCAGAAGGAAACAAGCCAGCTAGAATAAATAATGGTTCTTGGACTCCGTGGTACGATGGAAATAAATTTCTGAGTGATTTGCAACAAGATGGAACCCCAGTCATGTGGAACAAAGAACGCCAGAAAAAGGTGCGTTTAGACTCTTCTGAACTTCGGAGCAAACGGCATTTGCCGTGACAGGCACAGCAACAGTCTCTTCCTTTCTCTCGCGCTCTTCGTCTCTGGCTCTCCAGCTGTTACACCTGATGGCCCAGAGTGGTACTTCAAACGTCAATGAGATCCAATTCAACATTATATTAGGCAAGAACTGTGTGAGGAGGGCGAGGAATGCAACTGGCGGATAAATTTCAAGGTCGCGGTGCGTGGCCTTTTTCTCGTGGCGTGTACTGCAGCTAATCCCTTGTTGTTCGTAACCTTCATTGTTACCAGTAACCCTACAAAGTTTGTTGACGAGGAAACGGATGAGATTATCATGAACATTGGGTGAAGCAGAGAATATACGGTACACAAACCTGCGTGGCGCCGCGCTTTGAATTTGCCAAATACGCGGGATTTTCGAAACGAGACCACTGACTAGGGACTCGTGAGTAGAGTTGACCTTCGCCTTGCTTGTGCCTGAATGCATAACCACCGAAAGTGGAGACACAATCAGAAGTGCTAGTGGTGTCATTCGAAAGTCAAGAACGGCCAGCTTACGAAGAGAAACCCTCGGAGGAACGAAATAAATGATTTTGCGAGAATTCTTGCCCAGCGATGATGGTCTGGGATTCATAATTTTTTGAGATACGTCTGAAGAAGGTGGAGATTTGAGAGGTGCGGCATTCAAGGTTGAAGTGTGGATATCCAATCGGAGGCATCGAGTGTAATTTGTCATCACCCGCGAGCGGCAGAAGCAGCCGATAAGGACGTCGGGGACTTGAAATGAAAGCGGCCACTGAGCAGCAATCCATCAGATTTGGTCTTGGGAACACCTCGGTAGCGGCTATTCGTGATCACAGCCCAGTCGACCGATTGTGAGATGGGATTTGACTCGGCGAATATTTCTAGGCAGAATTTGATTCTGACAGGCGGAGATGTTGAAGACAGGTCGAGAGGTCGATGCGAGCAGACGAGATCAGGACGCGGAGGTACGTGAACGAAGGCGAGGCCGGGGTGGATAGTCAACCTGAAGGGTAGGTGTGCGTCCGTGAATGAATCAAGCAAGCTGCGCGACACGAGAACGGCAAGTGACGCGTTGCCCTGGGACGAGTGTAGGGTGATGGATGCAGCAATTAAACCGCACCGAGTAGCCGGGTACCAGCGGGGTGAGCCGGAACAGAGTCGAGCGCGGAGTCGAAGCGGGGGAAAGGGAAGGCTGTTCTCGGATCTCAAGCTTAAATTAGGTCCTTCGCCCGCTTCGAGTTTGTATTTGGGAAATTGGATCCCGTTGAGTAGAGTTAACGAAGTGAAACGCGAGTAGGAGGGCTATAGGAGAGACGACTTCGATGTTAGGCCGCAAGCGACCGGCGCAGAACAGTAGGCACCGAGAGATGGGGAATCAGCTCAGATATGTTTCTTTCGAGACTACGGAAGGAGCCGAACGTGGATAGATGGATAGAAGTGAGACTAGGCGAACAGCGGGATGGGAACACGAGGTGGTGACTCGGAATTCAGGAGGGATGCAGCTGCAGCAGTGACAGAAGATGAAGTCCAGAGGGGTAGGAGTGCAAGGTGAAACGTAGCAGGAGCGCCAAAAAAAGCGAGACTAGACCGGCAAAGAGGAGACTAGATGGACGAGGTGTATGCTGAAGGTTGTTAGAGTAAAGAACGGCGCACACGGAAGAAGAGGCCGAACGCACGCCGATGATCGTCGACGACAACTTCCCTAGCCCGGGCGCTACTGTGGATGCGTGTTGCGCTCACTTGATTCACTTTGGCGCAGACGGTTTGGATTCAATGGGGTCCGGGAGTATTTGCGTCCTCGCCGTCGTTCGACCGTGGTGGAAGAAAGAACACGTGGTGGTGCCATCCGTGACAGATCCGCTGATGTCGGGCCCCACGCATTTCGCCGCTTGCTCCCGACCACGTCTACCAAAGCGACACGTCGAAGGAGATACTTTCGAAAAATGATGTCGCGATTCAACTGGACCCTCAGGCTGGACCAGCTCTGGCTCCTCACTTCCGGCGCATTCGACTTCCATTGCTCGTCTCGTTAAGTTCTAAAGTAGCCGTTGCCACAATATTGCTATTCCGCTTTGTGCTCTGCGTGTGCTTGATCAGGCGCCCTTCTCCCGTAACTGATAATTTCTCTAAATTTGTCTTTTCTCCTCCTCTATAATGCGGCCCATATCTACGCGGTTCGCGAGCTTGTTGGTGTCTGTGCTTCAAGCGTGCAGGCACTTGACTATGTTACTGTTGGAGGCGGAACAGCAGGTCAGTGTGATTTACACTTGATACTGCCATAATCACCCTATTTATAAAATAACTTCTGTTCGTCTGTCCGAAGCCTTTTTACACTCCGCTATCAGCGCTCTGACCCCGCGCCTCTTTTTATTTAGGGCCCCACATTACAGCAGTTCAGCTTCTTCAACCGAAGTGGTGGGCCGTGGAGCGACCCACCGCACTCTTGTGTCGATAATATCTACCACATGCCTCGTTGTTGCAAACCGTCTGACGGCAAATCCATCCGTCTTTGTCATGGATCTCGAAGCCGGCGGAGACAGCCTTAGAAAGTGGGTTACCTGGGATCCATTAATTATCCTTTTGGCGAGCTTTGCACAGTACTCAGACCGTGCAGGCAAGCATAGGCCTACCTGCTCTCCCATCAAATCGAGCGAGTACCGCGGGGATGCGCTCCGGATTGAGTCGAATGAAAGACTGGGAGCAGGCAGGGGTGATGTTCAGAAGCTATATCTCGTAGATTGTCGACGAGCGACACGGTTTCCTTCAGCGAGCCTGAGACAACGGCATTGGCACGCATCTTTGAATGAATGAAATTTGGAAGGGTTCGGACTTGAGAATGCAAACTACTGACCTTACATTGGACAAGAAGTCACGTACAGTCCGAATGACACGCTCCTCGCCCTCCTTCTGAGCAATTTCATCCCTTTAATGCTGACAAGTTCTGACTGTTGGGAATGTGATCTTGCTCAATGGTTCTGTCTGGAACTACATAATTACCCAAACATCCGATGGGGCTGGAAGAGGTCAAACCGGTGTTCATTCTCATACTATAATAATTCACTTTCCGATGGTTGTGCGTCCCGTGCATCTGCATCTAAGAATCTTATCTCATCCTAATTACGGAGCACTTCTGGGCGCTTTGCGCCATTCTTGTCTGCCATTCATAAGTTTTCCGTTGACACGAATTCAAAGAGGATGAGCCTATGCCACCTAGAGTCCGTGAATCAGGTGGCTGAGCGCTCTCGCAACCGAGTCTTCCTAGCAGCTGAACGTCTGGCTGCCAGAATTTTCATTCACTCACGAGAGTACTGATTGCGTAAAGTTAGAATGCGGTATGGTTTTCAGCGAAATGACCAAGCACGGCATCCATATAGTTCGACTACTGGGACAGATATGGCAGGTTAGCTGGAAACAATGCGGGCAAGTCGGGTTTCGTGAGAGAACAAATGACCAAGCGCGATATAAATATAGTTTATAATTAAGCATGCATAAACATAGTCGGTTCTTCCATCGATAATTTTAACGAGGTAAAAATCGCCTACTAACACCGCTCGTCCCAAAGATATAAACCTTGGGGGCTTTGTACATTCTGCACTCCAAGTCCCAATTTTTCTCGATGGCAGGTGAGTTCGATGGTGATCTCACCGGTTCCCTACTCAAGACCTGCGACGGCAGGTAGCGCAGTTCACATCCAGATAGGATATGTTGGCCTGGGGGGGATGGGAGGTACAATGGCCAGAAATCTAGGCAAATACCGTGCAGCCCATGTGCAAAAATTCCCCTCCGATGTTGGTTTGGAATCGCTCATCGGCGAAGGCGGAGAAGCTCCTCGCTGAGCTTGGCCCGGACAAGATCCGTGTCGCAAAGTCGTTGGATCAAGTGGCAACCGAATGCGACATCATCTTCACGTCTCTGGCCAACGATGAGGCCGTGAAGAGCGTCTACCAGCAGTTCGCGGTAGCGCTCAAGGTAGGTTAATAACGGATCGCGAGACATTTCCCAGGCTCAATATACACTCTAGAATGCGCCACCGCAGAGAAACAAGATTTTTGTCGAGTCAAGCACGGTGGGACTTTGTTGGGCGTTATTACTTTTCTAATACAGCCGCAGACCTTCCCAACCCTCATGGGGGAGCTCGAAACCTTGATTTTATCCGCTGGACATTGCAAAATAATAACGTGTCCAGTATTCGGAACGCCTCCGGTAGCTGAAGCCTCTCAGCTACTCATAGTCATGTCCGGGGACCACCAGTCAGTAGAATCAAATAGAAGTGGTGCGGATCATCGAACTGCAACACAGGTCCAAAAAGGAGGTGGCCTCCATGCTCGTGCCAGCCGTGGGCAGGAAGGTGATTGATCTCGGCGAAAGCCTCGAGAAAGGCGAGAGTCGTATACTTATTTCTGTATGGCACACTCACGAACATTTCAGCCCCTACATTTAAGCTCATTGGCAACTCGATGATTCTTGGTACCCTCGAGATCCTCGCAGAGTCGTATACCCTCGCCGAAAAGGCGGGCATTGCGGCGTCGAACGTCCACAGTTTCGTGCAAGGTATTCCCAAGTCTTACCTACGTCTCAACCGTCATGATTGTCTTTCATTCTTCTTCAGATATGTTCCCAGCGCCTGGGTACGCTTCGCACCAGCCACGATTCCTACATCTGATTTTCTCATCCCAGAATGATTCGTTACTCGGAGCGGATATCGCAAGACGACTTTGATGCCTCAGCCGGCTTTTCGATCGATGGCGGGATCAAGGACGCATCGCACGTCCTCAGTTTCAACTTTTGTGCTCGCTCTAATTTGCTCGCAGACACATACGCCGCCTGACTGCAATGCACAACTCGCCCATGCCGTGCACCGACATCGCCCACCAGCATCTCATTACCGCGCGCGCGATTCACAGGAGCAAGGTTCAATCAGGGAAAGAGACAGCCAATGTGCTCGACTGGAGCAGTCTCGTGACAGCCGCGCGCGCGGCTGCCGGCGTGGATGTTTTTGCTAGCGCAAGGGTGCGTATCCTGATTTTTGTGTCTCTTGCAATGCAGCAGCTGAAGCAATGGAGTACAGGCCGTTTAAGTGTCATATCTCGAATGAATTTTAGTGAGCGAGGGAATGGCACATTAGGTATTGTTTTAAAGCGGAACCAGCCCCACCTTTTGAGAATAAGGACTTCCAATTGAACCAACCAACCACGTGAGATACAAATAAAGAAAATTGCCTCTGTCTTCTGCCATCATCCTCTGAATCATGCGCTTGGTAAGTTTCACATGCATCCTTAGCCAAGAGATATCTGGATACGTAGTCAAGTAAGCTGCTGTTTCCTTAGTCTGGTTCCCCCTGGTATCGCACAGGGCGGGCGAAGGCGTGGTACAGTCATTTCAGAAAGACACTCTGTACGCCGTGCTGGCAATACACCGCGCCTCCCAGTCGCACAACGGCTTAGGGCCTGAACGGGTGGCACGGAACGGTTACGGTTGCCAGCCCTGTTCGACTCGCCCGGCGCAGCCTACGATGGCGGGTTCGCGCAGTACGTCCTTGTGCAGCCCGATCAACTCGTACCTGTCGTGGGTCAAGCTAAAATATGAACTTGAGGGCATTCCTTACGTCCATCGTCCGTCTTAGCATGCAGGGGTTACCGACAACTCCGGTAAAGCGCTGTGGAATTCTTGTCGGTAATTTGGAAATTTCTGATGTTCTTCCTCCGCACATTCATATTGACATTCCTTTGATATTATCTAACAGAACCGATATATTGACGACGAACAGGTAGGTAGCCTAACCCCAACCCCTTGGTTACGTTCTGGCATATCCTCAGCTGCTCAGGCTTTCCACTTTCGGTATTTTCCGCCAACACTCATTGACTGGTGCCTTTTCCTAATGTGCAAAGATATTACACGATACTCAAAAATGAGCGTGTCATACTGGATGTGTCTTATTTCTGCTCTTCGAACTACTTACTCGAATTTCTTTCGCTGCAACCCGAGAGGCACACGGCCAGTTCTCCTTTTTCCAGCGGGCAAGCGGGTCACAGATCCATCCGCAAATTCACGTTCTTGTCCACTCTACACAGCCGGGTATGGAGTCTATCTATTTGGAGGCCGTCACGCGAATACCATTCTCCCCAACTTGCTTTCAGGTTCTCGTCCTGATCAAAACTTCATTTCCCGCTCGGCCTGGAGCGTGTTTGAATTTGTAATTGTTTTCATTTTTTTGGTTTCGGCTGTCTTCTGCTGCTGTTTTCATGGCAACCACTCGCGCAGACCGATCTACAAAGTCTCATTTCTATTTGGGAGCCTTTATTCTATCTCAAGCGTTTCACAACTTGAATGTACGCGCTTCATCCAGTGTGTCTATTCAAATATCCCAAACATCCCTCTCCATTGGACGTTAAATATCGACGCGACGTGTCCCAGCCGTGCGCGCACAATGATTGCAGAACATTTATTCAAGTTATTTCGTCGTCCGTGAGTCTACCTTTCTGCCGGAAGAGCGGGCCGCGCAGTGAACTTGATCCGGACGGGCTGTAGATCAGATGCCAAGGATCCAAATCGGGCGGAGTTGATGGTACGAGTTGAGCAGAGATAAGTGAGTTTGAAAAGACCTATGTTGGAAAAATTGTGTTGCCTGCAATCGTGAATCAAGTTGCAAGTTGTCCTACTGAAGATTGCAAATTTCTCCAGGAACAACCGACTTTAAGTAAACCCATAATTCCCATGCTCAAGTACAAGCTCATCTTGTTTGTGGGCTCGTCTCGAACAGCTTGAACTCTGTCGAAATTTCCGCAACCACTCCCGAAGGTACCGGGTAATTAAGTGTCCATGATAGTAATTCTTCTTCAAGTCTTCGGCACGAGTAGCTGGACCGAAGTCACCGTTCTACAGATTCACAATCAATCACTACCCTAGCATCCTCATCTTTACCAACATAAATTTTGCCCCGCTGTTTGGAAGGAACATCTCCTCGGGGCCTCGCTCGCACACGCCGCGACCACAAATCTATGATGCTGTCAATAGAGTCGGCACCCACGCGCGACAGTTCCCTGGTGTTGACATGTGAAAGTTTGTACTGCCTCGCTCACTATATATGGGTCATCGCCTCCTTCTTCCCCTTCTTCTTCCCTCTGCAGCTCCCTCCCAACCTGAATGCCTGCAGAACGCCAGTTAGCCCACCCCCAGAACCAACGGTCGTCACACAACGGTCAACTACATCTGCGGTGCGTTGCCTGAACACGTTCTGCCCTGCGTTTATCACTGATTATCTTTCAGGAGGTAGAGGCGGCCCTGGTGGAGATGGCCGGTGGAGTGGTACAGGCGGAGCGGGCGGCCCGGGCATGGGTCCGAGGTTGACCTTTGATATCTTGGCTGGAAGCTTCACGATGCAGAATCTGCAGCGGGACGGTGAGAGAGGCATGTCGCCCACTGTGCTAAAAACAATCGCGCACACTGAAAAGAGCCATAGGGATCGATATTCTGCACCGTGCCGTATCCTTGGAGGGAATTCACGACTCCGCGGAGAGCTTCCCACAGCCGAAATGCCATCCAGAAACGCGCGCACGGATGCTGAAGGATCTGCGTGACTGGGCACTGGAGCAGAATGCGCAACACAGTATTCTGTGGCTGCATGGCCCCGCAGGCGCAGGGAAATCCGCTATAATGCAGTCCCTCTGTGGTGAGCTGGAGGCTGCGAGCAGACTGGGAGGTTCCTTCTTTTTTAAACGCGGCCACGCTACACGCAGCAACGCAAAAACGCTGTTCGCGACAATAGCTTATCAACTCGCGCTCGCCGTTCCCTGGTTGCGCATTGCGATTTCTCAAATCGTGGAGAATGATCCATCCATCGTTGTGCGATCTATCGCGACTCAAATGAGGACACTCATCTGTGGCCCTTGTTGCGCGCACGGCACTCACGAGCCTGTAACAATCCTCATCGACGGTCTTGATGAATGTGATGGGCAAAATATTCAAATCGAAATCTTGCGCGCTATTCGCGAATCGCTGTCCAAACACCCAATCCCCTTCCGGTTTATTATTGCCAGTCGGCCAGAACCACACATCTGCGAGATGTTCAACTCGCCGCTCTATGCTGGCAACTATCTCGGGTTCAATGTGGAGCAGTCGTTTGAAGACGTTCGCAAATATCTCCGCGATGAGTTCATGCGCATATATCGCGAACACTGCACCATGGCTGGGATCCCAACACCGTGGCCTTCGCGCGGTGTACTGCAGCAATTGGTTCGGAAGTCTTCCGGTCATTTCATCTACGCAGCTACCATAATTAAATTCATCGACGACAAAAACTATCGGCCAACCCAACGGCTAGCAATTGTTCTAGACGGCGGCCTAGGATCAGAGTCGGCGTTTGATGCTCTTGACCAGCTCTACGTGACAATTCTCAACTCGGGTGCAAGGAGGGCAGAACTTGTACCCATTCTGTGTGCTATCGCGAACTTTGACCTGAGGGTCACCGAAATTGATCAGCTCCTTGGGCTTGCAGACGGCGAAGCACATTTACTATTGCGTGGGTTACATTCCGTGCTCCAGATACCATCACAGGATAATAACTGGAGCTTCATATCCTCCCACCATGCATCATTCGTGGATTTCCTCAATAATCCCAGTCGGTCTCAAAATTTCTACGTCGGCAGTTTGGATCACCAGATGTATCTGGCCCAGAGGTTTCTTCAACTTTGCGCAAGTCAAAGATATCGGCCATCGTTGACCATGTTGCCTCCGCCACGGTATGTCCAACTTATTTCAAACATTATACATCTCACCAACTTCGGAAGGTGCGCCGAGAGACACTTAATCCCATTCCTCACCTCGTTGCCTCCGTCTGCTCAACTGTGCCCGCTCATTGCGCGCATTGAGCCTGATCACATTTTTGCCCACAACTACGGTGACAATTTTGAAATGATGCGGTCTTGGCTCAACGTTAGTTTCGACACCTTTCATGACACTCCTTCTGAGACCCATTCAGAGAATCCCCTCTGTGCCGCAGGACTTGATCAAACTGTGGGAGGACTATGCATATATGGCCTCAATAAAGCACGACACCTGGTTGGTCAAGAAGATCGACTCGCCTAGTGCGGAACTTTGCCAAGTTCTCGTGGCATTGAAGCTTCTCCACTTCCGCCTCCCGACTGTCTGCCATGCATTGGACATCTCATGGACCGAGCTCAGAGCCATCATTTGTAGTCTTCGGCCAGATATCGCACCCAATGAGCAAGTGTTGTGTGGCTCAGCCGAGCACGTCATACAAAGGTTGATTCCATCTGAAACTCAGCGATGGACATGGCGGGATATTGCGTTGAAGTCTATTCGCAGAATTGTCAAACGCTATGTTGACGGTGATGGAAAGGACAACCAAGACGAGTGGTTCCTACTGTCATCCAAACTGCAGAATTGGGTTGACCTTTGGACAGGTACCATCTCGCGGTATTGCTCAGGCATTGCCCTCCGTGTGATATATTGTATCGCGAGTTTCGATGCATCCCAAATCCTGTGATAAAGTCTTGCCGACCAGGCTGGCAGTTGGCGGTCACCAAAAAACGAATTTCCCAGTGGCTTGAGGTGAGAACCCAAAGTATTTTAAACGAGATCTAACACGCACTTTTGTTTCTGTTGCTATAAACAGTCGTTTGGCGACATGACGCTGGAACCCGTCCAATTTTGGAAGCAAGAGATACTCCCTTACACCGACCGATGGGAACAGTAGAGCTGGTCCTAGGGCGTGGGTGGGCCGAGGTGGAAGAGGCGTGAAGATGAACACTAACAAACCAAATGCTGAATTTGCCTACAAAATCCTTTGCATTTCCTCCGCATCGTCGTTAATTCGTGGGCCAAGTCACTCGTCAAGGGAGATCGAGATAAGTGAGTGGATGTATTATTGAAAAGAAACACCCAACCGACGCGGATAGTGTGCAATGGACACTTCAAAGCAGTGAAACAACACTCGTTTACAACCGGGATTGCCTACAAGATGCTTCCCCCCTGCGCACGCTTCGAGTGAAGAGCAGAAAAATAGGTCGAGGACACAATCCCAAGCTCGGAACTAATGCGTCACAGTCGGACTTGTGTCTGAATCAAAATTGGGGGAAGGCATTGAGGCAATTAATGGAGAGCCTGATCAATGATTGAATTTAAGGGACGAACACGAACAGGAATTCTGTGGATGAGTTGCACCACTATGCGAGGGCGCGATCAGAGCATGTTGGTTTTGAATTCGTTTCTCGTGTGCGTACAGCGGCTTCGAATTTCCGAGCTGCAGAGGGGTGTGTGTAGGGATGTGGTATTCGAGGAAACGAGGTGAGTTTCCGCGTTAAGCTACATGCAATGAGCACGGGTACGCACGCGTTGAAAAAAAGCAGGATGTTGTACTTAGCGTAGAGATATGAGCATCTGGCGGATTGTGCTATTTGAGAGAGGAGAGGTTGAATTCGATCGTACGTACGAAGTCGATAAGGAAGGGTAAGCTCCGCGAGGAGATAAGTACATACCCTAGCGGCGCGGCGCACCTGGGCTCTGTATTCCACCCTTGGAAACAAAGGACGGATTAGGGAATGAAGAGGGAAGGAACGTACATCACGAGGAAGACCCCACGCGTGGTTTAGTTTCCTGAGCCGATGGCATGAACCTCGCACGTTGAATGTCGAACGACGGGAGCAGGAAGGCTCATGATGGTGAGTATATCGCGGCTAGTGAACAGAATGAAGCGCTTTGGCAGGCAGCGTTTCGACAGAGTGAGCGAGCGTGAAGCTTTGGTTACTTTTTTGGGCGAACCAAAACACAAAAGTGAATGACACGTGAATTTTTGAGATATTGCGCTACTGATGTGAGATTGCCGTGACCGGCGCGACCTGGGCGGGACGAGGTGCGGGGAACAGAAGCAACAGATTCGATGGAAGAAGTTTATGCATAATGTTAGAATATTCGGCCGCCAGTGTCAGGCTGCAGCGACGGAGATGCCTGAAACGACTTTAGGAGAAACAGTATCGCCAAGCTGAGCTGTGATTCGGGAATAGCGATAAGTATTCATGCTAGTGTTCGACTGCGTTTTTCCATGGGCACATAGACTTAAGCGAGAGAGAACCAGGGCAGCAAACCGACTGGGAGCGAGCCGCGCGAATCCAATGCCATGCATGCAGCGCGGGCCAAACTACAGACCTCGAATCTGCGGAGTCCTGCGCTGGGGCTGCATCTAGTAGTGTGATGTCTGCATTCCCATTTACGCCGAGGAGACGTAGTATGTACGATCAGGATGAGTGCGCGTCCGACGGAGCGAGAATCGAGATGGAGGTTAGGAGCAAGAGGGAGTGGCGATGCGTGACTTATGACAGATCCGCTGATGTCGGGCGTCATTGGCGCTTGCTCCGGAAGGACCCCGGTTTATGCCTTCCAAGGCTAGCCCCCAACTTACCCAGATTGGCCCAAATTTGTCCGGACAGATTTCGTCACGAGAGGTCAGTTTTTGTCCGGACAGGACCTAGCCGAGCGGCCCAAAACGGGTAATTTTTTGTTCCCACGGCCCTAAAAACCCTAAAAAAATTCTTCGCGGACCAATTGACCCGTGATTTGGTGCTCGCCCGTCGTTTTGAGGGCATTCTTGTCTAGAAAAGTGCATTTGACCCCAAAATCCACCCTAGGATGGACCTAAATCGAGCTTGAAGCTCGACATTTTGTCCGGACAGGACCTAGCTGTTTGGTCCAAAATGCCCCAAATTTGTCCGACATGGGGGCTAGGGTCCGAAGGCATAATCCGGGGTCCTGCTCCGGACCACTCGCTCTCCCTCCAGCAAGTCTCCAACCAATCGTTCCATTTCAACCATGGAACATCTCTATCGTTGGAGCAGGTGATAGGGCTGACGTCGTCATTCATGCGCACTAGCAGGCTGGCTCGTTGCTCGCGCGGCTGATCGGCCTCCCTCCGCGCTCGCCAAGCCGAATCGACGGAAATCTGGATCGCTCACTGACTTGCTGGCGGAATCGCACTCGGGACGATGTACTAGCTGGTGTGTGTTTGTTCCATTGACGACAGGAGCCGCCTGTGTACGATCTGTCGATTCCTGCCGTCTGAATTCTTTTGATTCGTGTGCGTCATCGCACCGGCATCTCACGCAGTTCTCGCGCTCCCCGCCGCCGCCTCCCCAGGACGATCTTTTATATGGTCCTTTCCACGTCACGCCGAGTTGTGAGCAAAGTTATATGGTACCCACGACGGCGCGGAAATAGATTAGGGGTGATAATGATGGATATTGATGTTTCAGTGCGCTCCATCCGCGTCGTGCGTACTACTGGACACGGCGTACGATCCTCCCACATTGCGTTCTTCTGTGAATTATCTTGGACGTGTACTCGCCGCACTCATGCTCGAGGGATCCCCCTTTACCCCAAAGTTTCAATTTCTTCCCGTGCGTTTCTTGCTCACCTCTCCTTTTTGCCCTCCCCTTATCATTTTTTTTTTCTCTTTTGCATCCCTTCTAGCATAAAATCAATCTTGAAGTAAAACGCCCAGGCTGCGCCGTGCACAAATAGCCCTTCCCTTCCACTTATCCAGCATAATGACTGTTTGCCTCGTTCGGCGCCGGGTTAGGAGCGATACATTGCACGCGTGTGTACGACATCTCATTCGGTGCGTTTATCGATTTATTCGGTATCTGGATCAATAACAGGCAATTCCACCCTGCTCCTCACTTGTGGTTTCCTCGGCCGCCTTATACTTTCGCGCTCCCGGTTGCATTATTTGAGTTTGCGCTCGAACTTTGGACTTTTTTCCCTCGAATCCCGACCCCCCAGAATGTGACCTGGATAGCGTGTGGTTCGAGTGTACTTTCGAGGCCCTCCGCCTCCATGTTTATCCGTACCTTGGTGAGTTTTCTCTTGGCCCCGGTAGTCTCGCCGCGCTGGTCTATCTCCATAATGTTATTGACCACCTACCCCGAGGCGGTCTTATGCGCGGTCCGTAAACGTACGCACTGCTTGCATCCCGTTCTTACACCGAAAACGCGGTGGCGCAGCACACAGCCCCTGGGTACGAAATGCTGGTGTCTAAGTATGTCGATGTCCTGTGATTTTTTGTCCATCTCCAACACTATGCTGGTATATGTAGACCTGATTTCTGGTTTACCTAAATGCTAATTTATTCCGAATCTTTTCTCGGGTTCCACTCGTGGTTTTATTCTTCTCTTTAATGAAGGATCATCTTTCCATGTGCAAAAGTTTGTTATCGCTATCGTGGCCGGACCCGCTGCATCCTCGCTCAGTGTGGCCGTTACGCTAATTCTTCCTTGCACAGCTCGCTTGATCTCGACGTCGTTCAATGCGGGCTCACTCGCCAAATTTGACTGATCAGTTTGGGCTGCGGTCCGCGGCTTCAGCTGAGTCGGCACTCGCCGGCAGAGTGCGTTTCCTCCGTGACGGCTTCTGCACTGTGTGTTCTTGGGAACCGAGGAACCCTTCTGGAGCCATGCGTTCTCGCGCGGGCGCAAGTCGATCTGTCCTTCCATGAAGTAACATCCGAACGAAAGTACTAAGACAGAAGGGATGTCTCAAGCGGAGCGAAACGCAAGCAAAAAGTACATGGGGACCGAGGGTGAGGAAACTTGAATCAAACCAGAAGTCATCTCCTCCGGTCCATTGCCTGGAATCCAATTGAGTTGTGCTCAGTACTTACACCCTAGGTGGATTTCACCAGATATCACCCTCTGAAATTTGAGGTATCTTCCAGGTAATAGCGTGAAAGATGTTCAAGATAGCTACCACAGGCGATATCTTGAAATAGTTTTGAGGATAGCAGGGGATAGTTTAGCATATTCTTGAGCTATCTACCATGCGGATATCTTGGCTGCCCGTGCATTGGACATTGGTTGATAATTGTGGATACTCAATGGTATTTCCTGGAATCACAGCTAACGCTATCGACCCTAGCGAATATTTTGCAGAAAACACAGAGAGTGCCCGTTTCCTGCCACGCTATGCGACGGCCCGCTCCCCAAAAATTCACGCCCTGCAAGTGAAAAAGATCATATATCAAAAATATCATAACTACGCGTGACAACAAGGTTCAACCTTTGTGACGTCCGACTCTTCCACACCTCGTTCCAAAACAGCCGAGGGTTACGTATTCCTCGCTACGAAAATCATAAATTCACCCTAGATGTGGCTTCCTTTCCCGTTCGATCATGGAATGACCAAGTCTTGGTTATGATCACCGGGGAAGAAAGTAGACGCAGCGCCCATCACCCGTGACGTAATGGTTCGGCCTTGTCATCTATGGGTGGAGCCGGTACAACATCGCTGTCCCGGCGGTACCGCGGGGGGAGTTCAACCACCTCCTCAGCATTCGTGATTACTGTGACAGGTGCACGCCCAGCGTCGTGGTGGAGGACATATGCGCGACTTGGTGGTGGAACCGGTGCAAACTGCGACGGTGAGCGGACAGTTGGGGTAACTTGTGGAGATGACCGGAGAGGTGGTGACAGAGTTTGCGGAGAGCGAACGCTTGGCGAGATTATTTGAGATGTACGACGGTCCGAGAGCGTGGAAATCGCAGTCGGTTGCGAGTACCTTCTCGTTTGTCGCGTATTAATGGACTTGAATGAATCGGTCTGCGCCGTGGTTGGCTCAAGGCTCTGTCTATAGTCAAATGCTTCAATCTTGGGGTGCTCCAGGCACTTGCGATTGCGGTAGCGGGAATACAACAAGGTCGCAAGGGCCGCAAGGATCCCGGCCGCAATTGCACCACCGAAACCCGCACCAACCGCGATACGATGCGCCTTCAAGGATGGGCTGTAGGAAGATATCAGAGCTGCGTCACAGACCAGGTGGACCTAGCTGACATTGTTCCAGGAGCCACTGCGGAGGTTACGTCGCGTCAGATCGTGGATGTAGGCTGGAAAACGAAAGAAGGGGAAAGAAAAACTCACAGCAATCACTCGGACCAAGGCCTCCTGCATGTAGTGGGCCGTTAGACCACAATTGGCCGTCCGCACTGGCCAATGACAGGAAAAATGGAAATGACCACGACTGGGAAATTCAATGGCGGTGTAAACGTAAAAGAAACCCCATACCAGAGACACTGTCCAATCTATTGTCTCCATTGAATTGGATGTGATATTGTATGGCGGATGCAGCGCCGGAGCAACCTGCGGAACAGATATCAGGCGCCATTCCACACCCGTACTCAACATAATTATACAGTGAGGGTGAATGGAGGCTGTCCGGACTTGGGAGTCACAAAGAGGTCGGTGCACTGATGAAGAGGCTTAGGAACCAAATTTGCAAATCCAGCAACAGACTCACCTGGTCAATGAATCCATATTGGGACATCGGCCCCCCTGGCACCGTGGCCTCGACGTCCAACAGGGTCGGAAACGTGATGTTCTGGCAGCTATGAGGAGTAATCAAGAGTCATTCCAGGTAGATGAGGTTTAGCATACGTCGGGTTGGCCACGGTCGAATTTTGTATGACTGTATACATCGCCTGGCATCCGCCAGGAACTCCATTGCTATCCCACTACGTAGATTTGAGTCCAGGTTCAATTGAGGAGCAGGGAGCCCACCATGCAAATTTGATACTTGGCGATACAGTTAGTAAGCAGAACAAGAGAAACGAATCAATGAGCGCACCTGGGTCCCGGGCGCAAATGGCACCACCCAATCCTGTCAGAGAATCAATCACAGATTGCGGTTGAGAGGAGTTTGCATACGAATGATTGGCCAGACCCCATCGCAATAGTGAACGGCGTGATAAATGTGCTGGTAGTTCTCATTTGATGTGATACCCAAATGATGGAATGTGAATGTACGAGGTATAGACGACCATAGAATATGGCGCCACCGGATTAGGTCTACAAGGAATGAGGACGAGCTTCGAAAGCAGATACTTATGCATACCCGATTGCTCCCTCTAATTTCCCACTTTCGATTGGCAATTCACAGACGCAAATTGAACAACTTACGTCGACTCCACTTGATGTGAATCGTTTCACACTGCTCTGAAAAAATTCTGTGAGCTGCTGCCAAAGAAGTCGACTGAGAAACGGACCTGTTATTGGAATGGGTACAGGTTGCGTCGCAATGTTATAATCAAACAAAAAGCCCTGGAGAGGTGTTCTTAGAGGACTGAATACGAGTTGATCAAGATAGCGTACCTGCTGCAAAAATGGGACATATTCGGTGCAGCCAGTCGCCACCAGGCTGCCCAGAATCAGGAGAAGGTCTAGCCACATGGGAATGAACGCAGAACGCCCCATCGCACAATAGGAGCGAGTACAGAAAAAAAAGAAATGTAGATGAAAAGAGGGAAGGGCCGGTGGATTGGACGCACAAAGCCTTGGTTTTCTTCAGCTCGTCTTGATGCTGTCACAATATGTGGATCAAGTGGTGAGCGAACTGATCGAAGATTTGTTTATCAAGTGTGGCTTGGCAGGGGTACTATCAGATGTAATCTTCCCGGAATGGTACCCATTGAATGCAGATCCCATAAAATAAACAATTTTGGAATCGGCAGTGGGCTTTGCTTGGCGGGCTTTGGTTTCACTTTCCTCAAGCCAAAGCCCAAGCCAGCGGAGGGGCTTGGCTTGGCCTGGGCTTGGGAAGTACAGTACGGCATTGGCAGCTTCAGGAACTAAAGAACAATCGTAAGGCTATATTTCACAAGAGCGCGGCAGGCCGCTTCGCAGCCCACTTCGTCCCAAGAAGTTGAAACTCGGTCCCGATCTCAGAGATAATGGTGGGCGCTAAGGTTGGCGCTAAATGGCGGCAAAATGTCGGAAGCGGAATTGGAGTGCTGATAGCGGAGTTCGAAAAGGCTTCAGACGACAGGCTGAATTTTATAAAGAGAGAGATACATGAAGTGCATAAAATAACATTCCCTTACTCAAAGTATGCAGATGAGAGTGCTGAAAGCCCCGAGAACTCTTTCGGGACACCGTTTTCAAATTCCGACATTGCTCCGGTGATGTGATGGGCGGTGAACTACAGACGGAAACCAACCCGAAGAGTCGGCAAAGACAGGCGGAGTTGATTTTCGAGGTTGAAGCATTATTCGACTTCAACTGACTGGTACAGAATGGACCTATCCCTTTGTATTCTGAAGGCAGGGCTCAAGCCCTGGGCTTTGGCATCAGACACCTCAAGCCAAAGCCAAAGCCTGCGTGAAGCCACATTTGGTTTGGCTTGGCTTCCCGGCTTGGTGGCTTCCGGCCCCCAGGCTTGGTGGCTTCAAGCCAAGCCAAGCAGATCACTAATCGGCAGAACAGCTCGGATGCAGACACTGGCAGATGTGTTGCCGCAGCAGAGCTAGTGATAGATGCAATCCACCAGAAATGGAACCCATTGAATGATAACGGAAACAGGTGTGATGCATTCAGACTTACCGAAGAAGAACAGAAGTAGACCCGGAATAGTCGTTATTTCGGACGGGCGATAAACGCTCTAGGTCAATATAATCCCAACAACTGTCTTTGTGAAGTTAAAACGATGGTACTGGGTGAGGCTACAGATTCACATTCGGACATGCTTCTGCATCAGCTGCCTCGACGCTGGGCACACGGAGTGAATGTAAGGTCTTTGCTGTGGATACTCGCAGTTCCAGGCGTTGATGAAGCTGAGGCTGGCCTCTCCATTCGACTGGCAGAATCGACGAGTCTTTACTTGTGTGGACTGTATTAAGTCGTTTGCGAGGGACGGCGAGAGCATTCGAGGTGGATAAGGGAGGGAAACGAAGACAGAGAGGCCCGGCTTTCCGTCCCGAATCTATTTCAAGTTGATAGATCATTGTTGGATTCAGACAACGATCTCTTCAGCACGACGACCATCAGGTCCGTGATATCAGCGGGGCCCACAATCCACAGTCTGTCGAATAGAACGAGAGTTCCGATGGATTCTGGAGAGAAAGAACAACGCGGGAGGAAATCAGAAGGCTGGATGGTACGATAGTACACTGCTCGAGGTTGATGAGTTTCCATTCAGTCCGAGGCAGTGCAGCGTGCGAAGGAGCAAATCGCTCCGTGAATCTTCTGAGCAGAAATCCTTAGTACGAGGAAAACCCCGATTGAGTCGGGAGGATTCGATGAAGTCCCATTCCAGACTCCAAATGCCTGGGATAGAGAATCAGAGTGCGTTTCGGTCCAGGTGATCAATGAAGCCGAATAATGGTGCAGCCAGGAAAAGAGCTATGCAGGTGGAATCCCGACTCACAGTGATTGATTGCCGTTCAATCCAGACTGTCCAGTGCGCCGCATGGAAAAAGACGACAAATACGGCGGCTGTCGGAAAAAAGCTGTTTGGGTTATAACGGATTGAGCAGGCTTAGCAGCTGACAGTGGATTATGATCCATTATAAGCCACACAGCCTGCAGCTTATCGTGGCTTACAAGCTATTCCAAGTCATTGCGATGCACGTAACCTCGTTACAAACTTGGATTGGATTGGAGTGGGTTGTAACAAGGCGATAACATATTGTGTCTGTCGCATGAAATGATCATTCAGTCAGTATTAAGAAACATGTTCCGGTCAACACAATCTATGATGTAGAATATTTCGTTAGCTTTGATCTTCTCGTTCTCTGTCTTCTAAAATCATCTGCCTTCGAATATTTCTGAGTCCCCATATTGAATTATACAACGTGGCTATACCATTGTTGGAAAGAAGCCCGCACCATTGTCCAAGTTGAAACTCCGCCATCATCTGGCTTGGCTCAAAAGGACAATCGCGAATAACTGTTCCCATCATTTCGCTTCTTTTCCTCTTCCTTCATCTTCTCCGCTTCACTCAATTCCTTCGGCGTTATGTACTTCAAGCGCTCAATGCCCATCCCTGGCTCTCGACTTTTGCAATCTTTAACACTCCTAACCCTCCTTTCCTCTGAGTTGGCCCAAGAACCGACTCGAACCCTTCAATGCCACCGTGTCAATATCCGTCAAGTGACGTGTCGCTGCTCTCGATGCCCTCAATGTTCCCATGCCACTAGTTCAAGCAACCACAGAGGTGTCCTTTCAAGATATCTGCAACATGCATTCCACGGAAGCTGCGGCCTTCAATCCCTCAAATGCCTCAACGTCGACATCCCCAATTTCCCAGGCTTTGCACCAATTGGTCTTCCCCTACTCTTTTCGGCTCTTCCCCCTCGGATCGCAGTCAATTCCCGCTCTCTTTGCCTACAGTTCAACTTCCACCATAGTTTTTTGCTTTCTTGTGTGCTTGCTGGTGGCAACACCGCATCGGAATGGGTTTTAGTACTAGTTTCATATCTTGGATCCGGAATCAATGACAATGAAGTTTTTATTTACATTATTTTGTATTTGCCGCCTGAGTTGCATTCCCGAGGCAAGGAGTCTTATGGTTTCGCTATCGTAGCGGCTTAGAAGCCATCTCAATGCTGTATTCCATCAAAAGTACTTGTAAGTCACGTCATGGCTTATGATGGCTTACAACGGCTTATATTATCTTTTATCTTCCGTTGCAAGCCATGTCAAGGCTCATGGGATTTTGGTGGGTGATGCGGCCTTGTAAGTCGCTGTGATCCATCTGGGATTTTTCCGACAGCCGTGACTTACAATAGGTAGGTAGATGCAAAGAAGCTCAAGCGCGAGAAGGCAGTAACAGCCCAAACGGGAGTTCGTGATGCGTGAGATGCTGTGCACGGAGAGCCCTCAGATATCGACCAGCTTGGAATGATTAACATGCATCCATTGAGCATGCAGTTACTTGAATCCCAAAGAACAGCGTGCGAGAATTCGGACATATCCTACGCAAACTGTTGACCCATTCGAGCTACACAGTGCGAAGCGTCAAGGAGGACGGCGGTGACGGACAGAAAATGGCATGATGGCGTTCGAGTCGGCGGATCCGAAGATGATTTGAGTTTTCGTTGGATTTCAAAGCGTGCCTTTTGCGTTGGGGAGGGCTTGAGCGAGGCCTGAGACGTGTCTTTGAAGAAACCAAAGTTAAAGAGCAGAGCTGATCCAATCTGTCCGCGGACTCTAAGGTATTTCCTGAATGTATTTGGAACCAGAAGCGATGCTGGCCCTCGTACGATAATTCCCAGTGGAGTCCAAGCCGCGCGAGCTGGGAGTTGGGAGCAAGAGCGAAATGTGGCTGTGCGAGATGCGTGACAGATCCGCTGATGTCGGGCGTCACGCGCTTCGCCGCTTGTTCCTGACCACCACAACCGACACTCCGACCGGCAACATCTCGCGCTCTCCGTCTAACGAGTCGTCGAAAGAGGCGCTTTCGAGGAATGACGTCGTGATTCATCCGCACTTGCAGGCTGCTCTGGTCCATTACTCCAGAAGCACGTCATCTACGCATCGTCTCGTCTCGTCCATTCGTCTTGACATGGTGTTGCAGGGCTGGGTCCCTACGTCCCCCGGCGCTGTGCCATCACTGTTGCTTGCTCGTTGGTCATTGGTTAGCTGGCACGCTGGGGTCGAAGTGCTCGTGCGTACGCGCTACTCTGTCTCCCGCCCCGCCTCCCGCCGTTCTTTCCTGCTTTCATCGCCGCCGCCGCCGTGGATGTCGCCGCCGACGAATACATCAAGAGCGTCCAGCCCCCGATTGCCGTGGACATCAAACTGAGCTCTCATGATGCGCACGTGTTCGCAGCGGCGCTCGCCGCCTCCTCCATCGACGAGGACCACGAGTGCCTTCTTGCGCGGCCGCCCCGCCATCGTCCACAACCTTTTCACCGCTCCGCTCGAGGGGGTCAAGGCAACGACGCAGCCGTCACCCGGCTCCTGGTGTGCTGTAATGGGGAACCACAGCAGGGCACACAAGTGGCGACGCACCCCTAGCGTAGCGAACTCTATGATGGTATCTATCGCGCCGCCTGATGGAAGTCATTTTGAATGCTGGCCAGATCCCATCGAACTTTCATGTGCGGTCCCTTATACCCTGGTTTCTGCCGCGCTCTCTTCCTTGGTCCTGGACGAGTACACCTATGTTCACGCCATTCTTATTTTATTCAAGCAACCCCGGTTTGCAGTAATTTTGGAACGTCGGTCCATTACTCATTTCCCAATTCAAACAGACCGACGAACCTCTGCCTTTCCCTTCATCATCTCGTCTTCCTCATCTTCCCTAGCGTCAAGTCTCAAGATGCCATCAACTGTGCGCGCTTTCCTGTATGCCACCAGAGTCTGGTGAAGCAAGACGTTCGTACCTACTGCGGGTGCACCATTTCTGCTTATAGCTCTCATTCTTAATTGTCGTGCTTTCCAGCAGTGCTCCCCCGTAGGTCGCAATTCCTATTCATCGTCCTAAACAAGCGGCTTTCATATTGATAAACGAACAAGTCAATTTGGACTTTCATTTCATCGTCAGCTACTGAAAGGTCTGCTGCACTGCCGCCGCCTCGTTTTCTTTCCTGTACGGCCTCGATTCTAGGTTGCCGTGATACGCGTTTGATTGGGTTCATCTTTGACTTTTTGCTGTCTTTTCATTTTCTGCGGTTAGCCCGTCTCGCAGACTGATTTTCAAACCTTGATTCCTCTTTGCGAACTTTCATTTTATTTCGAGCGTTTCGTGAGTTAGATGTATATACTTAGGTATGGCGCTGGTGCATGCGCCTATTCAATCTCCTGAGTAGCTCTGGGCCTCGGCATTGAATATGCCCACTAACTTTAGGTAGTGGGTCCTGTAGCGCCCTATCAAAACTTTTTGGCTGTAATGATATTATTGATCACAATCATTGATTCCCTGATGATGCTTTCCTTTTACGAGTACTTAGGTAATCGTTCTCTAATCTTTGTACATACACAAAATTTCGACCTCAAATTTTACGGTCGCATTTGAACGTGTAACAGAATTTAGTGGCTGTGCAATATTTTCATTAGATTATTGGCTGTGTTCAATTCAAATCTAATGTATATTAAAATTGGAGACTACCTTGGATCTAACGGAAATAGTGGCTGTGTTTTTGGAGATGCAGACGTCGTGTGTTCGAACCTCGCTCATGTATTTTTTTGGTCTCGATATTTCTTTCGCTTCATTGCGCTTTTTTGTCCCCTCCGGTTCCCTTCCCCAATAATCAAACTGCATTTCACCAGGTCACTGGCGCAAATACTACGCCCCACGCAGCTGTCTCCCTTCATCCCCATTGATTCAGTCCCATCCTCAGCTCTATGGCGCCATCCCACAAGTTCTGACTCCGGACTCCAGATGATACGCCACATACGGTTCTGCTTCCCTTCCATTATCAATTCAGTCTCACCATCAACTCTGCGGCACTATCCCATAGGCGCAGACTTTGGACTCTAAGTCAGTATCTTTCACCATCCCCTTAGCTGCCGTGTCCGACTGCGTGCGACAATTTCAAATGGCCGCGGCGCCGTTTGTTGTTTCACCCTTTTTCAAATTCTCTAATTCTTGAAAAGCACACATAGCTATTGTTTGCCTCCCCTCAATATTCACTTCTCTTAATACCCTGTGTGCACAATGACGGCTTCCTAGCGGGTTTCACCCTTTCCCCTCGCTGGCTTCCATCACCGACTACGCCCGATCACTTCAAATTACTACATCACCGCCTGATCGAGCCTGACATTTTGGTCATTTTCAAATTATTCATTTACCTGACGATTGACGCATCAGTAATATGCCCAGACTGGCAACGCCGGTCAGGTTCACTGGAATCCAGTGTATTTCAGTGAACCCGACCGAGCCCCCAATGAATTACACTGTATACGATCCGGCATCCACTGATGTCCGCCGACATATTTTTGCTATACAAGTGGATTCCGGAGGCTTTTGCAGGAAAATACAGCGATAATCACTGGACTCCAATCTACATCCACCAGATTCCACCAATTATGCGATCCATTCCGCCGACAATTTGATTTGGAGGTCGAAACAATCCGTTGCTCAACAATACCACCGTTGCGAACCAACATGCTAAATTGTTTGTAATACGTATGTCACAGTGAATGCTTCGAATGTCCAGATGTGGTCAGTGAGGAACAGCTTGTTCACTGGCTTCTCTTCCACTTACCTTTTGTGACACTGACAGTGCAGCATCGGGATTCAAGACATACACTCAAAAATTCTTCCAAAATCATAATATGCTACATGTCCCTGAAGCCACTGGGCCACAAGTTGAACTGATCAATGCTGAATGCAGCGACAAGGTTGCAATAGTGAAATTCAGTACTGCGGCACAAGATATCAGTCGCGAGGTGCCTAAGTTGGCATTCCATGTGATTATTAAGTCACCGAAAGGCCCAGAGGGGGCGGGCCACTCGGAATGTTGAACATGTATAAAATCTACTCTGCGCTGCTGTACCAAGAGCGTCGTTAAATTACTGTGGCTGAAAATTCGTAACACAATTATTACCATAATTCCGGTGTCCTCGGGAATGTGCAGTCAATAAAAGGGAGGTCCATAATGACTTCCCAGTACGTTGACTATGCAATTCGCCCGCCTTCTTCTCTTTCTTACCCTTGGCGCAGTCGGTTCTGTTCAGGCAGCTCCAGGGTTGAGTACCAGCCTTAATAAACGATGTGAGTGTGGGATCGTTCCTCGCCGTGGTTATCCGCTTATATATCGAGTGCAGGGTGTGGGTATGAACATACTTGCCCCTGCGACTATGATCGCAAGGATGGATGCGTTCCCCAGTGGGATGAATGTGGTCAACAATGGTACTGGCCACCTCAATGCAAAGGATGCGAACCGTGTCTGGAGCTCTGCATTGACTGTAAGTCGCATCTGCGTTTTATTTACGTCCAGCGATCATGACTCCGACCATTGATTAGTTCTGTGCCCCACGCCACCTTGAATCTTTTGCACAAATAGCTGAATTGATGCTTCTTCCATGGTGGTCAGAGGAGAAAACTCCTTGTACTCTGGATTGTAACTCGAATTGATCATGTTGTAATACTGAACACTATCGCTCACCAAGGTGAGGGGAGTTTTCGACCGAGCTCGCCAAAGGTTGAACGTTGAACGATTCAATTCAAACAAATTTAACCATGAGAATTTTCGTGATACCGGCTTCGAGTCCCTGAGCTGCCTCTTTTCTTGGATGTGCGGAAAAGGCATATTTGTCGCCCGTCCAGAATTGACTTTCGGAGGGGTCGCGTTTATCTCTCATGTGCATACGCCTTTGACGACTGACGGAGACAAGAGAGATCTGCGAGCTTTGAAAGCGCTTGCTGGGGAGAAGGGTATTACGATCATTTCCTTTCACCATGACCGTCGTCCCCGACCGTTGATACCGGCTTATCGAGATTGCGACCTTTCACTCTCTTATCCTGCACGTGTGCGGAACACATGCGACTCAATTTCTTTCCAAATGATCATCCTTAATACGGGTGGGCACAGAGGATCATTGAAGAGAGCGCTACAGTGGGATATTTACCGGGTTCTAGGGGCGATGGGTTGCGCAGTGGAGAATAAGCGCATCGAATTTGAGCTGCAACTGGAGAGGAGAGCGGATCGACCAGGCGACGGTAAGCATGGTGGCTACAAATAACGATCAACTGAACCCTGTGCAGATGACGAGTACATTGACAGCATGGAAGCTGAGCTGGGACGCGATTGAAATAGTTCGACATGTATTACCCTACCTAAGTACTCGTAATTGCCGCGCGGAGCGTCGGCCCATACCCACCAAGTTTGTATGAGATTGCCGCCTTCGGCAAGTCGCCGACCGTTTTCCGGGCATTTTCACGGTAACCTGGTTATCAGCCGAACATGTACGTTCCGTTGTGTTGGGTTTATCGCTGGCTTGGCGTCTCTTTTTCGAGTTGTCGACTTGTCGCTTCCCCTCTGCCTGATCACCTGTCCCAATGAGAGCTGGTCAGTGGTTGCCGCGGCAGCGCCGACCGAGCGAACTTTGGGAGTTTACACAAAAGTATTATTCCAAATTCAGTTACCAAATCCTCAACTGTCAACCTCGCTCCCTGGATAGACTGACTAGACTGGACGGGTGGATGTTGAGTTGTGACCCAAAAAAACATACAGACCAATCGAAGTCAGCTTGCAGTCTGACAAAAATATCTACCTCATATCTACTTGGAAAATAGCTTAGATTGTGAATAATACGAAGAGCAGAAGGAATTAGTGGGCTTTGCCGTGACAGCGGGCTACAGTTAACAGATAGGGCTCATCAATCGAGTCAATTTCTGCTTGTACCAATTTTGATAATCCTCAACATCTTTCGCCGAAGCATGACACGACAGAATCATTTCGGGGCAGTGGAATGGTAATCTCGTTGCCGCCTTGGTTAAATCACTGACCCACGACTTTTTGCCCCTTTCCGCCAGTTCAAATGAACTATTTAATGCGGCGCGAGCATAGTGGTCGTCAGATAGCTCTAGCAACATAGATAGCCGAGGGCGAGAATGAGGCGGCGAACTCGGAGAGGCATGATTCGGGTCTCAATGAACATCGGAGATATAAATTTTCTCCAAGGGGTATGCAGCCTTAAAATTTCCCACACTGGGTCGGAAAAGTGGAATAAGACCTTCGACGACCCACCCACCCATTAGCCGAGCACAGCCACATTCCAAATCCGGTAATTCGGGAGTTGCCGCCGGTTGAACTTTGATTCGAACAATAAGTTTTGTAAACTATACAGTGCTACAAAGGCTTTCACCGTATTTCACAATGAATTAAGTGTGACAAATTACTCTGGAAACTCAATGCAATACTATTATTCATGGGTTAGCAATATTCGGAATTATATTCCCAAAGACTCGCAAGCCAGGAAACACAGCACGTCAGCTCCATGTTGCGCTCTGGAAGCTTGGCGCAGTCAGATCTGGGCTTGAAAATATATGTATTTTTTTCGACCTTTTTTTCTATTGCCTAGAATGTATTTTCAGACCATTCTAGACTTGGGTCGGAAAAAGTGGAATAAGGGCACTCGGGACCCACCCACCCACCGACCCTGTGTCTCGGCATTTGCCGGTGCACACCCCCTTGATTTTCTCTCGGTGGGTAGGTAGGCAGAATTATAAATAGCCCAATGAGTAACATTGTCTCCATCGGCAGCCTCTATCCAGTCGTTATGACCACCAGCCGGATCAAAGCTGTTCAAGTGTCCAGATGTAGACTTGATGAAGACTCACAACCAACCCAGTTCTCCACTTCAGCCACAATTTTCCACACTCAAAAGACCATCCAGCGAGCAATTTTCTAACAGAGACTATCCGTCCTTTTCTGAAATAAATCTGCTGCAGGATTCATTGAAATATATCCAAAATACATATATTCGTATTCAAGGGCCTGAATACGAATGCGATACACGAAAGGAAATGCTTTGCAGTCGTCCCTAGCGATCTCGAATGCAGTAATAATTGATTCTGCGGCCGTTGTACCGTTGTACCGAGCGGGCGTCGAGGTCTTGCGTGAGCGGTCTCCACGGGTACTGCGTAAGTTTGACCTTGGATATAGTGTCAATTACACGCGAGTGTGAAGTAGCAGAGTAGGACGAACAATATGAAAAGCTTCGAAGAGAAGGGGTAAAACTAGCCAGACTTCACTTGCTGAATTCAATTGGGATTCTTCATAGATTCAGAACGGTTGAGATACGTTATCTTCATCGAGTACACACACGCTTATGAGGGCCGAATTCCCCGGGCCTGCCGTTTCAATTTTACGACCCACTTCTGTTTTACGAGAGAGTCCGCAGTCTAGACTTGTAAATCCGGAGTACGAGTACTCGCGGCTAGTCCCAAATAGGGACCCGTGGGGCGTTTTGCGGGAGTTACCCGCCTATTCACAGAATTTGGACTGCTCCATCTCTAATTATTATCGATTATCATAAAATTTAAATTGAAGTCTGACTACCGGAGACCATTGGACTACAGAATAGTGGGAATCGAGGATTTATAGCGGACGCGCTGGTTAAAGTACGTACTACACATGATTGATTGAGAACTTGATCTTACCATCCATTCAAGGGAACGGTCCGACGCCCCAAAATGTATAAATACCTGTCCCTCTAGAGCCCTTTCGCTCACCTCCTCTTCCTACATTCAATCAGGTTAGCACCCGGGCCTTCTGCCCTCAAAGCCTCCTGTTTCTTGTCATATAATCTTCGACTTACTTCGTTTTATTCAGAACCAACGCGATCTCGTCATAATGCAATTCAACGTTGTTTTCATCGCCACCGCACTCATCGCTTACGCCTCGCCGGCGAGGTCTGCCACAATCACCGGCTTTGCCGGTGCTGACTGCACAGGCACAGAGGTATCATCATCGCCTCGCACTGAGTGAGAGCTAACTTATGCGTAAAGGGCGAGAGCTTCACCGTGTCGGCTGGCGAATGTTTCACTTTGGGAGGCGGCTCTACGAAGTCGATCTCTTATTCCGGCGTCCCCAGCGGAATCGATTTCTTCATTTCTGGCGGCGGCCACGATGCCTGCACCAATGGCGCGAGCTTGACGCTCGGTGGCGGCTCTGGATGTGGAACCGCGCCTGACGGGTAAGCTCTCTGAGTGAGTTTTTTGATAAAGTGGAACTAATGATGTTCGTTGGTTGCAGAGTCAACTGGGAGAGCGTTTCGGTGTCTTGAATCTCTAGTCAAATTGTAACTAGAAAGCTGGGGCTGCGCCCGCACAGACCTTATGTTTCTGGTTATTGCAACGTAAGAGCATCTAGACCATGCCTCACTTGAGCGAGAATTCCAACGGTGTTGTACCCGTGCTAGCGAACCACAGACACGCACCAGATAGCACAACAATCAAACGCCAGCCATGGTTTCGTCCCGCACTCCAGCTACGACGTCATGCTTAAGTCTCGACTTTGAACTGTCCACGGACACAACCTACTGAAATGCTTGAAATTAAAGAAAAGCGACCGAAAATAAAGCCTGACAGGCATCTAGAGTTACTAGTATGTTGCATGGAACTGATCACGGGGGAAATAATTTATTGGAGGCTTCCAACGATCTCGTTCGATGATGAAGTTGATGAAGACGAGATTTAGGCCATGACAGCATTCGCATGCATACTGCGAATCCCGGAATACCATTGGCGGCGAGATCGAAACAAGGGTCTGAATGTCATCGACTAACCAGTTCGAGTCAGAAACTCAGTGATTGAAGGGTGTGATGAAGGACAAGTCCTCGCTCGGCTCCGTTATCGATCATCTTTGTGGAATTCTCGCTATAGTAGACGGAGCCGACAGCTATTCCTTTTCTGGATGATCTCAGACTTCACCCGAAGGAGGAACACATCGGAAAGAGTAAATTTTTATTTCGAGTCGCAACATTGCATGCAAGTTCAAGACATTAGAGAGACTATATATACTGAGCAATTTTTCATCGGCACGTACATACAGTTTCTTCGGGGTGCACAGCATCTGCCGCGGGCGCTTGAGCAAAGCCGCGGAGTACGGTGGAAGGAGGAAATTTTTATTTCCGCCAATAACATTGCATGCAGAGAACCAAAGGCAGCAAGTTCAAAACATTGGACAGCGACTATGTATAGCAAATAGCCTTTTATCGACATCCACGTGCAGTTTTCGGGGCGTGCGTCCGCCGCCGCCGCGGGTGACTGAGCAAGCCGCCGAAGTCTGGCTTCTTTTCCATCCAGTTGTCTCACATTTTGCTGGAAAATCAAACTCGTCATCTGAATAAATATACAATTTTTTCGGCGCTGCGACGCGAGAGACTGAGCAAACCTTGAACAACTCCTCACTTCTTGTGACACGGCTCGATGCGCGGCCGGTGCACTCTATTCGTTGGGGCTGCTGCAGCT
The DNA here is from genome assembly GCA_014462675.1 of Mycena sanguinolenta. NCBI lineage: Eukaryota > Fungi > Basidiomycota > Agaricomycetes > Agaricales > Mycenaceae > Mycena > Mycena sanguinolenta. The sequence goes on along the minus strand of JACAZH010000003.1, from coordinate 745,206 downwards.
GGAGCCTTTGCTCGCTGCCGCCGAGACGCTCGATAACCATGGGAGAGCAGGCCCCAAGATCGGGCGATGGCTCAGTTACTCAGTAACACTGATGGAAAAGGGGCATCCTCCGGTTTCGGTAGTACCGACTGTGAAAAGAGCGGAAACGAGAGTGAGTGTATAGATCCAGAAAGAGGAGGAATCAGAGCGACGCTATCCGAGTTCCCGGCGACAATGGCGGAGAGAGCAGTGGACGGCGCGGAGCGGAAGAGAGCAAGCGCCGATCAATCAGTGGCAGTGTTGCTCGACTTCTTTGCCTCAAACCACCGCGTCGTTTTCGCGTCCCGAGCAGATATCGAGCTTCCCAATCGCGATACAACCTCCGCGTGCGCAATGCGTATTTCACCTTCTCGTCAACTTCAGAGGCAAGCCCTGCTATCTAACAACAGCCAGGCCACGCTCCCCAGGCTTTCACTGGTCCCTTTCGACTTGAAGGCTAAGCCCTAGCAACAAATTTCCCACTGCGTCTCGCTTGCGAAAGAAAACTCTTTGGATGCATTCTAAAAGTACAATGATACTCGGTAAGTTATCTCCTTGGTGACACGTCAACCGGATTCAGCAGTCCCAAAAACTGTCTGGAGCTCATCTCGATCTTCATCCTCACTGTCGATGGCCCTGCCCCATCTTTCTCAGAGCTTCTTCCATCGTCATGTCCCGATCGAAGGTCCGGGTCTCCGCTGCAGCTCGCTGTTCTTTCCATGGGATGCATCAGCCGCGCAAAAACGAAAACGAAAGGTGCGGGGAGAACGCACTGTCTTCAAAAATAGCCAAATGCTTTGAAATGAGTCTGACCATCCTGCTAGGGTCCACAAGGTGTTTCTTGAACTCTTCTGCGACGTCGAAATCCGTCTCGCCAGGTGCGCAGCGGCGGAAATGACCGCTCGAATCCCACTTGTAAACCGCCTCTCGGCGGCCGTCTGGCCAAATATACCCAGCTGTACCTTGTCCACCCTTCAGACCTTCGATGTGAAAATGGTTACGGGCGACGTAGTCCCACCATCCTTGCGGCATGTCCATAGACTCGATTTCGACATCGGAGACGTTCCGCGGGAGAGGGATCCAAGACCCGTGAAAATGAGTTATCCCTCGATTGACGTGGGTGACGTAGCGATTGAGGTCGAACCCAGGCGGGAGAACATCCTTCGCGACCGCGGAGTTCTCGATCACCCACATCTGCGCGCCGGAGGTATCACCGCTGGGCATCATGCACCACCCCACCAGGACTTTGAAGTGCTTGTTATCTGTCCGTTCCGCCGCTTCCTGACACTCTTCCACAGAGCTTGAGCCCCTCTTCCATCCGTATGATCGTGCTGCAGCGTCACTTGCCTCCCGATCTAGCAATAATACGCGGTCGATGAAGAATGTGCGATGCTCGTACTTTGAGCCTGCGCGCTCTTGGGAAAGCGAGAGCAAAATCCCTACATTCTTCGTCGCAGCGAATTTCGGGTCGTTCTTCAGAGCAGCGGCAGCGATGACGACGTGATTTCCGGAGTTCAGAAAATTCCTAAAAGACGGATATGGCGATAGAAGCTCGAACAGACGAGGGTGACGTACCACTGTGTAAGCTTTTCCTTCAAACTAAGCGTCGGATCGTTGAGGGTCCTAAATGAGAATCATGGCATCAGTGGTCGCCGAAGCAGAATCATCGAAGAGAATTAACCCTGGTCCAAGAGATTTCGCGGCTTCGTAAAGATGACACTGATTCTTGTGCGCGTTCTTCCAGTCCGTCCGCTGGCATTCCTTCTACCGAAGATGGTATCGGCGAATCCGCTTCCAGGGAAGGCAACACTCACAGAACAATACTTTGCCACCAGACACCCCCCGCAAATCAAAAGCTGCTTCTTGAGCGTCTCAGACTCGGCAAGACGACAGGTGTCACATCCCGGCTCCCATGCATGCCAGACGTCCTCGCATCCTTTCCAAATTCCTTCGGCTTCGGCGTCTTGGGCGGCGTGAGGCATTGCAATGCGATGAGGAGGAGGAAGAGAAGAAGCAGACGAAGAATCAAATTTCGGAGTCCGAAATTTTGGCAGCCCCCGCACGTGTAGTTGCTTCGACCCTCGGTTCCGAGTCGTATGGAATCCACGTAATAGCAGGGTGACGCGGGCTTGGCCTGTGCTTGAGAGAGCCTCGTGAAATATTTCAACCGGTACTGCCATACCCTTCCGGACGTGTAAGTGGCCGCCGAATGACTTGCGCAAAGATTTAACAGCTAACACTCACGGAAGAATTATGTCGACAAATAATAGTCGCATAGTACGCATCGCAGCACCCGCACGTTGAAGAGCGCTGTGTCAGCGTTCCGAATTGATATACCGAAACATATCCATCTCACCTGTTTGGCATGCGGTGTTATTCCGTCCATATCAGGATTTCTAGCGAGAGCTTCGCCAAACAGGCCTTCCAATCGATTTGAAAAGACTTTTCCGGAAGACCTGAGGACCAGACAAAGAGACTTGAGGGTTGACTTCAGAGAGAGTATAAAGGATGCAACGAGAGATCCAACGTTTCAGCGACAGGCGTGGACTTCCATCGAAATTTAATTATCGTGAATTACAAGAAAATACTGAAGAAATCTCAGCGTGGTGGGCGAACCACGTCTATCATTAAGAGCGATCCAGATGGCGGATCGACGATAGAGCGGAAGCGTACGCCGCAGGCTAGGAGATCCGGCGCTTCAAACTTGCGACGAAAATCAGCAAACTTGATAGCAGTGGGGACACTAGGATCTAACTCGGAACAAAGGACCGCCAGGTGGCGGGGCATCATATGTCCGGATGTTGCTTCCCTGCAACCATCGCAGGGAAAGGGAATTGTTGCAATCCATCAGTCCCTGATTCTACTGGTCCTTGTGTCGCGGAAGCAAGACATTCAGATCTTTCTCACATTCCGCCCACCCCTGCCTCGCCACTTCAGCCCGATGTACGGAACGTGGCTCGAACACGGCAGGAAATTCAAATGGCGCATTCGAGAGCTGCAACACGCGATCAGCATCTGAAGTAGCTTATCGTACAGCGCATCCTCCCGCTTGCGGTAAGCCTGTGCACGTTTTCGCCATGGCATCGGACCTGGAATGATATCAAGGAACGGCAAGACATTCATGACGCTTGCTGAGGGGGTCACCAATCTAACTCCCTCCGCGAGGCACTGTAGATGCGGCGTCAATGATTAGTGCATGAATCAGTGTAAAAATGATTCACCGCAACGATCTCCTTGAGATCCGGCTCTTGTCCAGTAGGGCAATGCAAGCCAAAAGCAGCTGAGAGAACCATACTGGCCGATACCCTATGACTGAATGTTAGTTGAATTTCTATTGACGTTGATGAGTGGACGGTGTACCGGTCGATGTGATCGAACCAATTTTTTCCTCGGTCATTGAGGAGATGGGTCATGTTGAGCAACGTCTCGAACTGCTGGAGCGGCTCAGTTTCGCCGGCTCGAACAGCGGTCATGAGTCCAGTCGTAAGCCTTCTCCCAATGAAGTGGGTTTTGTTTTGTTTGGAAAATATCCAATATACCTGAGCCGGATCGACGTGGTAACGCTGGAAGCGAAATGAGAGACGGAAAAGAAGAAATCGAAAGACCTCACGACATATGGAATGGTGGGACGCGATGAGGACTTGGCGGAGTGTTTCTCTAGGACCTCTTTGGCCAGTCCGATGTCACCAATCAGAAAGACAGGCTGCATCGATTCGATGAGGAATGCAGATCGAATGACACGTAGAATACTTGCGAAGCCAGCCAAGTTCAGCGAGACGAACCCTCCATACTCCTCACATAACCCTCTGAAGTATGTAGCCAGGTGCTGTAGTATGTTCACCCAACGATAAATATATTTGACGCAACACATGAACTTCCCTTCACGGGTACCTGAAGAACATTCCCGAGAAGAGGTAAGCCTGGCGGTCCCGGTGGACGACGAGCTCTGGAGACCGTGCGAGACCGAAGAAGGTAGACTCCCCCGAGAAATGCGATGGCAGCTGCGGTGACGGACTGGAGTCGCAATCCGTTCATGTTTGAGGCGAAGCGTCTGGTTGGGGTGAAAGGGGAGAAGTGAAGGAAGTGGGAACAAATGGTTCAGCGCAGATACCATAAATGCTAACCACGACTGGCTGTCGTAATGTACGTATGTCTGGATCACGAGAACTGCATGCCACGGGGTAGGTAGGTAGTTAGATAGGTAGCATTACACGGCACGGTCCGAGAGCTGCGGATTTAGCTCAAAATGGCGTTCTCTGCAGTGATGGCGGAACATGTGATTCAACGCCGTTGAAAAATTTCCAAGTATGCTGAAATGCTCTACGTAGACCAACGGCAGCGATCTGTGATATGGATATGGCACCCTCGTGAACTTTTCCATAAGCGGTGTAGCGCACTTCGTGGCCTAAAGTTCGCTTTGCCATCGCCTGTGCACCAACCAGCTCTCATTGGGCGCTGGGATTGTCTTTTCTTTGCTTCAGAAGGTTTAGAGACCTTCCACGCTGTAAGCCATGCAGTAGACTCATTGTGGCGCTAAGGCGCCACTGGACGTTTCAAACAAAACACACCCTGCGAGAATCGAACGTCTGACCAGACATCCGGAGATTTACGAGAGAGCCCGAGGATTTTATACCATTACGGCGCTTGAATGCGCCTCTCCCTGTTATTCCGCTTCCCCAAGCGTCAAATTCCATTTCATTGAATACTCGCCGGGAATAAACCCTCCAATCGATTTGCAAAGACTTGTCCGGAAGACATGAGCACAGACAAAGGGACTTGAGGATTGACTTCGGAGAGAGCATAGATGATGAAACGAGAGGTCGAACGTTTCAGAGACAGGCGTGGATTTCCACCAAAATTTCAATTATCACAAGGGGTCGGCGGCCTTCGGCCGCCTCCCACCTCTTGTAAGTCAAGTCTTCCCAGTGATAAACCTTTTAAGATATGAGTTGGAATGGCGGTTAGCCGGTGTCTGCAGGTGGGAATCAGAATCAATGACTCCAATGATCCATAGTATGGCGGTCTTTGTTGGACAAAACCCAAGTGGGCATGCATGACCCCAACGTGCCCATCTCGTGTGCATTCCACTCAGTTTTGTCCCGCATGCAGGGCGCATTCATGCCGGTTTCAGGCAGCTTTGATCACGGACCTGTCACTGGAATTTGACATCCAAGCCGTCAATTCGTCGTCTTCAGTCCCCCTTTCGGTCAAAATAATTTTGAACCGATTCTGACCACTTTCTAGCAACCGCCTTTTTGGTAGCCAATAGCAACAATTAGGGCACAGAAACTAGCGTTTTAGTGTAGTTGAGTAGACAAATGGTGCGTTCCTCATGTTAAATGACGCGTAAAGGACCGCAATTAAGGGAACAGCCGAGGATCTCATCGGCAATCAAATCGCGATTGCTGTGTGTGAATGGCGAGGGCGCTAGGGCTGTGCGCCGGAACCGTGAAGCACGGTCACGGTACCGTGCCTGTGAGGCTTCTAGATATCTTTATGACGGCACGGACACGATGTGGGAGTGAACCGTGTTCACCGTGTCCGTGCACCCGTTACGGCCGTGTTTACGGTGTTACATATTACTGTGGATTGAAGCAGAGATCTCTGGATCTCGGTGCACAAATGGCGCTTCCCTCCAAATCGCCCCCACAAATCACTCCCACAAATCGCACCCATAAATCGCACCCACAAATCGCACATTCTTCTTACCATAGTGTGGCGTGTGATCAAGATCCTAGGGTTACGCCCACTCGACCTGGTCCCACCCGCGCCCAATTGCGCTCAATCAAGTCAATCAATATTTGTTTACAATTTCTGGCACAGATATGTATATTTTACTCTCTATTGACTCTCTCGCTGTACTTGGAGGACTGGGCTATCCTGCGGAATTGAATTATGACCCTGTAACTTGCGCCACGATTTCCAATCCGACTTTTTCGCCTGCTTGTTGAATTTTCTCTGTCTCTCAACCCCTTACCTCCTCTGGTTAAATTATCCTCAACCCTGACGGTGAACTCAGCCCATAAAAGCCCCCTTTTTCTCGATAGCAAATCAACAACCTCTTTGCTTGTCTCCTCGAACTTCTATCTGCACAACCAGAACAATATGTCCGATACCAGCCTCGTTCGAGCGCTGCCGGACCTCGAAAAACGCATCGAAAAGTATTATTCTGGTGGGTCGTCTCTTTGACCAAAGGTCTGATCCTAATCGTACTTGCACAGGTACCCGTGGATGCCTCAAAACGAGCAGCGATGCTGCATTGTCGTTCACACTCCTCCGTTGGCTTGCAGTCAATGTTTTCCTGTTCTGCCTCCCGCCCACTTTATTTGCCAGCCTCTGTCTTTCTCAGTCACTTGGAGCCGACATGATTTTGTCGATGTTCTCGCCTACCGCCTTACTATACATTCTCGTGGTCTCTGGAATTTCTTCCGATTAACAGACCAGCCCCTTCCTTGGGACACAGACCCGATTGTGTGGTGGAATAGCCATGAGAAAGCTTCCCAAATTTATATCGGCTTGTTCGAGATGTACTTTGCATTCCTGGTAAGTTTTTTCCGTCACAACTGACAACATCACTCACCTCTCCTCCAGGCTCGGCAGTTGCTGTCGAACGTGTCTTCTCTGGAGGTCGGGATCTTATTGATATCCGCCGTGCCAGTCTTCATGCCGATACCATTCGAAGCCTCATGCTAGTCAAAGCACAACTCCGCGGGCTCCATCGCAAAGCAGTCATTGACCTCACCGGGGATGATACTGTACTTTTTCATTCAATTCGGCAGTCACGCGTCACGCACCCCTATGTCGATCACGAATGTCGGTCGGGGTCACGCGTCACGCAAGGCTTTGTCGAACCTCCAAGTGGTCACACGGGTCCCAAAATCGCCAAAAGAGCTCAAAAAGGCAGAAAAAACGAAAATCTTTGTCTGGGATGTCGAAATTTTTTGAGATGTCACGCAAAATTTTGGTGGTTGCCGAAATGTCGAATAGGTCAACTGGGTCACGCGTCACCCTATGTCGATTTGAACGAAATAGTACAGTATATAGTATTCCACTCGACATTTGTAGTCTAGTAGTGATTTTACATTCCAGTGTCAGTTGATTTTGCATCAGACACAGCCGCCTGACCGTATACGGCCGTAAACGGACGGTCGCCGTACCGTCTCAAGTTCCTCTGGCCCTCCCTCGGACCGTAGCAGCACGACCGTATGCTTACACGGCCGTGACCGTATACGGCACGGCATGCAGCCCTAGAGGGCGCTCGCACGCGTCCCCCGGTTACATACCCCTATCTCGCATCTCCTCGGGTGGTATGACTTATCATCTGGCCGGGTTTCAAGTCCATGGCCTCAAACCAACGCGCCTAGGTGGACGACTATGTCGGCCCGGAAGTCACGGACGCGATCAATGTCCCGTGGCGGAAGGGTAGCCTCATAAGCTATCACCAGAAGCAGGCAGTCAAGCGCTGCAGCGTTCCACAAAAAAAAAAAAAAAAAAAGACGGGAAACGTCGAAATACAACCAAACACGTTCCTAAAAAGGGAATGCCAAGAGCATCGCGTAATTTTATAAAGAGTTTGATGAGTGACAAGCAAATACTGAAGAGGATATCCCAGCACCATGCCAACCACGTCCATCATTAAAAGCCATCCAGATGGCTGATTGACGATACAGGAAGCTTTCGCCGCAGGCCAGATAACCAGGCACTGTGGGGAATTGCTTCGGCGGGAAAGCATGCACAATCGACACCACCGCGGTAGACATTGATGAGCCATGGGGAGAGAATGATAGCGAGATATTAAATCAAGCCAGGAAAAAAATTGAAAATTCCGCTGCAACAGCTAGCTGAGTCAGTAGTAAACGCGCCGCAGGGGCAAAAATGCGAATTTCGTGTGAACGTTGAGGACAAGTAGCGATTCGGATCATTCCGTCATGCACAGCCTTGTACAGCCATCAACTCTTCTAAGTATCCTCTCACCCTCACCACTTCCGCCTTCGCTCTTGAGACTGGGCGCTTTCTTCGGCCATGAATATATAATCTGTGCTTTAGTGGTGCACCGCCATTCTCTCACCAGCCAGGGATTTCATGATTTTCCGTGTTGGCGCATACTCAGTGCGCGATGACGGGCTCCAATTCGCAATCGGGATTGGAATCGTGCGTGTAATCACATTTACATTTCGCTCGTGTTTCGATGCCTTCTCTTTTTCTAGCACTACGAACCCGATACGTCGCCAACGTGGATCGCTCCGAACTAGTTTCGCGCTTTCGTTGCTGCCCGCTATCCATGAACGCCAGCCTCAAGTTATTATCGCGCCTGTGCTTCCAATTACTCGATGAGTCGTGAATACATTCCTAATGTTCTGTCTCCGTCGGACGCCGCTTGCTCTTGACTCTTCCGCGCCGCTGCCGACAATGTCCTACGGTTCCTTGTTTTTTTGTCACCCAGCGTCCGCGGGGAGGATCTCTCATTCACCCTTCCCCTCCTTCAACCGCGTGCTTTTTTCGCCCCGGATACTCTTCGCTCTGTTTGATTCCCCGCTGTCGTCCCATTCCGGACTACCGCCGAGATTTTGCTTCGCGCCGCCGGGGGTATGTAATTTGCCAAACAACCCTCTGGCGGTGACTGACTAAACTGTACATCACTCTCGGCAACGCTTTTCGATTTCTGTGGTATTCACCGTACTGGCGCGGCTCGACGACCTACTGGAGCTCTATCTCCCTTCACCATTTGCACAGTCTCCGGCTCGAACGCCACATCCAATGTGCCGCTCTCAAGTCGACTCTCACCGTCCGGCTCACATCTTCGCCCCTTCACGTCTGTTGTTTTTGCTTTCCTGCGCACGCGTGCCGCGTTGCGTATCGTGACTCCTCTCGGGATCTTTCCTCGTTTGTCTGTCTCCACCAACTGGATCCGACCCTCTTGTTATCACGGCAAGCTATCTCCGCAGTAGTCCTTCGCTCTAGACACTCTGTGAGTATCGACCATCCAATGATACATGTTTTCTACTCTGGGGTCTACTTCGCGTCCGCAGCCGCTCTGGACTCCTGATTCTATCATTAGAGACTAGACCGTCCGTCGGCTCTCGGGTGAATTGCACCCTTGATGTTAGGGAGCGCATATTCCCGGAAGAATAAAATCGATTTGCTCGATTCCATCCAATTTTTACCAAAGCATGATCATGGGACGACTGATGCAAGCTATGTTCACTGGATTCACCTGACTCGATACACGGCTCAGCGTTGTTGAATCCATCCTGTTGGAGGAAAGTGGGCGGGCGCACTTGTACCCTGTATGTGGTGTGAGTTGCCGTATACACATCTTTCGGCATTAACTGATCTTCGCAAATGCGGTAGAAATTCAATTGCTATTCGTAGCCTATTATAGCTGACACACTCTTCGGCATTAATTGACCTTCGCAAATGCGGTGGAGATTCGATTGCTATTCATAGCCTATTATAGCTGGGCGGTGATCTATCGGCCTATAATTCTCACTGATTATCGAACTGACGTCTGCGCCCGTTGAAGTGCCTCATTTGATAGCTCTTCATGTCCTGTTCCCAGCGGTCATGTCGATTCCATAAAGCTCTCTTCCTCCCTCCTCCTGGCCGTCCTTCACAGTTATAAACTGGGCTACAGTTCAATGTGCCAAGCTAATGGCATCTCGGCGCTGATCTGTCAACCTATAAGTAACCTCGCTGTGCAATCGCTGTGATTTATTTGATCCTGGTGAAGCTTCATATTCAAAAGCACGGTGTGGCTTTTCTTCGCATAGATCTCTATCCTATGAAGCTCTTTTCTCCACCCCTGCTGGTTCTGCTTCACAGTTATCGACTCGGATACAGTCCCCAAATACGTGTGTGGCATCTCCATGGGCAATATCCTCACGCTGATCGCGCGGCGCCGTCGTAGCATATCCTTGGCCCTGGACCACGCTAGTTGGACTGGGGATACTATTGACAAGCACGGTACTCCTCACCTGCTTGAATAGTGCGTTCTTCGTCTTCGTTGATGAATGAAGATTGAGTCCGAGTATACAACAGTTCCATTGTCTGCCTACGAGGTTGTGCAAGAGCTCACATACTTCCCCAATGCCACACTGGCAGATCTTCCCATGAGCCACCTCGTCCCTACTTTCCTCCGGGAGTCGGGAACAGCCTTTGCCCCGCAAACCTTGAGTGTAGGCGATACATTCCACCTGAATAACTCCGTCTTTCAGTTCACAATTGCTGGCGCCTTCGATCCGGTGAATAACATGGAGCCGGTCACTTCTTTCTCTTACTCAAATGTGGCATTCTCAGAAAATTGTGATGTGGTCCGTACTTTAGCTCTGCTCAAGGAAGCGTCCGTGATTTACATTGGAAATTCAATACAGACCAATGTCACCATGAGTGTTCAACGGACAATCGACCAACAGGCTCCGGCTCCGTATCAGTACTTCGCTTGCAGCGCCTCAGTTCGTGTACTCATATACGCACGTTTTGTACTCGGCTGAACGTCTTCAGGCCTATATAACCTGCAACCTTCCCACGCGCGTTACGCTCACGGCTAGCCTTCCCGATCTAGGTTTCGCTTCCGCGTTCGCGAATGGTGGGGGGATCTTGCAACAAGTAAGCGACTATGCCTTGGATTTGGTAAGTCGAAGCGATACCGTCCTTGCGGCAAGAAGATCTAACCATAGTGAGGCATGCAGCAAGTTGCGCTCTATGTCAAGTCAGTCTGATGAATCGCATCCCTTCACAAATTCATATTATCTACAGCTTATTAGGAGGGCTATTCCAGACACCAAATGGAGACGCGACTATCGCAGTTACCGCTCGTCCATGCTGCAACTGCACTAGCGACAACTCGGACAAGTTCCTCGCAAAGGAAGCAGCTGATCTACGGGAACAACCTTGCAGCTCCCAACCTTCTCGCTTCCTGTCGACTTATATTGCCATGCGAAATACGACAGCTGAAATGTACCCATGGGGCGCCTACCCTCCGACCGCTGTTAATTCTACTGATCTCTTTGGCGGAGGTGACGGCAGCGCTTTCGACGATTTTTTGGTGGATGGATACCTCGGGTATACAAACGTGTCCATTATGAACGACCCGTTCCAAAATATGTTCCAGGTCTACTATCACCTCTTGCGTCGCGACCTCGGTGTTCTGCTGGACAATCAAATATACAGTTCGCCAGAGATGTACAACAGAAGCATCACCCTGATCAACCCCGGCGTGGGCATGGGAGGCACACCTTTCGGCGTGATTGGCACATCGGCTGCGCAGCAATACCATACCCTGTTGGCCAATGAAACGCTGATGCAGGAATGGAGAAGCTCTATGCAGGTGTTCAGTGAAACAGATCGCGTCCCAGTGCTCGAATACCTGCGGCCCACGCCACGGAGGAAATCTTTGGGATCGGCGATAACTAGTGTTTTCAGCGCGACATTCGCCATGGTGGCCACCGTGTGGGCGCTTTTTTCGATGGTTGCAAGAGTGCTTGTCCGTTCGCGGGATAGAGGTCCGTGATAAAACCCATAGCCTGGGCGCAAGTACTTACTATTAAATAGCTTTACGCGACGCAAAATGGGAGGCCTCCAAAGACCGACCGAAACCAGGGTCGTATGAACTCCAGTGGAGTTTCAAAGGTGCGCATCCAGAAACCGCGCACTTGTTTCATGTAACAAACATAAATCAGGAAGCCGGTCTTCCGAAGAGCTCTCGCTGGCTACGGCCCACGATGAACAGGATGATCTCCGGGAGCAAATCGCCGCCTTGAGGAACGAGATCTCTTCGATACGTGGCCTACTCCAGCGAAGAGGTCTCTCAGAGTCGGAATGAATGTAGTTGGTATTTACGCACAAACAAACAACTTGAATATATCTCTCTCTTTATAAAATTATCCATGTCTGTCCGAAGCTTTTTAATGTCCGCTTTTGAGAGATCAGGCCCGAGGCTTTGGAAGCGCTGGGTCCAGACCTTTGGAAGCGCTCAATAAACGGCGCTTCCTCGGGGCTTTTGGCCCCATGATCAAGTTTAAGAGAGAGAAGCGCGCGCGCGCCTATAAAAGTGTACACAAACCCAAACTCCGCTTTCCGCTCACCGTTGAAGTTTCCAAAGTGCTAATTCAAGCGCCAAACTAGCACAAGTGACTTGAATTTACTTGCAACTTCATCAGTTCTGACTCTGTCCGAAGCTTTTAAGCTCCGACACTTTATTTGATGCCATCTTGACATTTCATCCACTCCCACCCCAGATGGCAGATCCATTCCTTACGGAATCTTTAGCGCCGAGCCTCCCGGCCGTATCGGGTTGCGTGCCGCCGTTTCGCTCAATCACCTTCCATCACTTCTCTGCCAAAGACGCTCACTATTCTCTATACATTCTCCGGAATGCTCCCAGTTGCATACAAAATCAACTGGACTCAATTCAACACAACTCAGTCAAAATTTCAAGCCTTCTCAGATTAACAAGTAAAATCCAAATATTTTTGCATTATCAAAAGGGGATGGGAGGCCGCGAAGCGGCCGACCAGCCTCTTGTAACAATAGCCATTGCCACTGTGGCTGTGCTGCGAGTGTTGTGGCGGCGCTGGTCATCGCGGGACGAGGAGGCTCGCGGGATAAGCGCAGAGATGCCTTGGGGAAGAATAGAAATGGGAGAGGACCGATGTATCCCGAAGGAAGAGGATTTGAAGCGGAGAAACGCACCATAGGCCTGCATCGCTTCCTTCACGATCTCCAAGATACACAGAGGCAGGATTTCCGGAGACAAGACCACCAGGTACGACCGTGGAGACGAGGAGCAAAGACGCAGTTGGAAGTGTGGAGCTTGAGCCGGGGGGCATCGTTAGCAGAACCCTTGGAGCAGCTGGAGGAGTGGCGCTGGATCTGGGAGGGACGGGAGGGACTTGATACAATGTAGTACATTCTGCTACTAACCCCCGCATTTAACGGCCACAATTCATTTTTGAGATGTCTGCTAATCAATATTAATGGGGACAGCGAATTGACGCACTGGGGGTCGCCGATCAGTTGCGCTGGGGAGCCGTGATGAAACTTTGGCAACTAATTACACCGTAGCTGCTCTGGGATGTCCTCAGACCTCTTCTTCAGCCTACCTGTGGACCCTCTGGCCTTGCCCCCGACATAACTGTTTAAACCGTTTGTAAACAGTTTTCAAACCGTTTGCCACCAAATGCAAACAAAAACGAAATTAAAACAGTTATAACCGTCTACAAACGTTTGTAAACGGAAAAATTTGGAGCCTTAGCCATTACAAAGGAATCCCAGCTGCAGCGCAGGCATTCGTTGAAGCTGTCACAAACGTACAAAAGGCCGCGAGCACAAAGGCAAACCAGCATTCGTTTCTATTTGTCGCGCATTTGGTTGACTAACACCGGGAAATTGTCAGTCTGAGGAGCTCATGCTTAAAGTTGTGTGCTTGGAGGGCATCATCGAGCAGCAGTGCCAGCGCGAGGAGATGAATGGCGCGAATGCGCGGATGGATACCCTGGCAGCCGCGTGCAAGCGACTAGGTGGTGTCATGAAGGATAGTGCCACGAAGGGTTCTGTTGCCCTCGAGAACAAAAACATCGGTGCGAGCACGAAAGCAGGACGCTAGCCCGCGTCGTGGCAGGAAAGTGGAAGTGTGGCGGTGCTGTCGGTGACAGCTCCGTTGATGTCGGGCGTCACGGATTTCGGCGCTTGCTCCCGACCACCACTCGCTCTCCCGCTCTGTTCACGAGGAGCCGACGCCGTGATTCATCTGCTGGCTCGTCACCTGAGACACGACATCCATCACTCGGCTCGTCCCGCTTCGCTGCGCATGCGTTTGTTCGCTCGTTCGTTCGCTGGCGCGCTGGAGTGACATCACAAGCGACACGGTTTCAAGCCTCCCCTTTCGCCGTCCTTTACTTGGTCGCTGCCGGCGACAACGATGGCGATAACGCTCGACGACCATAGCTCCTCCGTCGTAACCCTACCGACCCACGAGCGCGGCGCTGATAGCCCACAAGTAAGACGTATAGCCCACCGAGTACGGCCGCCGGGAGCAGACCCAGCGCCCATGACGCGTGCGACCTCGCCACTGACACAGAGGAAAAATTGCACCGCGTCGGCACCGCCGCCTGCTGTATCGATGTGCCTCCTCTTCCTTCTGTACGGGATCGCGGGCGACCTTGCTGTCAACAACCTACACGCCGCCCTCTTCGACCTGATCAAGGGGGCTAGAAGCGCTCCTTTTGGAAGTGCTGGGACGCGAGCCGGGGGTCACGCCATCGTTCGCTTGCTCTTCGCCACCATCGGCGACCATTCACGATGCGTAGCGCCCCCGCCATACGGCCAAGTGCACGTAACAACGGCGTATCGAGATCTGTTCAAACCCACCATTTTTCGCCCCCCCTCTGAATGGAGAATTGACCGCCAGCGCTGCACTGGAGCAAGAGTCTTCCCTCGACGCGCGTTTTTCTATCCGTTCGTCCACGTCCATGTCAACGCTACTGGCTGTATCTCCTCCACCGCCGCCTAATCTGATATAGATACAGACCCGCACAACCAGCGTTATCTACACCTGTGACAGGATGGATCACGCATTATGGACTAAATACCAGCACCAGCACCTAGAGGCACGCGCACTCACGCTCAAGACGAGAAATATGCAATTCCTGTACCGATAACGTGCAACGCTATGAGTCCCTCGCACGCTTCGCCTCGCGGTGACGCCGGCGCCCATTCCACGCAGCTGGCTGGGAAGTGCGTTTCGTCTGAGTAGCGGGATATGGAGTGTGTTGCAGCTATGTAGGCAGCCGGGCTTAACGTCACTCTCGCCACGATTCTACGCAAATGTGACGGCACCGAACTCGGAAGGTGCATGTCGCCAATACCAAGCAATCCCGCGAGATCTTGAGCGAGGGATGAGGAATGATATGATAGTACGTCTATGTGCATCCAAAATACTCGCTTTCTCATCCGTTTTGTTGCCCAACGCCACGACACCGATCACGATTCATGAACGATTTCGCACTCCCTTCGTTCGCATCTTGGTCGTCGCTATGTCATCCAGATGACTAGGAATCCAGTCACAATGACGCTACGACGTTACTTGGTTCCCTGATCCAAGTCTTCTCGGTGGATTCGGTGGGGCCTCTCAATAACATGCCTGCTTGCCTGTCGGTTTGTGGACGCGGCGCGTCCAGGGTGGCGCTCTCGTCAGCGGTAACACTCCGTCGATCCAGTTGACGATGTGTCTCGCTGCGGTCTCTGCGCTCCAGGAGGGCAAACTCCTGTGACCGTGATTTCTGAATTTTGATGTGGTTGGTCCCGCTTCCGCTGCAGCGCTGTTCGTTGCCGTACTCTCATCCGCCGCCTTGGTGACTCCTACTACGACTACTACCCTCCCCATTGTTCCACCGTTTCTACCGACTGCTGATCTCCAAGACCTTCGTTCACTTACATTTTGTCTACCCTGCGATTGACCGACTCGCACCCATAGAAGAGCCGTTCCCTGGGCGCGAGTCGTGTTTCACGGTTCGTCGGCGTTTCAAATACAGCCGGACAATACTCCCACGAGAGCCACTCGGTGCGAACTTTGCTTCAAGCCTTTGTCTGTGGCGGCATGTTCCTCATTTCTGATAGTCTGAGCTCCTGTGCCGTCTTTACTTCGAGACCCAGAATACCGTCAAACCATGAATCCTAGATTCTACTGTTCCTTGTATCGCGGAAGCAAGACATTCAGATCCTTCTCACACTCCGCCCATTCCTGCCTCGCCACTTCTGCGCGATGCACGGACCGTGGCTCGAACACGGCGGGGAATTTAAGTGGCGCATTCGAGAGCTGCAACACATGATAAGCAACAGAAATACGAACACCTTGCTCGTTACGCACCTCTCCGCTGAAAGCCAAATCACTATCATCGTATTTGAAGGGCAAGCCAGTCTTGGGATCAGGCTCATCTGACCTGCGAATGTTGAAGGTCCACAGCATCATGGCAATGTTAATCCAGAGAGAACGCTCAGCAAACGGAATCCCGGGGCACACTGTGACATCAGCTTGTCGGCGATTTCAGTGATAAAGCTTGATGTAGCAGCTTGCCTCGTCTTCCAAAGCCAAAAGCACTGGTCTCGTAACCCGGCTTCAAATTGTTTGTGTCATCGAGGTAGCGTTCTGGTTGGAACAAGTCGTGGCTCTCAAATCTTTCCTGGTCGTGCTCGATTGCCCTGCACAAAGAAAGTCGGTGGGTGAAGCAATACATGGCATGCATAAAAAACTGACCAGGTGACTGCAAAGATTATACTTCCTTTCGGAATAAAGTACTCTTTGCCTTTGTATTCCACAACATCATCAGCAGTGGATTGGTGAGGAAATCCAGAACGAGCTACCGGCAACAGTCAAGTATCAGGATTGTGGACGGAGAGAGAAGTCACCTGCCGGGCGCCATCGAAGGGTCTCTGTAATGCGCGTCACAACAATGTCACAGAGTCGGAAAGAGAAGTGCAGACCTCGGACAATTGCCTCAACATATGGAAGGCGGGGATGATCCTTGAAGGAAGGCAGATGGTCTTCTCCAACGATGGTGTCAATCTCCCTCTGTGCACGAGGAATCCATTCGGGATAAATTATGCAGGCAAGAATGAAGGTGTGGATCGAAATCGCAGTCTAAACCCGTTCTGATTAAAAGACACACAGGGGAAATAAAATACCACATGCAGTCTCGATCGCAGCCTGCATAAATACTTGTCTCGACGATCCTGCAGACGTATGATCCACTCACCCCTGTGAACTGATTCATCAGTCGACGCTGGTCCCCTTCGGGCTTATCTTCTCTTGCGAACACAGCCGCCCACCTGCAAAAAAACAATTACTAGTATGCTCATATCACCTCGAGGAAGAGCCTACGTGTTTATACCGGACGCCTCGCCCGAGACGATGCGGGTTATCAGCCTATCGTACAGCGCATCCTCGCGCTTGCGGTAAGTCCGTGCACGTTTTCGCCATGGCATCGGACCGGGAATGATATCAAGGAACGGCAGGACGTTGATGATGCTTGCCGAGGGGGTTGACAACATAACGATCTCCGCGATGCACTGTACACGCGGCGTAAATGATTTTGTAGATTAATCAATGTGAGATTGAATTTACGGCAATAACCTCCTGGAGATCAGGCTCTTGTGTAGTAGGGCAATGCAAGCCGAAGGCAGCTGTGAGGACCATACTCGCTGATATTCTGTGACCAATTATCTGTCAAGATTCTATGGAGTTGATGAGGATCACTGTACCGGTTTATGTGATCGAACCAATTTTTTCCTCCGTCATCAAGGAGATGGGTCACATTTAGCAATGCCTCGAACTGCTGGAGCGGCTCAGTTTCGCCGGCTCGAACGCCCGCCATGACTCCAGTCGTAAGCTTCCGCCCAATGAAGTGGGTTTCGTTTTGTTCGTAAGTTCCCCAATACACCTGGGCTGGATCAATATGGTAACGCTGAAAGTGAAATGAGCGACGAAAAAGGGGGAATCGAAAGCCCTTACAAAGTAGGGAATGGTGGGACGTGATGAGAACTTGGCGGATCGTTTCTCCAGGATCTCTTTCGCCAGTCTGATGTCGCCAATCACGAACACAGGCTGCATGGATTCGATTAGGAACGATGGTCGAATGAATCATAGAAACACTTGCGAAGCCAGCCAAATTCAACGAGACGAATCCTCCATACTCTTCGCACAGCCTTCTGAAGTACGTGGCCAGATGCTACAGTACCTTCCCTCAGCCATCAATTCATTTGGCGCAACCGATGAACTTACCTTCCCGGGTACCTGAAGGACGTTCCCGAGAAGAGGTAGGCCTGGTGGTCCCGGAGGACGACGAGCTCTAGAAACCATGCGAAACCGAAGAAGGTAGAGTCCACAAAGAAGTGCGATGGCAGCTATGGTGACGGACTGGAGCCTCAATCCGTCCATGTTTGAGGCGAAGCGTCTGCGTGGAATGAAAGGGGAGAAATGAAGCAAGTGGGAACGAATGGCCCAGCGCATCTGCCATAAATGCTAACCACGATTGGCTGTTGTCAGGTACATATCTTTGAATCACGAGAGCTGCATGCCAACGGGAGCTGTGGATTTAGCTTCAAATGGCGTTCTCTGGAGTGACGGCGGAACATGTGATTCAACGCCGTTGAAAATTCCCCAAATATGGCGAAATGTTCGTTTACGTAGACGCACCGCAGCACTCGGCATTCGGAATCGTTATCCGGACCATGCCGTGAAATTCTACCTACCTGCTTCCGAACATGGTACGACAACTAGGGAAGTTCATTGCGCCGTAATCCTCAAAGATAAAAAAATGGAGAGGAAAGGAAAATGGCAGCAACTCGGTTAAACGCATTGGCAGTTCCAGTGATAATTGAATACGAACCACATCTGTGTCACGCAAATTTTCAGCGAGACCTCAAGCAATGGGCTTTCGTGTTCGATGGGAACTGTAGAATGCCCGTCAAACAATGAAATGTCTGGAAATATGAGATAGAAGCACTCCAGAGACCTTCCACGATGCCAGCCAAGCAGCAGACTCTCATTATTGCGCACAGGTGCCACTGAACACTTCAAACAAAGCACACCTTGCGAGAGACAAACGTCTTACCACGAATGCCGAGATTTCTGAGAAAATATAAATTTGTGTAAGGACTCTATACTGTTAGGGTGCTTGAGGGCCCACTAACAAGTTGGTGAGCATTTGTGCTTCTCCCCGGTATTCTGCTTCCCCAAGCGTCAAATTCCATCTCATTCAATAATCACCGGATGAACACGCGGCGATGCTCTTTTCTTGGAACTGAGAGCTGCACAGATTACGCTTCTTTTCATACCATTGTGAGTGAACAACGCAAATCTAGTCAATTCTTTGCCCTGCAGTCACGTACCTCTGCTGCAGCGCTCCTGTATATAGAGCTCCCGGGAAAGTCTCTCCCGTGTCCATGCCTATCGCTGCTTTTCTCCTTAGCATATTCAAAATATATCTTCTCTGAATGTTGCAGGAAACCCGGCTGTTGCGTGTCGATCTCAACCGAACATATCGATAATGCAGCTATTCTGGGCGCTGCATTTGCACTACATTTTCGTTGCTCATTTCCAAGCTTAAGGACACGGGATGCATCATCGTCATTCCACGAATCTCCCGCTCATGTCTTGCACGTCGCATGCCCCTGAAGCACGCTCTTTTGTGCAGTGGAACCTCTCGAAACCAATCTTCTTTCCTGACCGTTCATCATGAGTCCTTTCAACTTCACGGTCTTCACCTAGTTTTGTACGGTTGGACCATTCGAATTAGAATTATTTTCAACCTGTCATTTTCATTGAGTCCTTTGTTGCTTTTCCATTCTTGCTACCGAAGCGGAAGGGGGCATGTCTTGTCTTTCATTTATTTTTCACCATTGACTTCGCAAAATTGAGTTATTCAATTGAATATGAAGGTCTCGCATTGCCTGGAGCATCACGACAGTTATGCGTGGTGCAGTGCGTGAAGATGACGCAGAGGCCAAGTTTAGAGTGCTGGAAAAGCGGCCCACAGAATTTCAGGAGCTGGAAATGGAACGTATGGTCGCGTTTAAATAAACTGTGAGAATTGATGTCCAAGATAAGTAATCGAATTTTCCAACACAAGCCGCCTATGAGTCGTATAAAGTTTCTTTGGGGGCCATCGAGATAACTGCGCAGATGATCAGCGGGAGAGGGAGGTCCCTTTCGACAATATCAGAGCGAGAGCAGACAAGATGATACAATGCGGGGGTGAGTTTCAGCGGACGAATTCACCGTTGGCCATCCGCTAGAGCCAGTTGTTGAAGATCATCTCGGCCTTCCCAGGAAGCGGGAATATCTGCATCCCTGTTTGATCATGCAGTGAGCGTTCAATCACAGAAACACCGTGCAATTTGGTGTTCAAGTAAACGGTTGCGTGAATATAAAGACACAAGTCCATACCTCGGACGGCATGTCGGGGTGCTAGGAACTCAGATCCATTGTAGATATATAGTGGCCACCACGGACAAAACGAAGGCGTCCACCGCACATCCCGCGCAAAGGTTGGATCGTTAGAATTGTACTAACAGCAGCCCGAGTCACTGGAAGTCACTTGGAACGAATCGGATCAAGTAGGAACCCAGAAAGTCGGATGTACGCGATACCATGACTTTTGTTGTCCTGAAATATTTTGCCTCGTCGGATGTTAAATTATTGTGACATGCAAAACATTTTTCATTATTCCCGTGGACAGTATTTGAGTGAGTTCTGAACACCCAGTACTCCAGTCACCGCGAGGGCACCACGTGTCTGGGAATACGAGCCCGCCGCCCGCTATCTCCGACGTTGTTCGGTGCCGGTGCCCTGGAGGCGAGTGAAGGACCAGGGGAGAGATGTGCAGGTGGAATCGAGGATGATTGAGACCAGGATGAGAACGAATCCAGTGGAGGGAAGCCAATTCACGATGAGCAGGCATCAGGTCGTGGACACGTATGGAGAGGAGATACACAGCGAAGATATGGAATAGACGCTCCAATGAGCCAAGAGAGGAAGACCGAGGACGGAAAAGCGGTAGGCGGAAAGTCGTCCAAAGTGCGCCATTCGGCAAGTCCGTGCGGAGATTTGGGGAGCGCTGCACGATCTTCAACGAATTTCTGCATTTGCATGGTTGACAGCGGTATCGGGGAACTCCTGAGCGCACGTAAGCGTGTGATGAATATCGCTTACCTCGTGCTATTTTGCTGTGTAAAACTCCGTCAACTCAAACTGCGCAAAGTTTAGAGGACCACTGATTGCAAACTGATTGCTGTTTGATCGGCGATCACGTGCTGTGCTCAGACGCGTCGCAGTATCGCGTCTGGTCTCCTTTGTAGTACAGCCTAAGTACTGGCACAGCCTAGACCTACCTATTTTTAGATACCCTGTACATATATAAGAGGTCCCTCTCTCTCGGAAAGGGACATCTCTTCTTTACCTCAAACTCTGTCTTAGCTACGTCAATCGACTTGACTTGCACTCTATATCTTGCATGAACTAAGTGTTGCTCCGAGCTCGGCGCATTTATATTCATACAGTACTACAACTTGCACCGATAGTTCAAGCACGGCTGAATTACGTGGTAGCGTCAGTAGAAAGGAGTGAACTAAGTTGATACTTGAGGTTTATTCGTAACTCAACTCTCTCACAACTCTTCGCTTATTTGCTCAAGACTCGCAAATAAGCAGCATCTCTAACAAAGCGCAACCGTTATATCGCCGGAGCAGACACGCCACCGCACAACGCTGTACACGCGGACTGTTCGCCCCGGGACACAGCGTAGGCCTGCATGCCCGATTCGGGGAGAGTATAGGGGGGCCGGGTGCGTTGGTGGTGGACTCCGTAGCAGCAGGAGTCGTGCTGTGTCGAAAGGGGTTGTGTGTGGAAGACGCGGAGGCGTAGACGTCGTTCCTGGAAGCACTTTTGGGGCGAATGCGAAAGACAAAGGGAGAGGAGAGAGAAAGGACAGAAATTGGAAGCAAAGGCAAGTCTGGGACTATGCGCCGCTCCACACCTCGATGTTCTTGTGTCCTCGGCGGCCACATTGCGAAACGACGATCTACGGAAACGTTAGGCAGGTGGAAGGACAAAGGAAGCAGGAGGAGGTCGGGAAAATAACACCTTAGTGTGGCAGTATGATCTATCAGTAGCCTCTAATTAGCGTAGAGCTGTGATACATAAAAACCGCTAGCTTAGAGGCGGTTCTGATATATCATGGCACAGTCCATTCTACCTATATTATAATATTCAGGTACATGGCTGTCACCGTGCTGCATGACAATCACGAACGTTCCAAATTTAGATGGCATCGATCAAAGCCTCTCCACGTCGCGATCAAACGCGATCAAAAGTCGTCGACATCGTCAGTGGCGGCGGCGGCGAAATGTCCTCCAAAATTCATGAAAAAATTGAGATGAATAGCACTCATATAGACGAAATACATCGGGGAGTAACAAGGTAGATGGACTTGATATGAAGTGGTAATTGACCTTTTTAGCTACATCAAGCCGCGAGCGTGCCCCGGTAATCTCTCGAACGTGGGAGGCGCGTGGGGCTCAAACAGAGCTAAGGACCCTTGCGCACAACCTCGGATGGCATTGCTAGCGTTGCGGCGACACAGAGCGCATGCTGCGTGTAGCACGTCCGATACGTTGCTGCACGCGATGACTGGTGGATGGCGGGCATAGCCATCGACACAGGAAAAGCAAGCGAGCCCCAGGAGGACTTGGGGCCGGCGGCTCCGCAGGTCCGTTGCATCACAACCTCGCCATCGTGCGGCAGAGCCGTCGCGTTGCTGCACGGGCAGCAACGTCACGGGGCGTAGCGGGGATGGTCGGCCATGGCGTAATAGCTCGCGACAAGCACCAAGCGCAAGGGAGGTGCTCCCGACTCGCCAGCTAATGCCGTACAGCTTGCCGCAGGGGGGATTCGCTCCACCACTGCGCCATCAAGCGTTGCACCGCTGCACGAGAAGAAGGGCTGACGGCGGTGCAGGCGCCGTCTGCACAGACACTGCAGCTTGCGACGGACCTAGCACTGTGAGTGTCGAAGCTCATGAAATTCAGGGGTCAGGGGAATGAAATTCAAGATTCATCCACAAAATGCATGAAAACTATTTCATGCACTTCCCGTTTCATGCTCTTGGTTCAGCTACTTTCCAGGCTCATTATACTGTGTATGAATTTCACACAAAAAGACGATGAGTTCGTCATGAAGAAACTGGATGAAAATCGCGAGATTTATCAATACTGGATACAAACTGAATCTAATGGATCTTTTGCTGTATCCATTGCATCTAGTCGCTCTACGGTGCCCAGTCGCGGCCAAGTTGCGGTGTGCAAAAGAATTACAGGCACGGTCCGTTTGAATCGGACTGGTGTGGAGCCAAAGTGGAGCGTGATGTCACGCTCGTCATTCGTCCTTCTTCCACCTCAACCACCACCTCCCTGTCTGCACATTGACCGTCATGTCCAGAAGACGATGTTCGTACTCCAGAATACATCCTCACTCGACATTATCTCTAGATTACATCGCCTCCTGGCTGCGTTCCGACATTCGACATCAAACAGCGCAGCCAACCGCAGTCTCGACTCTGCTCCAACAAGTCTTGCAAGTGGGAGTGGAAAACGGCGATGGGCGAGTATAGGCTCGAGCCAGGCAGGAAGAGAGGGATGTTTTGGGCGTGGGTTTGCTGTCCAAGGTGCGTCCCCAGTGCTCTTTTCAACAGAACTGCTCACCCATATTGTTTTGTCGAGGCAGATTTTTTCAGACGCTGCCACTGCCGATGTTCTCAAGGAAACAATCGTGCGTTTCTATCCCTTCTCCCTTGGTGTGCAGCCATTCACGGTGTCTGAGTTCCCTCAAAGCACACTTAGGTATAGCCGATATTTATTCGATCCCAGAGGCAGGACGTAATGGGGCGGGCATCCGATGGGTTGCTGGACGTGCATGGGAGAGGCAGGTGTGGGTGTGTGGGGGCCGGGGCCCGGGGTAAATAGCTCGCCGATGTCGTAGTCAATGACAATTATTGTGATTTTCACCATTTTTGTGAGTGAATACGATCAAAGAGAACACTTTACTTGAAGTCACCCTAGAAATGACTGGGATTCACATCAAAGGTACATGAAATAAGTAGCTGGAATCTAATGAAAACTAACTGAAATAAAAGTTCGTGACTTTCATTCATTTTACATGGAATCCATCAACAAAGTGGATGGATTTTGTGCAGAAAAGGTATGAAAGTTTTTGTGAATTTCATGAGCTTTGACACTCACAGTGTAGGCCAAATGAAGACCCTCGGATTCCCCGCGAGGCTCGCAGCAGCCCGCCCAAGACGCTCCCACAATTTGTGAATGCTCACACGCAATCGTTGGCAGCTCTGGGGTCCGCTCAATGCGCTCGCTGCCTCCATCAGTTCCATTCTGCGCATGTGGAGGGAGAGGAGGAACGTGATAGAGCACCTTTGTCTGGTGATACTAAGCTGCATTTGCCACAGATCTACTGCGAAGCGGAAATTTGGCACTTGCTATCTCGCATGACCTCAGCGCGGAAGAATGCTCCGTGGGCCCGGGGGGCGCCATTAAAGGACGTCGCAATGGTGTGTGTCATGCTGCGACTATGCCAGATACATGGTCGAGCTGGGATGCAGGGCATCGGTGACGTGGCAGAGAAAAAGCTGCCAATGCAGCCCAAATGACGATCTGGATCCGAACGCAACTGCTTTATGATACCACAGAAACACCGGAGACGCACCTTTGGACGAGAAATCCCTGTTCCCGTACTATTAGTGCTCAGGTCTCATAGAGATGGTCACGGCGTCGAAATGCAGATATTTTGAGTGCTGCAGTTCCAGAGGGCCCAAAAGCAAGCACAGAAAGAATGAAGCATGTTCTCCGGGAAGGATTACGAAGTTTTGAGCAAATTGAATCGCATGTAGTGGGATGGCGAGCCACAGATGTCGAAGTAAGCGAGGTGTGTGTAGCAGGGTGTCTGACCGATGAAAAGCTCCGGGAAAGCGAGAGGAGGGTAAGAGAAACACATAGAACATGTTTTACATCAAGTCAGTCGATCGAGTGCCATAAACAATGCATTTTGTGGGAGATGGTAGCGGGGTAGAAGAGAAAATGTCATGCTCGTCACGTCGGGTAACGTCGCCGAATGGTTCGGAAACATCTCCGAAACGCGCCTTAACATGATGTTCATCTTCGCTTGGACCTTCCACAAATTCTTTGACGATTCGGAGTTGATAGAATTCCCTCAATAGGCAGGCCAAACTTTTGGGTGCCAAAATTTCCGGGAATTCATCAAAATATGGACGGAAAACATCGAAATTGTCTCCACGGGCGCTTAACGAGCGCTTATGATCACCGTAACACAAAAAACCTCCTGCATCTCCCTCAATAAGGTGTTATATCCATGGTCCGAGACTTCCTATGAGCTATACTAATACAACCAGCCCACACAGTGTGCTCCTTTCCGGGAATGAAGGTCAGAATAACATTTTCGAGCCTGCAACGTAGATTTCGTTGAACCTGAGTTGATACTGTACTGAGTTTTAGGCTACCAAACAAGCACTTTCATGCAACTTGTTCTGTGAGCTGAAATTTCATCAACTGAGCACATTCTATGAATAGGATAGTATCATAGACATCATCTATGATCTTTGAGCTCTAATATATGCATCGTTCTCCACTGTCGACGCGGTTTTTTTTGTTACGGCCTGTAAGCGCCCGTTAAGCGCCTGCATCGGACTCCTGTCCGAGTCTTCGGCGTGGTAATCCGACGGGGTTTCCGTGCAAAATTCTCATTATCTTGATGGTCTCGACGTTATTCTATGTTCTAAGACAACACAAGATTCAGAAGAAAGCCAAAGGAGAATAATTTATCGCCCTATTTCACAATGAATGTGTTTACTGGGAATAATATCGGAAACGGTCAATAAATTTGAATGGTGTTTAGGGAGGGTAGGCGCGGCTAGAAGGGAAGGGGAAGTAGTCGAGAGACATAAGAGCACCAGATACTATGAGCACGAGTAATGGACAAAATCCAGTGGAAAATCTGATGGACCCCGAGTAGCTGGGGCAAGCAGTGGGTGTAGGTGCACCAATGACTGCCGGGGACGCGAAAGGTGGCGGTGAGCGAACGAGCAGCGAGCGGATCGATGGCTGAAGTGCGGCTGAGGCCTATCAGGCTGAATATAGAGTGCGGTGGGCAGTGACAACAAGCGCGTGAGATGACGGCGGTTGCGCAAAGGGAAGGGCAGTGGCGCTTCAGTAAGCAACAAGTGCGGGCCGCATGGTCAGCGCAGCAGGAACGGAGCGGCAGGTCGTGCCGTATGCGAAATGCATGTGCAAAAAAACAGGTGCAAGGCCATTGGCTGTAACCGCGGCCAAGAATTCACCGAGCGCGCAGTGGGACAGGCGCGCACGCAATGTGCTACGGGGAAGCAAGCCAGCGTGTGGCGGCGGATGCCCCTGCGGACGCGGTATGGCACAGAAACAAGAGCCCAGCCCAGGCCACTTCAGACAAATCCCTCGCAGTGGGTATGTGGGCAGCGGACCCGAAGCCAGTGTATTCAGCTGCGGCGCCGCGCTAAAAGCAGCGAGGTGAGGACGGGGTCGACAGTACCAACAGAGCGGGAGGCTGAGGGACGGCATTGAGACATGACCCTGATGGAGTTTCACAGCCAGAAGGGGCCAGGAGCTGCTGAAAAGCAGCAAGGAAGAATGAGGACGGGAAGGTCGATTGCGGGCCCAGGAATAGATTTGAGGGGATACAGAACGGGGAGGATTCAGTACAAATATGAAAGGCTCTTCACACCGAATTTCAAAGCACCCAGAGGCCAGCAGCAGGTTTTATGAAAAATGTTGCCTGAGGGTGCGTGCTGATGTGGCGGCCATATTAGACCCTCTGAGGGCAGATTGAAGCGCAGAAGGGATACGAGGCGATGGTTCGGACCTATATCATTAGTCTTGCGAAAGCAGTGAGCCAGCAGAGGCGCCAGGAGCGGAGGGAAGCTGGTGGCGGGAGGAGAAAGGTCGATTGATGCAAGACAATGTGAATGTAACAAGTGTCAACAATTCAACTGATTGGGGAAGCAAAATTGACGGCGCACCGAGCGCCATCAATTGTGGCGGTCAGGCGGGCCAACAGTGAGCGCGGTGATCAGACGGTGCGTGCTGCGTGTGAAATAAAAGTGACCTGATGTATCAGCAGCCTCCCTGGCTTAGAGGTTTTGATACATCGCGACTCTCCGCTAATCAGAGGAGAGCCGATCTATCAAAACGCCGTATACGCCTGAAAATAAGAGAGTAGAAGAGAGCCGAAGGAGAAAGACGCAGCAGGGTCACTTGATCAGAAAAATGGATAACACTCAATATTGGAATTCGCTGCAGTAAGGAGGTGACGCCGAGATGTACGGGGGAGCGGCTAGGCGAAGGAGATATCGGTGTCCACCAGAAACGCCAGAAACGTGCGTGAAGCCTGAAAGACGATGTCGCTGAGGAAAACACTGGGGCGTGCAATCGTACACGATTGCGAGAACGCGGGAACCTGAGAGAAAGCAAGAATTCAAGAATTAACACAGGCGAGCGCGCGTTTTGCCCAGAACTTAACTCTCAAAGCGCCCCATCCAGTCGATTCAGAGAGCAACGAGCAAGTGAGTAGTAGGCTGGCGGCTAGGCGCGCGCAAAGACGGGAATTGGTGCATCTCTTGAGACCATGGTTCAAGAACTAGAGTATACAGAGCGGAGAGCAAACAGATAGACGAGAGACCTATCACGAAGAAAGCTGGGAAAACTATGGTGAGCGTCAGGAACAGGGCTACTTATCTCGGATCAGTAATGACGGCATCCCGTGCACAGCCATCCACGCTCTTTCCTTCCTCCACCGTCTCCTTCATTTCAGCCGCGCCAATCCCATTACACGAGCGCAGTTGAAATCCACCATCTGGAGCCAACGAATGGGTGAGCCAACGTCGAATATAACCGCACCGATAATGGCAGTCCCCCTGCAAGCGCACGGAATTCTTGCAGTGCTTGGATCGTTCATAGGTCGGTCTTGAGTAAAGGGGAAGCCATGGCTACCAAGTCCGTCTTTGTTGCATTATGACTCTATTTTTCCGTTCTTTTTCTCCCAGGACCGGTCTTTTTCTGCCCTCATTCGCTAGCTATGCCTGGGTCTATAGACTAGGGTTGCAGCGACGCTTAACCATTTTACGCTTCGAATGTCTGCTTCGCTTCAACCCGAGCCAACCCCGCTGCTCTTGGCATGTTTCCGCACCAAGTCTCGTCACCCAACGCTCTTTAACAGCAATTCCCTTCATTTGGAAGAAAGTCTTCTCCTTTGTGCGCTAGGTCCTTTCGACCATGAATTGACGCTCAGCTGCGCCGCATTTCGGAAATCTCCTTGTGAGCCCCAGCAGCCGCCGGTATCCCGTCGCTTTCCACACGCACGGCTCGCAACCGCTTCTTCACTGATCAATGCTGCCACTCAGCGTTCCGTCGTCGTCGTCGACTTCGCGCTCCATCGACTTTGCATCTCCATCGGCCTTTCCCCCGCCAAACGCCACATCTTCCTATTCCTTCCCTTTATTCCTCTTCCTCGTCTCGTCCCCGCCTTCCTCCTCGTCGCACCACGTTTTGACCTCGCACTCATCGCTCCCGTTCGTAAGTTGCTGCAACCTCGCCCGTTCTCTCGTTCATCTGGTCAGGTCGAGGAATCATTCGTCACTTTTGGGCTCGCTGTACGCTTGTCTTTTCGGGTCTCAACTCTTCCTGGCCCTTCCGAGCATCTCTGCTCCACCGAAGTTCGTGGATGTTTCATTGGTGCCTTACGCCTCGACGCATCGAACTCGATTCTGGTTAAATTCTGAAATCTCCCGACTTGGAATATCTTCACGCTTGTTTCGAATGCGGCAGGCATCTAAACGTCATGTTCTGTGAAATCTCGCTTTCATCTTTCTTGTACTTTCTCGACTTGACTATGCGATGTTTCTGTTGGTAAATCATCTGTGTCAACGTTCTCAACTCGGCTCGACCGACCTCGGCTTGCCACGTCTTCAAGGAATCTGAATCACAATGATACAGTGTATGAATCGATGCCTGACTTCGCCAGAATAACTTACGAATCTGCCATTTGTGCTCCGTGTTTCCGGCCCACTAATAAAATCAGGGTTAGGTGCCAGTATTGTATCGTTCGTCTCTGAGCGACCAGCACCGCGCTAGCAATAATTTGTGAGCATCTCGTGTGAGTGTTTTCCGTACTGCCTGCCATCGTGCTCTCGTGATGCCTTCTACATTTCAGACGCGTAGCTTCCACGCCGTACTCTACACATTGAGTGAACACCCCCGCATCTGTGAGACCCACCCCCGCATCCTAAGATCAAGCCGAGACGCGCAGATGGTCAGATCCCTGATACTCGGAAGCTTATTTTGTCCTCGCCCACGAGACTGTTCACTGGTTTCTGATGATGCTCAGACCGACGACATAGCGGCACTCGAGCAGAATTGATTATTTGGGATCGATTGGTATGTTCTGACGAGGCTGAGCCAAACTTCCCCCCATCGCCATGAGGCGATTCGTTGTTCATTTGAGATTCGCTTAAATGTTCGAATTCCCTCCCCAAATGACGTTACTCGGTGCGAACGTTGCTCTAAACCTTTGGCTCGCGGCTGCTTCTTCCTCATTTTTGATATTCTGGGCTCCCGTACCGTCTTGATGCACTTCGAGACCCAGAATGGAAACGTGGTACTGTCAAGCCATGAGCGCGAGATTCTATTCCTCGTGTCGGCATCAGGGAAAACGTCCTTCGCTAATTTAGCCGGATCTCGGATAATTTAGACAAGCGGTCTCTAAATTTGGCAGATTTGGGCGAATCTGTATTGATTGGGTCAAATCTTGGAAACTCAGGTGAATTAGGTTGGTGGTATACCCACAAAACTGTGAGAAAATATTCAACTTGACTGTATCCAAAATTCACAGAAACTTCTGAGTAGATCACAACAGCTGTATACAGGAATCATTCTAGCGGGTGGGTGCCTATTCGGCCATTCCTTCCGCTTCTCCAAACTGAATGCAGCCGAAGATCTCTGGTGCCTGGGACACATACCGATTGATTGAAACTCAAAACTAGTAGTATGATCAGTTGAGTACTGTGAGAATTGTTATACTTGGCATTGCACAAGTGGCCACTTCGCTGGGATGGAATAAGAATTTGCGCGAACCTTGCAATGATTCAAGTCGCTAAGTCCATTGCCGAGACTTGCCCTGAAGTTCCCGTAAAAGTTTTCGTAACCAGATCGTAAAGCACACGTCGGCGCTGATCCTGTCACAACACGATCAAACAACATCCTTCCTTTCCCCCCATCTTCGTATTCTCATCCTTGCTCTCTCCACTTGCTATCGTGCCTATCCTTGTGTGTTTGGGGTAGGGAAACAGTCCACAAATCACTTATCTATGCCTCATGTGCCCTCGCTCACGACCCTCTGGTACGTGCACTTTGCATCCATTTGGCTCGTCAGTGTGCTAACATTGGTGAACAGAATTGGCTATGTCTGTGGCACGTCTGATATTCAAGGTGAGATTGACTTCATTCCAGGGTCCTTCTCAATGTACTTTTTTCCAGTCACTCGGTAGCTACTGCCGTTTCCCTGACAGCATGTGCTGGGCTTGTGGAGTTCCTTTGTACGGCATCCAAGTGAGCTCACTTTCCTTCCTTGTATTATCCCTACCTCACTCCTCAACCTGAGAGTAGGGTTCTGCACCATACGTACGGATTCAAATACGTGTTTACGGACACGTGTCCGTATACGTACGCCTTTGATGATATGAATGTTCCGTACGTTGACAACACGGACCAGAGTACGTACATATACGGGTCAATACGGGTTACGGTCAGCTTTTTCAGAGGAAGTCATCCGCAGTATCGGGTCGGCGATTTCAATCCACACGTCCGAGATCACAAAACCACAGTTCCGATCGAATCCGAGCAAGATGGTGGTCACCAGACGACGCCGAGCCAGGCTTGACTGGATACAGCGGTGCGGATTCCTACCTGAGAGTTATGCTATGTGCTAACACGCTATGTGCTAACACCTCGCATAACACCTCGCATAACACCAGTTCCGCAATGGTTGGTATGTAAGTCATCTTTCCAGTCTTTTTATCAATGCACAACTCTAATTGAGGTTAGTTCAGATTGTTTGTGTGCTCCCCACCATGTCCAACGCAGCCAAAATTGTCGGTGAGAAACCTTGTCAGGCATGAGACGAAAACTTGCTGACATGTCTCGGGGTCTAGAGTCTTGACTCAAGATTGAACTTGTTGAAGCACCTGATACCTAGTGTTAATCTATGTAGTACTCCCTATATCTATCTATGTACCATTGAATATACACTATTTTCCTTGTATTTCTTGGTCCAACTTGAGTTTGCAAGTGCATTTGGCTGCAATAACATGCTCCAAACTCTCACTGATTCTGCCCTAATTCAGTGAAAATTGGTCTTATTTAACGGAGGACTAATCTAATGGAACTAATTGGACTGAAGTGCCTAAAATGGGTAATTTAGGGTAAATTAGGCCTAATTTTGTCCAAATTCGTCTGAATTAGTAAAGAGTGGTTTCCCTGATGGGTTAGGTTTTGATACATCCAAAAACACCCTTTTTGGGCTGCAACTTGAGGGAGTCAGACTACGAGGCGGAGGCTTAACCTGATTTCCAGCGGGGCATCAAAAACATATTATCGAAACCTCGCAAGTAAGGGGTTGGTTTGAGTTCGTTGATTTGATCGAACAAAAAAGGCCCCAAAGCTATCACTCCTCGTCCCACGAAAGCAAGACATTGAGATCCTTCTCACACTGTGCCCACTCCTGTCTCGCCACTTCAGCCCGCTGCACGGAACGTGGTTCGAACACGGCAGGGAATTTAAATGGCCCATTCGTGAACTACGACACGCAATCAGCATCAGATATACAAACACCTTGAGATTTCGTTACGCGCCTCTCCGTGGAAAGTTGAGTCACTATCGTCGTATTTGAAGGGCAAGCCGGTCTTGGGATCAGGCTCCTCAGACCTGCTGATGTTGAAGGTCCATAACATCATAGCAATATTAATCCAAAGGGCACGCTCAGCAAATGGAGTGCCAGGGCACACTGTAATGTCAACTGGTCGGTGATTTCAGTGATAAAGCTTGATGCAACAACTTGCCTCGTCTTCCAAAGCCAAAAGCACTGGTCTCGTAACCTGCCTTCAAATTGTTTGTGTTGTCGATGAAGCGCTCTGGCTGGAACAAGTCGTGGTTCTCGAATCTTTCCTGATCATGCTCAATTGCCCTGCGCAAATAAAGTCTGTGGATGGAGCAATACACCACTTGAGTAAAGAGCTAACCAAGAAACCGCAAAGATGATGCTTCCTTTTGGAATGAAGTACTCCTTGCCTTTGTATTCCACAGCATCATCAGCGGTGGACTGGCGGGGAAATCCGAAACGAGCTGCCGACAAGAATGAAGTATCGTCATTGTTGACGATGGGGGGAGAATTCACCTGCAGGGCGCCATCGAAGGGTCTCTGTAGTATGCATCACAACGATGTCAGAGGGTCGGCGGATAATGATGCGTACCTCGTACAATTGCCTCAACAAATGGAAGGCGGGGACGATCCTTGAAGGAAGGTAGACGGTCTTCTCCAACGATGGCATCGATCTCCCTCTGCGCACGAGGAATCCATTCGGGATAAAGCAGGCAGGCAAGAATGAAGGTGTGCAGCGAAGCTGCAGTCTAAGCCATTCTGATCAATATACACACCGGCGAAATGAGTTATGACATGCAGTTTCAATTGCGGGCTGTATAAACGCTTGTCTCGATGATCCTGCGGACATACGATCCACTCACTCCTGTGAACTGGTTCATCAGTCGACGCTGGTCCCCTTCAGGCTTATCTTCTCTTGCGAACGCAGCTGCCCACCTCCAAAAAGAATTATCAGTATGCTCCTATAACCTCGAGAAAAAACATACGTGTTCATACCGGATGCCTCGCCCGATACGGCGCGCGCAATGAGTCTATTGTACAACGCATCCTCACGCTTGCGGAAAGTCTGTGCGCGTTCTCGCCAAGGCATCGAACCGGGAATGATATCAAGGAACGGCAGGAAGTTCATTATGCTTGCTGAGGGGTTGGACAAAATAACGAGCTCTGCATTGCACTGTCGATGCGGTGTAAATAATTTGTAAATTAATTACTGCGAGAATAAATTTACGGCAAGGACCTCCGCGAGATCGGGTTCTTGTCCGGTAGGGCAATGCAAGCCAAAGGCTGCCGCGAGAACCATACTTGCCGATACTCTGCGACTGAATATCAGTTGAAATGCCATGGATTTGACGAGTAGATAGTGTACCTGTCCATGTGGTGGAACCAATTTTCTCCTCCGTCATCAAGGAGATGCGTAATGTTCAGCAACACCTCGAACTGCTGAAGCGGGTCGGTTTTGCCGGCTCGCACACCGGCCATAAGTCCGGCCGTAAGCTTCCGCCCAATGAAGTGGGTTTCATCTTGGTTGCCAAGTCCCCAATACACCTGGGCTGGATCAACATGGTAACGCTGGAAGTGACGTGAGCGACGAAAGAGGAGAAGTCGAGAGACCCTACGACGTAGGGAGAGATGGGCCGCGCTGAAAACTTGGTAGATCGTTTCTCCAGGATCTCTTTGGCCAGTCTGATGTCGCCAATCAGGAACACAGGCTACATGGATTGGATGAGGCCGCATGATCGAATGACCCATAGAAACACTTGCGAAGCCAGCCAAATTCAACGAGACGAATCCCCCATAATCTTCGCATAATTGTCTGAAGTACGTGGCCAGATGCTATAGTATGTTCACTCAACCATAAATATATTTGGCACAACCGCTAAACTCACCTTCACGGGTACTTGGAGGACATTTCCGAGAAGAGGTAAGCCTGGTGGTCCCGGAGGGCGACGACCTTCAGAGGCCGTGTGAGACCGAAGAAGGTAGACTCCACCGAGGAGTGCGATGGCAGCTATGGCCACGGGCTGGAGTGGCAATCTGCCCATGCTTGAGGCGAAGCGTCTGCGTGGGGTGAAAGGGGAGAAATGACGGAATGATATCGAATGGCTCAGCGGATGTGCCTTAAATGCTAACTACGACTGGCTGTCGTAATGTGACATAGATAACGAGATACGCCGAAGAGGAACGATCAAGACTTCTCAACCTCTAAGGTGGGTTTTACTACTACAAGAAAACCCACCTCCGTCGAAAATCGTCGACCTCCTCTCTTACTCCCGCAAAAGCTCTACCTGAGGTTGGCAAAGTCACCAATAGTGTGCTCTTTGCCCCTCAGCACCAGCATTTTGTTGTGATGCGAGTGGAATAGCGATTCTAGATACTTTCAAGTATTTACCTCGTGAGCTGGACACAACGTTACCCTACCTCGTCCAGTTAAATCACGACCACTCTACAACATCTTCTGAATACTTCCCCCGAATCTCTACTGCGAGCAAAATACAAGAAAGTATAAATTGACTGAGGGCGAGGGGACGA
The DNA here is from genome assembly GCA_014462675.1 of Mycena sanguinolenta. Classification (NCBI taxonomy): domain Eukaryota; kingdom Fungi; phylum Basidiomycota; class Agaricomycetes; order Agaricales; family Mycenaceae; genus Mycena; species Mycena sanguinolenta. The sequence goes on along the minus strand of JACAZH010000003.1, from coordinate 711,119 downwards.
CGAGCCCATAAAATTTTCTCCTCCTGCGCCGTTCCCTCCCACGACAGTCGCATCAACGAGCGCAACGGTGCCTTGTTTCAGTGTTCCGTACATCACCGACAGAGTCTAGAACTGCCCACACCACCCACTTGTTGAAGAGCTCTTCGCTTGCTAATACCCTACATCCGAACTTTGTCCGAGCTCCGACTAAAACCGAGTCACGCACACGACGATCCCTAGTCGCCTGCGAACATAGATTTTCACTGCAACTCAAAACAAGGTTTCTGTGGTCTCTAATCTCTCGGGTAAAAAATTTCCTCGAGTTTCATCTTGGTTTCATCAGGAACCGGGATTTACCGCTACCATTTTTGGCACTTGTCCATCCAAATTCGTCTTTTTCTGCAGGCACAAAAAATCACAAGGACCTGCACCACAGAGTATAAGAACCTCACTCCTCTAGCACACCTTCTACCCACCAATTCGTACTTCGCCTCTCCCCTTTGATTTTATCCCTCCCCAAAAATGTCTGTAAACGCTAGCTCTGCTTCCGTTCCCACGCCGTCTGTCCCTGACGGATCAAACACCAACCCTCCCACGCGCACTGCCTCGCTGGTGCCCACCGAAATCCTCTCCACGTCGTCGCGCGAAAATGTCCTCGAGCACGCTGACCTAGCCAACTTCTTTGGCTCCAACGCACCACCTGCTGCTCCCCTCTCAGCCCTCTGTGCCTGCTACGCAGTCCGCCCCGCCACAGCCCACTCCCGTCGCCGTCACCGCTAACGGTATACGCCAAGGCGACCCGGTCGCTCCTGCGAGCAGCCAATGGACTCCTGACGCCGCAAAGAAAGAGTTCCTGTCGTTGGTTGCTCTGTCGGAAATCCCCCCGAGCGACAAACGATACGACGGGAAAACTGAGACGCGCGGTCTACAACGGGACGTGCATGCCCTCACCCAAGCCACCGCCGACATTGTCGCAACCGTCGTCGAGGCGAGGATCGAAACTGTAGACATCGTCACCGGTATGCACAAAACCCACACGACTGCCCACAGCACTCACAACAATTCTCCCACAGAACTCGAGGCTCGTGTAACCACCATCGAGTCTCGCCTAAAGGCTGCCGCACCCGACGCCACAGCACAGCGCGATAACGTCTACGTCAACGAGCGCTTGGACCTACTCGGCGTGGAGGTGGCCCGTATTGATTCCCTGGTTGGCATGATCTTTAGCGCCGTCAATGGTCTCGTTGCCCGCGTGGACTCGCTCACAGCTGCTCCCCCCGGCAACAACTGCTCCACCTGCCTCCACTGCTGCTCTAGCCGCTGCTGCTGCTGCTGTGCCCGCTTCCACCGCTGCTGTGCCCGCTGTCGCCGTCGCTGTGCCTGCCGCCGCTGCTCCTACTATCGTGCATGCGCATCCCGTGTCCATCGCCGCACCGATCCTCCCTCCACCCACTGCGGTCCCTCCTGCCCCTGTACCCGATGCTGCGCCCGTCGCATACAAGCGCCCTCACTCACCGAGCGAGGACGACAACGCCCGCAACGTACGCCAGCATCTAGCCACGGCCCTGACAACTACTGCACCCCCTCCCGCGGCTTTTGCGGCGCCGATCGCGCCGCAGTATGCGCCCGCTGCGCCCCCCATGCCCGCCTATCCACCCACAGTCCCTTCTGCAGCCTATGTTGCCCCCGCACCAGTCGCAGCAACTTATGCTGCTGCTACCTCAGCTCTTGCCAGCTCCCGCCGCGGCCTACGCTGCCCCCACCCCAATCGCGCCCATGTATGCTGCTGCTCCGCAGCCCATCGCGCCGGCCTATGCCATGCCCGTACCCGCTCCTACCCCTCAGCCAATAGCGCCGCCGCCTGGCCCCGTCATGCCCACTTACGTGACTGCTGCTTCCGTGCCCGTACCCGCTCCTACCCCTCAGCCTGTCGCGCCGCCACCTGTCGCGGTCATGCCCACTTACGCGACTGCTGCCTCCGCTCCCCAAGCAGCAACTGCCCCGGCCTATGCCACATCCGTGCCTGCCCCGCAGCCGCTGGTCCCCGTCTCCATCCCCTATCCCGTCTCAATCGCAGCCCCAGTCTCAATCATGCCGGCTGCTACCAATGCACCTCCTGCTCTGCCCCCCATTGACCCGTCCCGCGAGGTGCGCCTTGGCCCGGCAGCCTGGGGAAGGAATATCAGCGGCGAAGCCTCAACGGTGATCAAAACGGTTCTCCCCGCTGCCAAGGGAATCATGCGCAGCTTCCGTGCACGCAAAGGTCCTGACCAGCTCACAATCATTGGCTGCTTTGAATCCGCCGAGATCGTGAACTGGTTCATCCCCACGTTCAATGCCTCGCGTGTAGTCCCGTACAGTACCATTTTTGCGTCCCCAAATGTGTGAGGGCAGCTCATGATTTTCCGAATACTTCTTTTACATTCACCGCACTGCCCGCTACCATATCCACATCCACATTAATTCCTACTCACACTGCTTTGTCTCTATTACCTACATCTTCCACCACTCTCATTAACCACTCTTTTATTTCCTTTTCAACACCCTCGCAACCTCTTAACTCTACATCTGCTATCATAAATATCAGATCCTGGAATATAGATGGTGCTTTTGTTCTGCATATGAGCTGCCCTGAAACACAACGAGAACTACAAAAGTTTGACTTCAATTTCTTCCAAGAAACACATCTCCGACCTCAGCAGCACGACACAATTCGGCTGCCAGACGGCTATGCAATTGAATCACACACACGTCGGCCAAAGCTGAATTTCGATCGGTCTTGGGGTGGGATTGCAACAGTTTCAAACTCGGCTCGAGTTCCCTCTAAAATTCGTCAAGACCTATCGGGCCCCGATTTTCTAGTGATGCAAATCGGAAGTATCGTGCTCTACAACACGTACATCTTACCCGAGTCCGCACACTGGGAAGGGGTTCTCGAAAAAGACCCATGCATGGCATTCGCATCATCGCTGGCTATGGCGTACGCCGGAGGCTTCAAAATCTTGATCATGGGTGATCTTAACGCACGGACTGGATCTCGCACTGCCTCTGTACTGGACCCACCGCGTAAATCGAAGGATCCAAAAAAGGATCCCTCGACCCGGGGACGTTTTCTATTTAAACTATGCACAGATTACGATCTTGTAATCGTCAGCGGCGCTGAATGCTTCGGTCCTCTGAGCGGGGAATGTACCTCTTTTCAAGGACAGAGGCGCACCGTCATTGACTACGCAATTTGCTCGCGCTCCCTTTTCCCAGATGTTGTATCGTATGAAGTCGAACAACAAATTGTAGGCTTTGATCACGCCGCGATCCGACTCTCCCTCAGAATCGACTCGACACTGCTTCAATCTCAGCGACCGCGGCTTTCAAAGAAACGCAAACGAGAGGAAACCGTTCTTCCCACGGACACAGAGCTTGACCGCATGCTCATTGAGACTATCAATGCGGGAAAAGATGAACATACCAAGCTGCTGAAGTTATATGGAACTGTAACACTGGACACTGAGCCCGTCCATATTGCCATTTACGGCGCATGCAAAAATGCGAGCAAACACACGGCATCCGCAGGTGCGGGAGTATATTTTGGGTCTGGCTCCCTGAAAAACACCGGAATCCGTATCTGGGGGAATCAAACAAATTCTCGTGCGGAATTAATTGCACTGCTTCTTGCTATCAGCTCCTCACCTCTGCGGTGCACCTTGCGAGTCTCAACAAGATCCGAATATGCCATTCGGTCAATCAAATACTACGCGGCTCACAATGATGCATGCGGCTGGACATGTCCGAATGGTGACATTCTGAAAATGATTGTGCAGTGGGTGCGAGCAAGGTCTGCACCAATCCACTTCGTGCACATCAAAAAGAATGCTATCGACGGTCATATAAAATCAGCGATAAAACTGGCAAAGGAAGGGTGCACTCAGAGAAGAGCTTCGATGCCCAGTAACCTTTGCTGTCCACCAGTTGCGCCTTCAACTGAACCCTGCCTGCCGATCGAAAAAATCACGGCCAATATCGCAAGTGATGCAGCTCCACAAGAACTGTCAGAGGACAAGAGAAATTCTACCAAGGTTCTAGCATCCCACAGAGGCCGTCATCGTTTGAACGCGCTGAGAGACAAAAACCGCGCCGATGTCATGGACGCACCGTCTAAAGCAGCATTCTGGAGAGTCGTAAAACGACTCAGTGATCCGGCACCTATCCCAATTTCGGTAACGGCAAATGATCTCAGAACAGTGTTTGAAAAACGGCTCAACCCTCCGGAAACTCTTCCAGACGAGTTTGACCGTGCCCAACACAGAATGAATCAGCTACTTGCTGCCTTGATCCCGGACTTGACGGTAGACTCAACTCCAGAAGGCTTCTTCTCTGCCGAATTCACAGAGGAAGATATGGAGTGGATGAAGGATCACTTACGCAAGAACTCAGCAGACAGTGCCGCGGGCGAGGATGCAATTGTCTATGACGACATCAGAGACATCCCGAATGACGCTCTCGCTGATTTCTTGAATGAATGCGTGCGAAGACAAGATGCGCCAACTGTTTGGCTCAGATCAGCCATAATCGCGCTTCTGAAGCGGGGAAAATCAGCATTGAACCCGGACAGTTACAGAATTATTGCACTCGAGAGTTGCTTTCTGAAACTGTTGACATTGTTGATCCACAAACGGATAACTGACTGGGCAAACTCGCGAGGTATCATTCCCGACTATCAGAATGGGTTCAGAGAAGGCTATCGCACCAATAATAACCCATTTGTTCTGCGATGTATTAAGGAATGGGCCCGTGCACATGGCCGCACGTTATTTGTTGCCACTGTGGATGCAACCAATGCTTTCCCCTCAACAGACTGGCCGACCTTATGGTTAAAGCTGGTGAAACTCGGAATTGGTGGCGCACTTTTTGACTGGCTGCGTATGCTGTATCGCCGAATGGAATACTTCGTCCGGCATGGAGATATGGAGTCACCGGATTTTAAAGCCTTTATTGGCCTACTCACCGGTGACCCAGCTTCTCCAGTGCTTTGGAATCTGTTCATGTCAGATCTTGTCATGCCTACAGACCCAGACGATCCTGTTCTATCTGCGGTAAGAATCACAATTATGGCCCAAGCAGACGATATTTTACTTGTCTCATATTCGGCCCGTGGTTTGCAGCGCAAGCTACATGCGCTCGGGGCTTGGTGTTCAAAAAATTTTATCATGGTGAATCGGTTGAAAACTGTGATACTTGTCTTTGGCCCCCTTCCCAACCCCGTACCCAAATTCCGAATCGCTGGTAGTGATCTTGCCATTAAGGACGCGGAAAAATATGTCGGTGTTCATTTTACAACCGACAAACCCAACATCCTTGCCGATCATTATAAAGAAAAGGCAAGCACGGCGCGATATTGCGTTCATCGCATCTTGGGTCTGGAGGATTCGACTGGCCGTCTGACTCCGAAAGAATATAGAGAGCTTTACATGGCACGCGTTGATTGTCACTTAATCCATGGATGCGAAATTTCCCCGGATTGTGAGGACATTCATGTCAAACAGCTCTGCGATATTCAAGTCAGTTTCTTACGGCAAATTCTGAATGTCCACTCCCATTCTATGATCGCGCCGCTCTTCACTGAGACTGGAATCATGCCTCTCCGAGTCAGACGCTACTTGGTTCTGCTGTCTTACCTGCAATATCTTCTCAGTTTAGAACCGACTCACTTTGCGAGGGCCAGCTTGAACAGTTCACTTCAATTGGCATCGCGTGGAAAGAAGTCGTGGTTCGGAGATGTTTGCAAGACAGCTGCCAAAATGCCTTTTCACTGTCCGCCTCCTGACATGCAAGATGTGACTCCGAAATCTATTGAGGAGTACGCAAAATGTGTGGTGAAGTCGGCTTTGAAATGGCTTCAGTGTCAAATCGACTCGTCTGATAAACTATACTTGATACAAGGCCGTGTAGAACCTCAAAAGGACAAACCTCCACAATCAATCACCCTCTTTCTACGCCACTATCTGTTCATGGTGAGGACGCAAAAATACCGAGAGGCTCTTACCTCAATTTTGCTTTCTACCCATTTGCTGGCTGTTGAAAGGTTGCGATATGTGGATCATGCAAAGCCTATTATACCCCGTGCACAACGCCTATGTAGATTCTGTCTCAGTGCAGTGGAAACTCCTGAACACGCTCTCCTGGAATGCAATGCTTCACATGCACTCCTCGACATGCGTAGATCTTTTATGGAGAAGCTCCTCAGCACTGCTCCGAATCTGCGGCAGCGAATGATGGAAAGAAATAGTCTCACATTTCTGAAGGCTATGATCTATCAACGTAGCACGATTGTCTTGGTGGCTAAATTTGTGCATGATGTCCTTGAATTATTCTATGCAATGCCAATGTATCGAGGGTAGTTGTTGGATGTAGAGGTGTGGGGCCGTTGAGGTGAACTTATTTGCTTCTGTGTCTTAGCCAGGATGTACCGTGGGGCATGGGGTTTCTCATGGTATCTGCGACCTTGTTCTGGAGAGGGCATGGAGGTCCAGGGGCGATGGTGTAATTTAGCTTGTTTTTGTACACCGGGATAATCCCTGGAAACCGGCGTTCGTTATCCGGACCATGCCGTGTAATTCTACCTACCTACCTACCTACCTACCTACCTCACATGCGGATCTACTTTGTCGCCGCTTGCATTGGACAGTCGACTCAGCCTACACACAATTGTCTATACAATGCTTACCGCGTGTAATGCTATCAACTACATCGGGGGCCGGTCACTGGGTGTAACGTTAGATGGATGTGAAATTAGACGTCATCTCTTGTGGAATTCGGAACATAGTCAGGATCTTGAAGAACATTGATAATGTTGCACGATGTGTGGGTTAGTAAATGTTAATGGAAAAGAAAAAGAAACCCGCACTCATCGACACCGAATTCGTTCGAATTTATACGGGCGGAGTCATCACCCTCGAACACTGTGCTATCCGCGCGGCAGCGTATCTTTCATTTATCCCGAAATCGAATGATTCATATCAATTGATTCAACGTAACGGCGCACCAACCCAGGTGACTTTCAACGAATGAGTAGTAGGAACCTACTCCCTGGAGTATCGCGACGGTTGAACGTGGCGCAGTGCGCGAAGAGGACATGTGTTGGAAGAGCTCAGCGCAGAATTTCGGGACCTGAAAATGCGGCCGTCGAGATCCCTGCGCAAATAAACACCGTGCAACGGAGTTTTCTTTCGATAGTATCGGAGGGAGAGCAGGTAGATTGTACTCGTGTTCGAGGTCGGAGATCCTGCGTGAGAGACGAGACCGAAAGAGGAACGAAGGCGAGGGGATGAAAGACGGCGAATACCAGCACGAGCGGGAAACAGGGGATAGACTTGTGTTCCAAGCACCCAAAAATAATGGAACGGAACAAGGGAACGGAATGCAAGGGTGAGTTTGGGCGGACAAATTTACCCTCGGCCCTGCCCTAGAGCCAGTTGTTAAAAATCAGTTTGGTCTCCCAGGGGTAGACACTGCAGCGGGCGGGACGGGAGGACCGAGGGCGGGAAGGCGGTGGGCGGAGAGTCGGCCTAAGTGCGCCATTCGCCAAGTCGGATACGTGTCGAGGAAGCCTGAACCCGCGGAGAGTAGCGACGGCGAAAACGGAGATGACGCAGAACGCGTGGCGCACCTGGACGCACCGGGCCAGAGCATTGAAGGAAGTGAATCGTCGACCAAGAAGCGAAAGGTTTTCAAGAAAAAGAGGAAAGTTTTGAGGGTGACGGTGGGAAGCTCGTAGATCGTTTGTGGATGGGAAAAAAAAAGTTTAGGATTAGAACAAACGAGAATGGGAGGCGAGGAATGAAGGGCGGGGAATCCAGTGGTGCAAAGGTGATGAATTGGGAAGTCGATGTTGGAAGGAGATATGGAGGTCGCGAAAATATCGAGAGGTCGCGAAAGGTGGGGCAGGGGGTGCTGAACGCGTCGAATCGAGGTCAAGAACATGAAGAAGATGCGCGAAAGAGACATCAGACGTAAGTTGTTTGGCGGCGAACAGCGAAGGCGTACACCACGGACGTGACACGGCAAAGTTGCATTTGACCCTGAATATCGAGACAGGAGATGCAGGGCGTGTCGCGAAGCGACGCCGTGAACCGACGAAAGAGTTAGGAGCAAGAGGCCCGTGTCGCGCACGACTACGAGGAACGCCCGGTCTTGACAAAAAGAGCAAAAGATAAGGAAGCGAATGGAATGGAATAAAAAACAAGGCAGACATAACGCCGCAGGGCTATCTCCGGAACCCGCGCGAGGTGTCGAGAGCACTGCACGACAGGCTCTGCTTCATACGGTGCGGCTGGCAGTGGTACCGCCAACGAGGACGGGAAACTTCTGAGCACGCGCGAAAGTCAAGCCGCTGTATCTACAGATCAGACGCGGCGCCCCATGGACACGACGTTGGGATGAGGCGCGGCCAAGGGCATGGCGCCGCCGGACATGAACAACCCACGAGTGCGTATCTGGGTGAATTGCGAACGCCGCGGCAGCCAGGTGCGTTGTCACTTCGCGCACGTGCGGGAACAGGTGAAGCCATGTATGAAGGCAATGTGTAGGATGCGGAGACGTAGACCTGGATTCTGTCCATCTCGTAAACGGGAAGGGGAGAAAAGAAGGAAAGGAGGGAGGAGAGACAGAAAAGTGAAAATGGGCGAGAAGGACGAAAGCGGGACGGAATTAAGAATTACAGGGCGGAAAGGCGAAAATGTAAGGGGAAGGGAAACGAAAGCCGAAGGAGAACGGGACGTATCGTGCGCAGCACCAACCCTGCCCAATCCTACACCCGCAACTATGTGCCGCTCCCGTCCTCCATTAGTTCTACGGTTCTCGGCGAGTCGCGAGACCGGTGACGTTGGGCGGATGAAACTCTGTCGAAACGTGAGCCAGAGCCAAAAAAAAAACAAATAAAAGGATCAGGAAGTCGAGAAGACAGGGGGAGTGCAAGAGAGTCGAAGGAAGAAGGATAGAACGAAACGACTCGGCAAGAAAAAGAAATACACACTCGATATTGGAATCGCTGCAAGGACGAGGCGACGCCGGGGTGTACGCGGGAGTGGCTTTGCGCAGGAGATGGTGGCGTCCACAAGAGTCGAAACGTGGAGCCTGGAAGACACAAATACCGCTGCATGTGGAGATCGATAACGATTTCATGGAGGAACACGCCGGCCTTAGCGATCGTGCACAATTGCGAGGACGCGCAAGGAGAATTGGCGAAGGCCAGAGCACGTTTTCCCTTGTGAATCCCAAAGCGTGCAATCTACGGGCGATGAGTCGATTCAGAAAGCAACGAGTGGCGGATGAGTGGTGGCGGCTACACGTGCAGAAAGACCTGACTAGGTGCATCTCTCGGAACCATGAATCAGGGACAAGGGACAAGGGTACCTAGGGCGAACGGTGCCACGAAGAAACCAGCAAAACCATGGTGAGCGTCGGGAACAAGGGATTTCTCGGATCAATGATGACGGCATGACGTGCACAGCCATCCACGCGCTTCGTTTCACGCTCGGGCCGCTCATTCTCCGATCACTTGCTTAGTTGAAGTGGTCAAACTGGCGCCGACGGAGGACTGAGTCGACATCGAATAAGCATAGGCGTCCAAGCACCGTCCTTCCCGCGGAAAGCTCACGAAATCCTTGGAATCTTTCAAGAATCTTTGGTTCGTTCATGGGTCGGGCTCGGAGGAGTTTATGAGTCAGGGTGAAGCCTTCCCGACTTCCCTTGGTCTCATTCTGATCTTTTATTCTCGTTCGTTGATTTCTTTGCCTCGTTCGCCTGCCATCTCTATATCTAGATCATTGTCTACCGTCGCGGAGACGCTTGACCAATCAACTCTTCGAGTCCCTGCCCTTCGCTAGCCCTGACCAGCCCGCTGCTCCCCTTGCACTTCCCTACTAAATCTCGCCACCCAAAATTCGTTACCCACAATTCCGGTTTTTGTAAAACCTCTCTTTGCCGTCGGCTCCTTTCGACGCTCGAATACTTATTGACTGCGCTGCGTTTTTTAGATCTATAGCCGCCGCTGGACTCTTGTCGTTTCCCACACGTACGGCCGTAAAACACATTGCTGCGGCTTAGCGTTTCTTCGACGAAGACAATGTCTCCCTCTCCCTCGGCTCGTGCTTCTCTGCCGGCCTTTCTTCCGCCAGACGCCGCGTCTCCCTGTTCCTCGCCTTCATTCCTCCACCAGTCTCCTTCCTCGTCTCACCCCGCCTCCCTCGTCGCACCATCTCGTTCCCACCTCCCTTCACTCACCCACCGCTCCCATTCGTACATCGCTTCAACCCCGCCCGCGCTCTCGTTCTCCTACCTAGATCGGAAAATACTTTGTTACTTTCGGGCTCGTTGTACGATTTTTGTTCCCGGACATCTTCTCCTGAAGACCTGCGGTTCCTGGCCTTTCCGTATTCGTGCTGATATTCACATATGACGATTGTTCTGAGTCCTGACACCTATTTACACTCTCTCGAAATCTCCTGAGGATATGTTCTCTCGCGAGCCACCTCCACCCTGTATCCACCCACGTCTTGATGTCATCGCCCTGCTTGTTTTCTCCCTCGGCCACACATCCAGCTCCGACTTCCGTGACTGAATGTCTCCTGCTCGGTTCCGAGTACGTCGACTCCGCATACAATGTGGGGTTGGTACAACATTTGCAGCCATGTCTCTTCGATTGCAGGATCGGGTGCTATCAGATCGCGGCGATGCATAACTATTCTACTCTTCGAGTCCTTGCTCCTTATCATTGGGCCAACATGCTCCTTCCCAGGCACGCCACTCTCTCACTCTTCTCGCTCCCTGGTTCTCCTGCCTAAATCGTGAAATCTTGGTCCCCTTTTGGGGCTGCTGTATGATTTTGGCCCTGGAACGCAGTGAATGCCGATCAAGCTCGAACGCCTCTTCAGCCGCGGAATCCTCCAACTTTTCGGGTGCGCACTTTGCTTTAAGCTTTTGTGTGTGGCCGCGGCTTCCTCATTTCTCGTACCGTGTTGATGCATTTGCTTAGAGGCCCAGAATACTGTCAAACTATGAATGCCGGATTCTATTGTTCCTTGTGTCGCGAGAGCAGGACATTCAGATCCTTCTCACACTCCGCCCATTCCTGCCTCGCCACTTCAGCCCGCTTCACGGAACGTGGCTCGAACACGGCAGGGAATTTAAATGGCGCATTCGTCAACTGTGACACGCAATCAGCATCAGAAGTACAAATGCCTCCTGATTTAGTTACGCACGTCTCCGCTGAAAGCTGAATCACTAGCATCGTATTTGAAAGGCAAGCCGGTCTTGGGATCAGGCTCATCTGACCTGCGAATGTTGAACGTCCACAGCATCATGGCAATGTTAATCCAGAGAGAACGCTCAGCAAACGGAATCCCGGGACACACTGTGATATCAGCTTGTCGGCGATTTCAGCGATAAAGATTGGTGCAACAACTTGCCTCGTCTTCCGAAGCCAAAAGCACTGGTCTCGTAACCCGCCTTCAAATTGTTGGTGTTGTCGAGGAAGCGCTCTGGCTGGAACAAGTCGGGATTCTCGAATCTTTCCTGATCGTGCTCAATTGCCCTGCGCAAAGTCAGTGTCTGTACACAGCATGAATGAGGAACTGACCAAGTGACTGCAAAGATGATGCTTCCTTTTGGAATGAAGAATTCTTTGCCTTTGTATTCCACAACGTCATCAGCGATGGACTGGTGGGGAAGTCCAAAACGAGCTGCCGGCAACAGTCAAGTATCGTGATGTGGATGATGGTGGGGGAGGTCACCTGCAGGGCGCCATCGAAAGGTCTCTGCAGTGCACATCACAACAATGTCAGAGAGTCGGGGAAGAAAATCCATACCTCGCATAATTGCCTCAACAAATGGGAGGTGGGGATGATCCTTGAAGGAAGGTAGACGGTCTTCTCCAACGATGGCGTCGATCTCCCTCTGTGCATGAGGAATCCATTCGGGATAAAGTATACAGGCAAGAATGAAGGTGTGCATCGAAACCGCGGTCTAAGCCAATTCTGATTAATACACACACAGGGGCAATAAAATACCACATGCAGTCTCGATCGCGGCCTGCAGGAATGCTTGTGTCGGCAAAGAGCCCGATTGTGTAGATATACGAACCACCAACCATAGTGAACTCGTTCATCAGTCGACGTTGGTCCCCTTCAGGTTTATCTTCACTTGCGAACGCAGCTGCCCACCTGCCAAACTAATTATCAGTATGCTCATATCACCTCGAGGAAAAGCATACGTGTTCATACCAGATGCCTCGCCAGATATGGCGCGAGTAATTAGCTTATCGTACAGCGCATCCTCACGGTTGCGGTGAATCTGTGCGCGTTTTCGCCATGGCATCGGACCCGGAATGATATCAAGGAACGGCAGGACGTTTATGATGCTTCCTGAGGGGCTGGACAGTGTAACTGCCTCCGCGAGGCACTGTAGACGCGGCGTGAATGATTTGCAAATCAATCAGTGGGAGAATGATTCACCGCAACAACCTCCTTGAGATCGGGCTCTTGTCCGGTAGGGCAATGCAAGCCAAAAGCAGCTGAGAGAACCATGCTTGCTGATACCCTGTGACCGAATATCAGCTGAATTTCTGTGGAGTTGATGAGTGCACAGTGAACCGGTCGATGTGATGGAACCAATTTTTCCCTCTGTCATCAAGGAGATGGGCCACGTTTAGCAACGCCTCAAATTGGTGGAGCGGCTCGGTTTCGCCGGCTCGAACAGTGGCCATGACTCCAGCAGTAAGCCTCCGCGCAATGAAGTGGGTTTCATTTTGTTTGGAAAATACCCAATACACCTGGGCTGGATCAACATGGTCACGCTGGAAGTGAAATGAGCGACGAAAGAGGAGAAATCGAGAAACCTTACAACGTAGGGAATGGTGGGCCGTGATGAGAACTTGGCGGATCGTTTCTCCAGGACCTCTTTGGCCAGTCCGATGTCGCCAATCAGAAAGACAGGCTGCATGCATTGGATGAGAAACGATGATCGAATGGCCCATAGAAATACTTTCGAAGCCAGCCAAGTTCAACGAGACGAAGCCTCCATACTCTTGGCATAGCCCTCTGAAGTACGTGGCCAGATGCTATAGTATCGTCACTCAACTATAAATTCATTTAGGGCAACCGATGAACTTACCTTCGCAGGTACCTGAAGAACATTCCCGAGAAGAGGTAGGCCTGGTGGTCCCGGAGGACGACGAGATCTAGAGACCATGCGAGACCGAAGAAGGTAGACTCCACCGAGGAGTGCAATGGCAGCTACGGTGATGGATTGGAATCGTAATCCGTCCATGTTTGAGGCGAAGTGTCTACGTGGGGTGAACGGGGGAGAAACGAAGGAAGTGGGAACGAATGGCTCAGCGCATGTGCTTTATGTAAATGCTAACCACAACGGACTCTCGTAATGTTACATAGATAACGTATGTTTGGGATCTCCGAATCACGAAGAGTTGAATAAAGAACGATCAAGGCTTCTCACATCCGGATCTATTTCGTCACCGCTTGCGTTGGACAGTCGACTAAGCCTACACACAATTGTCTATACAATGTTTACCACGTATCAACTGCATCGGGGGCCGGTCACTGGGTGTAACCTGAGATGGATGTGAAATTAGACGTCATCTCTTATGGAAGTTGGAACACAGTCAAGATCTTGAAGACCATCGACAATGCTGCACGGTTTTTGGGTCAGTAAATGTTAATAGAAATGAAACCCGCATTCTTCGACACCGAATTTATCCCGGCGGGGCTATGACCCTCGTACACCGTACTATCCGCGCCGCAAACGTTACTCGGATATTAAGCAGATGTCCTGATTTTATTTGGACACTGTTTACAATCTTCTTTTTCTCCCACGTCGCGCGAATTCCCGAGATACAGCCGTTTGTTTTCGACGGAGCGCTCATCTAGCGCTCAACGGCTAACTTTTAGCATCAAATCTTGGCCTCGAGGACTCTCATTATGACATGGTTCCCTTTCTGAGTCGACAACGCCCACGATCTCGACCGCTCAACAACCGCACAAAAGAGAGACCTGTCGGGCGCCCCTTTCCTTTGCCTCCCATCATCTCATTCTCTGCTCGCCACCCTCCGTCAATATTCCTCAATACGCACCTGCAAAAACATCGTCTCCTCAGCAAGTGCTCATCGCTCTTCCTCTTTCATTTTGTTCAAGTGAACATCACTTAATGACGCTTTCCTGGTAGATTTTATAGACATAGCCCCCAATATTTGTCGCCGGCCGGTGTCAAGGACTTGGTTGCACTCGTTGTATACGATCACTACTGTAATTACAATGTCGTATGTAATACAGGGAGATGGCGAAGCTGCACATTTGTTTGCTGCCGGAGCGAAGCTCCGGCATATCTTGTATTTTTCCCAAGATAAATGAAAAAAGGCTAATTACCGATGCTGTGGGCCAATAGCGCGCTAATAGCGAATATACCCATTTTGGACAATTAGTCATCCATCACACAGCCTCTCGCATCTCCGTTCCGACGCCCTGTTCCCAGCTCAGCTTCTCAGCTTCTCCCGCCCTCTTACGCTGTCACCTCGCGTTCCCACCACTGCAAGGCAAATGTTCGGCACGATCTTCCATCATTACCAACACCCCACGGACCCGCCGCCGTTCTCGTCGGAGCCTGATGCCGCGCCGCCGAAGCGTGGCCGTGGTCGTCCCAAGGGGTCGAAAAACAAGCGCACGGCTGAAGTCTTGCTTCAGCCTGACGAACCTAACACTACAATTGAACCCGAAGGCACACGGCCACGGAAAAAGGCGCATCTCGATGCTGCAGACCCATCGGCATCTGCATCGGCAGCTGATTTGGCTGAAAAGTCAGGTCGAACGGGGCCAATACCGCTGCTTTCAAACCTAGTATGTCAATTTCTTCGTGTCCATCCTTTCAACTCATGATTTTCACAGCTGGGCCGCGGATTGCACAGTCGTTCACGTCCCGAGAAACATCCCGATGTACCGAATACCACACCCGCGGCCGCTTCGTTTACGTCCCCGATGTACCTAGCCCACACAGCTAATATCATTGCGGATGCACCCGTGCATTCTGCTCATTCCAAAGAATCTGCAACAAACATTCCCATCATTCCAACCAGCACCATTACAGCCTCCTCGACCGCATCGCGCAGTGTAATTGCACGAGCAAATACCACAAAAATTCCGTTTTCAACCTCACTCCCTACCTCCTCCGCTCCCCCTTCCATTGGTTTTATTACAGACATCGACAATTCACCTGGCTCTCAGGCCTTTCACGGGGAGGGCATTGGCGAGGAAGAGGAGGAAGAGGGAGGCAACGGTGATGATGAGAGCGAGGGTGAGGGCGATGGGAGCGGGAATACGCAGGTCCCGAAGCGCAAACCATTTCCGGAGTGGTTCAAAAAACACCTCAAAAAAATTCTGGATGAGCTCACATACGATTTGGAGAACACAACCCAAAAGAAATCTCGGCATTATCTCGCTGGCACGTTCTGGCTTCCACGAAGCGCTGTCTGGTTTTCTCTCGGAGGGTTGAATGTCAAACCCACAGACCTGTTTCTCCCGGATTTTTTCCTCTGGGATCCTCTCGATCTTGTGGGCAGCAACTTGGGTGTCCATTGTCCGCATTGCAACAACCGCCATCTCACGCGCAATGGTGTTGTAAAGCGGCCTCGCAGAGTCGTCGATATTGACAACTGCTTCTGGATTATTGGATGGACATATGCATGCAAAAAGTGGGACGGTGGGTGTGGTTCCCGCTTTCGTTCTTGGGATCAACGAATCCTCGAGCGGCTACCCCTCCAACTTGCAGCTGAATTTCCAGCTCATCTCACTTGGAGGAGTGGCCTTTCAACTCGTGCATTTGGTGTAGTCCGTTCATGCTTTCAGCATGGGATGGGGGCTGAAGAAGTTGCCGATCTTTTCCGAATGCAGCACCTTCGACGCTACGACGAGATTCGACTTCAATATCTGCGAACAAAGGTCACTCAAATGAAGCTTCCAGGAAAAACATATGAACCCTTTTTACCTTTCGAAGACCGCTCAGTGTCCGGATTTCACGGCTTTACGCCCAGTGGGCAATGGCTTCGGGACATTTATGATGGCTTCATCGAGTCATACCGAGATGTCCTCAATCAGCACACTGCAATGCAGTCGGCTCGAATTTGTGCAATTGATCATAGCCACAAGGTGTCTTTCCTTCAAATATTTTGAAATGCCATTGTTAATTAATTTTCAGCTTGCGAAACATGTTTTCAAGGTCGATGGTGTACCAATTTTCACAGCACTCCTTACCGTCACCAACGAGAAAGGCGAAATCAAAGTCTGCGTGTTTGTTGCAACCAAGTCCCATTCTCAGTATGAAGATGCCTTGCGGCGTCTTGCTGATGATCTCACCATCTATGGGCATGAGCTTCCAGAAGTGTTCTACACAGACAATATGGCAGACAAGCCAATGCTTGAAAAGCTTTTTCCAGTGCTTCTCGAAAAAGTCACCCCTGTCGAGAAGCACTCCCAGCTCCCTCTCTTCGTTGACCCAGATTGTGTTACCCAACCTTCCATGCTCGATGACACCACTGCAATCAACAATGTTATGCGTAGCATTCTCGACGATCTTCTTCACACAAACGGCAATTATCTTGTTGTCGGTTTTGGTTCCGAGTGGAACATCGACATTACTCCACATGGGCGTATGACTCAGCAGGGTCCGCCCGCTGTCCTCCAGATTGCATTCAAAAACAGTGTTCATGTTCTGCAGGTAAGCAAAGTTCTCATTCACGCTTTTTTAAATCCACTTGCTCACAAACATCAAGATCGGTGAGATGCTGAAGCGGCAAGCATTACCATTTGAACTGCTTAACCTGCTACGAGAGCCACGCATAATTAAAGCAGGTCGCAGTGTGAACGCAGACCTACGCCGGCTTGCCACTGCATGTGGACAGCCTCCTGGTTCCTTTACAGGTTCTCTCGAACTCGGGAATTTCGCCAAAGATCGGTTTCTGATTGCGAAAGCAAACATGTCCTTGGTTGATCTGGTAGCTTCTATTCTCGGACAACGCTTCCCTCAGCACTACAGTGAACGGATCAGCAGTAATTGGTCCGATTCAGATCTCACCACCATTCAACAGCAATATGCTGCACGAGACGCCTATGCAGCACTTGTTCTCTACCGGAAAATTAATGAAACACCACTGCCGGTCGCAATGGATCCACATACACCTTGCGGTGCTTCTGTATTGCTCCTCACAGATGATAACAAGAGGGTTGCCGCACGAGGAGTTATATCACCTGCAGCTGCTTTGGAAATGTTCAACGGTGCCAACCTCACTCCCACACGTACTGTTATCACCGTGCGGGAAATACTGATTCCTGGCGCTATCATTGGGCAAAACGACAAGAAGAAATCCCTTACTGCCCACGGAAACCCTCCTTTCGACATCCTTGCTCATCGAAGCCATGTCCGCGTCCTTCCTGGATCTAACCGCAATTCTGGTTCCCCTTGTATCACATCGCAACTTCCGTCCATCCCCAATCTCCATCCTCCTGAATCTTCTCAACCAACTATTGAAGATCCTTTGAGGGACTTGGTCAGCCTAGCAGAGGATCTGGATGCTGCCGATGATGAAGACGAAATTGCTGATCCCAGCCGAACACAAACAACCCGCAATTCCGATCCCAGCAGTGCAGCTGAGGGTGCCTCTGTTCTTGGAGAAATTCCCTTTGCTGTGCTCGCTACATATGCTCTTCTGGTCCGCAGTCGAGTGCTCAAGGATGTATTTCATGTTTTCAACATGATATATATCTCTCGAACGCACGGTCTGCGCGTGCCATTTTCTCGGGCCTTGCGAGATGCTTTGCTGATCCCTCATCCTGCTGACAAAACACAGATTGAGGCATATCTCAAGACGAAGAATGTTACCTGGCAGGATATGCTTCGATTTCATCCAAACTGGCTGTGGCGACATTGTCGTCGTACTATCCCCCCACCAGAGGATCTCTATCCTCTCGTACATTCCGTCTTTATGACATGGGGCCCCATCAAAGACAGCAGGACTGGTTTACCGCTTTTCAACTCAGCCGCATGGAAAGTTGCAAAAAACATCCTCGAACTGATCCAGAATGGGTTCGTTTCAGATCTTCCAGATATCCAGTTATATTATTGCATTGGGTTCGACGAGAAAGCCGGTGGACTGCCTATTTATCGCTGTGTTCGAGGTACGAACATGGTTGAAGGTGGTGTGCACACCCATCTGCTCGCCAAACTGCCTTCTCATGCCGCCTCTGTTCGACACATGGTCGCATGTCTGCTTGATTTCGTTTTGCGCCACAATCTTCATGTGTGTCTTTTTGTTGTCCAACGACTTCATCTGATTTTTGTCCAGGTTGGCCATTTTAATTCAACAGGGAAAAAATATATTGGCCACGACTCAATCTGGCTGTCCAACAGCATCCAAGAGCTCGAAATTACACTTGGAGAGGCTTACAATCTTCCACCCACTTCACTTGCATGGGTGAATGGCGATCTTTACCAAAAGACAGAGCAGTCTGTTGGGATCATCAAGATTCCACGTTCCGTTTGCAAACCTGTTCAAATTCAACCATATAACGAGGAGGTCGATTCCAAACACACACAGAAACAGCAATACCTTGCCCGAATGCAAGGGACGCGCAAACCTGTCTTACCTGTTCACACCGTTGCAGAGAAGATGTTGTTCAATCACTTGATGCAGACATCTCCCGCTTTTCAAAGCTGCAAGACGGCCATTTCCTCTGCAGCTACGGCAATTTGGAATCGAGAGGCCGAGTCCAAACCCGAAATATTTTATAAGGTATTATTCTCGATGTTCATTCAATGATATATAACTTATTTCTATTTTTCAAGCTCGAAGAACAACTCACATCATATCTCAATGGGAATTACAAGGACTCGGCCAATGTTCGACAGAGTTGCTCACAGGCACGTGGTCAGATTGAGCCTCTCGAACAAACTCTCCAGGATCCCAAACGGGCTGAGAGAATTGTGAATGCTCGTTCAGGCCCGCCGGTGCGGAATCGTGTCACTAGCGGCTTTGAAATACCAGCTGACCCGAGGTCAAATTTTAATATTCAACCTTGAATTGTGCTAATTTTTCTTGATAGCCTTCCATTCAGCTCGACCTTGTCCACGTCACGTATTCAGCAATTCGCCGATCTTAACAATATTCCGGAGTCCGCGGCGAGCGTGACGACGAGTTTGAGCATCCAACGTGTTGCGCAGAGTATACCTGTGCCCAGTTCTTCTTGGTCCTTATGAGCATCTCTACTTCACCTCGGCTCATGGCTCTTTCCTTCCGAACTCAATTCTGGTTACAGTAATTCGGAAGCCTCCTGAGTTGAATCACTTCACACTTGCTTCGGATACCGCAAGTATCTAGTGCTTTTCTTGTAGATTCAACGTCCTGTTCTGTCGAATTTTGCTTTCAGCCTGCTTGTACCTTGTTGTTCACCATTCTGTTTCCAACGTTTGCGGCTCATAGCATACCGTTTGCCTGGGACACGGTGCTCGTGAGTGAAGTCTAATCCGCGCCCTGTCAATTTCTTCCCAGCTCGGCCGAAAACGCTACGACTTCTGTGAACTCACGTCGGAGAGGATGCCTGCGGTCATTTTCTTTGCAGAATCAAAGACGCGGCTAACTCTTTCGTTGAACCTGTACACTCAACCATGGCACCACTGCCCTCGCTTGATATATCGTTCATTTGACATTATCAATGTCAACATTCTCTCCTCGAATCGACTCCAACCTCTGCTTGTGACTTCTTCAAATCACGCATCCCTTTCTACCAGAAGGCGACGCCATGTGTTAGGTAACTCCATTTGGCTTGCGACCTCTTCAAGGAATCTGGATGACAATCACGCATCACACGAACACGGATTTGTCAGTGGTACTCCGTGTTTCGAAGTGCGAGGTGTCAGTATTTTATCGTCCATCTCCGAGGGACCAGCACTGCGCTCATAATTCGTGGTCCTCCCGTGTAGATATTGGTTCTCATCGTACTCTCATGATACCCTCTAGATTTCACGGGCGTGTCACTGCGTTTGAGGGGCCCTTGGCACATTAAATGAACACCTCGCATTTGTGAGTCCCAGCGACGTATCTGTCCGAGATCAAGCCGAGACGCGTCAATGGTTAAAATCCCTGATGATCGCCAGCTTATTTTGTCCTCGTCCGCGAGAGATTTTGATTGATTTCTAATGGCACTCGAACCGACGACATAGCGGCATATGAACGGAATCATTGACCTAGAGGACAATGGTGGGTTCTGGCGATGCCCAGGCAAGAGCGCTCCATCGCCATGGGTTAGGTAACTTCATTTGAAGCGAATCCTTATTCATTTCGGCTTCTCTTTAACGTGACGGTGAAAAAAGAAATGATATTAGGCAGGTTGCGCAGCAGCCACCAGAACCACTCGGTGCGAAGCCCGTGCAAACTTCACCTCAAGCCTTTGTCTGCGGCCGCGGCTTCCTAATTTCTGATATTCTGAGTGTGACGGAAGCGAGAAGCGTCGAGTTCCGGCACACGTTCAGACAGCGAAGAACTGGCGTAGATGGTAAGATTGACCAAGGAACGTATCTACTGACAGCTAGGTATTTATACTACGGAACAGGGGCAGTGCATAAATTGATGGGAAGCATGTGGGATGTGCGACGGCACGGCATAAGGCATAAGAAATCAGCGAAAAGTAAGCATAAAATAATAAGCAGACACCCCTCGGGCCGTACGAACGAATATCTCCGTTACACTGAGGTCCCATACCGTCTTGATGCACTTGTTTCAAGACCCAGAATGGTGGTTTCAAACCATGGATTCCAGATTCTATTGCTTCTGTCGTGTAAGCAAGACATTCAGATCCTTCTCACACTCCACCCATTCCTCCCTCGCCACTTCAGCCCGCTTTGCGGAACGTGGCTCGAACACGGCAGGGAATTTAAATGGCGCATTCGTCAACTGCAACACGCAATCAGGATCAGAAATGGAAACGGACTGCGATTCCATCACGCACATCTCCACTGAAAGCTGAATCACTAGCATCGTATTTGAAGGGCAAGCCGGTCTTGGGATCAGGCTCGTCTGATCTGCGAATGTTGAAGGTCCATAATATCATAGCAATATTGATCCAGAGGGTACGCTCAGCAAACGGAGTGCCAGGACACACTGTGATATCAGCCTGTCAGCGAATTCAGTGATAGAGCTCGATGCAGGAACTTACCTCGTCTGCCGAAGCCAAAAGCACTGGTCTCGTAACCCGCCTTCAAATTTTTTGTGTCGTCGAGGAAGCGGTCCGGCTGGAATGAGTCGTGGTCTTTGAATCTTTCCTGATTATGCTCGATTGCCCTGCACAAAGAAAGTCGGTGTCTGGAGCAAGACATGGCATGCGTAAAAAACTGACCAAGTAACTGCAAAGATGATGCTTCCTTTTGGAATGAAGTATTCTTTGCCTTTGTATTCCACAACATCATCAGAGGTGGATTGGTGGGGAAGTCCGAAACGAGCTGTCGACAATAGTCAAGCGTCGTGATTCTGAACAGCGTAGAGGGAAGTCACCTGCAGGTCGCCATCGAAGGGTCTCTGCAGTGCACGTCACAATAATATCAGAGAGTCGGCGGAGAAAATCGCAGACCTCGCACAATTGCCTCAACAAATGGAAGGTGGGGACGATCTTTGAAGGAAGGTAGACGGTCCTCTCCAACAATAGCGTCGATCTCCCTCTGCGCACGGGGAATCCATTCCGGATAAAGTATGCAGGCAAGAACGAAAGTGTGCATCGAAACCGCGGTCTAAGCCCATTCTGATCAGTCCACACACAGGGGAAATAAAGTACCACATGCAGTCTCAATTGCGGCCTGTATAAATGCTTGTTTCGACGATCCTGTAGATGTAAGGTCCACTCACCCTTGCGAACTGGTTCATCAGTTGACGCTGGTCCCCTTCAGGTTTATCTTCTCTTGCGAACGCAGCTGCCCAACTGTAGAAATAAATATCAGCATGTTCCTATAACCTCAAGGAAAAACATACGTGTTCATACCAGATGCCTCGCCAGATATGGCGCGGGTAATTAGCCTATCGTACAGCGCATCTTCACGCTTGCGGTGACTCTGTGCGCGTTTTCGCCATGGCATTGGACCGGGAATAATATCAAGGCACGGCAGGACGTTCATGATGCTCGCTGTAGGGTTGGACAACTCAAGTCCCTCTGCGACGCACTGGAGATGCGGCGTGAATGATTTGTGGATGGATGTGTGTAAGAATAATTCACTGCAATGATCTCCTTGAGATCAGACTCTTTTCCGGTAGGGCAATGCAAGCCAAAAGCAGCTGTGAGAACCATACTCGCCGATACTCTGTGACTGAATGTCAGTTGAATTCCTAGGGAGTTTCTGAGTGGACAATGTACCGGTCGATGTGATCGAACCAATTTTTTCCTCCGTCATTAAGGAGATGGGTCACGTTGAGCAACGCCTCGAACTGCTGGAGCGGCTCAGTTTCGCCGGCTCGAACAGCAGCCATGAGTCCAGTCGTAAGCTTCCGCCCAATGAAGTGGGTTTCGTTTTGTTTGGAAGATGCCCAATACACCTGGGCTGGATCAACATAGTAACGCTGGCAGTGAAATGAAGCGATAAAAAAGGAGAAAACGAGAGACCCTACGACATAATGAAAGGTGGGACGCGATGAGAACTTGGTGGACCGTTTCTCCAGGACCTCTTTGGCCAGTCCGATGTCGCCAATCAGAAAGACAGGCTGCATGCATTAGATGAGGAACCATGATCGAATGGCCCAATAGAAATACTTGCGAAGCCAGCCAAGTCCAACGAGACGAAGCCTCCATACTCTTCGCACAACCCTCTGAAGTACGTGGCCAGATGCTATAGTATCGTCACTCAACTATAAATTCATTTGGGGCAACCGATGGATGAACTTACCTTCACAGGTACCTGAAGAACATTCCCGAGAAGAGGTAGGCCTGGTGGTCCCGGAGGACGACGAGATCTAGAGACCATGCGAGACCGAAGAAGGTAGACTCCACCGAGGAGTGCGATGGCAGCTACGGTGACGGACTGGAGTCGTAATCCGTCCATGTTTGAGGTGAAGCGTCTGCGTGGGGTGAAAGGGAAGAAATGACGGAGTGGGAACGAATGTCTCAGCGCATATGCTATAAATGCTGACCAAGACTGACTGCCGTAATGTACGTATGTTTGAATCACGAGAGCTGCATCCCATGCCAAGGGCAACTGCGGATTTAGCTGAAAATGGGATTCTCTGCAGTGGCGACGGAACATGTGATTCAACGCCAATATGGTGAATTGTTCGTTTACGTAGTAGACCTACGGCAGCGCTCTGTGATGTGGAGCTTGCACTGCACGGTGAAAATAACGAATGGGCCACGAACTTTTGCGGTGTACAAAGTCTATCTTCAAAACCGCCGCTGCCGCAAATGATACCGTCGAGGCCCTCTAAAAGATGCTCGAAACTTTCAAGATACATACAACAATCTGTAAGCTAACCAACAGGAACGTTTCAAAGTATTTCTTCACTAGAATCCAATTGCCCTCAACCATGGCAAGTCGAGTGGCCCTGCCGTCTACTTCCGTGCAAACTTGCTCGTGCGGATCCCCAGCAATGCTATGGTGTGTCTTAAAAGGCACGGTTTCGTGGAGGACGAGAGCTGGGACGACGACGCACCGGTGGAATGACTATATCGAACCTTATGACCCGATTGGAACGTGAGGCCGGTGCAATGAGGAAAAGATTAATACGATCCCGGCGGAATTCGAATGCGAGATCCGAGTTTGCACTTGACCCGCCGTGGAACACACAAGAGGCTGAAATGGGATCTGTGGAGATGAAGGAACCGAAAACAGCACGAGAGAGAAACAAATAGAATGGAATCACCGAAGTTGTGTGGTGCGTGACTCGCGAGGCAGATGTGGAGAGACCTGAGTTGTTAAGTACTGGCATCATTCCGGAGGCCAACGTGCGTTTTCCGTGATCTCACGCAACCCCCGGCCTTTGATGGATGCGCACCTCTCTGGTAAGTCGTCTCTTGCTTCCAGGATCCGATGGTTTCCGCCGGCAGAACAGGAAAGATCTGAAAAAATGACAGCAGACCTTGTCATAAAAGGCGGATCCTCGGTTTCGGGAAGCGGGGGCCCTGGCGCAGCAGATGCGGAGCACGAGGAGCAGGCCGGGCAGCGGCGGGCAGGAGAGATGAGAAGAAGAGCTATGAAAGATGTTGTCGTAGACGGTAATGGCGTGGATGACGCAGTTATTAGGGAAGAAAGTAAGGTTGGACCGTTAAATTTGTACTAGCAGCAGACCGAGTCCGTGGGAGTCATTTGGGACGGAGATGGAACAAGTTCAAACCCGGAAAATTGGACGTACACAATGTTTTGCCGGAAGAATCTTGCCCCGTCGGATGTTAAATTCTCGTGAGATGGGCTCTACCAAAGCACTGAGATGGGGAACTCTCTCCATGTGGGAAGCGTACGATTTGAGACCCCTCTCGAAGTCGAGGAGGGCGGGGTGGAGCCCATTGAATTTTTCGATGATTTTGACACGGATTTTGGCATTAATTATTCGAAAGGGGATATCGACTCCGAGACTGAGCATAATACCGATGCTGATATGCCTCTAATCGAGGTGATAACCGGCTCTGAACAGACAGACCAGACGATGAGCGAGAACGCAGAGATGCAAGACAAGTGCGTTGATATGTCCAGTGCCTTGGAGGGCGCAACAGAGTCTCGCAAAGTTTTGAAACCCGAAGTGGAAGACAAGGAGAATCCCGATTTCTTGAAGCTGAAGGAAGAACCGATGTAGGCATATAACGCCTACATGAGTGCAGAAGACAGGGTAGATGCACCGCCATCTGTCGATCCTGTCGATCTCTTTGATCCGCTGATCCTTTCCACGGATGTTTATTGCGAGAGCGCAGAAAATTTGCGCCACGCGGACATCTGTTGGGTTGCAAAGTATATGAAGGGCAAGGGGGGAGAAGTAGTGGGTCAGGGAGGAAATGGGAGCTGGATTGGGCACGAAGGAGGTTGAGGGCGCGTCGGGATCGAAGAGCGAGGTCATTGACGTCGAAGATGTTCCCGCTGCAGCCACCACCACCACCACCACAAGGAATTTCGCAGTGCCGCACACCGCCTCGGATTCTATTTCCGATTTCCTTTCCTCTCCCCCACCATTCCGATTATCACTCCCACTCATTCGGAGGAAGGCGAAGTTTTCGATTACCGCGCCGATACCGTTCTCATGGGCAACATTTGAGCCCGCGCACGCGACGATCTGGAGGGCAGATGTAACAGTGCACTGCGTGCATCCTCATTATTCCTTCATCACCACTATCATCCACTTTCCTTAATCGTTTCACCGTCTGGATCACCAACTCGACGTTGATTGCAACCTTGACATCCACGCGTCGCACGCCATTCCTTTGACACCCGTTTCCATCCTACATTTCATAATTTTGTTTAGTATAAATTCTGGCACTGTCTGTAGTTAATTCCCCAGTCAATCCGATACTCTTACGCCGCTCACTCGACTCTGAACTCTCTCTCTACTGAATGTGTGTGTCGGAACTAGTCGCCGGCTTGCTTGCCGGCTTCTCTCCGTCACAGGACGCTACGTGTAAATAGGATCCTGAATTGGCACATAATATGTTAAATTGCAACTACAAGAGCAAAAGTGAAATCCGTTATGTAAAATTTTCCCAGTACAGCCACTGATCACATTAGATTCAGCTACTGATAAAACGGCAAAATCCGGGCGGCATCTAATGAAATTTATGAAACGATCACAAAAAACTAATGAAACTTGACACAGCCACTAAATTCATTAGCACCATAAAAGTAAGACAGCATTCAGAGAGGTCAGAAATTCTGCTGTTCATATGTCGCAAAAATCCAAAATGGAATGTAACGGATCAAAACCGCTTACAAGACCTTATAAGCCGCTAAGCCCAGCCCTGGCTTACAACACATGGGTCTAGATAACATAAGGGCTTGTAAGCCATTGTAAGCCATGCCGTGGCTCACAAGTATTTATGAGCCATTGAAAGGCCACTACTGGCATACGACGTCACAACGGCTTCCAGTGCCTCCCAATTGTCTCATAACCACCATCCTGGAGTGCACAAATTATTATTATTATTGTCATCATGGTTTGAATTTTCAGGCTTCGGGCAGTCAAGAAAAGGGACAAATTGTATCAAATTCCAGTCGCGATACATGGGGTGTACTATGCAATTTGGAACGTTATTCAATGACGGATGGGGCTGCTGGGGACGATTATGATTACCCGACACCACTGGTGTACGGTGCACTGCTGTAGATGTATTGTGATCTGCCCGACAGGATCGAGGTGTGGGCGAACGGTTCCGACGACGATCACGGCGATCTGCAAGGGAAGACCGCCGATTTGGAAGCGAGGGTGTAGGCAAAGAGCTGTAGTGCTGATCGCGAGAACGCAACGGCGACTCATCTCGGTACGAGGGGGAATGATTTGAGGGCAAGGTCTGAGAGCATGATAATCAGTGCTGATAAAAGGGGCAGTGAATCAAATACTTATCATGCAGAATGAGAATCGCGACGAGGGGGTGACGATTAATCATTAGAAGGTTGGGTCTGAAAGTACAAGATTAGAAGCCAGTGGTATGATAAAAAGAGAGTGGAATACCGATCGCACGGGAGAGTCCTTGGACGGTGTCGAGTTGGAAAAGTCATCGTCATCTTCTGCTTCGCAGTCCATGGAAGTGTAGCATCCGTACTGCAGCATTGATCTGTGTCAGAAAAGGATGTGATCGCGGTACTTGACGAGTTCCACAGCCCGTTGCATCTTGCTTTCACATGCTTCGATGATGTAGTAGGTATAGCGCTCACGGTAGTTGATCCCAGTTGGTTGCGGCCCACTACCCAAGCGACCCCGTTTGGAATGACCAAAATATTCAGGCCAGTTTTACCACTTCAGAAATGCGACGCCTGACTTGGAACTGCGACAGATTGAACTTTGCAAAGTGGGACACTGGGCGGCGAAGGTGCACTGTTAGGAAGATTTCTTGAGGGCTTGAGGTGTGAGGGCCCAAGGAGGTGTACAGCAAACTCCGAGCTTGTGAGTTGTGAGTGACGTGGCAGATGCTGAACAGCTGGGGTATCGAGCGCAGTGTGTGACAAGCTTGCGGAGTCTGGGGGAGATAGAAGGAGTTGTGGCCAGCCTTGAAAGGATTTTGTGAGGATGCCAAGGACCGGCAGCGGTTTGGACGAAGGGGGAAGAAAGGTTAAGGCGGGATGGTGGGGGGAAGGAAGAAAGAATTGAATCGTACGACATCAAATTGCCAAGATTTCCGGTCATTAATTGATCTTTGATTGTTCGGGGCGGAGTTTGAATGACTTGATAGTTTTCGTACAAGGCAGATATGCGTATCGATCAAGTATTGATATCCAGCATTTTTTTCCAGCCAATGAATTCGACACCGTCCGAGGAAGAGGCGATGAAGGAAGGACGTCCGGTGTCGAACCAACTTTGAAAGCAGGTTCGGCACCTGCCGCATGCGGCCTTGTCCCACCTCATGTGATTGATTGTGTCGACGGGGATATGTTTCTACATATCAATGATATATAGATTAAATATATACTCACCTAGTTGGAAAAGATGAGATTTTCATGACAATTTTTCAGCCAAAAATGCAAGGGAGAGTTCTGCACTAGGACGGGTTGTTACCCGCAGTGATCCGTCACAAGCCTCTGTGGGGCTTACGTACCATATAACGTCTTGAAACGGCTTACAAGACCTCATAAGCCGCTCCGCCAGAGCCTCGTAAACCGTTACAATCCCATGTGAGCCGCTAATCCCGCTCAGACCGTTGCAACTCATATGGCATTTTTCCGACATAAGGCTCCAACCTTTTGGTTTTCGTGTACGGATCTGAGTACAAAAAACAAAAAGGATTATTAAACGTTTAGAAACCGTTTAAAGCAGCCCAGGTCTCCGAAAGGATTAGGAGGACGCGAGAAGGAAAGAAAACCAAAACATGAATTACCTGCAATGAGACACTTGAGCCAGTGCTATGCTGACCCATTTGGAGCCTCACCGTTGGGGCCATCGACCGGGTCTTCGGCGCGGAACACAGGGGAGCGGGCGTCGAGGTGCTAAGGTGGTGACGGTCTTGAGAACTGTGGGTGTAAGAAAATTGTGTGGTCACTCACAGTCGCATTTATCAGGTTCAGACTCACCTTGGCACTCCAGTCGGTGGTGTATTAGGGCTTCGCTCCCACACACCGAGCACAACCATTTAAGCCTTGTAAAAACGGTTTACAAACTATTTTCCCTGGATGACAAAACAAAACAAAAGCAAAAACAAAAACAGTTAAAACTGTGTATAAACGTTTGTACACGAAAACGGTTAGAACGATGACGTAAGTTCATCGTAAACTCGGCTCCGACCTCGGCTTCAAGTTGCGACCTCTTCAAGGAATCTGGACGACAATCATGCATCACACGAACACGAATCTGTCAGTTGTACTGCGTGTTCCGAGGTACGAGATGTCAGTATTTTATTGTCCATCTCCAAGGAACCAGCACTGCGCTCGGAATAATTCATGATCATCTCGTGTAGATATTTTTTTTTTTGTTTTGGCTCTCATCGTACTCTCATGATGTCCTCTAGATTTCACGGACGTGTCACTGCGTTTAAGGCGGCCCTGGACAAATTGTATGAACACCCCACATTTGTGAGTCCCAGCGGCGTACCTGTCCGAGATCAAGCCGAGACGCGCAAATGGTTAATATCCCTGATGATCGCCAGCTTATTTTGTCCTCGTCCGTGAGAGACTTTGATTGATTTCTGATGGTACTCGAACCGACAACATAGCGGCATATGAACGGAATCATTAGCCTAGAGGACAATGGTGGGTCCTGGCGATGCCCAGGCAACAGCGCTCCATTGCCATGGGTAAGGTAACTTCATTTGAGGCAAATCCTCATTCATTGGGGGATTCTCTTCAACGTGACGGTGAAAAAAGAAATGATATTAGGCAGGTTGCGCAGCAGCCACCAGAACCACTCGGTGCGAACTCCATGCAAACTTTACCTCAAGCCTTTGTCTGCGGCCGCGGCTTCCGAATTTCTGATATTCTGAGGTCCCATACCGTCTTGATGCACTTGCTTCAAGACCCAGAATAGTGTTTTCAAACCATGAATCCCAGATTCTATTGCTTCTTCTGTCGTGGAAGCAAGACATTCAGATCCTTGTCACAGTCCATCCATTCCTCCCTCGCCACTTCAGCCCGCTTCGCGGAACGTGGCTCGAACATGGCAGGAAATGTAAATGGTGCATTCAACATCTGCAACACGCAATCAGGATCAGAAATGGAAACGGACTGCGATTCCATCACGCACATCTCCACTGAAAGCTGAATCACTAGCATCGTATTTGAAGGGCAAGCCGGTCTTGGGATCAGGCTTGTCTGATCTGCGAATGTTGAAGGTCCATAACATCATAGCAATATTAATCCAAAGAGTACGCTCAGCAAACGGAATGCCGGGACACACTGTGATATCAGCTTGTCAGCGATTTGAGTGATAAGGCTCGATGCAGGAACTTACCTCGTCTGCCATAGCCAAAAGCACTGGTCTCATAACCCGGCTTCAAATTGTTTGTGTGGTCGAGGAAGCGGTCTGGCTGGAACGAGTCATGGTCTTCGAATCTTTCCTGATCGTGCTCGATTGCCCTGCACAAAGAAAGTCGGTGTCTGGAGCAATTCACAGCATGCGTAAAGAACTGACCAAGTAACTGCGTAGATGATGCTTCCTTTCGGAATGAAGTACTCTTTGCCTTTGTATTCCACAACATCATCAGCGGTGGATTGGTGGGGAACTCCGAGACGAACTGCCGACAGTAGTCAAGTATCATGATTGTGGACAACAGAGAGAGAAGTCACCTGCAGGTCGCCATCGAAGGGTCTCTGCAGTGCACGTCACAATAATATCAGGGAGTCGGCGGAGAAAATCGCAGACCTCGCACAATTGCCTCAACAAATGGAAGGCGAGGACGATCTTTGAAGGAAGGTAGACGGTCCTCTCCAACAATAGCGTCGATCTCCCTCTGCGCACGGGGAATCCATTCCGGATAAAGTATGCAGGCAAGAACGAAAGTTTGAATCGAAATCGTGGTCTAAGCCCATTCTGATCAATTCACACACAGGGGAAATAAATTACCACATGCAGTTTCGATGGCGGCCTGTATAAATGCTTGTCTCGACGATCCTGTAGGCGTAAGATCCACTCACCCTTGCGAACTGGTTCATCAATCGACGCTGGTCCCCTTCAGGTTTATCTTTGCTTGTGAATGCGGCTGCCCACCTATAAAACTAATCATCAGTATGCTCATATCACCTCGGAGAAGAACATACGTGTTCATACCGGATGCCTCGCCAGATACCGCACGGGTAATCAGCTTATCGTACAGCGCATCCTCACGCTTGCGGTGAGTCCGTGCCTGTATTCGCCATGGCATTGGACCGGGAATAATATCAAGGAATGGCAGGATGTTCATGATGCTCGCTGTGGGGTTGGACAACCTAAGTCCCTCTGCGATGCACTGGAGATGCGGCGTGAATGATTTGTGGATGAATCAGTGTAAGAATCATTCACCGCAACGATCTCCTTGAGATCGGACTCTTTCCCGGTAGGGCAATGCAGGCCAAAAGCAGCTGAGAGAACCATACTTGCCGATACTCTGTGACAGAATGTCAGTTGAATTCCTGGGGAGTTGCTGAGTGGACAGTGTACCGGTCGATGTGATTGAACCAATTTTCCCCTCCGTCATCAAGCAGATGGGTCACGTTGAGCAACGCCTCAAACTGCTGGAGCGGCTCAGTTTCGCCGGCTCGAACAGCAGCCATGAGTCCAGTCGTAAGCTTCCGCGCAACGAAGTGGGTTTTGTTTTGTTTGGAAAATGCCCAATACACCTGGGCTGGATCAACATGGTAACGCTGGAAGTGAAATGAGCGGCGAAAAAGAAGAAATCGAGAGACCCTACGACGTAGGGAATGATGGGACGCGATGAGAACTTGTTGGAACGTTTCTCCAGGACCTCTTTGGCCAGTCTGATGTCGCCAATCAAGAACACGGGCTGCATAGATTCGATAAGGGACAATGGTCGAATAAACCATAGAAACACTTCCGAAGCCAGCCAAGTTCAACGAGACGAATCCTCCATACTCTTCGCATAACCCTCTGAAGTATGTGGCCAGATGCTATAGTATCTTCCCTCAACCATCAGTTCATTTGGCTCAACCGGTGAACTTACCTTCCCGGGTACCTGAAAAACATTCCCGAGAAGAGGTAGGCCTGATGGTCCCGGAGGACGACGAGCTCTAGAGACCATGCGAGACCGAAGAAGGTACACTCCACCGAGGAGCGCGATGGCAGCGGCGGTGACAAAGTGGAGTCGCAATCCGTCCATGTTTGAGGTGAAGTGTCTGCGTGGGGTGAAAGGAAGAAACGAAGGAAGTGGGAACGAATGGCTCCGCGGATGTGCTTTAAATACTAGCCACAACTGGCCGTCGTAATCACCCACTTTGGTGGGTCCCTCCGCCCGAAGCCTTTTTAAACTCAGCAATCTCCGCACCATCCATCAGGAGTTGTCGCGACCCGCTTCACCGGCTTCACGGTCTTCTCATTACCGAATCACCTCGGCGTGCTTCACGGGCCCTGCCGCGGACGGCGCGTTTATCAGTTCCCTTTCAGATAAGCTCGCGACATGGGAATTTTTAGCTATTCCAACCACTGGCATGGGAAATACTCGACCAGCTGACTCTTCGCGCCCCACCGCGCTCTTGCGTGACATAGATAACGTTTGGTTCCGATCTATGAATCGCCGAGAGCTTAGTAAGAGAAATTCGGCACCACACTCCAGCGCGGAGCGACAACATCTACTGCGACCACAAGACCGTGAGGACAACGGGCCATTAAAGGTAGGCACTAGATACGCATCTATGAGTATTTCCTTCCTTACTTTCGTAGGGCGTACGTATGGGCTACGGTCATACGTACGATGTCCGTACCGTTCCTGGCTGGCACGCGTGCTGAAGAATCCGTACGTATACGGGTGACGGGTCCGTACCAAGCCGAAACTCATTCGGCGGCGTCTGGCGACCGCAATCCGAGTCGGACCTTGGGTCGGACTCAAGCGGAACTGTGATTTCGTGGTCGCAGGCATGTGGGTTGATCTTGCCGACCCAATAGCTCGGCTGATTTCCTTCAGCCGTATACGGCAAAGCTGTCAGTAACCCATAATGAACGGATTCCACTTTTGCAGTGCCTCCGACGTCTCAAACCTATGGGCTTAGCTGTGACTAGCGTCTTTGTTTCAACCTCTGCCATGCTTTCCGTGATATGGACGGTCTTTTCGCTGGTTGCCGGAGTGCTGGCG
The DNA here is from genome assembly GCA_014462675.1 of Mycena sanguinolenta. NCBI lineage: Eukaryota > Fungi > Basidiomycota > Agaricomycetes > Agaricales > Mycenaceae > Mycena > Mycena sanguinolenta. The sequence continues at coordinate 678,654 of JACAZH010000003.1, read as the reverse complement.
AAGTCGCGCCGTGGTACAGTAAGTCGTCATCTCGTCTACGATGCTCAGGATTTGATGGAGTTTCTCGCTCCGGCGGCAGGACTCGACGGAATGACCAAACTCACGAGCTGTTCGAACGAGGGACAAGACATTGGAAAGTGGAGTAAAAGGTATGAGATAGATTGTACATATGGTATTATGGGTAAGCTAATCAAGTCACTTATATGGACGGGAGCCAGGTTGTTCTACTCGGTAATCGAGGAGAAGCCGATCCAGTAGAGCGATTGACCCACAGGGTGGTCCGTGCGGAGGGAACCCGAACCCGCGCACGAGAGCGCCGGCGGATTAGGAGACGACTCGGAACGCGTAGCGCACCCGGACGGGCTAGGCCCAAGAGTTGAAGGAAGTGAGACGTCGGCAAAGAAGCGGAAGGTTTCCAAGAAAAAAGGAAAGTTTGGAGGTCGACGGTGGGGAGCTCGGAGACCCCTTTTGGACAAGAAAAAAAGGGTTGAGGGTTAGAAAAGACGAGAAAAAGAATTAGAGGCGGAGAAAGGAAGGAAAGGCGAAAGTGTAAAGGGAAGGGAAACAAAAGACGAAAGAGAAGGAAAACGGGACGAACCGTATCGTGCTCAGCACCCACGCCGCCCAATGCTAAACCTGAAACCATGCGCCGCTCCCGTCCTCCATTCTCAAGACCGCGCTAATGTCGGGCAGGTGACGCTCTGTCGAAACATGAGCCCGAGCCAAAAAAAAAAAAGAAAGAAAGGATCAGGAAGTCGAGAAGACCGGTGAGTGGAAGAGAGCCGAAGGAAGATAGGTGGGACAACTCAGGATGAAAAAAGAATATACACTCAATATTGGAATTGGCGCAAGGCCGAGGCGAAGGCGGGGTGTACGCGGGAGCGGCTGCGCCAAGGAGATGATGACAACCACAGGAAATGAAAAAACGTGCATGGAGCCCGGAAGACGCCAATGCCGTTGCGTAGGGCCTTGTGTTGACGGGTAGGTCGCGCCGAGCATTGATTGACGTGGGGTTTCCATGAAGGAAGTCATCTCGTACAGCATTGCGAGGATGCGGGAAGCAAGGAAGAGTTCGAGAATCAGGAAAGGCCAGCGCGTGTTCTCCACCGTGACCCCCAAAGCGCAACGAGTCCATTCAGAAAGCAACGAGTGGCAGGAGAGTGGCACTGTGGCAGAGGCTAGTCATGCAGACGGACGAAAGTCGGTGCATCTCCTGCGACCATGGATCTCAGGAATGAAAGTTTATGGGGCGAACGGATAGACGAGTAAGGTGGAAAAGTCATAGTGGGCGTCGGGAACACGCGTTGCTCGGATCAATGATGCCGGTATGATGTGCACAGCCATCCCCGCTCTTGTCTTCCTCCACCATCCCCATCGTTTTGGCCGCGCCATTCGCATTATACCTGGGCAGTTGATATCCAACATCTGGCGCCGACGGAAGAATGAGTCGAACTCGAATGTAACAGCACCGATGACAATTGTCCCGCTGCAAGCGCACGAAACCCTTGGACTTCTTGGATCGTTTATAACTCGGGCTAGAGCAATCCACGAGTCATGAAGGGAGAATGGCTACCCGTTGCGTCTCATTCTGACTCTCCTAGGGCTTGATCATGTTGCCTCGTTCGCTGGCCATCTCTATATCCATTATTTATAGTCGCGGCGACGCTTGATAATCTAACTCTTCGAGTCCCTGCTCTTCACGAGCCCTAGCCAACTCGCTGCTCTTCTCGCGCTTCCCTACTAATCCTCGTCACACAAGATTCGTTGCTCACGCTTCTCTTCATCTGGAAGAAAATCGTCTCCCTGCGCCACTGGTTCATTTCGACGCTTGAATATCGAATCTATGCTCTTCTGCGCCGCTTCTTGGACGAACCCTTCGCGATCCCAGCGGCCGCTGGTCTACCGTCACTTCCCACACGCACGGCTCGCAAACGCTTCACTGATCAATGCTGCTCTTCAGCTTTCTGTCGTGGACGATGACATCGCCTTTCATCGGCTTTATATATCCGTCGGCCTTTCCTCGTGCGCTACGGCTTTTTCTTTGCTCCGCTTGCCTCGTACACGCCGTCTCAAGCTTTCACGTTCGCTCTTTGACGGGTTTCAATCCTTCTTGGCCCTTCCGACCATCTCTGCTTCACCTCAGTTCATGGCCCTTTCTTTTATGCTCTGTGCCTCGACGGATCAAACTCGATCCTGGTTAAATTAAGCCTGCTGAGTTGAACTGCTTCATACTTGTTTCGGATGCCGTATGTATTTGGTGCTTTTTCAACGTCGTGTTCTGTCGAATCTGGCTCGCAGTTTAGTTGTACCTTGTGAAACTTTCTTGGGTGTTGTCTCCATCGTTCACTGTCCTTTCTGTGCCACTCCACTTCAAAAATATGTTCCCAAATTTCCCGGTTCATTGAATACCGTTTGCCTGGGTCGCTGTGCTAGTGAGAGGCTATTTTCGAACGCTAATTCCGGCTCGTCGATTTCTTCCCAGCTCGGGCAAGGACGCTACGACTTGTGTGAACTTCCATTGGGGAGGATGCCTACGGTCATTTTCCTTTCTGAGTCAAAGACGCGGCCAACTTCTTGCTTGAAATCCTGTACGTTCAGCAACGGTACCTCTGCGCTCGCTCCAAGCCGCCTTTTATGCTTCCATTGGAAATTGTTGGTGTCAACATTCTCACCTCGGCTTGCCACGTCTGCAAGCAGTCTAAATCACAATCACTGGGGGAGCCTGGCTGAAGATTTGATCATCCAGACATTTCTTTCCCATTTTTCCGATTCGTTTGCTCTCGTTAGTCGTGAGGTCTTTCTCGGATACTCCGTGCCTGCCAAGGACGGAGAACCTGTTGTTCTCTCATGTCTTTTCGATTTCTTTCTCGGCGAACGTTTCCCGGAATATCTCCAGAATTATGTCTACGGAAGGCAACAAATGTGCAGACTGTTGGCTACATTTGTAATGCGGCTCGGAATGAAGCTCACAATAAACGCACGAGGAACCCTGCATCTATTTCTCAGACAGCCCCGGATGGACTCCAGCTTCGCATCTCAAATTTTTTGATGGCCTACAACTTGCGTTAGGCACGCCGATAATATGGGAAAGCACACATCGTTACTGTCTTTCATCCATCTTGATTGTCGTAGCCGCTGCGACTTGGTGGACTCTACATCGGAAAGAAAGTCTACGTTTACTATGTACGTTTTTTTCTGGATTTCTTGATCCGAAAATCCGAATCGCAATCACACATCGCATGAATCAATGCCCGATTTCGCCAGAATACGAATCTGCTATTTGTGCTCCGTGTTTCCGGCCCACTAATATAATCTAGGTTAAATGCCGGTATTGGATCGTCTCTGAGCGACCAGCACCGCGCTAGGAATGATTTGTGAGCATCCCGTGTGAGTGTTTTCGTTACTACTCTCCATCGTACTGTCATGACGCCCTTCAGGTTTCATAGACGCGTAGCCTCCACACTACACTCTGACACATTGAATGAACACGCCGCAGCTGTGACTCCAGTGACGTAGTTATCCGAGATCAAGCCGAGACGCGCAAATGGTGAATTCCTGATGTTATTTTGTCAAGTCTGTGTCTGTGGCCCTTCCTTATTTCTGATATTCTGAGGGCCGCACTGTCTTGATGCATTTACTTGAGGCCCGATGGATCCCAGATTCTATTGTTCCTTATGTCGCGGAAGCAGGACATTCAAATCCTTCTCACACTCCGCCCATTCCTGCCTCGCTACTTTAGCCCGATGCACGGAACGTGGCTCGAACACAGCAGGGAATTTCAATAGCGCATTCGAGAGCTGCAACACACGATAAGCAACAGAAATACAAACGCCTTGCTTGTTACGCACCTCTCCACTGAAAGCCAAATCACTATCATCGTATTTGAAGGGCAAGCCGGTCTTGGGATCAGACTCGTCCGACCGGCTGATGTTGAAGGTCCACAACATCATAGTAATATTAATCCAAAGGGCCCGCTCCGCAAACGGAATGCCGGGACACACTGGGATATCAGCTTCTCGGCGATTTCAGTGACAAAGCTTAATGCAGCGACTTGCCTCGTCTTCCAAAGCCAAAAGCACTGGTTTCGTAACCCACCTTCAAATTGTTTGTGTCGTCAAGGAAGCGTTCTGGCTGGAACAAGTCGTGATTCTCGAATCTTTTCCGATCGTGCTCGATTGCCCTGCACAAAGAAAGTCGGTGTCTGGAGCAATACACATTATGCGTAAAGAACTGACCAAGTGACTGCGAAGATGATGCTTCCTTTCGGAATGAAGTACTCTTTGCCTTTGTATTCCACAACATCATCAGCGGTAGATTGGTGGGGAATTCCAAAACGAGCTGCCGACAGCAGTCAAGTATCGCAGTTGACAATGATGGGGAGAACTCACCTGCAGGGCGCCATCGAAGGGTCTCTGCAGTGCAGTTCACGTCACAACAATATCAGAGAGTCGGCAAAGAAAAATGCAGACCTCGCACAATTGCCTCAACAAATGGAAGGTGGGGACGATCCTTGAACGAAGGTAGACGGTCTTCTCCAACAATGGCGTCAATCTCCCTCTGTGCACGAGGAATCCATTCAGGGTAAAGTATGCAGGCAAGAATGAAGGTGTGGATCGAAATTGCGGTCTACACCCAATCTGATCAACACACACACCGGGAAAAAAATACCACATGCAGTTTCGATTGCGGCCTGCATAAATGCTTGTCTCGACAATCCAGCAGACATACAATCCACTCACCCCTGCGAACTGGTTCATCAGTCGACGCTGGTCCCCTTCAGGTTTATCTTCCCTTGCGAACGCAGCCGCCCACCTGTAAAAATGGTTATCAGTATGCTCCCATAACCTTGAAGAAGAACGTACGTGTTCATACCGGACGCCTCGCCAGATACAGCGCGGGTAATGAGCTTATCGTACAGTGCATCCTCACGCTTGCGATGAATCTGTGCCCGTTTTCGCCATGGCATCGGACCAGGAATGATATCAAGGAACGGCAGGACATTTGTGATGCTTGCTGAGGGGGTGGCCAACCTGATCCCCTCTGCAATGCACTGTAGCCATGGCGTGAATGGTTTGTAGATGAATCAGTGTAAGAATGATTCACCGCAACCATCTTGAGATCGGGCTCTTGTCCGGTAGGGCAATGCAAGCCAAAAGCAGCTGAGAGAACCATACTCGCCGATACTCTGTGACTGAATGTCAGTTGAATTTCTCCAGAGTTGCTGAGTGGACAGTCCACCGGTCGATGTGATCGAACCAATTTTTTCCTCCATCATTGAGGAGGTGGGTCACGTTGAGCAATGCCTCGAACTGCTGGAGCGGCTCAGTTTCACCGGCTCGAACAGCGGCCATGAGTCCAGTTGTAAGCTTCCGTGCAATGAAGTGGGTTTCGTTTTGTTTGCCAAGTGCCCAATACACCTGGGCTGGATCAACATGGTAACCCTGGAAGTGAAATGAGCGACGCAAAAAGGAGGAATCGAGAGACCCTACCACGTAGGGAATGGTGGGACGCGATGAGAACTTGGTGGAACGTTTCTCCAGGACTTCTTTGGCCAGTCTGATGTTGCCAATCAGAAAGACAGGCTGGATGGATTCCATGAGGAACGATGGTCAAATGACCCATAGAAATACTTGCGAAGCCAGCAAGGTTCAACGAAACGAATTCTCCATACTCCTCACATAACCATCTGAAGTACGTGGCCAGATGCTATAATATGTTCACTCAATCATAACTATATTTGGCTCAACTGATGAACTTACCTTCACGGGTACTTGAAGAACATTTCCGAGAAGAGGTAGGCCTGGTGGTCCCGGAGGATGACGAGCTCTGGAGGCCGTGCGAGACCGAAGAAGGTAGAGTCCACCGAGAAGTGCGATTGCAGCTACGGTGACGGGCTGGAGTCGCAATCCGTCCATGTTTGAAGCGAAGCGCCTGCGTGGGGCGGAAGAAGAGAAATGAAATAAGTTGGCGCGAAGGGCTGAACGGATATTAAATCCCTAATCACGACTGGATGTTGTAATGGGATAACGTTTGTCTGAGATCTTTGAATCACGAAGAGTTGAGTAAAGATCGATTATCACTTCATGCGGATTTGTTTTGTCACTGCCTACAGTGGAGGCTACACACAAATGTCGTAAGAAACTGTATACAATACCTACGACGCTAACGCTATCAACTGCATCGGGGGCTGGTCGCCGGGGAGTTGGAGGTGAAAATGAACGGTCTCTTATAGAATTTGAAGGGACCTTGAAGAATGCTGCACGGTTTGTTGGTTAGTAAATGTTACCAGAAAGGAAGCTCGCACTCATCGAGACCTAATTTATCCCGGTGGAGCTATCATCCTCAAACACCGCGCTATCTACACGCAGACGTATCTTTCATGCACCTTTCATTGAGCTCGCAAAATTAAATGATCCATGTCAACTGATTACATGCGAAGGTCGCACTAACCAAATTGCGCTTCCGAAAGCGATGGGATCGCAGTTTCCCGGGGCATCGCGACTGTCAAAGGTGGCGAGATCCCCGCCCAGATAAAATTTTATCTACCGAGCGATAGTGTCAGGGGGAGAGGAGATGGATTGCACGAGATCCGGAAGATTGTAAAAATGAGAGAGAGGGCTGCCGGGTGCGGAAAATTGAGGACAACGACGAGCCGAGCTCGAGGAGGCAACACGAAGAAAGTGCGTAAAGAAGCACAGTTCGGCGGTGGCGAGAACCATAAGCTGCTAGGCGACGAGCAGCGAAGGACACGGAAGAGTTCCTACCTAAGCCTGACTATCGAGAGAGAAGATCGAGGGGGCGGCGCCGTGAACCGGAGAAACAATCTGGAGCGGCAGTGCCATATCGCGCACCGCCACGAGGAATGTCAGAAAAAAGAAACAAGCAAAAAATAAGGAAGCGGATGAAATGGACGATCTACAGAAACGTTAGCCAGGTGAAAGCAAAAAAGGAAGCAACAAAAAATCGAGAAGACAGGTGAGTAGACAATTGACCCAGGAGAGAAGGATAGAATGGGACGACTGGGGCAAGACAAAAGGGATACACACTCGGTATTGAAATCGCTTCAAGGACGAGGTGACGCCGGGGTGTACGGGAGTGGCTGGGCGAAAGAGACATATAGTGGCGCCTACAAGAAATGTCAAAACATGCGTGGACCCTGGAATGCCATTGCGTAGGGCCTTGTGTCGACGGGTCGGGTGCGCCGAGCATTGAGTGACGCAGCGTTCTCATGAAAGAAGTCATCCCGTACACCATTGCGAGGACGCGGGAGCCTGAGAGCAAAGAAGAGTCCAAGAATCAGGAAAAGCCAGCGCGTCTTCTCCACCGTGGCCCCCCAAAGCGCGACGAGTCGATTCAGAAAGCAACGAGTGGCACTAGTCGTGCAAAAATACGAAAGTGGATGCATCTCCTGCGACCATGAAGCAGGAACGGAAGTTTATGGGGCAAACGGATAGACGAGTTGCCTGCCACCAAGAAAGGTGGAAAAGTCATAGTGGGCGTCGGGATCACGCGTTTGCTCGGATCAATGATGACGGTATGACGTGCACAGCCATCCCCGCTCTTGTCCTCCATCTCCATCGTTTTGGCCGCGCCATTCGCATCATACCTGGGCAGTTTGAATCGACCATCTAGCACCGATGACAGCAGCCCCGCTGCGAGTGCACGGCGACACTCTTGGAAGGCTTGGATCGTTTATGGGTCGGGTTCGGAGCGGTGTACGAGTCAAGGTGAAAGAAGGGCTAGCCAGTGCGTCTCATTCTCCTTTCATTTTCTCATTCGTTTGCTCCCAGCACTTGACTTTTATGCACCCATCCGCTGGCCATGTCCGCATTTATTGTCTACCGTCGCGGCGAACCTTAATCATCCTAGCCTTCGAGTCCTGCTCCACTGATCAACCCGAGATGACACTGCTGCTCTTCTCCCGTTTCGCTACCAACTCTCGTCACTTAACACTTAACGTTCGTTTCTCACGCTTCTCTTCATTTGGAAGAAGATCTTGCTGCGCTGGCTCCTTTCGACGCTTGAATGTCGAATCTATGGTCCACTGCGCCGCGTCATGGACGACCCCTTCGCGATCACCAGCTGCCGCTGGAGTGGCGCCGCCCCAACACGTACGGGCAGCAACCGTTTCGGCGATCGGCCCTGCCACTTGCCGTCGCCAACGACTTCGCCCTCCATTGGTTTTGCATCTCTATCGGCCTTTCCTCCATCAGGCACCCCGTCTCCCTTTATTCCTCCACCAGTCCTCTTCTTCCTCATCTCGTCCCCGCCTTCCCCTCCGTCGCACGATCTCGCTTGACGCACCCATCGCTCCCATTCGTACATTGCTGCAACCCCGTCCGCTCTCTTTAGGTCGACGAATACCTTGTTACTTTCGATCTCGCTGTACGATTTCTTCCAGGACAACTTCCGCTGGGGGCTGTTCCGGATTGGCACTTTTATGCGCTGATATTCACGATGATGACTGTTCTCTAATGCCTGCACTCTCGAAATGTCACACATTCCCGATGATATGTTCTTTCGCGAGCCGCATCCCTCCTACCTCTTAATGTCATCGCTTCATTCGTTCTCTTCCTCGGCCGCACTTCCAGCTTCGACTTCTGTGACCGAATATCCTCGGTTTGATCCCGAGTATGTCGACTCTGCATACGATGTGGGGTCGATATAATATTTGCGGCGATGCGGGATACCTTCGTTTGCGGTCGTGTCGTATGTGATCTTTCATTTGACACATGAATGCTGATCGATATCGCTCTGAGATGCCGTCCCATCCTCGAAACTCTCATTCCTGCAGCCAAATTTCTGATCCTACTGGCATACTTTTTAAACCGCGACGACTAGTTCTGTGGGCGGATTCCGAAAAATGCGTCGTGTTTCAATGGACACGCGGCACATGTCCGGGAGATGTGCCGGATTCGGGAACATGTGCATGCAGAGTTACGATGCTCGCTTGATCATAGACAGAATGGCGAGGATGAATTATGAACGGTGATCCCGCACCGCCCACGCCTGCGAGGAACGGCCAGTCCTGACAGAGAAAAGGAATGAGCAAAAGAGAAGGAAGTGGATAGAATGAAAATAACAGACGTACCATCACAGCGCTGCTTCCGAATCTCGTGCGTAGTATTGGGGGCGCTGCTCGATTCTCGACGGCGCGCAAGATCCGCACTTGTACGGCTGGCAATGATACGACGGGAGATTCGTGAGTGTGCGTAAGAACAGCCGCTGTTCCCACAGCCAAGTCGAGGACGGGTGTGCGGAAGATCCGAGGAGATGGACGCCGTTCCTGGCAGCATCGTCAGCGAACATTGGGCAAAGGGGGCAGGAGAGAGCAGAGGCGGAAATTAAAAGCAAGGAAGAAAAAATAAAAACGAAAGGAAGGGTCGGGGAAAGAAAAGCAAAGGGAAGCTGGGGGGAAAAAAAAAGACGAGACGGACCATAGCCTCCAGTGCCTAGCACCCATATCGCCCAATCTTGAACCTGCAATTATGCGCCACTCTTGTCCTCCGTGTTCTCGAGCCCTCGGCGGCCACAATGTAAAGAGGCGAGTTTCGGGTGACAATTTGTAGACACGGTAGCCAGGCAAAATAAAAAGGAAGCAATGCAAGGTCGAGAAGACAGGTGAGTAGACGATTGACCTAGGAGAGAAGGAGCGGGACAACTGGGGCCAGACAAAAGGAATACGCACTCGATATTGGAATCGCTGCCAGGAAGAGACGACGCTAGGGTGAACTGTGGAGCGGCTGCGGGATGGAGACGATGGCGGCCACGAAAAAACGCCAGAAACGTGCGTGAAGCCTGAAAGACGATGTCGTAGAGGAAAACACCGGGGCGTGCATTCGTGTACGATTGCAAGGACGCGAGAGCCTGCGAGCAAGGAAGAATTCAAAAACTAGGACATGCCAGCGCGCGTTTCTCCACCGTGACTTCCAAAGCGTTCAATCCACCGGCGATGAGCCGATTCAGGGAGCAAAGAGGGGCAGATGACTAGCAACCGCTGGTCGTGCGGAAGGGGAATCGGTGCATATCTCAGAGCCATGAATCAGAAACCAGGGCTTATAGGGCGAACAGATAGACTAGAGGCGCGCCACGAAAAACCAGCAGAATCATGGTGAGCGTCAGGAACAAGGGATTTCTCGGATCAGTGATGACGGCATCTGATGCACAGCCATCCACGTCTTATCTTTCTCCACCATGTCCTTCGTTCCCGCAACGCGATTGCAATTTCCCTTGAGCAGCTGAAATCGACTAGGTGACGCAGACGGAAGAATCAGTTGACTTTGAATGTGGGCCGTGGCCGCATCGTATAACGGCAATCCCGCGCGAAGCGCAGAATCTTTGGATCATTCATGGGTCGGGCTAGAGCAGTATGAGTCAGGGAGAGGAAATGGCTACCAAGTGCGTCTCATTCTCACGCCGTTTTCTCGTTCGTTCGCTCCCAAGACTTGACTTTTCTGCCCCTATTCGCTGGCCATCTCCGGATCTATTCTCTACCGTCGCGGCGACACTTATGAGCCATTCTAGTCTTCGAGTCCTCGCTCCGCATCAACCTGAGGCAACCCTGATGCTTCTCCGGCGTTTCTCCACTGAACCCCGTCATTCAACGTTGGTTACCCACAATTCCTTTCACTTGGAAGAAAATCCCCTTTTTTTCGGTGGCTCATGACTCCCTGCTCATCTGCGCCGCGTCGGACAACTTCCCTGCGATTCCCAGTCGCCGGTGTACTTGTGTCCCTTCTCAAACGTGTGGCCGTCAAAAGCCTCACTGATGTCGGAAAACCCCAAATCCGGTGACCAGCGCGAATATGTTCGTGTAGGGCCTGATAGGCCAATCAGGCTTTCGAGGGGTTTATAAGGTGCAGTAATCGGCTATAAAGGTGTGCCAGGCCCTGTCAGCCTGATGCTACTGACCAGCGCTGACCAGTGCTGATACGGCCTGATCAACATAAGAGACTAAAAAAGATAAAATAGTACTCAACCCTCAACCACTCTGGAGTCTTCTCTTTAATCCTACTAGTAATCTCATTGCATTCAATACATTTCTAAAATTTCTAAACCGCGTCCCCTCTCCATCTGACCTCTCATTTATCTCCCGTCACACGATCTCGTTCCGACTTCGCTTCACGCACCCATCGCTCCCATTCGTAGATTAGATTGCTTTAATATGTCTCCTGCGTAGGCGCGCCGCTCTCCCGCCCCGCCCGCTCTCTCGTTCTTTTGGTTAGGTCGACGATGGTCTCGTTACTTTCGGGCTCGCTGTACGATCTCCAACCTTGCTGGACTTCTTCCCCTGAAGAGGTGTTGTCCCTGGCCGTTACGCATTCGCACTTTGACGCGCGCGAATTCACGTATCACCACCATTCTTCAATGCCTGAACTCTCGAAATCCCACATATCCCCAATGATATGTTGCGCGAGTATCTCACCTCCATCCTGTATCGACCCACCTCTCAATGCCAATGTCATCGCTGTTCTCGTTCCCCTCTTCTGCCGTATTTTCGGTTTCGGCTTCCGTCAGTGAAACCTTATGCGGTCGGTCTCGACTCTACATAGGAAATGGTAGCTACGGCAATGTGGGATATCTTGAATCTCGAGCCCTGCGGTTGTCGGAATAAGCTCGTGTCGTACGTGGTCTTTCATTTGACACATAAATGCCAATCGCTCTCCAACGCCTCCTCACCCTCATCCCTGCGACAAATTTCTAATCCTTCCCTCGCTCTTCGACGGGTTTCATCTTTCTTGATCCTTCCGAGCATCTCTGCTTTAGCTCAGCTCATGGGTCTTTCTTTCATGCCCCGTGTATCTACAAGTATCCGTTGCTACAGGAAAGTGTTCGGTCAAATCTCGTTCGCGTTTGGCTTGTACTTTAGGGTTATGACCATGCGCCGCCTTCCTAGTCTTTTTCTGTCCCGGCCCACCCCGTACTTGTTCCCGACTTTGGGGCTCACCGAATAACGTTTGCCTCGGTCGCCGTCATGCGTATGTATTTTTAAAGCTCGAAGGCGCTACGACGTGTACTCACGTCGGAGAAGACGCCTGCGGTCATTTTCTTTTCGAAATCAAAGACGTGGCTAACTCCTTGCTTGAAATCCCAGCTGTGCGAGTGGTTTCGCTCCAAGCCGCCTTTGATACTCCCATTCGATCTTGTCAGGGTCAAGATTCTCACCTCGGCTTGCCACCACGTCTTCAAGGAATCTACAATTTCTAGGGGCTGTTCGCCTGTGGTGCCTGGCTGAAGATTCGATCATCAAGACTTTCCTTTCCCATTTTTTTGATTCGTTTGCCATCGATAGTCGTGACTGTCCTTCTCGGATCCTGCGTGCCTGCTACGGACTGAGAACCTGGTGTCCACCTACGGCTAGGTGAGGGTTGCCGATAATCTGAGGAAGGCATCAACTTTGTTTTTTGTAGGCGCTACAACTTACGGGGACTACACTTCCAAGAAAATCTTCATGGCCATCATATTTTGTGACTCAAAGATGTCGCTAATGCCTTGCACAAAGTACTGTACTCGCTCGAGAACGGCACCTGTACACTCGCTGCATGCCCTCCTTGAGATATCCCCCATTGATTTCTGATATTCTGAGCGCCTGTACTTTATTGATGCAATTACTTGGAGAGTTAGAATGAAATCACTGTGCTGTGAAACCGTGATTCCCAGAGTCTATTGTTCCTTTGGTCGCGGAAGCAAGACATTCAGATCTTTCTCGCAATCCTCCCACTCCTGTCTCACCACCTCAGCCCGCTTCGCGGAACGTGGCTCAAACACAGCAGGGAATTCAAATGGCGCATTCGTGAACTGCGACATGCAGTCAGTATCAGAAGTACAAATGCCTTGCGATTTCGTTACGCACCTCTCCGCTGAAAGCCAAATCGCTATCATCATATTTGAAGGGCAAGCCGGTCTTGGGATCAGGCTCGTCTGACCTGCGAATGTTGAAGGTCCATAATATCATAGCAATATTAATCCAAAGGGTACGCTCAGCAAACGGAATGCCGGGACACACTGTGATATCAGCTTGTCAGCGAATTCAGTGATAGAGCTCGATCCAGGAACTTACCTCGTCTGCCGAAGCCGAAAGCACTGGTCTCGTAACCCGGCTTCAAATTGTTTGTGTGGTCGAGGAAGCGGTCTGGCTGGAACGAGTCGTGGTCTTTGAATCTTTCCTGATCGTGCTCGATTGCCCTGCACAAAGTCGGTGTCTGGAGCAATTCACAGCATCTGTAAAGAACTGACCAAGTAACTGCAAAGATGATGCTTCCTTTCGGAATGAAGTATTCTTTGCCCTTGTATTCCACAACATCGTCGGCGGTGGATTGGTGGGGAATTCCGAAACGAACTGTCGACACCAATCAGGTATCGCAATTATCGACGACAGAGAGGATTCACCTGCAGGGCGCCATCGAAGGGTCTCTGCACTGTGTCACCATAATGCCAGGGAGATGGCAGAGAAGGATGCATACCTCGCACAATTGCGTCAACATATGGAAGTTGGGAGCGATCCTTGAAGGAAGGTAGACGGTCTTCTCCAACAATGGCGTCGATCTCCCTCTGCGCACGAGGAATCCATTCGGGATAAAGTATGCAGGCAAGGATGAAGGTGTGCATCGAAACCGTGGTCTAAGCCAATTCTGATTAATACACACACAGAAGCAATAAAATACCACATGCAGTTTCCATCGCAGCCTGCAGAAATGCTTGTGTCAGCAAGAGCCCGATTGTGTAGATATACGAGCCACCAACCAATGTGAACTCATTCACCAGTCGACGCTGGTCCCCTTCAGGTTTATCTTTGCTTGCGAATGCAGCTGCCCACCTGCAAAACTAATTATCAGTATGCTCATATCACCTCGAAGAAGAACATACGTGTTCATACCGGACGCCTCGCCAGATATGGCACAGGTAATTAGCTTATCATACAGCGCATCCTCACGCTTGCGGTGAATCTGTGCTCGTTTTCGCCATGGCATCGGACCCGGAATGATATCAAGGAACGGCAGGACGTTTATGATGCTTCCTGAGGGGCTGGACAGTGTAACTGCCTCCGCGAGGCACTGTAGACGCGGCGTGAATGATTTGTGGATCAATCAGTGGGAGAATGATTCACCGCAACAACCTCCTTGAGATCGGGCTCTTGTCCGGTACGGCAATGGAAGCCGAAAGCAGCTGAGAGAACCATGCTTGCCGATACCCTGTGACCGAATATCAGCTGAATTTCTATGGAGTTGATGAGTGCACAGTGTACCGGTTTATGTGATCGAACCAGTTTTTTCCTCCGTCATCAAGGAGATGGGTCACATTTAGCAATGCCTCAAATTGCTGGAGCCGCTCGGTTTCTCCGGCTCGAACACCGGCCATGACTCCAGCCGTAAGCTTCCGCGCAATGAAGTGGGTTTCATTTTGTTTGGAAAATACCCAATACACCTCGGCTGGATCAACATGGTAACGCTGGAAGTGAAATGAGCGACGAAAGAGGAGAAATCGAGAGACCTTACAACATAGGGAATGGTGGGCCGCGATGAGAACTTGGCGGATCGTTTCTCCAGGACCTCTTTGGCCAGTCCGATGTCGCCAATCAGAAAGACTGGCTGGATGCATTGGATGAGAAATGATGATCGAATGGCCTATAGAAATACTTGCAAAGCCAGCCAAGTTCAACGAGACGAATCCTCCATACTCTTCGCATAACCCTCGGAAGTACGTGGCCAGATGCTATAGTATCGTCACTCAACTATAAATTCATTTGGGGCAACTGATGAACTTACCTTCACAGGTACTTGAAGAACATTTCCGAGAAAAGGTAAGCCTGGTGGTCCCGGGGGACGACGACCTTTAGAGGCCATGTGAGACCGAAGAAGGTAGAGTCCACCGAGAAGTGCTATTGCAGCTACGGTGACAGGCTGGAGTCGCAATCCGTCCATGTTTGAAGCGAAGCGCCTGCGTGGGGTGGAAGGCGAGAAATGAAATAAGCTGGCGCGAAGGGCTGGGCGGATGTTAAATCCTGACCACGACTGGCTGTCGTAATGAGATAACGTTTGTCTGAGACCTTTGAATCACGAGTTGAGTAAGGATCGATCATCACTTCTCACGTGCGGATTTGTTTTGTCACTGCCTACCGTGGACTCAGCCTACACAGAATTGTCGTACGAAACTGTATACAATACCCATGATGCTAACGCTATCAACTGCATCGGGGGCCGGTCAATGGGTGTAACCCCAGGTGGTGGTGAAAATGGACACCGTCTCCTATGGAATTTGAAACATAGGCAAGAGCACTGACAATGCTGCACGGTTTGTGGGTTAGTAAATGTTACCAGAAAAGCAACTCACTCATCGAGACCTAATTTATCCCTGTGGGGCTATCACCCTGCAAAATTAAATGATTCATGTCAGTTGATTATATGCGAAGGTCGCACTAACCAAAGGGGGGGTTCCGAAAGAGGGATAATTCTATTTGGCACCCCAGTTTCCAGCGGAAACCCCACTTAGCCGAGAAACCCGGATAATGGTCTATTTGGAAACCCCTTGGGCCGTAATTTCGGATCATCACGGAGTTTCAACTCGGCAAACCGGCCGATCGGCACCGAGCGTTGCCTGCTCAATAGGAATTCAAGGATCACTTTTTTAGAAATAGATATAGAATTGTCATGCATATATCTCAATGGTCACTGGTGTGCAGTCAAGCCTGTAAAATCAGCGGTGTGAACTTTCCCATCTGACAGGTGATGGAAAAGCTCACCGCGGGAATCAAGAGGCGAGCGATCTCAAAGTCGCTGACACAGACCTCGGAAAGTCGGTGCACGTGAAAGAGGGAGGGGGAGGGGGGGTACGTAAGCGCCGTTTTAGGACGGAAAGAGGCGGAAGCAGGCGGAACTTCAAGCGAAGAGAAAGAAACCTGTCCAAAAAGGGTTGTTCTTCCGTTGATGAGTGTGGGAATAATTTCTCTTTGCCGCCGGGCGTGCCGCGCTTCATCAAATTTCATCGTAAAATACGCTGTGTTGTTTTCTGGGAGAAATAAAATGATCTGAGGTGATAAATAGCTGAATTGAATGCACTTCTGGGGGGGGTAGCCAAAATCTCAACCTTATCGACTCAAGTATACAATCATGGTGAAAAGTTCAGCACCGAGACCATGTAAAGTCGTTCGGTGATTGCCGCTTTCCTGATTTGGGGGGGTGTCGAGCGCGAAGAGGACATGCACGGGTGAAGTTTTAGAGTGCTAGAAGAGCTTAGCGCAGAATTTCAGGACCTGAAAAATACAGGGTATCATCGCATTTGAATGGACTGTGAACATCTATGGTCAAGGTAAGCAATCGACGAAAACGAATTTGCAAACTCAGACGTCTAATGAGTCGGATCAAGTTTCTTTGCCGGCCGTCGAGATCCCCGCCCAGATAAAGATCGAGCGACGGCCGTCCCTTTTGACAGTCGTACACGATTGCGAAGACGCGAGAGCCTGGAACCAAGGAAGGATTCAAATCAGAACAGGCCACCACGCGTTTTGTCACCATAACTCCCAGAGCGACCAATCCACCGGCAATGAGTTGATTTTGTGACCATGAATCAGGAATAGATTGAAGAGCAAACAGTTGGACGAGAAGCATGCCACGCAGAAACTAGCAAAACCATGGTGAGCGTCAGGAACAAGGGCGATCTCGGATCAATGACAACGGCATCCCATCCACGCTCTCATCTTCCTCCACGCTCTCATCTCCTCCAAATATCCTTCGTTCTAGGGGCGCGACTCCAATATCGCTTGCGTAGTTGACATCCAACATCTGGCACCGACGGACGAATGCGTCAACATCGAATATAATAGCACCAATAACGGCAGTCCCGCTGCAAGCGCACGAAACCCTTGGACTCCTTGGATCGTTTATGGCTCGGGCTAGAGCAATTCATGAGTCAGGGAGAGAGATGGCTACCCGGTGCGTCTCATTCTGACTCTATTTTCTCGTTTGTTCGCTTAGTATGACTTGATCTTGTTACCCCCATTCGCTCGCCTATTCTACTCTTCAAGTCCCTGCTCCTCTCCCGCTTCCCTACTAATCCTCGTCAGCCAACCTTTATTGGGAGAAAATCGTCTTCCTGCGCCACTGGCTCATTTCGACGCTCGAATATCGAATTTATGTTCTGCCCCGCTTCTTGGACGACCCCTTCGCGATCCCAGCAGCCGCTGGTCTACCGTCTCTTCCCACACGCACGGCTCGCAAACCCTTCTTCACTGATCAATGCTGCTCTTCAGCGTTCCGTCGTGGATGATGACATCGCCTTTCATCGGCTCCATATATCCATCGGCCTTTCCTCCTTCATGCGCCCCTTGAACGCGACGGTGGTAGTGATGTTAGGCAGGTTGCGCAGCAGCCACCGGAGCCACTTGCTACGAACTTTCCCTCAAGCCTTTGTCTGTGGCCGCGGTTTCCTCATTTCTGACATTCTGAGCTCCCGTACTGAGTTGATGCACATACTTCAAGACCCGGAATACTGTCAGACCATGAATCCGAGATCCTATTATTCCTTATGTCGCGGAAGCAAGACATTGAGATCCTTCTCACACTCCGCCCACTCCTGCCTCGCCACTTCAGCCCGATGCAAGGAACGTGGCTCGAACATGGCAGGGAATTCAAATGGCGCATTCGAGAGCTGCAACATGCGATCAGCATCAAAGGTACAAACACCTCGCTTGTTACGCGCCTCTCCGCCGAAGCCGCATCGCTATCGTCGTATTTGAAGGGCAAGCCGGTCTTTGAATCGGGCTCGTCTGACCTGCGAATGTTGAAGGTCCACAACATCATAGCAATATTAATCCAAAGGGATCGCTCAGCAAACGGAATGCCGGGACACACTGTAATATCAGCTTGTCGGTGATTTCAGTGATAAAGCTTGATGCAGCAACTTGCCTCGTCTTCCAAAGCCAAAAGCACTGGTCTCATAACCCGCTCTCAAATTGTTTGTGTCGTCGAGGAAGCGCTCTGGCTGGAAGAAGTCGTGGTTTTCGAATCTTTCCTGATCATGCTCAATTGCCCTGCGCAAGGAAAGTCGGTGTCTGGAGCAATACACAGAATGCGTAAAGAACTGACCAGGTGGCTGCTATGATGATACTTCCTTTTGGAATGAAGTACTCTTTGCCTTTATATTCCACAACATCGTCAGAGGTGGATTGGTGGGGGATTCCGAAACGAACTGCCGACAATAGTCAAGGGTCGTGATTCTGGACGATGGAGAGAGAAGTCACCTGCAGGGCGCCATCGAAGGGTCTCTGCAGTGCATGTCACAACAATATCAGAGAGTCGGCAAGGGAAAATGCAGACCTCGCACAATTGCCTCAATGAATGGGAGGCGGGGACGGTCCTTGATGGAAGGTAGACGGTCTTCTCCAACAATGGCGTCGATCTCTCTCTGTGCACGAGGAATCCATTCGGGGTAAAGTATGCAAGCAAGAATGAAGGTGTGCATTGAAATCGCGGTCTGGACCAGTTCTGATTAATACACACAGAAAGAAAATAAAATACCACATGCAGTCTCGATTGCAGCCTGTATAAATGCTTGTCAACAAAGAGACTAATTGTGAAGGTATGCAAGCCACTCACCACTACGAACATTTTCATCAATCGACGCTGGTCCCCTTCAGGTTTATCTTCCCTTGTGAACGCAGCCGCCCACTACAAAGCACCATAATCACTATGCTCCTATGACTCCGAGGAAAAACCTACGTGTTCATACCGGATGCCTCACCAGACACGGCGCGGGTAATTAGCTTATTGTACAGCACATCCTCACGCTTGCGGTAAGTCTGTGCTTGTTTTCGCCATGGCATCGGACCGGGAATGATATCAAGGAACGGTAGGACATTAATGATGATTGCTGAGGGAATGGACAACCTAACAAGCTCCGCGAGGCACTGTAGACACGGGCTGAATCATTTGTACATCGATCAGTGTGAGAATGATTCACCGCAACAATCTCCTTGAGATCGTGCTCTTGTCCAGTAGGGCAATGCAAGCCGAAAGCAGCTGAGAGAACCATGCTTGCCGATACCCTGTGACTGAATATCAGCTGAATTTCTATGGAGTTGATGAGTGCAGCCTACCGGTCGATGTGATGGAACCAATTTTTCCCTCCGTCATCAAGGAGATGGGTCATGTTGAGCAACGCCTCGAACTGTTGGAGCGGCTCAGTTTCGCCTGCCCGAACAGTGGCCATTAGTCCAGTCGTAAGCTTCCGCCCAATGAAGTGGGTTTCGTTTTGTTTGGAAAATACCCAATAGGCCTGGGTTGGGTCAACGTGGTAATGCTGGAAGCAAAATGAGGGACGAAAAAAGGGGAAATCGAGAGATCCTACGAAGTAAGGAATAGTAGGACGCGATGAGAACTTAGTAGCTCGTTTCTCCAGAACCTCTTTGGCCAGTCTGATGTCGCCAATCAGGAAGACAGGCTGCATGGATTGGATGAGAAACGATGATTGAATGACTCATAGAAATACTTGCGAAGCCAGCCAAGTTCAAAGAGACGAATCCTCCGTATTCTTCGCATAACCCTCTGAAGTACGTGGCTAGATGCTGTAGTATGTTCACTCGACCATAAATAGATTTGGTGCAACCGATGAACTTACCTTCACAGGTGCTTGAAGAACATTTCCGAGAAGAGGTAACTCTGGTGGTCCCGGAGGACGACGAGCTCTGGAGGCCGTGCGAGACCGAAGAAGGTAGACTCCGCCGAACAGTGCGATGGCAACTACGGTGGCGGGATGGAGTGGCAATCCGTGCATGTTTGAAGCGAAGCGTCTGCGTGTGGCGGGCAAGGAAAAACGAAGGAAATGGAGACGGATGGTAGAGTGGATTTGCCATAGGTATTAACCGTGACAGGTTGTCGTAATGTCACATACATAGCGTATGTTTTCGTGATGCCCATGGCCTGGCCTGAAGCCCTGAACCCCGGCCCGTTTAAGCCAAGCCAAGCCTGGCCCGACAGCGGGCTTGACCGGGCCTAAGGCTTGGGCTTGGCATTTTTCAAGCCCGAGCCCGGCCTTCAAGCCCGGGCCTGAGTACCTAGCACAGAAGTACCGACGAACCCAGATGAAATGGCATTCGTCTGACGAAAAAATATCTAGAAATTGTTCTGTGCTTGATTGGAACTTCTCTGGATGAACAGGTGTACGGTGTATGTCCTCTTTGTCTACGTCACGCATTACTGTAATTTTGACGTTTTAATTGCCTTTTATATCACAGAGAAAATGTTCATTTTCAGTCGAGATTGTGCAAACAACAACGAAAATAGCCAGGAACTCGAGGGGAATCTGTTTCTCAAGCTTGTAGTTTTTTAAGCATCTTATAATCGAGCTAAGGAACTCACATCAGACTTGCATCATACAGTTACCTCAAGCCCATGCCTTCGGGCCAAGCCGGGCCTGGGCATTACTAGTATGTTTCAGATCTTTGACTCACGAAGAGTTGATTAAGGGTCAATCAACACTCATATGCGGACCTATTTTGTCGTTGCCTGCACGCAATTGTCTTACCAAACTGCATACAATATTTGTCATGTGTAATGCTATTAACTGCATCGGGAGGCGGTCACTAGGTGTAGCTGAAATGGATGCCAAAATGGACCCCATCTCTTATAGAATTTGAAACATATATCAGGATCTTGAAGAGCATTGACAACGCTCCACGGCTTGTGGGTTAGTAAATGTTAATAGAGAAGAAACTTGCATTCATCGACACCTAATTTATCCCGGTGGAGCTATCGCCCTCGACCACCGCGCTGCACCGCAAGCGCCTCCGTCATTCATCTTTCATTAAGCTCGCCAAATTGAACGATTCATGTCAACTGATTAAATGTGAAGGCCGGACTCACCCAATTTCGCTTCGGTAGGTAGGTTACACGGCACGGTCCCACGGACTGCTCTGCTGCACATGCCCTATGCACGCAACAGGCCATCTGCAACATCTTCCATGGGCTCTCCCATTTCCTTCTAGCCGAGCTCACGGTCGCCGCCGAAACGTGCCGCGGTAGAACTAACCGAAAAAAGAGCAGTAAAAGCAAATTAGCACATAAACGTGGGAAGAGAGCCTCACTCAATTCTCTGGTCGACGCACAGGCGTTTCGTAGAACAGTTCCAGGACATCGTACGCAAATTTCGCAACCAATGCGATCGTTGATCTCGGGTAAATGATGGCTTTGAGAAAGTCTGTGTTGGAGAGCTCTGCCCTCTGACTGCGCGAGGGGTGCTAAGAATGTTTCCCGTAATTGCCCGGGTGTGTGTCAGAGGACTCACAGGTGATCAGGGCATGTTTCGGCGTCTTCGCTTCTTTCTTACATAACCGGCACAATCGGTCCGAGCGGGTCCCGGGCTGATGATGACGTGGGGATTGGGCCTCTTCGAGGCAGGAGGCTGAACCTTGTGAGGCTTAGGCGGGGATTTCCTTGCTTGGCTTGTGGCGCAGACTACTCATACAACCTTTAGTTCTTACAACATGAGCGATCCCGGGCCAACATAAATACTGAGCTATGTGCACATCATAAATTCAACACAGTGTCACAAAATGTAAGTGGAAGAGAGGCTAGGGAACAAGCTGTTTCTCACTCAACACGTCTGGACATTCGAAGCAATTACTGCGACATACAAGCAATAAAACATTTTGGTTCGCGACAGTGTTATTGTTAGAGCAATGAATTTTTTGACCTCAAATTGTTGGCAGAATGCATTGGATAATCGGTGTATTCCGGTGGATATACTTACCCTGTCTCAGTTACCCAGACGTTCCGGTGATCCGCACTTCAGGTAAAAAATGATGGGCTGAAGTGCTACCGGAACATCTGGGGCATTTGGTATACCGTCGTGACAATCTCTGATTATCGGTGACTCTGTGACTATCAATTCATATCTCTCCGACACACCTGAGCCTATTCTCCCTAGCTAATAGCACCCAAAAGGTTGCAAAGACTCAGAAGAATATCTATTTTGGATGTTCTCTCAAATTTCCAGCAGTTTTTGGCCTCAGGCCCAATTACGAGGGCTTTCCAGCTTGCCGGCGATGAGTCGTTGAATCTGGATGTTTACAGGGCGTCAAATGCCAGATTTTGGAGCCAGACGCTGGGTATTCGGGATTTTTATAAGTGTGCACAAAGACTGAAGAGCTTGGGGGTTGCAAGCCAATGAATACAGTGGAATGCAAGCCAGGTAGATAAAGATTAGCTTGAGGCTGATCCCAACAGCTGATACCCGCACACAAGCGAGTCACATCCGTCACGACACTACGGATTGCCCCAGACGTTCAAGGAGCACTTCCGCCCATCATTTCTTACCCGAGCTGTCAACATCATGATGGCGGATCGCGCGGTCCTAACGGACCGCGAGCGGAAGTGCGCCAGAACGTCTGGGTCACCAAGACAGGGATATACCCTGGAGTCCAGTTGTAATTGCCTGCGAAAGTCTCCAGAATCTGCTGCATTCCCACGAAATCCGCTCCCTTGATCGACAAATCTGTTGCATTACACTGTATCTTGAGGAAGAAATACTCTGAAATACAATGAAATCCACTGAAATCTGCTGGATTGTTCACATGATACCACATTCACGTCCATACAATAAATGCGGATATCTCACTAGAATACTTACGCTGGAAAGGAATGTAGGGCAAAAATATGTAGGCGGACTTCCGTGGATGCTGGATCATATACAGTGTAATTCATTTGGGCCTCGGCTGAGTTCACCGAAGTTCACTAGATTCCAGTGAACCTACCAGCGTTGCCGGTCCGGGCATATTACTAAGAATCAATATAAACTTAGCCTTGATCCGAAGTCGGCCAGTTCGATGAAACTGATGTCGAACACGTGTGCTGAACACGAAAGCGTGCTGAGTCCACGGTGCCGAATACAAAACAGAAATGACACATTACATCAAGAGCATTCTGACCTTAATAAATTGTGTATTGCTCAAGAAATCATCATAAAATGGGAATGATGCACTGTATAAGAGCTTTTTCCGTTAAAGTCAAAATCCTCCTTGACCTGGATTCTGGTGCCACGATTTTCGACGATGACACATTTATGATGACAATTTTCTTTGTTTGTCCTTGTAGCAAAAGAGGTTAAAATCGATCTTCTCCACACCAGTAAGTGGTTGAACCGCAGGTTCAGCCAATGATCGGTATAGCCAACGGCTAATTGGTGAGTGGGCAGCATTATTGAGGGAATTGCCACTCTATGTTTCGAACGCGATTCCCTGGAGCATCACGACAGTTAAACGTGGCGCAGTGCGCGAAGAGGACATGCACGGGCCTGACGTAGGAATAAGGCGCAGGAGGCGTGCAACATGGAGGTGACATCGGTTCCGGGGGATGTATGCGCGTTGCTTAGGCACATCGAATTGACGACAATGATGAGATGCGCTGGATTGAGATCGGTCTCAATCGGAGTCGTAGTCGGCGATGCGGAGTTGTGATCCAGGTTTGAGTATCGACACAGAATGTGATTGGGGGGGCCAATGAACAACCGCGCGTATCGCGCATGACTAAGTATGAGGAACGCCCAGCCCTGACGCAAAAAAGACTATGAGCAAAAGATACGAAAGCGAATGGAACGAACAGGAGGTGAACGTACCGCCGCATCTCTGCTTCCAGAACCCGTGCCGGGTTCTGGGAGTGCTGCACGATCGTCGACAATGTGGTCGGTCATACGGCTGGTCGTGGCATTGGCAACGAAGACGAGAAACTCCCTAGCGTGCGCGTAAGTTTCCCACGGACGAGACGCGCCACCACACAGCGTTCTACATGGCGGAGCGCGCACACGAGCACAAAACGCAGGCGTTGCGCATGCCATTCAGGGAGTGCGTATCAGCGCGAGATACGAGCCCTAAAGTATCGGCAGGCGCTGAAACACCCGAAATCGTGCCGTATGTTGCGTCCGAATGTGTTGCATCCGAACGCGCAAGACGTAAAGACATCCCAACCCTGAACTCTGCCAACGTCGTCAGCGGACGTGGGAAAGGAAAAGGAGAGCATGGAGGTGAAACAAAAGGATAAAATAGGAAGACGGGAAGCAAGGGTCAAAAATAAGGCATGTGGAAATGAAAGAAAGGGGAGTGAAAGAGAAGGCAAACGAGACGAACCTAGCCACAATAGTCCCGCACATGCAGCCCAATCTTCAACGTTTGGCGAGCAACTTTACCCCGCTCGCGTTTTCGACTAGCGTGCGGCTCGGAATCCGGGTGTGTGGTACTCAGCGAATGTAGAGCGAAGCCACGGGATCGGCGACATTATGGCTGTCGACCTCTAAAAATGTGAGCCAGAGCGAAAAGAAAAGAGGAACGAAGAAAGAAGGATGGGAGAAACAAAAAAGTAACACGCACTGGATATTTCAATTATCGCTGCAGGGCGAGGCAAGGGGCGGGGTGTACGCAGGAGCGGCTGCATCAAAGGGGACGCCAAAACATGCTTAGAGCGTGGAAGACCGCGCTGCCGTCACGTAGGGCCGTGTGTCGACCGGTGAGCATCAATTCACGCATGCAGAAAACACCGGGTTAGCAATCGTACACAATTGCGAGGGCACGAGAGCCTTTTTCCACCGTGACTCTCCTAGCGCGATGGGTCCATCCAGAAAGCAGCGAGTCACGGGCAACTAGCTGCGGCTGGTTGTGCAGAAAGCCGGGAATCAGATGAATGTGGAACTCGGTCAACGGATAGACAAGAGGCCTGCCTAGAAAGCTGGAAAAGCGCGATCATGATGAGCGTCGGAGAAGGGTTTTCTCGGATCAGTGATCACGGCATGTGATGCACAGCCATCCGCGCTCTTTCATCACGGAATCCGGGAACTTCCTATATGGCCATATAAGGCAATTATAATGTTCGCAAAGCTCACAATCGTCACAATTATTGTGACCATCATTATATTGCAATATGTCGAGCGTGCGCCCTTTGCAGGACGCCACAATTATTGTGAGGGTTGTAAATTGCACAAAGCATGCAATACAATATATTCCAATATATTAGACTATAACATGTACCCCGCAAGCGTTGATACCGCTACTCCCCGATCCCTTGCTGTTCACTTGATACCAGATCCCACGACAAATGAATGAAAAAAGAACAAATATATTTCAGCTGGCTACAACCTACACATATACCCACCTCCATCCTCTAACCCGACACTTGAGGCCCTTCCGAGTCTTGCGCCACGTCGAGTGGCGGCGGATATGAGACCAAGATAGCGCGAAGATGTTGTGAGGGAGGAGACAAGGAAGGAGGGAGGGGGTAGGGGAGGCATGGGACAGTTGTCTTGAGTTATCTTGAGGACAGGTATCTTGAGACATGCGGTCAGTGTGAACGGTCGCAGACCTGGAAAGTTTCTCGCAAGTCTTGATGATGATTGAGTTTGAAGCTTGAGGGCGAGACATTGGGTACTTGAAGGTGTTTGAGGCATTGAAGTGGCTTGCGGAACCCTCATGTCTTGCGAGAAAAATTGAAGCCTTAATCGTCACTGGTTGTCACGTTCAAGCGTTTAGAGGTCGAACTCTGGCGAAGCAGAAGGATTCGGTGGGCTCTTTGGTATGAGGCTCAAAAGAGATGAAATAAAAGACTAAAGACTACAGTCAAAAGTACTGCTGTTTAAATACTGTACTACGAATCGTGAGAAAATGTACTAGAACAATAAGACCATGCGACTGTATGTATGGTCCGATCAAATATTGTTCCGTTAACACATGTTCTGAATAATAACCACGCCATGACAACACGTTTGACGTGTGTTGTTTAATTAATGTCTGAAACTCTGGCACTGCCTCCTTGTTCTCGCAAGGATAGAGCCACCGCGTGTTAAACGCCCTGTTGCCTGCCCTCTGAGGGTTTCCGACCGACTTATCCTTATTCTACATACATCAAATCCGTCTAGCGTCTATCTGTGGTATCTTGTCACGTGTTCGGTGCTTAGATAAGATGTCGCGAAAAAGGGCAAAATCGTGACATTACCCCCCTCTTAAGGATCGACGTCCTCGGCGATCTCGGTGATCCATGCTGAGGATCTTTCCGGTATTTCGACCAAAGGATAACCAATCCTGCTATCCCTTTGTTCGATAAACACACCAGTGTGTGGGTCGAACAATTTCTTCGTCGAGTATTTTTGGGACTCCTCCCATGGTTTATATCGTTTAATTAAAAAAGTCCCAATATCCAGTTGGTAAAACGGGCACAGCCATAATCTTGATATTGTGTTTTTTGTTGTACTCAGACAACATTTTCTTGACATGTGTGAGATGCCGAGTAGGCTCCCACGTGCGTTCCGCCAGCGGCCAATCCTTCCATTTGATTAAATATTGATAACCACGGCCCTTCTTCTGATGTTTAAGAATTTCCTCTACTTCCCATTCGAGGTGTTCTCCGATCAACTTCGGTAGAGGCCGTTTCTCATGCCTTTTCTCAGGCGGTTCCACATAAAGCGAAAGCTTCGCTTTTCGTTAAATATGTCATGCATTCCTTCCGTTTCTGGAAGTTTTAACTTATAGGCACCTTCGCCGACTTTTTCTATAACTTCGTACGGTCCGAGCCATACATTCTCGAGCTTCTCAGAAGGTCGATCCGATTTAATATCTTTCCCTTCGACATAGACTTTGTCTCCGGGTTTGAAATCGGGAGCATCCCGACGTTTGGCATCATAATATTTTTTCATGTTGTCCTGGGCCTTTTTAAGGGGCACTGATGCCTCATCGCGGACTTTCTTCATTTTGTCGGCGAAGTCTTGCGCCGCCTCGTTTCGGGATTCCACGGCATTCTCGATCCCTTTCCAAGGGTGATAGCCGGTATTTAAATAAAATGGTGATGACTTGGTCGATGACGAGACCTTGTCGTTGTGTGCGAATTCGGCTAAGGCGAGCCATTCGGCCCAATCCGATTGCCGATAGTTTACATAAATACAGAGATATTTCTCGATCTCCTGATTCATCTGTTCCGTCTGTCCATCGGTGATCGGATGATGAGCCGTCGAGGGATTCATCTCGACTCCCAATAATTTATTAAGCTCCGTCATGAAGCCCGATATATAACGTTTATCTCGATCTGAGATAATCTTCCGAGGACTGCCGTGATATCGAATCACTCGGTCACGTGTCAAGCGTGCGACTCCCTCCGTGCCGATGTCGAAAGCCACAGGCTCCGCATGTATCATTTTAGTAAAGGTATCAACCCACACCTGTATGGCGTTGAACCCATTGCTGACTGGTAGTGGACCAATCAAATCCATAGATATGATTTGCTAGGGACCTTCCGCAATCTTGTGCAGGTGTAATTTGCCCTGTTTGTAGCGGTGAATAGTCGTCCGCTGACACACCTCACAAGCGTGTATATATTCCGAAATTTGGTTGCCAAGTCGAGGCCACCAATAATTACGCTCAATCATCTCTTGCGTTCGGTTCTCTCTGGGATGACCAAGCAAGGGATTATCGTGGTGTAAACTGATAATATTATCGCGAAGCTCCTTGTTTCGCGGCACATAAATAGCATTTTTGTAATAAATAATGCCATCATCCTTCTTTTCCCATCCGGGAAGTTTCTTTTGAAGAGCGATCTTAACAGTCTTATCGATCTTCTTTTCTGCGAGAATTTGATCCTTGATCGCCTTCTCGGGTCCTTCGAGCACGATGTCTTCAGCTCGGAAATATTCGGGTTTAAGAAGAGTGACATCTTCATTATCACTCCCCCCCATATCGTGATCCGCTCTGCGGGATAAAGCATCGGCTTGCTTATTAAGCTTTCCAGGCCGATGTTGCAAAGTGAAGTCATACTGAGCAAGCTCAGATAACCATCGCACTTGCCGCCGATTCAATTTCTGCGGCTGTTTAAAATATTGCAAATTCTGATGATCGGTCAGAATCTCAAATGTCTGCCGAGCTCCCAGGAGCATCGGTCTCCATTCCTCCAGTGCGAGCATTATTGCGAGCATCTCTTTGTCATAGATCTCGTAATTCCGCTCTGTCTCACTGAGACTGTGGGAAAGGAATGCAACAGGTCGCCATTCGCCATTCTCTTGTAATTGGCTAAGGACGGCACCTGTGGCACCTTCGGAGGCGTCGGTTTCGACGCGGAACTTGCCGTCGTCTGTAGGGAGTGCCAGCACTATGTCATCGGCGATTTGCTGCTAAAGCATGGCGAACGCCTTGTCTTGCGTTTCTCCCCAGGAGAATCCAGCCTTGCCGGTTAATAATGTTAATGGTTTTGCGATGTCGCCAAATCCTTGGACGAATCGCCTATAAAAATTAACAAATCCCAAAAATGCTTTAACATGTTTAACGCATTTCGGGACCGGCCACTCCATGATACCCTTGATTTTCACAGGGTCCATGCGCATGGAGTTGTGGGAAATAATTACTCCGAGGTATTCAATTTCTGTTTTCTCGAAATCGCATTTCTCGGGTTTTAAATAAAGTTTATGCTTCTGGAGTGTATCCAACACTCGTTTGACAATTGCACGGTGTTCCTCAAGAGTTTCCGTGAAAATAGGAATATAGTCCAGATAGACGATAACCCGTCCTTCATTGATGAGATCCCTAAGGATATCGTTCATCATGGTTTGGAACGTGGCCGGGGAATTGGTAAGGCCGAAGAACATTACGAGTGGCTCGTACAAGCCTCGATTTGTCCTGAAGGTGGCCTTTCATTCATCGCCTTCTTTGATCCGAACGTTATTATAACCCCAACGAATGTCCAGCTTCGTGAAATATTTTGCACCTCGGAGTTTATTAACTAGTTCCGAAATTAAAGGAATCGGATAACAATTCTTAATCGTCATCTCGTTTAATTTACGATAATCTTGGACCGGCCTAAGCGATCCGTCTTTCTTTTTGACAAAGAAGAATGCCGAAGCCATCGGTGATTTTGATGGCCTAATCCGTCCGCTTTTCAAGTTCTCATCCAAGAACTCGTCAAGCTTCTTTTGCTCGTCCAGCGACAATGGGTATATTTTACAATCGACGGCTTTGGCATCCGGTTTTAATTCAATCGCGTGATCCCACGATCGTTTATCCAGAAGAGAATCGAAAGATTCCTTCGCAAAGACTTTGACGTAATCCCGATATTGTCCCGGGATCTTGTCTGCCGTCATTTTTTCCTTTTCAGCATCAGCTTGTTCTGCGAACTGCTGAGCCTGGGAACCCTTCGCACGCAATTCAATTGCAGGTGCAAAGTCAACTAATAAAATAGATTCACCCTCCTCTATAGGGTCGTTCTTTTCTGTTCCCTGAACAGTCTCGTCGCCTTTCATGCCGCACTCCGGTGGGCATCTGCTGAATTGAATTGTTTGCGCACGCCAATCAATAACGGGATTGTGATGCGTTATCCAATCAAATCCAATAAATACTCGGGATTTTCCAAGTCCCATGACAAACAGCTTAATTTGTTCAGCATGTTTGCCAATCGTCATCACCATGTCAACATAGTGAGTGATTCTGCCTTTGATATTTTCGGTACCATCAGCATTTTTTGCCAGGATCAGTTCCGGTAACTTCTTGAATTCGAAGCCCGAAGCCTTGGCGAAATCCCGATCAATACACGTTGTAGTACACCCGGTGTCCAACAACGCACAAATCTTCCGGGTCTTGCCCGTACTGGCATCTTGCAACAACGTAGGAACCAGCATCTCATGATGCTTACGTTGTGCTTGAAAGGCGTGCATTTCTGCTGCCAATTGTTCGGGAGTGACTCCACACGCTCGACGTGCCATCCACCGAGCTGTTTCCCTTGCCTTAATTCCAGCAGGCATTTTCTCCCAAATACGTTTAGCCTTCCAGGGCTGTCAGCTTATTACTTCACAAATAGGAATCCATTTGAATTTCCGCGGATCACCCTTGATTTGAGGGCTTTCCGTAGGCTTCGGGAGTCAATTCTGTTCCATATTTGTCCACTTTTGGCGCTTCCTCCTCTTGTGAGGATTGAGCCATCCCGTCATTAATGACAACCTTTTTTTTCTCAACCTTTGTTTTACCGGTGGGAGCTCCGGGGGCCTTTTTCTTCATCGCGGAACGTAATTTAGAGAGTTTATCACAGTCTTTTAAATTACGAAAAGATGAAACAGAAGAAATCGTAACTACATCATCTTTTTTATCGTTTTCTAATACATTTTTAATACATAAGTCCGTATCTGGCATGGTAGTTAAAATGTCATATTGTCTGTGAGAATTGTTCATAATAGGAGGGCGTGCCGGTTTGGCCTTGACCGGGACCCTCTTTAAAAACCCCACTCGCGAAGAGCAGCCGCGACGGCCTCGAGGTCTTCACGAGAATACTGATCGTATTGCAACAATCGAATGTTAAACTTCTTTTTAGGAGGCTCCGGGCACTCTTTCTTCATGTGGCCTTCTTTGACACAGTTTTAACATTTGATCGTCCTAGCCTGCGACCGATCAATGTCCATATCCACCGGTTTCCCAGGAGCCGGTTTCTTGGACAAATTCGGGGCTCTGCCCGAATTCTTGGGGGTTGTCGCTGTAGCCCCCCGGCGGCGCTGCTTGTCTTGCAGGGTCCCAAAATGGGGTACCCTTTGCCGCCGCTTGGGCGTTTCTGAGCTTCTCTCGCTCAATGCTGCGGTGAATTACCAGCAGCCTGTCCTTTAAGTCCTTGTACATCGTCGGGATTTCTGTCCCCGGCACGTACAACTTCGCCCGATACTCCTTATTCAGGAGTGTCTCCAACGTCTCCACCATGAAGACATTATCCCTCGGCTCTGCTGCCGAGTATCCCGTCTGTCCGGCATTCAATTCGAACACCTGCAGGAACCCTGGCAGGTCCATTTTGCCCTGCACAGTGGTAGTAAGGCGCAAATGCGCCGACTGGACCTCGTTCTGATCCTTGAACGAGTTTGCGAGGTCCCGAAGAAATCCCTTAAAAGTATTCAGGCGCGGAATAATTACTCCGTCCTAAGTGTTGTCCTTTTTCCAAATTTTCTTCCAGTTCATGGCCAAACTGAGAGAGCCGTCCGCCTTTCCCAAAAGGGAGAGGGTGTAGTGAATTTTTCTTTCGTCGGTGATAAACTCCGATGAATAAGCCCCGATATAATCGGTCAGGGCCTCGTACCAAGATTCCCACTTGGTCTTATCCTCGCCGTCAAACATTGGTGGTTGTTTGGCGAGAACTATTTTGGAGCTGCCGTTGCTCCAGGGATATGCCGCAAGGGCGTCTTGTGCGGCTCGTGCTGCCGCGTGATCCGCCATCTGGGCCAATAACTGTGCCCAAATGTTGGGGGAAACTGCCCGATGGTCGGGTCTTTGGGGAAGGGGTCGGACAGGGGAAGGTAATCGGGAGGCATCCTGCAAAGCAACGTCTGGTGGGGTCGCAGCTCTTCCTCCGGGTTCGCCGTAATACGCAGCAGGGTGAATGGGGGATGGTTGCCGAGAAGCGGCAAAATGTTTGGGGAGGCCATAACGGCCTTGACGGGCGGGAGATCCTTGGTGGGACATGGCTGGTATGAGGTGGTGGGGAAATATGGAGGAAAGAAGATTGTGAAAAGGGACCGAAGTAGTCGGTGGATGGGTGTAAGCAGTGTGAAAGGTGTGATGGGAGGAGGCGGATAAGTAGAGGTGTGAGGGTATGGACTCGCTCGATGACGAGGAGGTTTCGGAGGGGACGCGAATACGTGTCAATGGTAGGAATACCACACTAAGCGGATGGTGGGGTTGCCCCGGACTGTTGCTGTCTGAATCACCCCAGGCCTTCTACGACACACCCGATGACGACGCCTAGAGCCTCTCCGAGGATTAACTCTGTGGCCTTGTTGCTACCGTTGCGCAGGGACGGACTCAACGTTTCCCGTAGCGCGGTGCAGTCAGATCGATCTGGTCCGACGACAAGGGTCGCTGCAATTGTTTAACCTCGTTGTGGACGAGGGAGATGTTGGGGTAATCGGAAATGGATCTTCAGGGTAAGAGGTAAAGGAGTACGAATCCAAGTAGTGGATAAAGGTGGGGATGAAATGGAAAGGAGGTCGGGTAGGGGCGGTACGAGGGTATGAAGGGTAGTCTTTTATTATGTCATGTTCAAGCGTTTAGAGGTCGAACTCTGGCGAAGCAGAAGGATTCGGTGGGCTCTTTGGTATGAGGCTCAAAAGAGATGAAATAAAAGACTAAAGACTACAGTCAAAAGTACTACTGTTTAAATACTGTACTACGAATCATGAGAAAATGTACTAGAACAATAAGACCGTGCGACTGTATGTATGGTCCGATCAAATATTGTTCCGTTAACACATGTTCTGAATAATAACCACGCCATGACAACACGTTTGACGTGTGTTGTTTAATTAATGTCCGAAACTCTGGCACTGCCTCCTTGTTCTCGCAAGGATAGAGCCACCGCGTGTTAAACGCCCTGTTGCCTGCCCTCTGAGGGTTTCCGACTGACTTATCCTTATTCTACATACATCAAATCTGTCTAGCGTCTATCCGTGGTATCTTGTCACGTGTTTGGCGCTTAGATAAGATGTCGCGAAAAAGGGCAAAATCGTGACACTGGTCTTGAGCTCGTAGAGTAACTTGAGGGTCTGGACTTTGCTGAGCGTTCTCGAGACACGCGGAAAGTCGATATTTGGCACTGCTGAATCAGGAGGGCGGACAGGGAGGAACGGGAAGCAGGAACAGTGAGGGACGATGGTGGGGGAAGAAAAGAAAGATGAACTTAGCGGAGTTTGAATGCGTTGCTAGGATATCAAGATCTTCATCATTTGTTGGGCGCCCGTGGTCCGATGATCGCTGGGCTGATCACTTTGATCTCTGCTGCAGGGAAATGGACTTAACGAAATATTAATCACTGCATTCCCAGGGTTCGTCAACCAAGTGTTTGTGGACCCCCGTCCACAGACGTCCACAACCCAATGTCAAATCAGGTTTCTGAAACCAATATTGACCCAGCTCACATTGAAATAAGCATGACGCCTTCACAGTGAATGTCGGTTGTGCCGAATATTGATTTGCGAGCACCGCCGTTGCTCATTGATTGACTTTGTTGATGTTGTTGATAAGTATTTCGGCATCATGATTTGTGATATGCCATAACTGCTGCCAAATCCCCATGCAAGCCAGAGCCTTCACCACTGGTGCTGATTGTACTCCAGGTCCAAAGCATTGCTTCTGACTGCTTTCCATGTCAAGTTGAAAGGGTGGTGTGAGCGGTGGTCCCAATGTTGTACCCGTGTTTCGCGGTGTTCGCCGGTTGCCACGTACTGGTTGCCGGTGGTTCGGTAAAGTCCTGATTGACAATCTATTAATACATACTATGAAATTCATGTGCAAGGCAGCGCAAAGGCACCCACTCCTGAGCTGGCCCGAGTGAGCAGAGGTATGTCGGCAGTATTAGTGGACTTGGAGTCAGCGAATGTCCACAGGCCGTATGCCCAAGTCAGCCAAATTTGGCTGACATGACGTCAACGGACGTTGCCGACGGGGATCAGCGGACGTCAACCGTTGTAAACCTATGTCAACAGCCTTAGTTGACAACGGCAGGGAATGCAGTGATTAATATTCCCGATCAGTCGTCCTGCAGAGTGAGCTTGCTAGGACAGCACGAGCTGCGCCGCTGGCATGCTTTTTTGACGTTGATTTTCGATATCTGAGGTATGCTGGATACAGGTATGCGGTATTACTTCGAGGAGAACGCGTACCAGTGCTGGTTCACGTTAGAGCTTCGTGCATAGCGTATTAATGCTCTCTAAGTCACAATGAACACACAAAAGTTGCGTCGGGTCTACAACTGCCTCCCATGCTTGTCACAACATACAATGGGAATACATGACTGATCTAATTATTGGTAGACCTTCACAAACTCTCCGCAAACTATGGGGCTTATTATAATGTTGTCGTCGTGTTTGTGAACAGGTTACAAGGCGTTATAATGTGCCGGCAATCTTGCCGAGGCTTATGATCCGCACAACGTCATACCAGATTTTCCCGAATTTCCTGATGTTTGACGCTCTTACCACAACCCTACCATCTCTTTCGTTTTGGCCCAAGCGAACTGGCGTCGAGTCAATCACGCGGAAGCCCCAGAAAACCGTCACAGTGGGAGAGCGATTGACAGCGGCATCTTGCGTGCACAGCCACCATGACACGTTTTCTCTTCCATTTCGTCTGCATGGTTCTTCCTGCGAGCCAATTCGACTGTGTTTATTGTTTCGAAGACGCAATTCCGGGCTCATAAGACCACGACCAATCACTTCCCGTGCAATTGGGTAGCTGTTATGGTGGAGAAAGCATGCAGGAAAGGCAAGCCTTGATTCGGTGCGCGTTCTATCTAAACCAGTCTCTCAGCTGCTATCGTCTCCCGCCGTTAAGCAGATCTGCAGATCTGTGCCGGAACACTTCAAATTCTCCTCAAGACCTTCCTTGGTCGTCCCGTTCGCCTAGCTCCGGCGTGGTGGCCCCCGCTGTCGCGCGGATCACTTGGGGGATCGAGGAATCGAGCTCAGATGCGTATTACAATTTAACCATGGCAGCAAAGGGTGCGTGTCTGCTCTTCATTTCTTCGTTCACATAGCTGTTATTTCTCGCTCCTTTGGTCTTTCTCATGGCCGGCTGACATTTGTGGTAGAGGAGTCGGACTCATCGACGTGCGCCATTCGCTCTACTACCTTCGCTTGTCGACGCTGCTACCACGCCCTCGTCCTCCATACCCGTTCTGCCCCCGATTTCTTCGATTCTGCTCCGCAACCCAGCCCCGCGTGTACGCGGTACAGTTAGCCCGCCTCGCGGTGCATCGATAACCATCGATAGCACCGCAATGGTGACTGCCACCGGAGCTTTCTTCGCTACGTCTGCGATCACAATCACTACGGCGGGGAGCACGACTCTCGAGCTCGTCCAACCTCGGCGATGCGCACGACCCGCTGATCCCCACTGCATCGGAGTCGACTAGGAGCACGCTTCCGAGGCAGAGTGGTCAAGACATCCAGAGGAGTAGATGAAAGGAATTCGAGAGGGCCACGACCCGTGCAGATACTCGTCGCTCCTGGATCGCGAAGCTGAGCCAGCCGCCGCAACCCCCGAGCAGGACCACTAGCACATCTCAAGGCAGATCTCGGTATCTCGTCTCATTCACCGTCAGGATCGCACTAGTGTACGAATTCGCAGTATCCTTGCTGACGACGAGGACGACAACGCCGTCCCACGGCTCCTGTGGCGGCCTCTCTCGCCTGATGTAGCGGCTGGAGATCTTGTTGCAGAACCTTCCCGTTGGATATGCGCATCGCCCCGGTCGTCTCTCGAGCAGGCTTCAGTGTGTGCGTGCAAGTGTATTGCTGGCACGTTTCCTCCCGCTGCCGCGCGTCCAGCCACACCACGTCTCAACGCATGGTCTCCTCTGGCATGGGCCCACAGTCCCGGCATTTCCTCGCACATCGCCTTCCCTCTGTTCCCTCCGCATTCGTCTCGCCCCCGACGTCGTCATACGGCGGCGTCCTCGTCTTCGTGCCTTGCGCCCGTTTTGGAGCTGAAGGGCACGAGACACGACAGCCGACTTTGTGATCCCCTCGCGGACGATAAATTCGAGCATCCATCGGGGTCCTGTGCACCACCACCGGTAGGTGTCCCCGCGCTCCTTCCCTTGCCCCTGTTAATTCCAATCTTCAGTCGCAATTGCGCGCTTCTTCCCGGTCCGATCCGCCATCTTGTCTGCTCACCTTCCTCCTCCTCTCCCCTAGCATCGGCCCTCCGAGCTATTGCCGTCGTCTCAAGCTTCCTTTGCCCTCAAAGCCGCTAGTAGCGCGGAGAGAGATGCAGAAACATGAGCGGGGAAAACAGTTACCGTCGCCGATGAACCGGATGAGCAGAGCTGGAGGTGCAGGGGAGAAAATGAGGGGAGGAAGAGAAAGGGGCAATTCCACGCTTACGTCTCCTTTCACGCAGGCGGGAGCTTGTGTCGTATGGGGGGGACGTCAGGAACGAAGCGAATATGCCGGATGTGCCTCCAGGGGCGCTCGATTCTGATATTGATGCCGACAATGGGCAGTGACCAAGCGCCTTCTCGTCCCCCTTCCATTTTCTTCTCCTGAGCTGCTGACACGTTCCTGTTCGTTAGCTCGCTTTCAGCCACTTCTCTTTCCACTCGAGCACTTACGCGTCTTCCCAGTTATCCACCCATTTACCATCTCTTCCATTCTGCCGCTGTTGATATAGCATGTCTCAAATGCAATTGCCCTTGTCTCGACTTGAAACCTGAAAAACCAAACAACATCGTCCATTGTCGATCGTCGACATTCAAGTGACCGTTCATGTTGGTGTCC
Source organism: Mycena sanguinolenta (assembly GCA_014462675.1). NCBI lineage: Eukaryota > Fungi > Basidiomycota > Agaricomycetes > Agaricales > Mycenaceae > Mycena > Mycena sanguinolenta. The sequence continues at coordinate 642,402 of JACAZH010000003.1, read as the reverse complement.
GACACTAGGGGGCAGGTACGAGAGAGGCGACGATTCAAGGCACTGTGGATGCATTTCACTTCGTTTCATTGTACAGATATGTCATGAGCGCATTTCGGGCAAATGCAAGATCCCGTCTAGACAAGTGCCATTCAACGTCAGAGCGTTGGTCAAGATAAATCTCTGCCGAACTTGGGCGCTTAAATCAAGATACATTCACAGAAACAAAGCGTCCGAGTCTTATGTCAACTACATAGCGGCGACAGTCCCGTTCCAGAATAACTTGCAGCTACCTTTGAGTCCATCCATAATAATCTTCCTGACACTGACCTGCGAAACGGGATATAAATAAATGAGGTTTACCTTGGCTTTGCGTAGTCCAGATGAGCAGAAGAACGCTTCCATCGCCAACCGAGATATCCGCGCTGAGAACGGCGCATGAGATACTTAAACCGCTCACTTTGGGTTGCTGCTTCGAAATATCACATTGTTTATCGCACTTCTACGGAACTAACTGATAAAGGTGCCGGAAGACTGCGAGTTGAAACGGGGAATTGACGGAAGGCAAGACGTCTCGTTGTCGATAATACTATCATCAACCGGAGATATGGCTCAATTTGGCGCGCGCGCTAACGTATCGACGAGTTGTCGTATACCTCACCCTTCGCGACAGGGATTCAAATCGGTCCTACGGATCCGCTCAGCAAGACAGCGAAACAGGGCAGCACTGAGCTAAGTAGAGCTGTATCTCCCGGCGGAACCGGAGCGGAAATTGTTCCCGTGTATACTCAGAACGAAGAGGCTGGCGAGAATGATACTCTAGGGAATAAATGGGCATCTGGCCGCGGCGAAGTCACATTTTCGAGGAAGATGTCAGTCAGAGAGATGGATTTTCAGGAACTGTAAACGAAGAACTTGCGGCGAATCCATGTTTCCGAGATGCGGGCCCAAGAGCTGTATCAGCTGAATTGACCGGTACGGTCGTTTGCAAATGATGGACCGGGGACCGTGTAGATGAGACGGTTATCTGAAACTCCGAACCGAATGTAGCTCGTGCAGGAACAAAACGGAAACCCAAAGGAAAACTATCAGCCTCGCACTCGACAGAAGTTAATTCGAAGGGTGGTTGCTCTGGGACGACAGTGCGAATGTGGGAACGAGCACACCCGGTCAATTCTGGATGATATGATGCCGCGATCCCATATCCATCGCAGAAATCAAGGAACTGTCTGCCACTTGCGACGCCTGCCGCTCGCGGCAAGCTTGCAACTTCAAATTGCGTCCTCGATCCTGTTCGATGTGATCCCGCGTTCTGAACTTCAGAAGTTCACTTCATTCACCGAAGTGCAGAATCCATGGTGCCGCATTCGGGCCGAGATTGCAATGGTCTATTTTGCGTCTGGGAGCGACGGCGACCTCTCAGAGCAGATTCCTTGACTATCTCATGTTCGATTGGAATTTCTGCCCTGGTCTCACTTTCACAGTTGAGCTCGGTAATTTTGGACCAAATGGGCACCGCCAAGAGCAGAAATCTCCCCCAGATGCTGTACAGGGTTAATGGTTTCGGCTGCTGTCATTCGGAACCCGGCCCGAATTCAAAACTTCCTTGGCGGATCCTGGTTGACAGTTCAACGTAGGTAGTAAGTAGTTCAACTTCATAAAAGATACCTTGGCAATAGCGTGTGCTAATCTCGCATGAGACACATTTCGGAAAGAAATCTTCCGTTTCTCACCATCCCACGCACTGGATCGCGTCGTGGTGGTGCCTCGTGCTTGCCCGGCCCGGGCTGCATTGATCCGGATCGACTCCACAGACGGCACTAGCATCAAGTTCGCCGTGCAGTAAACCAGTCTAAGGTGAAAAATGCTAATGGCGCCATGGGGGAACTTCAAACGCAAGTACTGCTGTTGATCCAAAGCCGGCACATTGAGGGAAGTGTGCTGTATTTGATCCGAAAGTTTTTGAATGTTTGTGTAGAACGGGTTCCGTATATCCTCTTCGTTTTGCTGGGGATTCGAGCCCATCTCAAGGATTAGAGTGGTTCCAAGCAAGAGTTAATACTGAAAAAAGTCATGAGGTATTTTCTTCCCCTACGCCCTTGAGAAATGTGCCTGGTGAGTTGCGGCATTGCAGCGGCAATTCTTCTAAGACGATCCGAAAAATCCCAGGAGTGAGTCCGAGATGTATGATGCGTGTCAATTCATGGGAGATTGATGGGAAGCAGCAAGCCAGCTACGCGACTGCAGTCCTAGAAGCGCAGCGTGGGTGCTCCTATTGTTCCTTACGATATGAATGTTCAACAAAGGCTGGGGTGGAGTTTTCTGGACTTTATTACTCACTCCACCAAACATGAAAAGGGGGCAAAAGGGCAGATTATTTTGACCACATGTTCACGTTATGTGTGTTACAACGCTATCTGAACATATTTGACAACTGTATTTCTCACCCAATGAACTGCTACCCCACTGAACTTCTTGTTCCACACCGCTACACCCGCAGAGCAGTGGTCGAAATAGTTCCGGTGCAGCAATGCTACACCCGCAGAGCAGTGGTCGAAATAGTTCCGGTGCAGCAATGCGTGCCGTCTACCTTAAACGAGATGGGGCTCGAGATGATACTGTACGGTACATTCATTTGATCTACCACTTTTTTGAAGAGGTTCACTCGTGAGCTGCGCCGGAGTTTTTGCGTGTGATGTTGGTATAGCATTGTGGAGAGCCATTCAAATTCTTCGACCACGCTAATTGTCGCCGTTCATGCCAAGATGCATTTCCTATACGTATTAGGGCTTTTTTATATAGATTGAGGTGACAGGGGGAACAATTCTCAACGCCGGACTTCGTAGAAGGTGGTAGTTGGGATCAAATCTGCTTGAATGGACGTAATGCGGAGGTCCGCTGCGTGCGACTTGACACAAAGAACAGTTTATGCTCTTGACACCACAGTTCTTCAGAGACAGAAGAGATACTTGCACATCTGCGCTCTCCCCCCTCTCCCGCTGATGAATTTGGTCTTGATCTTCATACTCCTGCTCTCGCAGCAATTTGAAAATGCACTGGCGTTGCATACGAATGTGAGAATAATCTCATCTAGCGAAAACCAGAAAGAAAATGGAAAACATGATCGTTCCTAAAGACTTGGATGGAGAAGAGCCTCACAACTGATTGGAGGGTCTGAAGCGCCTGTGTCGAATGGGAGGGTCAGTGGTGAGAGCTTTGACTGATGAATGAGAGGATCATTCTCACATTTGTAAGGAATGCCAGTGTGTTCTTCAATTGCTGCGAGAGCAGGAGTACGACGAAATTCATCAGCGGGAGAGGGGGAGACCGCAGATACGCAAGTAGACCTTCCGCCTGTGGTGTCAAGGGCATGGCTTGTTCCTTGTATCAAATTTCACGCAGCAGACCTCCGCATTACGTCCATTTAAGCAGGTTTGATCCCAACCACCACCTTCTACGAAGCCCGCCGTTGAGAATTGCCCTCCTGTCACCTCTCAATCCATATAAGAAGCCCCCCGTACGGACAAGGCGAGTATCCTGGCATGAGCGGCAACAATTAGCGTGATTCTCGATCCACATGAAGAGAAACCAGTACGTACAGGAAAAGCGTCCTGGCGTGAACGGCGACAATTAGCGTAGTCGAAGAATTCGAATGGCTGTCCACGATCCCAGACTAACATCACACGCAAAAGCCCGGGGCAACTCACGAGAGGACGCGTGTATCGCACAAAAAGTTTTGCAGAAATAAATGGATGTCCTGCACGGAGTGGTGAAAGGTATCATACAACCTCATGGGAGATGATATTTCGCTTTCTCCTTGTCTCCCGCGAACGATTCCTCACGCAGATAATCTTTTCGCAAATAATCTACTTAGTACTCATTTTGGGGGAGAACTATGACTATATCACCGCAGAGGCAAGGTAGACCGTACTTCGCCTTATGATCATATCTCGATGGTACCTGTGCCGACAGCTCACTGCAGAACTCCTTCCATTTTATGGCCAGGTAAGTACTATTTCCAGCTCGCTTCCCACGCTGTTTGGGGTCGAAACAGGTTCTAAGCGTGTAGAATAGAGGTTACGTGGGCCGTGTAATGTACGCACCTCTCCGCTCTTTGGCCCAGATCATTGCATCCGCTGCGATCCTCGTGCGTGGAAGTCCTAGACTTCCCGCGTTCACTTGCATGGGGAGAGACCGCATGTGCAGGCCGGCTGGTGGCATCCTTTTTGAGTGGAAAACGTATTCATATCGAGTACCCTGTAACGCATGTGGACTTATTTTCAGACTCAGTAAACGACAAAATGAGGTGGTGGTGGCGCATTCGAACGACATAAAAACGGACGGAGATTCCAACATTCCTTCAGTATCAAGCTCCCCACTTGATATTTCCCCGATGAAATTTTCCATTGCCGCTACACTCGCCGCTCTCGCGTCCATCGCCATTCCCACTACTTTGGCGCTGACGCCGACTCAGATTGTCGCCGGTATCAACCTCGTCTCCAATATTTCCCAGAACACCAACGATGTTCTTTCTGGAATCTCGACATCGACCGACGGAGCTACAGTCATGACTGCGAGCCAGGTTAGTATAACGCTTTTTTCGAGACCTTGCGCGCTCTGCTCAATGCACATGCTCTGCTACATTCCAGAATCTCGTTAATGATTTCAACACGATCATCACTGACATTCAAGCACTCACTACGGGCCTCGAGGGCACTTCCCCTATCGATGTGACCGAAACGGACCACTCTCGCCGCCAGACCGCTGGTGCGACCATCGTCGCGGCCCTGGACAATGTGTGTATTCTTTGATACCCACCGACCTCTTACGACTTTGCCTGCAGTTCGTCGCGGTCCACCAGGCCCTCCTCGCGACTGTCATCGGCAAACACTCGATCTTCGCACAATTTCAGGTCACTGCGCCTATTGCAGCTGTTCTGCGCAGCCTTGAAGCCCAAATTGACGTGCGTCGTGCTGTCCCCATGGATCCAGTGCAAATTTCTGATTCACCGTAGTCATTCGCATTTGCGTTGATCGACGTTATCCCCCAGCAGGCCCGCCGGGCCATTGAGCCTCAGTTAGGGACCGTTTCATCTGATCAGTCAGCGTTGGACACTGCTGTGGGAAACACGGTCGCAACGTATAATGAGATCTGCGCCCCGAGTCCATTGTATCCTATTATCTTGCCTGTTTGCACGTCTGCGTAGGTGGATTCCCACCTAACTGGCTAGTGCAGATATTTCCTTTGTGCCTACTTTTGATTACGAATTATGCATGTACAACCAATCCTCAGACTGCAGTCAGCGGGTTCTTCAGCCAACCGATTCCAGTCTTCGAGCCTGCACATGCGTGTGGCGCGTTTTCGCGTACTACAGAACTGCATTGTTTTGACCAAAGGTTCAATCCGAGCAGATGCCTCCAGAAAACAATAGGCCTCACGCGCCACCGGAACGTTTGGCTGGAACGGTAAAGTCGCTCTCATGAGTCCAATTTTGGATGGGAAGCCGGGGCCCGGGGAGTGGTATTTCTTCATGTGAATTCGTTCTCTGTTACCATTTGAATAGTGTAGGCTTAAGCTTGCGAGTTTGATCTCTTCAACTCACAAAACCTCATCTTCACTCACTTTCTTTCAGCAAAGGCTTTGGTCCCTTTCCTTCCAATTTGTATACCCGAGGCTCGGACGTAACTTTTCTTTCATGAATTACACCTTCAAAATCGGACTCCGAAGAGCTCGATGTCTATTAGCTTTTAAATCTCCCACCCTGGCCGTCTGCTCAACATCTCCCAAACTTTTGTACGTGTCGCGCCGTTTGTATAGTTACGGGGTATGTATGTGAGACCGAAGTCATTTCATTGACATTCTGGGAATAAATAATACATCATTTGAGTTGTACATGCCAGGGTATTACATAAGGCGGCATGTGAATCTTCCCAACATGCCAGCTGTGGAGTGAAGCTTTCCGTTGGATTTTGGAGAATTGAAGGAACAAGATTGTCAAGACAGACAACCGGAAGCGTGTCGCTAGGCTGATATGTGACTTTTTGGACGATGTTATATGCAAAGAGTGGAACTGCGCAGTGTCTGCCATCAGAACCATTGAAAACATTTCGTGCGGTCACGATGGCCAGGAAAGGAGCAATGAGAACGAATGTGCACAGCACAATTGAGGATGAAAACACTTACACGGGATGGTTACGCATTATTCCTAGCGCAGTGCTGCTAATGTTAAAATACTGGCATTTCGTACCTCGACACGCGGAGTACAAACGACAGATTCATGTTCTGGGGCAACATTAATGTGGTGCGTGATTCAGATTCCTTGAAGACGTGGCAAGCCGATGGCAGAGTCGAGCTGAGTTCAGGGTGGTGAGATCGTACCATGAAAATGCGAGCGACATTCGACGGAACACGACGTTGAATCACTTTCCTTGGTGCATCAAATACGTCTAACTCCAAACCAAAGCCAGTGTGGAGCGCTTCAGCGCAGCAAGGGTCAGAATCCAACGGAAATCGAATTCGATGCGGCGAGGAACACGGCATGAAACCAAGAGTCATCAACTGAGGCGAACCAGACATAGTCGCAGGAATGAAGCAGAGTTAACCCATCAAAGAACGTACAGAGGATCGCTTTAATCGAAAGGTTGGAGGATTCCGAGGCTGAGGTGGTGTTCGAGAGTGTTCAGCATTCAAGGGTCAAATGAAAGACTACATACGACGCGAGGCTACTCTGAAAGTGCCAGGTCCTGCAAACGAAGCGATCCCACGTCCCCGCAAGCCTTATATCGAGCCTGCGTCGTATGTGGAGGCAAGGTGCTCGAGGAGAGATTCATGACCGAGAATAAAGCAATGACATTGAGAGGGAGATTGATACAGAATGGAGGTGTAGAACTGAAGTACTCGCGAAAGAAGATATCATGGTGAATCTGTACGTTCCGAGCGATAAGCATCACGGAATGCGGAACGGCCAGCGACGACACCTCTTCAGCAGAAATTATCCCGGACAGAAAATCGTACAGCGGGACCAAGTAACGAGGTATTCTCTGATCTAGGGAGAAGAACGAGAGAGCGGGTGGTGTTGCAGCAATGGACGAATGGGAGCGTGATGCGAACTCATAACGAGATCGTGTGACGAAAGCGGGGGGTAGAAGACGAAAATGAGAGGACGCCTGGAGGGAACAAGCGGAGGAGCAGGAAGACGCAGCGCCTGACGGAAAAAAGGCCGGTGGATATGCGCGGTGGCGGAACGCTGAGCAGCAGCACTGATCACCCGGGAAGCCTTGGCTGGCCGTACTTATGGAAGACAGCGCCACAAGCGACGGCTGGGATCGCGAGCTCGTCCAAAACGCAGTGCGGAGGAGTGTGGACTCATGGGTCGAAAGGAGCCATCGAAGGAAGGAGAGGGTTTCCTTCCAAATGAAGGAAACCGTGGGTAACGAACGCTGGGTGACGAGTCGTATAGGGAGGAGCGAGAATATCAGAGTGGTTAGCTCGCATTGGCGAGGAGCAAGGACTCGAAGAGTAGAATAGTCAGGCGTCGCCGCGACGGTCGATAATATATCCGGAGACGGCCAGGGTGGAAAAGTCAAGTTCTGGGAACGAACCAATGCAAAAAGTAGAGTGAGAATAACACGAGAAGGAGACGCACTTGGTAGCCAATTCCTCTCCCTGACTCATACACTGCTCCTGGCCCGATCCATGAACGATCCAAGCCCTCCAAGATTTTGGTGCGCTGTCCGCGGGAATGTGCAGTCGAAGTCAACTGATTCTTCCGTCTGCGCAAGTTAGTCAATTCCAACGGCGTAAGCATGGTGGGAATCGCACGGCTACAACGAGGGAGATGGTGGAGGAAGACAAGCGCGTGGATGGCTGTGCATCGCATGCCGTCATCACTGATCCGACATATTTAACCTCCATTGGGGAGCCCCTCACGGGTTTTTTCGCTCTGCTTTTGATCTGCAGAGTGCCCTCTCTGTGGCGTCGTTTACCGGCTGAAACCCACTCCCGACTCCGTATCAATTCTATGTATTGCGGAAGCCCGTGTTCTGCTTCATTTTTCTGGGAGGTCACTCGATTCCTGTCTCTCATCTTGACAAACCGCTGCTACTCGCTGTTTCAAATTTTATTCATCGCCGGTGCATTGGACAAGGCCTGACCTCCATCCCCTCGCCTCACCTCCAGGATCTCCAACCTCGGCATCGCTAATCTATCTGTTCTCCCTCCGATACTGTCGAAAGGTACCTCGGTCGCTCGGTATTGATCTGCGCAGAGAACAAAGAAATTTCATACGACTCGTAGGCCATCTGAGTTTGAAAATTTGTTCATTTCGATTGCTTACCTTGGCCATCGACGTATACAGATCGCTCAAAGGCGATCATGCTTTCCATTTTAAGGTCCTGAAATTCTGCGCTAAGCTTCTGTTAAACCTGAGCCGTGTGTGTCCTCTTCGCGCACCGTGCCACGTTTAGCCTTCGTGATGCTCCAGAAAATTGTCTTCCCATCATTTTCTGAAGCGTAAATTGACATCAATCATTAATTTTGCGAGCTCAATGAAAGATAGGTATGCGTGCAAATAGCGCAGTGTTCGAGGGTGGTAGCTCTAGCGGGATAAATTAGGTGCCAATGAGCGCGGGTTTCTCTTCTACCCATTTGCCACTGACCCACAAATCATTCAGCAGTATCAATGCTCATCGACTCCAGGGCTCTCAGGCTTGAGTATTGCCCAAGGCTGGAAACAATGTTTTGAAGCGTATCCAGCCAGTGTAGGGTTCGCGATGTTGATTATTGCGGCGTTGAAATATGAAACAATGCCTATGGAGTAATACGTGCCGGAAGGTACGAGTGCTGATGCTGGACAGAAATACCGAGGAAACGCAGGGATAACAGCTAGCGGAGGGGACGGTGAGAACACCCGACAGATTTAGACAGCTCTCCCTGTTGAACGGCCATTGAGCGCTGCAGATCGTGAACATGTGGTAGGCTGGAAACGGAAATAATGTCATAGAGAAGAGCTCTTAAAGATATAATTGGATGCCGACGGCCAGATCCGAGCGCTAGATAAGCGCTTCGTCAAAAATAAACAGCTTCATCCTCGGGAATCAGCGAAATGTGGGGGAAAAGAAGAATGTAAACATGTACACATGACATCAGGACATTTGCTTAAGACACGAAGGATGGCGTATCCGCTGAGCCATCCGTTCCCAGCTCCCCCTCATTTCTCCCACGCAGACGCTTCGCCTCAACATGGACGGGTTTTCACTCCAGTCCGTCTTAACTGCCATCGCACTTCTCGGTGGAATCTACCTTCTTCGGTCTCGCACGGCCTCCAGATCTCGTCGTCCGCCGGGACCACCAGGCCTACCTCTTCTGGGAAATGTCCTTCAGGTACCTGCGAAGGTAAGTTCATTGATTGCGCCAAATATATTTATGGTTGAGTGAACATACTAAAGCATCCGGCCACGTACTTCAGAGGGTTATGCAAAGAGTACGGAGGATTCGTCTCGTTGAACTTGGCTGGCGTAGCAAGTATTTCTATCGGGCTTTCGATCATTGTTCCTCATCCAATCCATGTAGCCTATCTTTTTGATTGGTGACATCAGACTGGCCAAAGAAATCCTAGAGAAACGATCCGCAAAGTTCTCATCGCGTCCCACCCTTCCCTACCTCGTTGGGTCTCTCGATTTCCTTTTTTGCGTCGCTCATTCCAGTTCCAGCGTTACCACGTTGATCCAGCCCAGGCGTATTGGGGATTTTACAAACAAACCGAAACCCACTTCATTGGGCGGAAGCTTACCACTGGACTCATGGCTGCTGTTCGAGCGGGTGAAACTGAGCCACTCCAGCAGTTCGAGGCGTTGCTCAACATGACCCATCTCCTTGATGACGGAGGAAAAAATTGGTTCCATCACATGGGCCGGTACACTGTTCATTCATCAACTCCATAGAACTTCGACAAATATTTGGTTACAGAGTCTCGGCGAGTATGGTTCTCGCGGCTGCCTTTGGCTTGCATTGCCCAACTGGACAAGAGCCCGATCTCAAGGAGGTCATGGCCGTGAATTAATTATTCCATCGATTGATTTACAAATCATTTATGCCGCGTCTACAGTGCCTTGCGGAGCTCGTTACATTGTCCAGCCCCTCAGCAAGCATCATCAACGTCCTACCATTCCTTGATATGATTCCCGGTCCGATGCCATGGCGAAAACGTGCACAGACCTACCGCAAACGTGAGGATGCGCTGTACGATAGGCTAATTACCCGCGCTCTATCTGGCGAGGCGTCCGGCATGTCTACGTATGCTTTTCCTCGAGGTTTCAGAAGCATACTGATAATTAGTTTTTGCAGGTGGGCAGCTGCGTTCGCAAGCGAAGACAAGCCTGAAGGGGACCAGCGTCAACTGATGAACATGTTTACACTGGTGAGTGGCTCGTATATCTACACACTCGGGCTCTGTGTCGACACAAGTACTTATGCAGGCCGCGATCGAGACTGCATGTGGTATTTTATTTTCCCTGCGTGTGCATTAACCAAAATTGGCTTAGACCGCGGGTGCGATGCACACCTTCATTCTTGCCTGCATACTGTATCCCGAATGGATTCCTTCTGCACAGAGGGAGATCGACGCCGTCGTTGGAGAAGATCGTCTCCCTTCCTTCAAGGATCGTCCCCGCCTTCCATTTGTCGAGGCAATTGTGCGAGGTATGTATCCTTCTCTGCCAGCTACCTGACATTATGGTGACGGGCAGCATAGAGACCCTTCGATGGCGCCCTGCAGGTGAATTCTCCCCGCCTTGGTCGACTGCGATACTTGACTGTTGTCGGCAGTTCGTATGGGAGGTGCCCGCCAGTCCATTGCTGACGATGTTGTGGAATACGAGGGCAGAGAGTACTTTATTCCGAAAGGAAGCATCATCATTGCATTGACTTGGTCAGTTCTTTCCTCATGCTCTGTATTGCTCCAGACAACTTCTTTCTTTGTAGGGCAATCGAGCACGAACAGAAGAGATTCGAAAACCACGACTTGTTCCAGCCAGAGCGCTTCCTCGACGACACAAACAATCTAAAGGCAGACTACGAGAGTAGTGCTTTTGGCTTTGGAAGACGAGGCAAGTTCCTGCATCAAGCTTCATCACCGAAATGCCGACAAGCTGACATCACAGTGTGTCCTGGCATTCCGTTTGCTGAGCGTTCCCTCTGGATCAATATTGCTATGATGTTGTGGACCTTCAACATTCGCAGGTCAGACGAGCTTGATCCCAAGACCAGCTTACCCTTCAGATATGACGATAGTGATTTGGCTTTCGGTGGAGAGGCGCGTAACGAAATCGCAAGGCGGTTGTACTTCTGACGCTGATCGCATGTTACAGTCCTCGAATGGGCCATTTAAATTCCCTGCCGTGTTCGAGCCACGTTCCGTGCATCGGGCTGAAGTGGCGAGGCAGGAGTGGGCGGAGTGTGGGAAGGATCTGAATGTCTTGCTTCCGCAACACAAAGAACAATAGAGTTTGACAGTATTCTCTGTCTCAAAGTACGTGCATCAAGATGGTACGGGAACTCAGAGTATCAGAAATAAGGAAGCCATGGCCACAGACAAAGGATTGAGGCAAATTCGCACTGAGGGGCTCTGATAGCTGCAGCACAACGTCGCTATCTTTTTCACTGTCGTGTTGACGGGAATCCTGAGAGCGGGAGTTGGCTGAACCTCATCAGAGCATATAGGTGGATCCCAAATAATTAATTCTGCACCAGTGTCATTATGTCGTTGGTCTGAGCATCATCAGAGAGCAGTGAACAATCTCTGGTGGGCGAGGACAAAATAAACTTGCGAGCATCGAGAATTCTAACCATTTGCGCGTTCTATATCTCGATTACGAATACTTTACGTATTCGTTCTTACAATTTGTACAGGCCAAACAATGGACCTCTCTCCTCACAGTAGACAGGAATCCAACAAATGAAATTAGTGGCAGTGCTAATTTTCAATAGCTTTTTATGGCTGAATTTCGAAATCCATTAGGAGGAATAAAGATGATCCAAAACATCAGTATCGCAATGTAACAAATTTAGTGGCTGTGTGGGAATCGATTATGTCACGGATTTCACTTCCGTCTTCCTTCCTACAGTTCGGTGTCTGAAGCTTGAATTTTAATGAGGATGTCATACTGTAGTATCATACTATCCACTCGCTTTTTTTAGTTCCTTCTCACGTAGTCTAGGCGCCAATTATAATGCCAACATAGGATCATTCGGCTTGTGCGATGACCAGACCAAATTTTCGATAAGAACTGAACCCATTCGCTCATGTTAGAAGCTGATACCATTTTCTGTCCATTACAACTCATGCCAATTACCTTACCTTCTGCTTTTCTTCTGCCAGGACTTGGCCGTAAGTCCGGCCCGTCGCTTGCATCAATAAGCAACATCAAACAGTGACAGTGTTCGCCCCTGAGGCCTGAGGTGTTGCAAAGGGGCACAGTGACATCAGTGGATTGGTGTTGGGTCAGTGTTTGTTATGTCGTTCCATACAACAATTTCATCAACTCGATGTAGAGTTGGAAGCAGTACGTTCGACTTTGGTTCGACTTGCATATCGCGGCCCTCATCAGGAAAAAATGCCAAGACTATGTCGCGTCTGATAGCGTCAGTAACCGGGGTAACCGCGTAGACAAGTCCCCCTATTGGTAGCTCCTCGTAGCCACACGCTTATGTCTCGTAGCGTCTCGTAGCTCTCGGTGCAAGCTACAGTGACGACTCGTAGCACTCAATAGCTTCGCACCTCAACCTAGTAGTAGCTCATAGTGCTCGATAACTTGCAATAACTTGCCATTTCCAGCGATACAAAAAATAATAATATAAAATTACGGTGGCGAATACACATGAGTGCGGAATAACGACAAAGACTCAACGCTCAATGCATGGCTATAATAGCGCTTGCAGTCAGACTAGTCCCAAAGTGTAAGACTGCGAAGGAAGAGAAGTATAAGCATAAATACAGAACAGACTAAGAGTAAAACTCACCCGAGGTTAAAAGAAGCAAAGAATGAATCACTGAGCATGAAACAAGATGCCTGAAGAGCTTGAAATGACAGGTTAGAAACGAGAACAAGAACCTTCGGCTAGATCTCTCCTCAAGTGAAGGTAGACCAAGCGCCTTGAACTGATGTTCCTCTCAAATGGGCTTGACGACGGCGAGAACTTGACAGTGCCGAGAGATTGATGAGAATATGACTTGACGGACTGAGCCATTGCCGGCACAAACTACAATAACAGCTTGACAACAACGGCGAGAACTTGACGGGAGCTTGAGTAGATGCACTTGACCATCACAGGAAGAGCCCGAGAGGTTTTGAGGTAGACCACGGAGCCAGCGGAGAGTAAGCGCTTGAAAATTGTCCACGAAGTCTGCAGTGGTGATGTAGAATAAAAGAACAGCCCCAGATATCCGTTGAATACGTTGAGGCGGTGATATGGGTGGGGTAGGGAAGAGCCTGAGTGTCCCACGGGAGTAGGCTTGATGGCTAGCACAGCGACGACGATGGGGTGAGCGATTGTCGGGCCGGGGGGGCTAGGAACCGTCCATGGCAGTACTAATAGGCGGTATTTGCGTCGTTAGCGGCCACGGCCAGGTCTCGACTTCCATGGGACGAAAAGTGAGCGCCGGAGAGACCTTACTTGGCGCTCGCAGTGTTACAACTCGTTCAGCACTGAAAATTGAGGGCATGCGACTAGTACAGCGAATGGGGTGGGTGGATTGCGGCTCGGACTGTGCACGATTGGTCTTCGGCGGCGGCAGTGGCAACATCGTGAGTGGGGAGATGGGGGAAAAGAAGAGAGTCGAGTCATCAACCGTCGCTGTCAACAATCACGCAATCCGCACGTGAGAGCGGAGTTTGAAATGGACTTGAAACATTTTCACTACTCGTTCACAACAGCGAAGCTCGAAATGAACGGGGCTATGTACAACTTCCGGGGTTTATCACTGGCTATTCCTCTGACTATTAACCGCATCTGACGCTGAAATAACCTTTTTTTGTTGAGAGCTGTTACTCCGCGCTACCGGTCCGTAGCCGGCGGCAATCAGATCTATCAGCTGCCATGCTGCAGATACGTAGAGCTATCGCGGCTACGAGCGGCTATGGAGCGAGCTCACCGAGCTACGGGGGCAACCGCCTGTCAGTCACCTTGGCTTGCAGTGATGGAGCAAAATCTTTTTTCCTGATGCTCGTTGTCACGGTGCAGATCGATTTATCGCGCGTTTCCTAGCGTATAGATAAGCCTTGTCATCGGTGTAGCAACGGAATTGACACTGACAGCTTTGGACATAACCCCTGATCACCAGCGACACTTTACCCCCTTTACTTCTGCTTCGCTACTCCTCCCAGTACCGTGAAGCTCTACCACGTACTCTTAATAGCTTTCTTTGTCTTTGCGTGCCTCGCATACACCTGTATACCCGGTGCAACCAACTCCACTCATCCTCCATCTTTGGCTCCAAACGGACGCTGTCCGACCTTGGCTTGCAAAGCCCCTGATCATCTTAACCATCGAAATTCTCCTGGTTCAAAACTCGTCCAACCGATCCTCGAGGAAACTTATTCTTGTATTTATGGTATATTTTTCAAGGCACGCTGCTCTTGTCAACTCTCTAGATCGGAGTTGGCTTCCTGGGGTGGTCGCCCTTGATTTCCTCTTTCGATTATTAGCAATGTTACGAAGTGGGAAAGAAGTGTATTTTGTCAGTACCAACAACCATTTATATATATCTTTTAAATGCACCTTAAAACATCTCTCCATGAATTAAAATGTTCAATTCGGCATTGAAATGCTGACATTCGTCATGAATGCCGGTTCCACCGATTATTCCGTTGATCGCGTACTCCGCACGCCAAAGTCCGCCTCAATATCTTCCGTGGGCTCTCTCAAGTCCTTCTAGACGAGCTCACGGCTGCAGTCAACCCCCGCCCCTGTAGATCTAGCCCAAACAAGCTGCAAGGAAAAGCAGGAAAAATAAAGGTTAGTACGACGACTTGAGATCCTCACTTCTTGATTCTCTCCCCTATATACTGGCACTTCGTAGAACACTTTGTGGACTTCGTATGCGGATTTTACAGCCAATGCAATCGATCATGAGCCCAATTCTACACGCCAGGCCACTAGAGTTCGAAAGGCAGCTGAATCCAGGAGGTAAGCGATGCAACGAAGGAGATCCAGAGCGAGCTTTGCAGATGAACTTGAGCGATGCTGTGAATTGAATGCGCTCAACGAAATTGCAGGAGCAACTCCGAGCTCTGAAGGGCAACAGTGGTAAAGAAGATCCTCATCTTCCTGTTCTTTGCGCCAATTCTCTGGTTCTTGCAGGCGTGTTGAAGTCTGGGGCAGTCTTAATCCGGGACACAAATATTTGACTCACGATTATACAGATAATTCAGTACGTGCCTCTTTAGCGTAGTCCAATTCTGCTTCGACTGCAACAGTAGGTGTGATCATTCATACATCTCGCATTTCTTGGGTTTATCGTGCTAATATACTTCGCAACGATGACCATAACGATTCACCAAGCAAACTTTCGATGCAGTCCGATAATATTTCCACGGTAGCGGCCGGTGTGCTTCCTCAGTGTCTGCTAATCTTGATTTCTCTGACTGAATGAGCTCTGCAGCCAATCTGCCGCCTACCGTTATATTACCGTCCAGCAACTTTCCCGCAGCAAGTATGACGTAGGACTACAGTAGCGTGTTCCATTCAATCCAGGCCTAGTTTTAGCCCGACTCGTCCGAGCCTTGGGTCGGCTTCGGTTTCCGTCATGCTAATTCTGGACTTCATTCCTCCGATGGTGTTGGCACACCGGGTTTCGACATCGATTAAAGCTTCCTGCCCTCCGAGTTCGGTGAATTGTTTTAGGTTCGATGCGAACCCGCAGATCGCACTGGCTTCAATTCAAAATGCCATGAACTCTTGCATTCAGTCCCCATTCTCCGGTTTTTCCTGGCTCGTGTCGACTTAAAACCAGCAACTCCCGGTTTCTGCTATTCAATCACCTGCACGAAGTCCGTCGCCGCCAGCTATGATAATTGCTTGCCGCCTCTCCAACCTATTCACCAGAGCGAATGGAAGATCTCCCCGTGGCTGGTTCATTGAAGTCTGTCGCCCTGAGGTCGCGGGGTCGGCGAGAGCCTTCGGAAGTGGATGCGAGAAATATTTCACCTGCAGCGGTCTAGGATTCCCACGGCACGCAAACGGGATGCAGAAGCCGGGGACAAAGCCCCGTGGCCGACCAAGACTCGCAAAGTATGTGTTAGCGATGTTTAAATTGGCCTCTTAGCTTGACTATATTCCAGTAGACACTTTAGGACACCATATACAAATACACCCTTCAATACAGCGCGCAACAAGGGGCGTGGACGAAGCGATGCGAGGCGTGGGCGATACGAAGCGAAGCGTGGGAATGTGCGAAGCAAAGCGTGAGCGAGTGCAGAGAGACTGCAGAGGGCAAGATACAAAACCAAGTGAGAGAGCAAATTGGGGGGAGTAGAACTCTGGGAGTACAGAGTAAATACAGTGGGTATTTATAGGAAAATCTGTGGGAAAGACTGGCGCCCCATGCGGTAAAAAGCACAGTCGACGCACAGCCCAGAGTGCGAGAAGCTCGACTCGCAAGAGCGAGGGCGAACTTCTATAAATAAATGTCCAAAACCTCGACATAGTCAATAAATAGTAAATGAAACGCGAAAACTACGCGTCTTTTCGCGTATTCTGGTCAAGTTGTCCAAATTGCGCGTGTTACACGTTGGATTACGCGTCAAGGATTTGAATTGAGCAAGGAACGCGAGTTTGCGCGTCCGCGAACTCGCTAGCCGAGGTCTTTGATCGCTAATCAAATCGCGATCGAGGTGTGGGAAACCTCGAACGAAGCTCGCTCTTGGCGCGACTCGGACCGTGTGGCGTAGCGTTTAGCCGTGGGAGACTCGCACATCTCGTTGAGGAAGACGTGGGAAGGTCGCGCTTCCATCCTCGACGTCGAGGCAAGCTTGCTCGACCGTGTTGTGAGCGTGATTCCGGCAATAGCGAGTGCAGCAGCGCAACACCGTGTCACTCGTCGTCCCAGAATTTCCATCGACAAGGACCCCAAGGAAATCAGTAGGCCTGTTCTCGCCATTCATATCCATGTGGCAGCATGTAGTCCTGATCCATCCGTTAACCAATCATCTATGGATTGACGGATTTCCTTACCACGGCAAAGGTATATATAAATACTTACTTGTTCGTCATTTATATATTGGTTCTGTAACAGAGACTACGGCAAAGGCGGAATCAGTCAAGTTGAGCACGAGAAGCGCATTTCAGATGACACTCACAAAAGGTTGTTGCTGCTTTACCTGCGGCCTGAAGAATTGCCGATCCTAAGGGATCGTTTTGGCGTGTCTTGGTAATTGGATTGTATCGATGGCAGGAAATGTTTGATGAGCCATGTCATGCCTTTCGACACCAATACGAACATCCAAGGGCATAATAAGCCGCCAGACTTGAGATTAAAATGCCAATTAACTTTGCCCGTAGCAGAGTGTGTGGGCACCATGCACGTTTGGATGTGAGTAAAGGACCGGTGGAGTGTCTTGTGGCTGTAGTTGTGGAGTCAACATTGCTATAATTTTACTGAGCCCTGAAATTTTACTGAGTTGCTGAGCTGGAACCTGGATTGAAATGTTCAGGGTGCTCGTCCTCCGTCGGACGGTCCACGGGCACAAGTAACTCATATTGATGGCCTGTACAGTGAATTCCGAGTCCCAAATAATTTAATTGGCTAGTATGATGGCCTAAAAAATAAGTATTCGTAACCGCCGCGCGCCCTGCGACGGCCTGCACCCCCCTAGTATCAGGGAGGTAGGTCAGTGGGAGTCATAGATGCGGGTGTTCGGGTGTAAAGGCACAGCGTGAAGGCTACCTGTTTGTGAAATCTGAAAGCACCATGAGGCTACGACGGGAGGCACTATGAAAAACACTTCCACACGATGTTCATGAATTATTTCCTGCGAGGCTGATTGCTCGGAGACGATACAGTACTGGCATCTCGTACCAGATTCTCGGAAACACGGGGAACGACTGGCAGATTTGTGTTCTGGCAAAGTCGGGTATTGAATCTTGATTCGTGCAATGTCTGATCGGATTCTCGAAAACGTGGCAAGCCGAGGTCGGAGTCAAGCCGAGTTGAGAATGCTGACACAGGTGATAAATCAACGGAGACGTCGCATAGTCAAGTTGCCACATTATAACCAAAATGCGAGCAAGATTCGAAAGAGTACGATGTTGAATGAGCACCAAATACTTGCGGCATCCGAAACAAGTGTGAAGCCGAATCAGTTCGATGCGGCGAGGAACGAGGTATGAATGAGCTGAGCTAAAGCAAAGACGCTCAATGCAAGCAAGTAATGACGGCTGCCTCACCAAGCCGTAGGTGGAACCGCATTTAACCAGAGTGGGCCAGAATAAGACACTAACAAGGTCAATGAAGGAGATTTGCGTAAGAAAATATGAGATGCGAAGCCGGAATTCATCCGAGGCTGTCTGAGAAATGGATGCTGGATTCCTCGTGTGTTTATGAAAAGTGGACTGCAAATTTAGCCGACATTCCGTACGGTTGTTGCTTTGCGTAGACACCATTCGGGATATGTCCGGGGGAACGTTCGAAGAGCAAGAAATCAAGCGAAGGGAGGATCAGATTCTCCGTCCGCAGTAGCCATGCAGAATTCAAGAAAAATGACGGGTAACGAGGGAAAACGAATTGGAAAAGATTCGGAAAGCAAGATTTGATCATCGAATCTTTGAGCAGGGACCAGACGAACAGCCAAACCTCGAGTTAACCGCAGCAAAGCTAGCCCAGAAAATCGTGGTGAGCGTTGCGTAGTCGTTCCTGCAAGCACAAGCCGATTCGAACGTATTTGCTAGCTCGAAGACGGAGTCTCCAGTCTGGAGGACCAGTATGGAGTACCCTCGGCGTAATTGTGTGCATGTCATGGAAGGAGATAAAGCTAGGAGCGAAAGGCCACCTCTCCATTCTGCTGCATGGACTTCGGTGTGTCCTTTCTTCGTCGCGTTGGAATCAGTTTTTAGCTGATTCCGGGTGCGCCGGACCTCTTTGTCCATGGGAGGCGTCCGCATTGCATTACATCGGCCGCACGAATGTAGACACGCGCCGTAGACAAACACTTTAATTTCGACCGAGGCTACCGAAGCAAGTGTGAAGCGATTCAACTCAGGAGATGTCCGAATTTAACCAGAATCGAGTTCGATGTGTTGAGGCACGGGGTATAGAAAAAAGCCATGCGCTGAAACAAAGACGCTTAGAAGCATCAAACAAGAAGGGAGCGGAGGATCGCAGTCCCCTCAGAATTCAGAGGATGTCGAGGCTGTCGAGACTGATCAGTATAAAAGACCACATACAAAGCGGGGCTACTCTGATAGCGCCAGGTCCTGCAGACGAAGAGACCCCACATTGCCGCAAATGTTATATCGAGCCCGCATCGTACGTGGAGTCGAGACCGACCATAAGATATTCAGAGACGGAAGTCGAAGCTGGAAGCGCAGCCGAAAAGGAGAACGAACAAAGCGATCACATTGAGAGGTGGATTGGTACAGGATGGTGGCGGAAGTCTTAGCTACTCGGCGGAGGGACGTATCATCGGGAATATGCGAGACTTCGAGAGCGCAGGCATTGCAGAACAGTTATCGTGAATATCATCGGCCAATGCGGAACAGCCCGTGGGAAGTTGTCCGGGAGAGAAAATCGTACAACGAGTCCAAAGGTGACTAAAAATTCTCGAATCTAGCCAGGAGAACCACAGAGCGGGCGGGGTTGCAGCAATGTACAAATGGCAGTAGTGGGTGTGTGATGCGAGGTCGGAACGAGATTGTGTGACGAGGAGACGTAAATAAAAGGACGGCCGGAGGAAGCAGCGGAGAAGCGGGGGAGATCCAGCGCATGGCGGAGGAAATTCTGGTGGAGATGCGAAGCCGATGGAGGGCGATGTCATCGTCCACGACGGAACGCTGAATGACAGCATTGATCAGTGAAGCGCTTGCGAGCCGTGCGTGTGGGAAGTGACGGCTGCTTGGATCGCGAGGAGGTTTTCCGAAATGTGGCGCAGACGAGCGTCGAGCCATGGGTCGACAGAAACCAGCGGAGCAAGGAGAGGAATTTTTTTCCCAAATGAAGAGGATTATCGGCCGCGAACATTAGGTGAAGAGACTTGAAGGGAAGCGCATCAAGAGGAACGGGGTGAGCTTGGGATGATGAGAAGCAGGGACTCGAAGAGTAGAATAGTCAAGCGTCGCCGCGACGGTAGACAATAGACTAGGAGATGCCCAGCGAATGGGTGAAAACAAGTCATGTTCTAGGAGCGAATGAATGGGAAAATGAAGCGAGAATGAGACTCACTCGATAGCCATGGCATCCCTCTCTCTCATAACTGCAGCCCATAAACGATCCAAGAAGTCCAAGGTTATCATGCCCTTGCAGCGGGACTGCCGTTCTGGGTGCGGCTACATTCGATGTAGACTCATTCGTCCGTCGGTGCCAGATGGTCCATTTCAACTGCCCAAATGTAATGGGAATGGCGGGGCTAAATCGAGGGAGACGGTGGAGGAAGACAAGAGCGAGGATGGCTGTGCACGTCATGCCGTTGTCATTGATCCGAGAAATACCCTGTTCCCGACACCCACTTTGCGCCCTTTGACGGCCGTTACTGGACAAAACCAACCTTTTTTGTCTTAAGCGGGTGAGTTCTCGAGAGATCTCGCGGGATCTCTCGAGAACCGTCGAGATTCGTCGAGATCTCGGAAGATCTCGCGGGATCTCGCGAGATCCCGCAAGATTTGGGGATTTTTATCTTGCATCAGCAATTTTCAACATCATACCTTGGTCGAGATCTCGAGGGATCTCTCCAGATCTCGACCACCGTGAATGAAACCAATGACAGCTCATGAGCAAAACAGCATTCGAGATCTCTCGAGATCTCGAGCAAACAAAACGGTTTTTTTTGCATGCTTGAACTGTATCAGCATTATTTTTAGCACTATAACCCACGCATACACGAGGATCTCAACCTGTTTCGGTGCGATAAGGATTCCATTATTAGCATTATTAGTAACGCCATCATCTTTCCGCAGCATCTCCATGATGCCGTTGATCACTCCTTGATTGCCAAGGAAATGTCAACGCGCGCCCACTACTAGAATGTCTGCGTTGGACACCTTCAGTTCACGCTGATCGTCACCTCCGACGACATCTTTCCACCAAACGACACTTGACGGAATATAAAGAGTTTCGATAGGTTTTTGACACAAGCTTATATAGATATTGTATGCGACAACAGCGCTCGTCAATATCTACTGCAACAAAACCTAACCAGCTCCCATATAAGGAAGGCAGCCGCTGTTGGCCGCTGTTCGCGTCAGATGCAAGCTCGGCTAAGGTGAAGGACCCCAGAGACGCCGTGAGTGGAGGGCACCAACATGTGATCGCTTATTTGGCACGCGTCGCGTCGACGCGACGCGCGTTATATCTACATCATCGACAGCTATTTCTTCCCTTCTACCTGTCCGATAGCAGTTCTATACGTAACTTCGGGTGGTG
Organism: Mycena sanguinolenta; assembly: GCA_014462675.1. NCBI lineage: Eukaryota > Fungi > Basidiomycota > Agaricomycetes > Agaricales > Mycenaceae > Mycena > Mycena sanguinolenta. Next base: position 620,795 of record JACAZH010000003.1, on the reverse strand, counting down.
ACTTGCCAGTGAACACCAAGCTAAGGTACGGCAGTACTTACCGTCAAAAATGGATTACTTATTACTGAGCATACCTATTTACCTCAGGGCCATGCGTACATAAGTAGTACTTGATTTTCGTTCTTTTCCTCGATCGACTGGGAAGCGCTTTCGCGGAAACAGCTTATGTCGCCGTTCAACGTGGCGGTCAAGATGGACGAACTGATGGTCAACTCGGACAGCTACTGCACGTCGATCACGCCCTTCGTCGAGTCGGACGAACCGATGGTCAACTTTGACACGCCGACGAACTCGCATGCAGAGTTGGTCCTTGATGTCGATGAGGAGGGCGGCCCTTTGTCCTTGCAACCCGAGAAATACATCGACAGTTTGTTGGCAAGCTGGGAGCGTCGTCGACCTCTGCTGTCAATGACGGTGTCAAAAGCTGCAGACGAAGTCCGCCAGAGGCTGGGAGAAGTCGAGGCACAGATCAGCACGCTTCTAATCCACATTTTGAGCTCTCGGGAGGCCAGGCGGGCGGCCCAGCGACTTGAACATGACCGTGCCCAGTCTTTTGTGGATGCTCTCCAGGATGTTTGTTTGTTTTTTCCTCTCTCTGTGGTATTTTCCTGACCTTGAAGATGATAGGCATTGGATTGGGGGACGCTTCCGGATTCAACCTCCCACTCAAAGACCTGAGAATTAATGCGGAAAGTTTCCGAGGCTGTGGAGCAATTCCCATCTTCCCTTTCTATCACCGGTGTCAACGACCGCGATGAGCATCCCACATTCGGTGGCGGGTTTAGTGATGTCTATCAAGCTTTATACAAAGGGAAGACGGTCGCACTTAAACGTCTCAGAACATTCACCGCAAATTCCACTTCGCACCGGTGACCGCACCCGCTTGGTGAGCTTTGTCATTCAGGTATAGCTCCCCGAGCTCATAGTTGCGTGACAGCAATTTTACAAAGAGGCGCTGGTTTGGCAGGGCCTACGCCATCGCTTCATCCTTCTCTTGCTGGGCATTGACCGCTCAACGTTTTCCCCGTCATTCTGCATGGTTTCATCGTGGATGAAGCGTGGAACGGTGCTCAAGTATCTACGAGATCGCGGGCTTGGGGACGTGAATCGCTTGGTCGGTACTACTGCCCGTCGCCGTCAATTCTTTCCTCCCGGCACACGCGACAGCTGCTTGAAATTGCGCAGGGACTCGAATATCTTCATTTAATGGACGTCATTCATGGTGACCTGCGCGGGACCAATATCCTCATTTCTGATGACGGGCACGCATGTCTCTCGGACTTCGGACTCGCAGCAATTATTGATGATCCCGATTCGACGACGGCCGGGGTCACATCAAGCTCGAACCGCGCTGGGAGTGTTCGATGGTTTGCGCCAGAGATAATCGAACCGACCAATTTTGGATGCACGAAATTCGTACGGACAAAAGCGAGCGACGTGTATGCCTATGCATGTGTCTGTCTAGAGGTGCATTCAGTCCTGAAATCTCGAGAACCATTTCCTCATATTTTCGCAGCTATATACATGGAACCCACCGTTTCCCCATTTATGGGAGATTGCCGCCTCGCTCCGTGTTATTCAGGGGGCGATCCTCGAATATGCCAGCAGCACTATGGCAGCTTGTGACCGCGGCATGGGCACAGGATTTTCATGCTCGACCCACACATTCACAATATAGTCATTGGGTTTGAAGGCATCTCATAATGTTTTCGGCATCCTGCCAGGCCCGTTCGTTCCCAAGAGCAGGTCCGTCTCACTATGGCATTGCCTTCAAGACTTTTACACATCCAGCCCTCAAGGCTGCAGACTATCATTATTCCTCCCTTGCCCTGGCATTCATGACACCGTTCTTGTGCTTTCTCGCGAAGTGTTACCTCTGTATTTCATTGACTCCGCACTCATCCTCCTGACTGAATCATACATAAGTAGCTCTCTTTGCAACTTTCCTTGCAGTTCCTGTAACCTGACCTCGCACATTATATGATATATTATTGCCTGAATAAAAAGAGGAAGGAAAGTTTTGATAAAAATGTTAGTACTCCTGCCCGCCACGCTTTGTAGAGTGAATTGCCACAAAACTCAGTCTAGTCTATTTGAAGCAGGCAGAGGCAACGACCCGCACAAATAAAATGCGATGTCTTGATTTTTGTACTCTGCTCGGCGCACCTGAGTTGCTATCTCGTTACACAGCGTAAAAGCATGCACGCAAGCACGACCATACAATACTCATCCAACAGCCGAATAAGGAAATAAGGTGGATAAGGCCGACACGCGGCATGGCCCGCTACCAGGATACTAATCGGAACATTCACTATAGAGTTGCAGGAACGCAGAACTCTATGTTACGGCCGCACGCCGGTTCAACTCCCCGCAACTCCCATAGTTCAAAAATTGAAAAATCCCGGTTTCCATGCCGTGCCCTACCAAATTGTCGCTAATATGATTCGTTCAGGCAAAATTTCAATGGAATGAGACTTGAGCCGGGAAATCTCAACCATCACCTTGACATTCATTTTCTATCTACAATTAATTGGGCCCATTCCCAGCAGCTTTCTGGAATGCAACAAATACATCTGTCGTTCAAATTTATTGCTCAATGGCCATCCCGGCTTCATTCCAGGTTTCTCTTGCCGATATATATTTAGGTTCAATTTAGCCCTGGTGAGCTTATGAAAGCGACGACTCATGCATGGATGTTTTCACTGTCGATATGCGAGTCGAACATCCGGTGTTTATGGCTAGGACTTCGAACCTAGATCTTCAAGCTCTCCGAGTCGCAATATTGAAGATACGTGAAAGCTTCAGTAGCAGAGGCAGATACAAGCGCGGTGGATTTCGCCAGCTGCTTTGAGATCAATCATATATGTGCTTCGAATATGCTCCTAAAGGGTGCTGAAACTAGTGTGTCAACGCTCTGTCTCCGGCTATCGTGGTTTCCGCACTTAGCCTGATATTCGTATCGACGTGGCTGCTCTCGGCAACTCGAAAGTCTACTATTTTGTGGGACGAATATCTGTCTTCCCCACTGAATCATAAATGTGGTAGTGGTTGAAATTCGCATGTCACACTGAAGTAGTGCCCTGATTCAATCCACTGGGTGAGACTCGGAACAACTGTAGAGACTCGAACGTCCCGCGCCGAACTTGAACCGTGGGAACACCACTGCTCAGAGACTTGCGGCACAGTCATTTGCTTCCAAATCCTCGGAATGGCATGAAATGAGGTTTTTGAGCCATATCTTTGAGACGTGCACGGAAGACATCGCAGAATTCTGGATGTTTATGTTATTCCTCAAAATTCCAGTTTTTTAGCTTAGTATATCCATGGTCGTCCAAATCCTGCATACATACCGGAAGACTTTGAGATGTTCGGGACTTGGAATTTGATATGAAACAGTATCAAACCTACATGAAAAGAGCTTCACATGTTGGTTGTATGTTGGTGCACATTAAAAGTGGAGGTTCAACTCATTGAAGGACTTCACTGACCTTTCGGGCAGTTTTGTACACCGCATTTCAAACACCGTACAAAAATCTAGAGAAAGTCAGAATACTTAGACGGGGAGAGTACTCAAGATCAGCTGGCTTAATCTTGTGGAACTACAGGAAGTGAGACCACGACAAAAAATATAAGTTCAGACGATGGTTATGGCGGACGTGTTTGCCAAGGGATGGACATCTCTGCCTACGAGTCAGAACGACCTACAGAGCTCAAAACGAAAGCATTTACCCTCGTTCCGAGTCAATGCAGGGCGGGATTCTGGAGGGGTTTTTATGCACCACAGATATTTTTGTCAGGAGGTTTCACGAATGATAGATGACTGCGATAGACATTCTACACTGCCTACATCCTCAAAATTCAAGTGCTGAACCGTTCTCGAGAGTGCGCAGAGTGTTAACATTTATTTGGACAAAGGAGAGTCAACATCACGTCGATCAGTCAAGGTCTCGGGGAAGATATTAGTTCAGTTGAAGAAACATAGAAACATTCAGCGAAGAACTGCTGTTCCAACCGAGATGACGCAGAAAGAATCCAATAAATTTTGTTGCATCTCTAAGCAGGGCTTTTGTCGATGAACTAAAGAAACTCGACGGTTGCTCCACAACAACGGGCTGTTGCAATTTGAAAGCATGATGAAAAGAAATCAGGATTAACATCACATGTATATGCGCAGCAGACATGCACCAGTGTAGGTATGAGGATGGTGGGAAACAACGTCTGTCACTGCGTGGGACAGGTGTTTCCATTAGAGAGCTGAGATCTCATCAAACCGGTCAAGCTTGAGTGAGATTGGATAGGAATCATGGCTTGTTGAAAGATGTTAAGGTTATCAAAAACTCGGACTGAGATGGAATTGAGCCAGTCGAGCTTGACGAGAATGTATTCGGATTTAAAGCCGAGGTTTGAAGATCCTGAGGCTTCCAAATTCGCTTGATGAACTTGGAAAGTTACAAAAATGAAACTTGGCTTGAGTGCACTTGAGGAGGGTGGGAAATGCAAGAATTCTCTAGAAGTCTGAACGCAGAATGAGTTGGTAGACAAAGAGAGGTAGAGGGAGGAAGGGAGATTGATCTTGACATGATCAGTTCGTGTTGAAAGAATTGGAAAAGAGACTGTGCGAAGAGGGAATGAACTCCACGGAAAAGCAAGGTATAGTACAAGGAAAAATTCGGAAAGATTGAATCAAATTGCATGCCCTTCAAAGCAGAATTTGCATGAGTCAATATCCCAGAAGGAACTGGCACAAAGAAATACACGGACGGTCTGTGCGCATACATGCAAGGGCAACCGCCAAATATGCTAAGTTGAACTATAATCTCAATGAGCATGAACCCGGCATTTCAGCCTGTGCTCATCAGACATCGAAATCACGATTCAGGTAGCGATACAAACATGAAGAGCGAAGCATACCACGTTAAACGAAGCGCCAGTTTCCGCGTTTCGCGCTTGTACTAGATAAATTTTATGTTAGATCGTAGATGTATAGTATTTGCACACACACTTTAAGACGAAGGCGCACCGTTAAAGATCCAGTGTGCGGCAAACTTTACAATGCAGCTCGAATCCGAGCATGGCCGTGGTTGAATGAAGTTGAAGAAAAAGACTATAAGTATTCTGAACAACTGGTCAACCAGACATTGAATAGGTAATGTCGAGGAGACCTCGCGCGTGTTTGCTTGAGCACAATCAGACATACCTTGAGATGTAATCCCCAGTGCCTCGAAACCACGAATAGGGCGCGTGAGTCATGCTCAATATGTGAATTTACAAGGTGAATAATTTGGTAAATAAAATGAAACAGTTGAAAACTTACACACAATTTCAACGCGCCGGCGGAAACGGGAAGTAAAGGAGTTGAAAAATTACAAGGGAAAGAGAATTAAACAGTGATCACACTGAGGATCCTGCAAGTCACAAATACACGACTACGCAAATCCGTGCCACGACCAAAGCGCGTATGCGACGCCGCGTAAGCCGAATAAGCGAATCACATGTTGGCACCCAAGAGAGCGTGCCTGGGGTCCTGTACCCTTTCCGACCTTGTATCTGACGGCAACAACGGCCAACAGCGGCTACCTTCCTTATATGTAAGCTGCTCACGTTCTGTTGCAATACATGTGGATAGCGCCAGGAATGCGTGAAATGACGACGTCGACCATGTGCAGGAGGGGCGCTGACAACCTTGAGATCTCGAGCGTACCTTTGATATCTTTGAAAAAACCCAAGATTTGTTTTTCGAGAACCCTCGAGATCTCGATGATGGTAATTTCGGCTTTTTGACGTTTTTGAGATCTCGACAGCGTTCGAGATCTCGAAATGATGTCGAGAACTCAAAAAAAGAACTGAAATCTCTCGGGATCTCTCGAGAACTCGCGGGATCTCGCGGGATCTCTCGGGATCTTGCGAGTTCTCTCGAGATCTCGCGAGATCTCGACCCCGGGACCAAAAAAAAACCCTTTTGTCCAGTAACGGCCTTCATAGCGCCCACTACGACTTTTCCAGCGTTCTTCGTGGCTAGCCTCTCGTCTATCTGTTTGGGCTCCTTTATATAATCTAATTCCTGATTCATGGTCGCAAGAGATGTTGTAAAGGATCGGGTGTGATCCCGAGGTGCGTTGGTTCTTTCGAACCCCGTGAACAATTCCTTAGCGCCTGAACCGAAGTAACGCCGTAAGCGCGAAGCTATTACGAGTACTTGGCAGTGGTTCTGTGCTGAAGGGTAGCGAGTTGCGTCGAAGCAAATGCAATGTCACGAAGTGGAAGAAGAAGTTGTTTATTTCGTCAGTACCAGCGACTATTTAAACTGCAGTGAATATATGAAATTAAACTAGGATACGACCGATCACATAGGAACGGTGAAATGAACATGAGGGAACCATATGGATAGGCAAGGGAACGAGTGGATAGGCAAGGGAACATGTGGAGGTGACAGGAAAGTTGAAATGAATAAAATAATCAAATGTCATTGACTCACGATCGTTGACTCAATGGTACGGTATCCATGACAGATGTACTGAGTCCCGTCTTCCTGCACGACTAGCCGCTGCCACCCGTGGCTCTCTGAATCGACCCATCGCGCTTGGGAGCCACAGTGGAAAAACTCCCGTTGGCCTTCCCTGATTCTCCCTTACTTTTCGGCTCTCGCGTCCTCATTATCGTGTACGATCCCTAGGGCCAGTGTTTTCCTCCATGACATCGCTGCGTGAATCCATGCTCGCTGCGACGACATGGGCGTCTTCCAGGCTCCACGCACATTTTTGCGTTTCTCGTGGACGCCATTATCCCTTTCATGCAGCCCCTCCCGCGTACAGCCGGCGTCGCCTTGTCCTTGCAGCGATTCCAATATCGAGTGCGTATTCTTTTTCGTCTTACCGAGTCATCCCGCGGTAACCGTTTTTCTTCGACTCTCCTCCACTCGCCTGGCTTGTCGACCTCCTTTTCCTCCCCTTCTTTTTGGATCTCGCTAACGTTTCAATAGTTCGTCATCCCCGAACTCGCCCCTTTACAGTGTCGCTGCCGAGGACTCGAGAACATGGACGACAGGTGGGTGCTAGGATCTTTCTTCTCTTCACATTCCCCTTGCTTTGCCCGATACTTCCTTTGAGTTTTCCTTTCTCGTTCCTGCTTTCAATCTCCGCTTTATCCCTCTCCTGCCCCTCTCCTTTTTATCCCCCCTCGGCTTGTCCGTCATTGGGAATCATGTGGCAGTCTGCCCACTCCACCCGAGTTTCACAAGCGAGGTACGGCGGTACGTCTGTCCTGTTTTAGTGCATTCGATCCGCTTCCTTATCTTTTGCTCTTTTTGTCAAGAACGGGCGTTCCTCGTAATCGTGCGCGATACGGAACTGCCGGTCTTCATTCTTTTCCTCCGTTTACGGCGTCACTTCACAACTCGCTCCCGCGATCTCCTGTCTCGACATTCAGGGGCAGAATGCAACTCTGCCGTGCGACCTCCGCGGTGCACGCCTTCGCTGCTGGTCCTCGAGCGGCTTCGTCTCCTGACGCCCCACTGTCCTTTGTGCATCTTGTTCGTGCTCCGTTCTTAAGCTCGGCTCGTGGTATTCTCCGCACCCAGCATCCTTTTCTCTCATTTTTACAATGTCTTGAATGTCGCTCTGACAAGGACTTCCCCATTTGCACTAATCTATCCCCCTACTCATTTCCGGTCCCTCCGATATGCTCTAGGGAATGGCCCAGGGTCAATTCGTGTGCTGAACTCACCCCTGCATTCCATTCCCTAGATCCATTCTATTTTGGGGGCGCTTGGAGCACAAGTAGAGTCTATCTGCTACCCCCCTGATACTGTCGAAAGGGTCCTCCGTCGCTCGGTATTCGTCGGCGCGGGAATCCCGACACCCGGCAACCTCCATACAACTCGTAGGCCGTTTGGGTTGAATTTATTCATTTCGGTTGCTTACGGACATTTACAGATCATTCAAAAGTGATCCTACTTTCCATTTTCGATTCCTGAAATTCTGCGCTGAGCTTCTCCATCACTCTAGAACTTCACCCATGTCCTCTTCGCGCGCTGCGCCACGTTTAACCGTCGCGATGCTCCAGGGAATAGTGTTCCTATTGTTTTCTGAAGCGCACCAGGGCAAGTGCAGCCTTTACGTTCAATCAATTGATATGAATCACTCAGTTTCGCGGGCTCAATGACAGAAGGATAGATGAAAGATACTTTTGTGTACTTAGCCCGGTGGCGGGGGTGATAGCTCCACCGGGATAAATTAAATGTCAGTGAGTGCGGGTTTCTTGTCTGTCAACGTTTACTAATCCACAAAACGTGCAGCATTGTCGATACTCTTCAAGATCTTGACTATACTTCAAATTCAATGAGATAGCGTCCATTTTCGAATTCATCTCAAGTTAGACCCAGTGACTAGGGTTACGATGCATTTGTTAGCGTTACAAGTGGTAAGTATTGTATGCAGGTTTGTACGAGAATGGTGTGGGCTTCGTCTACTGATAAATAGATCCGCATGCGAATTCACTCTCGTGATTCAAAGACCTCAAATATACGCAGATTACGACAGCCAGTGGTGGGTAGCATTTATGGCATATCCGCTGAGCGATTCGTTCCCATTTGCTTCATTTCCCCCCTTTCACCCCACGCAGACGCTTCGCCTCAAACATGGACCGATTGCCACTCCAGCCCGTCACCATGGCTGCCATCGCACTCCTCGCTGGAGTCTACTTTGTCCGGTCTCGCACGGTCGTTAGAGCTCGTCGTCCTCCGGGACCACCAGGCTTACCTCTGCTCGGAAATGTTTTTCAAGTACCTGCGAAGGTAAGTTCATCGGTTGCCCGGGGCAAATATATTTATGGTTGAGCGAATCTACTACAGCATCTGGCCACATACTTCCGAGGGTTATGCAAAGAGTACGGAGGATTCGTCTCGTTGAACCTGGCTGGCTTCGCAAGTATTCATATGGGTCATTCAATTATTGTTCCTCATCCAATCCTTGCAGCCAGTCTTTCTCATTGGCGACATCAGACTGGCAAAAGAGATCCTGGAGAAACGATCTGCCAAGTTCTCGTCGCGGCCCATATTTCCCTACGTCGTGAGGTCTCTCGATTTCTCCTCTTTCGTCGCTCATTTCACTTCCAGCGTTACCATGTTGATCCAGCCCAGGTGTATTGGGGACATGGCAAACAAGACGAAACTCATTTCATTGCGCGGAGGCTCACAGCCGGACTCATGGCTGCTGTTCGAGCCGGCGAAACTGAGCCACTCCAGCAGTTCGAGGCGTTGCTCAACATGACCCATCTCCTTGACGACGGAGGAAAAAATTGGTTTAATCACATGGACCGGTACACTGTCCGCTCATCAACTCCACAGAATATTCAATTGATATTCGGTCACAGAGTATCAGCGAGTATGGTTCTCGCAGCTGGATTCGGCTTGCATTGCCCCACCGGACAAGAGCCCGATCTCAAGGAAGTCATTGCCGTGAATTCATTTTCACACCCATTAAATTACAAATCATTTATGTCGTGTCTACAGTGCATTGCGGAGTTCATTAGCTTGTCCACTCCCTCTGCAAGCATCATGAATTTCCTGCCGTTCCTTGATATTATTCCCGGTTCGATGCCATGGCGAAAACGCGCACGGACTCACCGCAACCGTGAGGATGCGCTGTACGATAGACTAATTACGCGCGCCGTATCTGGCGAGGCGTCCGGTATGAACACGTATGTTTTTCCTCGAGATTATGGGAGTATAACGATAATTACTTTTGCAGGTGGGCAGCTGCGTTTGCAAGGGAAGATAAGCCTGAAGGGGACCAGCGTCGACTGATGAACCAGTTCACAACCGTGGGTAGCTCATATATCTATACAATCTGTCTCTTTGTTGACACAAGTATCTGTGCAGGCCGCGATCGAGACTGCATGTAGTATTCTATTTCCCTTGTGCGTGTATTGATCGGAACGATTTTAGACTGCGGCGTCAATGCATACGTTCGTTCTTGCCTGCATACTTTACCCCGAATGGATTCCTCGTGCGCAGAGGGAGATTGACGCCATCGTTGGAGAAGACCGTCTACCTTCCTTCAAGGATCGTCCCCGCCTTCCATATATTGAGGCAATTGTGCGAGGTATGGATTTTTCTCCACCGAGTCTCTGACATTGTTGTGACGCGAACTGCAGAGACCCTTCGATGGCGCCCTGCACGTAACTTCTCTCCCTGTCGTCCATAATTACGATAATTGACTGTTGTTGGCAGTTCGTTTTGGACTTCCCCCACCAATCCACTGCTGATGATGTTGTGGAATACGAGGGCAAGGAGTACTTCATTCCTAATGGAAGCATCATCCTCGCAGTCACTTGGTTAGTCATTACCCATGAAGTGTATTGCCGCGGACACTGACTTTGTGCAGGGCAATCGAGCACGATCATGAAAGATTTGAGAACCATGATTTGTTCCAGCCAGAGCGCTTCCTCGATGACACAAACAATTTGAAGGCAGGTTATGAGACCAGTGCTTTTGGCTTTGGAAGGCGAGGCAAGTGGCTACATCAAGCTTTATCGCTGAAATCGCCGACAAGCTGATATCACAGCGTGTCCCGGCATTCCGTTTGCTGAGCGTTCCCTTTGGATCAATATTGCTATGATGTTATGGACCTTCAACATTCGCAGGTCAGACGAGCCTGATGCCAGGACCGGCTTTCCCTTCAAATACGACGATAGTGATTTGGCTTTCCACGGAGAGGTGTGTAACGAAATCACAAGGTGTTCGTACTTCTGATGCTGATTGAGTGTCGCAGTTCACAAATGCGCCATTTAAATTCCCTGCCGTGTTCGAGCCACGTTCCGTGAAGCGTGCTGAGGTGGTGAGGCAGGAGTGGGCGGATTGCGAGAAGAATCTGAATGTCTTGCTTCCGCGGCACAAGGAACAATAGAATGTGGGATTCACAGTTTGCCATCAAGGCTTGAAGCAAAGTTTGCAGTGTGGCTTTGGCGGGTGCGCAACCTGCCTAATATCATTATCGTTATCACTATTGGATTGAAGGGAATCCCGTGATGAATAACAATTCGCCTCAAATTGACCATGGCGTCGCGTCCTGGTAGAGGGGGATGCGTGATCTGAAGCCATGGTCGGAGTTGATTCGAGGTGAGAATGTTGACATTGACAATATCAAATGAGCGATATATCAAGCGGGGGCAGTACAGGTTTTCAACGAAAGAGTTAGCCACGTCTTTGATTCTGAAAAGAAAATGATCCTCTCCGACGTGAGTTCACACAAGTTGTAGCGTCCTCGGCCGATCAAGAGAAATCAAGGAGGCGCGACTTACGCTTCGAGAATGGACACAGCGACCGGGGAAAACGGTGTCCGATGAGCCGCAAAATTTGGGAACAAGTTGTTCAGGTGGGCCGGCATCACGAAGTACGGGGGACGATGGAGACAGCGCATGGGAAAGTCGACGAGGTACAAGCACAATGTGAGCAAAATTCGACAGAACACGACGTTGAATAAGCACCAAATACGTGCGGTATCCGAAGCAAGTGTGAAGCGATTCGATCCAGGCGATTTCCGAATTTAACCAGAATCGAGTTCGATGCGGCGAGGAATGCGGTATGAATGAAAGAGCCATGAGTTGAGCCGAAGCAGAGATGCTCGAAAGGGTCAAGAAAGTCAAAAACGCAAGGGGAGGATACCAGTAGAAATTCAGAGAACTTCGAGGCTGAGGAGGCGTTTGAGAGTGTTCAGTATTTATGTGCTAAATGAAAGACCACATACGACGCGAGGCTACTCTGATAGCCCCAGGTCCTGCAAACGAAGAGATCCTACATCGCTGCAGATGTTATATCGAGCCCGCATCGTATGTGCGGTCGACGTATTCGAGACCAAACATGAAAGATCCAGTGACAGCAGTCGAAGCTGGGGGGTGCGGCCGAAGGAGAGCACGAATGAAGTGATCACATTAAGAGGGGTTGATACAGGATGGCGGCGGCTCGCGAAAGACATATGCGACATTTCGAGAGCGCAGGCATCATAGAATAGTCGGGATAAGTGAATATCAGCACAGCAAAATGCAAATGCGGAACGGCCAGCGGCGACACCTTTTCAGGGGAAGATGTCCGGGAAGGGAAATCGTACAGCGAGCCAGTGACGAGGTATTCGTCGACCTAACCAGAAGAACGAGAGAGTCGGCAAGGCCGGAGAGCGGCATGCCTACGCAGGAAGCATGTTGCAACAATGTACGAACGCCAGCGGTGGGTGCGCGAAGCGTTAGGTAGGAATGAACCGGAGGAATCAGGAGACGCAGTGTCTGGCGGAGGAACGGCCGATGGAAATGCAAAACCGAAGGAGGGCGATGTCATCGTCGACGACGGAGCGCTGGGTGGCGGGACTGCGGTTGCTGCCCGTACCGGTGGGAGGCGGCGCCAGGCAGGCGGCTAGAGATCGCGAGGAGGTCGTTCGAAACACAGCGCGGAGGAGGCATGGATTCTAACGTTGAAAGAAGCGAGCGGGAGCAGGAGGAGGGAGAATTTCTCAAACAAAACGAATTATTGGAGGATAGATAGTTGAAATAGAAGCGCGAGAAGAGCAGAGGAGCTATCTCGGGTTGATGAGGAGTAGGCATTCGAAAGATAGAATTTAACGTCGCTGCCGACAACAGACGGCAGATCCGAAGATGGCCAGCCAACGAGGCAAAAAACTCAACGAACGAGAACATAGAGTCAGAATGAGACCAAGAGAAGACGCACATTTCTTCTCCCTGACTCATAAACTGCTCCCAGGCCCACTCATGAAGGTTTACGTGCGCGTGCAGCGGGACTGCCGTTATCGGTGCTGTTACATTCGATGTCGACTCATTCGGTGCCAGATGTTCGATTTCAACTGCGCAATCGATGTTGGAATCGCGCTCTTAAAGCGAAGGAGATGGTGGAGGAAGAGAAGACGTGCATAGCTGCGCACCAGATGCCGTTATCACTGATCCGAGAGAGTCCTTTGTTCCCGACCCTCACCATGGTTTTGCTGGGTGCATCGTGGCACGCTTCTAGTCTGTCTGTTCGCCCGATAAGCCCTCGTCCCTGACTCGTTATTTCAAGACATGCACCGATTCTCGTCTTTCCGTGCGACCAACCGTTGCAAATCACCCGCCACTCGCTGCTCATTGAATTTCGCTGGATTGGGTGCTTTGGGAGCCTCGATGGAAAAACGCGGTGTCTTTTCCTCATTCCTAATTCTTCCTTGCTCTCAGGCTCTCGCGTCCTCGCAATCGTGTGCGATCGCAACGGTGTTTTGCTCATGACATCGCTACGTCAATCCATCCTCGCCACACGCTACCCGTCGACACAAGGCCCTACCCGACGGCACCGGCGTCTTCCAGGCTTCACGCAGGTTTTGGCATTTCTCGTGCACACCATTATCTCCTAGGCGCAGCTGCTCCCGCGTACACCTGGCGTCACCTCGTCCTCGCAGCGATTTCAATATGGACTGGGTATTCTTCCTTCTTCTCGTGTGGTCCCGATCTATCCTTATTTCTTCGACTCTCCACGAGTCACTTGTCTTCTCGACCTCCTTTTACTTCCTTTTTCTTTTCGTCTGGCTAATGTGTCTACAGATCGTCATCCCGCACCTCGGTCGCCGCCGAGAACTCGAGAACATGGAGGACGGGAGCGGCACATAGTGGCGGGCTTAGCATCGGAGGATGTGAGCGCTGGACACTGCAGGTTACTGTTGGCCTCCTCTTGTCTTCAAATTTCTTTGCTTTCCCCGATACTTCCTTTGGGTTTCCGCCTTTCCTCTGACCTGCGACTTTTCTTACGCACTTCTTCCCGCTGACGATGCTGCCAGGAATGAAGTCTACGTCTCCGCGTCTTCCACACCCGCCTTCGACGCAGCACGCAGCACGACTCTCCCCCCACTGCTACAAGGTCCACCAACAACGCACCCGGCACGCATGCGTCCCGCCCGAATCGGGAATGAGAAACGCCTGTGTTGTATGCTCGTGCGCGCGCCGCCCCGTCTATAACGTCGTGTCCTGTCGTGTCCTGTCGTGTTCTGTCGTGCGGCACGGTTGGTCTGTGGATATACCGGCTGCGTTTACGCGTGCAGAAGAGTTTCCGTCGTCGTAAGCGATATTATTGCTGGTCGTACGAGTCCGGAACTTGCCCGTCATTGAGAATCATGTGGCACTCTGCCCACTCCACCCGAGTTTCAGAAGCGAGGTGCGGCGGTACGTCTGTCTTGTTTTAGTGCATTCCATCCGCTTGCTTATCTTTGTTCTTTTTGCCAAGAACGGGCGTTCCTCGTAGTCGTGCGCGATACGGAACTCGGCTCTTCATTCTTTTCCCCCGTTTACGACGTCACTTCACAACTCGCTTCCTCGATCTCCTGTCTCGACATTCAGGGGCAGAATGCAACTCTGCCGTGCGACCTCCGCGGTGCACGCCTTCGCTGCTGGTCCTTGAGCAGCTTGGTCTCCTGCCGCCGCCGCACTGTCCTTTGCGCGTCTTGTTTGTGCTCTGTTGCTGAGCTCGGCTTGTGGTATTCTCCGCACCCAGCTGCCCTTTCTCTCATCTTTTCAATGTCTTGAATGTCCCTCCAACAAGGATTTCCCCATTTGCACTAATTCATCCTTCTACTCCTTCCCGCTCCCTCCGGTATGCTCTAGGGCAGGGCCCAGGGGTAAATTCGTGTGCTGAACTCACCCCTGTGTTCCATTTCGTTGATCTATTCTATTTGTTTGGCGCTGGGAGCACAAGTGTAATCTATCTGCTTTTCTACTAATACTGTCGAAAGGGACCTCCGTCGCTCGGCATTGATCTGGGCGGGAATCGTGACGACCGACAAAGAACCTCATACAACTCGTAGTTTATTTCGATTTACAGATCATTCACAGTGATCCTACTTTCCGTTTTCAATTCCTGAAATTCTGCACTGAGCTCTTCCATCACTCTAAAACTTCACCCGTGCATGTCCTCTTGGCGCACTGCGCCACGTTTAACCGTCGCGATGTTCCAGGGAATAGTGTTCCTATTGTTTTCTGAAGCGCACTAAGGTAAGTGCGGCCTTTACGTTCAATCAGTTGATATATCATTCGCGGGCTTAACGAAGGATAAATGGAAGATACGTCTGCGGTGCAGATCCTTAGTGCGATGTTCGAAGGTGATAGCTCCGCTGGGACAAATTGCTATTTTAGCCCCTGATGTGGGATCTTTGCTGATCTCAAGCGTAAACGGAGCTCTATGCCTCCAATAAAAATCTGGGACGCGTATACATACCATTGGCTACCCAACTATGGGTCCAATAGAAAACCTACAACGGACGAAAGAAATAAAAAGGAAAATTTTTGTGACATTTTGTAGTCTCTCGTAGACAGACGCTTCATATGAACACTCGTACCTCGTTATATGAATTTTGTGACACCGCCAAAATCGATTCCACATGAGTTCCAACTTTTGGAGGTTCATATCTTCTACATTTGGTCTTCAAAAAACACGAAAATATTTGAGGCTATAGAAGAGACCACAATGTACTCAAGGACCGCTGCCAGGAGTAAGAGAGTAAGAGCCTATCAAGTTATGGCTTGCGATCAATGGCGTAGACTCTTCAAAGGGCTAAAATAGTAGGTGTGGATGAGTGCGGGCTGCTTGTCTGTCAGCGTTTGCTATCCCATAGACCGTGCAACATTGTCAATACTCTTCAAGATCTTGACTATGTTTCAAATTCAACAAGAGACGGTGTCCATTTTCACATCCACCTCAGGTTACACCCGATGACCGGCCCCCAACGCAGTTGATAGCGTCACACGTGGTATGTATTGTATGCAGGTTTGTAAGAGAAGTGTGTAGGCTTAGTCTACTGTAAGCGGTGATAACTAGATCCGCATGTGAAAAGTCTTGATCGATCCTTACTTCACTCTCGTGATTAAACGATCTAAAACATACGTATGTACATTACGACAGCCAGTCGTGGTTAGGATTTAAGGCATATCCGCGGATTCATTCGTTCCCATTTCCTCACTCCACGCAGACGCTTCGCTTCAAACATGAGCAGATTGCCACTACAGCCCGTCACCGTAGCTGCCATCGCACTCCTCGCTGGAGTCTACTTTGTCCGGTCTCGCGCGGTCTCTAGACCTCGTCGTCCTCCGGGACCGCCAGGCTTACCTCTCCTCGGAAACGTTCTTCAAGCACCCGCGAAGGTAAGTTCATCGGTTGCCCCAAATATATTTATGGTTGGGTGAACATGCTACAGCATTTGGCCACGTACTTCAGAGAGTTATGCGAAGAGTATGGGGGCTTCGTCTCGTTGAATTTGGCTGGCTTCGCAAGTATTTATACGAGTCATTCGACCATTGTTTCTCATCGAATAAATGCAGCCAGTGTTCCTGATTGGCGACATCAGACTGGCCAAAGAGGTCCTTGAGAAACGATCTGCCAAGTTCTCATCGCGTCCCACCGTTCCCTACGTTGTAAGTCTCTCGATTTCTGCGTTTTTCTGGGCTCATTTCACTTCCAGCGTTACCATGTTGATCCAGGCGAGGTGTATTGGGGACTTGGCAAACAAGACGAAACCCACTTCATTGCGCGGAAGCTTACGGCCGGACAGATGGCCGGTGTTCGAGCCGGTAAAACTGAGCCATTGCAGCAGTTTGAGGCATTGCTCACCATGACTCATCTCCTCGATGATGGAGGCAAAAATTGGTTCAATCACATGGACCGGTACACTGTCCACTCATCAACTCTATGGAACTTCAACTGATATTTCCTCACATTTCCTCACAGAGTCTCGGCAAGTATGGTTCTCACAGCTGCCTTTGGCTTGCATTGCCCTACTGGACAGGAGCCCGATCTCAAGGAGGTCATTGCCGTAAACTCATTTTCACATTGATTAATTTTCAAATCATTCATGCTGCGTGTACAGTGCATTGCGGAGACCATTGCGTTGTCCAACCCGGCGGCAAGCATCATGAACTTCCTACCGTTCCTTGATATGATTCCCGGCCCAATGCCATGGCGAAAACGGGCACACACTTACCGCAAGCGTGACGATGCACTGTACGATAAGCTAATTACGCGCGCCGTAGCTGGCGAGGCGTCCGGTATGAACACGTATGTTCTTCTTTGAGGCTATAGGAGCATACCAATAAGTTTTTTTTTTTCAGGTGGGCAGCTGCGTTCGCAAGAGAAGATAAGCCTGAGGGGGACCAGCGTCGACTGATGAACCAGTTCGCAGGGGTGAGTGGATCATATGTCCGCAGGATCACCGAGACAAGAATTTATACAGGCCGCAATCGAAACTGCATGTGGCATTTTATTTCCCTGGTGTGTGTGTTGATCAGAATGGGCTTAGACGGCAGTTTCGCTGCACACCTTCATTCTTGCATGCATACTTTATCCGGAATGGATTCCTCATGCACAGAGGGAGCTTGACACCATCGTTGGAGAAGACCGTCTACCTTCCTTCAAGGATCGTCCCCGCCTTCCATTTGTTGAGGCAATTGTGCGAGGTATGCATCATTCTCTGCCAACCTTCTGACATTGTTGTGACGCGTACTGCAGAGACCCTTCGATGGCGCCCTGCACGTGAGTTCTCTCCTCATCATCCACAATTACGATATTTGACTGTTGTTGGTAGTTCGTTTCGGACTTCCCCACCAATCCACTGCTGATGATGTTGTGGAATACAAAGGCACAGAGTACTTCATTCCAAAAGGAAGCATCATCTTTGCGGTTTCTGGGTCAATTCTTTACTGATGTCGTGTATTGCTGAGGAGACACTGACTTTCTTTATGCAGGGCAATCGAGCATGATCAGGAAAGATTCGAGAGCCATGACGTGTTCCAGCCAGAGCGCTTCCTTGACAACACAAACAATTTGAGGGCAGGTTATGAGACCAGTGCTTTTGGGTTTGGAAGACGAGGCAAGTTGCTGCATCAAGCTTCATCACCAAAATGCCGACAACCTGATATCACAGTGTGTCCCGGCATTCCGTTTGCTGAGCGTTCCCTTTGGATCAATATTGCTATGATGTTGTGGACCTTCAACATTCGCAGATCAGACGAGCCTGATCCCAAGACCGGCTTGCCTTTCAAATATGACGATAGTGATTCAGCTTTCAGTGGAGAGGCGCGTAGCAAACTTGCAAGGTGTTTGTACTTTGATGCTGATTGCGTGTGGCAGTTCACGAATGGGCCATTCAAATTCCCTGCCATGTTCGAGCCACGTTCCATGAAGCGAGCTGAGGTGGTGAGGCAGGAGTGGGTGGATTGCGAGAAGGATCTGAATGTCCTGCTTCCGCGACCAAGGGAACAATAGACTCTGGGAATCATAGTTTCACAGCACAATATTTCCATTCTGGGTCTCAAAGCAAGTGCATCCAACCAGTATGGTGACTCAGAATGTTGGAAATGAAGAAGCCGCGGCCACAGACAAAGGCTTGAGGCAAGGTTCGCACCGATTGGCTCTGGTGGCGGCTGCGCGACCCGCCTAATATCACCATCTTCAATTATCTCTGTCACCACTGCACTGAATGGAATCCCAGCCAGATAGCCGTGCTATGGGTAGACGAAAGAAATAAAATAAAATCCCAACAAGGAAAGAAGGAAAAGAGAGGAGAGATTTCACTCCCATTCTGCCATTTGCTTCTCTGAACATATTTATTCATCATCACAAAAAAAAAAAAACAGCGAATTACCGGGCTATGTGTACATTTCGAGGTTGGGCGAATACCGACCAACATTCCGTGTGAAATTGCCGTTTTGGGCGGTACTTTTCGGATTTCGCCGCCGATGCTGTGCTCATTCCGTGCTTCTCGCAGGTAGCGCATCAAATTAAAAGGTTTTTTTTTTTTTTTCAACGGCATGACGGCAAAATTGAAAGTTCCCTACCAAATACCACGTCGTCACGCGACTTGCCCCCTCCTCCCTATAGTTCTCGCGGCGCGTTCTGTGGGCTGCCGGTGCAGCAGGGCTTTCATCTCATTGTTTAATTTTGCTCTTCATCCACTTTCGGCTCCTGTAACGCGCCTCTGATACCCGTCCGGCCTTAAATTTTGAGTCGGACTCGGAGTGCTTCGCAGCTTCAAGTTTACACAGATATTTACTTGTCCATCATCTACTCCGTACTCCCCCGCATTCAATGGTGTAATCATGACTGCCTGCTCAATAATACCCACACTGCTCCCCGCACTGCTGACAGTATGCTGAATGGACAAAGATTCATCTTCCATGATGAGTTTATCCTGAGTTCGTTCGGAGAATTCAGCTCATGAACCCTACATCCTTGCGCTAGCCTTCCTGCTTCATCTGCATTATAGTTTCTGCAGTTGCCGCTAATTGCGTGCACAGTGTTCCAGTACTTTCGAATCATTGTACAATGATATTTTTTAATCTCGCAGTTTGAATGCATTGTATTGGTGTTCTGAAGCAAAGATTATATCTCATGAATTGTAGCGTCTTCGAGCTTCAAATATAGACATGCATGACAGCGACCCGAGGGCTGCAGAAATTAGGAACAAACTTTCGAGGTGGGCAGGCAACACAAAGTACTGTGAACGATGGAGACAGCGCCTAGTCAAGTCGACAAGGTAAGTAGACAAGGTACAAGGAAGATGAAAGCGAAATTGACAGAACACGACCTTAAATAAGTACTAGATACTCGCGGTATCCGAAACAAGTGCGAAGCTATGCAGCCCAACAGAATTCGGAATGTAACCAGAATCGAGGTCGATGCCACGAAGAAGAGGCCATGAAACCAGAAGCTAAGCTGAAGCAAAGACACTCGAGAGGATCAAGAAAGACGAAATTCGTCAAGGAACGAACGATGGTTAAATCTGGCCGAAGGAATAGAGATCTCGAAGCTGAGAAAGCATTTGAGAGCGATATCAGTCCATATATATCTGATGCAAGGCTATTCTGATAGCGCCAAGTCCTGCAAACGCAAAGATCCCACATTGCCGTAAATATTATATCAACTTCGCATCGTATGGGGAGTCGACGTTCTCGGACCAAATAGAAGTATTTAATCACAGAAGTTGAAACTGGAAGTGCGGCTGAGGAAGAGAACGAACAAAGTGATCACACGAAGAGTGGTTGATACAGGGTAAGGGCGGCTCGCGAAAGGAACATATGCAAGATTTCGAGGGCGTAGGTGTTAGAATGGTCGTGATCCGTGAATATCAGCGCATAAAAGTGCGAATGCGACGGCCAGTGGCATCATGTCTTCAGGAGAAAATGTTTGGGGCGGAAAATCGTACAGCGAGCGCCCAAAGTAATGAAGGATTCTCGTATCTAGGCAGAAGCAGTAGACAGCGGGCGGGCAAGAGAGCAGCGTGCCTACGAGGAAGCATGTTATAGCAATGTACCGGGGAGAGCGGGAGGGGCGGGTGCGTGACGCCAACTCGGAACGAGATCTTGTGACGAAAGCGGGGAGGTGACGAGAAATAACGGCGGCTGAAGGAAGCAAGCGGAAGATTCAGGAGACGCAGCGTCTGGCGGAGGAAAGGCCGATGGAGAATCAAAGCCGATGGCAGGCGATGTCATAGTTGACGACGGATCGTTAGTGGCCGCAGTGATCATGGCAGAAACTTGGACGGCCGTACGTGTGGGGGCGTCGCCGGGCCAGCGGCAGCAGGGATCGCGAGAAGGTCCCAAACGCAGTGCGAAGAAGCATGAATTCCAACAATGAGAGAAGGGAGCGGAGCGGGAGGAAGACGATTTCTCAAATAAAGCCAATTGTTGGAGGATCGAGTTGAAAGGTAAGCGCAAGAAGAGCAGCGGGGGTATCTCGGGTCAATGAGGAGCAGGGACCGTCGCCGCGACGACAAACGGAAGATCCGAAGATAGTCGGCCAACGAGGAAGAAAGGTCTAGTCCCGGGATCGAATGAATGAGAAAATAGGATGAAAATGAACGTAGTAGACAACAGATCCGGAGATGGCCAGCGAATGGGGCAGAAAAGTCAAGTCCCGGGAACGAATCAGAAAATAAGGTGAAACGGAACGGAGAACTTGTTAAGCCATTTCTTCTCCCTGAGTCATGAACCTGCTCCTTGCCCGACCCATTGACGATCCAAAGATTGCAAAGTTTCCGTGCTCTTGCATTCGGTGTTGACTTATTCGGCCGCGGCTGAAACAAGGGACTCAGAGAGATGGTCATTGACGGAGGAAGCTGACACGTGAATTAGTCTGTAGTTTACCGCGCCACCGGTGATCGCTAGGTCTCGTTATTACAAATCATCACGCTGTGTGACTTTGGTCACACAGCCTTTTCCTTTACATCGCCATTGCGCTCCTCCTGCTCTAGCCCTCCGCGGCTCACAGGCACCCAAACCGGCACTTCAATATCGTCCATAGAGGCCTTTCGATGTTCCTGATGCCAAAATTGCCTGCAAGAAGTCCCTCATTGCTTTGTATCTCGCACCCCGAGTGCCCCACAGAGTGCGCAACGCGCATCCTCGAGGAATCTCGATGGCGAAGATGTATGTCTTCGGCTCGGGATGCTGGTCGGTTCTTTTTTCCGTGTCGATTCAGCTTCAAAGACAAGGCCCAGCACTCGAAGTTGTAGGCCGCGCTTTCAATCTCATTTCAAAGCAATACTCCAAGTCTTACTTGCTTCATTTATCGTCGCTCTTCTTCCGATGTTGGCAAACAGTTGGGACGACTTGGAATACTGGACAAAAGTGTTGCCTCTCTGCATTTAGTTAGGATCACGGGCGCCCGGTGAGTCTTTCGCTGCATTTTCATTAGCTTCACTGCGCTGAGAGTGCGCGCTTATCGGGGAAGGTCGACGGCATCGACGACGTTACTGTCGACTTATCTCGGCTAGCACAATCGTGCAGTGAGTATCCAGTGAGTGTCTAGACTGAACGCCCGTCGTCGTTGACTCCGAATCGCAGGTGCTGGACGGGTAATGATGGTGTGACGAAAAATGCGCCAAATTCTGTTTCGTTTTTGCCGTCCGCCTGTTCTAACACGCGCGCATACTTCCTCGACGTCCGCGACACATGTCGTCCTACATCTCTTCTCCTGCCCTAAAAGCCCGAGTGCAGAGTATCACATCGAGCGCACACCGTCCATGCTGGTGAAATCACGAGGTGAGAATATTCGATCTGCGTACCCTCACCCTAGTTTCGTATCACTGTTGAACCGTTCACTCTTGTATTGTATGAGCTGTCGGAATAAACCTATCTTACTGTCGCAAACTGTTTGCAAGCTCTTGGACTCGACACCGGTCGCGCGAAAAATGAATAATGGGGTTGTCTGAGAGTTAAAGAGAAACGGATCTGTGGCCAAAGTGATCCAGATTTAAACCTCAAAAATTCGAGCGAGCAGTTATATTTGAGAGGCAAAAGTACACAACTCAATCGGTGAAATCCGTGATATCCCGCAGCGGCGAGTTTTCAATCATTTGAACGGCTCTGAACACAGGCTCTGTGGGTTATATTGGTAATTTAACGCGTCCCACAAGCCAAATCTAGGCCGTAGATGTCGCAGAGAGGCAGAAAGACGCGTCGTCGCCCCTTGTGACAAGTGTGACTAAGTGTGATGATTTGTAATAACTGGACCTAGCGATCACTCGATCGAGGTAATCAACAGACTACAAACAAAGCGAGGTACGAGCTTCAAGTGTTTGTAGCGTCTGTCTACGAGAGACTACACGTGAATGCATCAGGAAAAACTCCCCTGGAAATTTTCGCATATTTTTCGACAAAATGTGTGAGAATTTGTTCAGTTTCGCCCATGAACAAAAATGAGCAAAAATATGTTACCCCGAAAAAAAATTGTCAAATTTCTGCAACTTTTGAAGAAATTTCAGAGTAACTTTCTCCTCGTTTCTTTCAGTTTTGACCTTTCAAATCCATATGAATGACGAAGAGATACTATTCAAGTCTACAAACATACAAGACAAGAGTTGTACACTAGATGGAATGTAATTACAGCAAGCACGGCTGGCAGTCCGCATATCATCTCGACATTCAGGAGCCCGTTGGTCGATAAGCCTCGTGCGCATCGAGTTGGCCTCGTTGGCCTCCATACATGCCGAGGACACAGCCCCTTCGACCCGCCAGTAACCGAGGATGGGTAAAGCAACGAGCAGTAGACATAACCTGGACTTCAGTTAGAACCTGCGCTGAAAGAACGAGGGAAAATAATACCTTGAAACTGGAGTCTGGATACGAAGGACAGTAAGCTGCAGCCTTGTCTGTGGGGGCGTGTCTCACCCGAACATGCTGCGACCTGCTTAATCTGTAAACAGACTGTTTACTCGGATCAGTAGCACGTTTGATTCAATGCCGAAGGTACGCACGTGAAAATATTGCCTGTCACAATGCGAGGGCCGGTCTCAGTGCAGTGCCCAGTAAAGGGACATTCATCTACAGGACAGAAATGTCAGCACTCGAGTAAAAAAATCGTAAGCTGCGAGCCACATGAAGCGGGTATAACACGGACGTACCTTGTCCCGGCTCACACATATTTTACGGCTCACAGCAGATCTTTATAGAAACTTGCGGAGAATTGACGAGGCTTGATGGAGGGTGAAGGATGCTTGAACCTTGATGGGGGCTTGAGAAGGCTTGACGACACTGGATGATGCTTGACAGAGGAGCAGGGCCAATAGGTTCGCGAGCTGCGGTTGATGGACAAGAGAGTTCACCAGGGGAATAGCTTGAAGATGGTTGATGATTTCCGGTGCTTGACGTTGCTTCAGACAGAGTATAAGACGACTTGGGGAGACGAGGATGGAGGTGAAGAGTGTTGGAAACTAGACCCAAGTAAGTATATAGTATTCTCAGTACGTCGTATGAGTACTGGACAGTACCTAGACCCAAGTAAGTATATAGTATTCTAATGTAAATTAATGAGTCCTCTGGCACTGTCTTGAGCAACGGAGAAGCTTACCTCAGTACGTCGTATGAGTACTGAGGAAAGCTTTGTCTCGGCGCTTATTGCATTAAATAGTGCCGCGCCCGGTGCACGGCCCGATCATTCCCTTGACAGCTGTCTTGAGAATTGCGGTGCAGCTTCTTCTGCGTCCAACACTCCTCCTCAATCCCAAGACAGCTTTACCCCCAGCAATTCTCTGAAACTCTCAAATGAGGGTGCTGGTAACGCCTTGGTGAACACATCCGCCAGATTGTCTGCGGTGGGGACGTCCACGAATACCACAATCCCACGCTCGACACATTCGCGACTGTAATGATGTTGTACCTCGAAATGTTTCGCGCGCTGATGGAAAGATGGATCCTCGGTGAGTATACGGGCACCGCGGTTGTCGATAAAGATAGCGGTGGGATCATGTTGTTCGTGGTCCAGGCCTGATAGAACATTGCGGATCCAAACAGCTTCTTTGGTCGCTGATGCTGCGGCAGCATACTCTGCTTCTGTCGACGACGTGGCAGTGGTCGTCTGTTTCTTCGACATCCACGATATCGCGCCTGAACCTAGCGAGAAGCAGTACCCGGAAATCGATCGTCTGGTATCGGGGCAGTTGGCATAGTCCGAATCTGTGTAACCGATGAGTCGAGCCTTTTCATTGCCGCCGAGTTCTAGTTCGTAATCCCTTGTGCCCTTCAGATATCGCACGACATGGAGAGCTGCTTTCCAGTGTGTCTCTCCATGTCCGTTGTTGAATCGGCTCAAAGAGCTCACAGCATGCATGATGTCAGGACGGGTGGATATAGCCAAGTACATGAGGACTCCCACAAGCTGCCGGTATGGTTGCTTCGCAGCCCGACGTCCCTCCTCCTCAGAATGTGGGAGGTCTCGTTTTGTGAGTCTTGTGTTCGGAGGTAATGGGGTTCTGACCGGATTAGTGTCTTTGCAGTTGAACTCGGCTAAGATTCGGTCGATGAGAGCTTTCTGGGAGAGGTACACGGTGCGTTTCGTTCTGTCCCGGCGAATGGCCCATCCAACGATGAAACTAGCGTCTGCTCGTGAAATCTGCCATTCAGCACGCAACTCCTCCTCAAATCGGAGCTCCTCCTCGGTGCTGCTCGCCGCAGAAGTGAAATCGTCAACATGAACTGCAGCAATCAGCAAACCGGATTCTCGTTTGCGGTAGTAGATGCAGTGTTCCACGCTGAGTTGTGTGAAGCCAATATTCTTCATCCGTGCATCCATGTGTTTGTTCCAGAGTCGTCCGCCTTGTGGCATCCCGTATAGGCCCTTTTGCAGCTCCCACACCCAGTCCTCCTTTCCTGGCTCTTCAAAACCCTTCGGCTGTTCCATCCAGCAAGTTTCGTCAATGTCTCCATAAAGGTAGGCTGTTTTGACATCGATCTGTGTGAGCTCAAGGTCTAACGCTGCCGCTAGATGAAATAAAATTCGAAGCGATTCGGCACGAGCAGTAGGTGATGTTGTCTTGTTGAAATCTTTTCCGTAAATCATCTTGTGACCCAGGAGTACGTAGCGTGCCTTGTAATGGGCAACCATTCCGGTGTGGTCGCGCTTGGTCTTGAAGACAAATTTCCCCCGCATGACTTTGCGGCCCTTTGGAACATTCGTGCGTGGGACGAGTTTGTATACACCCATGTCCTTGATTGACTTCAGTTCTTCTTCTATAGCTCCACGCCATTCTTCAGCTTTCGAGCTCGCTAAAGCTTCCGCGACAGATTGAGGATCATCGGGACACTCGATATTGATAGGAGAGACATCGGATGCCAACGCCTTGAGAACAATGTCGTCGATTAGGCAGTGGGCATCTCCCTTATTTGGTGCGCGCTCCTCCCGTTTGGCTTGTCTGTTGGCTCTGATACGATCTCCAGCTGCTTTAGATTCTTCAACAGCTCGACGTGTGCGCTCTGCGGCTGTCTCGCCAGCTACTCGGCCGCTGCGTCTCAGTCCCTCAGGTGCGGCAGCCGGGAGCTGTTCCCCGAGAGTGCCCTCGTTCTCATCCTCGGGGGCACCTTCATTCTCGTCGTCCTCCTCGTCGCTTTCAATCTGTACACGCAGTTCCTCATCGGTCCTGGCATCCTGATTGATGACTCGCCCCGGCATTAACGGTCTAGGCACGGTTTCGTGGGACTCGATGAACTCGACATGGTATGATGTGATGACGCGGCGAGAGCGTTTGTCGTAGCAGATGTATGCCTTGGAGGTATGTGAGTATCCAATGAGTTGGCATTCAATTGACCGGTCGAAGATTTTCGGGTTGTGTTTGTTCTGAATTAGGGCGAAGGCTTGACAACCGATCTCACGGAGGTTAGACAGGTCGGGTTTCTCCCCATACCATGCCTCGTATGGTGTTTTATTTCGTTGGTACGTGGTTGGCCGCCTTTGTGCAATGTACGCTGCAGTCTCAACAAAATAATCCCACAGATTCGCAGGAGCATCACATGCTGAGCGCATTGTGCGAGCGAGTTCGAAAATTGTTCGGTGTCGTCGTTCCACTGTGCCGATATGTGCAGAGGTGTATGGAGCTGAGGTTTGAAGTCTCGTTCCTGATTCCGCGAGGTATTTGGCCATTTGATCGCTTTTCAGCTCGCCTCCGTCGGTACGATAGATCCTGACAACTTCCCCACATTCTAGGCGGCGCTCTCGTTCCCAGCGTACTAGTTCAGGGTATGCACGATCCTTGCTCGGTAAGGGTATGCTCCAGGTCATATCCGTGTATTCATCGACCAATTCCATAGAGTAATAATTGCCACGATTCGATTTCACTGCCTCCGGCCCTGTCAAATCTACGTAAACCACCCCTAGTTTCCTGGTTGACCTCGCGCGTTCCCTTGTCTTAGGTACGGCTTTACGAGTCTGTTTTCCAAGAAAACAATGTTTACATTTTGGGGGGTAGTTCCGAGAGATTAACGGGCATACCTTCCGCAAGGCCTCGTTCGGCCATCTTGCGAATGGTGGAGACGCCAATGTGTCCGAGGCGGCGGTGCCAAACCTCGAGGGTTGCAGGAACGGTGGCAGTGAGTGCGGAGGCAGGTGTCGAAGATGTCGCCGCTGAATTGGATATAGCAGCGAGCACAGAGGCGACAGGTGCTGGAATGGGATTCGGTACAATGGTACCGTTGAGTGAGTACAGTTTCCTGTCACGTCGTGTCGCAGTGGCCACAATGGTGTTCTTGTTCTGATCCATGATGAATAGTTCGGTGCTCGTGAACACGGCTGTGTGTTCAGTGTCGGCAACACGTCCGATGGACATCAGACGCATAGACGCCTCGGGAACATAGAGAACGTCCTTGAGGATGAAGATGGCACCATCATCCTTGCGTATGTGAACGTCCCCTTTAGCTCTAGCCTCGATGGGACCACCGCCAATGCCCCAGATTTTTTGCGGGGCAATTGTTTGAAGTGTGTGGAAGTCGGCTTCGACAGGGGAGAGGTGAACGGTTGCGCCTGAGTCGGCTGCAAAAGGGTGGGTACTCTTTGGCTGTGAGTGCTGTTGGCTTCGCTCCCAGGTCGTTGACTTGCTCGGTCTCGACAGCTGCTGCGGTATCTGTACCTCTCATGTCGGCGAACATGGAGTATTCGGATGTGTCCGAGTCGTATTGGGCATGGTATGTGGAATGGATTCCTTTGAGCTCATCATTGGATGTAACCTCAGTGATAGTAACACCGGCGGTTTCGGTGGGTTCTTCGTCAGCGAACGTGAAGTAAACTGTCTTTCCGCTCGAATCCTTCATGGCGAACCGAGTCTTCAGGGGTGTTTTGGTGTTATTGGACGTGGTCGAAGGCTTGTCGGGCTGCTTCGCATCTTTGTTGCGCCGCGCCGCCCTCCGCTCGAGCACTTCGTCCCGACGTCCTTCCATCGCGCCGCCCTTGCCCCCAGCATTCGTCCGTGCGGTGCTTTCCGCTGCAAGTCTCACAGAGGCCCTTGCTGGAATTTGCTGCCGCTGGCTTCTGAGTACGAGCCGCATTTGCCAGTGCGTCGGCTGCCCTTGCCGGTTTGGTCTCCTCCTCCCACCGACGTTTCTCCTTCTCGAGCGATTGAACAATATCCCCCGGTTTGGCATTGTCGTCGTCTTCCCATTTCTCCCGGATTGACTTGAGTTCAGGTGATAGAGCACGGAGGAGTACGGCCAGCGCGAGCTTGTCGGCATCGAGTGTGCCCACCTCAAAGACTTGTGTGCTGATGTTACGGACCTTTGCGGCCGCAGTGACCATGTCGGCGCCACGTTCGATGCGTATGCCCAGTAGATCATCGAGGAGGGAAGTTTGAGTGGCAGCTTTTTGCCTGTGTCGTTTCTTTAATTCATTCCAGATGTCGGCGGCGGAGGTGATGGTGCAATTGTCACGAATGTAGTCCCGCTCCGGGGCCGCTATGTTCATGCGAATTCCAGCCTGTGCAAGCTGGTCGTTCTTTGTCCAATTGGGGAGATCCGAGTCGCCACTCGCTGGCTTTGTGACTTGGCCGAGGACGTAGTCATGGGTGCCGGCAATGAGGAACGCGTCAAGCGCAGTCTCACTCCAGCGTACCCAGTTCTTCTCGTCGAGGTCCAAGCGGTCCAGGCCAGTGATGGTCTTCGCTTTGATGAGCTCGATCGGCATGTCGCTGTGTTCGGGGGCAAAGACAAAGGAAAAGTGTTGCGATTTTGGTATGTGGTGTTGTCGTGTGGCAATTGGGCAGTGTAAGTATCGTTTGGGTGTAGCTCCTAGCAGCAATAGCCCATAACCTGTTGGAAACTAGACCCAAGTAAGTATATAGTATTCTCAGTACGTCGTATGAGTACTGGACAGTACCTAGACCCAAGTAAGTATATAGTATTCTAATGTAAATTAATGAGTCCTCTGGCACTGTCTTGAGCAACGGAGAAGCTTACCTCAGTACGTCGTATGAGTACTGAGGAAAGCTTTGTCTCGGCGCTTATTGCATTAAATAGTGCCGCGCCCGGTGCACGGCCCGATCATTCCCTTGACAGCTGTCTTGAGAATTGCGGTGCAGCTTCTTCTGCGTCCAACAAAGAGGAAGAAAGAAGTGACGTGGCAGTGACCAACCGCCGCGTGATCCATCAATCCCGGCATTGATGGGTCGGAGTTTCAATGACTTGTCAACTATTTCGTTCTTGACTCCTCCTCGGCAATGTGCGACACCGCTGTATTGTGGGGCATTTCTGCGAAATCTACCTGTATATTAGATATCAAGATATGCCAAGCATCAACCCAGCTACTGCTGTTTCTTGAGCTCACGATGTTCATAGTCTATTAATACTTATCTACTAAATGGTTCGTGCGCAGAGTGTCCTTGGTAGGCTGCCTGAAGTGCTAAGAACTTTGCTAATAATTCGAGCAATGACCCAAATGAATATGTCCAGTTGAGAAAATGTGAAACAATGAGCAAATTTGGGGAAGAATTTCACAGAATTTCACGAAAATATCATGAAATATCGAAATTTTATCGGAGGCAAGAAATTTTATCGCAAACAAGAGCGCGGGGGACCGCTTCGCGGTCCCCCACTTCGACTGAGGTTTTCAGTGCTAGACTGCTAGTTGCTAGCCGCGGCCACCGTGAGGCACTGTCTGTCCAAAGTTTGTTGGAAAGGTGCCGTGAAGGTGACGTCGTGCCGTCAATGCCGGCTATGTGATTGCCCGTGGGCGAGTGGCGGCGCAGAGGTGAAAGAACGGAAGGATGACGACATGTGAGCGGAGATTCAAACTCATGAAAGCGGAGATTGAAAAGGCTTCGGACGGACAGACGGACCGACAGAGGTTATTTTATAAATAGGGTGAATTCCGAGGGAGGTTTTCCCTGATGTGGCTGTGCATGACATCCCGGCATCATTGATCCGAGATGGCCCTTGTTCCCGACGCTCACGATCCTTCCTCGCGGCATGCCCCTGGTCTATTTGTTATATACTCTATACTTCCAGATTCATGGCCTAAAGAGATGCAGCGATTACCGTCTTTGCACCGCTAGCCTCTGCCACTCGTTTTTTGAATCGACTAGATCGCAACACGCGCCCTGGCCTTTCTTAGTTCTCCCTTGCTCTCAGGCTCTCGCGTCCTCGCAATCGTATACGAACGCTCATCCCGGTGTTTTCATCCATGACATCGATGCGCGAATCCATGCTCGCCTCATGGTTTAACCTAGTACGACACCGCATCGTGTCAACTTCCCTTTGGTTTCCTTTCCCCGACCCTTCTTTTGGTTTTTCCTTTGTCGCGCTCGCTCGCGCGCTGAGCACGTATGCCGAGATCGCCGAAATACTTCACACGGTTTCATCTTTTCCTTCCGCACATCCCGTACTCCCGTTTCACTTGTATATTCCGTCTCCCGCTCCGCTCATCGCCTCACTCCTGTACTTATTTATTTCTGCACTGGTTTCTTGCCCTGGTTCAGCTATATTTATTTCTACTCCACCATCTCCTATTCTGTATACTATATATTCTGTATTTTCCTCTGTATTACACACAATATACGATATCCGATCCCGTTTTCCGCAGTATCTTCGCTTCGGCATTCGTCCCTCAGCCTTCGTCGTTGCTGAGGTCGCTTTCGTCTCTACTCGTCCTCGTCGTCTATTTCTGTTGCTCGCTCTCGTTCACACGGCCCAAGTCATTGAGCAGTGGTTGAGCCGCTCGCATTTAGCATTTTCCTTCCATGCTCATACGGTTGGCAAGTGTCACACCTTTCTCGTCCCTGCTGTCAATTTTTGCCTTCCCTCTCCTGCTCCCTCTTTTTTTCTCTCACTGTCCGCTGACGATGCTGCCAGAAACGACGTCTACGTCCCCGCGTCTTCTACACCTGTCTTCGACGTAGCACGCAGTACGACTCGGGCTGGTATAGGATCCACCCACAACGCACCCGGCACGCACACGCTGTGCCATGCGCAGCGCCTGCACTGTGTGCTTCTGCGTGCGCTGTCCCGTGTAGAATCCCGCCGGTGGCGCGTCTCCGTGGAAACCGGGTGTCTTATGTGCGCGTTCAGAAGGGTCCCGTCGTCGTCGCCGATACGATTGCCAGCCGTACAAGTGCGGATCTGGTGCGTCGTTAAGGATCCTGCAACACTCCCAACACACGCACGAGTTTCAGCAGCAGCGCTGCGGCAGTACGTCTGTCTGATTTTCATCCCATTCCATCCGCTTCCTTCTCTTTGGCTCATTGCTTTTCTTTATCAGGGCTGGGCGTTCACATGCGCGCGCAATTCGAAATTGCCTTTTTCATTCTGTCTCCCTTTCACGGTGCTACCCCCTCGATCTCCTCTCTCGATATTCAGGGTTGGGTGACAATTATGATGTCATGTCACTTCCGTGGTGCACGCCTTCGCTACTCGCCGCCGAACAGCTCGCGTCTCCCGCCGCCGCACTGGTCCACTTTGCGCACCGGATCCCTGCTCCCTCCTCGAGCTTGCCTCGTCGTCCCTCCATTCGATTCTACGCGTTCAGCACCTCAGCGCCACTTTTCTCGACCTCTCGACATCTTCCTACGACGACTTTGAATTCTTCTTTTTTTCGCAAATGTTACCTGTCCATCCTTCCCCGCAATGTCTATCAGAGCTGCACACCATCGACCCCAAAAACTTTCTTTCTTTCTGTAATCCCTCCTCCGTCCGATTACTTGTTTCCTTCAATATCTGGGTCTGGCCGCTCACGCTGCGCGTTCTGCGTGGTTTCCTAATGCACTGCCGCTCCTGTCCGCGCGCTCGGACTCGCTCGACACGGATCGAACGACTTGCTTCCGATTCGCCGTCGGACGATGACTCGCCAACAGGCTCCGGTGTTTCCGGTCCATACTGGCCTGTAGCTTCGTCTCGTCCCCTTTCTGCACTCACTCACTACCGCTGTCTTCACCAATCGTGAGCGCCTTTGATAAGGGCTCCTTTGCTGCGATATCCAACTGTATCGGCGTGACCGACATCGGGGTCGTTGGGAAGGTCGTCGTTAGCTCGAGGGACACTCTACCTGCATGATGTGCACCGCATGGTTCGTTGCTTTCCCTTTTGGAGCTTTCTCTCCACTGGGAGTTAAGTATTGACCGGTCGACCCCGCGCTCAGGCATCCGCCCCTCGAATATCCTGTGCAACTTCAACAGGGAGATCAAGCTCTGTGAGTTCGCCCAACCCGTCGTGTTCATCAACTCCTTCATTGAAAGTACATCCGACTTCATGGCTTCTGTCTTGGGTACCACTCGATCTTCGCACAATTCCAGGTCACGGCGCCTATTGCAGCTGTTCTGCGCAGCCTCGAAGCCGCCATTGATGTGCGTTGTGCTGTCCTTGTCTGTTGCAGATTTCTAATATGTACACTGTAGTCATTCGCATTTGTGTTGATCAATGTGATCCTTCAGTAGCCCGCCGGGCCATCGGGCCTCAGTTAAGGACCGTTTCGTCTGATTAGTCAGCGTTGGACAGTGCAGTGGGAAACACGATTACGGTGTATGAGGTCTGCCTCACGAGCGCATTATATCCTGTCACCTTGCCCGTTTGCCCGTCTGCGTAGGTGCATTCCCATCTACCTAGCTGGTGCAGATACTTCCCTTGTGCCTTGGATTTTGATTACGAATTATGCGTGTACAGCCAATCTTCAGACTGCCCATTGCACGTCCTCGCATACTACAAACTGCATTGTTTCGACCAAATGTTCAATTCGAGTAAATGCCTTCAGAAAAAAATGGGCCTCACGCATCACCAGAACGTTTGCTTGAAACGATGAAGTCGCTCCCACGAGTCCAATTTTGGATGGGAGCCGGGGCGTATCTCTTCGTGAATTCGTTCTCTGTTACCAGCTGAATGACATGGGTATTGCCTCGTTATGGCGGGAGCTTAACCTTTGGATTCAACCAGCTACTAGCAATAGTGCGTATGGGTATTTGAATATCAACAAGAAATTACGCGTGTCACGTCAATTTAGGATTATTCATCTGGTTGAATTGAGTGAAAGGATTGATTCTGAGTAGTATCCACATGTATATTCTCCTCCATCAAGAGCAGCACAGAATTTCACTATCAATGCTATTACACGAAAACGAATAGGATTATCCAGACGAGCCACTGAATCATTGAAACATGACTTGAAAAGACAAGGAAATAAAGAAAGTTGAGGAGAAGACACTATATCTGCTCTTGAGCTCGAGAAGGATGAGGGATTCTTGGAACTATCCACAAAAGCAGCCTCCCCGTCGCATTACAGGAAAGGAAGCGAAAAAAAAGCCAGTAATATAGGTAGAACCGCGCTGTAAGAGCTGCCCCATTGAACCTGGAAGTAGTTGCGCGTTAAACTGGAGCCAAGTGGGCGAGGGAATCGACGCAGTAGTGAGTGTTTCCACCAATTGAGGTCAGCAGTCTGCCAATAATCGTCCGTAAATCATTTTGAAGGGAGCTATATATACCGAACAAGCTGGTCGGCGGCCACAGGCCGCATGCCACCTTCTTGGCTTCAGGCTTGAATTAAAGCACTGTGTGAATCCACCGTGGATGAAGGGAAGCAGGCCCCAAAAAAGAATTGGCAGAGGCGAGGGATGATCAACCAAATTGGAAATTCACGACATCGAGGGGCACTTTTGCATTTCCGCCTCTACGTGAATTCTAAATCAGGAATGATTTTTGGCAACTTCGGCAGAGGTTGTAAACGGCGTTCGGCAGCGACAGCAGAGAATGCTGCTCAACAGAAACAAACAGGCTTGCTCTTCTCTTCCCACCATCACCTCTCGCTTTGCGGTCTGTTCTCCTCGTGTCTGCCGTCCATTCACGATAAATACTTCCAGTTACCCAACGTCGCCGTTGGCTGTAGACCTTCAGAATTCAAGATGGTATGATTCAACGCCAGCAAGACAAGTGATGGACGATGGTTAACCTGGTGCGTGAATCCTCCCTTCCACCGGCCCCCAGCCTCTCGGCTTTGGCGAGTATGTTCCATCGTGTTGTTAGACCCAATCAGCACTTTTGCCGCCTAGACGAGGTCTTCCTTTGTCATTGATCAGCATCAACCTTGACCCCTGGCCGCTACGCCCCAACTTCGCGCGCCACCATGCTGCAACACTGTTGGTGAGCACATTTTTGAATTTGACCTTTCTACTTCCCATATATGTTTCTAGCCAAAATATAAAAACATATTTCTCGTAGAGGTATCGAGGGGCATTGGTGTCAAATACAGCCGATCATTACCCCAATCCCGACTGACCCCACGAAAAAAGGACCTGTGGAAGGTGAGGTTTATTGGTGTTCGAGTCACAGTTGGCTCGTTGTAAGGCTCGTTGAACTCCTGTCCTGAGATCGTTTGACCCAGGTGGGATGGAGCCAAGAACAAAGAATAGAGAGGATAGCAACAAGCAACCGGTAGACTCGAAAAGGACTTCGATCCAAAAGGCAATCAAATATCGATCGACATGGTGATTGACACTGACAGGATGAAACAAGCAACCAGACAACCGGAGGTAGTGCTCGCGCCTCTCGCAAAGGAAAAAATCCTGGATATAAGCACACGAGCACTAGCATCTGATGCCGCATGATCTCCGTCGATGGATTTGAATTATGGCATGCTCGGGGCTTTTTGCCGGCATGCCGCATTCTACGGCACATTTCAGATTTCAGTTGAACCCTTTTCTCCAGAGGTGATAAGAAAAATATCCATCTCGAACGATAACTAAGCATCCACCCGAGATCTTCAGATTATATGTTCCACTACTAAGCCTCCGCGCAAAGGCAGCACGCTTGTGGGGTTCATAAAAGCCTTTGATCGTTTGCCGAGCTCGAGTGAAGACTTGGGTAGAAGTTCTGGACAAATGTATGCGCACAGAGGATGCGAGTGAAGGATCATGAGATGACGATGGAAATTTAATTACATACCAGGCGGGCCAGGATTCGATTATTTCACAACTTGGACTCTCTTCAATAAAGTAGATCCGAGAGCATTTGGGAGTTGGGATTGATGGGATCGGTGGCATGATCGGCGACATTGATTGCAGCATTTCGCCAAACAAATAGAAGGAGGCGATCAACGGCATCAGCGGCCGGCAAAAGTCTGACTAGCCCCTAAGCATTTTTGTCGCAAATCGACACCTTCGCATTTGGTCCATGCTCGCAAAATAGGCCGTTATAATACAAACCAAACGATATATGGTTATTGAATTATATCATACCAAATGATCCGACATGAGCTGACAATAATATTCGAGAACAAGTTTGGCCGGGTGATCAGAATAGGAAGAAAGGTACCAAGTAGGGTAGAAAGAAAATAATGCTCTTCCGGTTTGTGCTCTTCTTATCCATGCCAGGGACGATCTCCAAGTAAAGAGAGCGCGATGCGCAACGGGCAATGAGCAACGTTTGCGCCCTCGGCTATACAATTCTTCCTTCCTTCCTCGCAGATTCTGCACCACAAACAGGATTTGAAACTTGTGGGGAAAGGGGTGGGTGAGATATAAAGAATTCTAGAGCTAGAGGAAAGGCGAGGAAAATACGAGGAATAGTTGAGCGTAAGTGTGGATCCGGAACGATCCTCGAAAACAGACTACCAGCGTTGTGCCAGTGCATGTTTTTATTCAAGTCGTAGGGTGGACAATACAGTTCGGCACCGAACAGATCTGAGAGTCAACAATTCTGACAACGACGTATCAAGCGACAGGCACAATGGGAAAGCAGTCCCGCAGTTCGGCAGCACAATATTGAGTACTTGAATTCAGATCCGAAGCCAGCGATTAAGTCTCCAGGGAGAACATCCCACTAGAGAGATCGAAAGCGGGGCAAGCGAAGAGGTGGAACTCAAACGAATTGCCGAAGGCCATCGTATGTGGTTTATCCGAGAGATAAATGACCGTTTCAAGTGCATAGAATTGAGTTGAGATCTCAAGTCAGCGTCTACGCACCGGCTCTCCAGAAGAAAATTCAGTCGAGAAAATGAAAGCGGGGCAAATGGAGGGATGAAAGTGAGAAGAAGCGCTGACAGTGACTTATCCACAGTGTAGACTCAAATCAGTCGTTAATTTTGACGGTCGATAAACTAGTCTCGGACCAGCCTGCCCCGACATCCCAATTTGGGAACCCTGGTGTCACGACAGGGTTCCCAAATTGGGATGTCGGGGCAGGCTGGTCCGAGACTATCGATAAACGCCCTACGTCAATAACGACTGGAACATAATCACCGTCGCTATGCAGGACGGAGATTGCCGAGCATGAATTAACGGAATGTGCCAAAATTTCAATCGCCTTGGAAAAAAGTTTTTTGTATCGGGGAGGGCTTTGTAGTACTAAAAATTCCAAGACTCTTGTCGTTCTCTGAATTTTAATAGCTGCACAATTGAGCTTTCAATAGGTTGTTTGATGTCAACTGCCAAATATGGACAAGCCTCTATATCTAGTCTCACATAAGCCATGTTGACGAAACCGCATTCGACAAGGTCTAACTAAATCCTAGTGCCTAGGACAGCCGTGAAAAATATTTAGACCCCAGCAGAAAGCAAGCAGAGAGTTATTTCCCATCTGACTTCAAATTCACCGGGTGCATTGTGAAATTCAATATTAGTTTGTTTTATAAATAAATTTCTTGAGTATATTGAGATGAATGCGGCCCAATGCAAGAGAGAGCTTTGGGCCGCTTTGTGATTCTGGACCTGTTTATTGCAGCAGGAACAAGCCAGACTGGTAATTGTGGTAGCGAGCTTTGCTGCTTGTCGGCTCTACCTGCCTTATTTGGAAAGGTGCAGACCAGTGAGTGGGCTCAGGCATGAAGTTCCCCACCTTGCTTATGCTCTATATCACAAACGAACACTTCACTACCTTTGGAAAATTCCTAACGGCGTTGAATCACATGTTCCGCCGTCACTGCAGAGAACGCCATTTTGGGCTAAATCCACAGCTCGCCTTAGCATGCAGTCATAACCTTTGCCAAACCGAATTTGGAAGTTGAATGGTTCTAGACCATTGGCATGTGGGATCCAAAGCTAAGCCAGCTCGAAGGAGATAGACGCAAATAAACCCAACGAATTGGGCAGAGAAGTTTAAGAATACGAGTGATCCGCTGAGCCATTCAGCCCCCATTTCCTTCGTGAGCACATCCGGTCAAATCTGAATTCACAATGATCTGATGCCGCATCTATGTGCATCCCAGAAATTGCAGAAATCAAGGAGCTGTCGCAACTTACGACGGCAGCCGCTCGTGCCAACTTCACGCTCTTCCTCTGTCTGTCTCAAGCCTTCAATCTCCACCAAATTCTCCGCTGATACCCCGCTGCCGTTCCGTCACTTAGCCGAGCATCACGGAATTAAACATGCCGTACCAGGCCGGTAAGCCATATAGCGGCTGCTTCCGTCACCTTTCTAACAAACTTCAGACACCATCTCGGCGCCGGATGAAATAGGCACATAGTG
This sequence comes from Mycena sanguinolenta, assembly GCA_014462675.1. Classification (NCBI taxonomy): domain Eukaryota; kingdom Fungi; phylum Basidiomycota; class Agaricomycetes; order Agaricales; family Mycenaceae; genus Mycena; species Mycena sanguinolenta. Next base: position 583,589 of record JACAZH010000003.1, on the reverse strand, counting down.
ACATAAGTACTTTCGGAAGGTAGACTTTGAAAATTTTGAATTCAACATCTCTAGCCGAAGTGGTGGGTCGTGAAGCGGCCCACCGCGCTCTTGTGCAATTTCAAATTGCTTTCTTGATCTTGTTCGATGTGATCGCGCCCTGAACTTTAGGGATTCACTTCATTTGCCGAAGTGGAGAATCATATGTACATTACGAAAGCCAGTCGTGGTTAGCATTTATGACATATCCGCCGAGCCATCCGTTCCTACTTCCTTCATTTCCCCCCTTTCACCCCACGCAGACCCTTCGCTTCAAACATGGACGGATTGCCACTCCAGTCCATCACCGTAGCTGCCATCGCAACTCTTGGTGGAGTCTACCTTTTTCGGTCTCGCACGGCCTCCAGAGCTCGTCGTCCTCCGGGACCACCAGGCTTACCTCTTCTCGGAAATGTTCTTCAAGTACCGGTGAAGGCAAGTTCATCGGGTGCCCCAAGTATTTTTATGGTTGAGTGAACATACTGTAGCATCTGGCGACGTACTTCCGAGGGTTATGCGAATACTATGGAGGCTTTGTCTCGTTGAACTTGGCTGGCTTCGCAAGTATTTATACGGGTCATTCAACTATCATTCCTCATCCAATCCTTGCAGTGCGTCTTCCTGATTGGTGACATCAGACTGGCTAAAGACATCCTGGAGAAACGATCCACCGAGTTCTCATCGCGTCCCACCATTCCCTACATCGTGGTGCCTCTCTATTTTGCCTTTTCCATCGCTTACTTTGCTTCCAGCGTTACCACGTTGATCCAGCCCAGGCGTATTGGGCAGCTTGCGAACAAGGCGAAGCCCACTTCATTGCGCGGAGGCTTACGGCCAGACTCATGGCCAGTGTTCGAGCCGGCGAAACTGAGCCACTCCAGCAGTTCGAGACATTGCTCACCTTGACCCATCTCCTTGATGACGGAGGGGAAAATTGGTTCCATCACATGGATCGGTACACTGTCCACTGATCAACTCCATAGAAATTCAGCTGATAGTCTGTGACAGAGAATCGGCGAGTATGGTCCTCGCAGCTGCCTTCGGCTTGCATTGCCCTACCGGACAAGAGCCCGACCTGATGGAGGCCTTTGCCGTAAATCCATGTTCACATTGTTGAATGTACAAATCATTTACACCACGTCTAAAGTACATTGCAGACTTTGTTAAATTGTTCACCCCTTCAGCAAGCATCATCAACGTCCTACCGTTCCTTGATATGATTCCCGGTCCGATGCCATGGCGAAAACGCGCACAGACTTATCGCAAGCATGAGGCTGCGCTGTACAATAAGCTAATCACCCGCGCTGTATCTGGTGAGGCGTCCGGTATGAATACGTATGTCCTTCCTCCAGGTTATACGAGCATGCTGACAATTGTTTTTGCAGGTGGGCAGCTACGTTCGCAAGCGAAGATAAACCTGAAGGGGACCAGCGTCAACTGATGAACCAGTTCACATTGGTGAGTGGCTCATATATCTACACAATCAGGTTCTTTTTTGACACAAGTAATTATGCAGGCCGCGATCGAGACTGCATGTGGTATTTTTATTTCCCCTATGTGTGTATTGATCGGAACGGGTTTAGACCGCGATTTCGCTCCACACTTTCATTCTTGCTTGCATACTTTACCCCAAATGGATTCCTCGTGCGCAGAGGGAGATAGATGCCATCGTTGGAGAAGACCGTCTACCTTCATTCAAAGATCGTCCCTGCCTTCCATTTGTTGAGGCAATTGTGCGAGGTATGTATCCTCTGCCGACTCCCCGACATCATGCTGACATGTACTGCAGAGACCCTTCGATGGCGACCCGCTGGTGACTTCTCTTCCGGTCACATGGAATCGGAATACCTGACTGTTGTCGGCAGCTCCTTTTGGAGTACCCCACCAGTCCACTGCTGACAATGTTGTGGAATACAAAGGCAAAGAGTACCTCCTTCCGAAAGGAAGCGTCATCTTTGCAGTTACTGTGTCAGTTCTTTATGCATGCTGTGAATTGCTTCAGAAACCGACTTTCTTTGTGCAGGGCAATCGAGCACGATCAGGAAAGATTCGAGAACCACGATGTGTTCCTGCCAGAGCGCTTCCTCGACGACACACACAATTTGAAGTCGGATTACGAGACCAGTGCCTTTGGCTTTGGAAGACGAAGTAAGTTGCTCAGGTTTATTACTTAACTTATCAACAAGTTGATATATCACCAGTGTGTCCTGGCATTCCATTTGCTGAACGTGCCCTTTGGATCAATATTGCTATGATGTTATGGACGTTCAACATTAGAAGGTCAGACGAGCCTGATCCTAAGACCGGCTTGCCCTTCAAATACGATGCCAGTGACTCGGCTTTCAACGGAGAGGCACGTAACGAAATTTCAAGGTGTTTGTACTTCTGATGCTGATTGCGTGTCGCAGTTCACAAATGCGCCATTTAAATTCCCCGCTGTGTTCGAGCCACGTTCCGTGCAGCGGGCTGAGGTGGTGAGGCAGGAGTGGGCGGATTGTGAGAAGGATCTCAATGTCTTGCTTTCGCGATACGAGCCACAATAGAATCTGGGATTTCATGGTTTGACAGTCCAATGTATTCCATTCTGTAGGCCAAACTTAAGGCAAAATTTGCATGGAGTGGCTCTCGTGGCTCCTGCGCAACCTATCTAATACCATTATCTTTTTCACCATCGCGTTGAGGGGACTCCCGATATGAATAACGATTCGTCCCAAATGGAGTTAGCTAACCGATGGCGGTAGAGCAGGGTTGGCTGAGGGTCGTCAGAACGTACCAATAGATCCCAAATAACTGATTCTGCTCAAGTGCCGTTATGCCATCTGTCTGAGTATCATCATATGCCAGTGAATAATCTCTCGGGGTGAAAAATACAGCAGGAATTTGACCATTCGCGTGTCTGGGCTTGATATCAAGGAGGTACGGGATTGAGAGTCACAAATGTTGGAATCAAAGAGATCGATTCCAGATTAGCAGCGAACCCGTTGCAAACGCACGGGAATTATTCAAAACTACAGACTACTTATACAAAGTGGACACAACTAATTAGTGTAAATGAAGGATTAATTACAACAACCGGGGGGGAGGGGAGTACCTGTGGCTTAATTTGACAACAAATGACATCGGAGATAACAAGCGGCGAACTCGTGTTCCAACAACAGACGCGGGGTATTCATTCAATGTGTCAGAGTACGGCGTGGAGGCTACGTGTCTGTGATATCTACAGGGCATCATGAGAGTATGGTCAAAGGCAGGACAGAAACACTCGCACGGGATGCTCGATACAATACTGGCGTCTCGTACCCAGATTTTATTGATAGGCCGGAACCCCGGAGCACAAATACTTAGCAGGTTCCTGTTTCGGCGAACTTTGGAGGGTCGAGCCGGGTTGAGGATGTCGGTACAGACAATATCACATGGGCAAAATCTGCAACAGGGCGTGGAGATAGCGCAGAGGTGCCGGTTTCGAGCGGAGTCGTGCAGGGCTTTAGCGGTGCCTTTGAATCAGAAAGCATAATGACCATAGACAAGCCATTTGGCGTGGGTGCAAGCCACTTTGGCACGCCAAAAAGGTCACTCTCGTGGACCTGGTGAAGAAGCACCCCACAAGCTGACTTGGAAGTTGAGGAATATATTACTCAAATCACGGCATTACACTTGGATGGAAATGGTTGGAGGAATAGCCTTCGAACTCCCGCCGCCTGTAAGTGGTCCGTCCGCATAAGTGCGTCATGTTTAATTCCACAATATTAATCAGCTCGACTGTGCGCGCAACGATGCTTGAAGAGGAATTGGAGATCAATGAAGAGCAATGAGATGCGATTTGTGTCAAATCGAAGGTCGGGTCCAAGCAGAGGCTCTGGCAGTCGCCATACTGTGACTTCCCATGAGATCAAGGTGCATGCCTTGGCCAAAATTTTTCTTTTGGGCTAGGAGTCCGATGTCACAAAAAAAAATGGGCATCCCCATTCCGTCATAACTTGGTTGTAATTTGGGAACCACTTAGGATTTTGAGCCAAACTAAAATGTCACATTGTCGAGAGAGCCAGCACCAGCATTCTGCATATGTTGATCGCATCATAGTATCTTGATGGGCCATCATTAGATGCTGAATACGGAACATGTATTATATGTATTTTTGGCAGGTTCAAGCTTGATAAATATTTTTTTGGAGAAGATCTAAATCTCCCAAATTGTAGCCCAGGATGTACTAAGCAATTCACCAAGTTGAATTATGAAAAGATATGCTGCAATACTCTACCATTTCTACCGTAGGTTCAGCGATTTGGAAATTTTCGATGTCTGGGATGGCCGATAAATTTTCTGTTGAATAAAAGCGATTTTTGAATACATCAAAAAAGTCCGGTGTGACCTGTGACTGAACCTATGGTTAAAATGGTACAGTGACCCATGACAAAGAAACCCCACACATTCCAATCCAAGCATGGCACATCTCCTCGAATCCGGCACATCTCCCAGACATGTGCCGCGTGTGTATTGAAACACGACACTTTCTTCGGGATCCGCCCACAAAACTTGTCGTTAGTGCTGGCCAAAAATATGATACGAAAAAATATATTTTGAATATATTCAACTACATACAAATACAATACGGTCTCAGGACCCCTTTCAGAATATAAATATGGCTGAATATGAATATGATACAATATGAATAGAATATGATATGGCCTGGGCATATTTGAATATATCTGGTTACAAGGACCGATTGAAATGGGATTTTCCTGTTGTTTTCGGCTGCAGGGAAAGTCAGAATTGCGGATTTTGGACCCGCGCGAGTTGGGCGTGAATAGTCGCGGATCGGTGTTCGGTCCGAGATGCCGGAGTTCGGCAGGTGTGGGTATATAGGTGACGAGGGGGATGGACACTTCCTTCACCTTAATCCTCATCAATTTTCTTTCTGACGTACACAAGTCAGAAAAATGGCTTCGTCGGGCGCGTCGCTGGAGGAAGACCTGAAAGAACTGATGGCGGGCATCGACAAACTCCCTGCCTCGTGCTTGACTGGTCGCCGTGATAGTCCCCTTGCCACGTATCTCACTCCAGGCATATCAACTAGTGATAAGGATCCAAAGCCTATCTTCCCGTCAAGTTCAGAAGGCGCGCACCATTCATTCGATAAAGAATGGGAACGTGTATTTCAGATCAGACCGAACAATCCTGCCGAGAAAGTGGCCAGTCTCGTTTGCCGTGGGAAACATGGATTTGCCAGCTCGAAGACGGAGTCTCCACCGCGAAAGTCCAGTATCGAGTACCTTCAGCGGAATTGGGTGGATGTCACGAAGAGAAAAACGCTCGGAGCGAAAGGCCATTTTGCTGTATGGATTTCGGGGCGTGTCCTTCCTTCGTCGCCTTTGAATCAGCTCATAGCTGATTCCGGGTGCGCAGGACCTCTTTTTCCGTGGAAGACGTCCGCTTTGCGTCACATCGGCCGCACAAATGCAGACACGCGCCGTAGACGAGCACCTTAATTTTGACCGAGACTACCTAGGCTCACCTGGTGCTGCGTTTCGTCTCGGCTTTGCTTGCGGTTCCCGAAGCAAGTGTGAAGAGATTCAACTCAGGAGGCTTCAGAATATGACCGGGAACGAATTCGAGGTGGCGAGGAACAGAGCATGATGCAAGAGCCATGAGCTGAGCCGAAGCAGAGATTCTCGAAAGGATCAAGAAGAATCGAAACCCGTCAAAGAGCGAGCAGAGGATCGCAGTACGATCAAAAAAGTTGGACGATTCCGAGAGCGATATCAATCAGCATTTATGTGCTAAAAAGAGACGAAACCACATACGACACGAGCATATTCGGATTGCAACGGCGCTCGAGAATCGAGATATCAAACATCGTTGCGAATATTATATCGAGCGGGTATCGTATGTGGAGTCGACATTCTAGACACCGAACACAAGATATTGAATCACAGAAGTCGAAGCTGGATGTGTGGCCCAGGAGGACAACAAATACAGCGATCACATTGGGAGGTGGATGGATACAGGATGAAGGCGGCTCACGAAAGAACATATACGAGATTTCAAGAGAGATTTCAAGAGCGCAGGCATTAGAGAATAGCCGTCATATGTGTAAAAAGTGTGAATGCTGAATGGCTAGCGACGACATCTCCTCAGGAGAAAATGTTCGGGAAAGAAAATCGTACAGCGAGACTGGAGGGAACACAGTATTTTCCGACTTAGGCAGGAGAAGCATAGAGCCGGCAAGGCGGGGGAGCGGCGTGCCTACGTAGGAGGCATGTTGCAGCAGTTTACGAACGAAAGTGATGACTATATGAAACGAGGTCGGAACGAAATCGTGTGACGAAAGCGGGGATGACATGAGGAAGAAGGACAGCTGGAGGAGGCACTGGGTGAGACAATGCGCCTGGCGAAAAAATCGTCGGTGCATTTGCAAAACCGATGAAAGGCGAAGTCGTCGGCGGTGGAACACTGAGTGGCAGCGCAGCATTGATCACCGAAGCGTTCGACAGCCGTACGTGTGGGGGGTGGCGCCAGGCGGGCGGAGGCTGGGTATAGCGAGTAGTTCGTCCGAAACGCGCCGCAAGGAAGCATATGCCATAGATTCACGAGCCAGGGAAGAAAGGAGAGGATTTTGTCCCAAATGAAGGCAATTGTGGGTAACAAACGTTGAGTGACGAGGGTTAGGGAGAAACTCCTAAAGAGCTGCAGGGCTACCTCGGGTTAATGCGGAGCGGGCATTCTAAGAGTAGAACGGCAAAGCGTCGCCGCGACTGTAGACAGTGGACTAGAAGATGCCCAGGGAATGGGGGCAGCAAGGTCAAGTCCTGGGAGCGAAGGAATGAGAAAATAGAATCAGAATGAGACGTACTGGGTAGCCATTGACTCATCAACTGCTCCAGCCCGACCCATAAACGATCCTACAAGACCAAGGTTTTCGTGCGCTTGCAGCGGGACTGCCGTTATCGGTGCTATTACATTCGTTGACTCATTCGTCCGTCGGTTTAAGATGTTCGGTTTCAGCGGACTGCACAAGCGATATGGGAATCTCGCCCCTAAAACGAAGGAGATGGTGAAGGAGGGAAAGCGCGTGGATGGCTGTGCACCCGATGCCGTCATCACTGATCCGATATGGCCGTTGCTCCCGACGCTCATGCGCTTTTCCAGCATTCTTCGTGGCAGGCTTCTTGTCTATCTGTTTGCTCTTCGTTCTATATAATTCAAATCCTGCCTCATGGTCGCAAGAAATGCAACGATCCCCCTCTTTCTGCACCACTAGTCGCTAAGTACTAGTAGCCGCTGGCACTCGCCTGCCACCGAATCAACTCATCACCGGTGGATTGGGCGCTGAGGGAGTTCCTAATTGTTTAATTCTTCCTTGCTCGTAGTCTCTTGTGTCCTCGCAATCGTGTACGATCCCTAGCGCCGTTGTTTTCCTTCATGACATCGCTGCGTAAATCCATGCTCGCCACATGCTACCCGTCGACACAAAGCCCTACCCGATACCATCGGCGTCTTCCAGGCTCCACACACGTCTTTGTATTTCTTGCGGCCGCCGTTATCCCCTTCGCGCACCCGCTCCTGCGTACACGCCGGCGTCGCTTCGTCCTTGCAGGGATTGCAATATCGAGTGTGTATTCCTTTTGTCTTGCCCCAGTCATCCGACTTTATCCCTCTCTCCAGGGTCAATCGTCTACTCACCTGTCTTCTCGACTTTCTGTTGCTTCCTTTTTCCTTTGGCCTGGCTAATGTGTTCCAGATCGTCATCCCAAACCTCACCTCTTGACATTGTCGCCGCCGAGGACTCGAGAACATGGAGCACAGGAGCGGCACATGATTTGCTGGTTCAGCAAGTGGTGCTGCAGCGTATCTCGTCCGTGGACACAGTGGTTGGTCTTACGTGCGCCTCGGAGTTTCCCGTCATCGTTGGCGAAGCTACAGCCAGCCGTACGACTTTTCGCATCGTGGAGGATCGCGCAGCACTCCCAAAACTCTGCACGAGTTCCAGAAGCCGAGGTGCGGTGGTACGTTTGTCTTATTTTCCTTCCATTCTATCCGCTTCCTTGTCTTTTGCTTATTCCTCTTTCTGTCAAGACCGAGTGCTTCGCAGGCGATCCGAGACTGCCGGTCTTCATTCATTTCCCCCGTTTACGGCGTCACTTCGCAACCCGCTCCCTCGATCTCCCGTCTCGACATTTAGGGGTAGATTGCAACTCTGCCGTGTTACCTCCGCGGTGCACGCCTTCGCTGCTGTCGTCGAGCAGCTTCGCCTCCTGCCGCCGGACTGTCCTTTGTGCGGCTTGTTCGTCCTCGAGCTCGGCTCATGGTTGTCCTGAAATCTCCGCACCCGGAAGTCCTTTCTCTCATTTTTACAATGTCTTAGATGTCCCTCTGACAAGGATTTCCCCATTTGCACTAATCTATCCTCCTACTCATTCCCGCTCCCTCCGGTATGCTCTGGGGGCGGTAAATTTGTGCGCTGAGCTCACCCCCGCAGTCCATTCTACTTTTGGGGCGCTTGGAGCACAAGTACAATCTATCTCCTCCCTCCCTGATACCGTCGAAAGGGCCTCCGTCGCTCGGTATTCATCTGCGGAGGGGTCTCGACGGCCGGCAAAGAACCTTCATACAGCTCGTAGGTTTGGGTTGGAAAATTTGTTCATGTCGATTGCTTAGACGTTTACAGATCATTCAAAGGTAATCCTACTTTCCATTTTCAGTTCCTGAAATTCTGTGCTGAGCTCCTCCATCACCTAAAACTTTACCCGTGCATGTCTTGGCACGCTACGCCACGTTTAACCGTCGCGATGCTCCAAGGAATAGTGTTCCTATGATTTTCTGAAGTGCACTTGGGTGAGTGCGGCCTTTGCGTTCAATCAATTGATATGAATCACTCAATTTCGCGGGCTCGATGAAGCGGTCCAGATACTTAGCGCGGTACTCGAGGGTGATAGCTCCGCCGGTATAAATTAGGTGTCGATGAGTGCGGGTTTCTTGTCTATCAACATTTACTAACCCACAAACCGTGTAGCATTGTCAATGCTCTTCAAGATCTTGCCTATATTCCAAATCGCATAAGAGCAGGCCTCCATTTCCACATCCATCTCAGGTTACACCCAGTAACCGGTCCCCGATGAAGTGGATAGCACTACACGTGGTAAGTATTATATGCAGGTTTGGACGAGAATTGTGTAGGCTAAGTCTACTGTAGGCGGTGATAACATAGATCCGCATGTGAGAAGTCTTGATCGATCCTTACTCTAGTCTCGTGATTCAAAGATCCTAAACATACGTACATTACGATAGCTAGTCGTGGTTAGCATTTAAGACGTATCCGGTGTTAATATTTACGGCATAAGTTCTGTAGCGCGCTTCGCGGCAGAGCCCACTGATTCCTCAAAACTACTTTTTCTTCATGCAATAAATATTTTCAAGTCACTGAGACGCGTCAGCTCACAGAGTCCAGAGTTTGCAAAAATTGATAAATGGCATGGAATAGTTTTGGGCAGCCCGAAGCTCGCTCGGTCGACGCTGCTGCGTCGACCAGCTCTCATTGGGCTGCATGACAAGCCAGAGCGTGCCGGGAATGCCGAGGTGATTTCGGGGAACAGCGGGGAACAGCGTCTGAACACAAAGTCTATGCCTTGCTTGTCTGGGAGAGGAGAAGCGGGAGGTTTGGGCACAAACGGAATCGATTGGTCGCCCGAGCTCTCTCGCTTGGACCACAGGGGACCGCGCTCGAGCCGGCACTGGCGAAGAGAAAAAACAAAAAAGAAACTACAAAACAGGGAAGCGGTAAGGGTGGGAGAAAGAAAATCTAGTCTATCGAGCTATGTGAGTGGTGTATGTAGGAGATGAGGACGAAGGGACTACAACAAAGGAAATGTACATATATAGGGGTGTAACCGTGATGAGACGAAAAAGGAAAGTGAGCTCGCCTGCATAGACCGTGTTTGACGCGTCAAACACCTCTTAAAAATGACTCACCAGGCTGCCAGAATTTCAGTGCTAATAAATCATTCCCTGGGCCGAAATGCGCAATATTTCCTGAGCAGGTGGAAGGTAAAGATTTAAATTCATGGACACCAAATCTCTGGAGATACAAGTATTCTTTGCTGTGATTTTGAACAATGACCAATCCTATATGACTGATTTTACCAAACAAGACCAAAGGTTTTGTGATCTCCAGCCAAAAATGATATCTCCGAGCACCACAGGACCCACTAACAAGTTAGTGGGCATATCCGCTTTGCCATTTTTTCCAACCAGAACAATAGTTTTGCGCTCGTAGATGATGGCTTTCAGAAACTCCACACTGGTGAGTTGAGCCATTCTATCCTGTAGCTTCAGTACGGTGCGGAATGATTTGTTCAAGAACACGGTGCGTAGGGAGACGATAGTCGATGATGACTGACCCCTATAATGAAGTGTTTGGAGCACCATGCGTCGAACGCGGTCAATCTGCGCTATAATTGCGCGGCCGAAAGAGATACGAGTAGGATGTCGTCTGCTTGGGCCAGAATCGCAATACGAACGTTGGAAAGAATCGGATCGTCAGGATTATCAAGCATGACGAGGTCAGCCATGAAGAGATTCCAGAGGACAGGTGAAGCTGGGTCGCCGATAAGCAGTCCAATAAGTGCTTTGAATTCAGCTGAGTTTTGATCACCGTGCCTGACATAGTATCCCATTCGTTCGTAAAGCATGCGGAACCAGTCGAATATTGCACCTCCCATTCCATGCGAATGAATTTCAACCATAAGGTTGGATGGTCTGTGGGGGGGAATGCCTTTGTTGCATCAACTGCGGCAACGTAGATTGTGAGCCCTTTTACTCGTGCCCATTCCTTGATACAGCGTAAAATAATGAAGGGATTGTTGTTAGTTCTATATCCCTCCCGGAAGCCATTTTGATAATCCGGAATCTGGACGTGAGCATTTGCCCAATCGGTGATACGTTTATGGATGAGCAACGTGAGCAGCTTCAGGATGTAACTTCCCAGAGCAGTAATTCTGTAGGCTTAGCTGTCCGGGTCCGTGCTGAGCTTCCTCTCTTCAGTAGCCCGATCGCCACGGCTCTGAACCAAGTTGAGGGCCCATCGTGTCCACGACTACATTGGCCGACTAAGGAAGCGAGCACAAACTTTCAGGCGAACAGAACGTTCGAGCAGCCGAAATAATTTTCTCCTCTGATAGGAGGCAGAAGGTAGCGAACAAGTTGGCTTGCGTACTGTTCCAACGGACAAAAACTCGCAGGCAAGGAATATCTGCAATGGAAGCCAACTCGGGGTCGCCCAAGAGTGTCGCAGAACACTGCTGCTAATATAACTTGGGCGCAGCAGCCAAAGGAAAGTTGGCCTTGTTCGGTGTTATTAGACTTCTGGCGAACAACGGCGCACTGTGGCGCAAAGTATGTACCGCGAGGAAGTACCAATAAGGGACGATATCCTTCTGAATGTGGGATCCAGAGCTAAGCCAGCTTGAAGGAGATGGACGCAAATAAACCCAACCAATTAGGCAAAGAATCTTAAGAATACGAGTGATCCGCTCAGCCATCCGGCCCCATTTCCTTCGCGAGCACACCCGGTCAAATCTAAATTCACGATGATCTGATACCGCCATTTATGTGCATCGCAGAAATTGCAGGAATCAAGGAACTGTCGCTACTTACGACGGTGGCCTCTATAAATTAAGCCTCTCTGTCCGTCCGAAGCCTTCAATCTCCGCCACGATATTCCCCTAAGGCCATCAGTTGTCGTTCCGTCACTTAACAACCGCCCACCACGGAATTAAACATTTCGTACCAAACCGGTAAGCCGGATAGCGGCTGCTTCCGTCACCTTTCTCACAACATTTGACAGACACCGCCGGTGCCAATATCGGATGAAATGCGCTCGACACCCAGAGATGGGTTTGGTCCATCATTAAACCTCGATATGCCTTGTTGCGGCCGTATGCGCCGGGCTTGAGCGGTGGGTCGAGCTGAGGACGAGCTCGTGGTATTATTACTTGATTGTGGTCGTGTGCGTTGGGCGTTTTGCGGTCGCGTCGGCGTATGCGATTTATCAACACTGCGACCAGACCTAGTGCGCTTCCCGTCCCAGTTAGGGTTGTATTGTTTATTTTAGTCCCTTCTCTTTTTATTTTTCTCTTGAGCCATTGAATGAATACAGTGGACGCGTTGAAGGGCACGAAGTGGGGTGCGTCAAGTGAAGGCACCTTAGAGTAGACGGAACAGAGAGAAAGAGATGCGTGTTGGCACAGAAACAAAGAGCGAGCATATTAGATGCGCTGGTGTATGTGCAGGAATGAAGATTGCCAAAAAGAGTCGATTCCGTACGTAAGATCATGCAGATCCTACCGAAAACCTAGGGCTGCGGACCGTACCGTATACGGGGACGGCCGTACAATATACGGTCGTACTTTTGCTCGCCCGTACCGTATGCCGTCCCGTCAACACAAATTTCGAGGGCTCGACGGTACGGCACGGCTCAAATACGGCCGTACACGGCATACGGCCTCGAATGGAGTCATTTTGATGCTCCAGAACACTACAACATTCTATTTTGGCCTTGATACCCATGCCCTGAGACATTGAATGGATGCACCATGATCCTGACTATCCTTTGGAAGCGGTAGCGACTCGGGCCTAAGATATGTAGTACTGACTCCTTGGATTATTTAATTTACTAGTATGCCAAAATCCATGCTGAGAAACCCATGACTTGTTTCAACCAGAGAAACCGAGATTGGAACGATGCAATTCGGTGCCGAGTGTCAAAAGACCGGTTATGAAACACTATCCCTAGCGAATTAAATTTATTCGTAGCACGAGAACATTTGCATATCAATCAATCGTTTATCCACATTGAATGAGAACCGTGATTTGAAACACGCCGAGGGGTATATACAATTCAACACCGCGCAAGTATTTGCCGATGCCGAGCCATGCCGAAGGGCCGGCCTCACAGTAACGGCAATTGGGACGCCATGGCATCGCGGGGTTTGAATATTGTGATCTTTCGGCTTGGTTTCAACTCAGTTCCGATGCTGTTTTCTACCCCACTGGAGGGCAGTTTTAGATGTCCGTACATACGGATTGATGCCGTATACGGCCGTCTTTTTGACGGGTATGACGGCGTACAGTACGGCCCAAGCCGTACCGTCGAAAGAGAGGGTCCGAGACGCTACGGTACGGTACGGATACCGTATTACGGGTGCCGTAAAACCGTCCAATACGGTTCGGGTCAGCAGCCCTACGAAAACCAAATCGAGGTTCAGCCACGCTTACGTGAGTTAAGCCAACCACAGCCTTAGACCTTGAGCCGAATGGCGCTGGTAAGGCGGGAAAAACTCATAGACGCATTATGCGCATCTAATGCGGATCTTTAATGGCGCGTTGTCCTACGGTAATGAGGGACGTGAACACTGTCCGGCGGTCACAGTGAATGCTGTCGCTTCGGGTTGGAGTGCGGTGCCGAATTTCCTTTACTCAACTCTTCAGGATGTACACTTCATAGCATATTCGCTGAGCCATTCGTTCCCACTCCCTTCATTTCTGTCGTTTACCCCACGCAGACGCTTCGCCTCAGACATGGACGGATCGCGACTCCAGTCCGTTGTCGTAGCCATCGCACTTCTCGGTGGAGTCTACTTTCTTCGGTTCCGCACGATCTCCAGCGCTCGTCGTCCTCCAGGACCGCCAGGGTTACCTCTTCTCGGGAATATACTTCAGGTACCCGTGAAGGTAAGTTCATGTGTTGCACCAAATATATTTATCGTTGAGTGAACATACTACAGCATCCGGCCACGTACTTCCGAGGGTTATGCGATGAGTATGGAGGCTTCGTCTCGTTGAACTTGGCTGGCTTTGCAAGTATTGCTACAGGGCATTCGACCATCGTTCCTCATCCAATCCCTGCAGTGCATCTTCCTGATCGGCGACATCAAGCTGGCCAAGGAAATCCTGGAGAAACGATCCATCAAGTTCTCATCGCGTCCCACCATGCCCTACATGGTAGTGCTTGTCTATCTTCCTTGTTTCGTCGCTCAGTTTGGTTCCAGCGTTACCACGTTGATCCAGCCCGGGTGTATTGGGCAGCTTGCGAACAAAATGAAACCCACTTCATTGCGCGAAGGCTTGCAGCCGGACTCATGGCTGGTGTTCGAGCCGGTGAAACTGAGCAACTCCAGCAGTTCGAGACACTGCTCACCATGACTCATCTCCTTGATGACAGAGGGAAAAATTGGTTCCATCACATGGAGCGGTACACTGTCCACTGATCAACTCCATAGGAATTCAGCTGATAGCTCGCTACAGACTATCAGCGAGTATGGTTCTCGCGACTGCCTTCGGCTTGCATTGCCCTACAGGACAAGAGCCCGACCTGAAGGAGGCCTTGACTGTAAGTCCAGGTCCACATTATTTAATGTACAAATCGTTTACGCCGCGTCTACAGTGCCTTGAGCAGTTCATGAGTTTGTCCACCCCATCAGCAAGCATCATGAACTTCCTGCCGTTCCTTGACATCATTCCCGGTCCGATGCCATGGCGAAACCGAGCACAGACTTACCGCAAGCGTGAAGATGCACTGTACGATAAGCTAATCACCCGCGCCGTATCTGGCGAGGCGTCCGGTATGAACACGTATGCCCTCGCTCAAGCTTATAGGATCATACTGAGAATTATGTTTTGCAGGTGGGCAGCTGCATTCGCAAGAGAAGATAAACGTGAAGGAGACCAGCGTCAACTGATGAACCAGTTCACATTGGTATGTCGCTCGTATATCTACACAATCGAGCTCTTCTTCGACACAAGTAATTGTGCAGGCCGCAACCGAGACTGCATGTGGTATTTTATTTCCCCTGTGTGTGTATTGATCAGAACGAGTTTAGACCGCGATTTCAATGCACACCTTCATTCTTGCCTGCATACTTTATCCTGAATGGATTCCTCGTGCACAGAGGGAGATCGATGCCGTCGTTGGAGAAGACCGTCTACCTTCCTTCAAGGACCGTCCCCACCTTCCATTTGTTGAGGCAATTATGCGAGGTATGCGTGTTCCTCCCCTGACGTTGTGACATTGTTGTGATGCGTCCTGCAGAGACCCTTCGATGGCGCCCTGCAGGTAAGCTCTCTCCCTGTCGTCCACGATTACGATAATTGACTGTTGTTGGCAGTTCGTTTCGGACTTCCCCACCAATCCACCGCTGATGATGTTGTGGAATACAATGGCAAAGAGTACTTCATTCCAAAAGGAAGCATCATCTTTGCGGTTTCTTGGTCAGCTCTTTACTCATGTCATGTATTGCTCGAGACAACGACTTTTTTTGTGCAGGGCAATCGAGCATGATCAGGAAAGATTCGAGAACCATGACTTGTTCCAGCCAGAGCGCTTCCTAGACGACACAAACAATTTAAAGGCGGTTTATGAGACCAGTGCTTTTGGCTTTGGAAGACGAGG
The DNA here is from genome assembly GCA_014462675.1 of Mycena sanguinolenta. NCBI lineage: Eukaryota > Fungi > Basidiomycota > Agaricomycetes > Agaricales > Mycenaceae > Mycena > Mycena sanguinolenta. Next base: position 568,129 of record JACAZH010000003.1, on the reverse strand, counting down.
CAAGTTGCTGCATCAAGGTTCATCACTGAAATCGCCGACAAGCTGATATCACAGCGTGTGCTGGCATTCCGTTTGCTGAGCGTGCCCTTTGGATCAATATTGCTATGATATTATGGACCTTCAACATTAGCAGGTCAGACGAGCCTGATCCTAAGACCGGCTTGCCCTTCAAATACGACGATAATGACTCGGCTTTCCACGGAGAGGTGCGTAACAAAATCGCAAGGTGTTTGTACTTCTGATGCTGATTGCATGTCGCAGTTCACGAATGGGCCAATTAAATTCCCTGCCATGTTCGAGCCACGTTCCGTGCAGCGGGCTGAGGTGGTGAGGCAGGAGTGGGTGAATTGTGAGAAGGATCTCAATGTCATGCTTTCGCGACACGAGACGCAATAGAATCTGGGATTCATGGTTTGACAGTCCGATGTATTCTATTCTGTAGGCCAAACTTAAGGCAAAATTAATTCACAGGGAGTGGCTCTCGTGGCTGCTGCGTAACCTGCCTAATACCATTATCCTTTTCACCATCGCGTTGAAGGGAATCCGGAAATGAATAACGATTCGTCTCAAATAGAGGTAGCTAACCGATGGCGATGGAGCAGGGTTGGCTGAGCCTCATCAGAACGTACCAATAGATCCCAAATAACTGATTCTGCTCAAGTGCCGTTATGCCATCGGTCTGAGTATCATCAGACGCCAGTGGATAATCTCTCGTGGTGAAAAATACAGCAGGAATTTGCCCATTCGCGTGTCTCGGCTTGATATCAAGGAGGTACGGGATTGAGAGTCCCAGACGCGGGGTGTTCATCTAATATGTTAGAGTACGGCGTGGAGACGCGTCTGTGATATCTACAGGGCATCATGAGAGTATGGTTGAAGGCAGTCCAGAAAACACTCGCACGGGATGCTCGATACAACACTGGCGTCTCGTACCCAGATTTTATTGATAGGCCGGAACCCCGGAGCACAAATACTTAGCAGGTTCCTGTTTCGGCGAACTTTGGAGGGTCAAGCCGGGTTGAGGATGTCGTTACAGACAATATGACATGGGAAATATCTGCAACAGGGCGTGGAGACAGCGCAGAGGTGCCGTTTTCGAGCGGAGTCGTGCAAGGCGTTAGCGGTGCCTTTGAGTCAGAAAGCATAATGAGCATAGAAAAGCCATTTGGTGCGGGCGCAAGCTACTTTGGCACGCCAAAAAGGCCACGTGGTGAAGAAGCGCCCCAAAAGCTGACTTGGAAGTTGAGGAATATATTACTCAAATTACTGCATTACACTCGGATGGAAGTGGTTTGAGGAATAGCCCGCCGCCTGTAAGTGGTTCGTCCGCATAAGTGCGTCATGTTAAATTCCACAATATTAATCTAGCTCAACTGTGCACGCAACAATGCTTGAGGAGCAATTGGAGATCAATGAAGAGCAATGAGATACGTCTGAACGAAGAAACGACAGGAAATGACGGCAACGGCATCTGACTTGGATCGTCGAGAGAGTAATTTCGGATGCGATTTGTGTCAAATCGAAGGTCGGGTCTAAGCGGAGGCTTTGGCAGTCGCCATGCTGTGACTTCCCATTAGATCAAGGTGCATGCCTTGGCCGAAACTTTTCTTTTGGACTAGGAGTCCGATGTTGACTCCAATCTGAAGGTCCGGGATGAACAAAACTCGTAGTGCACGAACATTATAAACCCCGCACATTCCAATCCAAGCACGGCACATCTTCTCGAATCCGGCACATCTCCCGGACATGTGCCGCGTGTGTATTGAAACACGACACATTCTTTGGAATGCGCCCACAAAACTGGTCGTCATGGTTTACACGCATAAGTACTCCTCGGTACCCCCCAAAACTTGTATTTCTGAATAACAGCGTAGGACAAAGATACAAAATATTGTATGCCATCTACTAAGTACGGATTTGGAGAAGTTTGTTTTGCCTCACATCGGTTGCAGGAATGCAGACACGCGCCGTAGATGAGCACTTTTATTTCGACCGAGACTACCGAGGCTCACCTTGCGTTGGTCTCGACTTTACTTGCGGTATCCGAAACAAGTCTGAAATTATTAAACGTAGGAGATTTCAGAATCTAACCGGGATCGAGTTCGATGCGACGAGTCACAGGACACGAAAGAAAGTGCCACGAACTCGGCTGAAACAAAGACGCTCGAAAGGATCTAGAAAAACAAAACCTGCCAAAGGCGCGAGCGACAGAAGGCATTAGGGTCGGAATTGTGCGTGCAGGAATGGAGATTTCGAAGCTGGGAGGGACTTTGAGAGCCATATCAGCCAGCATGCAAAGCTGGCATGTGGAGTCGACGTACGGGACCATACACGAGAGATTTAGCGACCGAAGTCGAAGCTGGATATACGGCTGAAGGAGAGAATGAATTAGAGCTGCTCGTCTACGCGGGAGGCTTGTTGCAGCAATCTACGAACGGGAGTGATAGGTGCGTGAAGCGAGGTCCCAACGAGATGATGCGATGAGGAGGAGGACTGGTAGAGGAATGAAGGGGAGGAACAGGAAGACGCAGTGCTCGGCGAAGAAGAGGGCGGTGGGTTTGAAAAGCCTATGAAGGGCGAAGTCGTCGGCGGCGTCAGAACGCTGAGTGGCAGGACCAATCACCGAAACAGTTGCTGGCCATACGTTTGAGAAGGGACACAAGTACACCGGCGGCTGAGCATCACAAGGAGATCGTCCGAAACGCGGCGCAGATGAGCACGGAGTCATGAGCCAGGGAAGAAATCTTCCAAATGAAAGGAATCGTGGGTAACGAACGTTGAATAGCGAGCGTTAGCAGGGAAACGAGGAAGCAAAAGCGGGGCTGTCCCGGGGTGGTGAGGAGCAAAGACTCGAAGAGTAGAATGCTTGAGCGTCGCGACGGTATAGCTCCAGAGATAGCCAGAGAACGGGGACAAAATTCGAGCCTTGGGAGCGAATGAACGAAGAATCAGAGCCAGAATCAGACAAAGAGAAGACGCACTTTTTGGCCATTTCTTCTCCGTGACTCATAAACTGCTCCTCGCCCGACTCATGAAAAATCCAAGGACTCCGAGCCTTTCGTGCCCTTGCAGCGGGATCGCCGTATCGGTGCAGCTACATTCAATGTTGATTCATTCGTCCGTCTGCGCCACATAGTTGATTTCAACTGCTCAGGCAAAATTGGAAGCCCGTTGGTGGAACGAAGGAGATGGTAGAGGAAGGAAACCCGTGGATGGCTGTGCACTTCATGCCGTCATTACTGATCCGAGATATCCTTTGCTCCCGACGCCCACGATCATTTTCCAGCTTTCTTCGTGGCGGGTTTCTCGTCTATCCGTTCGCCGTACTAGCCCTCGTTTCTGATTCATTTTTCCGAGATATGCACCGAGTCTCGTCGTTCTGCACGTCCAGCCGCTAGCCTACCACTCACTTGCTCGTTACTCTCAAGACGCGCGCTGTCCTTTCCTGATTCTTTGCTTCTTTGTTGCTCTCAGGCTCTAGCGTCCTCGCAATCGTGTACGATCTCCAACATCGGTGTTTTCCTCCGTGACATCGCTGCGTGAATGGATGCTCACCAGTCGACACACGACTCCCGGCGGCATCGGCGTCTTCCAGGCTCCACGCACGTATTGACGTTTTTCGTGGCTGCCATTATCTCCTTCGCGCAACCGCTCCGTGGACACCCCGGCATTGCCGCGGCCTTGCACCGATTCAATATAGAGTATCTTTCCTTTTGATAATCAAGTGGTCCTGCTGTATCCTTCTTCTTGGGCTCCTTCTCAACTGACCTGTCTTTTTCGACCTCCTGATCCTTTTCTTGCTTTCTCCCTTTCGTTTTCGGCTCTGGCTCACGTTTCGACAGAGCGCCACCTGCCAAACGTCGCCGGTCCTGCGACTCGCCGAGGACCGCGGGATTCGGTGTAGCGCGGGTCTCGAGAATGGAGGACGGGAGGGGCGCATAATTTGCGGTTTAGAATTGGAAGATGTGGGTGCTGGGCACGGCATGTTACAGACCATGGTTCGTCTCGTCTTCCTTCCCTTCGCTTTCCTTCCCCCGACCCTTCGCTTTCCTTTTTCTTCCTTGCTTTTGATTTCCGCCTTTCATCTCTCCTCTCCCTCGGTCCCCGCTGACAATGCTGCCAAAAACGCCGTCTACATCTCCGCGTCTTCCACACACCCGCCTTTGACGCAGCACGTGGCACGACTCCCGCTGTTACAGGATCCACCAACAACCCACGCGGCACATATGCGCCCTGCACAAATCGGGCATGCGCAGCGCTTGCGTTGTGTGCTTGTGCGTGCATTGTCCCGTGTAGAGTGTCGTGCGGTGACGCGTTCGGTTGGTGTATACAGCGGCTGGACTTACACACGCGCAGAAGAGTTCCCCGTTGTCCTTGGCGACACCTCTGCCAGCCATGCGGATCAGAGCTGGCATGTCGTTGAGGATCGTGCAGCGTTCCCTACTCTCTGCACGAGTTGCTGAAGCAGAGGTGCGGCGGTACGTCTACCTCCTTTTCGTCCCATCCATCCGCTTTCTTAGCTTTTGCTCATCTTTTATTCTGTCAGGACTGGGTGTTCCCGTAGCCGTGCGGAATAAGGGATCGCCGTCTGTGTACTGTGTCTATATTCGAACAATGACTCCCCCTTCTCTTCGATCAAGAACCATCCTGATCCAGCGCGTCTCGTCATTGTCGTCGATTCCATGCGCCAAAGCATCGCGCATACATTCCCCGGACCGATGTCACCTCCGTGTTGCACGCCCAAAGCAGTCGATCCCTACGTCAGCTCTCCTGCCTCCCGCACCTTCATCGCCTCCCATCGCCAGTCCTTCGCCCATCGGCTTCCCGCTTCCTCATTGTGTAACCCTCCCGACACTCCGCACGAGTTACAGAAGCAAGGATTCGATGGTACGACTCTCTCGTTCTCATCCTATTCCATCCGCTTCCCTGTTTTTTTTTCTCATTCCCTTTTCTTTCAGGACTGGACGTTCCTCGTAGTCGTGCGCGATAAGAGACTGTTGTCGCTTCGCTTCCTCGATCTTCTCTTTCGATATTCGGGGTTGGGTGAGAACTTTGCCCGTGCGTGGTGCAGGCCTCCGCTGCTCGCCGCCGACCAGCTTATGTCACACTATCCTTTGCGCACCTTCTTCGACATCTCCTTCCAATATTGACTCCCAATTCATCACCTTTGTATTGATCCTGCTTCTCGCTCGCTCCTGTATTCCCCGCCCTTCACCTCCTCTCCGTCTCGACTCATCCTTCCTAGCAATTTATCACACCGCCGACCTCGAAAGTTTTCTCAGAACCTCCGCTTTCTCTTCAACCATCAGTTCCAGTCCCTTTCTGCGTCCTCTATGCATTCGTCGTCGCTACTCCCCGCGCGTTCGGGCAACTTTGACACGTATCTGACGACGTCCTTTCGACTTGTCCGACTCCTCCTTTCGACTGGCCGAATAGCGCACTGGGGCCGATTCTCCGCTTACCGCCTTCCCGTCTTTTAGTGCAGCGCCTACTCCGTACCTTCGCATTTTATTCTCTCCCTGACGCCGTCCACGACCCGGTGCCTGCTCGTCGTGCATTCACTAAATTCGTCCTCATCCTCGTCTCAGTCATACTCAATACCACCGCATCTTTCTCTCATCTTTCACTCTACTCCAAGGCACCGAACAACGTCGGAGATAGCGAGCGGCGGCTTCGTATTCCAACACAATGTGCTGTGCTAGCGGTTACTGGAGTACTGTGGTGAAGAATATTCTGCATCTCACGAGGATGTAACATCCGGCAGGGTAACATCAACGATACCATGATTGTGTACGTCTACTTGGTATTCACGTAGCCGTTCACTTGAGCAACAAGCTATTTCTGTGATTAAACGCTGAGTGCGTGATCAAACAGGGATGCAGATATGCCCACTCCCTGGGGAGGCCGAACTAATCTTCAACAACACAGCGCCGAGGGTAAATTCGCTGACACTCACTCCTCGCATTCCATTCCCTCGATCCCTTCTATTATTTTCGGCGCTGGGAACACAAGTACAATCTGACGGCAGTCCCTCTGATCCAGTCGAAAGGGACCTCCGTCGCTCGGTATTACTACTATTTATCTGCGCAGAGATCTACACGGCTGGCGATAGGCGATTTGTGTTGGAAAATTCATTCATTTCGATGGCTTACCCCGGCCATACATGTTTGCGGCTGACTAAAAGGTAATCATGTTTGCCATTTTCAGGTCCTGAATTCCGCGCTGAGCTCTTCCAACAGTCTAAAACGTCACCTGTGCACGTCCTCCTCGGGCAATGCGCCACGTTTAACCGTCGCGATACCCAGGGAATTCTGTTCCCGACGTTTTGGGGTGAGCGCGGCCTTTACGTTAGTTGAATCACTCAATGTTGCGAGGCTAATGATCTGAAAGACAAGATATACCTCGTTCCACTTCCGCAGCAAGCAGGGAAAAGCAACAAAGGACTCGATGAATTCCTGTATGAAAATGACAGGTTGAAAATATTTCTGATTCGAATGGTCTAACCGTACACCGGGTCAAGTTGAAAGGCCCCCCATGATGAACGGCCGGGCAAGAAGATTGATTTCGGGAGAAGAGTTCGCGAGGGTGCGCTCCGTATCACAGAGTGCTGGTAGGTCTACGCAAACAAATATTCCACCATATTTGGAGATTTTTCAACGGCATTGAATCAATGTTCCACCACCACGCCATTTTGAGCTAAATCCACAGCTCACCTTGACATGCAGTCATGACCTTCGCCAAACCGCATTCGGAAGTTCGCTGAAAAAGCTTGGAAGAGATGGACGCAAACGAACCCAATGAATTGGGCAGACAAACTTACGAAGCGGTCTCCCAGGAGGTTTCGGCAAACCCGCAGTCTTAGTGGGTTCGGCGCTAGTCATTGGCCGCGGCGTCGTTATCTGCGAGGCAGTGTCTGTCCAAAGGTCGCTGGAAAGGTGGCGCAAAGGTGACGTAGTATCTGCGATGCCGTATGCGTGGGATGTGTGATTGCCCGTCAGCTGGTGTAGATGAAGTCGCGAGTGATCAAACAACGAACTGCCGGTGGGTACTGTATCAGCGGAGCTTAAAAAGCTTCGGATACATATTATTCTATAGGTAGGGTGACGTGATCCCCGGCTCTGAATGTCATGAGACTGCTCGAGTGGAGATCATACGTAAATTACGACAGCCAGTGGTGGTTAGCATTTATGATCCGCTCAGTCTTCGTGCCCACTTCTTTCATTTCTTCCCTTCCACCCAACGCAGACGCTTCGCCTCAAACATGAACGGATTGCCGCTCACCATAGCTGCCATTGTACTCCTCGGTGGAGTTTATCTTCTGCGGTCTCGCATGGTCTCTGGAGCTCGTCGTCCTCCAGGACCACCAGGGCTGCCTCTTCTCGGAAATGTTCTTCAAATACCTGGGAAGGTAAGTTTATCGGTTGCGCCAAATAATTTTGTGGTTCAATGAAGATACTATAGCATCCGGCCACGTACTTTAGAGGGTTATGCGAAGAGTATGGAGGCTTTGTCTCGTTAAACTTGGCTGGCTTAGTAAGTACTTCTATGGGTCGTTCGATCATTGTTCCTGATTCAATCCTTAAAGCCCGTCTTCCTGATTGGCGACATCAGACTGGCCAAAGAGATCCTTGAGAAACGATCTACCAAGTTCTCATCGCGTCCCACCATTCCCTACATCGTAAGGTCTCTCGATTTGTTGGTTTGTCGTCATTCATTTCAGCTCCAGCGTTACCACGTTGATCCAGCCCAGGTGTATTGGGGATTTTACGAACAAAACGAAACACACTTCATTGGGCGGAAGCTTACGACTGGACTCATGGCCGGTGTTCGGGCCGGCGAAACTGAGTCGCTCCAGCAGTTCGAGTCGTTGCTCAATGCGACCCATCTCCTTGGGGACGGAGGAAAAAATTGGTTCAATCACATCAACCGGTACACTGTTCACTCATCAGCTCCATAGAAATTCAACTGACATTCATTCACAGAGTATCGGCGAGTATGGTTCTCTCAGCTGCTTTTGGCTTACATTGTCCTACCGGACAAGAGCCCGATCTGAAGGAGATTGTTGTAGTGAATCTTTCTTACACTGATTCATCTACAAATCATTCACACTACATCTACAGTGCCTCGCAGAGGGAGTTAGGTTGGTCACCCCTTCAGCAAGCATCATAAATGTCCTGCCATTCCTTGATATCATTCCCGGTCCGATGCCATGGCGAAAACGAGCACAGACATACCGCAAGCGTGAGGATGTGTTGTATAATAGGCTGATTACCCGTGCCGTATGTGGCGAGGCGTCCGGTATGAACACGTATGCTCTTCCTCAAGGTTATAGGAGCATACTGATAATCGTTTTCTGCAGGTGGGCGGCTGCGTTCGCAAGCGATGATAAGCCTGAAGGGGATCAGCGTCGACTGATCAACATGTTCACAATCGTGGGTGGCTCATATAATTACACAATCGGGCTCTATTTCGACACAAGTAATTATACAGGCCGCGATTGAAACTGTATGTGGCATTTTATTTCACCAGTGTGTGTATTGACCAGAATGGGCTTAGACTGCTGTTTCAATGCACACCTTCATACTTGCCTGCATACTTTATCCCGAATGGATTCCTCGTGCGCAGAGGGAGATCGACACCCCTAATTGGAGAAGACCGTCTCCCTTCCTTCAAGGATCGTCCCCGCCTTCCATTTGTTGAGGCAGTTGTGCGAGGTATGTATTTTCATGCCGACTGCCTGACCGTATTGTGACACACTGCAGAGACCCTTCGGTGGCGCCCTCCACGTGAGTTCTCTCCCTATTGTCCACAATTACGATATCTGACTGTTGTGGGCAGTTCGTTTCGGACTTCCCCCACCAATCCACCGCTGATGATGTTGTGGAATATAAGGGCAAAGAATATTTCATTCCGAAAGGAAGTGTCCTCTTGGCGGTTTCTTGGTCAGTTCTTCACTCATGTCGTGTATTCCTCGAGACACTGGATTTCATTGTGTAGGGCAATTGAGCATGATCAAGAAAGATTCGAGAACCACGACTTGTTCCAGCCAGCGCGCTTCCTCGATGACACAAACAACTTGAAGGCGGGTTACGAGACCAGTGCGTTTGGCTTTGGAAGACGAGGCAAGTTGCTGCATCAAGATTTATCACTGACATTGCCCACAAGCTGATATCACAGTGTGTCCCGGCATTCCATTTGCTGAGCGTTCTCTGTGGATTAATATTGCCACGATGTTATGGACCTTCAACATTCGCAGGTCAGACGAGCTCGATCCCAAGACCGGCTTGCCATTCAAATACGATGGTAGTGATTCGGCTTTCAGTGGAGATGTGCGTCACGGAATCACAGCGCGTTTCCACTTCTGATGTTGATTGCGTTTTGCAGTTCACGAATGGGCCGCTCAAATTCCCTGCCGTGTTCGAGCCGCGTTCTGTGCACCGGGCTAAGGTGGTGAGGCAGGAGTGGGCGGAGTGTGAGAAGGATCTGAATGTCTTACTTCCACGACACAAGGAACAATAAAATCTGGGAATCAGGGTTTGCCAGTACAATGTTTCCGTTTTGGGTCTCGAAGTGCATCGGGAGTCAAGGTGGTACGGGAGCTCAGAATATCAGAAATGAGGAAGCCGCGGCCACGGATACTGTTCAAGTATCGCTATGCCGTCGGTTTGAGTATCATCAGAAACGAGTAAACAATATCTCGCGGGCGGCGCACACCAGAAAATGGGACGCACAATGTCAATATTTCACAACGCCCGACAATTGTTTCGTACTTGCTTGAACTACTTCCAGCCAGGGGATTGCGATTCTTGCGCTGATGGGATTAACTTCCGATATATTTGGCTTTTGTGTGGGCCCACCTTTCCCGTACTCATTGAAACCAATAAAGACTTTCTCTCTTCGCGACAGTTCGATTCTACTACCTACCACTGGCGAAACGATGAATATGGTTAAACTTCATACGTATTAGTAACTAGGTATTGCAAATTGCATACATCCAAAACGCCTAGTCACCTGCAAGAGTCAAGTGCTGTACCGCGCCTCTCTAGGCTTTCTCGCCCACCTTGCCACATCACGAGCCCTCGTGTCGCACGTCTTAACTGAGTTAACTCTTCGTCCTGCTGGCGTGCTGCGAGTGGCAGTCCTTCCTTAAAAGAACGGTCCGCAGCACACTCCATGCTGCCACCCTACTCCTCTGCGCACCACCATCAAGGACTCCCAAATAATTCTAAATAGCAATGAGAAGGGGTATGCCAAGCCGCCACTGGTGATCGGTTCCTTCGAAGATTGTGTTCGTATCCAGCGGTGCATCCCCCAAGGGCAAGGACGGAGATGGCTCCTCGACATCGAGTTAGCCCGCTGGTGCGCCAGTGCATCGGGATGGTGGTGGGATGGACAGAAGAGGGTGGGTCACACTGTGACACGAGATTCGGCCATTTCGAAACAGGTCGTGTCGGGTTTACTGAGAGGTGTGTCGTTTTGCTGAAAACAGACACGAAGGTATCGGATTTTGTGAGAACTGACGCAGTGTGTCCGCTTTTTCTGCGGGGTGTCGGATTTGGAAAGTGTGTCGTGGTGTCGGCTTTGGTATATCCTCCATTTGCGCGTCTCGGCTTGATCTCTCGGACAGGTACGTCGCTGGGACTTAGGCATGTGGGATGGTCGTTCAATGTGTCAGAGTGCAGCGTGAAGGCTACACGTCTGTAAAATCTAGAAGACATCATGGAAGTACGATGGAAGGTAGTACAGAAAACACTCACACGTGATGCTCACAAATTATTCCTAGCGCGGTGCTGGTTGCTCAGAGACGGATGATCAAATACTGGCATCTTGTATCTCGAAACGTGACAGATTCGTATTCTAGGGCAAGATTCGTGCGATGCTTCAGATTCCTTGAAAACGTGGCAAGCCGAGGTCGGAGTCGATCCGAAGTGAGAATGTTGACACTGACAATCTCAATTAGAGGATACAAGGTGGTCGGCGGCCTGCGGCCGCCTCCCCCCTTCATGCCGAATTGGCCAGCCAAACTGGGCCACCTCCATGTGCTGGCAACTGACGACCCAACAGTGCCGAGCCTTTCCCGAGAAGTGCCGATGGGGTGATCCTCCACAATGGCATCTCAGTATCTGAATCAATTGTCAATAAGTTGTGATCCCGAATCGCTGTATCAGGGGTCGCTGTTCGGCTTGCGGCAGGCGGGCTAGATTTCAAATTTGAGCGATCGCAAAGATCGCGATTGAGAGAAAAACAATTGTTGAACGACCTTCCCGACATTTTTCAGCGTTCGAGCACGCAAAGTGTGTGTGTGGATTGTTATCATGTAGAAATTGAGACACAAAGTAGATTCTAGATTTTATGTCGGGAAGTGGTCTGCAATGAGGGGCGATCGCAACATGACAATAATGAATCAAATGATGAAACCGGAAATAAAGCGAGCACCCTCCGAAAAAGGAAATAAAAAAAGACGCCCAAATTTTATAAAGAGTTTGATATCAAAGGCGGCCTGTGGTACCGTTATCGAGCGTAAAGGATTTCAAGCAAGGAGTTAGCCGCGTCTTTGATTTCGAAAAGAAAAAGACCGCAGGCATCCTCTCCGACGTGAGTTCACACAACCCGTAGCGTTTTCGAGCTTAAAAAGGGACGCGCATGAAGCAAACGTTATCCAGAGAGCTGCAAAAGTTGGGAACAAGTTGTTGAGGTGGGCCGGCACAGAAAAAGACTCTGGAAGATGAAAGTAGCGCATGGGAAAGTCAACAAGGTTACAACCAAAATACGAGCGAGATTTGACGGGACGTGATGTTGAATAAGCGTCAAGTACTTGCGGTATCCGAAGCAAGTGTGACACGATTCAACTCGAGAGATTTTAGAATCTAACAGGAAACGAGTTTGCAACGCTGAGGTACAGGGCATGAATGAAGAGTCATGAATTGAGATGAAGGAGAAATGGTCGTAGGGATCAAGAAAGACGAAATCCGTCAAAGGGCGAGCCGAGGATCGCACTAGGACCTAGCCTATATCGGAAACTTGGCCGCAGGAATGAGGATTTCAAAACCGAGGAGGCGTTGGAAAGCGATCAGTATCAACGTGCCCATTGAGACGAGACCACATACGACACGAGCATATTCGGACCGCAACGGCGCTTGAGAATCAATATATCCCACATCGCCGCAGATATTATATCAATCCCACATCGTATGCAAGGTCGACGTTCTCGAGACCGAGCAGGAGAGATTCAGCGATGGAACTCGAAGCTGGAAGTGCGACCGAAGGAGGGAACGAATGAAGCGGTTTCGTTAAGAGGTGGGTTGGTACACGATGGAGGCGGCTCGCGAAAAGAACATATACGAGATTTCGGGAGAGCAGCCATTGGAGAATGGTCGTGATACGTGAACATCAGCACATAAAAGTGCGAATGCGACGGCCAGCGACAACACCTCTTCAGGAGAAGATGTCCGGGAATAAAAATCGTACAATGTGCCCGAAAGTGACAAAGTATTTTCCAATCTAGGCAGAAGAGGGGGACAGCGGCCGGTCTGGACAGCGGCGTGTCTACGCAGGATGCATGGAAAGGGGAAAGAGGACGAGGATAAAGAAGGCAGCTAAGGCTAGCGGAGGCACTGGGTGGGACGCAGAGTCTAGAGGAAATGCCGGCCGGTGGAGATACAAAGCCAATCAAAGCCGAAGTCGGCGGCAGCGGCGGGAACGCTGAGCGGCAGGACCGATCGCCGAAATAGTTGCTGCCCATATGTGTGGGAGGCTGCGGCAGGCCAGCAGCGGCTGGGATCGCGAGGAGCTTGTCCGAGACGTGGCGCAAGATTCATGAGCCAGCGAAGAAATGAGGGGATATTCTTCCAAACGAAGGGAATTGTGAGTAACGAGCGTTGGGTGACGAAGACAGCAGGAAAAGGCAAGAAGAGCAGCAGGATTAGCTCGGGTTGACGAGGAGCAAGAACTCGAAGAGTAGAATAGTCACGCGTCGCCGCGATGGTGGACAATGGACTAGGAGATGGCCAGCGAATGGATGCACGAGAGACATGTTGCGGGAGCGAATGAATGAGAAAATGGAGTGAGAATGAGACGCACTTGATAACCATTTCCTCTCCAGGACTCATAAACCGCTCCTAGTCCGACCCACAAACGATCCAAGCCCTCCAAGAGTTTCGCCGTGCGCTTGCAGTAGGATTGCCGTTATCGGTGCGGCTGCATTCGATTTTGACTTATTCTTCCGTCGGCTCCAGTTATGTCGTTCCAAATAAGCAAGAGTTCTGAGAATGGCGGAGCTAAAACGAGGGAGATTGGAGGAAGAAAAGAGCGTGGATGGCTGTGCACGAGATGCCGTCATCACTGATCCGGGAAATGCCTTGCTCCCGACGCTCGGTCACTGAATCCACTCATTGCTGGTGGATTGGCGCTTTGGGAGTCATGGTGGCACAACGCGCGCTGTTATTTCCCTATTCTTGAATTCCGCCTTGCTCTCAAGCTCTGGCGTCCTCGCAATCGTGTACGGTCAAGCGGCTAACCGGTGTTTTCCTCCATGACATCGCTGCGTGAATCCATGCTCGCTGCGACGGTATTGGCGGCTTCCAGGCCCCACGAACGTTTTGGCGTTGCTCGTCGCCGCCATCATCTGCGTCGCGCAGCTGCTCCCGCGTACGTCTCGGGGTCGGCTGATCCTTGCAGCGATTCCAATATTGAGGGCTTATTCTTTTCTGACTCAGTCATCCCGCTGTATCCTTCTTTGTTCGACTCTCCTCCAATCACCTATCTTTTCGGCCTTCTGTTGCTTCCTTTTTCCTTTCGCCCGGTTAACGTTTCCGTAGATCGTTATCCATAATCCCGCAACTCGGCTCTTACACTGTCGCCGCCGAGGACTTGAGAACATGGAGGACGGGAGCGGCGCATAGTTGCAGGATTCGGAATGGGCAGGCGTGGGGCGTGGGCGTGGGTGCTGGGCACGGCAAGTAACAGACCATGGTTCGTCTCGTCTTCCCTCCCTTTACTTTCCTTCCCCCGACCCTTCCTTCGGTTTCCTTTTTCTTCCTTGCTTTTGATTTCCGCCTTTCCTCTCTCTCCTCTCCCTCAGTCCCCGCTGAAAATGCTGCCAGGAACGCCGTCTACATCTCCGCGTCTTCCATATACCTGCCTTTGACGCAGCACGTGGCACGACTCCCGCTGTTACAGGATCCACTAACAAGGGACCCGGCACGTATGCGCTCTGCACGAATCGGGCATGCGCAGCGCCTGCGTTGTGTGCTTGTGCATGCATTGTCCCGTGTAGAATGTCGTGCGGTGATGCGTTCGGTTGGTGTATACAGCGGCTGGGCTTACGCGCGCGCAGAAGAGTTCCCCGTCGTCCTTGGCGACACCTCTGCTAGCCATGCGGATCAGAGCTGGCGTGTCGTTGAGGATCGTGCAGCGCTCCCTACTCTCTGCACGAGTTGCAGAAGCAGAGGTGCTGCGGTACGTCTACCTCCTTTTCATCCCCTCCATCCGTTTCCTTATCTTTTGCTCATCTTCATTCTGTCACGACTGGGCGTTCCCGTTTATTCGCCGTCTGTGTGCTGTGTCTATATTCAAGCACAGATCACAACTTCGCATTGCCGACAATGACTCCCCCTTCTCTTCGATCAAGAACCATCCTAATCCAGCACGTCTCGTCATTGTCGTCGATTCCATGCGCCAAAACACCGCGTATACATTCCCCGGAACCGATGTCACCTCCGTGTTGCACGCCTCCGGCAGTCGATCCCTACGTCAGCTCTCCTGCCTCCGCACCTACATCGCCTCTCATTTCCAGTCCTTCGCCCATCGGCTTCCCGCTTCCTCGTTGCGCAACCCTCTCGACACTCCGCACGAGTTACAGAAGCAGGGATCCGACGGTACGACTGTCACATTCTCATCCTATTCCATCTCCGCTTCCTTGTTTTTTTTTTTTCTCATTTCTTTTTCTTTCAGGACTGGACGTTCCTCGTAGTCGTGCGCGATACGAGACTGTTGTCGCTTCGCTTCCTCGATCTTCTCTTTCGATATTCGGGGTTGGGTGGGAACTTTGCCCGTGCGTGGTGCACGCCTCCGCTGCTCGCCGCCGACCAGCTTAGGTCACACTATCCTTCTTTGCGCACCTTCTTCGACATCTCCTTCCAACATTGACTTCCCAATCCATCACCTCTGTATCGATACTGTTTCCCGCTCGCTCCTGTATTCCCCGCCCTTCATCTCCTCTCCGTCTTGACTCATTCTTCCTAGCAATGTACCACACCGCCGACCTCGAAAGTTTTCTCAGAACCCTCCGCTTTCTCTTCAACCATCAGTTCCAGTCCCTTTCTGCGTCGTATCTGCATTCGTCGTCGCTACTTCCCCGCGCGTTCGGGCAATTCTTGACACGTGTCAGACGACATCCTTTCGACTTGTCCGACTCCTCCTTTCGACTTGCCGAATGGCGCACTGGGGCCGATTCTCCGCCTACCGCCTTCCCGTCTCTTAGCTCGCTGCAGCGCCTACCTCGTATCTTCGCTTTTTATTCTCTCCCTGACGCCGTCCACGACCCGGTGCCTGCTCGTCGTGCATTCACCGGATTCGTCCTCGTCCTCGTCTCAGTCATACTTAATACCACCTCCACATCTTTCCCTGATCCTTCACTTTCCTCCAAGGCACCAAACAACGCTGGAGATAGCGAGCGGCGGCTTCGTATTCCAACACAATGTGCTGCGCTCGCGGTTACTGGAGTACTGTGGTGAAGAATATTCTGCATCTCACGAGGATGTGACGTCCGGCAGGGCAACATCAACGATACCACGATTGTGTACGTCTACTTCGTATTCACGTAGCCGTTCACTTGAGCAACAAGCTATTCCTGTGATTAAACGCTGAGTGCGTGATCAACCAGCGATGCAGATATGCCTACTCCCTGGTGAGGCCGAACTAATCTTCAACAACACAGCGCCGAGGGCAAATTCGCTGACACTCACTCCTCGCATTCCATTCCCTTGGTCCCTTCTATGATTTTCGGCGCTTGGAACACAAGTACAATCTGACGGCTGTCCCTCTGATCCAGTCGAAAGGGACCTCCGTCGCTCGGTATTCATCTGCGCAGAGATCTCCACGGCTGGCGATAGGCCATCTGGGTTGGAAAATTCATTCATTTCGATGGCTTACCCCGGCCATACATGTTTGCGGCTGACTAAAAGGTAATCATGTTTGCCATTTTCAGGTCCTGAATTCCGCGCTGAGTTCTTCCAACAGTCTAAAACGTCACCTGTGCACGTCCTCCTCCGGGCAGTCCGCTACGTCTAACCGTCGCGATGCCCAGGGAATTCTGTTTCCAACGTTTTGAGATGAGCGCGGCCTTTACGTTCAATTGAATCACTCAATTTTGCGAGGCCAATGATTTGAAAGACAAGATATACCTCGTTCCACTTCCGCAGCAAGCGGGGAAAAGCAACAAAGGACTTGATGAATTCCTATATGAAAATGACAGGTTGAAAATATTTCTGATTCAAATGGTCCAACCGTACACCGGGTTAAGTTGAAAGGACCCCCATGATGAACGGCCGGGCAAGAAGATTGGTTTCGAGAGAAGAGTTCGCGAGGGTGCCAGCTCCATATCACAAAGTGCTGCCGTAGGTCCACGCAAACGAACTTTCCACCATATTTGGAAAATTTTCAGCGGCATTGAATCAATGTTCCACCGTCACTGCAGAGAACGCTATTTTGAGCTAAATCTGCAGCTCACCTTGACATCCAGGCATGACTTTCGCCAAATCGCATTCGGAAGTTCGCTGAACAAGCTTGGAGATGGACGCAAACGAACCCAATGAATTGGGTAGACAAACTTACGAAGCAGTCCCCCAGGAGGTTTCGGCAAACCCGCAGTCTTAGTGGCTTCGGCGCCAGCCATTGGCCGCGGCGTGGATCTAGTGCGATCCCCGGAATGGCCGAGTTAATGGCCGAGTTCATGCCCGAGTTCATGTCCGATTTGCCCTAGATCTTTGCACCACTGCTGTATTATTTCGACCAAAGGTTCAGGACCGAGATTTTTTCAAGGTGCTCAAAAGTCGCTATAATTCGAAAGAAAATTTTTCGGCCTTCTCGGCGGTTGAAAATTTCAGAATTTGTGAGCCTCTGGTCGGAATCATACAGTATTGTAGTGCTTTACTATTTAATCTATACTTTCTTTCACTTTGAATACATTTGGATTTCACCTTCATCTCCCTCGTCATCTGCTGCCAGCCCCTGTCGTTGCTGAGCTCCAGGACTGTTGGACCACCTCGCACACTTACATTCACCTCAAGTGTATCATCGTTATCTGCGAGGCAGTGTCTGTTCAAATGTTGTTGAAAAGGTGGAACCGCGCTCTTCTTATTTTATAGATAGGGTGACGAGTGATCCGCTCAGCCAATCAGCCCCCATTTCCTTCGCAAGCACACCTGATCAAATCCGAATTCACGATGATCCGGTGCTGCCATCTATCTGCATCGCAGAAATTAAATTGCTTCGATCTTATTCGATGTGATCCCCCGCTCTGAATGTGCCCGAGAATCATACGTACATTACGACAGCTAGTCGCGGTTAGCATTTATGATCCGCTCCGTTCTTCGTGCCCACTTCGGTCATTTCTTCCCTTCCACCCCACGCAGACGCTTCGCCTCAAACATGGACGGATTGCCACTCCAGTCCGTCACCATAGCTGCCATTTTACTCCTCGGTGGAGTTTACCTTCTGCGGTCTCGCATGGTCTTTGGAGCTCCAGGACCACCAGGGCTGCCTCTTCTCGGAAATATTCTTCAGGTACCTGGGAAGGTAAGTTCATCGGTTGCACCAAATAATTTTATGGTTCGGTGAAGATACTATAGCACCTGGCCACGTACTTTAGAGGATTATGCGAAGAGTATGGAGGCTTTGTCTCGTTAAACTTGGCTGGCTTTGTAAGTATTTTTATAGGTCCTTCGATCATTGTTCCTGATCCAATCCTTAAAGCCCGTCTTCCTGATTGGCGACATCAGACTGGCCAAAGAGATCCTTGAGAAAAGATCCACCAAGTTCTCATCACGTCCCACCATTCCCTACATCGTAAGGTCTCTCGATTTGTTGTTTTGTCGTCGTTCATTTCAGTTCCAGCGTTACCACGTTGATCCAGCCCAGGTGTATTGGGGATTTTACGAACAAAACGAAACACACTTCATTGGGCGGAAGCTTACGACTGGACTCATGGCCGGTGTTCGGGCCGGTGAAACTGAGTCGCTCCAGCAGTTCGAGGCGTTGCTAAATGCAGCCCATCTCCTTGGTGACGGAGGAAAAAATTGGTTCGATCATATCAACCGGTACACTGTTCACTCATGAGCTCCATAGAAATTCAACTGACATTCAGTCACAGAGTATCGGCGAGTATGGTTCTCTCAGCTGCCTTTGGCTTGCATTGCCCAACTGGACAAGAGCACGATCTCAAGGAGGTTGTTGCGGTGAATCATTCTCACACTGATCGATCTACACATCATTCACGCCGCGTCTACAGTGTCTCGCGGAGGTAGTCAGGTTGACCACCCCTTCAGCAAGCATCATGAATGTCCTGCCATTCCTTGATATCATTCCTAGACCGATGCCTTGGCGAAAACGTGCACAGACCTTCCGCAAGCGTGAGGATGCGCTGTACAATAGCGTAATTACCCACGCCGTATCCGGTGAGGCGTCCGGTATGAACACGTATATTTTTCCTTGAGGTTATAGGACCATACTGACAATTGTTTTTGCAGGTGGGCGGCTGCGTTCGCAAGAGAAGATAAACCTGAGGGGGACCAGCGTCGACTGATGAACCAGTTCGCAGGGGTGAGTGGATCATATATCTGCAGGATCATCGAGACAAGCATTTATACAGGCCGCAATTGAAACTGCATGTGGCATTTTATTTCCCTGGTGTGTGTACTGATCAAACGGGTCTAGACCGCTGTTTCGCTGCACACCTTCATTCTTGCCTGCGTACTTTATCCCGAATGGATTCCTCGTGCACAGAGGGAGATCGACACTATTGTTGGAGAAGACCGTCTACCTATCTTCAAGGATCGTCCCCACCTTCCATATGTTGAGGCAATTGTCCGAGGTATGGATTTCTTTCCGCTGACTCGCTGACATTGTGGTGACATGCACTGCAGAGACTCTTCGATGGCGCCCTGCATGTGACTTCTCTCCCCATTGTCCACCATTACGATATTTGAATGTTGTGGGCAGTTCGTTTCGGAGTGCCCCACCAGTCCACCGCTGATGATGTTGTGGAATACAAAGGCAAAGAGTACTTCATCCCGAAAGGAAGCATCATCATCGCAGTTAACTGGTTAGCTCTTTACTTATGCCGTGTATTGCGTCAGACACCAACTTTCTTTGTGCAGGGCAATCGAGCACAATCAAGAAAGATTCAAGAACCACGACTTGTTCCAGCCAGAACGTTTCCTCGACGACACAAACAATTTGAAGCCGGGTTACGAGACCAGTGCGTTTGGCTTTGGAAGACGAGGCAAGTTCTTGCATCAAGATTTATCACTGAAATTGATCACAAGCTGATATCACAGTGTGTCCCGGCATTCCATTTGCTGAGCGTTCTCTGTGGATTAATATTGCCACGATGTTATGGACCTTCAACATTCGCAGGTCAGACGAGCTCGATCCCAAGACCGGCTTGCCCTTCAAATATGATGGTAGTGATTCGGCTTTCAGTGGAGATGTGCGTAATAGAATCGCAGCGCGTTTCCATTTCTGATGCTGATTGTGTGTCGCAGTTCACGAATGGGCCATTTAAATTCCCTGCCGTGTTCGAGCCGCGTTCTGTGCATCGGGCGAAGGTGGTGAGGCAGGAGTGGGCGGAGTGTGAGAAGGATCTGAATGTCTTGCTTCCCCGGCATAAGGAACAATAAAATCTGGGAATCAAGGTTTGCCAGTACAATGTTTCCGTTCTGGGTCTCGAAGTGCATCAAGCCTTGAGGCAAAGTTCGCGCCGAGTAGCCCTGGTGGCTGTTGCGAAACCTGCCCATTATCCCTTTTTCTCCACTGTCGCGTTGAAGGGAATCCCGAAATGAATAGACGTTCGCCTCAAATGAAGTTCCTTGACCCATGGCGATGGAGCGGCGTTGGCTGAGTGTCATCAGAACGTACCAATGGATTCCAAATAATTGATTCTGTTCAAGTATCGCTATGCCGTTGGTTTGAGTATCGTCAGAAACGATCTCTTAGTGCCGGCCAAAATATGATATGAATACAAGATGGGCCGGAGCGTCGCTCCGGCTTGGAAGTACAGTTTGGAAAGCGGTTGAAGCTCTATACAAAAACATTCTGAGGATAATGTACACAATATCACGATGCTTCGAATCCATCACAATGCAAGCTTGAACCGTTCAACCGAACTCGGAGCTGGGTCAGGGATTAGTAACGGCTTCATAAATGTGAGTATGCAGGACCACCGACTTATAACCTGATTCGCTGGCGGAAAGCAGCGTAACAATGTGCATATCCGTTCCTCCATTCTGGTCGCGAATTTAGTATCATTTTGAACATATTTAAGGTGAGACCTAGCGAGTAAGTAGTGGTTGACCTTCTCGTTGGTGACCGAGAAATAATATCTGTGGTCTCAGCGTCAGTGAAATGCCACAAAGCCGGAAATGGGGCGGAAATCGAATCAATTCACTAGTGTACCTTGCATCCCGCAATAATCCTCGGTCACCGAATCGCGATTCCCGATGCCACAGCGATTCCGGGATGTGAACCATGGGTGAGGTCGTGGCTGGTGCTATCCCTAAAGTTCAGCGAAGATCAAAGCAACACAATTACCGACCTTGAACCACGGATAGCCCACGAATGTCGGTGATCTTCGTCAGAAGGGTCCGTGAGTGAGATGAATACAACGAACCATCGCATGATACTGGTTCTTTCGTTCCGCTGGTCTCGTTGGTGGCGGAAGGGTATGGAACTTGAACCAGGATTATGCACTTGAAGGTCAAAACATGTCCGAATGACTGGTGGCCAATTTGCGCACTGCGGGAGAGATTCTTCAGTCGATCACTCCGGACCGTAGATGGCTCACATAGATATATCCTAGTCCTAAGTTGGATTTGACCAGCGCCGTCGCGACTGAGAGGAACAACGGGGTGATTATCGCAAAACTATAGGTCATTCAGTCGGGTTCTAGAGGTTTTGACGCAATGGAAGAGGACACGAAGGAGATTGTTGCAGTGTTGGACTTGGAAATGATTGCAAAAAGACGTGGACAGCCCAGCAACGAGTCGAGCTTGATTGATTTCGAGTTCTGTGCTTGAATTGAGTTCTAATTTGGCTTGAAGGCACTCGTGCGGACGCCAGGCACCGAAAAGAAACGTGAAGAGCGACAGCGAAGTAGTTCACGAGAACGATTGAGGTCTTGTATGCGCTTGATGCGAACAATATTCTGCCGAGATCCGTGGTTGGTCGTTGCAAGTTGAGGGAACTTGAGGGTGCTTGACTATGCAGGCAGATCCGGGCGGAAAACAGCTCCTCAGAAAGGTGGATGATGGGGGTAGACGCCAAGAAGCAATGCGAGACAGCTCCTCCTTTTGAGCGGATGTTGTGCGCTGGATTGACGGGCATGTGGGGTGTCGAAAATGGTATAGCGGAGCGGCAAGACGCGCCGAAAGTTAAACGGCTTGTTGAAGAAGCGTTCAAGCTCCGAAAGAGTGGAACGGGGCGGAGATCGTAGGCTACTAAGAAGTTGGGCCTCATAGGTGCATATGGACCAATTGAAAGTTGAGCCTAAGAGGCCCAGAATCAATGGAATGATACCATCCACCTGGATGCATCCACCCGAGTGGATGCATCCAGAGCCTGCCTGTGGTTGCATCCAAGGCATGTGTGACGTGACACCTATGGTTGCATCCACAGGTCAGTATGGATGCATCCAGGGCTCACCATGGATGCATCCTACGCTGCGCTTGCGCAGCCCGATTTTGGGATTTTTCCCCTTCTGCGAGGCTGTTTTTTGCTGCTTGTTTGGCTCCTAGCTTGTTCCCCATCCAGTGGCCCTTTCTGATAGCATCTAGGATCTCTTTATTCATTTGTATTGCATGTGATCTGTGCATCCTGCACTGCGCTTGCGCAGCCCAATTTTGAGATTTTCCCCCCTCTGTGAGGCTATTTTTGCTGCTTGTTTGGCTCCTAGGCTGTTGCCCATCCAGTGGCCCTTTCTGACAGCATCTAGGATCTCTTTATTCATTTGTATTGCATGTGATCTGTGCATCCTGTGCTGCGCTTGTGCAGCCCGATTTTGCGATTTTTTCCCTTCTTCATGGCTGTTTTTGCTGCTTGTTTGGCTCCTAGGCTGTTACCTGTCCAGTGGCCCTTTCCAACAGTATTGAGGGCCACCTCCATGCTCTTGTGCATCTGCTTTGGATGCTGTACATGCACTGTACAACGCACTTGTACAGCTCGATTTCATCATGCAAGACACGCTAACCTTGGAAAATGAGCCATCCATATACACTGCAAATGTGTCACTATTTGAACTCAGAACTGAACCCAATATTGGCCAAACTCAAGGCTATCGAGGTCGCAATGTTGAAATCTTTCCTATATTGATAACATGAAAAGTGCCATTATCTCAATTGTGAGCTCACTGCTGACATCCCAATATTGGCCAACTTCAAGGCCATGGTAAACAGAATTTTCCAAAATGCTAGGTTGAAAGCTCAGAATACACGCCAGCGTAAGAGATGTACACCCAGTAGAACACAAAGATCTAAATTAACCACTGTAGTGGCTTTGATTTATGAGCTCTGGATGCACCAAGAGACATAGGTTGGATGCATCCATCCCCACCATCTGGATGCATCCACCTATGTCATGGATATGTCCACTTGATTCATGATGGATGCATCCACAAATGGTCCTATGGATGTATCCACATTCATGGATGCATCCAGGAATTTTGGAATGGTAGTATCCACGTACATGGATGCATCCAGCAATTTCACAGTGGATGTATCCACGTACATGGATGCATCCAGCAATTTCACAGTGGATGTATCCACGTACATGGATGCATCCAGCAATTTCACAGTGGATGTATCCACGTACATGGATGCATCCAGCAATTTCACAGTGGATGTATCCACGTACATGGATGCATCCAGCAATTTCACAGTGGATGTATCCACGTACATGGATGCATCCAGCAATTTCACAGTGGATGTATCCATGTCCATGGATGCATCCAGCAATTTTTCAATGGATATATCCATATCCATGGATGCATCCAAGAATTTTTCAGTGGATGTATCCATAGCTATGGATGCATCCAAGAGTTTTGCCTTGGATGCATCCACATCAATTTTTTCACATTGGTTGATACATGCAGCCCCATGATAAACCAACTTATTTCTGTTGTGGAAGAACCATCTATTCTTGAGTTTGGTCTCAATCCATCTTTTGTTCCATGCAATCTGTTTTAAACCTTACCTCACCTACATCTCTCTGCCTTGCCACATTTCCGACAGTTTTCCATTTTTGGTGAATTTTGCAGACTAATTGCCGTAGCATAGCGTAGCAAGCCTGTAGTGCTTGGATTTCATCTTATGATTTATTTTGAATCTCTTCTGATCTTCGCTGCCATTCCTTCTCAAAATTGCCGAATTTTTGGGATGTCTCCGAAAATTGCCATATTGGGCTCGTAACGGTTGTTGTGACGTATTTACTCGTTATCTCGGAACGCGAGACAAATTGCCGTAGCGTAGCGACCTTGTAGTGCTTGAATTTCATCTTACAATTCATTTTGAACCTCTTCTCATCTTCGCCGCCATTCCCTCTCAAAATCACCGAATTTTTGGGATGTCTCCGAAAATTGCCATATTGGGCTCGTAACGGTTGTTGTGACGTATTTACTCGTTATCTCCGAACGCGAGAACTGGCCGCTGCTAGCACATAACAGTACAGGCTATCATTTTGTAAAGTGACAGATAGATTGTATCAACAACTCATGTACATATTTTCATGTAGGTGTACATATATCTCTGCAAAAATTGCCATATCGGGCTCGTAACGGTTGTTGTGACGTGTTTACTCTATCCGATCGCGAGGACTGACCGCCAACAATTGAAAAACATACATAAGAGTAGTTGAGGCTAACATTTTGTAAAGTGAAAGGGTTGTATCAAAAAGAATTCGTGTATATATTTTTCAGAGTAAGGTAACTCGACTATTAGTCAGTGTGCACACGCTTCTGAGGTCGCTCGTCATCCGCCTCGTCCACCCGCCGACGCTTCCGCTCATTCACAAGGTTTGTAAACCTCTCCAGATTCGCTGCATACTCGTCATAGTTGATCAAGTATTTGGCCATAATCTGTTGGAGTTCCTCCCACGAAGTGTCCAATTCCGCCTTCTTGGCCAAATACTCCTCCAATTCTTTGTCCATCTCGTCGAGGGCAGCGACCAACTCTGGGGACAAGAGCCGCCGCGCGGTGATCGACAACGATGGAGTGAT
Source organism: Mycena sanguinolenta (assembly GCA_014462675.1). Taxonomy (NCBI): domain Eukaryota; kingdom Fungi; phylum Basidiomycota; class Agaricomycetes; order Agaricales; family Mycenaceae; genus Mycena; species Mycena sanguinolenta. Next base: position 543,645 of record JACAZH010000003.1, on the reverse strand, counting down.
GAGGGGTTTACGCGGCGTTGTTGTTGTCGTGGTCGTGCCCAGGAGCAGACGAAATCGGGGACAATGGAGGGATCGGCGACGACGGAGGAATGGTGGCGGATGAACTCTCGTCGTGGTGGCTAGCGGCGTCGGAATTCTCGACCGTAGGTGATACAATAAGGGACGAGTCTGTCCGCGAAATCAGCAAGCTACTCACGAGATAAAAATGCGAGCCACATACCAGATCTGAAGACAGGCCTGTAAATGCGTTCCCCTATAGCAGATTAGAGGGCTGTCAAGATGGAGCTACAGCCAAGGGAACGTACAAGTGGTATCCCACTCGGCAACAGGGATGCAACCCAAGCTCGCCCACTCCGCGTCCGCATGCGCAAGGGCCCCAGGGTCTGGGGAGCTAGAACGGGCAAGGCCCTCGTCGTCTTCGGCGGTGGCGTCGTTCGCGGCCGAAGCGGGTGGCGACAACGGCATTGCGGGAGTTGGGACCGAAAGAGTCGCGGGGCTTGCGTTGGTGATGCTCGTCCTGGTTGGCACGGCCGAAGCAGGTGGCGACGACGGCATTGCGGGAGTTGGGGCCGAACGAGTCGTGGGGACTGCGTTGGAGACACTCGTGTTGGTTGACACGGTGGCACCGAAAAACTGTAGCAGTGTTGTCTGCTGAGACATGAGGGATACAATCCTCTATTTCCTCCTTCGTCGGCCCCCATGCCGGTAAGTCACCGGCCGGAAATAGCGCATCCAGCGACTTCCTCTACACAACACAGAGCTGTAGAAGCTCTTTACGTTTCAGCTCGAACTGGTAACGCACGGCTCCTACAATACGGTAAGTTTCAGTACGCCATACATTCTTCACGTAGAGAGACGTACCATGCGACAGCTCGATGGCATGCTTAACGGCTGCCCATTCAGTCGCAAACCACATCTGCATGTGCCTTCGTTCTCTCTGCAGTCGCAGCGCCTCCTCTTCACAACGGTCCTTTTGCAGCATTGCACGGATTCCTGCGCGCACATTCGCGTCCACCAGCCAGCGGGCAGGGGTAGTGTCGTCGTCAAGCCCAAGATCTTGCCAGATAGCATCGTCCACGTCCAACTGGAAGATCCCCTTGACCGGGATTGGAGTCGGGGCAACCGCACCAGCGGGCGCTCTCTTCCCTTGGATCAGAGTCGAGATCTCCGCACAGAGCTTGTTGTAATCCCTGACGTTATTGTTAATCGTCGGCTCCCGGCGCTTGATCGCTGCAGCAGCATGCTCGTTCTTCTGGTTCTCTGCAGAAGTAAATCAGTCAACAATGCCATCCCAATCAAGTCCCCTTACCGCTCCTCGTCCGGCGAAACGACCGCTCGATTAAGTCCAATTCGAATTTGCGTTCGCGCAGCCTCTGACGAACCCGGTCTTTCAACACCTTTGCGTTCATCCGCGCAGCATAGTAGTCGCTGTGGCGAAGCTTCTCTAGCGCCGTCTTGTCAGTGACGCCGAGCTGCTGCTCCAGCTTTCGGAGTGTTTGTTGCTCCTTCTGCCATGCGTTGCGAGCCGCGTTGGCGTGAGTTTGTGCGTAGAGCAGAACATGCGCAGTGGATTGCGTATCCGCAAGCGCGTCGTGCAAAACCGTCATCTTCTGGAATAACACGTCGACTTGTTTGCGGAGGAGGATCACTTCCTTGACTGCCGCGCTTCCTCGTGTCTTCGATCGTCCTGTAATGATATTCGTCAAAGTCACTCTGCTTCTCAAGCATTGAACTTACTCTCAGCCGGCTTCGTTTGGGCCTTCACCTGTTTCTCCCACTCCTCCCTCAATACCGTCTCGGCCACGCCACAAGCCGCTAGCTCCTTCATCGCCTCCTGGAGCTTGTCCTCGCAGTGTACTGTGCGGCGGACCAGCCACGCCCCCAGGCGTCTCAGGCTGGCCTTGTCCGCATGCTCGACTTGACTGTCAATCGTATGTAGGCGATGATGATACTATCAGACCGTTAATAAGAACATGATCAATAACAGCCAAGAAACGTACGCCAGCCACTCATAGATAAGGAATAAGTTTGCTGATAGAGTGCCAAAACCGTTCGCATCCCTCTCCGTTCGTGAAGCCAAATCCTCGGCACTTGAGGGGATGATAAATCAACTGGCACGCCCATCGATGCGCAAACGCGTGAAAAACCGACACCGCGAAGAGGATTCGGTGGAGGTAGCGCCCTAAGAAGCCGAACTTGGTGCAAGATCGATGAAGCTGGCATGCAATGTCGTACAAGACCCCCACCTGGATATTGGACGGAAGGTGCTGGAATAACGTCTCCAGGAGAGCAAGCGCATAGTACTGCTTCTCCCCCGGCATGCGCATGTTCACTAACCAAAGGACGCGATCGTGGCGGCACAAGAGAGCCATGATCCCGGTATCGTCGAAAAACTGGGTGCTCGCCTTCTCACGTTTCTCGTCGGCAGCCTTGAAAGACGATTCGCATTCGTCGAGCACTGACCGAGGAACCTTCATGTCGCCTTCGAAGCCATCCGCTTTGTCCTCCACTCGCGCCTGCTTCGCCTGAGAATTTTTAGCCAGACGCACGCCGTCCACATGCTCGTCCATCTTCTCGGCTGTTTCCTCGGGCACGAAATGCGTCCCAGGGTGCGTCCGCGGCGGGTCTCGTCCTCCCTCCTTGCGCCTGCGCTTTAGATTGAAACACGCGTCAAGGCAGACGTCGATATCCACCTTCTGTGAAGGATCGTGCTCGAGTCCACCGAAGCAGGCCGGGCAGCGGCTGAGCAAGTAGTCGCTGGGGCGCGTACGAGTGGGAGGTTCCGGAAAGGGGTTTGGAGCGTCGGGTGGGCTCTCGTCGTCGCTATCGTCGTCGTCGGAAGCATGGGGTCTTCTTCGTTTCTCGCCGGTGGCATGACGAGTGGCACGCGCGTTGGGGCCGGGCGTTGCGCCCACAGGCTCGCCCGAAGCGGCGGCGGATGGTTGAGAGGTGGATGCGTCGGATACAGGGGGCTCGGGGTCGTTATCCAACTCTTCGCCACGTAAGATGTGCCGAGCCGCGTCCATTAACTTGTCGATTTCGGTTGCGACACCGGTTTCGCAAAGTCGTGTACCACTCCAGCGTGTTCCCAAAGCGCACTCGCAGCGTGTCCTAAAATCGCAGTTAACAATGCGACCGAAGAAGTTAGTTCCTTCAGACCAACCTTGGTCGTGAGTTTGAAGCCCCGACTGGCAAGGAACCCCTCCAAAGTATTGCAGAATGCCGTATTATTTGGCGGCAAGTTGAGAAATAACAGCTTCACGAATTCTAGGATCCCCACGTCCACAGCGAGACTTGGTCGCTGCAGCAAGCATGGAAACAACCCAGCCGTGAGTAGCTGCTCGGCCGCCGTTTGGCAGGCGCACACTTCGATATGAATATGCTCTAGACCTGCAGTTCTTGTCAGTGCCTGGTCGCACGTATATATTTGCAAAACATACCACTCCAGCGAACTACTGCCACGTCTAATTTCCGTTTCTTGCAACCACAAGGTTTTTAACGCAGGGAGTTCCAGCCCATCTATGTTGCGCAGTGATTCGGTCTTGTGCCACAACGCGAGGAAAACAGGTATGAGCTTCGGTATAACGTCGTTCGTCCAGCGTTTCCACTGGTTTTGACGGAGAGGAGGCGCGGCAGGCCCAGATTTTTGCGGACTCGACGACGGAAAATACTCCGCCACATAGGGGCTGGTGGGAGTGTCGGGGACGTTTTTCTTCGGTATGGTGGGGACGGCTCTTGTGAGACGCTGACTGTACGTACGGCCGTTGGCGCAGTAGATGAGTGGCGGCTTATCGGGGGCCGTTTTTTTCTTCGACAGGTGTCCCGGACGCGAGACTGGGATAGCCAGCCCCAGTGGCTCGGGGAGCATCTTGTTACGGATGAGCTCCGCCTCCTTGTCGGTGATACGCATACGAAAATATTGTTCTGGGGTGTCGTCGAGGCTGTAGGTCGTTGAGTGCAAAGTTTACACAACACTGATGCCACTCACTCGATGTCACGGTGGCTTTGTTTGTTCTCGAAAAATTCACGGCTTTACAATAGTCGTATTTAAATCAGGCAATACACAACTGGTACAGGCTACAGACCATAGGTACATATACATGTATAATAAGATTGAATAGCTGTCATCTACCAATACATCGAATGTCCAAATTGTTATCATAAAATTGTAAAGTAGCATGCTTTTGGTTAGATCGTGCTTGCGCACTCTCCGTAAGCCCGGGCCCTGACGACAAGGGAAGCATGCATGCCCGGGGATTTCAATAATACATGAAATTGTATTTAACATTCACTGTAATTCTACTTGAAAGAAGGGACTGCTCGGACAGAATGTGATCACATTGAGAAAGTAAGCCCCGCTAGAGATAAGGTAGATCGCTCGCCGATTCAGCGCCGGCAAATCGCCAAAACCAACCTGGTTGGCGGCGAGACTCGGGAGGGGAGCGGGAGACTCGAGGCTCTTGGCCCGCGCGCGGAAAAAGCACTCCCATGCTGCCTGGATCTCCGCGACGTCGGGATTGCGCTCGCGGCGCTCGAGGTCTGCCCAGGTGATTGGTGTGGGAGGTGTGGGGAGCACTGCGACGTTGGCAGAGACCGGGCTTGCACTAGTGAGGAAGAAGGTAAGCAAAAGGGGCGAATTTTTAAAAAAAAACCAGATACGTACGGAGGACCTGCTGACTCGTCCCAGACTGGCGTCTGACCCGAGGTAAGCGACTGACCCCAGGCCGATTGACCCCAGGCCGGTTGTCCCCAGGCCTCGTCACCATACCAGTTGGTACCTGGGCCCCAGTAGGCCTCAGATTCAGTCATCTTCTGGCAGCGTCGACGAACAGCTAAAAAGAGGATTCAGTTAAAGAAAATAAACAGGAAGCACTCCAGTACAGTACAGACGTACCGGAATTTCCGATTTCAAAATGACTACGGGGGGTGCGAATTCCTGACATGATGGTGTTAAGTCGAGAGTGGGTAGCAGTCAGAATAGCGTTCACACCTCTTAGCCTTGCACATTGTCCGACGCTTTGATTCCCACTATTATCATTTTCAGCCATTTTGGGTAATGTTCGCCTCGTCTCCGAATGCCACCCAGGCAATACACCACCGCTACAGGCTACAGGCTATAGAGACATTTGCATGTACTATCATTGAAACAACTGTCCTCTACCAATATATCGAATGTCCGAATTATTATCACAGATTGTAAAGTAGCATGCTTCTGGTTAGATCGTGCTTGCGCACTCTCTGTAAGCCCGGGCCCCGACGACAAGGGAAGCATGCCTGCCTGGGTACATGGAATTGTATTTATACAGTGACTCGCAGTATACTCTATCTGAAGACTGTGTCGTGTACTACTCCGTAAAATCCGTCAAAGGATATTGGCTGCAACGACGTCTGCTTTTGCAGTGCCTTGATCTCGGCTGCAGCCACGAAGGTCTCTATCTCCGATATCCAGAGCTCCTCTGGCGAAGTATCAGCCCGGAGAATAGAAGAAAAGAGGAACGAGGCACGTACGTTTGCAGTATAGCTCGTGACACTTGGTACTGTGGGGCTTGGTGCGATACCGGTTGTGCAAGCGGACTGTGATCACGTCGCATTCCGGCAACGAATCCAATGCCTCGATTAAAAGACGCTTGTACGCTGCAACGCGCTCCCCGCACTGACGAGGATGAAGTCTCAGTGAAGCCAAAGAAATAACGGACCGATGCACCTTCGAGATCGAAAGCTACACGGCAATCGTCGAGAAGGGGGAAAGGGTTCTTGATATCCAGGACTCTCATGGTGCGTTGCGCGAGCTGCAGCCGGACAGTGTGGTGCAGCTTCAAGAAGCGTTTATGAATCTTGCGAAGAGCGTGCTTGGTGGCGAGGAACTCGTCCATGCCGTCGGCGAAGTCGCGAAGATAACCGTATCTCGTCCCAGAATGCACCCGGCCAAGCGAAAATACACGCCGAGTGGGGCAGGATTGGTGTAGACACAAGCCGAGACTAAGGACGAGATTGATTAGCTGAATGAGAAGAAAATCTAACATTAAGCACTGGCGCGATGTCTCAAGCCATCCAACTTATACTCGTGCTTCTCTTTCGCACCAATGAACGCTCGGATAAGCTTAGATTCTTCGCAGGGCAGCTCGCCTGAGTCGGGTTGGAACATGTCGTGAGTCTCTGCGTAATTGGCAGCTATTTACAATCAGCATATGCGAAGCTGGTGGTGACTGAATGGGACTTGCCTAGGCGAAAGTAGTGCAATTTTTTGCCTCGGTGAACAGGATCAGCAACTGGAAGCATAAGTCAGAGGAAGAATGCCAGAAAAAGCCAAGTGTACGCACGGGTATTCCTCCCTCGCGACGCAGACGCGGGAATTGGCAGTGGCGCACGCGGCTTCAACCTCGTCCGTTGCGCCTTGAGAGGATGGGGCGACCTTGGCGTCGGTATATGTCGTTTTCTCAGGAAGGGCGGATTTGGAAGGCGTGTCGCGAGGCAGGAGCGCCGAGGCCAGAATGAAGCCCGCGGGATGCTGGGTGGTGCGAACAGATGGCATGGTAGGTGTAAGTATACAGTCGGTGGCAGCATAGCGGATCGCGGCGCACCTTTTAATCCACTCCATTGTTCTGCGCTTTGAATTCGATTCCTTTCCTTTTTCGTCGGCTCTTCTCCACTCCAGGCGCAAATCTGGTGCAAACACGGGTGGTGGGTTCCAAATTCTCAAATATACCCAATACGGTTGTACTCTACCAGAAAGACTACTCTAATGCATACTGTTCCTATAGATCATAGTAGCTAAGGCCAAGAGGCCGAAAGGCTTCCGAATCAAACAACGCCTCACTTGATTCGCAGGTGTCAGAGAAACTGATAAGATGAGATAAGAATTTCTCCGACGCCAAGCCATGGTTAGCGCCCGTTCAGCGCTCAGCGAAGTTGACCCAAAAGGCGCCATTTAACGTGTCTTCACGCGTCAAACCCCTTTCGGAGCACTCTGTCCATCACGCATGGGACGCAGCGTGTCCCAGCTGGTGTAAAATATATTTTATATGCTAATTAATACATGCGACGTGGATCGTCAGAGCACAATACAACACAGATCCAGATACTTGTGTACTGGGTATAATGAAACACAAAGAATGAAATGAAAAAGCGTACTGGGGAAAATTCTAACAGTTACAGGCATATAGATGTAGCGTAAGCTGAAGTAGGTACGTGCAAAAACACCGTTGCGCCGACTAGAGACCATGCACATGCCTTGACGCGTAAAGGCGCGTCAGGCCCGTTCCAACCCTTCCATCGATCGCGCATAGGGCACAGGGCGTCCCAGCTACGAGCTGACTTGGGGATTATGGTGTACCCGATAATCAACAATTTCTGAAAATAAGGTTAGGGGCGGAGGGTCCGGTAAGGTCGAGGACTGACTTGCAGCGCTCAGCGGGTCGGGAGGTGGTGGGCATGCATGTTTTTTAACTCGTAAGGTCAATCCGCCGTCGCTGTTGTATGTTGGCGGCTGACCAGATTTTGTATTGTCAGGCGTCTTTTTGGAGGTCGGTATAATGAAAATGGCCGACCTTCTTCCCAATGCGCCCAACCTGTCCAGGGTCGTTAGTGTTTTATTTCACCCAGTAATAGGGCGTCTTACCGGATTGCACAGGTTCTGTACCTGTAAATTGACTTGAGATATTATCGCACCAGAAAATACCGCAACTTATCTGTCCAAATTATCATCGTGTGAAGTCTCATGTCTTTGAGTCGGTCGTGGTTCTTCACTCTCCATAAACCTAGAATAAGATGAGAAGGCAATTTCCCCGCCCACTCTCGAACAGCCAAGTAAATTGACTTTTAAGCGCCCGTTAAGCGCCCATCGACTCAGACTTCGAGATGCGCGCCTTTACACGTCCAAGTCCTTTTGGCGGGTTCGCGGCTTCACTCCATCACGCATGGGACGCAATGCGTCCCAGCTAGTGTAAAGTACATTATATACGTTGTAGCACTACATTACATTCACCGTAAAGACTATTTATCTCATAAGTATGTAGCTAGGAAATTCAGTCCTGTCGAAAACGTTATTGTCCTTGATTATTTTTTCGTTCTTAGCCATGCATAAGCTAGACTCATGAAAATACCCTCCCATCCCTTGTTCGAATTTCACAGCGACGACGTTTTCACCATAGAGATGCTCGTAGGTGGGGACGGTCTGCCCATACTCGCCGATGCGACTCGCCTCGAACTTGACGTCTGGCCCGACCACCACGACACGCGTTTCCATCTGTATCAGCTGCTCCTGGTCATTCCCTTCGCGACGAGGCTTGATGCAAGTACGAGGTATCTTGAACTTGCGCTGAGTCTTCCCTGCTCTGCAGACCTCAACCTCGCTGTTGTTTGAAGACACCAGCGGCGCTCCAATGAGCACATGACAAAACGTCCCTTCCAGCGCAAGCTTCGCGTCAGAGAGGCGGACTGTCAATTGCCGTAGCCCGACGATCTTGACGTCCAATGCGCTTGTTCGCCAAGTCAGGCATGGAGAGCCATTGTCCGTCGTCCTCGCCTTCACTACAGTCAGCCATTGTCATATAACAACAAAAGCAAAGGGAATCTTACCAAGTATGACCGGGACCTCGTTCCCCAGGCTCATCGGTGGTGTGTGCACGCGCTCGATAGGCGTGTCGTTCGGGAAAGCCCCTTGGTGAGTAGGCTGGTCTCGCGGCGCTGCACAACCCAACAGTATCTTCAGGGGTAGCCAGCGAGCCTGACTCAACGGTAGCATGGTGCTAAGAATTAAGTTGGTCAGAAAATTCGGACCACCGAACGAAAATCGTCTACGTACAATTCATGCACAACATGCTCGATGGGTACGTTCTCGACTCTCTCGTTGGACATGTCTTTTCCAATCGTGAGCAGAATTCCTCGCGACTCCTTCTGATCAGTCCAGGCGTGCTTGTCCCGGCGATTCATACGTTCGACGCGAGCCTCACTGTCGTGGTCGCCGACCACCGTCCCACGTAACCCCTTGAAGCTGCCGCGCTTGACTTGGACCTGGACACCCTCAAATCTACGCCCAGCGCCATATTTCAATCTTGACTTCGAAGTCATTAACTCCACCTCGACGGATTTCACGTAAAGCTGATATCTGCGTAAGTAGACCATGCTTGCAGAGAATTAGATCGCTTACACGGGTCGAAGCATTCGTGTTGTCTTGCAGCTCCAGTGTATCTGGGTCGTGAAATGCAATGAGCGTGCACACCCGATTAAAATACCTTCGTTTCGTTACTCGTACCACATCGCCGACTTGGAGTTCACGGGGAGCGCTGTTTTCTTCGTGGCCCATGAGGGGCAACAAGTCCGTGGATTCGTGGTAGAATTCGAGGGCCGGTGTCTCGATTAATATCTGGTCCGGTGCACGTTAGTAAATCTAGACCTCAGAAATGGAAGGGAAGACATACAGTCCCAAAGTTTGCAGGTCGCACATGCGAACGAAGCGGGCCCCTTCCAAGACCACTATGGCTCCAAATCGGCCGGTGTGCGGGCCTACTTTCACCTCGACTAAGTCGCTGAGCTGAAATTCTCAGATAACGTGGCCGAGCGGGATTTCGAAGGTCTTGAGGTCTGCCCAACGAGGATTTGTTTCCGCGGGCCCTATTACGTGGTAATCGATGGGAACACCGACGACGACGTGGGGGTACTCCACGGTAGTAGCATCCCTCCGGATGACAATCTCCATGGCGTGCCCCACCACCCCGTCGTACAACGTCCCAGGACCCAGACACGACACGGACGCGGTCGTGCTCGCGAATCAGGTAGCAAGGATCGAGCATGTGGCGCACCAGATGGTCGATCCTGACATGAAAACGGTGATCATCAAAAGTTTTGTCCGAAGCGATGCGCTTCACCTCGGCGTACTTGACGATGGTCCCGTTCTCTTCCAGCTCCCCCAAGCAGACGATGATTCCGGCGTGACCTTTGTGCGGACCATCCACGGCCACAACACGCGTTCTGGGCTCCGAAAAGGCGGGAGTTGGCCATTCGACGGGCAACGTGAGCAAGGACGAGTTGATGCAGCGGTAATAGGGGAAGAGCTGCTGGGGCGAAGGTCGAGGAACAATTTTGAATTGGTAGTTGTTGTATGGCTCCCCGTTTTTGCGCGTCATGGTGAATCCAAAGTCTGACCACCCTGGAACCTTCGTTCTCTCGCGAAAGTGTTCGTAGGCTTTGCGAGAGCTGGGAACATACAGCACCTCGGTGAGAGAGAAAACGTATAGGATTTCCCCTTTGACTGGGCTACGGATTCCCCGCACCCAGGTGCCTGGTATGACTGGATCCCCTCATTTTTCCAAGAGAACGGGGCTGGCGGAGTCGGCGGGTGCAGCTGCATGGAATCCATCTACATTCATTTCTTCTCGTGCCCGTCGTTGGTAGTGCGACGCTAGTGCAAGCGCGGCTTCGTGCTCCTTGGCGTGGGTCCGGTCGGCCTTTGGGCGACGGCGAGACAAAGCTTCCTGGGGAGTGTCATCCAGAAAATCTGCGACAATAGATTAGTTAGCGTAAGTAAAAATCAGGGAAGGAGAGCGTACCTCGGTCGGACAAAGTCTCCTCCACATCCTCCTCCCTCTCCTCCCTTTCACCGTCCAAATCATCTGCCGCCATGTCTAGGAAGACCGACACCGGCATTTCCTCCTCCTTCACATTGTGGTCGGAATCGGCGCCATCAGAATCCGTGTTGGGCGCGAGGAAAAAGCTGGATTTGGCTTGCGCATCGTCCTTGTCTTCATCATCCTCGTCCTCCTCCCCATCCGACTCTTTGCCGAGCACCCTACGCGCTCGTTTCTTCAGGCGCAGGTGGACCTGCGCGTCCTCGTACCCGCTACCTTCTTCTTCGTCCTCGCGTGCTCGTTTCAGCGCCCGCGGTGTACGTTCCTGCACAAACGAGACGCCTGGAGCGAAGAGATCGGCGGGAGATGGCGCTGGTGTGGACGTGTGCTGGGGACGGAGAGCTGGCGGCAGGTATTCGTAGGGGGGTAGAGTCGCGCAAACATGGAGGGGCTTTCAGCCCAGCCGTACGAAGCAAAGGGCGTAGGGTCCCGCGAGCCCGGCAGGAAGAGCAGCGCATTCTGGTTAGAGGCATCAGGAGTACGCGATCGCCAGAGTGCACTTGGTACTCGATACGGCGCGTCAGAGCGCAAACGGTCTTCATGCCCTGCGAGGATTGGGCCCATTATGAAGTCTTGCTGGTCGGCCTGCCGCACCTGCGCCTCGTAGGAATCGGGATCGTCCTCGCCGCCCGTTGTCATGCACTATCATCGAGCTTGTGAGTATCATGAACTTTACGACCAGACGAACTCACTCTCAGCATCGTGGTCAACCTCAGCGCTGTCGTCGATGTACTTGCTGGTTCTGTGACGTGGTCGCCATTGTCAGCGTCGGTGATGTACACGCCACGCGCATAATATCGCCAAAAATTCATTTTCAATTTTTTTTTGGCAATTCTTTTGGGTGCTGGACGCGCACCGTCTCACATTGCATGTCATGCGCCAATTCTCTCATTCAATTGTCTATCTACTGGACTACGCTACTACTTACCGGCGGGACATGGTGGTAGCAGACGAAGAGTGTAAGAGGCATGTAGAGACTGTACCATTATTGCAATGTGCCCAGTTGTTACTGGCAGCAGCATTGCAATGTGCCCAATAGTTTACTGGCCAGTGAAATAGGTGCCACATTGCAATGTGCCCAGTGACAGTGCAATTAAATAAATTTAAAAAATGCCAAAAGCCAGGATTGAACCCAGGACCTCATGGGTTCATAGCCAATATGACAAGCACTAATAACCATTGAGCTAAACAAGCTATACATGGACTCATTTGCTTCCCGGCTAGGGTAAGGCTAGCCTTACCCTACCCGGGACTGCTAATACTGCCGCCAGGGCAGGCAAGCTGCCCTGGGCCTTCGAAAACTGTTTGTATAGCTTATTGTTTGTTTTTCTTTGTTTGAACCCAAACCTTTAACCTCCTAACCACCCTAAACCTTAACCAACCCAAATCCCTAACCAACCCAAACCCCTAACCAACCCTGATCCCTAACCAACCCAAACCTCCTAACCTAAGAAAACAATGTTCCCAGACCCTAAGCACCTAACCCTAAACCCTAACCATCTCTGGGCCTCCACAAAGCTGATTCCATAGACTCCACCACCTATGGTATAGTCCTATCAATGATAGTGCCCAGTATGTCTTAGTTAGTACAGTGGTATCACTCTATAATCTTCTGTTTGATGCCATCATTCAACACTTTTTGGGTTCGAATCCCAGTGTGTGCACTTTATTATGCAGTGAAATGCCACATTGCAATATTGCACACACTCTACTGGCCAGTAAACCAGTGGGCACATTGCAATGCTGCTGTCAGTAACAAGTGGGCACATTGCAATATTGCTGCTTTTCTTGTAGAAGAGGCTTACATAACGATTGCGTGCTTGCCTTTCTCGGATTCGCTCGGATAGCGGTCCGCTATCCGAGCGATACCGAACAAGGCAGTCACCCTGTGACGTGCACAGCTTTTGGCCTCTTGCCCTTAACCACCATGTCGCTAATGGGCAAGAGGCCAGGCAGTGCAGGAGCGTACGGGAGGTGGGGTATGGGCGAAGAAGGCTGTATGGAAGGTAGATAGATATAATCTATAGGATGAATGCCAGTTGTTAGCGCTAGTGTAAAGGAGAGGGAAAAAATCAGCGAGTACATACAAAATAGAGACGATAGGCAGAGCACAGCGCAGAGAGCGTGGAAGGTGGATGAACGACGTCGAGAAAGCCTGGGAGCGAGCACGAAGGCCTGGAAGGGTGTACGACGCGTCAGTGAAGAAAACAAGTCAACGGAAGATAATGGGGGCCTATCGGGAGTAAGTCCACAAAATTATAAAATCGTGCAGGAACTGATGATAATTAGTGATGCAGATAGCAGCGGCCACACAAGCCGACGTACATAGCGTGAAGGCGGTCGATCAAGCGAAGGACGCGAGTAACGGTGAGTGAGCTACATGAAAAGATGTCGCTAGAATCTCAAAAAGAAATTATCAGCGCGATAAATGCGACCGCGGGGCAGACTGACAACGTAGGCGTTGTATCACGATGGCAAAGGATGCGTCCCATAGAGATCTGTCGACGGTGAGTGAGATAGGAATTTTCATAGCAGATGGGGTGGACTCTAATCAAGTGTTAGATGAACAACGTGCAAGATGGGACTGGAAAGGACCATTTACAGAATAAATACACGGCGGGTCAACCGAAGGACTGTCGATATTGTGAGTCGATAGTTTTGAATCACAAAGAGGATGGAAGTCTAATAAATGCTCAGATTAGATTAATAGCGCCATAGATGCACTTGGAAAGCACGGCGTACATCATGAATCACCGCGCTGGCAGACAGCAGGTAGCTGTCTCGACGGCAGAACTGTTAACGGTGAGTTGGGAATAACCCCGACGGCCAGAGGACGAAGCTCTAATGAATCAATTTTTCAAAGTTTGGGAGCGGAGGCCAAGTACGACTTACAGAGTGGCACTGGTGGTCCAAAGAAGCGAATTCTTGAGGTAACATTCATGTATGGCTCTATGGAAGACACCCCAGCTGATGAGACGCGCCAGAGAAATCCTGAAAGCAAGATGGAGAAAGGTGGGGGGGGACGATGGTGGGAGGAAGCAAGAGCTGCTGGGTGGCAGATTTCCGTGATTCGCGTTAAAGTCCGAGAGACATTGTTCTTGGGAATTCGGGATTTCAAAGCGCTATCTTTTTCCGGATGAGGGAAGTCTAACCAAAGTGCACTGATGGTCGGGCTCAAACAATGTAAGCGTGAATTGTTCCTTTCCATCTGCCACCAACTAAACGTCTCTCCAGAATTTTTCTACTCTTTTCCCTCAGGAATCTTGTCAGCCATGATCCCTCTACGACGCTCCACACGACACGCCAGCGCTGCACCTCCAGTAGCACCACCCGCACCACAGCCATCCTCGCGCGCAAACGTAAACAGCCGCAGGGTGAAGATGGAGGCGAATCAGAAGCAGGGCATGAACACGCAGGCAAAGGCACTGGGGAGCCCAAGAATAAGAAAGCGAAGAAGACACAAAATACGGTGAATCCCTTTGCTATTCCTTCCGTTCTTTCTCTAATTGTTTTATAGACCAAAAAGCCAGCCCCAACGGCCAAGAAAGACAAGAAAGGTGGAAAGACGGTGAATCCTGCACCCCTAATCTTAGCTTTTGTCTTACCTTTCCTTCGTAGAAATCCGCCCAAACTTGTTCATCCTTGCCACCTCCTGCCGAGCCAGAGGTATGTCGGATTAAGCGTTATTTCAGCGTCACTGATTATTTTTGTAGACTCAGCAGCGTCTCCACAAACGCGGCCAATCTCCCGTCCCAGGCCCGGTGGAACGGCGCAACGAAGGTCCAGTCGACCAGCAGCAGGAAGATCGTCCAGTCTCCGACTCTGATGACCAGGGTGGCAATAAATCCGACACGGACTCGGATGAGGATGTGAGTGACAGGCATTTTGTTATATCTTGCTAAATGACAGAACAGGAGAACTACAAGGCAAAAAAGGCCGACCTCTATCGCATCAAACTCGAGGAGCAAGAGAAGCAGCTCAGGCTGCGTGACAACGAAGACGATACGCCCGCCCCAGGGACGGAGGCGAGCACTCATTCACGCACCCGGGATCGTCCTGATTTACTAACTCTTTGTTTCGAAGGGGTTCGACTGGGTGAAGGACTTCCGACGGCGCGAGGCGGAGGTTTGTACATGCTCATTATCATGAAATGCTGACTGACGCTCTCTTCACAGGGAACCTTGGTTACACTCATCAATCCGTGGTTCACCGGTACGCCGACTCTGACTCCTACTCCTGAGCCTGAGGAGACGCCTGTTCCGGTCAAAAGAACGACTCAGGAGAAGGTAAATACTTTGATATTTTAGCTCTTCGTTGCTCACGCTCTTTTCACAGGGAACGCCCACCGATACGCCAACTCACGAGTCCGACGGTACGCCTGCTCCGGTGGAAAAGAGACAGCGGAAGGTAAATACTTTGGTATCTTAGCTAAAATTCATTCACTAATGCTTCCTCCGCAGGTTATTGACCCCATGGAGAAGCAGCTTGCCCTGGCCAAGCTGGTCTTCGACACGCAAAAGCAGCAGCTCCACGGCGATGCCACACTTTCCCCCATTACTACCCGCAAGCGCTCTCGCTGCTCGACTCGGACCGACACCGTCGGCAGCTATAGTGGTGGTGAGGACGACTCGGATTCCCAAGCGGGTTCCAACTTTGCCGCGACGAATGCCGCGAATGAGAAGAAAATTGCGGATCACAACGACTTAGCCCAGGCTATCTCGTGGATGCCTGTGGTTCTCTCCGTGGAAGAAGAGGATCTCAATCTCGAGGAGGAATACATGGCAGACACTTGGGGGAAGGGCAAAGGGAAAGCGAAGGCGACGGACGGCGAGGATATGGATGTCGAGGGTGAGGATGAGAGTGGTGGGAAGAAGACGAAGGGGAAGGAAAAGGAGAAAAAGGGGAAGGGGACGGCCGAGGACAACTCCGCGCCTGACCTCGATCCCGATCTCGACCTCGACGACCCCGACTCTGTGGACCCGCTGTTCGGCGAGGCCGTCGTTACGACATGGGCTGTGACTCCTGGTCCTCTATCCGGGGCCCATCTGAAGGAGGTTATGGACGCGCGAGATGTCTATCATCGTGCGGTGGAGAGTGTCGCACGACGGGCGTTCAAGAATGTATCAATGGTCCTGAAAGCAGCAGGCGATATACCGAAGGCTTCGCGCAAAGGCGATGCCATGGAATGTGTGGCAGATGAAGTGGCGTATCGAGCATCCGAGAAAATCGAAGAGTAAGTTCTTCCCAGCCAGTGCTCGTCTTTCGTGCGACTAATCAGCATGTAGTGACTTCGTCCGAAGTTGAAGCCGACCAGAAGGCGGGGCTCGAAGGGTACACCGAGCTCTTCGCCGCTTTGTCGGCCGAGGAACGGAAAGACCCCGGGGCTCGAGACGCCTGCATACAGGACCTGATGCAGTGGTACTACACGACCATGCAGCAGCTGGCGGACGACAGGAAGACCAAGGGTCACGGCAAAGCGATCCTTGACAAGATCGTTCAGCCACTCATTCACGAAGTCGGTCTCAATTCATATAGTCTTGTAGCACTCAATGACAAGTTTTCCAGAGCTCAATCATCAGCAGCACCAAAGACGTCGATGTCTGGGGGGTTGCATTGGATTGTTTCGGCGACAATGCGACGATTTGGGGTGGAAGCAACCTCTTCAACGAGGTTTACAATCGGCACCCGGTCGCCATCCGCCGGTTTTTGACCGATATGAAAGCATTATTCCAGTAAGTTATCCAAATGCCGAACTCGGACCGGGAACTGACGGATGAAAAGGGTGACCTCGCAGGCTCTGCAGAACGAAGTCGCTGGCGATGCGGCCTCGAAAGCTCTGGCTAGCCAGCCGGTCACTGTTATCTTCAGCAGATTGGCAACGGAGACGAACGATCGCGACGCCCTGCGGCGACAGCTCGGGGGCATGTTCGTGAACCAAATTTGTACGTCTCACTGTTATCCGTACGCCTAGCGAACTGAGACAACTTCCCCCCTAGGTCTCGTAATGATTGAACGTGGCAAAGATGACCTGGCGACGATCCAGCAGAAGTACACCAAAATGTGGTGGAAGTGGGCGGAGAAAGCGGTCGAGCACCAGCTCCGCATCGTGAACTGGCCGACCCCGGGATTCTCTCTCTCCAAGATCACGGAGAACGTTACCGGCAAGGATCAGAAGAAGGCCGTTTCCGCAGCGCTCAAGGCCATGCACCAGCAGATGAAGGCCGCATACGAGAACCCTCAGGGCGAAGAGGCCAAAACCGCCGCCAAAATCGTGTCGTGGACTCCAGGTAAGACATAGTGCGCCTTCATATAATAAACTGAGCTGACTTCCGTTCTCCAGAGGAAATGAAGCTTGTCGACATTTCCGAGGTCCCAATCGTCGTCTGCTCGGATGGCGTGGTCCTGAAGCGTGCGGTCGGCTCGAAAAAGCTCCTGAAGAAAAGGAAGAAGGTGCAGGACAAGAAGAAGGCAACCGGCAAGAAGAAGACCGTGAACGCCGGCAGCGGCAGCGACAGCGAGGACGACAGCGACAAGGAGCAGGGAGGCGACAGCGGGAGCGAGGAGGACGAAGAGGAGCCGGAGGTTGCACCGGCCAAGAAGAAATCCAAGCCGCAGGTGGAGCGCAAGAATAAGTCCAAGGCACGCGACGACCCCTCCAAGAGCACCGACGTTCCCGCCCAGTCTGCCCCCTGCCCCTGCCTCCCCCGCCGTCTCTGCATCTACCCAGCCCCAGCTGCAGTGTCGGTACAGGAATGGTGATGCCCTTTCGAATGTCTTTATCGTTTCCAAGCTGGTAGCCTTCGCAGGTCCCCCTACGAACGTGCAGCAGAACACTTTGGTGTTCATGCAGGAGGAATGGATGCGTTTGCCGGCCGGAGTGGACTTGGAGATTCCAGCGGACATGAACCCGCTTTGCCGCTTATATCGTATGAGTATTAAATTGATTTAAATACGATTTCGCATGGACTTGTTTGTACTATGCTGCGTGTACTTCTTTTAGTTGCTATATGATACACGTTCCTCTTATCCCCCCGCGAGAATAAGCAAGCAATCCGGGCTCGGGAAGGTCGTCGCGCCCAGTGCCGACTGGGTGGAAAATTCAGTTTGTGTGTACAGGTGAGCATATCTTACCTGCCGATTTTTTCCCCTTGAAACTGACCCGCTCAAATCCTTCCCAGAACCTTTCTCATCGTCTACAGAGGCCGCCACCGCCATACCGCCCCAAACGCGTCGCCGTCGCTGCGCGCAGGGCCCGACCTGGTGGAAAATTCAGATTTTATGTACAAGTCAGTATTACTTGCCCGCTGAATGCTTACCCTTGGCGCTGGCCGGCTGAAATGCATCCCAAGACCTCGCTCATCGACCACCGAGGCCGCCACCGCCATCCCGCCCCGAACACGTCGCTGTCGCCGGCCCCAGTGCCGACTTGGCGGAAAATTCTGTTTTTTTATACAAGTGAGCATATCTTGCCCGCCGATTTTTTTCCCTTGAAGCTGACCCGCTCTAATCCTTCCCAGAACCTTTCTCATCGTCTACCGAGGCCGCCACCGCCATCCCGCCCCGAACACGTCCTTGTCGCCGTCCCCAGTACTGACTTGGCGGAAAATTCTGTTTTTTCGTACAAGTGAGCATATCTTGCCCGCTGATTTTTCCCCCCTGAAGCTGACCCGCCCAAATCCTTCCCAGAACCTTTCTCATCATCTACCGAGGCCGCCACCGCCATCCCGCCCCGAACGCGTTGCCGTCGCCATGCACAGTGCTGACTTGCCAGAAAATTGGCCTTTTTCACACAAGTCGGTATTGCTTGGTTTGCGACCTCTTAGCCCCGTAACTGACCCGCTCAAATCCTCCCCAGGACCCTTCTCATCGTCTACCCAGACCGCCACCGCCATCCCGCCCCGAACGCGTCGCCGTCGCCGTGCACAGTGCTGACTTGACAGAAAATTGGCCTTTTTCACACAAGTCGGTATTGCTTGGTTTGCGACCTCTTAGCCCCGTACCTGACCCGCTCAAATCCTCCCCAGGACCCTTCTCATCGTCTACCGAGGCCGCCACCGCCATCCCGCCCCGAACGCGTCGCCGTCGCTGTGCACAGTGCTGACTTGACAGAAAATTGGCCTTTTTCACACAAGTCGGTATTGCTTGGTTTGCGATCTTTCAGTTCCGTAACTGACCCGCCCAAATCCTTCCCAGGACCTTTCTCATCCTCTACCCAGACCGTCATCCCGCCCCGAACGCGTCGCCATCACGGCGCGCAGTCGCGAATTGAGGGAAAAATTCACATTTTTCGTACAAGTTAAGATGAGTAATAGTTATCCAGATTAGACCCTCGACCAGCAACGCAAGGATCTGCCGAGTATGTCGGCTGTTTGCCCATTGTCCTGTACTAATCGTTATACAAAGGGTAGCGGATGGGGATCTCCCCCAAACGCTCCATCCAATATTCTATTATCGCCGCCACGCCCTCAAGACCGCCTGCGGCCATTTCCGCTGCATATTCCCGGTGCATCACGCTGCACCCTTCACACGGAGTTGGTTCGCGCATGGCGTTAAGCGCCTTCAGAGACCGGTGGACGAGGGCCTCTGTCCAATGTGAGTTGTCAAATCGCCTCGCAAGAAGAAACGCACCCAACAACTTGCAGTGCTGCGTCTCGTAGTAGAATGCCCACACAATCTCCTGCCCTTTGCATTCCCGGGTGTATTGGACTCGACAGCGCTGGATGTCGACGGCGCGTCCGAGTTTGACGCTGACGAAATCGACATCCTCGTCTGCGGGCAAAGTCGCGATGTGGGCCAGGGTCGCGTCGTCATTTTTGAAGTGCACATACACCTTGCCGGGGAAGTCGACATACGGACGAATATTGTAAAGTGCCTCGGCAGCCTCGTGCGGGCAGAGGCGCCCACTAGGCGAAATTGGCGCGGGAAGGAGGAGGAAAACATATACTCACATTCTCGCCTGAAGGCTGTGGCGTTGGGAGTCGTCGATGGTGTTGACGAAGTCGGCTGTTGCTTGGGCCATCTGCTGAGAACAAGATTGGAGGGAAACGGGCCAGAATTGACCGAGATCGCGCGCACCAAGGTGAAAGAGGTGGATGTATTGAAGAGAGTGCGTATCCGACTGTATATTGACCTTCCAGCAACACATTTCTGTGCATATCAACGTTTCCCTGGTGTTCCCGAACGTTTCTCTGTGTAATATGCCGCGACGCGTTTACAGGCATTAATTTTTTTGCGACACGTGGCGGGGACACGGGTGCAATTCGCTTGTCTTTGTTCTCCACCATCCACCGGCCGCTGGCATGAACTCGACCCTCGGCGCTCAACGTGAACGGCTGAATCACCCGGGGCTGACCCACCGTCTCCGCCCCTCCAAGGACTTATTTTCGACGCAGGGAATACGGTAGGCCTGGCCAATATGGATAAATGGAAACAAATAACTAACGCGTTTTTTTAGCGCGCGGACGTTGTATGTAGGTACATGGAGAGAGGTATGAGGTACGTGCGCCTTTCTCATACATGCTATTGGAAGCCCACTCGCGCCCAGGCGCTACGTCGCATCACGCGGGTGAGACCAGGGGACGACACACAGCAGCCGCGTAGAGTTCTCGCTCGTCCGCATCGCGTTGTAAAGAGTCGATGGCGTGTGCGGACGGGTAGCACGGTGCGCCGCAATCGAGGTTCTGATTGTAATTGGAACGCTGACAAAAAGCATGAAGGTGCAAAATTCACATCCTGGTCCGCCTCCGCGATCCACCCCACACCTGCAACGCCGACGCCGAAGCCCAACGCCCTCCGTGCCGGCTCATATCTCGACGCGTGCGACACGCGATCCGCCCCGCACCTCTCGTCCCGACGACGCGGGGACGGTGCATCTTTCTCTGCGTGCGCGACCGACCCCGCGCACGCCCTCCGTGCCTGCCCGTACCTCTCGACGATACCCGGACGGCGCATCTTTGTGCGCGCACGCCCTCGGTGTCTACCCGTACCCCTCGACGATGCCCGGACGGTGCATCGTTGTCCGCGTTCGCGACGCACCTGCAACGCCGACCAAGCAAAGCCTCCATCACGCAGTGGCGCGCACGCTATCGGGAAGAGTTGCAGCGAGTCCCGTGCGCGCTGAAAAATGGCCCGCGGTGCGTTAAGAACTTGTCTCCTGGGCATCACAGCGCGCACGGCGCCCTCGCTCGTCCACTTTCCCAACGACCGCACTCGCCGCGATTCCGCTCCATGCGTCTCCTCCGGTACTTCCCGTGGGTCTTCCATGCGCTATTGGTTCGCGCTGACGCCGCTTGCAAGACCCTGCGCCAATTCTCCACCGGACAGCGCGATCCGCGCCCAGCACCTGTCCCGTAAGCCATTCCGTCGATACTCGGTTTCAGGTTGAAAAGACGCCACACCAGAACAAAACGGCTACGAATGCCGTACCTGGGGAATTGGGCGAGCGCGTGGCCGCAGGTCGTGCAGTGGAACTACGGAACGCGGGGCTGGGGCATGGCGTCTTTGACATCCGTAAGTACACCTTGATGTATTAACTGAGACCTGAATATACAAGTTTTTGATTAGTTGCAGCAACGGAATTGAAAAGTGGAAATTGTTATTGTTTTAAAACTTCACTTCATAAATTACTGTGCGCGTAGTAGGCTTAGTGCAAAATATAGCTATGAATTGTGGTGAATGCCGGCTCTACTTCGTTGACGATCGTACGACCGGATAAACACGCCAAAACAACCGCTACGAGCCGGATATGGCAATTTTTGGGATATAGCCCACAGAAACCGACAAGGTCCAAGAGTGAAGACGAGAAATGGAGATATGAACGAAAGGACGCGTGGGAGGTGTGTCAGTGAACCCAAATGCAAATAGGAGGAGGGTAGAGCTGATTTTTCAGCTGAAGTATTGATTCTTGTAAAAAGAAATGGGTAAAATCAAGGAAGATTTGATATGGTCCAGGACGAATCCCCATGAATGTAAAGGTGAAAAGAACACCTAAGTGAAAGGGTAGCCCTGATTATTGATGCGGATATATGGATTGTTTTTCAAAAGAAATGAATAGGCACTAGATGTATTGATGCGTCCAGTGGTGGAAAAAATTGGATGGAGACATCCAATGGAAGATCCTGGTTGCGTCCACACCTGTGGACACATCCAATGCAGAGTTCGTGGATGCATCCATGTATATGGATACATCCACTCCAAAAACACCTGGATGCATCCATGTACGTGGATACATCCACTGCAAAATGCCTGGATGCATCCATGTATGTGGATACGTCCACTTCAAAATTCTTGGATGCATCCATGTATGTGGATACATCCACTTCAAAATTCTTGGATGCATCCACATCAGTGGATACATCCACTGCAAAATTCCTGGATGCATCCATGTACGTGGATACATCCATATGACGATGTTTGGATGCATCCACCATGAATGAGGTGGACGTGTCCACAACATATGTGGATGTATCCACGAGATGCATGGATGCATCCAGTAGTGTGCACCTGGACACATCCATACCGAATGGATGTGTCCAGATGGCGGGGTGGATGCATCCAGCCTATGTCTCTGGGTGCATCCAGAGCTCATAATTAAAAGGCACTACGGTGATTAAATGAAAACTTTGTGTTCTGCTGCATGTAGATATCTTATGATGACATGTTCTGAGCTTTCAACCTAGCATGTAAGAAAATCCCAGCCAATATTGGGTTGTCCAGTGAGAACACAATTGAGATAATGGCACTTTATACTTTGTCAATGTGACAAAGAGCCCAACCTTGCAGCCTGGATAGCCTCAATTTTGGCCAATATTGGGTTGTCAACACTGAGCTCTGAGTTGAAATTGTGGGATATTCACAGGCACAAGCACAATTTGGGATGCACAGATTGCATACAATACAAATGGATAGGGACCCTGGATGCTGTCAGAAAGGGCCACTGGATGGGCAACAGACTAGGAGCCAAACAAGCAGCAAAAACGGCCGTGCAGAAGGGAAAAAATCCCAAAATCGGGCTGCGCAAGCGCAGCGCAGGATGCACAGATCACATGCAATACAAATGAATAAAGAGATCCTAGATGCTATCAGAAAGGGCCACTGGATGGGGAACAAGCTAGAAGCCAAACAAGCAGCAAAAACAGCCTCGCAGAAGGGGAAAAATCCCAAAATCGGGCTGCGCAGCGTAGGATGCATCCATGGTGGGCTCTGGATGCATCCATACTGACCTGTGGATGCAACCATAGATGTCACGTCACACATGCCTTGGATGCAACCACAGGCAGGCACTGGATGCATCCACTTGGGTGGATGCATCCAGGTGGATGGTATCATTCCATTGATTCTGGGCCTCTTAGGCTCAACTTTCAATTGGTCCATATGCACCTATGAGGCCCAACTTCTTAGTAGCCTGAAGTGTAATATACGAGTAACGAAAACTCCATATTATATTCTATCCATATCGTATTTCCCGGCCAGATCCCGTATTGTATCTGTAGCAAATCATATTCATATAACAAGCCTGAATATGAATACGATAGGAATATATTTAAATATATTCTACCCGCTGCGAATTTTGTCAAGGTTCATTCATTTTGTGTGCTTTATGTCTGCTGAACCCTTCCAGAGCTCAACCTCAACTACCATTACATTTCACTGTTCACGGTGGTGCTGAACCTGAACAGAGATACCAGTGGTATAACTACCTGATCATTAATGTCATGATGCCCTGTCAATATTCTATTACTGAGTACACCTGAATTCTCCCATGAAAGGGGTCTACCCATCTTGCAAGAGAAAGTAGAATGCTCCATTCCCCCAGAGGATTGTCAAGATCACTCTGGACGATGAAGATAGCGCATGGGAAAGTCGACAAGGTTATAACCAAAATACGAGCGAGATTCGATGGAACATGATGTCAAATATGCGAGTAATACACCCTTAACTAACAAAGCCGCTGGCGGCCACCGGTGGTTACCAGTGGCCACTGGTGGCCATCGGCAGATGGTGATTGGCGACATTCTTTGGCGTGATTCGGTGTTCTCCAGCTGATCCACCAATCACCAGGGATGGCCGGTGATCCAACCCGGTGAACTCCAGCGGATTTTGCTGGAGTTCAGCGGATTTGGACCAGAATAGGTTTGTTTCAGGGTTTTCCATATCAGGAATTTACAACCGAATAACAGGCCTCGGGACTGGGTGTTGAACGCATATTATTGAGCTTATATCCAAATTATAAGGTACGTGATAATTCTTTCATTGAAGTTGAACATAGACAGAGACGCGTTTCACGGTGACTCAACCCAAATATCTGCGAGCCTGGCTGGCTACTGATGAAGCTTTTCACAGGGACATAAAATAGGGCGTTTTTGCCATTGAGCGGGTGGAATTAGGTCAGAGTACATAGGTCAACATTTTTTTAACATGATTCAATCAGAAATATCAGCCTGAATTCCGGCGGAAACCAGTGGAAACTAGCAGGGAAAGTATTCAGCAAATCCAGTGGAATCCGGGGGGAAACGGTGAAGCTACTGGTTTCCGCTGAATTCCGGTGTAAACCATTGAACTTAGGGCGGAAACCACCATCAACCGCTGCCGAACAGTGCTGATCAGCCGTTTGATAGCTCCGGGTGTATTACTGAAATATGCGCCAAGCACTTGCGGTATCTGAAACAAGTGTGAAACGATTCAACTCGGGAGATTTTAGAATCCAACAGGAAACGAGTTTGCAGCGCTGAGGTACAGGGGCATGAATGAAGAGCCATGAATTGAGATGGAGAGATGGTCGTAAGGATCAACAAAGACGAAATCCGTCAAAGGGCGAGCCGAGGATCGTACTAAGACCTAGCCTATATCGGAAACTTGGCCACCGGAATGAGGATTTCGAGGCCGAGGAGGCGTTGGAAAGCGATCAGGATCAACGTGCCCACTGACACGAGAGCACATAAGACACGAGCATATTCGGACTGCAACGGCGCTTGAGAATCAATATATCCTACATCGCCGCGAATATTAGATCAATCCCGGGCCGTATGTGAAGTCGACCGTCTCGAGAGCGAGCAGGAGAGATTCGGCGATGGAAGTCGAAGCTGGATCTGCGGCCGAGGGAGAGAATAAAAAGGCGATGGCATTGAGAGGTGGATTGATACAGGATGGAGGCAGCTTGCGAAAGAACATCTGCGAGATTTCAAGAGCGCAGGGATCAGAGAGCGGTAAGGAGACGTGATTCCGAGCACAAAAAAGCGCGAATGCGACGGCCAGCGACAGCACCTCTTTAGGAGAAGTTCTCTGGGAAAGGAAATCGTACGGCGAGACCGAAAGTAACGAGGTATTCGTCGACCTAAGCAGAATAAGTAGACAGCGGGCGGTCGGGAGAGCGGCGCGTCGACCCAGGAAGAATGTTGCAGCAACGGACGAACGGAAGCGGTGGGTGCGTGACGCGAGGTCGGAACGAGATCGTGCGACGAAAGCGGGAGACGCAGAGCCTGGGGGACGAAAGACCGATAGTGATGCAGAATCGAATGCAGAGTGAGTCATGCGCCCTCGTCTAAGAAATGCTAAGTCGCAGCAATGTGTTTTACGGCCGTACGTGTAGAAAAAGACGCTGGGATCGCGAGCTCCAGGCGCAGCGCAGATGAACGTGGATTCAAGGGTCGAAAGGAGCCAGTGGAGAGAGGAGAAGACTTTCTTCCAAGTGAAGGGAAATGGGGGAAACGAGCGTTGGGTGACGAAAGCTATCAGGGAAACGCACCAACAGCAACGGAGTTAACTCGAGTTGATGAGGAGCAGGGTCTCGAGGAGTGGAATGGCCAAGCGTCGGTAGACAATAGATATGTAGATGGCAGGTGATGGGGTAAAAACGTCAACGAACGAGAATATAGAGTCAGGATGAGATGGAAGAGAAGATGCACTTTGACTCAAAAACAGCCCGTAGCCCGACCCATGAACGATCCAAAGATTCCAAGAGCGTTACATTCGTTGGTTCTAATTGGTCCATTTCAACTGGCAAATGTTCTTAGAATGGCGCGGCTAAAACGACAGCGAGGGTGGAGGAGAAGAGCGTGGATGGCTGTGCACGTCATGCCGTCATCACTGATCCGAGAAATGCCTTGCTCCCGACGCTCACCACGGTCACTGAATCTACTCATTGCCGGTGGATTGGCGCTTTGGGAGTCATGGTGGCGCAACGGCCGCTGTTCTTTCCTTATTCTTGGATTCCGCCTTGCTTCTGGCGTCCTCCCAATCGTGTACGGTCAAACGGCTAACCCGTGTTTTCCTCCATGACATCGCTGCGTGAATTCATGCTCGCTGCGACGGCATTGGCGTCTTCCAGGCTCCACGAATGTTTGGTGTTGCTCGTGGATGCCATCATCTGCGTCGCGCAGCCGCTCCTGCGTACGTGCCGGGGTCGCCTGATCCTTGCAGTGATTCCAATATTGAGTGCTTATTCTTTTCTGACTTGGCCATCCCGCTGGACCCTTCTTCTTTCGACTCTCTTCTACTTATCTATCTCCTCAACTTTCTGCTGCTTCATTTTCCCTTTCGCCTGGTTAGCGTTTCCGTAGATCGTTATCCCGCAATTCGATTCTTACATTGTCGCCGCCGAGGACTTGAGAACATGGAAGACGGAAGCGGCGCATAGTCGCAGGATTCGGAATGGGCCGGCGTGGGGCGTGGGTGTGGGTGCTGAGCACTGCAAGCTACGGTTTGGCTCGTCTTTCTTTCCCTCGACTTCCCTTCCATTTGCTTTCCTTTCCAACCCCTCCTTGAATTTTTTGCTTTTTCTTCCTTGCTTTCAATTTCCGCTTTCCCTCTCTCCTCTCCCTCTTTCTTACCCACTTCCCGTTGATGATGCTTCCAGGAACGACATCTACGTTCCCGCGTCCCGTCTTAGACGCAACACGCACGCGACGCCCTTTTTCACAGGGTCCACCACCAACGCACCCGAGTTCTTCATTCATCCTCGACATTCCGTCTATGATCAAGCGCGGATCACAACTGTCGACAACCACTCTTCCGCCTCGTTCATCGAGGACCATCCCAATTCAGCGCGTCCCGTCCTTGGTGTCGACTCTGTGTGCCGGCATATACAGCTATATCCGGACTCTCTCCGCTTGGCGTTCGCGTACAGCCTGGCCATGTCGTTACTTTGGTTCGTCCCTCCGCGGCTCGCCGCCGGGAAGCTTATCCTACGTCACATCTCCATCGTCCTTATCGACGCACTTGCTCCTTCTCGAGTGCGCGTCCTCGCATGAAGCACCTCCCTCAATTTTCTTTTTCAACCTCCCTTGAACGACTTCGAATTCTTCTCCTTTCGATAAATTTACCTCCCCCGGCCCGATAACTCCCTTCTTCCTCCCTCCCTCCGCACCATCTCCGTCATGACTCACTCCTGCCCCTCGTGTTGACCCGTCCTTCCTCGCAATGCATCTTTACGTTCCATACCGCCGACTTCAAAAGTTTATTTTCTTGGAACTCCTTCGACGACTTATTTCCTTGGATTCCCAGCTCTGACCGCTTCCCCTCCACACCGCGCGTTCTGCGTCGTCTCCGGGTTCATCGTCGCTACCGGCGCCACAGTCGGGCGCCTTGGACGCGTATCCGACGACTGACTTCCGACTTGTCGAATGGCGTATTTGGGCTGGCTCTCCGCCCACCGCCTTTCCATCCTCGGTCTTCCTCTCTCTTGGCCTGTTGCAGCCTTCTCCCCGGATCTTCGCTATTTGTTTTCTCCCGATGCGCGTCCACGAACTGTACTTGCTCGTCCTAAATTGTCTCCCCTCCACTGGATTGTCCTCATTCTCTTCTTAATCATCCTGTTTGCGCATCTCTCCCCTGGTCGTCCACTCCCCTCCAAGGCACCGGCACTTAACAACGTTGGAGATAGCGGACGGCGGGCTCGTATTCCATACTGTGCTACGCTTGCGGCTGTTGGAGTATTGTGGTGAAAACTGTTCCGCATCTCAGGAGAATGTAGGATCCGACGAGGGAAGATTCTTCGGGGCAACAACGGTCACAGCATTGTGTACGTCCAATTGTCTGGATTAGAGCTCGCTCTAATTCCGTCCCAAATGACTCTCAGTGGATCGGGCTCCATTTTAACGATCCAACCGTTGCGGCGCACGCCTTCATTTTGTCAGGGGAGGTCACGTATTGTCCACTATGATTTACTCACACCTAAATGTCGTCAGAGGTATGCATGCACTGTCATCGGCTTGCACTACATAATACTTCTGTGATTAAACGCTGACATTTCCACTTCCTCGCGAGACCAAGCTGATTTTCAACAACTGGCTCTAGCGTAGGGCCGAGGGTAAATTCGTCCGCCGAAACTCACCCCCACATTCCGTTCTCATGTTCCGATCTATTATTTTTGGGCGCTTGGAACACAAGTCTATCCTATTTCCCACTCACGCCGGTATTCGCCACCCTTCATCCCCTCGCCTCCCTTATTTGGTCTCTTCCTCTCCCACGCAGAATCTCCGACCTCGGCAACGCCCGCCTCGAACACAAGTCCAATCTATCTGCTCAAAGGACCTCCGTGGCTCAGTATACATCTGCGTATGATCTTGACAGCCGGCAAAGAAACTTTATACCTCTTCGCGCTTTGCGCCACGTTTACGTTGTGACTCTCCAGGGAATTGTGTTCCCATCATTTTCCCAAGCGAAATTGGGTGAGAGCGGCTTTTACATCTAATCGGTTGACATGAATCATTCTATTTTACGAGCTGAATGGAAGATACATGAAGAATACGTAAGCGTGCAGATATTGCGGTGTTCGAAGGCGATGGCTTCATCGGGTTATGCATGTTCCGCCGTCACCGCAGAGGCCATTTTTGAGCTAGATCCGCAGCTCCCCTTGGCATGCGGTGATTCACACATACGTACTTTACGACAGCTAGCATTTATGGCATGTGCAGTGAGCCATTCGTTGCCACTTCCTTCATTCCCCCCTCACGCTGACGCTTTGCCTCAAACATGGACGGATTGCGACTCCAGTCCGTGACCGCAGCTGCCATCGCACTCCTCGCTGGACTCTACTTTCTTCGGTCTCGCACGGCCTCGAGGGCTCGTCGTCCTCCCGGACCACCGGGCTTACCGCTTCTCGGAAACGTTCTTCAGCTACCCGCGAAGGTAAGTCCATCGGTTGCCTCAAATATATTTATGGTTTGGTGAACATACTACAGCATCTAGCGACGTACTTCCGAGGGTTATGCGAAGAGTATGGAGGATTTGTCTCGTTGAACTTGGGTGGCTTGGCAAGTAGTTTTACGGGCAATTCGACCATCGGTTCTCATTGATTCCATGCAGCCTGTGTTCCTGATTGGCGACATCAGACTGGCCAAAGAGATCCTGGAGAAACGGTCTGCCAAATTCTCATCGCGGCGGAGCAATCCATACGTCGTATGGTTCCTCGACTACTCCTCTTTCTTCGTTCATTTCACTTGCAGCGTTACCATGTTGATCCAGGCCAGGTGTATTGGGCAGGTTACGAACAAAACGAAAATCACTTGATTGGGCGGAAGCTTACGGCCGGACTCATGGCCGCTGTTCGAGCCGGCGAAACTGAGCGGTTGCAGCATTTCGAGGCGTTGCTCAACATGACCCATCTCCTCGATGATGGAGGCAAAGATTGGTTCAATCACATGGACCGGTACACTGTCCACTCATCAACTCCATAGAACTTCAACTGATATCCCCTCAGAGTCTCGGCAAGTATGGTTCTCACAGCTGCCTTTGGCTTGCATTGCCCTACTGGACAAGAGCCGGATCTCAAGGAGATCATTGCCGTAAATTCATTCTCACATTGATTAATTTACGAACTCATTTACGCTGCGTGTACAGTGCAATGCGGAGGTGCTTACGTTGTCCAAACCGTCGGCAAGCACCATGAACTCCCTGCCGTTCCTTGACAGCATTCCCGGTCCGATGCCATGGCGAAAACGTGCACAGACTTACCGCAAGCGTGAGGATGCGCTGTACAATAAGCTCATTACTCGCGCCGTATCTGGCGAGGCGTCCGGTATGAACACGTATGTTCATCCTCGAGGTTATGAGAGTGTACTGATAATTGTTTTTGCAGGTGGGCAGCTGTGTTCGCAAGTGAAGATAAACCTGAAGGGGACCAACGTCGACTGATGAACCAGTTCACAGTGGTGAGTGGATCATATGTCTGCAGGACCGTCGAGTCAAGCATTTATCCAGGCAGCAATCGAAACTGCATGTGGCATCTCATTTCCCCGGTGTGTGTATTGATCAGAATGGGCTTAGACTGCGGTTTCGCTGCACACCTTTATTCTTGCCTGCATGCTTTATCCCGAATGGATTCCTCGTGCACAAAGGGAGATTGATGCTGTTGTTGGAGAAGACCGTCTACCTTCTTTCAATGATCGTCCCCGCCTTCCATATGTTGAGGCAATTGTGCGAGGTATGCATTTTTCTCCGCCGACTTTCTGATATTGTTGTGATGTGCACTGTAGAGACCCTTCGATGGCGCCCTGCACGTGAGTTCTCTCCCCATCGTCCACAATTACGATATTTGACTGTTGTGGACAGTTCGCTTCGGAATTCCCCACCACTGCACCGCTGATGATGTTGTGGAATACAAAGGCAAAGAGTACTTCATTCCAAAGGGAAGCATCATCTTTGCGGTTTCTTGGTCAGCTCTTTACTCATGTCGTGTATTGCTCGAGACTACGACTTTCTTCATGCAGGGCAATCGAGCATGACCAGGAAAGATTCGAGAACCATGACTTGTTCCAGCCAGAGCGCTTCCTTGACAACACAAACAATTTGAAGGCAGGTTATGAGACCAGTGCTTTTGGGTTTGGAAGACGAGGCAAGTTCCTGCATCAAGCTTTATCGCTGAAGTCGCTGACAAGCTGATATCCCAGTCTGTCCCGGCATTCCGTTTGCTGAGCGTTCTCTTTGGATTAATATTGCCATGATGTTATGGATCTTCAACATTTGTAGGTCAGACGAGCCTGATCCTAAAACTGGCTTGCCCTTCAAATACGACGATAGTGATTTGGCTTTCCACGGAGAGGCGCGTAACTAAATCGGAAGGCGGTTGTATTTTTGATGCTGATTGCATGTCACAGATCACGAATGCGCCGAATAAATTCCCTGCTGTGTTCGAGCCACGTTCTGTGAAGCGGGCTGAGGTGGTGAGGCAGGAGTGGGCGGATTGCGAGAAGAATCTGAATGTCTTGCTTCCGCGGCACAAGGAACGATAAAATCTGGGATTTACGTATTCGCCCCAAATCAAGTTACCTAACCCGTGTGCTCGAGGGGCTACGCTACTTGTCTAAGCGTCGTCAGAACGTACCAATGGATCATAAATAATCGATTCTGCTCAAGCGCCGTTACGCCGTTGGTCTGAGTATCATCAGAAACCAGTAAACAATCTCTCGCGGGCGAGGACAAAATAAGCTTGCGAGTATCAAGAATTCGACTATTCGCGCGTCTCGGCTTAGTCTCGGACAAGTATATCGCTGGGACTCACAGATGCCGGTTTTTCAATCGATGTCACAGTGCAGCGTGGAGGTTACGCGGCTGTGAAATCTCGAGAACATCATGAGAGTACCACGAAAGGTAGTACGGAAAACACTGACACGGACTGCTCACAAATTATCCCTAGCGCGGTGTGGTCGCTCAGAGACGGACGATGTAAACTGGCCCTAGATTTTTGCGAGCGAAGCGAGCAATTATTGGCTAACACACGTGACGAGGGGACAGGGCTGAATTTTGCATGTAAACACGAACAAATTCTGCGCGCAGTGGCTGACGGTCCTTGAGGGACTAAATGCCCTCAAAAGCATTCAATTCGGGGTATGTCGCGCTGAAAACCAGATCAAAAGATGCGCTTTCGTGATAGCTTTTGGCCCATACCAAAATCATTGGGACCAGGAAGGAAAAAAAATTGCATTGAGAAAAAGGAGCTGTATAATAATGATTACGCACTTCGCGAGCACCTTGCGCTTTCAGCGGATCCCTAGTATTAGTGGGCCGGAAACACGGAGCACAAATGGCAGATACGTGTTCTGGCGAAGTCGGGCATCGATTCATGCAATTCAGATGAGCGAAGGATCGCAGTCGGATCGGAAATTCAGAGGATTCCGAGGCTGAGGCGGTCGAGAGTCTCTAGGCTCGAGACCAGCCTGTCTATCGAAACTGTGGTGGTGAAGTTGTGTCGCTATCGACACACTTCATCCCACAGTTTCGATATGACAGATCTAGACGGTCTCCGGTCTAGAGAGTCTCCAGCATTTATATGTCAAATAAAAGACCACATTCAGGACGAGCCTATTCCAATGACCCATACTAAATTTGGTATGTGGAGTCGACCTACCCCGGACCAAACACAAAAGATTCAGTCTCAGGAAGTTGTTGAGTTTTGAGGGCGCGTGAACTAAATAGTTTGAGCTTGCAATCCCACTGTTCTGTTGGGAAGATCTGGGTTAGAGCAAACCAATGCTCTACCCACTCAATTTGCTGGGTTTATATACTACAGAATGAATGTAACTAAGTAGAATATTCTACAATTATCTACTTGGTTCACTATTGAACCCATTACGTACATCATGGATTGTTCTCGCATCATCCCGAGGAAGCAAGTCGCAACCGGCAGATTCTCAACAGAGGTGAAGCTGGAAATGCAGCCAAGGGAGAGAACGAATGAAGCGATACAGAATGGCGGCGGCTCGCGAAAGAATATATGCTAGATTTCGAAAGCAGAACGCAGGCATTAGAGAATAGTCATGATACGTGAATTGGAGCACATAAAAGCGCGAAACAGCCACCATGAGAAGTTGTCCTGGAAGAGAAATCGTAGAACGATACCGGAAGTATCGACCTATTTGTCGACCTAGGTAGAAGAACGACAGAGCGGGGGGATTGCAGCAATGTACGAACGGAAGTGGTGGGTGCGTGAGGCAAGGTCGGAACGAGATCGTGCGACGAGGAGAGCAGGATGGTGAGGAGTAAGGACTCGAAAAGTAGAGTGCTTGGGCATCGTCGCGACGCTAGACACTAGGTGCGGGTATGGCCAGCGAATGGGGGCAAAAATTCGACCCCTGGGAGCGAATGAATGAGAAAAAGAGAAGACGCACTTTTAGCCATTTCTTCTCCGTGACTCATGGACTGCTCCTCGCCCGACTCATGAAAAATTCAAGGACTCCAAGTCTTTCGTGCCTTTGCAACAGGATTGCAGTCGCCGATACGGCGACAATTGTTGTAGACTCATTTGTCTGTCCGCGCCAGATGGTCGATTTCAATTGCGCAAGTGTGATGGGATTGGCGAGGCCGAAACGAAGGAAATGGTGGAGGAAGATAAGAGCGTGGATGGCTGTGCACGGGAATGATGCCGTTGTCATTGATCCGAGACTTACATGGTACGAACACAGAGCCCAGGACTCCGAAGCAGCCGCCGAGGAGGGAGTGAAACATCCGAGGGTTCAGAAAGGAGGAGCGAGCAAACAGCCTGGCCAACTAGTGAGTAATTAGACATACCAATTGGCAATTTGGCATTATTAGCCGCCGTTGATGCGAATCTTGCGACTTCAAAGAGCGAGCTGCTAGCACAAGAGAGGAGGGGCAAGCGATGGGAGAACCGAGAGGGTGCGCATGCGGGAGAGCGAAGCATTGCGGCTATCCGCGCGGGGGCGGCCCCCCCAGCGGCTCAAGGCGAATCGTTGTCGCCGTCGATTGGTCGTCGATGCAACGTCGATGGTGGTGGATGAGGCTTCATCCGAGATCAGCGGATCTGTGATGTAGCACCGCCACATCACCGCTTGCTTCAAACTTCCATGTCGTCGATCCAGTCGTGCTCTGTCAGTCTGCGTGCTTGACACTGAGCTAGGTCGAAGCCTCCGTGTGTCAAAATTCTGCCCGGGTATTACTGGCGGGCCGGACGGTCAGTATGCTTTCATTTGCCTTCCTCGGTGTCAACTTGTCCATCTTCTACGATCATCTCGTTTTTTCCTGCCTATCCATGGCTGTCCAGTAGCCCGGCTCTGTTTCAGTGCGAAATTTATGTCTCTTTCGCCCCTAGCATCCATGTTCGTGTCCGATGCGTCTTGAGGCGTTCAGAAATAGTCTGCATTTCGGTGGTTTTGGCGCTGATGAGTTTGCTTCTGCTTCCTGAGTGGCAAGTGTCAATGATTTCCGGAATTGAAATGACTGGCGTAGAGCAGGAGCGTCCCGAATTAAACCGAACTTCGTACATCATTGTCACAATAAAATTGCGCCACACCAGTGCTTCCCCTTCCTCGCACCGTACCAACCACGTTGCCGCCACTTGATTCTGCTGACACTCCCCCGAGTCTTCCTGAAACTGTGGTTTCGTGCTGCTTTTCCATCCATCTGAGATTCAATATGAATGTAGTTCTGGTTCATCGCAGGAGATTGCTTTTCAACCAACTAATACTCCGCCAAAAATTCCCGTTCGAACCAAATCTGTATTCCCCCTGAGAACCAGATATGCCCACACTTGGCAACGCTGGCATGTCCGATATGCCCTTTCGAATCATCGTTTCTGCGAGTACTAGTCAAGTGGATATCAGAGTTTGAGGCAGTCAGTGAAATCCAAACACACACTAAATTGGGGAACTGCAAGCATGAGCTCAGCACAACCGAGCGTGCTACTTGGGACGACTGATTCTCCAACACTCAACTTCGGTCGGGCTACGTATGTAGAGACTATTCTGAAGATCCCCCCAAAATTATGAAGAAGACGTGCCGAAACGCGGTGCTTTGTGTTTGGGAATTTGCGAGACTTTCGGACCCAGAGTAACATGTACTGAGCTTTGAAGAAGCATGTTTGTTCAATCGCAGGTCTGCATTTCCGCGCGGTTGGACACGAGCACAAAAACGCTAAGAATATGGACAAACAAATCCGGAAACCCAGAGAGAGTCGGTGAACCGCGAGACGGAAAATTACCTGGCCGGGTGACTGCCATTGCGTCCGTGCGGATTCCGTGCCTGTACTATCAGTGACTAGGTACCTGGCCAATTGGGGTTTATAGGCTTGGTACTTCGAAATACAATCCACATGATATCGAGTGAAGTAGGACCTTCAATGCATTTCCAGACCAAATTTGAACGGACTATGAGGCTCCCTCTCGATCAAGGCGGAAGGGAAATTTTAGACTTACGCTCAAGAAATGAGGCAATTGACCTCTGGAATCTGAAAGAGTTCTTACGGCAAGGTGATGACCGCCCGAACTGGGCCTTCTTTGCTGAAAATGTTGTCCAAAAACGGTGGGACAGCGGCGTGTCTCTAGGAAACCAGGGAATGCTCTACAAGCTTTTCCTGCAAAAAATCCACATCCCGGCATATAGGAAAGACCCTTTACCTACCGACATCCAATGTATGATCACTGCAGCGAGGAAATATGACCTTGAACTTACTGCGCTCTCCATCTCACAGGAGGTGAAGCTTCAAATGCCAATCTGGGGACACATTGCACTCATAGAGTCAAGATTTGAACCAATCCGGAGGAGAGACGCACTGAAATGTTTACGGCGGTCCCACCTAACAAGCAACGTCGTGGATGTGCTTCAGATAGCCAATCGCAAGACTAGTACTACGCGCCGACCACATCTGATCAACCCTCCGGGAATTGGAGGGAAAAATTGTGGGTGGCCTCCATGTCCACGAGACCGGAATGGATACGCCTATAAGAACCCTGGAGAATGTGTCGAGATGGCGAGAGCTTTGATTGATTGCATCCACCCCAAATTCATCGCACTTCTACGGAACCAACTGATGAAAATGTTGGAAGACTGCGAATTGGGAAGGGGGATTGACGGAAGGCAAGACGTCTTGTTAATAGTACTATCATCAACCTGCGATATAGCCCGTGCAGAGGCAAAACGAAAAACACAATGAAAGCCATCGCACTCATACTCAAACAGAAGTGAATTCGAAGTGCGCTTGCTCTGGGCCGATGGTGCGAATGCATGCATGATACTAGGGATCCGCTGAAAGCGTGGAGTGCTCGCGAAGTGCGCACGTAATCATCATTACACAGCTCCTTTTTATCAATGCCTTTTTATCCCTCCCGGGTCCCAACAATTTTGGTATGGGCTGAAAGCTGTTACGACTTGTGTGGTGCAAGCCGTCGTTGCAGCGAAAAGTCCAACCAGAATGCTAATAGCCTCGTTTTGATGGTTTGTAATTTGTCCAGGATGCATACAGCCGCTGCTTTCTTGATGGAAGTAACAATCACTGGAATCAAAGGCAACAACGTGCATGACAATGTCATTTGGCTCTCATCATAATTTATATTACAGCAACGAAGCCATTATAATTACTCGATTTGAATTCAATTTTGTATATGGACTAAAGAATTCCAGAGCCTCAGAGTCGCACCGTATCGCTTAAGTCGTCCCGGAGGAGTTTTGCCCACAGCCGGTTGTATTAATCCGTGTACGACGAGTTTTCAACTAGATCGTCCTCCACGTCATTCCTCGCAGTCCAGTTGCAGATCCAAGTTGCCCAAGCTTCCAAATTGACTTAATATCGTTCGAATAGCGCCGGCGCCCCACGTTCGACGTTCTACGCCCCATTCCATAACTGGATGCTGCATCAGCCTCATTCTAATTCTCCGTACCTGTTCCAGCATTTAATTTCCATTGTCAGCATTTCCTCCTCTTCATTTCGAAGTCCCTTTGCCCCATGCACGCTGCGATCCCAATGGAGACTTTGTCAAAGCTCCTTTGTACCCCTAGCAGCCGAGGGCACCACAATGACTCTGAAGGCGTAAGCTGATACACCGAAAGGAAATGAAAGAGCGGGAGAGGGCCAGGAGCAGAAACAGAAAGAAGACTTGCGACCGATCAATTCAAACTTCGCCATTCTCGCGCTTGGACCACTGGGTTGAGCGCTATGCAGCTTCGCGTATAGTACTCTGTTCAAGTCACAATCTTGACAGGGTATACAAATGCTAATTACAATGAAGTAAATCGTGAAACCCGACGGAAAACTGCTCACTGTGCTTGAATAAAGCAGTTTTGGATGAGAATTAAAAGGAAAGCCAGATGTGTACGTCATATTGTGGGAATGGAAATGGCAAGTTATGTGGATATAGACTTCAGTTGGAGATCCCCCTCAAAATTAGTCCCAAAGTACGGTGAATGAAGCCAAGAAACAAAAATCGGATTCCATGAGATAAGCAATTCCCACACCAGCCTCTCATCTATATAAGAAATGAACGCAGTTTGTCTGGAGACAAACCGGACCGGGGTTCCGAGCTCCACGCTCCACAACCAAACGGCTGCACCACAACACCGCCACACAGCTTCTTCGCTCCCACCACACTTGCTCCACAGCAACACGGCTTCTTCGCTCCCAGCACACTTACCCCACAGCACTCTGCCCACTCCACACTCGCATCCATGTACCTAGCACGACGACTAATACTCTATATTGTATTTTCAGACCTCTTACATGCAATTAAGCCGTCTACGAAGCTAACTCACCAGGAAAAAAAACTTATAGTCTTTACTTGGTACGTCTACATAAGAAACGAATATATAGATATGAGTTTGGGATAAGGCCGCAGGCGGCAGATGCCGAACCGTTAATTGTTTGGCACCTCAGTCGCAGTCACTCAATATTGTATCTATAAAATATGGCATGGATAGCTACATTTTGCTGGTGCATTATACGGGCTAACTAAGTACAAGTGCCTTTCTAGTTCCCTGAACACACAGGGGTGAGTCTTAGGGATCCCCACTGTATCCGTATTTTACGGTTATGGATATACAGAAACCGTACTGTAACCATATGGCCCCTGGGCAAGAACTTTATGGATATGGTGGGCCATAACCCGTATGGATCCATAAAATTTACGGCTGTATACTGTATCTTTTCCTTCAATTCGATAGGGGTTGTGACACGTGACACAGTTGAGCGATTCGACATTTCGGTAACGGCAGAATTTTTGCGTGACACTTCGAAAATTTCGGTATTCGGCCACGAAAAATTTCGAAAATTTTGCCTTTTTGGTATTTTTGGGGAGACTTTGTGGGCTGCGTGACGGTTTGGTGGTTCGACAGAGGCCCGGGTGACGCGTGACTTCGACCGAAGTTCGTGATCGACACAGGGGTGCGTGACGCGTGACTACCGAATTGAAGGGAAAGATACAGTATGGTACTATACAGCCATAATGGCAATCAATATTGTTTGTGTTATTTTGATGATTTAACTGAGATTGAGCTTGCCATTCACGGCCTGACTTGGCTCGGCAAGCATTCGGCTTCATTGTTACCATCAAACATGAGCGGGAACGTCGCCGATGGCAGCCCGACGCTCCCATCATTCCCATCAGCGCCATCAAAAGCGCCAGCCAGATCCTTCAAGCTGCCACAGAAAATAAGAGAATATGTTGAAATGCACCAAATATTCAAAGATTACAGTCTGGATAACTATTACACTCCTATACCATTCTGTAGTGGTACCACATCACTTGGAGGCACCACCAAATCACCATAGAGTTACCGCCGTAACCATATATGGTACAGTGGGAATCCCTAGTGAGTCTCAAGATATCTAAAAAAAATTCAAAAAAGGAGATGGCATCCACTATCACAAGCAAATAAGCTCAATGTCAGATGGATGGACAGTCGAAAAACAATGCAAAGTCTAAGAGCATGCAATCATAAGAGACAGCATGTCTGGATCACCAAAAGTAAAGTTCATAATTGGGGAGAGAGACATGAGTCATGAGAGGACACAGAACAAGAGCAAAGTCCAAGGCAGAAAGAGTAAGAGTTGGTGAAGTGCATCATCACATGTGATCAGCAGACATTGCTGAACAACATTCATTGTTAGATGGGATGAAGTGTGCTGACACTAATGAAGGTTGCAGGTTGTGCAGGGGGCAATACCATGCACCCCTGAATTTTTCAGTGATTTGATAAACCCCCCTCCAAATTGAACAAGGAGAGGAACACATGCCCAGTGTGACATCATGCTCAGAAATTTTGAACGTGATGTGACCAACAGGTGCCTCAGTTGACGCCTCCCATCTACCACCATGTTCAACACATTGAAGACAGCAGAGACCACTGAACTGCTGTTTTATCCCATGGACAACACCCCAGCATACACATGAATGCACAAGCTGTGTGCCAGGACAGGAAGATCGTGCAGCACACTTGAACCCCTTGTGAACCCCAGCAATCAAAGTAGCAAGGACATTGAGATTTCAGATGCCAATGCAGACGTAACGGGAGCATGGGTAGGGCAGACCCATTGTAGCTGACCTTCAACAAGAGCAGCTGCCCAATGCTGACAGCATTGGGCAGCTGTAGCGCAGCAAATATGACTATGACCACAAATACTATAATGAATACTACTAGCAGAAACCTGTGCTATACTACAGGAATATTTTTGAATCAGACAGCCGCAGAATCAAGATTTACGTCCTCTCATCCATGATAATATTGAGGATCCCTTTGAACTTTGAGGACACCTGTCATCTTAGTGTCGTGCCTTAGTTGTACTTGAGTGTCCCAGTGACAATAATTTCATTGTTGTCTCTGAAATTCAAGGATATTCCTGGAGACACTTGTCGCCAACTTTCGGTTGACTCTTCGTGTCTTGGATTTTCTGCTTTATGTTGCACTCAGGCTACTCGCAATAATGAAATTATTGTGATTGAAGTTTGAGGACACTTCAGGAGGACACTTGTTGCCAACCTTCGGTCGACTCCTCGTGTCTGGGGTGTCTGGCTTCAGATCTCAATATCATCTCTTGTCTTCAAGTTCAAAGTTCCCATCTCCTGTGCCATGATGAAAAATTGAATCTGATAGATGCTTTCGAATAGTTATGAATTGAAAGATACAGAACCCGACACATGTAAGACATCGTACATTGTGTTCATGATTTTCCTGGGCTCCCATTCTTGATGTCTTTCTGGCCTCAAGAAAACCGACAGAAGTGTAAATAAATTTAATGGCCAGAGAATTAGTGAATCATTGGGATTGAATTTTACATATACTTGCTTGTGGTGCAATGGCTCCTGTTGGCAGGACCGCAGTGGCGAGGGCTGAATATTGATGTATAATGCTGCACAGCATTGGCTCGCTCACGTGCTTGACATGAGAAGTGCGCTGAAGGAGCCAGGATAGGTCATGAAAGAAGATCCTGAATCTCCAAAATGCATCAGAGGATTGGTTTGAAAGGAGTGCAAGAAGTGCAAGTAGTGCAGGCACCGAGGATTTGAGCAGCAAGAATTCAAGAGGTGCATTTGATGCTAGAAAAGTAGTGCAAAGAGTGGTGATAAGTACATGAATGTCAAGGTGGACAACAGGCCGCAGGCAGTGAAGACATGGTGCACCAGCGAGAGCAGCAATGATGAAAGGACAATTGATGTTTGTCCCATGTTTGTCTTGAGATAAGTACGCACTCTGATTGGCTGGCGAGAGTTCCACATGATCCATAGTTGGATTTTTATAACAAACAGGCTTCAAACAGTGTGATGATGGTACCCATTGGTAGTTCCTATTTAGGCAGCATATCAACACCAACCAGTTCAGGGTTGTTGGGACAATTCAGCTAGGCCAGCTAAGCAATCCCTTACCAGAAGCACTGTACAAAGCATGCTGTCAAGAGTAAGTCGCTAAAGGGACTGTGCATTCTCCATCCATTTAGGCTGAGTATTATACAAAACCACATATCAGAAGAGCTCAGAAAAGAACTTGACAGGACAGAGGAGCTGGAGCGCCACACTCTGTATGTGAGCTGCAGCAGACTCGATATTCGAGATATCCAACGGACATATTCGAAGTGGTAAGGAAGGAGAGCAACAATCCTAAAGATGACATCCATGTTCAAAAGAGCAAGGAAGGCAGAGCCCCCCAAAAAAGCGACAGCTGTGGAAGCGAGCTACAAGGCAGAAGGACGAGAGATGGGAGGGTGGGTAGGGGAGAGACCGTAGTAGGTAGATAGCCAACAATCAACACGAGCAATTCATTGGCACAAGTAAGGCAAGAAAGAATAGAGCCATCGGCCAGAAACAGAGAGGGAAGCACACCAGGTTACAGCGCCGAGGCCGAAAGAAAAGATGTCGTGTATGACCCACAATTACAAACACCAGAGCACAGCACGACCGCATTTGGGTGTGGAAGAAACTTGTAGTGTAAGACCTTGAAAGGCTGTGCCATCCAACACAATCACAAACACTTGAGCACAGCACTACCGCATTTGGGTGTGGAACTTGTTGTGCAAGACCTTGAAAGGCTGTGCCATCCAACACAATCACAAACACTTGAGCACAGCACTACCGCATTTGGGTGTGGAAGAAACTTGTCGTGTAAGACCTTGAAAGGCTGTGCCATCCAACACAAACACAAACACCAGAGCACAGCACTACTGCATTAGGGTGTGGAAGAAACATTCGTGTAAGGAGCCAAACCTCACGGTTCGGCAATCATTTGTCTGGCCAGACAAACCGGACCGAGTTTCCGAGCTCCACAAGCTCTCTCCGCACCCCACGCCAAATATGGAGCTGAATTCAAGTGAACTTGAACTCCAATGACTCTACCCATGGAATGGTGGCCGGCCACCGGCTCTCGGCACACCCGCTTTATTTGGTCGGTGTCACTGATCACTGTTGATCGCTGACGGCACCATTGCTGGGCAGTTGAAAAGCCTTCAAACTGAGCATTGGGGGAGCAGAAATTCGTCTCTTCAGTTCCACCCAGTGAGAAAGTTTGCTATTTATGAAATGCTGGAATGTTGAGCAAGGTTGAGCACTCGACAAGATGGAAATTCAAGGATTGATGGAATCAGCAGGCCACAAATCGATGCCGGCTTCCTGAGTTTGCTGATTATTTATAGAGTGATACATATTTCTAAACCAAAGATGATTGAAGTCGCTCAATGAGATTGAAAACTACCTATGAGGCTGCAAGGAGCCAACCGAAGGTTGGCAACGAGTGGCGTCTTCAGCTTACAAAAATTTCGGCTTTCTGTGAGTCCAAAAATATAATTTCTCTGCCGTAGCGTGGCACGGGCCAACTGCTAGTAGCTACTAATTTCATCAGATTTTTGTACTGACTCGCCGGCAGATCACGGGCCGAACTAATGAAATTTCTAATTCAATCACAAAAAGGTAATGAAATTTGAGATCTGTTTGATTGGAAAAGTGGCGACCGTGCTAGGAGAGGTCGGCAAAAATGACCCTGTCTGATTATTAAGAACGATTACTAAAGTACTCGTAAAAGCGCATCTTTTGATCCACTTTTCATGGCTATACCTGCAGAATTGAACGGTTTCAAAAGGATTTCGTCCAGAAAGCCCCGTCAGCCACTGCCCGCACATTTGTACTTGTTATCCGCCTCGCCTTGCTCGCCTTAGCCCTCTGCCATGTCACGTGTGTTAGAGCATTCTAAGGCATCAAACCGTGCGTAATACGGCCACGGGCATAAAAATTACGCCCGTTTTCGGCTTACGGGACGGCCTGACCCGTGTGTAACTTGGCATCTCGGAGGCCTCAGACGGCACGGGTCCCGTGCGTATAGCCGTGGACGGGCGTAATTTACGGGTGGTCGAGCGATGCTTCAAGATCAACAAACTTTGAGTTCCGGATTATATTCGCGTGAAATACTTCAGTTACTGTTATAACTTATGAACTGTCTGAAACAACTTCTAGGGTTTACGAATGCAAGTTCTCGGCAGGTCAGTGCAGTGTCAGATGGTTGCCGACACTTCCGGCATACACCTTGCAGCATGCCGAGAGTTCTCGAGAGCCGCGGGGGACGACAGCCGACTCCAACGCCATCCAAGCAAGCGAGTAGCGACTGTCGGCAGGGCATTCGCAGCAAAAAACTCGTTCGCCGAACCTTGCTTGAGGAATACCCGTAAATTACGCGTAAACGTACGGTTACGGGGTGCTGTATTACGCCCCACCCCGTACCGTGTCCCGTCCCGTCTGGACTTCGCCCCAAACCCTAGACGGGACGGGGGGCGGAACCGTAATTACGCTCCGTAAACCCGTAAGGTTACGGGGACGGTTTGATGCCCTACTCGCTTCGCTCGCAAAGAAGCACACCCGGTCAATGAATCCCGATCTGATGCCGCCATCTATGTGCATCGCAGGTAGGTAGGTAGGTAGGTAGGTAGGTGGAATTACACGGCATGGTCCGGATAACGAATGCCGGTTCCCAGGAGTTATGCCAGTGTCCAAAGCAAGCTAAATTACACCTTTGCCCCTGGACCTCTGTACCCTCTCCAGAACGAGCTCGCAGACACCATGAGAAACCCCATGCCCCATGGTAGATCCTGGCTAAAGCACAAAAGCAAATAAGTTCGCCAAAACAGCAGAAATCTCAGAAATCAGGGAACTGTCAGCCACGTACGGCGGCGACCCCGTCGTGGCAAGCTTCCAACCTCGAATTACTTCCTCGATCTTGTTCGATGTGATCCCGTGTCCTGAACTTCAGAAGTTCACTTCATTCGCCGAAGTAGAGAATCAACGATACCGCATTCGGCCCGAATCAAGCCCGGGTTGAAATGCCTGTAGTAATGGTCCAATTTTGGGTCTGGGAGCGACGGCGGCCGCTCCCACTCCATTCATATTGCTGCTATCAACCTCGCTATCAACATTTCCCAGGTCAGCGACGATGTTCTTACTCCACTCTTAACGTCCACCGAGAGTGCTACAGTCTAGACCATGAGCTAGGCTACTAGTACTATCCCATTTTCCTCCAGACCTTGCGCATGCTACTCATAGTCTGGACTGTAGCACCGTCGGTCGACGTCAAGAGCGGAGTATGAACATCGTTGATGACCTAGGAAATATTGGCGACGAGATTGATAGCAGCGACAACCTGAGCGGGCGGCCTCGATATCTGTCCCGAACTCGTGATACTGACAGAACTGCCCGCAAACAAGCTGGGTACTCTGACTATGCGTGCTGCTTCTTCGATGATAGCTCTGGACAATGTGTGTGTATTGTTTAATGCCCGCTGACCTCTTACCACTTTGCGTGTAGTTCGTCGCGGTCCACTAGGACTTACTCACGACCAGCATTGGCAAACACTCGATCTTCACACAATTCCAGGTCACTGCCCCCATTGCAGCTGTTCTGCGCAGCCTCGAAGCCGCCATTATTGATGTGCGTCGTCGTCTTTGATGTACCTGATGCAGATTCCTGATACACTATAGTCATTCGCATTTGGGTTGATCAATGTGATCCCTCAGGAGGCCTGCCGGGCCATCGAGCGTCGGTTAAGGACCGTTTCGTCTGATCAGGCAGCGTTGGACACTGGCGCGGGAAATACGATCACGGCGTATGAGGAGGTCTGCGTCCGGAGCGCATTATGTCCTACCCTTGTGCCGTCAATTTTGATTACGAATTATGGATGTACAACCAATCTTCAGACTGCTGTCAGCGGGCTCTTCAGCCAACCGATCCCTTCCGATTCCAGTCGTGTACTATCAAACTGCATTGTTTCGATCAAATGTTCAATCCGAGTAAATGTCTTCAGAAAAAAATGGGCCTCACGTGTCACCGAAATGATTGGCTGAAACGGTGAAGTCGCTATCACGAGCCCGATTTTGGATAGGGAGCCGGGGCGTATTTCTTCATGTGAATTTGTTCTCTGTTACCAGGTGAATTACGAGCACTTCAGTAGTCGTTCTCAATATTTCCATCCCAGGCAAAACACGGGACCTCATTATTTACGGTAGACTTTTATCTTTGGTGGCCGTGGTTAGCTTCATTAGAGTTTTGTGGTTCTCCACTGACTCTTCATGAAAATCATTAGGTTCGGGGCTATCTTTCACCCCAAGACGTCAGGATTGGTTCTAATGAACATTTCACACCAAAATGAACACCTAACAGATTCCGATTTTCTTCCCTGCACTTCAATTTTGCATGATTCATTTCCAATCATGTGGCATTGGTCCCTAACACGTAGCAACAGCTATGGGCAAATTTTAATTCTAAACTTGGCCGTTCCGAGTCCCTGTGATGAGGTGTTCAGCCCCCAATTTTCCAATTGTACCGACCTGCTCAATACATTTGCAGTGTG
This sequence comes from Mycena sanguinolenta, assembly GCA_014462675.1. Classification (NCBI taxonomy): domain Eukaryota; kingdom Fungi; phylum Basidiomycota; class Agaricomycetes; order Agaricales; family Mycenaceae; genus Mycena; species Mycena sanguinolenta. Next base: position 498,982 of record JACAZH010000003.1, on the reverse strand, counting down.
TGTCGATTTCACTCAGATCCGGAAGTCCGGCGAGCACTAGCATCTCATGCCGCATGATCTCGGTCGAGGGATTTCAATTATGGCATGCTCGGGCCTTTTTTGCCGGCATGCGGCATTCTGCGGCACATTTCGGGTTTCAGTTGGACCCTTTTCTGCAGAGGTGATAAAAAAAATATCCGTCTCGAACGATAACTAACCAGGCATAAGTATTCACTTGAGACCTTCATGTTATTTGTTCCACTACTGAACCTCCGTGGGAAGACTGCGCGCTTGTAGGGTTCATAGAAGCCTTTGATCGTTTACGGTGCTCGAGTGAAGACTTGTGTAGAAGTTCTGGACAAATGTATGTACGCGCACAGAAGATGCGAGTGAAGGATCATGAGATGACGATCGAGATTTGATCACATATCAGGCGAGCCAGGATTCGAATATTTCACAACTTGGACTCTCTTCAGCGAAGTAGATCCGGAACAATGCTCGAAAACAAAAACTACCAGCGTTGTGCTGGTACATATTTTGATTTAAGTCGTGAGGTGAATAATACAGCTAAGCACCGAACAGACCTGAGAGTCAACAATCCTGACGACGACGTGCCAAGCGACAGGCGCGATAGAAAAGCAGTCCGGCAGTTTCGCAGGAGGGTACCGGGTATTTGAGTTCAGATCCGAAGCCAGCAATGAATTCTCAAGAAGAAAGTCCCGCCAGAGAGATTGAAAACGGGCAGGCGAAGAGATAGAACTAGAACCAAAGGCCGAAAGTTATCGTAATATGTGGCTTATCCGAGGGATAAATGACTGTTTTAAATGTATCGAAGTGAGTTGAGATCCGAAGTCAGCGTCTATCCATCGAGCTCTCCGGACGAAAACCTAGTCGAGATATTGAAAGCGGGGCAAGTAGAGGGATGGAACTGAGAAGGGCCGAAAGTCATCGTACGTCACCTATCCACAGCCGAGCGATGAAAGACTGTTTTCAAATGAGTAGATTTCGGCATCCCGAAAGACCGCAAAGATGGGCTGTACAGAAAGAACTGCACGCCCAATGTTACTCTTCAAATTGGTCGCGCAGAGGAAAAAGTTTCTCGTTTCTTGATTTAGCTGCCGGGTGTAACAAAACCAATACGATCCTGGTCCATTTGAAACGCCGACGAAGCGCGAGACACAATCAAAGCAGCCGCTCCATGGGCGGAATTAATCTCAAGGTGGACGAAATGTAAATGAACAAGGTCTCCGGTGGGGACGGCGGAACAACAGGCAGGGTAGCAGTCGGACGCGTACAACGAAGATGGATTTGGAGTCCTTTTCGGGGACAGTGAAGAACACGGTAGGATGCCTATTGCAAGCGGGGGGAAGAAATCGATGTGGCGAGGAAGCGGAAGAGTGGTAGAGGGAGCCGTTGCGAAGGACGGCGGGTGCGATGCGGCCAGAGGAGAGAGTACGGCAACGAACAGCGTTGCAGCGGAAGCGTAACCCAAAATCTGGAATTCACGCTCACAATAGTGTTCCCTCCTCGAGCACGGAGACGGCAGCGAGATGCACATTTTGAACATGTATCCTCGCCAACTCGGTACACAAAGTGTTGCCACAGCCACCATGGACGCGCTGCTTCCGGAGATCGACAGGCGAGCAGGCATAATATTGAGAGGCCCCGAGTCGACCGAGAGGACTTGCATTAGGAAGTGAAGTATGGTGACAGCGTCGTTATGGATGGATTCCTAGCTGGCTGAAAGACATGTTGAGGACCAAGATGGAAACGAAGAGCCAGCACAGATCCTTTTGCGAATCAATTGTGTTCGGTGCCTGAAAAGTCGAGTCCTGGCGTTCGGAAACGAAATGAATAATAAGGAAGCGAGTATTTTGAAAACATAAAAATGCACTATCCCAACCCCCCCGCCCAAAATCTCGCGGTATTGGCCGCATAGATCATCCAAGTCGTTGCCGTCGTTGCTGTTAGCATTTGCATAGAATCGTGGCTATGCGGCGAGGAGGGTGCGTTACTGCGCGTGGGTGGACGCCAGGTTTCTTAGTCCGTTTGAAGCCAGCATCGAGCAGCGCCAGGGAGATGGAAGAGCAAAGAAAGAGCGCGGATCATAGATGGCTGTGCTCGGTACATGCCGTTATGACTGATCCGAGTGATTCTTTGCTTCCGACGCTCACCACGATTTTGCTGCTCTGTTCCTGTCGAGCCCTCAGGGAGCTTTTTGTCCTGCTTTCGTTCTCCACAGAAAGACTGTCGCGTTTCTTGGCTCCTCACCCTCTCCGTGGCGTCGTTCATCGACTGAAGGGTCAAAATGCACTCTCGATTCCGTATCGATCCTATGTCTTGCGGGTGGTCGTGTTTCTATGAGATCCGTCGGTTCCCGTTTCTCTGCTAAACAAGGCGCCGCCACTCGCTGCTCTCTAAGCCGATTCATCGCCGGCGGATTGGGCAGGGCCCGTTGACGCACACGCCTTTGGCGTTCGCTTCCCCTTTCCCAATTTATATTCCCGATTGCTTTCGCGGTATCGAGCCGCAATCGTGCATGGTGCGCCGTGCACGGATGGGTTCCTCTGGAAAATCCATGGTCACCTCGCGCGACCGTTGCGCCACCGACTGATTCGCCCCCCACTTGTTTGGGTTAGAGCGACACGTTCGTCCCGCAACGTTATCCAGGCTCCCCACTACGACGTTCGCGCAACTCTCAGTTTCTGTGCTAACCCCAGCCGTCTACTGTTGCCCTCGCACCAATTCCATTCTTCTTTCTCCGTTCCCTTTTCCTTTCGCTCGAGCTCACGCTTGTACGGATCGATGGGCAATGGGCATCATAATTTCACCGATCCCGTGGCTCCGCTCTACATTGTCGTCGCTAAGGACCATACGCGCGGATTCCCAGTTGTGCGCCAGTAGACAATGGGAGCGGCGCATACTTACAAGTTAGACGTTGAAGATTGGGCTGCGCGGGCAGGACGCTTGTGGTTAGGTTCGTTCATTTTTCCTTCTCTTTCACTTCCCTTCCGTTTCGTTTCTTTTGCCCATCCTGTATTTCGTACTCTTTCTTTCCTGCCATACCATTTCCTCCTTGTCTTTCACCTCTATCGTCTTCTTTTCCTTTCCCACTCCCGCTGACGACGTTGACGGAGTTCAGAGTCGGGATGTCTTTGCGTCCTGCGTATTCAAACCCAGCATGCAGCACGACTTCTTTTATTCTGAGCTGGGACACAAATTCAGGCAGCATTATGCATGGTTGTTGCTTTGCGGAGAGGCAATTCTGGAGATATCACATGCGTGGAGTCGACGTATTCGAGACCGAGCAGGAGATATCCAGTCACAGAGGTTGAAGCCGGAATTGCAGCCGAGGGAGAGAACGAATAAAGGATGACATTGAGAAGTAGGTTGATACAGAATGTAGGCGCAGGTCCGAGGTACTCGGTCGAGGAACGTATCCCGCATCGCATGTGGAGTCGACCTTCTCGAGACCAAGCACAAGATATTCGATCACAGAAGTTGACGCTGGAAGTGTGGCCGAGAAAGAGAACGAATAAAGCGATGTCATCGAGAGAGGCGGCTCGCGAAAGAACATACTGTACATCCGTGTATGTAGGCAACCGACCTCCACACCGTGACATCCCAAGCAGTTTTCGGCAACGCAACCAGACCTCCCGTTACCGTGATTGTTACCTGTTTGGGCAACCATGCTCTGGGATTTTTTGCCTAGCATAGCACAATACAGCCTATGGGCCACTGATTCGACCGACTTGGGAATCTGGAATGTATACTTTTAAACACAATTCACTATTTGCAAGCTTTTGACCATATTCCAAAGGAAATATATTTATTTTATTTTTTGTAATGGCCTTCCTCTGGGCAACAGACCTGACCGTTACCGTGACGGGGCAGGGTTTTGGCAACGCAACCAACCCCTCCGTTACCGTGACGGTTGCCTACATACACGGGCGTACAGTACGCGAGATTTCGAGAGCACAAGCGTCAGAGAATAGTCATAATACGTGAATATCAGCGCATAAAAGTGCGAATGCGGAACGGCCAGCGACACCACCTCTTCAAGAGAAGATTTCTGGGAGAGAAATCGTACAGCGAGACCGAAAATAACGAAGATTTCTTGATCCGGGCAGAAGAACGGGAGAGCGGGCGGGGCATGAAAGCTTGAGATGGAGTGTACTAAGTAGTGGACAAGAGCGGTGGGTACGTGAAACGAGGTCGGAGAGACGAGAATGAAGGGCGGCTGGAGAAGGCAAGCGGAGGAACAGGCAGACGCAGCGTCTGGCAGAGGAAAGGCGGATGGAGATGCAAGGCTGATGTCATCGTCGACGACGGAACGCTGAGTGGCAGGACCCGAAACAATTGCTGGGCGTACGTGTGGGAGGCGGCTCCAGGCCAGCGGCGATTGAGGATCACGAAGTCGTGCAAGGCGCAACGCAGATGAGCGTGGATTCATGAGTCGAAAGGAGCCAGCGGAGCAAGGCAAGGATTTTTTTTTCCAAATGAAGAGAAGAGTGGGCAACGAACGTTGGGTGATGAGGGTTAGTAGGGAATCGCGAGAAGAGCAGCGGGTTGGCGAGGGCTCGTGAAGAGCAGGGTCTCGAAGAATGGAATGGTTAAGCGTCGCCGCGACGGTAGATATAAATCCGGATATGGCCAGGGAATAGGGTAGAAAAGTAAAATCTTGGAACAGAATGGATGAGGAAAAAAAGGCAGAATGAAACAGAAGCAAGAAGCACTTTGCTAGCCATTTCTTCTCCCTGACTCAAAAACAGCTCCTAGTCCGACCCATGAAAGATCCAAGATATTCGTGCGCTTTCTGCGGGAAAAACGGTACCGTGGCGTTACATTCGATGTTGGCCCATCCATTCGTTTGGCGCTACTGGTCCATTTCAACTGCGCAAGTGTTCTGAGAACGGCGTGGCTAAAACGATGGAGATGGTGGAGGAGAAGCGCGGGGATGGCTGTGCACGTCATGCCGTCATCACTGATCCGAGATAGCCCTTGTCCCCAACGCCATTTTCCAGGCTGGCCTCTCGTCTATCCATTCGCTCTATAAACCCTGATTTCTGATTTATGGTCGCAAGAAATGTGCCAATTCCCGTCTTTCTGCACGACAGCCTCTGCCACTAACCTGCCACTCGTTACTCTCTGGATCGACTCATCACGCTTTGGGAGCCACAATGGAAAAACGGGTTAAATGGTGCTGAACATCGCGGGTTACCGTTCATCTCGTATTTCTTCCCCTCAACTTCCCTTTGCGTTCCTTTCCGCGACCCTTTCTTTGGGTTTCACTTTCTCCGCCTCTCCTCTCTCTCCTGCCCCGTTTCTTACCCGCTTCCCGCTGACGATGCTGCCAGGAACGACGTCTGTCTCTTTGCGTCTTCCACACAAACCCGCCTTGGACGCAGCACGTAGCACGACTCCCGCTCCAAGAGGATCTACCAACAACGCACCTCACGCACCGAATTGGGCATGCGCAGCGCCTGCGTCGTGTGCTCCTACGCCCGGTACCCCATGCAGAACAGTAGAAGGCGCATCTCGTCCGTAGAAATAGCGCCTGGTCTTGCACGCACACTGAGGAGTTTCCGGTCGTCCTTGGCGAAGCTACTGCCGACCGTACTGATCGCGTCTTTAAGAGTCGTGCAGCGCTCCCAAAATTCCGCGCAGGCTCCAGAAGCAGGTACGTCTGTCTCCTTTTCATCCAATTCCCTTCCTTGTCCTTTGCTCCTTTCTTTTTGTTTTAGTATCGGACAATCCTCAAGTCGTGGGCGATACGAAATTACCGTTTTTCATGCCGTCGCCGGTTCACGGCACCGCCCCCTCGACCTCCTGTCTCGATATTCAGGGTTCGGTAGGAACTTTTCCCCCTGCGTGGTGCACGCCTTCGCTGAGCAACCTACGTCTCCTTCCGCCGTCCTAATTCCCTTTGCGCACCGTCGTTGTCCCTTGATTCCACGCGTTCAGCACCCCCCTCTCATTTTCACAACATCTTCGATCTCTCTCCGATAAAGACTTCTCCCTTTGCACGAATCTACTCTTCTCGTGTTTTCTGCGATATTTCCCGCTCCTCCATCCTTCCGCCTCCCTTTCTCGTTTTTTCTGACCCTAACCCTGTTGCCCCTGTCCACAAAGGATCTCCGAGCTCGCCACAATCGCCCTCAAAGCTTTCCTTTTCTCTTGGAAACCTTCCGCTTTCCTGCCGACCACTTGTTTCCTTCAATGCTTGGACCTAGCGCGTCTAGGCCTGTGCGTTCTGCGACGTCTCCGAATTCGCTGTGGCTACCGTTTGGCACGGAACTGACGATTTTTTTCGACGGGCCGAATGGCGCACTTTGAGCGACTCTCCACTTACAGCCTTCCCGCCCTCAGCCTTCCTCTCTCGGCCCGCTGCAGGGCCTATCCCGCATCTTTGCTTTATATTCTCTCCCCGACGCCAATCCACCACCCGTGTGCGCTCGTTGTGAACAATTTTCGCTCCACTAGATTCGTCCTCGTCCTGATCTCAATCATCCTCAGTACCACCGGCGCATCTCTCCCCTGGTCCTCCACTCTCCTTCAAGGCACCAGAACCGAACAACGTCGGAGATAGCGAGCGGCGCGCTCGTATGCCAGTACACTGTGCTGCGCTCGCGGTTTTTTGAGCACTTGATGTCCAGAACTCACTCAGATACTGTCCACGGGAATAATCTGCATCTCACGATGATTCGAGATCCGAAAAGATTCTTCCGGGTAACAGCGGTCACAACATTGTGTACGTCCAATTTTCTGCGTTCGAATTCGCTCCAATTCTGCCTCAAATGACCCCCAGTGACTCGGGCTCCTTTCAGTACAATTTTAGCTATCCAATCTGCGCGGGATGTGCGGTGCGCCTTCATTTTGTCCGTGGAAGTCAGAGGTATGCACTTGTGTCTTCGATTCACGTAGCCGTTTACTTGAATACCAGCCTGCACGATATTTCTGTGACTCAGCCCTGAATGCTTGATCAAACAGAGATGCAGATATTCCCACTTCTTGGCGAGGCCGAACTGATCTTTCACCACTGGCTTTAGCGTAGGCTCAAGGGCGAATTCGCTGCCCACAGACCATTCCCTTGATCTCTTCTATTATTTTTGGGCGCCTGGAACAAGTCTGTTCTCCTGTTTCCCGCTCGCCCCGATATTCGCCGCCTTTCATCCCCGCGTCTCCCTTCCTCCTTGGGTCTCTTCCTCTCCCAGACAAGATGTCCGATCTCGGACACAAGTATAATCTACCTGCTCTCCCTCCGGTATTTTCGAAGGGGAACTCTGTCCCTCGGTATACATCTGCGCAAGGATCTCGACGGCTGGAAAAGAAACTTTATACCTCTTCGCTCATTGCGTCACGTTTAACGGTTCTGATACTCCAGGGAATTGTGTTCCGATCGTTTTCCGAAGCGAACTTGGGTGAGAGCGGCCTTTACAGTCAATCAACTGACATGAATCATTCAATTTCGCGAGCTGAATATTAATGAAAGATGCACGGACGATACGTAAGCGTGCAGATATGCGGTGTTCGGGGCGATAGCTCCACCGGGATAAATTTTTCTCTTTATAAAATTATCCCTGTCTGTCCGAAAGCCTTTAAAAAGTCCGCTCTGGGGCAATCTGGTCCAAATCAACGGAACATCAGCTTTAGAGTTAGCGCCAAATCAGGCGCCGAATCGCGAATACATTTCCACCTCAATGTTTAGCCGAAGTGGTGGGCCGCGAAGCGGCCCACCGCGCTCTTGTTAGGTTATAAATTAGGTATCGGTTAGTGCGGGTTTCTTTTCTATGACATGGGATTAGGCCTCTGTGAGGCGGGTGGCTGAACCTTTGGTTGTGATGGCACACTTCTCTACCCTGTAAAATTTTGAGTTGGTGAAATGATTTATTTCAAAATCTTCTGGCCCCTTAAATTTGGTATCGGTTCAGAGGATCCCACATAGGCAATAAAATCCTCTCGTTTTCCAATACCAGCGATATCTTCATCAATTCACTTCATTCAACCTCTGATTACATCCAACAACCAGCAAACCTGAATATTTGCATCTCATGGTGCATTCATGTTCACTCCATGGCTGAAACGAGACAAACTTCGGCCTGCCCGCAGCGATCGATTTCACTACCCTCGAACATCAGACTCAATGTTTTCAATGAATCCTCAATCATTCTTTCAGAATAGCTGGATGAAACGATGATTCTGTGGAATATTCAATCATATCTGACACTCTCAATGACTCAAATTCAATACTGCGGACAAATCTACCATATAATTCATTGAGAGCTTATTTCGAACCAATTCCGACGTTTGTGACCATGCAGGACCCAGCCACGTCTGATTTGTATCTTTACTGACTCATGCACCATTTCTTTTACAAATCCCCAACACACAGACACCAAAATAACTATCTGACGTATCAAAACTCCATTTTCATCAGCAACCCGAATCTATTCTGTTGGTGAATGTGGTCAAGTCAAATGGGTATACTTCGTTCAATTATGGTATGTATAATAGTCCATTTGACAGTAAAGTCTCACTGTTACATCCAAATAGCATATTTGTGAGCTGTAGAGCGAGTCGAAAACCTGCGTCATGGCTTCGGACAACACGGTCCGAGCCCACGTGCATTTCAAACTCCTCGGGTAACCGGATATTTTGCGAAGACTAGCATCGGACACCGCCATCCGTATCGAGCCGAAAAGATAAAATGAAAAAGAAGATACAAACCACAGCTAACTTCCTCACACAAATGAACTCCGCTCAGATGCACGGAGACGACAATCCAATAGAAATGAGCTGAAGCCTGATTGGGTAGACATGGTGATTGATACGCGAGACGCTGCTTGAACACTAAACAACATTGACACATCAACCAAGCAAAAGTCTGAGGCCTAACAAATCGTACACTAGACCAAAAAGTTCAAAAAAAATAAAAGAAAGGGAGCTATTGGCATCTTTTACTGCATGAACTCAAGAAATGCTTTGGCCACTTCACTGCTGCTCTTGCTTTCGATGATGACTAATTTCAGAAGACAAATTTCTTGTTTGTACTTGTAGCAAAAGAGATCCAAAATGCAAGTGCTCCGCCGTGTAAGTAGCTAAACCTCCGGTTCAGCCAATTAACACAAGATGTGCCGTCGCTCCGCTCCGGCTGAGTTGGTTAAATACATTCAATTCACTTCTCTGACTGGTAGGCTCAAAAATGTAAGGCGGCATATCCTTATCTACCATATTCCATTTGAAATCGTTGGCTAAGTACAATTATACTACGATCCATGTTACCGTTCCCGACTCTTCCGCGTATTACCACGCAAAAGCTGAGGGCTGAATGAAAATTTCTCAGATGTATGAAGAACAATTGATCCCACAGTCTGTAGGAAGGCTAAAAGAAAATGTCAATATAGTTATTACTCGATGCCATACGTACCAGGAACATTTGGTTGCCATCGCACTGGTGAAATGGATCAGGGATTTAAGTAACTTGGTAGTTTTACCAATTTCCAGCATCGATCTTACCCAACGGTGAAGTTCACACCGAGCTAGACCGAAGGTGAAATCAATAACAATAGCACGAATGTGAGGTCAGAGAAAAAACAACACAGCTTCCAAGCCAACGAAACAATGATCAGTAAACGTCATTGGGAATGCAGTGGTTCTAAAAATGAATTTGAATCGCGCTTCGAACATTGGATGTATCTCTGAATCTATGAGTGTACATATATCATTGGATCAAAATGGCAGGACGGAAAAACGAATCAAATCAACAAAACGAAAACTGGGTAGGTTGAACCTGAGGCTACAATCGGCCGGAGCTGCAGAAGCACACTGAAATGATTCCGCTCAACTGATCAAGTGTGACCATACAGGAAGAGCGGCTTACCATGATCGCAGAATTAGACCGAAGAGCTTTGGATCTAAAATGCTCGTGAAGTACTGTCCAGCCACATGAAAGGGAGGTTCACGAAAATTTCCAAGGCGTTCCACAGCAAGAAAACTCTGCGCCACGAGTGATCGCGCCCTGCAACTTCGAGTGTTGGAGTCAGTTGACGAACCGCCAGACTCCAGAGTAACTTCAGCACACATCGAGGTTTGCAACCGATCCTCGAGAACCCTTCTGAATCCTATTGCAGTGAGTCTTGAGCCGAGAATCTTGAATTGAGCGATCGGTAGCTTGAGACGGTCCGACGACGGGTACATCGCAATCTTGCATATCCAGCCAATCTTGATGTTCTCAGAACTCTCTCGCTTAATCATTGCGGCCTTGAGACTTTTGAAACGATATCTTGAAGCGTATCCAGACTACTTCGGCGATCTTAGGAATTATTGCGGTGTTGAAAAATTAAACGGCGTCTTGAAATCTTGAATGGACGAAATAATACGTGCCAGTGAGCGCTAATGTTGATGCCAGACGGGCATACCCATGAATCGCAGGGAGAACAGCTAGCAGAGACGATGATGGGGGAAGAAAGGAACGGATATTCGACAGATTTAGACAGCTAGCCCTTTTGAACGGCCATTGAGCGCTGCTGATCGCGGACATGTGATGGGCTAAAAACGGCGGCAATGTCATGAAGAAGAGCCCTCGAAGCTAAGATTTGACGCCGAGGGATAGATCTGAGCGCTAGGTGAGCGCTCCGTCGAAAACAAACAGTTGTATCTCGGAAATTAGCGCGACGTGGGAGAAAAAGAAGAATGTAAACAGTGTCCAAATAAAATCTGGACATCTGCTTGATATACGAGTAATAATCATTTACTACCCCACAAACTGTGCAGCATTATCAACGTTCTTCAAGATCTTGACTATGTTTTAAATTACAGAAGTACAGAAGAGACGATATCCGTTTTCACATCCATTTCAGGTTATACCCGCTGATCGGCCCCCGATCTAGTGTGATAAGTCTTATATCAGTTTTCTAAGACAATTATGTGCAGGCTGGGTGCGCTGTAAGCGGTGACACAATAGATCCCCATGTGAGAAGTCTTAATCAATCCTTACTCGACTGTTTGTGATTCAAAGATCTCAAGCATACGTTATCTATGTAACATTGCGACAGTCACTCAGGCTTGATGTTTATGGGATATCTGACTCTGCCATTCGTCTTCATTTCCTTCGTGTCTTCCCTCCACCCCACGCAGGCGCTTAGCTGCAAACATGGGCGGATTGCCACTCCAGCCCGTCACCGTAGCTGCCATCGCACTTCTTGGTGGAGTCTACCTTCTTTGGTCTCGCACGGCCTCAAGAACTCGTCGTCCTCCGGGACCACCAGGCTTACCTCTTCTGGGAAATGTTCTTCAAGTACCCATGAAAGTAAGTTCATTGGTTGCCCCAAATATATTTATGGTTGAGCGAACATACTACAGCATCTTGCGACATACTTCAGAGGGTTATGTGAAGAGTATGGGGGATTTGTCTCGTTAAACTTGGCTGGCCTCGCAAGTATTTCTTTGGTTTGTTCGATCATTGTCCCTCATGTAATCCATGCAGCCTGTGTTCCTGATTGGCGACATCAGACTGGCCAAAGAAATCCTAGAGAAACGATCCGCCAAGTTCTCATCGCGGCCCACTGTTCCCTACATCGTACGGTCTCTCTATTTTCCCTTTTTCGTCGCTCACCTTACTTGCAGCGTTACCACGTTGATCCAGCCCAGGTGTATTGGGCAGTTTTGGAACAGGGCGAAACCAACTTCATTGCGCGGAGGCTTACGGCCGGACTCATGGCCGGTGTTCGCGCTGGCAAAACTGAGCTGCTTCAGCAGTTCGAGGCTTTGCTCACCATGGCCCATCTTCTTGATGATGGCGGGAAAAATTGGTTCAATCAGATGGATCGGTACACTGTCCATTGATCAACTCCATAGAGATTCAACTGATAGTCCGTCACAGGGTCTCGGCCAGTATGGTTCTCGCGGCTGCTTTCGGCTTGCATTGTCCTACTGGACAAGAGCCCGAACTCCAGGAGATCATTGCCGTAACTTCATTCTCACATTGATTAATCCACAAATTGTTTACGCCGCATCTACAGTGCATTGCGGAGTTCGTTAGGTTGTGCAGCCCCTTCGCAAGCATCATTAACGTCCTGCCGGTCCTTGATCTCGTTCCCGGTCCGATGCCTTGGCGAAAACGAGCACAGACTCACCGCAAGCGGGATGGTGCACTGTACGACAAGCTGATTTCCCGCGCTGTATCTGGTGAGGCATCCGGTATGAATACGTATGTTCTTCCTCGAGGGTATGGGAGCATACTAATAATTGTTTTTCTCAGGTGGGCGGCTGTGTTCGCAAGCGAAGATAAACCTGAAGGGGACCAGCGTCGACTGATGAACCAGTTCACAATGGTAGGTCGCTCGTATACGTACACAATTGGGCTCGTTGTCGACACAAGTACTTATGCAGGCCGCGATCGAGACTGCATGTGTTATTTCATTTCTCCTGTGAGTATTGATCAAAATAGTTTAGACTGCCGTTTCAATGCACAACTTCATTCTTGCCTGCATACTTTATCCCAAATGGATTCCCCGTGCGCAGAGGGAGATTGACACCATCGTTGGAGAAGACCGTCTCCCTTCCTTCCAGGATCGTTCCCGCCTTCCGTATGTTGAGGCAATTGTGCGAGGTATGCATTTTTCTTTGCTGACTCTCTGACACTGTTGTGATGTGCACTGTAGAGACCCTTCGATGGCGCCCTGCAGGTGAGTTTTCCCCGTCGTCGACAACCATGATACCTGACTGTGGTCGGCAGCTCGTTTAGGAGCTCCCCACCAGTCCACCGCTGATGATGTTGTGGAATACAAGGGCAAAGAATACTTCATTCCAAAAGGAAGCGTCATCTTTGCAGTCACTTGGTCAGTCCTTCATTCACACTGTGTATTACTCCAAACACTGAGCCTCTTTGTGTAGGGCAATAGAGCACAAACAGGAAAGATTTCAGAACCACGACATGTTCCAGCCGGAGCGCTTCCTTGATGACACTAACCATCTGAAGGCGGGTTACGAGACCAGTGCTTTTGGGTTTGGAAGACGAGGCAAGTTTCTGCATCAAGATTTATGGCTGAAATTGCCGACAAGATATATCACAGCGTGTCCCGGTATTCCGTTTGCTGAGCGTGCCCTTTGGATTAATATTGCCATGATATTGTGGACTTTCAACATTCGCAAGTCAGACGAGCCTGATCTCACGACCGGCTTGCCCTTCCAATACGACGACAGTGACTTGGCTTTCAATGGAGAGGCGCGTAACGAAATCGCAAGACGTTTGTACCACTAATGCTGATTGCATGTCGCAGTACACAAATGCGCCGTTTGAATTCCCTGCCGTGTTCGAGCCACGTTCCGTGACGCGGGCTGAGGTGGTGAGACAGGAGTGGGTGGATTGCGAGAAGGATCTGAATGTCTTGCTCCCGCGACACAAGGAACAATAGATTCCGGGAATCACAGTTTCACAATGTTTCCATTCTCGGTTTCGAAGTAAGTGCATCAAGACAGTACGGGAGCTCAGAATATCAGAAATGCGGAACCCGCGGCCACAGACAAAGGCTTGAGGCAAAGTTCACACCGAGTGGCTCTGGTGGCTGCTGCGCAAACTGCCTACTACTACTATCTTATCAAAGTATCTTTGTCACTGTCGCATTTGCATGCTTATCGTTCATGGAAACACAGCCTCCGAGTCTGATGCCGACTACACAGCGGCGACAGTCCCGTGCCAGAATAACTTGTCCTTCGAGTCCATAATCCTCCTGGCACTGACCCGCAAAGAACGCGTCCAGCACCAACCAAGATATCCGCGCTGAGAACGGTGCATGACATAAACCTTCCGCTTCGAGTTCCTGTTTTGAAATATCGCATGGTACATCGCATTTTTACGAAACCAACTGATAAAAGTCAAGACTGCGAATTAGAACGGGGAATTGACGGAAGGCAAGACCCATCAACCCGCGATATAGCCCGTGCAGAAGCAAAACGGAAAACAATGGGAAAACTATCAGCCTCGCACCCAAACAGAAGTGAATTCGAAGAGTGGTTGCTCTGGGCCGATGGTGCGAATGCACGCATGATAAGCAGCACCCCCGTCAATTCTGAATTCACGATCTGATGCCGCCATCTATGTGCATCGCAGAAATCGCAGAAATCTGTCAGCCACTTACGACGGCGGCATCATCGTGGCAAGCTGCTTCCTCGATCTGGTTCGATGTGATCCCGCGTCCTGCGGTTCAGAAGGTCACTTATCCGTCGAAGTGAAGAATCAATAATGCCGCATTCGGCCCGAACCAGGCCCGGATTCACATGTCTGTACCCACTCGATCCAGATTGCTGCTATCAACCTCGTCGCCAGGTCAGCGACAATGTTCTTACTCCACTCTCAACGTCCACCCAGTGTGCTACAGTCTAGACCATGAGCTAGGCTACTAGTAGTATCCCATTTTCCTCCAGACCTTGCATATGCTACTCATAGTCTGGACTGTAGCACCCTCGGTCGACGTCAGGAGTGGAGTCAGAACATCGTTGCTGTCCTGGGAAATATTGGCGACGAGATTGATAGCACCGACAACCTGAGCGGGGCGGCCTCGATATCTGTCCCGAAGGAGTAATATCGACAGAGCGGCCTGCAAACAGGCTGGATACTCCGACTATGCTTGTTGTTTCTTCGATGACAGCCAGGGACAGTGTGTGTATTGTTTAATGCCCACTGACCTCTTACGATTTTGCCTGTAGTTTGTCGCGGTCCACTAGGACTTACTCGTGACCGTCTTTGGCAGACACTCTCGATCTTCACACAATTCCAGGTCGCTGCCTCCATTACAGCTATTCTGCGCAGCATTGAAGCCGCCATTGACGTCCGTCGTGCTGTCCTTGTCTGATGCAGATTTCTAATATTTACACTGTAGTTATTCGCATTTGCGTTGATCAATGTGATCCTTCAGGAGGCCCGCCGGGCCATCGAGCCTCAGTTAGGGACCGTTCCGTCCGATCAGTCAGCCTTGGACAGTGTAGTGGGAAACACGATCACCGTGTATGGGGAGGTCTGCGTCCCGAGCGCATTATATTCTGTCATCTTGCCCGTTTGCCTGCATTCCCACCTACCCAGCCGATGCAGATACTTCCCTTGTGCTTTCGCTTTTGATTACGAATTGGGCATGTACAACCAATCTTCAGACTGTTGTCACCGGGCTCTTCCCTGCGAATGCGCGTTGCGCGTCCTCGCTTCGGGACTATCTTTCACAAGACGTCAGTATTGGACCTAATGAGTATTTCACACAGCCGCAAAATGAAACACCTAACATAATCCGATTTTCTTCCCTGCACTTCAACTTTGCATGGTTCATTTCCAAATCGTGTCCTGGCAGGTAGAAACAGCTGCAGGCAATTTTTAATCCTGAACTTGGCCAGTCCGAGTCCTTGTAATGAGGTGTTCAGCCCTCGTTTTTCCAATCGTACTGATCTGCTCAATACATTTGCAGTGTGTGCCAATTGTTCTGGGTGAACTTCCCCAACTGGGCTTAATAGAAAGAATTTCACGCACAATATTGACCTTCAAATGTCTGGCGTAGAGGAATCATTTTCTCGTTTTTTGATCCAACTGCGGGATCTAACGAAGTCAACACGATCTTGGTGCATTTGATACGCGGACGAACCGTGAGACACGATTAAATCCGCCGGTAATGAGCCGTTTCACGGGTGTGAGTTGTTTAATCTCCGAGTGGACCACATGTAAGTGAACGAGGGCTTACAGATCAGCCGCTGCGAACGGTGGATCAACGGGGGAGGGTAGTCGTCGTACAACGAGGGTGGATCCGAAGACCTTGGCGGAGCTCGAGTAAAAAAGATGTCGGGATGCCGAACGCAAGCAGCGGGAAGCAATCGACGCGGCGAGGAAGCGGAAAAGTAGCAAAGGGAGCCGGAAGATGTGGGAGTTGCGAACGACGGTGAGTGCGATGCGGACGGAGGAGAGAGTACGGTAACGAGCAGCGCTGCAGCGGAAGCGTGACCCCGAAATTTGGAATTCACACCCACAATAGTTTGCCCTCCTCGAGCACGGAGCCGGCAGCGAGACATACATCGTCGACATGTAGTATGCTCGCGACATCGGAAAACAAAGCGTCGCCACCGACAAGCCCGCCACCCTGGACGGCGCTACCTCCAGAGATCGGCAGGCGAGGAGGCATAATACTGAGATGCTCCTGAAGCAAACGAGAGATTTTGCAGAAGGGAGCGAAGTATCGTCGCAGCATCGTTATGGATCGTTATGGATAGATTCCTCGCCGACTAGACCAGATATTGAGGACCAAGATGAGAATGAAGAGCCAGCTTTTATATAGCGAGGTACGAGCGTTCATATAAAGCGTCTGTCTGCGAGAGACTAAGAGCCAGCGCGGATTCGTTTGCAAATCGTGCACTGTGCCTGAAAAGTCGAGGCCTGGCGTTGGACAACAAAACGAACGATGAGGGCATAAAGACGTACTGTCATGCCACTCTTGATCCCTCGGACAGAATCTCGCGGGATTGCCTGGGATTGCCCACATAGACCATCCGGGTCGTTGCGGTAGCATTTGCGCGGAACCGTGGCTACCCAGCGGGGAGGGTAACGTGGGAGTGGCTGCGTTGGTTTTCCCTGTCGCCCGCGTGGGCACCAGTGATTTGAGTCGGTTCGAAGCAAGCATCGAGCAGCGGCCGGGAGATGGAGGAGCAATGGCGGAGCAAGAAAAGAGCGCGGATCAGAGATGGCTGCGCTTGGTAGATGCCGTCATCACTGATCCGAAAAACCCCTTGCTTCCGACCCCTACCACGATTTTGCTGCGCTCTTCCGGGCGAGTCCCTCAAAGATCTTTCGCCCTCTTTCCGATCTCCGCAGAAGAGTGTCTCATTCCTGACCTTCCCACCCTCTCCACGGCGTCGTTCTCCGAATGAAGAGTCAAACTCCACTCCCGATTCCGCATATCGATTCTACGTCTTGTCAACGTCTTGCGGAAGCTCTGGATTCCGGTTCATATTTCTCAGAGATCCATCTATTGCTGTTTCCCCGCTCGATAAGCCGTCGCCACTCGCTGTTCTCTAAACTCATTCATCCCTGGTGGATTGGGAAGGACTTGGTTTCGCACACGACTTTGGGCTTCGCTGTCCTTCTCTAATTTATATTCCTCCTTCCTCTCGCAATCGCGCACGATGCTCCGTGGACGGATACGCTCCACGAGGCCGTTTTTCCAATCGGTGCTCACTTCATGCCAGATTCGCCGCTTAGAGTGACGCGTCCGTGGCGCAACGTCATCTAGACTCCACGATTTTGTGCCGAATGTCGACGCCCACCATCCCTTTCGCGCAGCTGTCAGATTCCCCGGTCGCACGAGCGTGTTACTTTTGACTCCATTCTTCTTTTTCGTTCCTTTTTCTTCTTGCTCTGGTTCACATTTTTACAGATCGACAATCACCATAATGGCGTTGATCCCATGGTTTCGCTTTGCGTTGGCGTCGCTGAGGATCACACACGTGGATCTCGAGCAGAGCCTTCGTCGAGAACGTGAGCGGCGCGCAGCTGCGGGATAACCGTTGAAGATTAGGCCGCGCGGGACCATTGCGGCTAGGTTTGTCTTGTTTTCCTTTTCTTTCACTTCCCTTTGGTTTCGTTTCGTTTCGTTTCCCCGTCCTGTATTTCGTACTTTTTTTTTCCTGCCACCCCATCTCCTTTTCTTTCACCTCCTTCTCCTTTCCCATTTCCGCTGACGACGTTGACAGAGTTCAGGGATGGGATGTCTTTGTTGCCTGCACATTCGAACGCCGCATGCAGTGCGACTTACAGTGCTGTAGCGCTCTCATCTCGCGCGGATGCGCACTCCCCGAATTTCGTATGCGCAACGTCTGCGTCGTGTCCCCAGGCGCGCCATCCTCATGTACAGCGTTACGCGGTAGCGTGTTTCAGCTGCGGAAACTGCGTCTGGTGAAGCATTCCCCGTCGTCAGCCATACCGGGAGCCGTACGAATCACTGCGCTCAACCCCATTGTACACCGACGATCCGTCTCCCACGGTAGACCATGGGTAGACCGACATGTCTGTCTACCTCGGTCCACATCGAGTAGAACCACCCGGTATACCTGTCTCTACCCTCGGTGACGCGGTCTACCCTAGTAGACAGACCTAGGCCGAGGTGGACCTAGGTACACCGATGTAGAGACAGATACCCTTAGGCACACGCGCCTTGGCAGACATGAATAAATGACTTTTTCACAAACTTTCACTTTGGGTATTCAGTTCAAGTTGTCGGCACGAATTATCCCTTGATTGGGACGATTCGGCGTGTCGATCTGCAGCACAGCCATATGATTGTCGAACATTGTCTCCATTGTTCTGAGTTTTCAGTTTTTGCATTGTCAAAGCAGCAGCGAGCCAAAATTATTATTGTAGGTCGGCTAAGGTCGGCGTACGCCTAACACCGAGGTAGAACGAGGGAGACCGAGGAGGTAGACCATGGCAGCCCGAGGGAGACCGAAGAAGTAGATCGAGGAAGCAGACCATGGTAGACCGAGGTAGACCATGGTAGGCCGAGGTTGACCAACCTCGGTGCGAACTAGGCCAAGGTAAACCAAGCTCGGTCTACTACGGGATTGAACGCAGTGAATCGGAGCTTGTGCGTGGTTGAAGATCGTGCAGCGCTCTCCCCGCACGGGTTCCAGAAGCAGAGGCGCGGTCGTGCGCCTATCTCCTTTTCATCCAATTCTCATCTTTGTCCTTTGTTCTCTTCAGGTGTGGGCGTTCCTCGTGGTCGTGCACGACACGGAACTACCGCTCTTCATTCTCTCCCCGGTCGACGGCGCTTCGCGACTAGGTCCCCGGATCTCCTCTCGATATTCAGGGGGAGATTGCAACTATGGCGTTTTGCCTTCACGGCGTACACCTTCACTGCTCGCCGCAGAGGAGGGAACCTCTCCTGCCGCCGCGGCGTTGTCTTTATTTGCGCGTCTTTTCGTGTTGCCTGCTCGAGGTTGCGTCTTCGTTGTGCCTAATTCTTCCACACCCAGCGCCCCTTCTTCGCATGTTTCAATGCCTCCACATCTGCTTCCGACACCGACTTCCCAATTCATCACCTTTACCAATCTACAATATAAAGGCTTGATCGATCCTTACTCAACGCATCGTGATTCGAGATATGTAACATTATGAAAGCCAGTCGTGGTTGGGATTTAATACCCGCTCAGCAATTCGTTCCCGCTTGCTTGATTCCTCCCTTTGCGCCGACGCAGAGGCTTCGTTTCAAATATGCACGGATTGCTACTGCAGCCCTTCACCATAGCTGCCATCCTATTTCTCGGTGGAGTCTACCTTCTTCGGTCTCGCACGGCCTCAAGAGCTCGTCGTCCTCCGGGACCACCAGGCTTACCTCTTCTCGGAAATGTTCTTCAGGTACCCGTGAAGGTAAGTTCATCGGTTGCGCCATATATATCTATCGTCGAGTGAACATACTACAGCATATGGCCACGTACTTCAGAGGGTTATGCGAGGAGTATGGAGGATTCGTCTCGCTGAACTTGGCTGGCTGTGCAAGTATTTCTATGGCTCATTCGATCATTGTTCCTCATCGAATCATTGCAGCCCGTCTTCCTGATTGGCGATATCAGACTCGCTAAAGAGATCCTGGAGAAACGATCTGCTAAATTCTCATCCCGTCCTACTATTCCTTATGTCGTAAGGTCTCCCGATTTCTCTTTTTTCTTCGCTTATTTCACTCCCAGCGTTACCATGTTGATCCAGTATTGCCATGATGCTGTGGGCCTTCAACATTCGCAGGTCAGACGAGCCTGATCCCAAGACCGGCTTGCCTTTCAAATACGACCACAGTGATTCAGCTTTCTGCGGAGAGGCGCGTAACAAAATCGCAAAGCGTTTGTACCTCTGATGCTGATTGCGCGTCGTAGTTCACGAATGCGCCATTTGAATTCCCTGCTGTGTTCGAGCCACGTTCCGGGGAGCGGGCTGAGGTGGTGAGGCAGGAGTGGGCGGGTTGCGAGAAGGATCTGAATGTCTTGCTTCCGCGGCACAAGGAATAATAGAATCTAGGAATCATGAGTCGACAGTATAATGTTTCCATTCTGGGTCATGAAATAAGTGCATCAAGACGGTACGGGAGCTCAGAATATCAGAAATCAGGAAGCCGCGGCACCAGACCGAGGCTTAAGGCAAAGTTCGCACTGAGTAGCTTTTGTGGCTGCTGCGCAACGTGCCTAATAGCACCATCGCTGTTGCATTGAAGGGAATGCCGAAATACATAACAGTTCCAATGTGTCGAAGTACAGCGTGAACGCCACCCATCTGCGAAATGCAGAGGGCATTACGAAAGAAAACTCACACCAGATGCTCAAGAATTATTTCCTGCGAGGTGCTGGTCACGATACACCGCTGGCATCTCGTACCTCGATTCTATTAATGACCCGGAAACTCGGAGCACAGATGGCAGATTCGTGTTCTGGCGAAGTCGGCGGGGTCGAGCCGGGTTGAGAATGCCAGCCGAGACAACATCGAATGGGATATATCTCAAAGACAGCGCGGAGAGAGCGTGGTGTCGTTTTTGAGCGAGCACAGGATTCCGTGCAAGGGAGAATTCAACCCCAACCCTGAGTCCCATGACGGAGCCGGGGAGAAAACGAAATAGATGCAAGAAAGTAGCGATGAATGCCTTCCGAGATTATCTCACCAAGCCGTGAGTGGAACCGCTAGGGTCGGCCGGACTGAGAAGTTGACAAGGTCACTTACAATCTTTTCATAAGAAAATATGAGATCCGAGGCTGAAGTCGTCCGAGAAATACTCGGGGTTCCTCGTGCCAGTGTGAATATAAATTCAGCCGGCATTCTGCACAGTTAATGCTTTGCGTAAACAGTTCTGGGAAACGTTCGCAGAGCAAGAAATCGAAAGAAAAGAGAGAGAGTATCAGGTTCTCTGTCCGTGGCAGGCACGCAAATCAAGCAAAGACGACGGGCGACGACAGCAAAACAAGTTGAGAAAATTCGGGAAAGCCAGGGATTGATACAAGCCAGCAGCTATCCAGCGGGACAAGGGTTCGAATCGCTGGTCAGGCACTCCAGAGGCAGCCAAACCTTAAGTTGACTGTCGTAAAGCCAGCCCAAAAAATTGTAGCGAGTGTGAACGAGTGATGGGCAGCGGCATATGCTTTCCCCCCCACCATGTCTGTTTGCGTCGGTGTGCTACCAAGCGATGCGAACGCAATTTCTGGCTAGTCGACGCAATAACGAGTGCGAAGGACCAGAATGAAGCAGTTTATTGAGGAATGGGTGGATGCTACGGGCAGAGAAAGCATGGAGAGAAAGGCAAGCCTGAGTGTACCGTATAGATCTCGGTACGTACCATTTTTTTCTCGCATGTGGGGCAGTTTTTGAGGCGCGCTAGACTTTTGCGCTACTCGGCGGAGGAACATATCATCTGGGATATGAGAGATTCCTAGCGCACGCGTCGGAGAATTCGAGCGCATAAAAGTGCGAATGCGCAACGGCCAGTGACAACACCTCACAAGAAGTCGTGCGAGAAAGACAATCGCACAGCAGCCCGAAGGTGACCAAGATTTCTTGATCGAGGCAGAAGAAACAGAGAGCGGCGTCCCTACGAGGAAGCATGTTGCACGTGCGACCAAGGCAGGTTTGCAAAGCCGATGAAGGGCGAAGTCGGCGGCTGCGGAACGCTGAGTGGCAGCACTGATCACCGACGGAGTATTTGACGGCCGTACGTGTGGGAGGCGACGCAAGGAAGGCGACGGCTTGGAATAGCGAGTAGGCCGTCCAAAACGCGGGGCAAGAGAGCACGGGTTTTGAGCCAGCGAAGAGAGGAGGGGATTTTCTTCGAAATGAACGGTATCGTCGGTAACGAACGTTGAGCGACGAGACTTGGTGAGGGAACGCGCGCAGAGCAGCGGAGTTAGCTCGGGTTGATGAGGTGCAGGGTCTCGAAGAATGAAATGAGTAAACGTCGCCATGACGGTAGACAATATATCGGGAGATGGCCAGCGAACGGGGGCGGAAAATCAAGTTCTGGGAGCAAACGAATGCTAAAGCAGAGTGAGAATGAAACCAAAAGAGGACGCACTTTCTAGCCATTTATTCTCCATGTTTCATAGCCCAAGCCATGAACGATCCAAAGATTCCAAGACTTTTGTGCGCTTTCCGCGGGAAGACCGATATCAGCGGCGTTAAATTCGATGTTGAATCGTTTTTCTGTCTGCACTAGATGATCGAGTTCAACTGCGCAAGTGTAGTGGGAATCGCGCGAGTAAAACGAGGGGAGATGGTGGCGCAAGATAAGACGTGGATGGCTGTGCATCACATGCCGTCACCACTGATCCGAGAACTCCCTTGCTTCCGACGCCGACCACGATTTTGCCCCTCTCTTCCTGGCGAGTCCCTCATGGTTGTTTTTGCCGTGCTTTTGATCTTCAGGATATTGTTGCGTTCCGGAGCTCCGTTTACCGGCTGAAGAGTCAAAATCCACTCCCGATTCTATGTCTTGCGGAAGCTCGTGCGAGTCGTGTTTCTGCTTCATCTTTCAGAGAGATCACTCGAGTCCTGTCTTTCTGCTCGACGAGCCACTGCCACTCACTGCTCTCCAAACGGATACATCGCCGGTGGATTGGGCAAGGCGTTAATGCACACGACTTCGCGTCCGCTGCCCTTGCTTGATTTATATTCCTCCTTGCTCTCATGGTCTCACATCGCAATCGCGCACGAGGGGCTGCGCACAGAGACGCCACACGAGGTCGCTTCGTAAATTGATACTCAACGCCACCGACTGATTCGCTACCGCTTGTTTGGGTCAGAGCGACACGTCCGTCGCGCAACGTCATCCAGGCTCCACGTTTTGCTTAGCATCGACGTCCGCAATCATCTTCGCGCAGCTCTCAGCTTCGGGGGTACAGCCCAGCCGTCTCCTGTCGATCTCCCACCAATCAGAATATCAAGTACGTATTATATTTTGTGTTTCCAAGTACCTTGGATTCATCCTTCTTTCTTCATTTCCTCTTCCTTTCGCTCCGGCTCACATCTTTGCAGCCCATGATATCGCCGATCCCGTGGCTCCGCTCCACGTCGTCGTCGCTGAAGACTACACACGCGGATTTGAGCAGCGCTCCAGTCGAGAACGTGAGCGGCGCACAGTTGCAGGATAACCATTGGACATTGGGTCGAGTGTGCGGGACCATTGTGGCTAGGTTCGTCTCGTTTTTGTTCTCTTTCATTTCCCTTTCGTTTCCTTTACCCATCCCGTATTTCGTACCCTTCCTTCCTTCCTCATTTTATTTCGCTTCCAATCTCTCCTTTCCCTCTCCGACTTCCACTGACGACGTTGACATAGTTCAGGGTTGGGATATCTTTACGTTTTGCGCATTCGAACGCAGCATGTAGAACGACTTCAGATGCTACGGCGCTAACTGAGGACGCGCCACGCTGCCGATACTAGGGCGCTCGCATCCCGCGCGGATGCGCACTCCCCGAATGCGATGCTTAACGCCTGTGATGTGTGCCGGTGCGTGCAACGCCCCGTGCAGAACCTCGTGTGATGGCGCGTCCAGTTGGTGGAAACTGCAGTTGGTCTTATACGCTCCGAGGAGTT
Organism: Mycena sanguinolenta; assembly: GCA_014462675.1. Classification (NCBI taxonomy): domain Eukaryota; kingdom Fungi; phylum Basidiomycota; class Agaricomycetes; order Agaricales; family Mycenaceae; genus Mycena; species Mycena sanguinolenta. The sequence continues at coordinate 475,412 of JACAZH010000003.1, read as the reverse complement.
TCTCGTCGTTGGTCACACCACTGTCAGCCGTACAGCTCTTCGCGTTGTTCAGCGCTCCTAACGCTCCGTGCAGGTTCCAGAAGCAGAGGTGCGGCGGTAGTTCATTTTCTTATTCAATTCGCTTCTTTGTCTTTTGGTTACTGTCTTTTTCTTTTGGTTACTGTCTTTTCTTTCAGGGGTCGGCATTCCTCGTGGTCGTGCGCGATGCGGAATCGCCGTTCTTCCGGACGCGTTGATTCGCAGCAGCGCGCGGACTTCAAGGTGATAGAGAACGGACTCACGGTTTTGTGATTGGGCAGCGCATGCGCTCGGATGTGGATCGTTTTCCTTCTCTTCGCTTCCTTTTGCTTTCGTTTCCGTGTGTCTTGCTTGCGTTACTTCCCTTCCCGTTACCGCCTTTTCCTTCTCCTCCTCCCTGTTCTCCTTCTCCTTTCCCTCTCCCCGCTGACAAGGTTGACAGATTCCACGTCTCCGTCTTCAGCTCCGTCTTCGAATCCAACACGACTCCGGCCGCTACAGCAACAGCCAACTACGCACCCCGCTGCCGCAGCGCTGGTCCCCCGCCCACATACGCACTCGTGCGCGACCTCTATACCGTATTTTTTCGGCCAATGCGAAAATATTGATTGGCTTTCTATTTGTCAGTTCCTCCTCAGCTACAGTGCTCTGTTGTCCAGAACCCATCAGGAAGTGGCTCCAACTGGCAGTCGGACCTGGACGATGATGGTAGTAATTTTTTTGACCCTTTTCCTCATTTCCTTTTCTTTCAGGAGTGGGCGCACTCATAGTCGTATGCGATGGGACTCCAGTTCATTCTCTCCCCGGTTCACGGAGTCGCCTGGTGACACGGCCCGTGTCGTCTCCGCAGTGCAGCGAAGGCATGCATCTTACGTCTCCTGCCGCCGCACTGTCAGTCTTTTCACGCCTTCGTGCTGCCTCCTCGAGCTTGCCTCGCTGTTGTCCTTGGGTATGCACTTGCGTCTTGAATTCACGTAGCCGCTAACTTGAACATCATTGCCACCTGCTTGCACGATATTTCTGTGATCAAACAGGAATGCAGATGCTCCCACTTCCTAGCGAGGCCGAACTAATCTTCAACAACTAGCTCTATCGCAGAACTGATGGCAGGACGTTTAGGGAAAATTTGTTCATTTCGATTGTTTACCTTGGTCATGGATGTTTACATACCGTTCATTCAAAGGCGATCATACCCTCCCTTTCTATTCCTGAATTCCGGGCTGAGCTCTTCCAACACCCAAACACTTCACCCGTGCATGTCCTTTTCGCGCATTGCGGCACGTTTCACCGTCATGATGCTCGATGGAATCATGTTCCCAACGTTTCCGGAAGCGAGATTGAGTCAGTGCGGCCTTCACGTTGTATCAATTGACATGAATCATTCAATTTTGCGAGCTCAATGAAAGATACGTGTGTGGCGTTTGCGGTGCAGATAGCGCGGTGTTCGAGGGTGATAGCTCCACCGAAATAGATTATCGATGAGTCCGGGTTTCTTTCACACCGGCAAAAGTGAATATTCGGCTCGGCCGAACATGCTGCCGAAAAAAATTAAAATTACCCGATATGGGAAATTCAATTGTTTCGGCAACATCTTGTAATTTTTTCGGCCGAGGAGAGTATTCACTTTTGTCGGTGTGTTTTCTATCAACATTTACTAACCCACAAACCGTGCAGCAATATCAATGCTCTTCAAGATCTTGACTATGTTTCAAATTCTATAAGAGATGGCGTCCATTTTCACATCTATTCCAGGCTGCACCCAGCGACCGGCTCCCGAGGCAATCGATATGACTACACGTGGTAAGTATTGTACACAGTTTGGTGAGACAATTATGTGCAGGCTGAGTCCACTGTGGGCGTCGGTGACAAAATAGATTCGCATGTGAGAAGTCTTCATCGATCCTTACTCAAGTCTTCAAACATACGTTATCTATGTAACGTTACGACAGCCAGTCGTGTTTAATATTTATGGCATATCCGTTCCGCCATTCGTCTCCATTCCCTTCGGTTCTTTCCCTGCACCCCACACGGGCGCTTCACTTCAAACATGGATGGATTGCGACTCCAGCCCGTCACCGTAGCTGCCATCGCACTTCTCGGGGGAGTCTACCTTCTTCGGTCTCGCACGGTCTCTAGAGCTCGTCGTCCTCCGGGACCACCAGGCTTGCCTCTTCTCGGAAATGTTTTTCAAGTACCCGTGAAGGTAAGGTCATCGGCTCGGTGGCCCCAAATATATTTATGGTTCAGTGAACAAACTATAGCATCTGGCCACGTACTTCAGAGGGTTATGCGAAGAGTATGGAGGATTCGTCTCGTTGAATTTGGCCGGCTTCGCAAGTATTTCTATGATTTATTCGATCATTGTGCCTCATTGAATCCATGTAGTCCGTCTTCCTGATTGGCGACATCAGACTGGCCAAAGAGATTCTGGAGAAACGATCTACTAAGTTCTCATCACGTCCTACTATTCCTTACCTCGTAGGGTCTCTCGATTTCCCGTTGTTCGTCGCTCATTTCAGTTCCAGCGTTACCATGTTGATCCAGCCCAGGTGTATTGGGGACTTGGCAAACAAACCGAAACCCACTTCATTGCGCGGAAGCTTACGGCCGGACTCATGACCGCTGTTCGAGCCGGCGAAACGGAGCCACTGCAGCAGTTCGAGGCGTTGCTCAACATGACACATCTCCTTGATGATGGAGGGAAAGATTGGTTCCATCACATGGATCGGTATACTGTCCACTCATCATCAACTCCATAGAACCTCAACTGATATTGGGTCACAGAGTATCGGCGAGTATGGTTCTCGCGGCTGCCTTCGGCTTGCATTGCCCTACTGCACAGGAGCCTGATCTCCAGGAGGTCATTGCCGTAAGTTAATTCTCACATTGATGATGTGCAAACCATTTACGCTGCGTCTACAGTGCATCGCGGAGCTCGTTACGTTGTCCACCCCCACAGCAAGCATCATCAACGTCTTACCATTCCTTGATATCATTCCTGGACCGATGCCATGGCGAAAACGTGCACAGACTTACCGCAAGCGTGAGGATGCGTTGTATGAGAAGCTAATTACCCGCGCCGTATCTGGCGAGGCATCTGGTATGAATACGTATGTGCTTCCTTGAGGTTATGGGAGGATACTGATGATTGTTCTTTGCAGGTGGGCAGCTGCATTTGCAAGAGAAGATAAGCCTGAAGGGGACCAGCGTCGACTAATGAACATGTTCACATCGGTGAGTGGCTCGTATATCTACACAATCAGCCCCTTTGTCGACATAGGGATTTATGCAGGCTGCGATCGAGACTGCACGTGGTATTTTATTTCCCATATATGTATTAAGCAGAACGGATCTAGATCGCGATCTCGATGCACACCTTCATTCTTGCCTGCATACTTTATCCTGAATGGATTCCTCGGGCACAGAGGGAAATTGATACCATTGTTGGAGAAGATCGTCTACCTTCCTTCAACGATCGTCCCCGGCTTCCATTTGTGGAGGCAATTGTGCGAGGTATGCATTTTTCTTCGCCGACTCTCTGACATTATTATGATGTGCCCTGCAGAGACCCTTCGATGGCGCCCTGCAAGTGACTTCTCTCTCTGTTGTACACAATCATCATTTGACTGTTGTGGGCAGTTCGTTTAGGAGTACCCCACCAATCCACCGCTGAGGATATTGTGGAATACAAAGGGAAAGAGTATTTCATTCCGAACGGAAGCATTATCATCGCAGTCACTTGGTCAGTTCTTTACTCATGCTGTCGTGTAATGCTCTACCCACCAACTTTCTTTGAGCAGGGCAATCGAGCACGATCAGCAAAGATTCGAGAATTACGACGTGTTCCAGCCAGAGCGCTTCCTCGATGACACAAACAATTTGAAGGTGGGGTATGAGACCAGTGCTTTTGGCTTTGGAAGACGAGGCAAGTTGCTGCATCAAGATTTATCACTGAAATCGCCCGCAAGCTGACATATCACAGCGTGTCCCGGCCTTCCGTTTGCTGAGCGTGCCCTTTGGATGAATATTGCTATGATGTTATGGGCTTTCAACATTCACAGGTCAGACGAGCCTGATCCCAAGACCGGCTTGCCCTTCAAATACGACGATAGTGATTCTGCTTTCCGCGGAGAGGCGCGTAATGAAATCGCAAGGCGTTTGTGCTCCTGATGCTGATTGTTTGTCGCAGTTCACGAATACGCCATTCAAATTCCCTGCCGTGTTCGAGCCACGTTCGGTGAAGCGGGCCGAGGTGGTGAGGCAAGAGTGGGCGGATTGCGAGAAGGATCTCAATGTCTTGCTTCCGCGACACAAGGAACAATAGAATCTAGGAGCAATAGCGATAGAATCTGGGAATCATGGTTTGACATCACGATGTTTCCATTCAAGTCTCGAAGTGCATCAAGACGGGCAAAGATATATGCCGTTGCAGTGGCGCTGCCGCTGCCGCGGCAATGTGCAGCAGCAGTCTTCAGCGACGGTACAGGAGCTCAGAACATCAGAGCTGAGGAACCCACAGCCATAGGCCAAGGCGTAATGCAAAGTTCGCACCGACTCTGTGCCTCCGGTGGCCTTAATGTCACTATGTTTTGCCTCAAATAGATACCTAACCCATGGCGATGGAGCGGGGCTGGCTGAATATCGTCAGAATGCACCAATGGATCCCAAATAATCAAACCTCGAGTTAACCGCCGTAAAGCCAGCTCAGAAATTGGTGGTGAGCGTTGTGAGCAAGAGCAATTGATTGGCAGCGGCATCTTCCGTCAGTGTTGCAGTTAAGGGTCTTAATAAGGGTTCCTCCCAAGATTAAGGCCTTAATTTCAATTAAGGCTTATTAAGGGCGACCATATTAAGGGTCTTTATTAAGGGTTATTTCCAAAAAAGGTAAGGCTCGCAGCCGCCACAAAATTGTTGAAAGAATACATATTACAGGCATAATCAACTGTCGTAGTCATCCCCTGAACCTTCCTGAGCACCGGAATTGGGCTCTTCATTGTTGTGCTTAGCTGTAAGGAGCTCCATGTATAAGCTTTCTTGAAACCATGTGCAGCAACCCATTCCTCATTCTTGATCAGTTTTAGGCTTTCCTCGGCCTCAATGTCAATTGGTGCAACTGATGGTCTTTCAGCGTTGATGCAACACCAGTGGGTCACTTGGTGATGACTCCCATTGGGTTTGTCGTCGCTGGCATGGAACATAAATTTCAGCCTGCTTGGGAGGCATTGAGGATAGATGTGGAACAGAGATGATTTTTTTTTCACTGGAGCTGATTTTCAATGGAGCCAATTATTTTTTTCAAAGCTGAAATGTCGGATGTATTGGATCTAATCGCACTACACATCGTTATCGCTCAGTGCTTGGTTAGATAAGGATGTTAAGGGTTAATAAGGGCTTAAGATGAATTCGTTCACATATTAAGGCCTTAGCTTAATAAGAGTTAAGCCCTTATTAAGACTAAGCCCTTAAGGTCTTAACTACAACACTGTCTTCCGTGCACAGCCGCGCTCTTTCTTCCTCTCCCACCATGTCTGTTTGCGGGGTTATGCTACCAAGCGATTCGAACGGTATTTCTGGCCAGGAGACACAATGACGAGTGCGGAGGACCAGAACCAAGTACTTCATTGGGGACTGGGTGAATGCCCCGCGCAGAGATAGCATGGTGGGAAAGGCATATGTACCGTATAGATGTCGGTGCGTACTCTTCTTTTTGGTATGTGGAGCAGTTTGTGGCGGAATTGAGGCCCACTAGACTCCTTTGTCCGTTATTCTGGTTCATATTACGCTGTATCGGGCCACGAACGGATACACAGGCGTCGACCAGCACTTTTGACTGAGTCACCTCTAGTAGCCCTTCGTCTTGGTGTTTCTGGGCGCTTATACTGGCCTCATGTCCGTGGGAAGGGGAGCCGAGGGGGAGATGGATGTAAATGCGGAGGTGCGTATCGTCCTCCTCTATCCTCCTTATCTTCATCGTTTACGCGCGGTGCTAACGACAAGTCTGCAGCCCCGCCCTCAAAAAACCGAGCACGAGCCGTCGCCTCCGCCCAACTCAGCTGGAAGCAAACTTGAGTTCACGGCCACGTTCCGAACTAGATGTTTTTGTGGAGACTTCCTCTCACGACGTTCCTCTCGAGCTGCCTGGCGTGGACGCTGAGTTGTGCCTCTGCTTGACTACTGGCGTCAAATTGTCACAATATAATCACGGTACTTATTTCGGGAAGCAAATCAGTAACAAGAATTACAACGGTCGTGCAACAAAGCAATCTACATAGGAATCGGTACGGGCACGTCCATCTTGTCGTCCACATTCAAAGCGACAATCAGGCGACCTCCGGCATACGATGCAGCAGTTCCAACCGCTTCCACAAGTTGCGAATCGTTCAAAAACGGTCGCAGGCTGTCGAACACGTCGTCGGGCACACGGATGTTTTGTGTAATCCAATCGGTGAATGTCATCGCCGCGACGAGGTCTGCGCCGAGGACGGCAGTGAAGTTGAGTCCTTGTGATGCGAAGAAAGGAGGTGCTAATCGGATGACGAGAAGTTGCTCGGTGGTGAGGCCAGCCATCCGTGCAACCGGCTCGTGTTGAATCCTGCAGAATGAAGTATGAACAAAAGTCTATATTAAGTGGATGAGACTGACCATTCGTAGGAAGCATTAGTCAGGACGACCACCCTCAAGATCTACCAAAGATTCAATGTTATTGTATCGAATAGAAAGAACGGGGAACCTACGATGAGTTCTCGCATGGTCGGAGGCAATGAGCTATTGCTTCGAATCACATCAAATAGATTGGAATGCGCTTGGGCGAGGAGAGGTACATTCAGGCTATAAATTATAGGTGGGCTATTCAAATGAGCATGATGTTGGACTCACAGCACGCCGTCGAGATCCAAGAGCGTGCCATTTGTCCGCCTGGCACGGATAGCGTCCGCGATCTGGAGAACGGGGCGGTAAGAACAATTACGCGGTGAGAGCCAGGACTAACTGGATCTGTTCCCGGAGGGGGAAAGACGTATGGGACCCGTGCCGGAAGGTTATCGTCCCGTTTGTCCAAGGCCTCAGGTTCGTCGGGGCCACTGAGCGCGGCGCTGAATACACAGAGGAGAGTCAGAAGCCAGAGTACAAGTCGAGACATTGGCCAATGTTGGGATAAGACTAAACTGACGCTTTATATATGCAGGTAAACTTTGTGTTAGTTAGTCCTAGTCTCCTAAATCTCCGGAAATCACGTCGTTTCGCTGATAGAGTGGCCAGGAACAACTGTCAACGTCTTGAATGGAATTCAAAGAGAGAGATTCCTTCGCGCTTGTTCCGATATCACTGGATTCCACGCAGAGCGGGGGAAAGGATTATTATTTCCTAAGGCTCGACTGGCCGTGGAATGCTAGTGTTCTTGACGGCAACCAATTCAAAACCGAGGTGTTAGACACTGCGCGTGCATAGCGCGCCCAGTGTCGACAGTATTTTTCCCACAACAATTTTGCGGACCGTGTCCGTATTCCGGTGGATTCGGTGTGGCGCATGAGGACATTGTAATTCAGGACGAGAGAAGGTGCACCGAGTTGCGGCCGCATGGGTTCTCTTGAAAGATGGTGGAAGAATCTCAACCTCATAAGCAACGGAAGGAATTGAAATTGACTGTCCGGAAGCGCTACGTGCGGTGCCTCCGGGGCCGAAGCCAATAGACGTATTCGACGTTGGCCTTGAACAATGATCTTGAGATACTGGTCCGGCGTGAACGCACTGTACGGGGTAGGCCAGCCGCGCATCTAAGGAATCGATTTCTCAAAGTGAATCAGTACGCCAATTGCGTAGTCACGTCGGCCCAAACTTGATCGGAAACGTTGGCTCAAAAACCGGGTGGTATCGGATGTTGGTGGCAAGGAAGTTGACGTCGGATCAATTCGGACATCATTTTCGGCAGCGGCCGCCCATCATCGCCACGCTTGCTCTTCCCTCCTACATTCTCTTGGATCCTACTTATCATCCTTCAGAGGTTCTGTCTTGTATCCTACATGCGCTACCTGTGTAAGTATCATGACGTTCGTCAAGTCTGTCGCCTACTCTAGGGCTTACACGGTCTCGATAGCTATCGAGTCCGCCGATTTTTTGGATCTCTGCCGATTGACATCTTCGAAGATTCTTCGTGCACACATTCACGTCAGCTCGACGACTGGCCAGGAATACTTCCATATCTCATCCTTGTGAACAATCTTCTGCTCTCGGCCGACATGCCTTGTGATACGCTTTCTTCATCCATCGTTGAACCCGTCTCGCCCAGACTACCGCAACCCCGAGGTTGGCTTGGCCGTGAACGTATTCAGCATATAAACTGTTTTCGGTAGCGCGTCAGCTGCCTTAGCTACTACTTCTGTGTGCGATGTTATAACGTGATCTGCGGAAGTCAGAACCACTCGAGCTCTATATGCGACCCCTTACTTCCGACGGTCGCGCCAAGCCTTGCTGGATACTTTCGTTCCGTGTTCACGGCCGTCGCGAGAGATATTTTTGTGGTGACGTGCTTATGTTTCTAAATCCTGGCGCCAGACTCTCGGCACCATCAGACTATGGCCTAAAATAGTGGCGGCAATGGTTTTTAGGCCTAAAATGGCGGCGCCGATGGTTATTCTCAACTTCTTTTGAGGATTTTGCCCAAATCGACAGCGCCGATGGCATTTGACGAAAAAAGCCTCCCCCGTTGTGCCACTTTCGAATGCGCCCTGGATCATATGAATCGGCCAAGAATCGACCGAGAAACCAGCAAGTCAAACCGACACCTCCTTAAGGATTGTGCAGCCGCTCAAGAAGTCATATTCCTGAACCCGGTACGCGGTCCAGGTGTGAAAAACGAAAAGTAAAATGCTCGGCTATCACAAAATCATACAATCACTGATCTACTTAATTCTCGGCTTCGCGGCCCACCGCGCTCTTGTACTTTTTCAAGAGGGACAATGTCATTTTCCATCATCACTATACTTTCTCAACTACCTCGGTCTGTTCGCTTTCTTCGACCCTCGCTTCCGTGCCAGGCCTTCGTCCCATTTATTCATGCCCGCACAAATGACGCCGCTGGATGAGATATTTATTCACTTGGATGCCCGCATGCATCCCACCGAATCAGAGTCTATTTGCTATGGAAAGGCCGGAGGCCGGGGTGAATTACCTCTACTATCGTTTGTCAGAGTCGCCGGCGCCGCAGGGTTCCAAGAACGATCTTGATTTCGAGAAGAAGATAGATCTGCCTGATACAGAGAACATTATACATACATCTCACCGTCGGCCGATTGAGATTGTCTGGGGTGATTCATGATCAAGATTATTGTGAAGCTGCAGAACCGGGATAGTTTCGCGAATTCTGAATGATTCACTTCTTTAATTCAGTTTTTAGTCCACAATCAATTTTGTCACGCACAGGAAAGTGCCACACGCAAGGATCTCGGCCTGAGTTACTCCGCAGCTAAAAAAAATGCTGGTCATATTTGGCCTCGCAAAACCTGAGGAAAGGGAGCATCATCATCACTCTTTTTCTTGGTCATGAACGGCAAGCTTTTCACCGGCATCAGCGTTCAATGTGGCCCTCGAGTCTCACATCGACCATCCCCACGACGACCCCCGTATCGCTCCCTTCGATCGTGTCGCTGTGCTTACCAATCTCGAAAGTAACGCTGGGGAGTGTCTGTCGCGATACCACAGTTAATATGGCTAATTGCTAGCTTTCGTGCAGGGGAATAATAGAAGAGAGCGACCGACCACGTCCACTGAAGTAGTTGTTGCAGTGGATACCAACACGGTGGTTGTGGAGATGGAGAAGACCAAGAGAAGCGCGGCGGTACGGACGTCCATTATTGTTGCAAACTGTGCAGCTGGAGCGAGGTGGGGGGAGGTCGAGGAGGAGCGCACGAAGGAGGGGTTTATATCACGTATGGTATGTGTGTTTATGGATAAATTGAGGTACACCGTACGAGAGATACTTCAGTTGGGCTATGCTGGGAACTGGTGCGCCACTGACTGTGGGCGTGCATCAAGCAATTTATGGAAACCTCGGATAATTGGGGATGGAAGCTTCAAGATGAAGTGCGCACAAGAACAAGTTGAGGTTCATCAAGAAAGCCAAGATAGCTTTTCTCGGTAAGAATCTTGGACGGAAATATCAATTGCTTGAGAGTGTGTTAAATCCCGTGTGCGCCTGGAATAAGTACAGCAGTGGGATTGAATGAGCGTGAAAAGACGTCGGATCATCCCGAACACCGCCTTGCACCGCCACCTCTCACTCTTCTCACGCCCCACCATCTTCGCAGCGGCCTCGACGTCCTGTTCGCATCCGCTGACCCCGCGCTGGTCGACTCAATGTTTGCTGCGCTCTGCAATTGTGTTCTGTTTATATGCGTCAAGAAGTCTCGCCAAGTACTCGCGAAAGAGCCCGTCTCTCGTAGGTGGGTGGATGGGGAGGAGATGGGGTCGAGGCTGAGTCTGAGGTGCGTCGTTCGCCATCCCGTTATCTTTCTAGCCCCATCGTCGCTCTCTCGGCGATATAACCCGTGCGCATCGGCAACCTCTGTGACCCGGCCCGCGGGTGCGAGGGGTATGAGAGGAGAGCCGAGCCTAATCGGAACCATTGCGGTAGCAAACTGATCCTTCACCGCGGTGGACAAAGAATTTTACAAAAAGAAAAAGGGCCAAGCAAGATGGAACAATTGCCGAAAGTCTTTGTTTTGGCTGGGGTTATGAAAATGATCCATCTTCCCTCAAAATGCGCCGTGTCAATGTTCGATTGAAAGTCAAATACTTGCCGGGAATATTTTGCAGGTTTGTCAGATGTCGCGAGACAGAGGTGTAGCACCGTTGGGCAGAATTGATATAAGAGCACGGGGACGCCTCGCTAGATTTCTACATTCGCCTTTCTCGACATTTTCACCTGAGCTACCTGAATGATGGGATCGGCGGCGCAAGCGAGTGACCAGAACCTTGAAAAACAAAACATATGTATCCTCGGTGTAATAACGCGGCGAATACAACAAAAGAATGTTCTGGACGACCTGTTACCTCATTGCAGATCGGCGGTTCCTGAAATGAATCTAAATCACACCTCGAGCGTCGGACATTTCCATGTGGATGTGTGTGCATGTCTGCGATGTTTTGAATGTGGCAGAAGTATCTGTCAGGTTGAATCAAACTTGCAGGGCGGAAAACGAACCAGAGCAACAAATTGGAGCAACAAATTGGAGCATGAAAGAGTTCAAGCCAGGGCTGCTGTAGCCCATATAGTTGCTGGCTCAGTCAGAGCGGTGGACGTATAGTGAAATCATTCCGCTCAGCTCATCAAGCAGGAACAAAGAGGAACCTGGCTCACAGGGTGCGGAACAACCCTAGTCGTCTCGCAGAAGTATTGTGTAGTCACATGAAGGTAATGCACAAGAAAATTACCAGGACATTCTGCTCCAGCGCGAAGCCTCCATTTGAACGCGATGAGCATCTTCATCGATTTAAGGCTGAAAGTTTACGGTGAGCGCCAAGTGGGCGTTCCGTCGAAAACATCTAGGAAATTGGCACGACATGAGACAAAAAATCGGAATATCTTCTTATGATACGGCTAAGAAGAATAATAATGGCCTTTATCCGACAGGGATCATCAATTTTATCGCGTTCGAGGACAGCTTCCGGGTTGCCGGTGGCCGCCGGCAAGATGCCGTTCCCGTTCCGTGATACTCCCACGCATATCTTTCTCTCTCCCTCTTTATAAAATTATCCGTGTCTGTCTGAAGCCTTCTCACGCCCGCTTTTGGTTAATTGGTTCCACATCGTGGAACATCATCACCTTTAGAGTTAGCACTGAATCAAGCGCCGAATTGTAAGTAATACGATCCTTCCGCTGCTGCGGTTCCACAAAATCATCAAAGACCAGCCACATGCCTTCTTAAGTGCTACTTCTCCCCTTGTGCCACAGCATCTCCTTGATATATCTCATTTTGCCGCAGGCAAGCGGAATACCGCGGGTTTGAAAAGTACGGGTACGGTATGGCACTCGCATCCTTAAGATTCTTTACTCCACTGTCGTGATTCCAAGATCTCACACATACGTACATTACGAAAGTCAGTCTTCGTTAGCTCCTTCCGGCCCACGCAGACGCTTTGCTTTGAACATGGACGGATTGCTACTCCAGCCTGCTGCCATCGCACTTCTCGGTGGAGTCTACCTTCTTTGGTCGCACGCGGTCTCTGTAGCTCCCAGACTTGCCTCTTCACGGTGTGTATTGATCAGAATGGGCTTAGACCGCAGTTTCGATGCACACCTTCATTCTTGCCGGCATAATTTATCCCGAATGGATTCCTTGTGCGCAGAAAGAGATCGACGTCATCGTTGGAGAAGACACGCGCCTGTGAAATCTAGAGAATAAGTATCATGAGAGTACGATGGGAGGACGGCGGCGTGGTTCCGGTGTTTGTTGGTACTACAAAGAATTGCAAAAAATGTGCCAAAAAAGGAAAGAGGAAAGGGAAAGAGAAGAGAGGGAAAGAAAGATTTCAGGCCCCGTTTATTGACTGAAATTGTGAAAAAAAATCCCTATGATGCTGGAAATTTTCGGCGTGGCATAGCAATATGAAAATCTGTCCTGCTACAGTCTACCTACATAAAATATATCTGATGCTGACCTATCACATACTTCCAGTGAGGGTTTAGGTCTCGATTTCACCTCACAATGTTAGTTTTTGAGTGAGGTGATTTTTTAAAACAACATTCATATCAGATTGCAAAAGTTCAACTCACTTCGAATCTCATTGTTCAGGTCATTTGGAACAGTACTTATTTGATCATGGGATTATATGAAACAACAACTTAATGCTTGAAGAATCATTGCAACAACAAAGTGCTCGAATGTTTCAAACTCACAGTTGATGCGTTCAGATGGAAAATTGGACATAACGACTCGTGGAATAAATGGTCTGGCTTAGTAGTGCACTAGAAGAAGCTAATATCCCACCACTTCAACTTGAACCTAAGGAAAATATGAAAAACTAAGTAAGAACGAGCCAAAGCAATTGTTAAGGTTGAACGGTAATATATTTGATGTGATCAGCTTACCGCGTGAAAGACTTCCTTATTCATTTTCACTTATCCTTTTTCGCTTTCACTCTTCTTAGGGAATTTGATGTAATAAGCATAATAGCGCTGATAAGCAATATAAGTTAAAACAAGAGGCATGGGAAACACTCCCACCGGATTCGGACGCATCTCGTACCTTGATTTCATTATTGAGACGGCAAATTCATGTTCTCGCGAAATCGGCGAGGTCGAACCGGGTTGAGAAATTCGGGGCAGACAATATCTCAGAGACGGCACAGGAAAGCGCAGCGGTACCGTTTTTGAGCGAGTACATGATCGAATTGTGCAAGACGTTATCGGTTCCCTTGAGTCAGAACACATAATGCCCTAGGTGGAAGCACATTTAACCAGGGTCAGCCGGAATGAGAAATTAACAGGGTAAATTAACAACATTTTCATGAGAAAATACGAGATTTGCAACTGGAGTCAATCAGAGGCTGTCTGAGAAATAGATGTGGCGTTCCTCGTGGGGTTAAGTATGAGCTTCATTCCGACCTGGAATATGGATTTAGCCAGCGTTCTGCCGCACAGTTGTTGCTTTGCGCAGGCACAATTCAGCAGATTTTCCCCGCATAGTCTGTAGCAGGCAACGCAGAATTTGCGCAGAATCCAAGAAAGGCAGCGACGCGTGTTGAGATTTTGGTCTTAGGCATAGTTACCCTCTGCAAACGCGCGGGAGTCGGGATGAGAACAAGAAAAGATGGAATTAGTGCAGTGGCCCACGGTAGTGCAGTGCGTCGCCCGGGTGCCGTGTGATGAACGGCGACGGCACCGAGTTGGTGTCTCGTATCCCCAACCACGCGACGTCCACGTAGGCAAGTGACGAGGGCAAAGGAATCGAAAAAATTGGGAAAGAAAAAAAAAAAAAGGTCTTGATGATCGGATCTTCACCCAGGCATCACAGAGGAGCAGCCAAAAACTAGAGTTGACCGCAATAAAGCGAGCCCAGAAAATCGCAGTGAGTGAGGGAAGCAAATGATTGACAGCGGGATCCTCCGCGCACAGCCACGCTCTTTCTCTTCATCTCCCACCATGTATGTTTGCACGGTTGGGCTACGAGGCGGTTCCAACGCTACTTTTGGCAATAATGAGTTCGGAGGACTAGAATCAAGCACTTCATTCGGGACTAGGTGGATGTTACGGTCAGACAAGGCATGGCGGGATAGGCAAGCGTACCGTTTAGACTTCGGTGCGTACGCATTCTTTCTCGCATGTGGAGCTGCTTGAGGCGTGCTAGACTCCTTTATCCGCTAACCTCGTCAGAATTGCGTTGTATCGGCCTACGAACACGGACACAGGTAGCATTAACCAGCACTTTTGACTGAGAATCTCCTCTCGAAGCCCTTCGTCTCGATGTCTTTGGGCGTTTACACTGGCCTCATTCACGCCCTCCATGACCCTTAGCCCTCTAACCCAAGTACTTATCGATATTTTGGGTCTTCCTGTCCGATCTGGCGTTTTCCTTTTTCTCTTCATCTGCTAACGTCTCCTACTGTTAGGGCCACCACATGTCAATCCCTGCTCGTGACCCGGGCCGCGTCACTCAGCACTACAAATTGTCTGCCTCTGCGCCGTATGCGTCCGACGCAGGGGCCAGCACTGACACGCGTATATTTTTTTGGGATGGGATGTCTATCGCAACTCGACTAGGGCAGCGAATGGTACGTGTACATTTCTTGATTTCTTTTACATTCTCCCTTCACCTAGTCCTTTTCGAGGTGGGCTGAGAACTCCCACTCGACGACATGCGCCACTCACCCTGGACCTGCAATCCCCGTCTTTCGACGCTGCTACTACCTTTTTCTCTACAACCGCCCCGTGGCCCAATGCCTGCGACGCCGCAAATATGCCGCCGTAGCGCGTCCGGCGCGGCAGCAGTATGACTTGGGGAATACTATGGATGCTAATGGGGTGTCTGCCCTCGACTATCCCGCTTTCCTAGTTTCTTTTCTTTTCACTCTGGCTCACATTTTTACAGATCGACAGCCACCATAATCTCACCGATCCCGTCGCTCCGCTCTACATTGTCCTCGCTGAGCACCAAGTGCGCAGATTCCGAGTTGCACATCAGACGAGAACGCGAGGCACACTTGCGGGTTGAATGTTGAAGATTGACCTGCGCGTGCGGGACACTTGTGGCTAGGCTCGTCTCGTTTTCCTTCTCTTTCGCTTCGCTTGCGTTTCGTTTCCTCATCCCTTATTTCGTACCCTTTTTTCCTGCCTCCCCATTTCCTCCTTATTTCACTTCCATTCTCTCCTTCTCCTTTCCGACTTCCGCTGACGACGTTGACGGGCTTGAGGGTTAGGATCCTTGCATCCTCCGCATTCGAACGCGTCATGCAGGACGACTGCCGCTGCTGCGGCGCTAACTGAAGACGCGCCCCGCTGCCGATACTGCACACGGCGGGCAACTCAGTGTCACATGCGACCTGAGTTTCCATTGTCGTGTGAGCCATACTTGAGTATCACCTGCGCAAATCCAACCACTTACCCCCCCTTTCGGCGAGCGTTCGGGGGATTTTGTGGCCCATGAAGCGCCACGATGCAGCCATGAGTTTCTAACCGAGCCCGGGCTTTGGTCGGGCTTGGGCTCGAGCCCTGACCCAGCACATCGCTACCGGTCTTCATTCTTGTCCCGGGTCACGGCGTCGCTTCGCGGTCCACTCCCTCTGGGTCTCCTCTCTCGGTCTATTCGGAGAGGTGGTAACTCTGCTGTGTCCCCTCCACGGTGCACGCCTTCGCCGCTCGCCGCCGAGCAGCTTACGTCGCAGACCTTCCTTCCGCACCTTCGTTCTGCCCCCTCGAGCTTGTTTCGTCGTTGTGCCTAATTGGTCCGCACCCAGCACTACTTCCTCGCTTCCCTTCCTCGGTTGGTCTCTTGCCCCACAAAGGATCTCCGACCTCAACACTGCCGACCTCGATGATTTCGCTTAGGGTTACCCCTTCGGCACCAATGACCCATTCCCCATTTCCTTCAAGGGTTGGGCCTAGCGCTTCCGAATGCTCCCCGCGTTCTGCGTGTGGTATTTGATTCAATGCTGCTACCCTTCGCGCTTTCGGGCATTTTTGACACGTATCGGACGACCTCCTTCCGAATTGCCGAATGGCGCACTTGGGCCGACCCTTCACCGACCGCCTTGCCTTGCCCTCTCTTGGCCCGCTGCAGCGTCTACCCCGCATCTTCGAAAATTCGCTTTATACTCTCTCCCGGGCGCCCGTTCACAACTCGTGCCTGCTCGTTGTCAATCGTCCTCCCTCCACTGGATGGATACTTCTAATTGGCACCCCTGTTTCCAGCGGAAACTCCACTTAGCCAAGAAACCTGAACGGCCTATTTGGAAACCCATGAGCTGGAATTTCCGATCATCACGGAGTGTCAACTCAGCAAGCCGGCTCAAAGATCCTTTTCGATGTTTTGCTTGGGTTCTACTTATCATCCTGAAGAGGTATCGCCTTGGATCCTACACGCGCCGCCTGTGTAAGTATTATGACGTTTGTCAAGTCTGTCGCCTACCTCCAGGGCTTACACGGTCTCGATAGCTCCGAATCTCAAATCGGTCGATCTCTGCCGATTGGCGTCTTCAAAGGTTCTACGCTTTCTTCCTCCCTCGTCAAACCCGTTTCGTCGAGATTATTGCTACCCTGAAGTTAGCTTAGCCGTGAACGTATTCAGCATATACACTGTTCTCGGTAGCGTGTCAGCTGCCTACTTTTGTGTGCGGTGTTACAACGTGGTCTGCGGAAGTCATTGCGCGAGAGCTATATGCGACCCCTTGCTGCCGATGTTCGCGCCAAGCCTTGCTCGGTTCGTTACTTTCGTTCCGTCTTCACGGCCGTCGCAAGAGATATTTTTTGTGGTGACGTGCCTACGTATTTAATCCTAGCGCCGGACCATTGGCTTGTTACATGCCTAAGCATGAGGGATGTCATCCGCACGGACCGCATCTTCAGCACGACATGAAAGTGTCCATGGTGGCAAAGACAAAACCTTGAGGCGAGGAGTGGGCGGAATCAAATGAAAAGGATACCTCCAGGCATAACTCTGCGTTGCTGTTGCATTAATATACGGGCCTCCGTGTGTCTGGAATTTCTGTGGCTATGTGTCGAATGACCTCAAACACGAAAATGTACGAACTCCGAATGAGACGCCGCGGGCCGCAAGAGCGCCACAGGACGAGAGTGCCGAGCCGAGAAAAAGGCGAATATTAACATCCGTTCGTGATGTCTGCGCGTGAGGAGAATACAGGTTGAATTATTCACCAACGATCCTACCAGGTGTTGAAAGAGGCTAAATTTCCGTGGAATACCCCCATCCCACATTAGCTTCGGGTTCGTTATCGTCTGCGTACGCTCGATAGAGGTTGAACTGGGTGCGAAGATCCGTCTCAGCGGTGCGATTTGCTCGCTGTTTTGCTGAACTTGTTGATGTGGTAATACTCCACTTGGGGTGTGCGGCAAAATACGGATGTCGGAGCTCAAAACCCGTGAGATACAGGGATCGGGTAGGTGGGTTGAAAACCTGTTGTGGGTCTACCCTCGACCCTGTTCCGACTCTGCCTATCCTTATTCAAATCAGGCCAACCCTAGCTGAGCGTTCATTCCGTGATGTTTGCAATGGTGTGATGTACAACATAGTTCGACATCGCAAAAAAAAAAAAAAAAAGCGAACTTAATGTCACTGAGTATCAGCTTCTATGGCCCGTTATCCGGTTCGAATCATTGATCAAGTTGGAGCATTTTTCGCTACAGAGCTGCTGCTCCCAGCCAAAATCGAGTCAACTCCAGTCCGGCGTTCATTACCCGATATCTCGGCACGGTTTCTTGTAATTCAAGATGGTTGCGTCATGGACTCAATGCGACCGAGTACCAATGTATCCCTAAATATGCCCCGTCCATTTCTCACATTGATTCTTAATCATCAATCACGCTGGACGAATTCCCAGGACATTCAGCCGGTTTAAAAGCTCGATGGTTTAGCAGGGCTTCACGTCCCCACGTTCCAATCTCTTCTCTCTTGACGGAAGAGGATATATCACACTCCACCGATCTCAGAATTGGGAGTCCCCACCATGTAAGACATAAACCGTAACTCGTGCAGGCTAATAGATTTAGAACATAGTTTGACCGACCTCCAAAGAAGATGGCGTTTACGAGCCGATTTCTCTTTTCTTTGGCGGCGATAGTACTGGCCATGAACGCCATCTCCGGGACATCGGCACAACTAGCGTCGACTGGCCTGTCATTCGTGCTCAACGATGTACACTATTACATTTCTCCCTACACGTCTGGCAAGCTTGTTATCACCCCGACATCGCTTTCGAGTGTGCCAAGCGTATTTGGCTTTAAGCCTGTGACTGTGGTCCAGGAAGCCGTGATGCTTTCGGAGATCCCATCTCTACTCTCGAATTGGACAGCTTTTGACGATGTGTTCCAGCCCGCGTTTGCGGAAGCCATCTTCACTGGTTCTTCCACTACTAAGCAGGACATTGCAGACGGATCCTCGTCACTAATCTTACCGCTCAGCAATCCTACCATTGCATCGGGACCGTACTTTTTGGAGATGGCTACTGGCGGTCTTTACCCCGTATATCGCCTCTACGATGAATTTGCTGGCGCTTTTACCGAGGCTCTCCTCCAAACACCTGGCGGAACGTTCCAGACGCTGTCCGCTCAAATCCCCGGCTCTGCATCCCTTACCGTCGGTGTTCCGTCACGCCTCTACTTTACCAAGACAGCTGAAAAGCCGTTGGCCGGCGTCCGCATTGGCGTCAAGGACATCTACAAGCTGGCTGGCGTAAAGAATTCTAACGGCAATCGGGCGTGGTATAACCTTTATCCTGTCAACAAGGCCACGGGCACAGCCGTCCAGCGCCTCATTGACGCCGGAGCCCAGATTGTTGGATTGCAGAAGCTTTCCCAATTCGCCAACGGGGAGGAGGCCACTGCAGATTGGGTCGACTACCACTCACCATTTAATCCCCGTGGCGACGGCTACCAGGACCCGAGCTCGTCATCAGCTGGTGCGGGTGCGTCAATCGCATCGTATGACTGGCTGGACGTTGCGCTGGGAAGCGATACTGGTGGTAGTATTCGTGGTCCAGCGGCTGTTCAGGGTTTGTTTGGAAATAGACCGTCGCATGGCCTTGTCTCGCTGGATCATGTCATGTCGCTGTCGACGGCACTTGACACTCCTGGTTTCCTAATTCGAGATCCAGTTCTGTGGGATGCAGTTAATTCGGTTTTGTACGGAGACAACTACACTTCCCTCGCAGATGTGACAGCGAAATATCCCACAAACATCTACACCGTCGGCTTTCCGACGGACCCCTCATCATTGGCTGCCCCTATCTTGAACGATTTTGTCGATGCTTTGGCCAGTTTTGTCGGAGGCACTGTGACAGCGCTGACTCTTGAGGACGCGTGGGCAGCGAGCAGGCCTTCCGCAGCTGGAAACACCACGTTGTCGCAGCTGTTCAACACCACTTATGCGACATTCATCAGCAAGGAGCAGACTGCTTTGGTGAGGGATGCATTCTATGCGGATTATGCTGGTAGGCTGTTTTTGTTTCAGTTCGCAACAAATGAGGTCTAATCGGTCGTGCTCAGCTATCCACGATGGCCGTCGTCCCTTCGTGGATCCCACACCGCTTGCCCGCTGGGCTTTTGGAGATAGCCTACCGGAAAGTGCGCTCGACGACGCGATCTCCAACAAGACATTATTCATGGATTGGTTCAACACTCAGGTCCTCCCTCCCGTAAATGACCCCATCCAGTGCTCTTCCGGTCTACTGCTCTATGTTGGGTCTTCTGGAGGCCAGAACCCGCGCAACCAATACATTCCAGCTCCTTCACCGCCGTTCGGTTTCAGCACCGATGGCATCAGTATCATGGCTGGATGCCCTGATAGCGTTTATCCTCTGGGACAGGTTGCTGTAAACAGCAGCATCACAGGTCATGAAGAATGGTTCCCTGTCACTGTGGACGTTGTGGCAGCCAAGGGATGCGATGGCCTGTTGGCGAAGCTGGCAAAAGACCTGGCGGCGGCGGGAATACTACCAGTGCCAGAGGTAGGAGGATCAATTACGGGCGGTGATATCTTGATGAAGAGGAGGGCGGAAGACAAGGGGCTGAGGATGAGGTATCTCGGTTGAGCGTTGCGAGAAACTGTCACATAGAAAAGTACCCCGCTATAAACCAACCGTAGACTACTGAATGCTATAGTAACCACCCAAATCAGTTTGCCATATGCCCTATAATGCGTAAATGGATCAGCATCTCTCTCTTTATAAAATTAAGCCTGTCTGTCTGAAGCCTTTTCGAACTCCGCTATCAGCACTCAAATTCCCCCTCCGACATTTTGCCGCCATTTAGCGCCAACCTTAGCGCCCACCATTATCTGAGATCGGGGTGGGTTCCAACTCCTTCAGCCGAAGTGGTGGGCCGCGAAGCGGCCCACCGCGCTCTTGTTCCAATTATAGCTGTTTGCAAAATTGATGACAGTCGTCAAGAAAAAAAAGAAACAAAGCGTCTCAAAAGTGCCGCACGATTTCGGTCATTTCTCGCTCATTTCTGGGCCGAATTTTTTGAGAGTGGGCGCGTTCGAAAGCGGCTGACCAGGGCGTTCAAATGGTGCCCACTGTGCCGCCTGTCAAGCCGAATTTGCGGAGACCAACTTTCGGACCATCCATCCTGATCACGGGATGTATTGCGTCATATCTCGGCGAATACCGCTCCGATTCAGACGGTTCTGGGCGCGTTTGGAAGCGAATATCGAGCCGAATGGTTTGCCCCCAAAATCCATGGATTCAGCGGTGAGTCAACCCGTGAAAATTGAATTCTCAATATGAGGGAATATTTTCATCCTTGCGGGTGTGCCTCGAGGACTTTTCATTGTATGAAGGCACTGCCGAGGTTGTCTGCTTTCTCCCTCTCAGAATCACCCAGAATCAACGAGATCGGATCAGTATTGGCTGAGAAAATGTTCTTTCTTTCCGTAGGGTCAAACCAACTGGTGAGAATTTCGAACGAGCCATTTTCGGCGTTTCCGTTGGCATATTAGGTATCGTTCGGAAGCCCTCTTCAGCCGCTTTCGAACGCCACCGGACTCGACCAAACCAGCCTAGAAATGAGCGAGAAATGAGCAAACAATTTGGGGCATTCAAGTTCTTTTCTTTCTCTTCTTTTTTGACGACTGTCATCAATTTTGCAAACAGCTGTAAAACGGCCTTGAAACACTGATGTATGTATGTGGTGCCTTCTGCTCCCTAGCGATTCGAACCATGTTGTGGATACGAGTCAATAAATGGTCATTGTAATTCGGGAACAGAAAATTCTGGGCCACACGCACGGTCACCGAGTAGATTGAAGAGAAGGTAAATGCCAGTGGCATGTTGATAGATGCTCGAGACTCGGGAGCCTCAGCTCCTGCAGTGAAGAGAGCAAATAATGATCCAACAAAAAAATTGTATCATGCGCACGATACTCGAGGAGATAGAAGGTGCGGTAATGTCGGCCGCGCATTCGAATATGAACAAAGAGTAAAGAGGAAGCTCGGAAAGATCATCTCCATCGTATGCGTATAGCCAAAAAGCCCACACGGACAGCTGGAAGTGCATTAATCAAGCCCAGCTATGGCAGCCGAGTAACAGATGGAACGTACAGCGTGGGCCATGAATGAGGTATGGATAGCGACCAAGACGAAAAGTTACATCGCGGGAGGAAGACTGAATCGTTTAATGTGATTAGTCACTTCGTTACATGTAAATGTCCGGGCTCAATGAGTTTAACGTTTTCTTCACCGGACGATCTAAGGATATAGGGTGATATGTTCTTGTGAGGATAGTTAATTTATCAAGGGGCCGGGAATGTGATCAGGCGAGCGCAAGTATACCCCCATACCATGCCTGTCAGTCGATGATGAAGATAAAAAGACCGGCACTCTTGACGGTGATGAACCCAATAAATGCACGGGGGAGGACGACATGATATGCTCTTTGTGCGTTGAATTATTCCGCCGGGCCGCGATTAATTGAGCCACGCATCCCGTGACGGGGCCGATGAGACAAAACGACGGATCCCGCCAGGCAAGAGGAGAAATTCGCAATCATAGAGTATTCGACGGCCAGTGACGGTGGTCAGCCACAAATTAATCGATAAGATACAAAGCCAGCGTCAATCCGAGGTCGTCAGAGGGATGGATGAAAGTTTACTCGCGTTCATGAGCGCCCCTCCGAACTGGAAATAAATATTGAATTTAAAGCGAAGCACTTTCGGTGCCAAATCACGGACCCGCCCAGAGGCAGGGAAATCAAAATACAGCGGAGAATATCCTACGGTAAGCAGGAAAGACGACGGCAAAAACAAGCGGAAACATAAGAGAGATTGTGATCCAAGCCGGCGTCAATCCAACGAGCCAAAAAAAATCGAATAATAAGCCAGGTCTCCTCGACAGAACCGACGGCGCCTGAACACGAAGCTTAGCCAGAAAAGCGTGGTAGCGTTGCGAGCAAGACTCGGAGCGAGTGGCAGACGAAAAATTGAGAAAGTCGGGTTTGATCCTAGCCAGCGTTAATGAAGCGGGACAGGAAGACAAATGCACCGGCAACCAAGGTTAATGAATAGCCAGCCGTTATCTATGAACCCAGGACAGAAAACCGTCATGAACGTTGCCAGCAAGAGCAATTGATTGACAGCGGCAACTTCCAGCACAGCCATGCTCTCCTTCATTGTCTCCCACCATATCCGTTGGTATGGCTGCTCCTGCAAGCCGATTCGAACTAATTTCTGGCTCGAAGATGGAATCTGAATGCGAAGGAGTGCAATCAAGTAGTTTCTGTCCAATTGGGCGCATCTTACCAGCAGAGAAAGGACATACTACATATCGTATGGATTTCGGTGTGTCCTCATATTTGTCGCACTTTGGGGCTAATTTTTGGTGGGCTAGCCTTCTTCGTGACTTGGCCTTTACGCCCGCTCGGAATTGTATCAGCCGCCCACGCTATCGTTCAGCAGATTCGACTGAACGTCACCTCCCGATACCTTCCTCTCCGAGCTTCTCGAGGTTCATGCAGGCTTCACCGACGTCCTGTACGACTTCAAGCCCTCGGTGTAGAGTGCGTATCTCTGTCTCTTGGTATTTCTGCACAAACTAGCCTTCTTCATCCTCGATTTTCTTCAGCTGCTAACATCTCCCGCTACGCAGATTATTGCCGGCACGTTTCAATCCGGTGCTGACGACCTCACCAGCGTCACGGTTCGCCCATCTCGCCGCCGTGTGTCCTCTGCGTGGAGACGTGGAATGACGGCGGTTTTTCGGGGAGCGGATTTAGGAGGCGGGATGCGCGCACTCGTATATCTATTGCAACTGGCAGCGAACGTGCGTGTCTGCCTTTCGTTTCTCGATTTTTGCGCTAGCATTTTTCATCGCCGGCTGACGTTTGTAGCCGATAACTCCGACTCGCTGCCCTGCGGCATTCACACAGGACCTGCCATCGTGGTCTCATCATGGTCCTCCGAACCCCTACCGATGTCAAGGCGTCCAAGTATCGAAGCGCTGCACGTATACGGTACGGCTGCCTCGCGCCGGAGCGGGGGCAGTGGGCTGTCAGGGTACTGCAGCTGCAACTGTAGCCTCTCGCCTCGCTATGTCTGCGACTACGGCGAGCAGTGTTCTCCATTCGATTGTTGGCCAAGGGTGCGCGATGAGCACGACTCGTCGCGGTTCTGCGAGAGACGGGCCGAATAAAGGCGCACTGGACGAGGAAAGTTCAAGACCATATCGGCGATCCAAGTTACATTCATGGAAAGACCAAGCTCACTAGGTGCGGGGCAGACAAGGAAACCGATGAGATCGTCATGAAGATATCTGCGGAAGCAGAATAGAGTAAAGTAGCCGGATCTGCGTGCGTTGCGCTTTGAATTTCCGAATTTCGCCGAATTTTCGAAACCAGAATGATATGCACTGAACTTTAGGGATGTCTGTGTGACTCGGGAGCAGAGAGAAATATGCCCGCCGGTGGACCCCACTGCCACCAGTGCATGTTGGCGGGCATTGCCTGACATCGCCGCCTCCCTCCATGGCCAGCACGACGTACCAGGGTGCCTGCCTCTAGCGTATCGCTATCCCTACCCACGCCAACTCTGGCCGTTCCTCGGGGCGCAGTCGACGCACGGAATCGCCGGTCTAGGGGACATCCCTCTGCCTACATGTGCTTACAACTTCCCAACTCAAACCGCAACTGAATCGATTCGTTCCATGAGACACCGCATCCAGTGCACTCGGCGCCTGCCCTCCTTTTATTGCCACCATGCTCGCCATCCCACTGCTTTTTTCTGTGAATTTTCATGGACTCTGCGTTGAGCGCGCTGTTACCCCGACCGCCACACGCGCCCATGCCAGCT
Organism: Mycena sanguinolenta; assembly: GCA_014462675.1. Lineage (NCBI taxonomy): Eukaryota > Fungi > Basidiomycota > Agaricomycetes > Agaricales > Mycenaceae > Mycena > Mycena sanguinolenta. Next base: position 450,889 of record JACAZH010000003.1, on the reverse strand, counting down.
GGCTCCGTGCAGTCCTATCTCCGGTATTCCGTGTATTTCTTGCAACCACGTCGCTGGAATCGATGTAACACATAGAACACTCGTCTGCACCGATTCCGGACACGAACGACGTCCAATCCGGATCTCTTTTTTTGAAGCAGGTCTGATTCGCCGATAGCTCACAGCTGCACGATGGTTGTGACTTGTAGTTCGCACGTCCATGATGCATCTCAATCCCTCCCAGCGCACCACACGCATCCGCCTCGTATCGTTCTTGCTGTTCCGTTCCATCTCTCGTGCAGATGCGTAGGTCCTTAGACGTATAGTAGGCTCCTTTTCATTCTTGATCAAGAAATGGCTGACGATTCGATCGACAGATGTACCCATAAACTCGTCGCCACAACACTACCTGACACGACCGAGCACGACGCGACGCGCATCTGGCACATGTGCAGTGGTGCTGCGCGGGATACTCTAGGACCTAGTGTTGGCGCTGGGGCGACTGCGAATGAGATTCGTAATTATCGCGCGAAATTACCCTGCTCGGGTTGTTCCTCACGCCGCACGGTGCAGGGTTGCACATAATTTTGAATTGAATGTCATCCATTGCAACGTGTGCGCGAGTGTGCGTGCGGATGGAGCCCGTCCCGGCTTTTGTTCGAGCCATCCGTCAATGAGGTGTGTGCTTTTCTTGTTTTTTTTTTTAAAAAAAAAAAAATAAAGGAGCTCTCTACTGTTTGCTAACGGCGCGTGCCCTGGTCCAGCTGACATACGAGCGATTTCGGGCAGAGGGTTGCGAAACAGTTGAACTGGATAAGTTTTCGCGATCGCTTCTGCTAAATATCCCTGGACAGAATAAGGCCCAGAACCAACAATCAGCCGGGCACCGCTGCCGATCCGCTGCTCACTCCCCTACCGCCACTTTCAATCAATTCAAGACATACACCGTAAAGTCGAGTGCGTGCGTGTCCTCCGATATCTCTAACCTCCATTTGATAGTCGAATCAAGCTCATGTTCCGCGTCCGATTCAACCTCCAGTGGTAAGCAGACATTCAACTGCATTTATTCATCGACAGGTTGGTCCTACATGCTGATGGGCGGTACGAGATGAACGTATACATTGTTCGTTTGTATTGAATCAAGACTTGCAGAATATTTCCGATGAAAAGGGATTCATGGCAAGGCAGAACGTAACAGGTCACTGCAACTTCCGCTCCAACAGGGCAATTTAAACTATGCGTGCCGAACAAGATCCGGGCCAAGCCATATGCTCGACGAGACGCGGAGACGCGTAGCACGGAATGAATACGGCTGTGGTGCAGAGTTGCGCGATAACCGTGCTTGCAGGGAGGGGGGCGTGCAGATGCGAGATGATGCATTGGGTGGGGACGAGGGTATCGTAGAGGAGGAAGGATGGATGAAAAGGAGAGAATTGACATTTGACGCACCAGAGGCTTGCATTGCTTGCCAATCTTCCATCGCGACTTCCAAATCAAAGAACGTGGAGTGTTCGAGGGCCACACGATTCAACATGGAGGAAGGGCAAAAGTCACGAAAGGAGACGTGGGTGAAAACGGGCAGAGTCAGACACGAGGCGGTGCCGCGATGCTGCGCAATATCGTCGACGCTAGCGGCAGGGACGAGCGGCAACAGGGAGGACGGGCCGCGAGGCAGGGCGCGAGCGCGGCGGGAGGATCGGGGCGGGTGGGGGTGGCCGGGCGGTGCGGGATTTCGATGAGGCACAATGTGATCGACCAACATTTGGCTTTCGGTTGCGTCTGCGGCGATACGCGGCATGAGGGTACAGGGATGTCGGGCCGTACGGCGCTGAGACGCGCGAGGCGAGAGAGCAAGACGGCAGGGCGGGCGTTGTGGTCGTCAGTGTGATAAGCGTGATGGCAGGTTGATGGCAGGTGTCACGCCACGCGCGCGCAAACACGTCGTTTCAGGAAATTGTCGTGGGCGAAGGGTGGGAAAGTCTTACAGAAGACATGCTGCCCTCCGAATGAGGGGCGGAGGAGAAGGGAGAAACGCGCCAAAGAAAGAGTGGCGCCTCCGGGAGATGCCGGTTGACGTGTGATCGCGGGGCGCCGATGATTTCGGGTTGGCGCCCTGCAAAGTGGAGGGCGCAGAGGGCGCGAAGATCAAGAAAGGTGAGTGGCGAAGGGCGGTTTCAGTCAAAATTAGATGACGTCATTCAAAGATCAGAGGGCGAGAGCGTTCAAGGCAAAGTCTTGGCGTGGGAACCGGTCAAAGCGCGGAATCTTGATGTTGATCTGCGAGAAAAGAATTGATAACTTTCGCAATTCTTGTCGGAGAAATATGGTTTCTATATGGCCATGTAGCCCCGAATAACCCGATTCTGGTGTATATGATTTTGAGGTGGATCGGGGAAGATATGAAGGAGGGGGCACCAGATACCGGAATTTGGTGAAAGTTTACAACCCTCCCAGGTTCTGAGCTTGTACAATTCAAGTCGGGTGAGACTGAAACCTATTAGAACGACCTCCCCGGTTGTGTGAAGCACGGGGATGACCTCAGAAGTGAGGGGACACGAGTGGAACCGTGACATACTTTTGTGGGTTGATTTGTTTGGGGGGGTTCCGAGGGTTTCATCCAGCCCCCTCACCGATTTTGTGACAAAGGGATTCAATTTTACAGAATTATTGGTTAGCTCTATTCTTTGGGACCAATGGACAGAAAGGTGGATCGTGAAGTCAAATCAATAAAAGGGCGGGGAAGGGCAATATTTCCAATTCGGTGCCCACTGGTCGACTCGTAGACACTAGGTCTGTCCTCCCTCACTCTGCTCAGTCTGCGATCGCTTTCTGCAGCTCCCTGCGCTCACATTTCCCTCGCACCCACATTGATTTTCCGCCATACAAATTGAATATTACGTTTTGGGGTCTAACTGGGACGGGCTGCGTAGTACTTCCAGGTGCGTCAATATTCTTATCCCCAGGTGACGTTCATTCTCTCTATACTTCACGTAGGACGCTTCCGTCTTCCCCGACCATTGCCGCAGCATCCAACACATACCCCTCGGCCTCCTACTAGTACCACCTCCCACCCTAGACAAGCACGACACCCGCATGCGAAGCGGCAGCGTTCTGCGTTCTGTCGGGCGCGATTGCGTGTTCCGTCGATGCTGCAGCTTGATTTGCACGTCTGTCGCTTCTGCCCTGGCACACACTCCATTGCACTTCGGACTTGACCCTAGACGGCTCGGATTTCGAAGCGCTGGACACCTACAACAACGATGTGAAGCATTCGCCCTCGCACCCCATTTTGTGGTGCTCGATACCTACATCCGCTCGCCAGTGGCACTGGCAAGAGGCGCCAGATTTCTCTATACGGTAAGGTTCCGGAAGATGACCTCAGTTTCTGTTACAGGTACTTAGGAACTAGCATATTTTACATCTGTGCTGTTACATGGACCCCAAAAGCGAATTCTCCTTACTGCCCACGGCCAGAGCCTCCGGTCTGCCAAACGCATACCGTCCCCCCTCGCTCAAGACGGGCCCATACTGCAATCTGATGCGTCCAGGCTCGTTCAAATTCAGCTCGTTGAGCTCCGGGTTGCGCGTCGCAGCCAAGAAGTCGCCGAAGTTGCTCCCTGCTGCGCCGTCGAACGCCTTGTTCTGGAAGAGCGCGATGATTCCAAAGAAGTCGCACAGGAGCGCGACACCAAAGGCCGAGCCCGTAGATGAGCCACAGCCGGCGCTTGTTGTACACGAAGTGTGTATTGTTATTACTGTAGATGCAAGTGGTCGTCATAGACTGCGAGCGGTCGGCCGCACCCGTGAAGATCGAGAGGGTGATGTTTTGCAGGAGTGACTCGATAATGGGTGGGATGTCCTCGATGGGGATCCAGGTGAATTTATTGGCGATGCCTAGGAAGAGGGCTGTGGCAGTTGTCTCCATCATCTGCGCCTGGCCGAGCCGGAGGGGCTTTGAGCTGTAGGCGAAAGAGATGACGGGACGCGTTTGGACTGTCACAATGCCTGTGATATAGGCAGCAATGCTACTGTAGATAGCATAATAGCTCGCCGTGGCATTGTACCACGCTGTGTGGGGTACGGCGGTAGGTTGACCGGGGGCTCTAGCCTGCAAACTGATGTTGGAAGGAATCTGGCCAGCGAGCTGTTGCGGGATGATGCTATCGATGGCAACAGAGGCGGTAGCGCCAGCGAACGCGTATTTGATGTTGTATGTGGAGTTGTACGCAATGCAAGTGATATTGTGTCCGCTGTCATCGGGACCAGCACCGGTAAAATTGTTATAATGCGCCTGAAAATCCCAATTCGTGAACTGAGTCTCGTTGCTAGGTGTCATTATGTCCGTCGCGGCGGCAAAGTAGGGGGGAAGGGAAGCCTGCCCGTCAGTTTCAAGTTGAGAGACGTCGAAAGTCCAATTCAGGGCGGAGGGGTTCTGTGCACCCACTGAGCATGAATAAGATGGGCCGTAGATGGACACGAGATATGAGCAGTTAAGGCCGCAAGGAGAAGTTGCAGGCAATGGTTGGCCACCGATAACCGTGGTTCCAACGATTTGTTCTGTGAGCAAAGACGGACTGAAATAAAACTCTGACAGCCCGGAGTCGATCACTATATAGAAGTAAATTCACATTTCGGCCCCCAAGAACATACAAAGCCAACGTACGGTCATACAGCAATTCAGTGGATTCCCAGTCAAATGTTGGGACTTGGCATGCACCTGAGACGGTCGTAACACCAGTCTCAATGGGCAGCGCGCCTGGTGCGAAGGTGACAATGAGGCGAAAGGTCCACACCAGAGCTGAGATGATGACGGCTCCCTGTGCTGTCCGCCAAAAGTCGGAAGACAGAAATGCAAGCAAATTCGTCGGCGAGGACCACATGGCGTTCAGACCAGAGATGGAGACGGAACGCTTGCGTGCAACCCTCCAAGCACATTGGACGAACGCCGTGCCAGCGGAGACGGCTAGCAATGATGAGACGAGAATGGCGAAGGTGGTGCCGATGGCGGAGGCCCCCCTTGGGAATGCACGCGCAACGACGCGGTGGTGCCTGAAGTTACGGGATGGTTGTCGAGGGAGGCGTAGAAGGCGTGATGACCAGTAGCAAGTGCGAGTGCTGAAACCCAGGCGAGAACGATTTTCAAAAGTGGGACGTAGTGGCTGTGGGGGCTTTGGGAGGACGCTCGTTCCATCGAGGAGGGTAAGAAAGAGCAGTGTGCGCGGTGACGCTTAAAAGTACATAACGATAAATGGGAAAGGTTTGTCAGTATATGGATATATTCGTATTTGCTTCACTACGATTGCACGATCACTACCAAAATACGTTTACAAGTGATCTCCTATATACACATCCTCTTCATGTCGATTACAATCAATCCATTGTCTTACAGCCGTTTCATAAACTATAGAGGGGTTTTGTAAATCATTGATGCTTGATTTGTGCTTGAAGTTGGTTGGCACTGCATCGCCGTCGCCCTATCAACGGTCATGTGGTCTGTACTATGGAGCTGCAAAGACGTTGATATACCCCATTTCACTTCGCGTCTGACTCTCTTGGAAATGTTCCTCTTCCTGTTGGCACGGCCTATGGCTGTTGACAAGCGTCGTTGAGCGCAAAAGAATTGAAGGCGAGGGCCGGGGCATATACTTAATGACGAATGGTGGAGCTAATTGTGGAGGATGCAATGCCAAACAACTGTAAGCACAAATCGAGCATCAACGATTTACGAAACCCCTCTATAGTTTATGAAACGGCTGTACCTCTTCATCTATCACTGCAATAGAAACGCTGCCATGCGTACGGTAAGAATGGAACCACACACACACCCAGACTCCGAGTCTGGAAAGGCGAGCGTCGTGCCATACATCAGGAAAAAAACTCAAGACTACGTCACGTCTGGTAGTCTCAGTAGCCAAGGTAACCCGGTAGTCTAGTCCCCCTTATGGTAGCTCTCCGTAGCACACCGCCTATGTCTCGTAGCCTCTCGTAGCTCTCAGCAGCGACTACCGTAACGTCTCGTAGCTCTCAGTAGCTTTGGCACTCTGGGTAGGTAGCAGCTCATATCGTCTAGTAACTTACAATACCTCACCATTTCCAGCCATAAACATGCAAGAAAAATGATATAAAATTGGGCCAGTACATTCATATACGAAGACTAAATACCATGCTAGAATGACGCTCCCAAAGCGAAATTAACACTACAAAAGTAAAAAGCATCAGCGTGACTATCCAGACATACTTGGAAGAAGACTCACAGACGTGAAAAGAGAACATCAAATAGAAATCTTTGCTTCGGTAAGAAGCAAGGAGACTGCAGCAAGCACAATCCGAAAAGCAAGACTAATAAGAACCACAACTATTAGCTCAAAGTAGAATTTTCGAAACAAACAGCATAGGGCTCACCATTGTGTCGCACCAAAGTATGGTGGAAGCGGGGAGACTAGAAAAGGAGAGTCAATTCGACTTATATGAGTGATGTGGGTCTTGAGTAGACGCCACAGAATTCAATGGAGACTTGCGAGAAAGTTGAGAATTGGAATAGAGCCGCTTGGCTTGACGGCGTGCGGGAATTGCCAACACAGGGAGCTTGAAATAGGAGCGAACTACCGAGACCCCGAGCCAAATTGACGTGATGTGATAGCGTTGACGGTGTCGAGCTTGACAGCACGCGAGAAGCTTGATCCATGGCACTGGAATTGCGCAATAGCGAGGCGCGAGCTTGAACACCTGCGGGGACTGGGGAAATCCATGAAAATCAAGGAAACTACTTGAGGTCGGCACTAGCAAATCACTCTTGAAGTATTGAAACAAGATCATAGTCTACAGCGGAAAGGTCGGGCGAGGAGACATGGCAGAGGATGGGGCATTTGGGATACTTGAAGGCGCAGCGGCAGTATGGGTCGCACGGAAGCTTTCAAAGGAAGTCTCGAGGCATGTCGCGGGCCAGATTCGGTTCTCGCGAATGAGCTATCGGGCGAGAGGAGGGAGCTGTCGGGCGATGAGAGGGAGCTGTCAAGCAATGAGAGGTGGGACAGGATAATGGATAATGAAGATTGGTAGCTATTGAGGCAGTTTGAGGTGTGAGGGGATGTGGAAGATGGGCAGAACGGACAAGAAGTGGACGTGTGAGTCATACAGCGATCAACCAACATCACGCAATCGCACGTGCTCGCGGAGTTTGAAATGGACTTAGCAATTTCAAAACGACTGTCTTTGAGTGGTTGGGGACAAAAATCCTTCGCCTCAGCATCAATGTGTGGATTTAGCTTCGTGGGCTTGATTCGTGGGCTTGACTGACTTGAAGCATTGAAAAATAGGACTTTTCCGTGAACACACGCTCCCATGACTACCCGGTAACCCGGGCCATCGGCGCTACCGAACCATGGCAGATGGCAATCAGAGCTATCAGATGATACGAAGCCTTGGCACGCAGCTACGAACGGCTACGGGTGACTACTGGGAGCCAGCCTAAGACTACTGAGGCTATCCGTGCTACGAGAATTTGGCTTGTAGTGACGTAGTAAAAACATTTTTCCTGATGTACAACTTCATCTAGGAAATACGCAGGTTGACCTCGACAAGACCCCTGCTGACCGACCGGGGGGTACAGATCCATGGCCCTTTGAGAACATGTGAAGTACAGACAAGAAAGAAGACCACACGACCACAAGAGAAAGTACTTTGTGACAGCTTCCCAAAGCGGAAATTGTGATCTTGAAAAAATGCTTGGATGTGGATTTTTGGTGGGCAACAAATAGAGCGCGGGAAGGGAGTTTCGCGGTAAACTGGGGAAAACAAATGAAGGTGAGCTGTGAAACCACACATTCAGACAGAATTAAGCACCCAAAGTCGGTCGGGAGAGAAAGACAAAACCGTGCGTTGTCGTTGGACATGTCGAATACTATCTTCGCCATGATCGTCGCCATGGTTTGCCAAAAAATATGTTGCAATGGAGCATAAATCGGTAAACCGCCCGTCGAAAGCGCCATGATTCGTCCGTTGGGAGAATACTGGTTCTTGAGGTGCGATTCTTCTGGCTGATTCACAGAAATCAATGGTGTAGCATGATGTGGAATGGACAGAGAAGTCGAATTCACGCAGTCAGACTGAAGATATCTTCCAGAGCTTCGTTGATCTTCGAGTTTTGTTCCAAAGCTTTCTTCTCCCCAGACCTGACAACACTTGCAGTGTGGTCTTCAGGGGACTCCGTAGCCAAAACGTCAGGATCATCTTGTTGCCTAGGCCGCCCAAACTTTGCTGTGGAGGGCACTTGATCATCGACTAATAGCAGCGCCTAAATATATTAATAGCCGCGGCAAAACGGGATAATTCTATTTGGATACCTCCGGATTCCGGCCCATCAACGCAGTGTAGAAGCGGGGGCCAAGATCAAAGACTGCGAGCCCATGTGACTGTCCAACACACTATCGAGTGTGATACCCGAAAACGTCGACGACGCCAAGCCGCCGCGCGATTCACGTTTTTGGCTCACTTTCCTTTCTCTCTGTCACCAATTTGATCACGGCGCTCAAACTGGTGAGTTATGAATCATGTGCGTCCGGTTCTTTCTGATTCCAGACAGGGCTCAATCACGGCCGCGCTCCCTACCATTGTTGATGTGTTCATGGGGAATAGTTTATCTGGGTGGTTCAGCGTATGCACTAGGCACGATAGCCTTCATTTTGCTAACCGAAGAGTCGGCGGAGGTATTCAAGTTCCATCTTACTTCTGAATGTTTATTACCTGAATGGCAGATCTTCGGTCACCGACCAGTCCTGTGTTTTTGGTCGCGGGAACTGACCTTAGTTTCCACCATATAAGGCAACTAGGCTTTCGCACTCGTCGACGATCGCCAACCCCGTGATGTCGCTGCGTGAATCCGTGCTCGCTGCGACGGCGTTGGCGTCTTCCAGGCTTCACGCACGTTTTGGCGTTTTTTGTGGATGCGTTTCTCGTCCGACGTGGAGTCCCCGCAAGTCGTAGCGCCTACGACTGGAGGTAAATCACAAATCACCGGCCTGCCTCACCAAGTCGTAGGTGAAACCGCATTTAGCCAGGGTCGGCCAGATGGTGAAGCTGACAAGGTCAATCAACAATATCCTCCTAAGGTAGAGAGCGTGAGAATCCGACACCCTTATGTAAGCAGCCATCAAAAAATTCCCACGGCAAAATCCAGGGTTCGAGAGAAGAAAAAAATTTATAAAATACATTTTGGGACACATTAGAAACTCAAAACAGCAGCCTTTATCTCAGCAATCATTGAAGGAGGCAGCATGCAATGCCCACTAAACTTCTGATTGACATGAATCAAGTCACTGCCACTCAATCCATGTGCATAGGCGGAAATAAATTGTGCTGCGCGGTTAGCAGATCTATAAATCCATAAAAGTTAATGAAGTACCTGGACATTGAATCTGGTGAGATTTACCTTATCATGAACAGCTTTGGGACTTCATCTCTTTAAGGAATTACACTGACTCGGAATAAGTATTAGATCACATGATTTTCAAAAAAGATTTGAGTTGTATGCCACGCTTGGGTTGTGTGGACTCGAGATTTTGGGCTCGAATTCAAGCTCATAGACCGTAGTTTCTGCATGTCAAATATCAGAGTTGTAAGTTGAGAAACCAGCACTGTAGAGGGACAACATCGATGACAGGTGATCCAATTATAAATCTGGTTTTGATCGGAGTGCAGAACTTCTGTCAGAAAGTTCGTTTGGCAGTAGAATAAAATTGGGGAGGGGTACAAATTACTAATAGCGAGTGTTTCCGCCCTTTGCCTTCAATAGTTCCTGTACCCTGGTCGGCATACTGTCATATAATTTGTCAATGAAGTCCTGATCAATCCTCTCCCACTCCTCCTTCAAAGCAACCCAAAGTTCATTGCAATTCTTCGGAAGTGGATCCCTAGCGCGTACCATACAATCCAAATGAGCCCATACATTCTCTATGATGCTCATATCGGGTGAGTTAGGGCACCAAGGGAGCAAATCAATCCCTTCGAGATCAAACCAGCCTTTGGCATGCTTCGACCTGTGCTTTGAATCCCCATCCTGCTGGAAATAAATGGTGCTGCGGTCCAGATTATGTTTGTCGTGGGTGCCGAGAAGGGATTCGGAAAGTATATCCACATAAAGGAAGTGGTCCATGATGCCATCGATTCGATGAAGTTCCCCGATGCCGTAATGGGTGATGCAGCCCCATACCATGACACTCCCATTGCCATGCTTCACCCGTTTTTTGACATATACGGGATCATTAGCCTCGCCGGGCTTCCTCCAGCACCATTCACGCCCATCCGAGCCAAAAACATTGAACTTGGATTCATCAGAGAAAATGACTGCACGCCAATCCTCCTCTGACCAATAACAATGCTGTTCAGCCCAGTGTACATGCTTCTGCCGATGTCCTCGGGTGAGCAGGGGCTTGGATTGGCGCTGGCAAGCATTAAGCCCACGCTTTTTGAGCGCTTTCCACATGGTGTCCTCGTGAATATCCGGAAAAAGGTTCCGTTTTAGGTCAGAAGTGTTCCTGGCCTTGCCAGAAGATAGCATTCGCATGCCCTTCTGTGCATCATGCTCCGAAATTTTGGATGGACGACCTGGACGGGGTGATTTTGCCTCGAATTGGTGGTTAGCACCATACTGTGCATTGATTCTGGACACGGTAGAGGGCGAAACGTTCTCTTTTTTTGCCACCATTCTGTTGGACAATTTTAGCTCTTTGAGAGCAACAATGGCGGCCTTGTTTGTGGCAGATGTGTCAGACATAATGAGGAGGAGGGTGTGTATGCAGTAGAAAGTTTTGTTGATATGTCATTGTGGTGGTTGAAGTCAATAACGTGATCATGTCAAAATCCAGAAAAACAATTGGATCACTTGTTCGTGATATTGACGTCATTCCCAGCCAACATCGAAACAGATTTTCATATTGTTGTACTGAGAGATACTACAACTCTAATGCTTCCTAATACACCCCAAAGTTCCAGAAAAACATCTGTGGTACTGACAAAATTCAGGGCCAAACTTTTGAAAACAGGTGATCCAATATTTATTCCGAGTCAATGTATGACATGCAACGACGGAGTCCGTCCGAGGTAGCCTGAGAAATAGATGAGGGGTTCCTTAGGACCCCGGTTATACCTTGAGAGGTTTGATCCCGGTTTGGACAGATTTTGGGTCATTTTGGCCTCAAACCTAGGTGCGGTTCGGACAAAACCCATGGTCTGGCGTCCGGGATGTTAGATCCGGTTGGGACAAAATTCGTCCTCTCGAGTGAGTTGACCGACCTTTCAGAGTGCATCAATTTAGGCAGGGAGCAGCTTCTCCTGTCAAGAAACCCCGCAGTGTCGCAACCTCGTTTAAGGGAGCCGAAAAAGAGCAAAAAACAAATTTCAGCTTATTTTTTTGTGTCGTGGGAGCGAAAAATTGCCTATTTTAGCGCATTACGGCATCGATATGTTACTATTTACCATCAGGTACCTGGCCACTTAAGCTTTCAGCGTGGATGCTGGCGGCATGGAGTCTTGTAACAGGCCCAGATTTTATAAGAGGCAGGGGAGGTATCTAAAAAACAATTTGAGGATATTTTCCCGAATTTAGAGCAAGGCTTTCGGGTACAGTGAATTTTTTGTTAGTGACAGCCCCAAAGTAGCCATTTATGGGGTAGCTGGCCACCCGCCTTTATATGCGCGCGCTGCACCATAAGCCAGCCCTAGCTGTTTGGATGTTGTAAATAGGTGAACGAATTTAAAAGTTCCAGACTTCAAATTGGGGTGAGTTTTGACTGCTGATGCCAATGCACGACCAATGTAGAAGAGAAAATTTCGGTATGTATCACAAGTTGAGCTGTGACTGATATAGAACAGCCCTGGAAAGGTCCATACCTCACTCGCCAACCGCTCATTCGCTATAAGGGCGACTCTGCATCTGAGCCCGAAAACTGTGCCCCTCTTTCCCAGGGCTCTGGCACACGTACATCTCCAGCCTGCATAGGAGCACCTGATAGGAAATACAGGGCAAAATCAGATGAAAAGAATGAACCATGGAAGTCGCGGATCGGTGAAGATTTGACAGAGAACGAGCCGCCACAAGTTGCAGCAGTAGGATGCCGTCAAGAGATCTGTCTTCCCACGTCCTCCGACGGTGATCAAACCGCCATAACTTTTGATCATCACATCACATTCCGTCTAAATTTGGTCTGAACGTGCGTTGGAGATCCTATTTCATTCCTCGATATCATGTGGATCGTATTTCGAAGTGCTAAGCCTATAAACCTCAAGTGGCCAGGTACCTAGGGGTGGCCAGGCACCTGATGGCCGATAGTAGGTCCCATTCGGACAAAAATTGGCCTCCTTGCCCCAAAACTGGTTCGGACAAAAATGGGCCAATTGGGACTTTTCGGGATCTAACCTCGAAAGGGATAAACCGGGGTCCTGGTTCCTTGGGCGTTTATTCAATAACTTCATTCCGAGTTCGTAGTCGATTGGTAGAACTCCGCTGATGTCGGAATACCCTAATACGGTTGACACCTAACAAACGGCATCCAGGACCTCGGGGACCTGGCGCCCTGGCCGCAAACGCGACGCGTTAGATTCTGAGTCACCCGGTATGTGACTCTGTGACTCGACGCGTTCACGGACTCCGTCAATCCAGATGCACAGCTCAGTTCAAGTTCTGAATATATCGGCTTTTTGCGCAGTTTTTGTTTCGCTCGAGCATGTGACCAGTGTGACTCTAGAAACTGGATCGAAAGCAGATTGTTTCTGTTGAAGGAAATCCAGCTCCGCCAAGCAAGATATATTTCAATCCAACAAAACTACCTACCATATTTTTCGCTTGTTTTAGCAAAACCCCTCCGAGCTGTAAGCCAGACCACTCAAATGTCACGAGTTGCCCGAAATGGCAAGCCCAAGATACCCGGGACCCACTGCGTTTCGGAAACATGTCCAACACACCACCTGAGGTGAGCCCTGAGCACTGAATTACATTCATGAGACTCGAAAATCAAAATATTTTGACCTGTGCTTGCAACAACAATAGATAAAGACTGCGCGAAATTTCATATGTTACGTACCGGTCAAAGCATCATATCGCGTTCTCATTTGGTCTTTTCACATGCTTCACACTCGTCTTCCTCAAGGGACCTCAACTTGTCATGTTTATGGTATAAATTGCTGAGAGATGCCAGATCCTCATATGTTTTCTTTATTATTTTCGCAGGTCTTCTCAGTCTAGGAAATATAAGAACATGATATACAGGCCTACTAGGCCTGTATATCATGTTCTTATCGGAAAATTTACAAGGTCACGTGCCTTACGAATTGAATGAAACTCTACAGTAATTTATGGATTATCTCAGCTGCTTTCGCTCTGCTTCAAGTGCATGCATATATGGACTCATCCATGTCGCGCAAACAGTAACCCATCCCCAATTTTCCAAGTCAAGTCGCTGCTTTCCATTTCTTTCAAGGCTGTGATTATGCAACAGTATCCGAATTTCAGTGCAATCATTCTACCGTCTTATCGTTGTCTTGGACCCAATCCTCATCCTCCATGATACCATGCTTTACCAACGCGGCTCTCATGCGTGCTAGGGAAGCCCGCATCTGCAATCCTTCCTGTCTCAATCGCTCTACAGCATCCGGTTCCTTTCGAGGAATAAGTGAAATAACCTCGCTCCCATCCGTCTCTGGAACATGAATAAGCCACGACCATCACAGCTGGGATGTCATACCTTCCATGCCGCTCTCCAACAACTTGTCCGACGTTCGAGACTGCTCGACTGTATCTTTCTTCCACAGGGTGTCCTTGAGAACTCCACGTGATAGAGTGAGCATTGGCGAAGAGGCGAGGCATGCCAACCTACCGCTATGCTTCCTTGCAAGCGTTCCCGCCACGAGCGAAAACACGGTCCACATCACCGAAAGCATGGCGAAGGTTGAGACAAAGACACTGGTCATAGTGGAGCCCAGGGGCTTGAGACGTGTGACAGATCGGAGGTATTCCAGGGGTGGAACTCGAGTATTATTCCGAAAGAACTCCACTTCCTGTTGCCATTGTGCCATCACGGTCGCGTCGGAAGTCAAACTCCTAGACTCGTTTGCTGTACCGAGAAAATTCGCTGCCCCGCTTGGCATGATCGAGCGGTTGAACATCTCCGGACGCGGACTAGGTGGTACACTGTCTGGAGAAGGTTTTCGCATGCGATACTGAGGCCAAAGCTGGATATATTCAGCAGTTCGGTTTGTGCCAGCAGGTCAGCAATTTGCATGGGATAGGAGCCAAGCTCGTTTCCTGTCACCAAGTCTTCGGTCGGTGGCAACCCCTCTTCCTCGTCCAGTGTATAATAGAATACCATTGTGGCATTAGCGACCACCACGAAATGCGGGGGATTTGAAGAACAGGGTGTCTGGAGCAGACATGTGCCATTTTCAAGGAGGCCGTCTGCAAGCACTGTATCACAGTCACAGCACGGATGAACGGTGAAACTGATATCAACCAGTGTCGCACCGGACTCCATTGGCCCTCTCCTAATATAGTGCTTTCAGCAAATTTGGATGAGATCGAGATTGAGAGGGATATGTTACCGCATGTATTCAGTGGTCACTTCTCCCTGGACGGGATGCATTGATGAGAGTGTTGAATGCACTACGAATAAATCATCTCTCACAAAGTCCAGGCTCATCGAATACGGGATCCCTCGAATGGAATCATCTGACTCGGGCAATCCACTCCATGTCAAATAAAACAGAGTTGGCACGTAGCACGCAACGGTTCCCTGTGGGTGCAGTTCAGACATTTGTTGCTTCAGGATCATCGCCCTACTGACACCGACTTGTAGTACCTGGCCACCCGACTCCGTGCCCAGCGACAACTGAACTGTGATATTTGCCTGTATCGATACTTCAGATCCTTGGGTATCCAACATGAAAACACACTCACGACGTCGCAGCTGTCTGAGAGCGGATTGTTGTAGTACGAAAATGCCGAGACTGATTTACTTGTATCGACACCGTCGAATGCTTGGGCAATGGTATAATTGAAGATATAATTATCCAAGAGAATCGTGTAGCCGACGTCCAAAATTTGTGGGGTGAAGCTGCCTGTTGGATTCTGGAGAACCGAGGGGACGAGTTTGCCCAGGAAGACGGCTGGGAGCGTGTCATTTGGGTGATATGTAAATTCTTGGACGATGTTATACGCGGAGAGAGGAACTATGTGATGTTTGAAGTTGTGACCACGAACAGGCTGATAAAGAGCGAACGAACCATTTACGAGAGCGAGGAAGGGGGAAATGAGGAGAAATGCGCATAGCACGATTGGGGTGGTCCATCTCCATGGATATGCTAATCGGAGAATGGCGTCGACAAAGTTGCTCTGAGAGAGGAACTGAGGACGCACGTCTCTCCTCGGCGTACCCGAGTCGAAAGGATTTAATTTCCTTGAAGATTGCCAAGATGCGCATGGAAGACTGGGGAGAAGATGAGGGGAGACGAGAAATTTCAAAACCTCAAGGGAGCGGGAAATACCTAGGGAACGGAAGATTGATATCTACTCAACGCCACAGAAGCTGATTCGGGCGTCTATAATGCTGACGCCGTGAGGGTGCATAACGCAGAGTACATACAACTTTAGTAAGATAGCGATTGGCTGAACTACTGCAGGTATGAATCACTACCCTCTAAATAAATCACTATTGCTGGCGCAAACAACTATCCATCATTCAATATCGACTGATGCGCACAAGCGAGGTTACCGAGCAGTGCGGCACCTTCCCATCAATGTTCTCACAGAGCTTTTTTTCCTTACCACCACCATCGCCACTGCAGTGTCTCCCAATGCGTCTCGTTCCCGACGCACGCGACGTCAAAACCTGTGACGATGGCTGGCCAATACTATTTATGTCGGGGGAACGGCTTCGCTGGGCAGATGGACCTGCATCTGGGATTTTTCGGCATTATTGGCGACCGCTGCAAGGGCGTGGAAGGTGGGCAGGGGCAGACGCGATGGCAAGCACCCCTGTGACACAAGGTGTGTTATCATTTGATTTCATTGCACGGTGGTTGGCCCAGGATTCATGTCCTTACCCCGATTATTATGGCAGCGAGCCAAAGCACCTGCAGGCACTCTGCACACTTTCTTTGCGCCCGCAGCCCGTGTGGTTGAAAGGCGTTTGAACTTTATCTACTAGGTAAGTACACTTGCTGTTACCGCTGTTTTCACCCGTGCACGCAAGGTGAGTGTTTGTGGAAAACATTAGTGTAGAAGTCGTTGCCCCAATCCCAATTCAAATGTTTACATCTTCAATGCCGCTGTTAAGTTCATTGATTTTTAAAATGTAATTTATTTCCATGGAGTTGTGTGTCTATGGCGTCGCAGCTGACAGGTTTCTCGAGGGCGCATCATTGATGAATCCATAGCATGGATAGCTATTCGCCCGTTACGATAGTGATTAGTTTGATTAAGTAGTGATTGGCGCCAGGAGTAGTTGTTCGTACCCAAAATAGTTGGTGAATCACTATCTTACTACAAGGTGGTCGGCGGCCTTCGGCCGCCTCCCCCTTGCATCAGATCAAGGCTGAGATTTGAGAGCCTGCAAAAAACAACTGTTCTTTCCTTTGGTCCTTCACGGAAAGAATGGTGGACATGAAGGGCTTATGCCTCAAGGGACCATTTAATGGGAGATTTTCGGCATCTCGGGCCATGCGGTCGAGCAACCGGCAGAGCAGATGCAAGGGGGTCCGGGCCGGTCAATTCGTAGGGCGGGGAGGGTGGTTCCCGCCACCAGGCCCGAAAAAAAAAAAAAAATACCCTGTTATTTTCAAAGTTCAAATGTGTCTGGAGCAGTCAAAACTGCGATAAAACACTTCATTTTGCTTCCTTTCCGTGCCCCTGAGCCCTGTGGGAGGTTTACAGTGTTCCTCTATGCCTGCCGGGCTAGTTTTGCCCGATTTGGGAAGGATCGGCCATCAGCGTGGTCTGAACACCGGCAAGCTTGAAGTTGAAGTGAGGTAACAGCTGAAATTTACTGTGGCAGGCTTGCAAACAGTTTGAGAACATACTTACAGGCACGGGCTGCGACCGTCCTGAACTTGAATCGGGAGCCTTGGCCACAGAATCTTTGCTGAACATTGGGCACAATTGGATATCATATGCCTCTGATGCTCACAGAATGCTTGGAAATCCCTGCAGACAATGTTGAACTCGTCTTTCCCGAAAGATTGAACGCTGCTTGGGATGCCGATATCAGCGCTCGGATCAAATTGCCATATATGGATGTCACGTGGTAGGATGGTTCCCGGAGAAGGCGCTCAACTCGAAAGACACGAGACAAAAGTGACAAAGAGAGACAGGAAGAAAGCGAAGGTCACGAAGGGCTTGAAGATTCACACTGCACAAATGCAGAAAGAAAGACAGGCATAGGCAAGCGCTCGACTCCCTCGGACATCAACGAACACGAGCACAAACACAAGCATCACCCAGCACAAAAGGAAACGCAAAAGGAAACAACGCAGCGGGGCATTGGAGACGAATTCCGTTGATGAGCCGGCTATCTGTCCAGCAGTGAAATCAACATAAATGGCTTGATTTTGCGATTTTCAGAATATTCACGGGAGTAGGTTGAAACACCGAGGAGTTCACGGACACGTGGTTGATGGAGACGAGGTGCACTGCTGTGTGGCGTGTCGCCAGGACATTGGCGTTTCAATGGTTACCATTGTCTGGCAGAACAATGCGTATTTGTGTAGCCAAACAAAGTGTAGGTATAAAAGCGCGCTGTAGCTCGATAGTAGACAGAGAATGAAACCCCACTTTGCACCCCCCTTCTTTGATTTTTCGCTTTCTTTGGTCTGTGACGTGTTGAACCAGAACCCTGTGCGCCAATGGATAGACTGTGCGCTTCTGACGTGTGCAGACCCAGTGCAGGATCGATCTGGATCACAATGTTTACGGCTATAACGGTTTTCTTGGTTTGGATTGTTTTGGTATTGGATGGATGGTTTTGGACTTGGATTAGGTTTTGGTTGGACATGGCATTGACAGAGATGTTTTGGTTTTGGATTATTTTGGTTTATCGCTGGATAGCACGATGGTGGGAAGGGTTTCTCAGAACGATTGGCGCGCTGGCTGGCCGTGCCACTATCCTCTTTATCATCATTGTTTTCCCGAGCTCTGTGTTCGCTGGCGAGCACATCTCAAACTTTAATCACACTTGGTTTCACTTCGTTATTCATCTGGATTGCCACATGCATATACTTTGCATGGAGCCCCGACCTTGCGCGCATTGGATTGATTGTATTCGGTGGTGGTGGTTGGATCACCGCTTTCACCCGTACTTTCATTTCCAGCGTTTCACCGTAAGAGACTCTGCGTCCCGAGACGAGACGTTTGAAAGAAATAACGCGCGCAGGTCGACTGCTCGACCTGCATGGCTCAGGAGTAGCTGCGTGCAGAACCGCTTGGGGTGCAAGTCGGGTCGGGTCGGGTTGGGTGTGGGTTGGATGCGGGAGGGTAGGGGAGGGCTGCGGGAGGGGTACGGGAGGGCTGCGGGAGGACGTTGACGAGGGCCTGCGGGTTAGATTGACTATTTATTAATGAGCAGTATGAATCAAGCGGAAGCGAGCATTATCTACATGAAAGGGAATGGGTTACAAGGACGGAAAGAGAGGGAAGGGACAGGACGGTGAGGAGGGAAGGGGATGGAAGAGCGGGCCCGAGAGGGGCGGGACAGGTGGCGAGCCAACGCGCCGCCTCGGGCAATTGCCGCGTCCGCACGGGGCAACACGCCGAAAGGAACGCCAACGCCAAACTGCAAAGTTCCAATGGCGAGCGAGAACGGCGTGCAACACACCTGATACACCCTTCCCGCCTTGAATTTCGCCTCCTCGAGGCCGCGCACGACAGGGCTTGCTCTCCTCGGAGCGGAGGCGATGTGTGTGAGTCAGCTGTGGCGACCACGGTGGTTATAATATTGTATAACCAGCCATACACGACCGAAATGGAACCAAAAAAGGAGGGCTGTGTTTCTGATCGTGGGAACTGACCTCAGTTTCCACCATATAAGGCAACTAGGCTCTCGCATTCGTGTACGATCGCCAACCCCGTGATGACATCGCTGCGTGAATCCATGCTCGCTGCGACGGCGTTGGCATCTTCCAGGCTTCACCCACGTTTTGGCGTTTTTCGTGGACGTGTTTCTTGTCCGACGTGGAGACCCCGCAAGTCGTAGCGCCTACGACTGGAGATAAATCAAAATGGATGAAAGCAGCGATGAATACAAATACCGGCGTGCTTCATCAAGTCCTAGGTGGAACCGCATTTAGCCAGGGTCAGTCGGAAAGTGAAGCTGGCAAGGTCAATCAGCAATGTCCTCATAAGCAACTATGAGATGCGATGACGGATTCTGTCCGAGGCAGTCTGAGAAATAGATGAGGGGTTTTATTCAATAGCTTCATTCCGGACTGGATTATCCCGTAAATTCGGCCAGCAGTTGTTGCAGATATTGCGGGAAACGTTCGCACAGCGCAAGGGATCGAAAAGACCAGAGAGAGCATCAGGTCCTCTATCTGTAGCAGGCACACAGCATTCAAGAAAGACGATGAGTGACGAGGGTAAAAAAATCGGAAAAATTTGGGAAAGCAAAGTTTCAATAACCCCAGCCGCCATAAAGCCAGCTCAGAAGTCGTAGTGAGCATCACACTGAAAATAGAAATGTTTCTGGTAGGATAGAAACCCTCCCCCAAAACTAGTGGTTTCTGTTCATGTTCCTATTTGAGCAGAAACTACAGATAACAATAAGTTGGAAACCACAACTGAAGTACATAGTTTCAGAATCACTTTCAGGGTCAATGAAAGAGGATGTTTCTTTGTGTGATGAAAGCAACCCAAAAACTTCAGGTTTGTCCATGCCTTTCAGCCTCACAAAAAGGGAGAGTTTCATGAAAAATCCACAGAAATGACCAGTTTCATGCGATTTTCATGAAACTCTTTCTTTGTGTGGAGTTGAAAGGGACAAAGAAACCCAGAGTTCCTGGGTTGCTTTCCTCACATAAAGAAACTCTTTTGTTCTGTGGCAATAAAAATACTCATGAAACTATGTATTTCAGTTTTGATTTCTCACTTATTTTTACTTGCAGTCTCTCCTAGAATAGAAACATACACAGAAACTATGAGTTTCTAAGAGGGTTTCTAGTTTACCGGAAACATTTCCATTTTTGGTGTGCATTACGAGGAAGAGCAACTGATTGGCAACGGCATCTTCCGTGCACAGCCACACTCTTTCTTTTTTTTTTTTTTTTTTTTTTTTTTTTTGGAGCGTTTAAGTAATAACACTTAGTCTGCAATGCATTCCAAGTGCATCCGCTGAGTGAACTGGGTATTAACCAGTAAAACCGGGATAGTGTCCAGGAGGAAATGCCGTTACGCACAGGGATCAAACCTTCGTGTGGGACTCTGGCCTAAATATTAACCTACTCCATGTTTCAAAGCGATGGGCTGTATACCCACTAAAACCCCCTTGGAATTAATCCAATCAACCGGAAGTGAGTCTTCATCAGCTAGCGTACCGCTCCATGTATTTAGTACAAGTTGCTTTTAAATTGCCAGGGAGCCAAAACGGTTGCGGTTCGTGAGGACAATATCTCGTTTAAGGATTGAGTTTACTGCAGAAACCCAGCGATTGTGGATTTCGGAATCAGAAGCTCCATTCTGTCCGAAAACTCTCTCATTTCTTAGATGCCAAATCAAGTGCATTGACGTCGATATTAGCCTAGTAAAGAACCTATTTTTGGCGGGAGTTGAACATCCTTTTTGTGATTTAAACCTTGCTAGGCCGCATCCGAGAAGGAGGCCCCAATTCAATTTGGGCCAGTCGGAGAACCTAGCGTTCCACAATTTTTCAGCAAGCAGCCATATCTGAGCTTGGCCAGGTGCATTGCATTCAAGCATAATGTGTTCAAGAGATTCAGTGACTCGGCAAGTTTGGCATAGACCAAACGTTTCGAGAGTCGGAAAATGTTCCCAGAATGACCCTACATGGTAGATGTCATGTAGGCACTTCCACAGAAAATTACGAGTGAGCCGACGAATGTTCAAAGATCGGATTGACATCCATATTGCACTAATTGATGGGACGAAAGCAAATTCCTCTGCAATGCAACACTGAATCCGGTCAATGTTTGTTGCGGTCGACTTGCGTGTCTTGTTAGTGTCCAGGGATTTAATAATTTTAGTGAAGGAGGACTGAGATCCTTCTTTCAACAGGATTCCAGGGGAAACAAACATCAGATCAATGTCCGTATCAACAATTATGGGAGCGGGGGTAAGGGACTGTAGTCTTGATGCAGGATTAGCTTTGATTTTTCGAAAACAAGCTCTTCCTGTTCGTTCCTGTAATGCAGCGACAACGCATTTAATCAACCGGTGGTTTTCATTCAACATGTCATTTTCATATTTCATCTGGTCTGTAACCAGCGTTCTTCCGAGAAAGTCGGATGAGCTGTGAATATTCAGCGGTATGTTCTTTGGACTTTGCAACAAAACATGGAGCAGAGCTGCCAGGAGACAACCATGGAAGGATGGATATACCTCAATGGTTGACAGGGAGAGACACAATGCACAGCTTCTTCCTACTCCCGAGTCGGCGTTCGTTAGTATGAACGCAATCATTTTTGGATCAGTATCTGTGTTTGGAAGTATCTTTGCATGGAGGTAAATGTCTATGGCGTCGTGGTCCTGAAGTGGTATCAAGTATCGTTTAGTTGAGATAGTTCGTACATGGTCTTCGGAAGCAAAGATTCGAAACCCGTGGGAGATATCTGTCAAACGGAATGTCGGATCGAATGTGAGCGAGGTATCATCCTCGTCTTCACGCATAGCACTCACATTGTCAGGTAGAGCTAATTCCTCACTCAAGTCCTGATTCTCCACTTGAGGGTTCCATTTCGGTTGGATGCAGTCAATCAATGTACGTGCCATCTCGATGCATTCCCCTGGGTTACAGCAGCCGTATTCATCTCGATCTCGCTTACAAGGAGGGCAAGCACAGTTTCTCCTCCCTATCCCGGAGGGGTTGACTAGATGTGGTCGTCTCGCCACTCTGGATGTGCGAGAAGCTATTTCAAGGACGTCTGTCACACTCTGTGTGCGATGATTTCGACGGAGGCATTTAAGTGCATCTTTTCTGCGGATTTTGTCAAACCTTGCTTCGATTAAAGCTATGTGTTTCCAGATTGGCATCGAAAGTTTTATCTCTTTTGAGATTGACAGGGCTGTGAATTCGAGGTGATATTTATTAGCTACCGCGATCATCCGGCTGATATCATTTGGCAACGGGGCTTTTGTCCATTTTGGAATAGGAATTTTCTGCAAGAAAATATTGTACAACCAGCCCTTGTTATTTTCGGTCTGACCATGATCTCGACGGCCTATAATTATATTTCCGACAAAAAAAGGGCCAGTTGGCCTGATCGTGACCTTGTCGTAGGAATTCCTTCAAGTTCCATAAATCAATGGCTTCGTTTCTCGAATGTAAGTCTAATATTTGTTTCCCTCCTTCAGTAATGGGCAGGCGCATGGTTTCGTGGGCCACACGGGGTTTTTTACCTTCCCAGAGAAACGTATCCCGCATTCTGATCAGGCTTTCCTCAATTTCTTTAGGCATTCCTTGCACGCGTGCAGCCACACTCTTTCTTTTCCGCTCTTACCGCGTCAGCTTGTGTGCGTGTGCTACCAAGCGATGCGAACGCTATTTCTGGCCAGGAGACGCAACAACGAACGTGGAGGACTAGAATAAAGCACTTCATTCGGGACTGGGTGGATGTTACGGTCAGACAAGGCATGGCGGGATAGGCAAGCGTACCGTATAGATTTCGGTGCGTACGCTTTCTTTCTCGCATGTGGAGCTGCTTGTGGCTGAACTGAGGCATGCTAGACTTCTTTATCCGCTAACCTCGTCAGAATTGCGTTTTATCGGCCTACGAACGCAGGCACAGGCAGCATTGACCAGCACGAGTCTCCTCTCGAAGCCCTTCGTCTTGATGTTTTTGGGCGTTTACACTGGCCTCACCCACGCCTCCCATGATCACTAGCCCTCAAACCCAAGTACGTACTGATATTTTGGGTCTCTGCGCATTCGGGCGTTTTCTTGCTTTCCTCATCTGCTAACGTCCTCCGCTGTTAGGGGCCGCGACATTTTAATTCCTGCTCATGACCTCGGCCGCCTCGCCCACCGCTACGAACCGTCCGCCTCCACGCCTGTGCGACCTACACAGGGCCGGCACTGACGCGCGTATATCTTTCGGGATGGAATGTCTCTCGCAATTTGCCCGTAGCAGCGAAGGGTACATGTGGATTCCTTGATTTCGTTTCCAACATTCCTTCACCTAGTCCTTTTCGAGGTCGGCTGACGTTTGTGGTAGAGAACTCCGACTTGACGACATGTGCCACTCATCCTGGACCTCCAATCCTCGCCCTTCGACGCTGCTACCGCGTTCTTCTCCGCACCCGTCCCGCGGCCCGATTACAGCGGCTGGAAGCATTGCCGCGAGGGCCGTCCTCCTCCGACGGTCTCGTCTCTACCTCCGCCATCTTCCTCCTGCTTAGCGTTCCTCGCAACCTCCTGCCCCTTGCGCTGTATCTGTATCCTCCGCGTCTTCGCCGTTTTCGACGACACCTCCCTACCCGTCACGCCCTTCCACTTTGCCTCTCTTCCAGCCTGCCGAAACGACAGTTGTATCGCTTCGTCGAGGATGGGCATCGCGTCCGCCTGCCTTGTCTCCTCCGTCTCGGGCTGCCGTCCTTGCGCTCGCAGTCGCCGGTGGTCCGAGGAGGAGGCGCAGGAATGAGCGGGAAGAAGACGATGCCGTCGCCGTTATCACGGGCGTTGCCGTGGAGGTCGCAGTCGTCGTCGCCGATGGGGCGGGTAGAGCAGAGGTAGGAATGATGGAAGGAAGGAGAAGATAATGCTGCGCGTCCCCTTATAGGGCACGCATTTGAATGGGAAGTAGGATCAAAGACGGAGAGACTAACCCCTAACCCTAGGCTTGAGCCGTCTAGAAGCGACCGGCATTTGAGGGTAGTTTTGTATTGTGGGTCGGATTTTGAGGTGCGCAGTGAGAAGAATTCTGGGTCCTGTCTTGAGTCTACGAGGATTTTGGAGCGCCTGTTGACTTCACGAGCGTTCCGGGTGCGCGAAAATTCTGAGTCTGCAAAGTTCAGCTTGGAAATTTTGCTCCGCTTGGATTTTGAGGCTGGGACCGTTCATTCAAGTTTGATGCTGCGAGAAGTTTGAGGCGCGTGTTTGGACCTGGAAAAATTTCCCCTGGACGCACGTTCTGTTTTTGAGGGCGGGATATAATTCAACGAGAATTTTGAGACGCGAAGAGTTTGAGGCCGAATTTGAGTCGAAGAGACAGAGGTGCTGAATCGAGGTGGAGGGATGGCGACCAGCAGACGAAAAGACCCGGAGCTCACTGAGGTACGGGGTACATGAATTTGAGTCAATTGGAAAGGCAGGTGCGTATTAATGAATGAATAAATCGAATGAGCAAGATGCGGGACATAGAGAGAGCGCGATAAGTGAGGCATTGCGCTCGGATGAGTGCGGGACGATGCGTGCAAGAACTGACTCGAAATCGCACCGAGTTGCCAGGTATCACCTGCACGGGGCGGGCAAAGTCGAGCGCGCAGTCAAAGGAAAGAGAGGGCTGTTCCTTGCTGCTAGGAATGATAGATCTACAATGGGAAAGAGACAGGGAGGACGGAAAAGTCAAGCTACGCACCGCAAGAGAGAGGTAACAACGGGACCTAAAGCATTGGCCGTTCGATGTTCGATAATTGGACTCAGGTGGGGGTAGAACGTGAATAGATGGCTTGTGCGGAGGCGAGGCGAGGTGTGGACAGGACCGAGGTGGCGTGTAGAACGTAGATGGGACGGACGGAGGGGAATGTCTTTTGACCGTAAGGCGCAGCTGAGCGGGAGAAAGAGACGGGGCGAGGCGAAGTGCGATTACCGAGTACAGGATTGTTAGACTAAGATTGGGGCCCAGGAGGATTCTGATGCTAGAGAACAAACAGGTAGAAATAGGTGCACGACGCTCAAACGACGCTCGAGAACGATCGTTTCCTCGCACGGGTCCTTGTTGAATGCGGCCTGCGCTGACTTGGAGCCACGAGGACGGAATGCAATAATGATGCCCGCGGAGGCGCTCCGACCAACTAGCACCACCACCCGACGCCAGCTCGTGGAGTTCAGTGCGAAGAGGAAGAAGGGAAGTGTGGCGGTGCGACTTGTGACAAATCCGCTGATGTCGGGCGTGACGCAATTCGGCGCTTGCTCCCAGCCACGATCATCGATGCCCTCTTTTTTATAACCAGGAACGTCGCAATGCACGCACAAACAATCTATTGTCCGACACGGCCAAGCATTTCGCACAAGAATCTCGAAACGCCGGACAAGCGCGTGATGTCACGGGAACGGATCAGGGTTCTTCAGTTCTCGATCTCGAACACGTCCCTGCCGAGGCTCTTGCTAATCGGACCGGGTGATTTAAAGCCCACTACCATCGCCCTCAATATTTCTCTGGAGTCTGGATCTCGGGTGCATTGTACGTCGCTTGTCAACTTTGGGTCTTCAGCGACTCCGGAAACGCGCTTTGGAAGCTCGAGCTTGTCTTCAATCTGCAGACGGGCCATGTTCCTCCCTCTTCGCGTTATATACTGCGCATTATTCTCGTGAACTGGCCGAACGCTTCATCGATTTGTTGGGTTTCTACATATACGCTTTCTCTGACACTAAAGATATAATGTGTCATCCTGGATTGGTCGTGCTTCACGTCGTGCTTCCCCTACTCGAATTCCTCGGCAATATCCTTTGACCAGTTCTCATCGTGAGCCCGGTCCTGGAAGTGGGGCGGCCTCACAGCAGAAGAGGTACCAATACGCGTTCGTAAGTCTCAAAATCTAACCCAGCCTTATCTGCTCGACGCCTTCGCAGTTCGGAATTTCCTTCGCCGAGTCTGAGAGCTTCGGTGTGAGTTCTCTATTATCCAGCTCTGGCACGTGCGCACATCGTCGTTCACAGTGTGAGACTGCCATCAAGTGTGCCCAAGATCAGGAAGTTTAATTGTCACCACCCTAACACAATCCAACATCTCTCCGGTCGGCTTGGTGGGCCTCCAACCCAGCGCCCGTGCTCCGTTGGCGGTACACCTTGCATCGGATCCGATCACTATAGCCTGCGATGGAATGTCCCGATCGGTTCTGTTGCTCCCTAATTCTTCAATTTGACTCACTATCAACCCTGTTTTTTTCCACTTCCTTCGCAGTAAATGTAACGATCGCTTAGATCGTCAAACTCTCAATTCACCCACAAAAATAACCAGTGCAAATTGTGGTGTATTCTTGATGATGATAGTAGAGAGTAAGTTGTAAGTAAAGACTAGCAAACAAGTCCAATAACTACTATACAAACTAAGACGTACGCAAGATGTAAGTACTTCGTGTGAATCAAGACCTGCCCATTTTGGGACAGGGGCAATACATATCGTTCAGCATCGTAACACTCTCCCCCATGCTCCGCTACGGCTGAGCACCCAAGAAATCGATATCGAGCAGTGGTCATAGGTGGTGGTACAGCGATGAGCGCGTCGTGCGAGCAGCAGTGTGCGAATCGTAACGGGAGGCAACGGCATGCGCGTCGAGCAGCAGTGGGGTATGGCGCGCCAAGAAAGGGTAATTAGAGAGCGGCGAACCGGGCAGCGACAGCAGACAGCGAACAGCGGGCAGCAGTATGTGAACTATTGGCGTGTTATGAATGATCAACGCGGTGGGAGATTGAGGTCAGACGACGTGGGAAGGTATTCAAACCCCAACGCGGAGAACGGCGTGTGGAGCGCGTCGTTCCCGCCGTGGAACGCAGCCGGTGCGTGCGAGAGGGTCGTGAGCATGAACGCCGCGGAGGATGTCGATGGGTAATTGAGTCCGGCGTCGGGCAGCGCAAACAGCGTAGCAGTATTGAACTGTTGCTGCAGCGCGTGTGACGCGGGGGTCGACGATACTCCGGAGTACGACGGGGCGGCTGTAGGTGCGTTCCCGTGCCAATACGCTGCGGGCGCAAGCTGCGGCTGTGGTGTTGGCTGCTGAGTAGACCCTGGAGCGGTGCTCGTTACGGCGGCGGTCGCGGTAGTGGATGCGGGTTGTTGCTGGGCGTATGGAGGGGGCGCGGGGTACATTGCTTGTGGCAACATTCCCATCGTGGCTCCAGTCACGACCGTTCGTGGTCCGAAACCTCGCCCCCGTCCCGCAAATCCTCCGCCACGTCCTCTGTATCCTCCACCGCGGCTGAATGCGGTACCACGAGGTGGCGAAGCGACTGCCTTGGGTGCCACGGTGAAGTTGAAAAACCGGAACGAGCTGCTGCTGAATGCAGGGGGCATCGGAATGTCCTTGATAAGTATGAGCTTATCCTGGATCATATTGAGTTGTTTGTCGGGCCACGGAAGGCCAGGGGGATGAAAGAGAAGCTCGCCATACGGCTCAGCGAGGCCGGGTGGAGGAGTACTCCCTTGAGCCTCGATCACCTCGTCGCATGCAACGAGGAGATTCTTGACCTCTTCAACATCCCATCCCGTGCGAGATTTGACGATAATCCCGCTGGCGAGAGCACAAAGATACTCGTAAGTGTCGTCAACCGTGGACGGTTGGAGACCCATCGCCGCTAATCCGCGGGCAAGTGCGCCGTCGCTCAGATCGGCGGGCTCACACTGTTTGCATGGCCATAGTTGCAGTTTTTCAACTGCCGCAATTTTCACGTTATATGTCTTGATGTCCTGAGCATAGCTGTTAGGGACAATGAGTTGGAACAACACTGCTCTTGCGATCGCCAGAATGGGATCGTTCGGCGCAAGATCAGCAGTTGCTCCACGGTTAGGACTCCCAACGATAGTATTCCACACACGGAACCCACGTAAACGACGCGCGTTCAGCGTATGAAAATCGTCGAGAAATGGACAACATTCCGGCGCCAGCCCTTGATGCTGATACCATGCGGCATAAGCAAGGAGGGGATCGTCGATAGTTGGTTTCGTCGTGCGTGGCCAGAAGCCTTTGTTGGCCTCGACAGCATTGCGGTCCGCAAAGAACTTCAGCAGTACGTCGCCCATCCATGTCGGCATCACGAACTTCTTGAGCGCATGGGCCTGAAGAGGAGTCAACGGCTCGCCAGGCTTCTTAGAGCGAGCCTCTGAGGGCGGCGAGCGCAACTCCCCAGTGGCGGGAGTGGTGTGCCAATTTCAGCGCCTCGTCATACTGTGGGATATGTACGAACAGTCCAACCTTGGAATTCGAGGTTGGCCAGCTCCCGGGTGATGGTGCACGGACTTGCACAGTTCCTTCTGGCCAGTATGAGATTATCTTGGCCGGAAGACCTGGCGGATTCTTCCAGTCCGTCGTTGTGGACACTGGGGATACAATCTCGCCCATTTCCACGTCGTCGCTAGCTGGTGCAGGCGTGGACGCAGTCGTAGGCGGTGCAGTGGGCAGGATGACAGTAGGTCCTGTATTAACATTATTAGCCAGTACCTCTGGCTCAGGCGTAAAAGGAACCGTACGCTTGCGCAACAGTTCACCTTCCTGCTGATTGTGCGCGTACGGTGGCCCTCGCTTGCGGCGAGATCCCTCATACGGTCGTTGTGGTTCGGACTTGAGACGTGAACGCTGGCAGTCACGACCTTCTTCCAATTCCTCGCGGTACCGTTCGCGATCTTCAAAGTAATATTGATGATCCTGTTCAACACGGGCACATTTGGCAGAAAGCCCTATGACCTGGTTCGTCAACTTCTCTATCTTCTCGTTAGCGTCCTCGAGCGTTCGCTCGGTTACTGCCAATCTCCCTCGTAGCATTGCTTCCTTCTCCGTGCGTCGATTACGAGCTATAATATCGTCACGCTCATTAACGGCCGCACGAATATCCACATCGTCGTCATGGTATGCCATACTGACGTGCGCAATATATCTCCTGCAATCCCGACACTCGTCTCCTGCGTGCGGGTGCATCACCGATACACAGACAGGTGCCCCGGAATTTTGGGTGCACCATCCACGGCTTTTCATCCCCGTCACTGTCATCGTCTCCCCCGTGAAGACTGTCAGCCTTCACAGAATCAGACTTAGACTCGGGTGGCGCTGTCGACGGTGAAGGCGCCACTGAGTCATCCACATCCATTTGTTCCGCTGCTCCAGGACGTGATCGCCCTGGAGCACCATCGTCCTTGTCGGCGGTGTCGTGGTCGTTTTCAGGCATGCTCAGCAGCTCTACTGTGAGGAACACAGGAGAGGGAGATGGAGGTAGAGCGCAAGATGAAAATTTTCTTCAGCTTGCTTCTCGCTTTATACTTATTATGCCTCGTGGGCGTCTTGGGAATTCTCCCCACATTCCGCGGGATTTGCGCTGATGAAGCGGCGCAGATCACGGCAATCGCGGCAGCGGCAGCTTCCACTCTCGGAACACTCCTCCACAGGACACTTCCTGTCATTCAATCCAGAACACTGTACGCGTCGGATTAGACGATCACATGCTTTGCATGTGATCGCGTATCCACCGTGCGTGTCCACCAGCTGCACACAACCTACGTATGTGCTGCTTTCTTTGGTAACCCCTGCCAGCGTTTCACGCCATGCAGGTCATAATAATCATCGAGCGCGGCCAACAACTTGACGTTGTTGAACGGCTCCCAGGTTGTATCCCCTAAATTCCATTGAACATGGAATTCAACTTTGTTATCTACCCAGCGGTGAGCTAGGATAGAATCCACAGCCCATTCGTCGTCAGCAGGTGCTCCAAAGTCGTACGGACCCAGCTGATCACGATTTGGGAACAAAGCATCACTGCTTTCGATATAGGGACGAAGTAAGCTGACGTGGAACCGGTTGTGCACGTGACGCGACGCGAGTACCTCCGCCAACTCCAATTCATAATCTGAGCAGTGCGGCAGCGCCTTTTGGACCTGGTACGGGCCCACGAAGCGTGGCAACAATTTACTAGCACGTCCTTTCGGCAGTGCTAAATTCTTAGTGGACAAATAGACCAATGAGCCGACGGGGATATCAGGATCCTCCCGTCGGTGTTGATTGGCCTTCACCGTTGCGAACACACGCGATGCAATGATTGCATCATGAGCTTCCACTAGGTTAAGGAGTGCGCGTTCTGCGAACGCCTTAACACCTGGAGGTGGCTTCATTTCTGAAGTGAATTCCCTCAGCATTGAGGGCATATATCCGCCATTCAACTCAAATGGCGCATAACCGGTGGATGAGCTCACACTGGAATTAATAGCGAACTCAACCAGAGGTATCTTCTCAACCCAGTCTTTTTGATCTGGGCTGATAAATGACCGCAGGATCTGAGCAATTGAACGATTTGCACGTTCCGTTGCTCCATCCGTTTGCGGGTGAAACGCAGTGGACATTAATAATTTTGGACGGAGTAACCGATGCACTTCACGCCACCCTGCTGCCGTGAATTTTGAGTCACGGTCGCAAACAATGGATCGTGGTAACCTGTGCAACCTGACGATTTCGCGAATATACATTCGCGATAACTCAGTTGCACGCACATTAGTGGTAGTTGGAATTAAATGTACGGCCGATGTCAATCGACACATTACAACCCACAGATAATTAAATCCGCAGGATTTTGGGAATGGACCGAGGAAATCCATTGAGATAGAATCCCACGGCCGTATTGGTATCGGCAGCGTGTGCAATTTTCCTGCCAGACATTGGTTGGACGGCTTGTTTTCCAAACACACTGCACAACTATCACAAAATTGGTGGACTTCCACCGTGATCCGCGGCCACCAATACCAGCGACGGATGTAGTCGCCGGTTCGTTGAGGTCCGAAATGGCCGAGGCAACGGTGGAACTGCTCTAACAGTACCGCACGCAATGATTGCTCCCCCAGCTTAATGTCTGGGACGCATAGAACTTCTTCCTTGCCACGATTCTGACAATAAATAAGTCTCTTTTTTACTTTAAACCCGGCGAAATCTTTCGGCTTCGCAATGATTTTTGTAAAGAATTTATCAGATTTATACCCATTGCGCATGGCATGGAGTAGTGGATCTTCTAGCGTAGGAGGCGGCCCGGCGATATCTTCGCGCGAACGCGACTGAAATACCGTCGGGTCTTCCTCTTTATCCGCGGCGGCGGGAGACGTGGATGTTGCTGGCTCTGCAGCAGCTTCCATGGCTTCCACCTCTTTATCTCGAGGCTCCACCTTATTCTGGAGACGTGCGCTCTGTCGGGGTTGATGCTCCCCCATGGCACGTAGCGCCTCTATTTCAATTTTACAATCCCATGGAATGTTGTCTTGTTCAGGATCAAGACGAATATCTGCGTTCACGTAGTCAGCGCGTGAATGAACTTCATTCCACGTATCATTTTCATAATAGCGTGAAAGACAGTCAGCGCCCTTGTTCAACTCTCCTTTGATATATCGAATATCAAAATCAAATCGAGATAGGTATTCCATCCAGCGTGTTTGCTGTCCGGAAAGAGTCCGCTGTGAATGAAAGAATTCAAGTGCCTTGTGGTCAGTCACCACATGGACTCGATATCCCATTAGCTTATCCTCCCATTTTAGAAGGGCTTCTAAAATGGCGAGTGTCTCATGTTCAAACACCCTATAATTATGTTGGGCTGCTGTGAACTTTTTTCGACATAAATCCCGCCGGTCGGCAGGTTTGCCATGTAGGGCCCTGGCCATACATAGCTCCTACGCCAGACACAGACGCATCACAAATGACCCAAATGGGTTCATTTAACGTGGGGTCAATAGGTCGCAAGATTGGAGTCTTGCAACAAATCAACTTAATATTTTCAAAACATGCTTCATGTATTGGTCGCCATGCGAACGAGGCGCCGTTTCGCGTGATAGCTGCTAAAGGACCAGTGTATGCAGTGATATCGGGCAGAAACTGCGTGAGATACTGTACTAGTCCCAGGAAACGTTGAACGTCGTGATATGTTCGCGGCGTTCTCCATTCCCGGATCTTCTGCATTTTGTCAGCGTCAGCATGAAGGCCGCGGTCATCAATAAGATGACCGAGACAATCCATCTTTGCTGAATACAAATCGCATTTCTCTTCTTTAAGATAAAATTGATTTGTTCGTAATGTATCGAACACTTTACCGAGGTGCACTTCATGCTCCTTGATTCTGTTCGAGTAAATAAAAATGTCGTCAAGGTACACATGAACAAATCTTCTAATAAACTGTTGGAAAACGATAGTCATGATACATTGGAATGTAGCGGGAGCGTTGCAGTCACCGATTTGCATCGTGTGGCTCACGTACGTCCCATAGATCATTGCAAACACTGTCTTCCAGACATCTTCTGCAATGACACGGATTTGCTCATATGCGTCCGACATATTGATCTTGGATCGATATTTCGCGCACGCACAGTCCATTCTGATCTGATCTTGATCAGGGAATGGGGTCACGTCTTTTAGAGTGTTGGCATTGCGTTTGCGACAATCAATCGCCGTGCGCAACGTTCCGTTCTTCTTTGGAATGCATAACATGGGTGCAGCCTGATTGGTCTGCACTGGCTCCCACCAGCCAGTGTGAACATATTTTTGGATCTTTTCGCTGAGCTGAGGCTTCATAGCATCTGGGCATCGCGGAAGATGATAATGATATAACATCTTCTCGTCAATGAGTGGGATGCAATGGTTCACGGCGCAAAGAGGCGGCATTTTTTCTGGAACGCCAGACATAATGTGTCACGTTCAAGCGTTTAGAGGTCGAACTCTGGCGAAGCAGAAGGGTTCGGTGGGCTCTTTGGTATGAAGCTCGAAAGAGATGAAATAAAAGACTAAAGACTACAGTCGAATAACTACTGTTTAAATACTGTACTACGAGTCGTGAGAAAATATACTAGAACAATAAGACCGTGCGACTGTATGTATGGTCCGATCAAATATCGTTCCGTTAACATGTGTTCTGAATAATAACCACGCCATGACAACACGTTTGACGTGTGTCGTTTAATTAATGTCCGAAACTCTGGCGCTGCCTCCTTGTACTCGCAAGGATAGAGCCACCGCGTGTTAAACGCCCTGTTGCCTGCCCTCTGAGGGTTCTGACGTTGATTTATCCTTCGTCTACATACATCTAATCCGTCTAGCGTCTATCCGTGGTATCTTGTCACGTGTTCGGCACTTAGATAAGATGTCGCGAAAAAGGGCAAAATCGTGACATTACCCCCCTCTTAAGGATCGACGTCCTCGGCGATCTCGGTGATCCAGGCTGAGGATCTTTCCGGTATTTCGACCGAAGGATAACGAATCCTACTATCCCTTTGTTTAATAAACACACCAGTGTGTGGATCAAACAGTTTCTTCGTCGAGTATTCTTGGGACTCCTCCCGTGGTTTATATCGTTTAATTAAAAAATCCCAGTATCCAGTGGGTAATACGGGCACAGCCCTAATCTTGATATTATGTTTTTTGTTGTACTCGGACAACATTTTCTTGACATGTGTGAGATGCCGAGTAGGCTCCCACGTTCGTTCCGCCAGCGGCCAGTCTTTCCATTTGATTAAATATTGATAACCGCGGCCCTTCTTCTGGTGTTTAAGAATTTCCTCTACTTCCCATTCGAGGTGTTCTCCGATCAACTTCGGAGGTGGCCGTTTCTCACGCCTTTTCTCAGGCGGTTCCACATAAAGCGAAAGCTTCGCTTTTCGTTAAATACGTCATGCATGCCTTCCGTTTCTGGAAGTTTTAATTTATAGGCGCCTTCGCCGACTTTTTCTATAACTTCGTACGGACCAAGCCGTATATTCTCGAACTTCTCGGAAGGTCGATCCGTCTTAATATCCTTCCCTTCGACATAGACTTTGTCTCCAGGTTTAAATACAGGAGCATCCCGACGTTTGGCATCATAATATTTTTTCATGTTGTCTTGGGCCTTTTTAAGGGCCACTGATGCCTCGTCTCGGACTTTCTTCATTTTGTCGGCGAAGTCCTGCGCCGCTTCGTTTCGGGATTCTACGGCATTCTCAATCCCCTTCCAAGGGTGATAGCCGGTATTTAAATAAAATGGTGACGACTTGGTCGATGACGAGACCTTGTCGTTGTGTGCGAATTCGGCTAAGGCAAGCCATTCGGCCCAATCCGATTGCCGATAGTTTACATAAATACGGAGGTATTTTTCTATCTCCTGATTCATCCGTTCCGTCTGTCCATCGGTAATCGGATGATGAGCTGTCGAGGGATTCATCTCAACACCCAATAGTTTATTGAGCTCCGTCATGAAGCCCGATATATATCGCTTATCTCGGTCCGAGATAATTTTGCGAGGAACGCCGTGGTATCGGATTACCCGATCACGCGTCAAGCGTGCGACTCCCTCAGTGCCGATATCAAAAGCCACAGGCTCCGCATGTATCATTTTCGTAAAGGTATCAACCCACACCTGTATGGCGTTGAACCCATTGCTGACTGGTAGTGGACCAATCAAATCCATAGATATGATTTGCCAGGGACCTTCCGCAATCTTGTGCGGATGTAGTTTGCCCTGTTTGTAGCGGTGTATAGTCGTCCGCTGACACGCTTCACAGGCATGTATATATTCCGATATTTGGTTGCCAAGTCTAGGCCACCAATAATTACGTTCGATCATTTCTTGCGTACGGTTTTCTCCAGGATGACCAAGCAAGGGATTATCGTGGTGTAGGCTGATAATATTATCGCGAAGCTCCTTGTTTCGCGGCACATAAATAGCATTTTTATAATAAATAATGCCATCATCCTCCTTTTCCCATCCGGGAAGTTTCTTTTGAAGAGCGATCTTAACAGTCTTATCGATCTTCTTTTCTGCGAGAATTTGATCTCTGATCGTCTTCTCGGGTCCCTCGAGCACGATGTCTTCGGCTCGGAAATATTCGGGTTTAAGAAGAGTGACATCTTCATTATCACTTCCCCCCATATCATGATCCGCCCTGCGGGATAAAGCATCGGCTTGCTTATTAAGCTTTCCAGGCCGATGTTGCAAAGTAAAGTCGTACTGAGCAAGCTCAGACAACCAACGCGCTTGCCGCCGATTCAATTTCTGCGGCTGTTTAAAATACTGAAGATTCTGATGATCTGTCAGAATCTCGAACGTCTGCCGAGCTCCCAGGAGCATCGGTCTCCATTTCTCCAATGCGAGCATTATCGCGAGCATCTCTTTGTCATAGATCTCGTAATTTCGCTCGGTCTCACTGAGACTGTGGGAAAGAAATGCGACAGGTCGCCATTCGCCACTTTCTTGTAGTTGGCTAAGGACGGCACCCGTGGCACCCTCGGAGGCGTCGGCTTCGACGCGGAACTTGCCGTCGTCTGTGGGAAGTGCCAGCACTACGTCATCGGCGATTCGCTGTTTAAGCATAGTGAACGCCCTCTCCTGTGTTTCTCCCCAGGAGAACCCGGCCTTGCCGGTCAATAACATTAACGGTTTTGCGACGTCGCCAAATCCTTGGACGAATCGTCTATAAAAATTTACAAATCCCAAAAACGCTTGAACGTGTTTAACGCATTTCGGGACCGGCCACTCCATGATACCCTTGATTTTCACAGGGTCCATGCGCATGGAGTTGTGGGAGATAATTACTCCGAGATATTCGATTTCCGTTTTCTCAAAATCGCACTTCTCGGGTTTTAAATAAAGTTTATGCTTTTGGAGTGTATCCAACACTCGTTTGACAATTGCACGGTGCTCCTCAAGAGTTTCCGTGAAAATAAGAATATCGTCCAGATAGACGATGACCCGTCCTTCGTTGATGAGATCCCGAAGGATATCGTTCATCATTGTTTGGAACGTGGCCGGAGAATTGGTAAGGCCGAAAAACATCACCAACGGCTCGTACAAGCCTCGATTAGTTCTGAAGGCGGCCTTCCATTCATCGCCTTCTTTGATCCGAACGTTATTATAACCCCAACGAATATCCAGCTTCGTGAAGTATTTTGCACCTCGGAGTTTATTGACCAGCTCCGAAATTAAAGGAATTGGATAACGATTCTTAATCGTCATTTCATTTAATTTACGATAATCTTGGACCGGCCTAAGCAATCCGTCTTTCTTCTTAACAAAGAAGAATGCCGAAGCCATCGGTGATTTTGATGGCCTAATCCGTCCGCTTTTCAGGTTCTCATCCAAGAACTCATCAAGCTTCTTCTGTTCGTCCAGCGAAAGCGGATATATCTTGCAATCGACGGCCTTGGCGTCCGGTTTTAATTCGATCGCGTGGTCCCACGATCGTTTATCCGGAAGAGAATCAAACGATTCCTTCGCAAAGACTTTGACGTAATCCCGATATTGTTCCGGGATCTTGTCTTCCGTCGTTTTTTCCTTTTCGGCTTCAGCCTGTTCCGCAAACTGCTGAGCCTGGGAACCCTTCGCACGCAACTTGATTGCAGGTGCAAAGTCAACCAATAAAATAGATTCACCCTCCTCTATAGGGTCATTCTTTTCTGTTCCCTGAACAGTTTCATCGCCCTTCATGCCACACTCTGGTGGACATCTGCTGAATTGGATTGTTTGTGCACGCCAATCAATATTCGGATTGTGGTGCTCGATCCAATCGAATCCAATAAATACTCGAGATTTCCCGAGTCCCGTGACAAATAGCTTAATTTGTTCAGCGTGTTTGCCAATCGTCATCACCATGTCAACATAGTGGGTAATTCTGCCTTTGATATTTTCGGTACCATCGGCATTTTTTGCCGGGATCACTTCTGGTAGCTTCTTGAACTCGAAGCCCGAAGCCTTTGCAAAATCCCGATCAATACACGTTGTGGTACATCCGGTGTCTAACAACGCGCGAATTTTCCGGGTCTTGCCCGTACTGGCATCTTGCAACAACGTGGGAACCAACATCTCATGATGCTTACGTTGTGCTTGGAAGGCGCGCATTTCTGCCGCCAATCGTTCGGGAGTGACTCCGCACGCGCGACGTGCCATCCAACGAGCCGTTTCCCTTGCCTTTATTCCAGCAGGCATTTTTTCCCCAAATACGTTTAGCCTTCCAGGGCTGTCGGCTTATTACTTCGCAAATAGGAACCCATTTGAATTTCCGGGGGTCACCCTTGATGTTAGGGCTTTCCGTGGGTTTCGGAGTCAATTCCGTTCCATATTTGTCCACTTCTACTTTTGGCGCTTCCTCCTCTTGCGAGGATCGAGCCATCCCGTCATTAATGACGACCTTTTTCTTCTCAACCTTTGTTTTACCGGTGGGAGCTCCGGGGGCCTTTTTCTTCATCGCGGAACGTAATTTAGAAAGTTTATCGCAGTCTTTTAAATTACAGAAAGATAAAACAGAAGAAATCGTAACTACATCATCTTTTTTATCTTTTTCTAATACATTTTTAATACATAAGTCCATATCAGGCATAGTAGAAAGTACGTCGTATTGTCCGCGAGAATTGTTCGTAACAGGAGGGTTAGCCGGTTTGGCCTTGACCGGGACCCTCTTTAAAAACCCCGCTCGCGAAGAGCGGCCGCGACGGCCTCGAGGTCTTCGCGAGAATATTGATCGTATTGCAACGATCTAATATTAAACTTCTTTTTAGGAGGCTCTGGGCACTCCTTCTTCATGTGGCCTTCCTTGCCACAATTGAAACATTTGATCGTCCTAGCTTGCGAATGATCAATGTCCATATCCACCGGTTTCCCAGGAGCCGGTTTCTTGGACAAATTCGGGGCCCCGCCCGAATTCTTGGGGGTTGTCGCCGTAGCCCCCGGCGGCGCTGCTTGTCTTGCGGGATCCCAGAATGGGGTACCCTTGGCTGCTGCTTGAGCGTTCCGGAGTTTCTCCCGCTCAATGCTACGGTGAATTACCAACAGCCTATCTTTTAAGTCTTTGTACATCGTCGGGATTTCCGTTCCCGGCGCGTACAATTTCGCCCGATACTCCTTATTCAGGAGTGTCTCCAACGTCTCCACCATGAAGACGTTATCCCTCGGCTCTGCGGCCGAGTATCCTGCCTGTCCGGCATTCAACTCGAATACCTGCAGGAACCCTGGCAGGTCCATTTTGCCCTGCACGGTGGTGGTAAGACGCAGATGCGCCGACTGTATCTCGTTCTGATCCTTG
Organism: Mycena sanguinolenta; assembly: GCA_014462675.1. Taxonomy (NCBI): domain Eukaryota; kingdom Fungi; phylum Basidiomycota; class Agaricomycetes; order Agaricales; family Mycenaceae; genus Mycena; species Mycena sanguinolenta. Next base: position 412,768 of record JACAZH010000003.1, on the reverse strand, counting down.
AACGAGTTTGCGAGGTCCCGAAGGAACCCCTTGAAAGTATTCAGGCCCAGAATGATGACTCCGTCCTGAGTGTTGTCCTTTTTCCAAATTTTCTTCCAGTTCATTGCTAAACTGGGAGAACCGTCCCGCCTTTCCCAAAAGGGAAAGGGTGTAATGGATTTTCCTTTCGTCAGTAATGAACTCTGACGAATAAGCCCCGATATAATCGGTTAGGGCCTCATACCAAGATTCCCACTTGGTCTTGTCCTCGCTGTCAAACATTGGCGGCTGTTTGGCAAGGACTATTTTGGAGCTTCCATTGCTCCGGGGGTATGCCACAAGGGCGTCTTGTGCAGCTCGCGCTGCCGCATGGTCTGCCATCTGGGCCAATAACTGTGCCCAAATATTAGGGGAAACTGCCCGGTGGTCGGGTCTTTGGGGAAGGGGTCGGACGGGGGATGGTAGGCGGGAAGCATCCCGAAAAGCTACGTCTGGTGGGGTCGGGGCTCTTCCTCCGGGTTCGCCGTAATACGCAGCAGGGTGAACGGGGGATGGTTGCCGAGAAGCGGCAAAATGTTCGGGGAGGCCGTAACGGCCTTGACGGGCGGGAGAGCCGTGGTGAGACATGGCGGGTATGAGGTAATGGGGAAATATAGAGGAAAGGAGGTTGTGAAAAGGAACCGAAGTAGTCGGTGGATGAGTGTAGGCGGTGTGGTAGGTGTGATGGGAGGAGGCGGAAAAGTAAAGGTGTGAGGGTACGGACTCGCTCGATGACGAGGAGGTTTCGGAGGGGGCGCGGATACGCGTCAATGGTAAGAATGCCGCACTAAGCGGTTGGTGGGGTTGCCCCGGACTGTTGCTGTCTGAATCGCCCCGGGCCTTCTACGACACACCCGATGACGACGCCCAGAGCCTCTCCGAGGATTAACTCTGTGGCCTTGTTGCTACTGTTGCGCAGGGACGGACTCAACGTTTCCCGTAGCGCGGTGCAGTCAGATCGATCTGGTCCGATGACAAGGGTCGCTGCAATTATTTAACCTCGTTGTGGACGAGGGAGATGTTGGGGTAAGCGGAAATGGATCTTCAATGGAAAGAGCAAAGGGATATGAATCCAAGTAGTGGATAAAGGTAGGGAGGATAGGAAAGGAGGTCGAGTAGGGGCGGTACGAGGGTATGAAGGGTAGTCTTTTATTATGTCACGTTCAAGCGTTTAGAGGTCGAACTCTGGCGAAGCAGAAGGGTTCGGTGGGCTCTTTGGTATGAAGCTCGAAAGAGATGAAATAAAAGACTAAAGACTACAGTCGAATAACTACTGTTTAAATACTGTACTACGAGTCGTGAGAAAATATACTAGAACAATAAGACCGTGCGACTGTATGTATGGTCCGATCAAATATCGTTCCGTTAACATGTGTTCTGAATAATAACCACGCCATGACAACACGTTTGACGTGTGTCGTTTAATTAATGTCCGAAACTCTGGCGCTGCCTCCTTGTACTCGCAAGGATAGAGCCACCGCGTGTTAAACGCCCTGTTGCCTGCCCTCTGAGGGTTCTGACGTTGATTTATCCTTCGTCTACATACATCTAATCCGTCTAGCGTCTATCCGTGGTATCTTGTCACGTGTTCGGCACTTAGATAAGATGTCGCGAAAAAGGGCAAAATCGTGACATAATGTCCTGGCAGATTTCCATCCACCTATCGCGAAGGCGAGGGATATCTTCGTCAGTAAAGTGAAGCTTTCCCGCTTCAATTTCCTTGACGTGGACTTCAGTAGCAGTGCGGAACATCTTAGTAAAATGTTCCTTCACTTCCTCGGTGAGCACTTGAGGTACTGGTTTACCAGTAGCCTCTTCTTTGGAGGGCCGACGGAGCGCATTAAGTCGCATGCGCTCCTGCGACTCCTCACCATTATGTTTATCTGGGAAATAACGACGAGAGAACTCCATGACAAACTCAGGGAATTTCTCGCCGGTAGCCGCCATAATACTTCCCGTTTCCTCAATCAGAACTGGGAATTCCCGTGGCAATGTCTCACGAGACAGATCCTCAATCATCTCCTCATCCGGGACCTCTTCCAATGTCACAGTCCCCTCCACGGTCTTGGTGTTCGTCTTGACGATCAGCGCGACACGCGATGGTGCGGGGGCGGGGACGTAGTCTCCCGCCTCCTCGCGTCATTGCTTTGCGCATCGCTCGACGCGACGCGCAGCGTTGCGCCGTTCCACCTCACTATTTTCTTCCTTGTCAGAAAGCGTACGTGAGGGAACTCCGGCCACTTTGATAGTGTTGTATTGGAAGTTGAGCGCGATCTTGTGCTTTCGCATAAACTTCGTGCCGATGATAGCGTCGAACCTGTCGAGATTGACGATGTCCAAGTATTCGTTGGACTTGACATCATCGTACTCGAGAGTCGCTGTCATCCCATGATTGATTTTGGAGCGACTTCCAGCCGTTCCCAGCTGAAGTGTCACCTCCGTTTTTATTGGAAATACTTTTATGCCGGCAACGCGTGCAAACTCCGGACTACACGCCTCAGTCGTGCAGCCAGAGTCAAACAATGCAAACGCCGGCGTCCCATTCACTGCGTTCAACCCCATAGTACACCGAGGGTCCGTCTACCAAGGTAGACCATGGGTAGACCGACATGTCTGTCTACCTCGGTCCACATTGGGTAGATCCACTCGGTCTACCTGTCTACTAAGGCTCCAACCTTTTGTTTTCCTTTTGTGCCCATGAACAAAAAAAAATGGAAACGGTAAATAAACCGTTTAAAACTGTTTGAAAATGTTTTAAAACGATTTCCACTCAACCTATACATAATAGCCCGATGGGTCATGTTCGGAGCCTCACTACTGGAACCGTGGACGGTGTTTGAACCCTGAACAAATCCGAATGGGTTCTGTGGGCTTTGAGCTTGACACAGTGGTGCCTATCTTCAAGAAATGAGCTGAATGTACTGACGCAGGTGGAGCCTTGAGCTGGAGTGATAAGATAAGATGTTTCTGGTCACGGCCCTCTATCACCTTTCATGCCGTTCCGCTGTTCGGTCCGGTTGGGCTTTATCCAAGGTTTATCCGATTATGTGTCAGAACTCTTCCCGAACAGAACAATCTCCGTCACATAGGTCTTCGGTTCCACCTACCTCACAAAACCGTTTGAACCGTGTGAAAACGATTTAAAAACCGTTTGTCTTCACTGACAAAAAAAAAGGAAGCGAAAACGGTTATAACCGTTTGAAAACGTTTGTACAAGGAAACGGTTGGAGCCTTACTGTCTACACCCTAGGTGACGCGGTCTACCCTGGTAGACAGAGGTAGACAGACCTCGCCCAAGGTACACCGATGTAAACACAGGCACACGTGCCTGGGCAGCCCTGAATGAGTGCCTTTTTCGCAAGCTTTCACTTTGAGTATTCAATTCAAGTTGTCGGCACAGATGATCCCTTGATTGAATCATTGGGAAAGTTGATTCGTTGACGTTCTTCAATTGATCCGATTCGGCGTGTCGATCTGCATACACGTGCAGCACAGCCATATGATTGTCGAACCTTATCTCCGTCTTTATCAGATGTTGTTCTGAGTTTTTTTCAGTTTTTGCACTGTCAACGCAGCAGCGAGTTGAAATTATTGTTGTAGGTCGGCTGAGGTCGGCGTACCTGCTAACACTGGGGTAGACCAAGGTAGACTGAGGAGGTACACCATGGTACACCATGGTAGGCCGAGGTCGACCAACCTCGGTGTACTTTGAGTGGTAGATGTAGGTGTACCCGGGTAGACAAAGGTAGACCGAGGGTAGACCAAGGTAGGCCAAGGTAGGCCAAGCTCGGTCTACTATGGGGCTGAACGCAGTGATTTATATTAACATATGCAGTAAGGCAGAAATTCTCTGCCTTAGTGCGTGCGGGTCGCGGACAGGGTTCTTTTGATTTTTTCAAATAAACTCCACGTTTCGGACCATTTTGAGAACGAGATTCGTCTGCAACGTGACCTGCAGAAAAATATTCGAGAACTTGCTCGGGGTCTTGTGTTTCCATCAGACAGCGAGCCATATCCTTGGCTAGCTGGTCAATGTCATCATCGGTCACGAACTCCTTGTCCGAATAGTCGTCGCATACTCCGTATAGTCCGAGTTCCGCGAGTGTGGGCATTGGCCTCTTCGGCTTGACCTTGCTATTCGGCTCAGACTTTGGTTCTGGGTCTTTCTCATCACTTCCCGTAACGGGATCAGACTCGTCCCAGTCGTCGACTGAACAACAGTACTCTGATTCAGAGTCTGTGTCACTGTCGTCACTATCATACCAAGTCTTTGTGAGCGGTGGCAGGTCTTCGTCATCGTCCGAACTCTCTGGTGATGTCTGCACCGCCACAGGTTCGGGCTCGACGCCATCGTTTTCGACGTTTAAGTGAAAACAACGTTCAACGCGGTCATCTTCGTAATCAGAATAATCAGTACACTCCTCGAGAGTATACTCGGAGTCATACTGATCGCCGTGCAAATTATTATCTGAAGCTTCATCGTCCTCAACCGCACGGTTCAGGCGTTCCGCAGCTTCCTCTGGCGCTGATGCCTCTGACGACTCAAAGGAAGCTTTCTCTCCCTCCTTCTCGTTCCCGTCGTTATCATCGACTACTTCTCGTCCATGATATAACAATGGCGAACGTTCTTTATTCTGCTGGCAGGCGTTCGCATAATGCGGACCCCCGCAGGTGTAGCAGCTAAGGCTTTTCGAGCCACTAGCTCTGGGAACTGGCGGCTTCGCTCCTTGCGTTGGCTTGGGATATTTCGTAAACCGCACATTATTTCCCGAATTATTCGCGCTTTTTCCCGCATTCTCTCCCCCATCACGAGGTACAGGTCGTGATGAAGCTTCACGCGGGATAATTCTTGCGCTGTTGGGACGGTTATCCCGTCTAGGAGGCTCATTGCGAACAGGTTCGCGACGGACAAAGCGGTAACGCTTTGTCGTGTCACGGCGTCCTGCTGCCAAGCGCGGAGTGTCTTTTTGACGCTCCTCTCGCTTGCTCGACGATTCTGCATTACGCGATGAACACGCTCGCCGTCGGTCTGCATAGCGGTTGCGTATCACCTGATTGTTCTCGTACCTCACAGCATAATCCAAAATCTTCTGAATTTTGCTGTATTCGGCCGTAATATTATTATCAGTCAAGTCATTAAACATACCCAAGGGCATGTTGCTCATGAGCTGCGTTTTGAAGGTGTAGGAGTCTGGTCTTTTGATCATCCTCCTTGCAGCTGTCATCAGCTGGTGATAATAACCTTGAATCCCAATTTTGGAAGAATACCGCGCAGACCAAAACATGTCCGTCGCCTTCTGGACGCAGGACGTGTTAATGAACCGGTCAAACATGGCTAGGACCATTTCTTTATATGTCCAGTTCCATTTCGCACGGTATAACCCAACTACTTGCTGTTCGTACCAGTCCTTCGCATTGCCACTGAGATAGAAGCCGTGCGTAAGAAGTCGTTTTTTATCATTCTCGGGGCCGCCAAGTCCCATGAGCTCGAGCCATCGACCCATGGACATGACGTGCTCGTCGAACTTATTAATGTCCGAACTCCCATTATATGTGGGAGGAACAGGGAATTTTAAATTCCTGTTCTCATCGAACACTGACGCTATTGGGGAGCGTTCTCCCAACGAATCATTCAGAAACTTCTCATAGTGGTAGTGTAGACTCCGTCTCCATAATTTATTAGCACGATCCGGTCGAACAGCTCATGCAGGATCAGGAGTTTCGACACGGTGTCTGCGATCGCGGCCCCCATGCGAGTGATGATTGCGACGCGTGTTCCGACGGTGACGCCGGCGACGCTGCGCTTCTGTTTCATTCGGGCGACGTCGTGGAGTATGAGAGGGTCCACGCGGCCGCTCGGTGCTTGAACTACTTGAGCTGCTCATTTCGCTTTCTGAGTCTGATGTATCAGTCTCAGTGCTCGTTTCACCACTCGAATCCCCAGACGAACCACTCGACGAGCTATTCGACGAGTCGCTGGGTTCGCTAGGTTCACTACCGCTGAAGTGATGACGTCTGCGTCGTTTCTTGTTCTTTTTGCGACGTTTCTTGCGTCGCGACTCATCCGGGTCACCATCACTACCTCCAAACGCACTGTTGGTATCGTCGGAGCGAGTGTAATTTGACTCGGTGCGGTACGTTCTCGAACCCGAGGATTCAGACGAGTCTGAATCTTCTGAGTCCGAGCTCGACGAAGAATCAGAAGATGAACTACTGCCATCTGGAGGACCAGCTGGCGGCGCCGTCCCAGCACGCAGGTAAAAATTACTACCCTCCTTCTTTGGGGAGGGTCGGTTCTTCGAGCTCGAGGATTCCTCCTTCTTCGGCGGCTTCCTCTCATCAGATGTTTGGCGCTCAGCCCGGGCATCGCGATTCCCCGATGACAGGACCCGAACCTCCGCCACGCTTGCTTCATACGTAGGCGGCGGATTACGGCGACCTCCGCAAGTACCCACCGAACTTCCACGCCCGGGGGCGGGACCAATCTCGATGGGAGACCCATTGGCATCCCATCTGATACCCTGGTCCTTATAATTTGAGGTACCATACATTTTCATATCATAATTATACAGACGCTGAACTACCACTCGGTCTTTCAGCGTCGGCGTGCTTGGAACTACTGGTGGAGCGGAAGGCGCGGGAGTGGGTGGTTTTGCCGTCGATCCTCGTACCTTCTTCTGTGCGTGCGCATTTTGACGCGCTTCCGTCAAGGCACGCAGCTTTCGCTCCTCCTCTGCTAGCTCATCAGCTAGTTTCTGTTTGCGCTGCTTAAGATCGGCATTCTGATCTTTCGCAGTCTTCAACAGTGCACGCGCGCTTTCGGTCTCGGCACGCAGTCCTTCCTCCTCCTCAGCAATCTCCCGCTGTTTCTCGCGGATACCCTGAGTCTTCTCCTCATACAGCTTCTGCTGGAGTCTCAGCGCAACTGCATGATCACTATCCTCGTCAGCAGCTAATTCGGCTGCGAATTCGTTGTCTCGTTGCTCAATAATCTTGTTTTTATTTTTCTTAGCGTCTTCGCGACGTTTACACGCTTCTGGGGTATTATCCAGCAGCTTGCGGTCGCGCTCCAATGCTTCGTCGGTCATACGACGAACCGTGGGGTCATTCAAATATAATATTTCGTCATCATCTGTGGCGACAGGGCCATTCACAGATGGTGGTAACGGTACTGTACGAGGCGATGGTGAACGCGAAGAGCGTCGCTTTTCTGCGCGACGCGCAGCACGGTCAGACGAGCTCATAACCGAGCCGGCATATTCCTTCAGAATAGATGCGGCTGGGTATGCGGACTGTGAAGACGGACGGCTAGATCGCGACCGGTGCGATCTCTCCTTGTCTCGTTTCTCACTACCGGATCCGTGGGACGAGCGGTGAGCACGCGTCACCACCGCGATAGGTGTACCCATCTCATTTTCAATAATAATTCCGCTCCCCCCATTGTGAACAGCAGAGGGAGCGCGAGAGGACGAAGATCGGTGTGAACGATTACTCACATCTTTTTCCTTCTTGCTATCCTTCTCTTTTTCCTTTTTTCTTCTTCTCGGCGCGAGCAGCGATGACAGAGGGTGAGTCGTCGACGTCGTCCACCTCTTCGACCCGAGCCCGCTTGCTCGTATCTTTTCCTAGCCGGGAAGTCTCACTGCTTGTCTTGCGAGACTTCTCAGAAGAATCAGATTTTTTGCCAGTCGACCCAGAAATCTTGGCTGGGGACTGTAGTTGGACATGCGATGGAACCGACGAGAGCGGTGACGTTTCTCGGCGTTCTGGCGTTTGTCTAGCATCACCAGCAGGTGGAGTCGACGTCCCGGTGGGAGTCCAAGAAGCGGGGTGTAGACGCTCAGCTGCTGGTGATGGTGCAGGAGAGGAAGCAAAAGGCACTCCCACCGCTGGTGATCGGTTATCAGCCGTGCCACTCGGTCCACCGCTCCGGTTGAGCGGTGTTGCGGCTGCACCCGATGACGGAGGATCTCCATCATCGTGATCGATCACTATCTGGGGTGCCGGTGGGGTCGCCGCGGGAGGCGTCGCATGCTGAACAGCTTGCGATGGCCCCGCGCCCTTAGGCTTACTTTGCTTGCTCTTTTTTGCTCCTTTTCCCATAACAGAAAAGAGGCACACAGATAATATAAGTTTTTGTAGTCGCGAATTTCGTCCGCGCAGTGTATGCTGCAGACGACTTTTCTCTAACCACTATTTAGCAGGGTTAAAAAAAGTGTAACGATCGCTTAGATCGTCAAACTCTCAATTCACCCACAAAAATAACCAGTGCAAATTGTGGTGTATTCTTGATGATGATAGTAGAGAGTAAGTTGTAAGTAAAGACTAGCAAACAAGTCCAATAACTACTATACAAACCAAGATGTACGCAAGATGTAAGTACTTCGTGTGAATCAAGACCTGCCCATTTTGGGACAGGGGCAATACGTATCGTTCAGCATCGTAACAGTAAACGAGGTGGGGCCCAGGAGGATTCTGATGCTAGAGAACAAACAGGTAGAAATAGGTGCACGACGCTCAAACGACGCTCGAGAACGATCGTTTCCTCGCACGGGGTCCTTGTTGAATGCGGCTTGCGCTGACTTGGAGCCATGAGGACGGAATGCAATAATGATGCCCGCGGAGGCGCTCCGACCAACTAGCACCACCACCCGACGCCGGCTCGTGGAGTTCGGTGCGAAAAGGAAGAAGGGAAGTGTGGCGGTGCGACTTGTGACAGATCCGCTGATGTCGGGCGTGACGCAATTCGGCGCTTGGTCCCGACCACCATCATCGATGCCCTCTTTGTTATAACGCAGGAACGTCGCAATCCACGCATAAACAATCTATTTGGCCGACACGGCCAAGCATTTCGCGCAAGAATCTCGAAGCGCCGGACAAGCGCGTGATGTCACGGGAACAGACCAGGGTTCTTTGGTTCTCGATCTCGAACACGTCCCTGCCGAGGCTCTTGCTAATCGGACCGGGTTATTTAAAGCCTACTACCATCGCCCTCAATATTACTTTTGAGTCTGGATCTCGGGCGCATTGTACGTCACTTGTCAACTTTGGGTCTTCAGTGACTCCGGAACGCGCTTTGGAAGCTCGTACTTGTCTTCAATCTGTAGACAGGCCATGTTCCTCCCTCTTCGCGTTTATATACTGCGCATTATTCTCGTGAACTGGCCGAACGCTTCATCGATTTGTTGGGTTTCTGCATATACGCTTTCTCTGACACTAAAGATATAATGCGTCATCCTGGATTGGTCGTGCTTCACGTCGTGCTTCCCCTACTTGAATTTCTCGGCAGTTTCCTTTGACCAGTTCTCATCGTGAGTCCAGTCCTGGAAGGGAGCGGTCTCACAGCAGAAGAGGTACCAATACACGTACGTAAGTCTCAAAATCCAACCCAGCCTTATCTGCTCGACGCCTTCGCAGTTCGGAATATCTTTCGCCGAGTCTGAGAGCTTCGGTGTGAGTTCTCCGTTATCCAGCTCTGGCACGCGCGCGCATCGTCGTTCACAGTGTGGGACTGCCATCAAGTGTGCCCAAGACCAGGAAGTTTCATCGTCACCACCCTAACACAATCCAACATCTCTCCGGTCGGCTTGGTGGGCCTCCAACCCAGCGCCCGTGCTCTGTTGGCGGAACACTTTGCATTGGGTCCGATCACTGTAGCTTGCGATGGAATGTCCCGATCGGTTCGGTTGCTCCCCTAATTCTTCAATTTGACTCTCTATCAACCCTATTTTCTCTACTTCCTCCGCAGTGAACGAGGCGGGGATAGGGCTCCCTCTTTTCCCATGCTCGAAGAGAATACGGGCGATGACGGCATTTATTTCGGAGAGCTCATGCGCGCCGTTCTCAGCGAAGTAAAGCCCCACGGGCCCGTGTGCCGTCTCCTCGTTCGCCATCATGAGGTATTTCGCAAGGCCATGCGTGTCAAGCCGATTTATGACCCTCGCGTACTTATGTCTAGCGCAACTCGGCCGTGAGCAGGTTCCGGTCTCTGCCTGCTGTTGTCTCTGTCGTTTCTCCCTTCAAGATCCCGAGAGTTTCCTTGGTCAGGCTCATGGAGAGGCAACAACCTGACGACGCCAGTTCTACAGCCTCATCACGGACCTCGTCAAAGGTGATACCGCGCGCGGCCAGGACGGCAGCCCCGCATCCGTGCATGTTCATCACGTGGAATTCGGACAAGGCGCTAGACTTCACGGGCCGTACCAATAAGATTGGACCGTCATTTTGGTTGTACCTAAACGGTCGCCGAAACTATTGTTTTCGCTTGTCATTCGGCGTTGCCTACATTTATGGAATTGACATAGACGACTGAATTTTATAAAAAATGGAAGATGAGTACGTGGCGTTGCGGTGGAGATGGGCGTCATCGATCCTTACTCAATTTTTCGTGATTCAAAGACAATTTATGCCAGAAGCAAAGCTCCGGTAGCAAGGGAAAATTGCAGCTATGCTGTTTCCGTGTATCACATCCGCACTGTAATTAAAGAATTAATTGATACAGCGGGTGGAGTCGAGTTGTTCAAATCGACGGACATAACCACCTCAGCACCCCATGATAGTATTGGTCACCACGGGAGCGTCAAAACCTATTGGGGGAAATGTTTCATTCGTTCATGCTCTCTTGAAAAGTGAGTCTATCTAACATCGAGTTGCGCAAGACTCACCCGAGTCAGCAATGTTACCGTGACACTACAAAGTTGAACTCACCGTAGGACGCAACGCTAACGAAATCACTTCAACGGCGGTGGTGGAGAATGATAAGACCTACGGTAGCGTGGCCGGTCTGTGAGCTGTCCGACGGCAGCACAACACAAAACCTAGCATAGTAAATTCTTGGTAAATCGGGGCACAGAGGAGGTAGGAAATCATTAGCACTCAGCAGAGCATGATGCGGGCCGCGCCACAATAAGGGGGTTGCGGGAAGCGAATTTCTGCTTTCGTATCACGGCGTGCAGGGGTTGCGGGAAGCGAATTTCTGCTTTCGTATCAATAGTTGACGGAAGAGTGTACGAAGTAACATACGGTCGAGTTGAAAATTTTACTGTTCTGAGGACTCAGATTATCCAGCATCTTTGAGTTCGACCCCGCGAACATCACATTGGAAGAGGTGGAAAGACTGAAGGGCACACAGTGGGCTCATTGGCACAGCCCTGCGATCAGTAGATAAAGCAAGGAAGACATGTACTGAAGAATGAGGGAAATGCGCAGGATAAAACCACGGACCCTCGACAAGTGCGGCCTTCAAAAACCCAGTCGGTCCAAGTCGTAAGTGATTGGTACTGCCTTGAAATTGGTTCTAACATCTTGCTTCTGGCCGATGTTTCGGTTCATGGTTGAAGACTTGATGCCTGGGCAGCAGAGCGAGTCACAGTGTTATGTCACTGTGGACATTGAGGATTGCTCGAGTGAGATAGCAGTAGAAGATGTTGCAGTGAGAAATCGAGCCGAAACTGTCAGAACCATTTGATCGAATACTATCTGGAAGAACTTGAGACGAAAGCCCTCAAGATTGTCTGTGTGAACAGCTGATTAGGTTTGCGGATGCGGCTTGGTGTTCTTGCTTTGATGTGAGACAGGACAGTCTGAATCGTTTGATGAAGTGACGCTTGAGGGCCTTTTGCGGATGGCTTCGATTTCATGTTATCCCAAGCATTGCAGGGCGGGAACATGACAGGGGAGAGAAAGGAGTGATGGGGCGCATCTGCACATGAGCCTTATGAACCGCTTTTGTGCGCGTCATACCTGGTCATCTGGTCAGCTCGGAATGGGAATGAGGTCCGAGCGAATGGATTCCAAAGCTGAAATATAAGCGCTGGTGAGCGCTCCGTCGAGAACAAACAGCTGCAATATTGAGGTGTGGGAGGAAAAGAAGCGGGTACACATGCGCACACGAAACCAGGTCATTTTCAGTTGTAAGACAGGATATCAGCCGCAGATCCTCAGAGCACACGGAGAGATAGCTGGATTTCGCGGTAAATAAACTGTCCCATACGGAGACAGCGCCCGGGTTGCAACGTCTGCGTCAAAGATTAATTGCAATGTTGTCACGGTGTACGTCGATTTCCATGAAGGCGAAGACTCGGTGATATTTCATTCGGATAAAATCGGCGCTTGAGGGAAATGAAGACATGCGCTGCAAAGTGCATCGGCGGGAGAGCTGCGTAAGATGAATGTCAACGGGCCTCATCCGCCAGTGAACTGGTGGTAGATACTTGTGAGTATCCCATGAAGTTGACTTGACGCCAGATGGTGAGACGACAAACAGTATCCAAGGTTACCATCTTCCAAAGTGAACTGACCAGCGGTGACGCACAGCTGCAAACCCTCTGGTGCCCCCGGACACCCGTTCCGATGCCGAGGGAGTATACTCTAGCGGGAAAATAGAATGAACCGCATGTTTGTGACCCCAAAGCAGAGAATGAAACAATCGTGTCTTATCATGCATGATCAGCGCGTCGTCGAATCGCTGAATTCCTGTAATCATGGTGAGGACGGAGGCGAGTGCAACCACCATTATAGCCATGGCGCAGACTGGGAGTGTCGTACGAGCAAATGAATTACGCAGGTGTGAAGGCGTCTCATTATGAGTGGGCAATACGAGTGCTTGAACCGTCCGCGCGTTATCCTCCGGCAGAACAAACGAGCGCAATTCGTGGGGAAAAAAAGAATCTTTGCTTGAGCACAGCCGGGGCGGCGCACGACCGAGGTCAGTCCGTTGTGTCATTACGAAGTTTTCTCCTGTACGATTGAGGACAGCGAGCATTCTTCGCGACGATAAGCGCTCCTCCCGACGCTGTGTCGCAGCTGTATCGCGAGATTTTGGTTTGGAGCAAGCGCAGCTAGCACAGCTTAATTGATGATTGCCATGCCGTCATCGGTGATCGGCCTCGTTCTAACGCCACCACTTTTCCTTTGATTGCCGTACCTTCCGGCGACGCGATCTTTCTGACCCAAGGGTGTTGTGAAAATTGGAACCGGACCCGCCTTTTGAAAATACGACCGGCTCGGCGAACCAACCAACCACGTGACCTCCCAAAAAGGAAATACCCCTGTCTCTTGCTAGCGAGTTGCGCGCTTTTGGACACTGTGCATGTTGAATGTACTTTCCATATTCAATACGGTTATCCGGGATTTATTCTGTTTCTGAAGATGCTTAATGGCCACGAATATGAGTCACTAGTACTAGCAGAACAGGTATCACGCCGTAACTCATGCACGATACTGAGATACGCTTGTATGTGCGGCTGGTAATTTATTTACGCGCCTTTCCTACGCTTATCGCGTCTATTTCCATTTGAGAGGCAAGGCTCACATACCCAATATGGTTACCGGAAAAAAAATTTCGGCCTCACGGCCGAACCAACCACCCACCCACCGGTCCGGCAATCACGGTCCGGTACACCCTTGGATTTCGATGTGTCCTCACATTTGTCGCACTTTGGGGCTAATTTTTGGTGGGCTAGCCTTGTTAGTGACTGGACCTCTACGCCTGCTCGGCATTGCATCCGCCGCTCACGCCATCATCCAGCACTTTCGACTGAGCGTCACCTCCGGGTGCCTTCCTCTCCGAGTTTCTCGAGGTTCATGCAGGCTTCACCAACGTCCTGTACGACTTCAGGCCCTGGGTGCAGAGTGGCCATCTCTGCCTCTTGGTATTTCTGCACAAACTAGCCTTCTTCATTCTCGATTTTCTTCAGCTGCTAACGTCTCCCGCTGCGCAGATTTGTGCCGGCACGTTTCAATCCGGTGCTGACGACCTCAGTCGCCTCGACCAGCGTCACGGCTTTTCTATCTCGCCGCCGTGTGTCCTCTGCGCAGAGACGTGGAATAACGGCGGTTTTCGGGGAGCGGATTTAGGAGGCGGAATGCGCGCACTCGTATATCTATTGCAACTGGCAGCGAATGTGCGTGCCTGCCTTTCGTTTCTCGATTTCTGCGCTAGCATTTTTCATCGCCGGCTGACGTTTGTAGCAGATAACTCCGACTCGCTGCCCTGCGGAATTCACACAAGACCTGCCACCGTGGTCTCATCGTCGTCCTCCGTACCCCTACCGATGTCAAGGCGTCCAAGTATCGAAGCGCTCCACGTATACGGTACGGCTGCCTCGCGCCGGAGCGGGGGCAGTGGGCTGTCAGGGCACTCCAGCTGCAACTGTAGCCTCTCGCCTCGCTATGTCTGCGACTACGGCGAGCAGTGTTCTCCATTCGATTGTTGGCCAAGGGTGCGCGATGAGCACGACTCGTCGCGGTTCTGCGAGAGACGGGCCGAATAAAGGCGCACTGGACGAGGAAAGTTCAAGACGCCCAGACAAATGGCACAACCTCCGTCAGACCATATCGGCGATCCAAGTTACCTTCATGGAAAGACCAAGCTCACTAGGTGCGGGGCAGACAAGGAAACCGATGAGATCGGCATGAAGATATCTGCGGAAGCAGAATAGAGTGAAGTAGCCGAATCTGCGTGCGTTGCGCTTTGAATTTCAGAATTTTGCCGAATTTTCGAAACGAGAATGATATGCACTGAGCTTTAGGGATGTCTGTATGACTCAGGAGTAGAGAGCAATATGCCCGCCGGTGGAAAGTTCACTGGTGGACCCCACTGCCATCAGTGCATGTTGGCGGGCATTGCCTGACATCGCCGCTTCCCTCCATGGCCAGCACGACGTACCTCGGTGCCTGCATCTAGCTTATCGCTACCCCTACCCACGCCAACTCTGGCCGTTCCTCGGGGCGCAATCGACGCGCGGAATCGCCGGTCTAGGGAACATCTGTGCTTACAACTTCCCTCAAATCAAACCGCAACTAAATCGATTCGTTCTATGAGACACCGCATCCAGTGCACTCGGTGCCTGCCCTCCTTTTATTGCCACCATGCTCGCCATCCCACTGCTCTTTTCTGTGCATTCTTATGGACTCTGCGTTGAGCGCGCCGCTACCCCGACCGCCACACGCGCCCACGCCAACTGGCTCTGTGCAGTCCTCTCTCTGGTATTCCGTGTATTTTTTGCAACTACGCCGCTGAAATCGATGGAACGCATAGAACACTCGTCTGCACCGATCCCGGACACGAACGACGTCCAATCCGGATCTCTTTGTTCGAAGCAGGTCTGATTCGCCGATAGTTCACAGCTGCACGATGGTTGTGACTTGTAGTTCGCACGTCCATGATGCATCTCAATCCCTCCCAACCGCCCCACACGCACCCGCCTCGCATCGTTCTTGTTCCGTTCCATCTCTCGTGCAGATGCGTAGGTCCTTAGACGTATAGTAGGCTCCTTTTCATTCTTGATCAAGAAATGGCTGACGATTCGATCGACAGATGTACCCATAAACTCGTCGCCACAACACTGCCTGACGACCGGGCACGACACGACGCGCATCTGGCACATGTGCAGCGGTGCTGCGCGGGATACTCTAGGACCTGGGGTTTGCGCTAAGGCGACTGCGAATGAGATTGGTAAGTATTGTGCGAAATTACCCCGCTGGGGTTGTTCCTTACGCAGGGTTGCACATAAATTTGAATTGAATGTCATCCATCGCAACGTGTGCGTGCGGATGTCGAGCCATCCGTCAATAAGGTGCGTGCTTTCTTCTCTTTTTTTTTGAAAATTTAAAATAAAGGAGCTCTACTGTTTGCTAACGGCGCATGCCCCAGTCCAAGGGTTGCGAAACAGTTGAACTGGATAAGTGTTCGCGATCGCTTCTGCTAAATATCCCTGGACAGAATAAGGCCCAGAACCAACAATCAGTCAGGTACCGCTGCTGATCCGTAGCTCATTCCCCTCGTCCACAGCCGGGCCCACCACCACTTTCTTCAATCAATCCAAGATATACACCGTAAAGTCGAGTGCGTGCGTGTCCTCCGATATCTCTAACCCCCATTTGATAGTCGAATCAAGCTCATGTTACACGTCCGATTCAACCTCCAGTAGTAAGCAGACATTCAGCTGCATTTATTCATCGACAGGTTGGTCTCACATGCTGATGGGCGGTACGAGATGAACGTATACATTCTTCGTTTATATTGAATCAAGACTTGCAGAATATTTCCGACGAAAAAGGATTCATGGTAAGGCAGAACGTAACAGGTCACTGCAAATTCCGCTCCAACAGGGCAATTTAAACTATGTGTGCCGAACAAGATCTGGGCCAAGCCATATGCTCGACGAGACGCGGAGACGCGTAGCACCGAATGAATACGGCTGCAGTGCGGAGTTGCGGGATAACCGTCCTTGCAGGGAGGGGGCGCGCGGGTGCGAGATGATGCGTTGGGTGGGGACGAGGGTATCGTTGAGGAGGAAGGATGGATGAAAACAAGCAAGGAATTGACATTTGACGCACCAGAGGCTTGCATTGCCAATATTCCTTCACGATCTCCAAATCAAAGAATGTTGAGTGTTCGAGGGTCACACGATTTATATTCAACAGGGAGGAAGGGCAAAAGTCACGAAAGGAGACGTGGGTGAAAACGGGCAGAGTCAGACACGAGGCGGTGCCGCGATGCTGCGCAATATCGTCGACGCTAACGGCAGCGACGAGCGGGACGAGCGGCAACAGGGAGGACAGGCCGCGAGGCAGGGCGCGAGCGCGGCGGGAGGATCGGGGCGGGTGGGGTGGGCGGGCGGTGCGGGATGTCGATGGGGCGCAATGTGATCAACCAACGTTAGGCTTTCGACCTCGTCTGCGACGATACGCGGCATGGGGGCACAGGGATGTCGGGCCGTACGACGCTGGGACGTGCGAGGCGAGAGAGCAAGACGGCGGGGTGGTCGTCGTCAAGCGCAAGACGGCGTGATGGCAGGTGTGACAGTGTCACGCCACGCGGGCGCAAACAAACGCGTCGCGCGGTTTTGGGAAATCGTCGTGGGCAAAGTCTTGCAGAGGACATTCTGGGAGCGGGTACCCTCCGAATGAGGGGCGGAGGAGAAGGGAGGAACACGCGAAAGAAAGAGTGGCGCCTCCGGGAGATGCCGGTTGACGCGTGATCGCCGGGCGCCGATGATTTCGGGTTGGTGCCCTCCAGGCCGCGGAGATCGAGAAAGGTGAGTGGCGAAGGGCGGTTTCAAAGAAAATTAGATGACGTCATTCGAAGATCTGAGGGCAAGAGCGGAGTAATAGGTGCATTACTCACACTCGGGAGGGAGAGTAATGACAGGTAATGGCACAGAAGCGGCGGGAAGCTACTTCGGGATCGACTATTCGGCTCCCATCGTGCGCGGAACTGAGGTCCCCAGGGCACCAAGGGTATAAAGTTTTGTGAAAACCAGAACCGGACCCACCTTTTGAAAATAAGACCGCCTCGGCGAACCAACCAACCACGTGACATCCCAAAAAGGAAATACCCCTGTCTCTTGCAAGCGAGTTGCGCGCTTTTGGACACTGTGCGTGTTGTATGTACGTTCTGCATTCAATGCGATTATCCTGTATTCAAATTCATTCGTTATGTCCTCGAACAGTGCCGTGCCCGCAAAAAAATGATTAACAGATTTTCGTGTGATTTCTGCATTTGTGTTGAAATTGAGTTGGAATCAAAGAATATAATCCCAATATCAGGAGTGAACCCGTTGCAAACGCATGGGGGGTCTACTCGTATTTCACACAATATAAAGTACTACCTACAACAATTAGGAGCCATTCTGTCCATCAGGTACAGGTACATTGAAGGTACATTACCACAAGGGGTAGTCAACTTTCGAAAATCAGATATACAGTCGGAAAGTTTTTTAAGGCCTTGACCGGGACCCCTCCCCCCCTTCCCCTTTTCCATATAGGGAAGGTTGTTCCCGCGATGCCTCGGCAATCAATCGCCAATCAGTGATGGTACCGCGCCTTTTAACCCAAGCAGTGTTCACCCGTGGTGGTGCCTTTGACCTTATTGACACATGAGTGAAAATGCTGCTGAAAAACCTAAATAATCTGAAGGTTTTCTGCACTCTATCTTAAATTCATTCAGCAAGCAAACTAACTGTCCAGCTGCGGCCGGCTGTTATAGGTAATATTTGTGGCTGCAAGACAAATTAATGAAGTATCAATATAGAATACACAAAACAGGCTCTATCTGGGATCCAGAAGTCACCACAGAGGCCTCACAAATTGAATAGTAGGGCAGCGGTACTACACGTGATTCACGTGATGGACTTCCTAATCTGGTAAATGCAACCGATTGTTGTCCCCAAAGTCTTCCAGTGTTGCCTGAGGCAATTTTGATCATTTAGTGGTGTTTTCCAACCCATCTCAACCTTTTTCAGAATATACTGTAAACTTTTGTAGAGCGGAAACTTTCCCACGCTTGTGCACAGCCACCGCTTGTTCCCGAACGGAAACCCACTGAAATTGTCCGTGACGCAGGATGGAAACCGGAAACCAGGGCCCTGGGATGGAGGCAATTCTGGGAGACATTGCTGCAAAAATTTTACGAAGTTTCTTGGTCCCAAAGGGCCTGTACAAAATTTGCGATTTTATTATATTTTTCAGGTAATTTTTCGTGATTTTTTCGTGCGTCACGCATTTTTGATGGAAACCAGGGCTCCGTGACGCAAATTGTCACGGTGATTTGGAAACCCAACTCTCGGGCCGTTAGCGTGACGGTTTCCGCTCTACAAAAGTTTACAGTAGGTCAAAAAGTTTTTTAAGCCCTCTCTGAGTACCCCCCCCCTCCCTAACCTGGTGTCGGATTTTCGGCCGTTGCGGCCCCCTTGCATTACCAGGAACCTCGCTAAATGCGGGGCTGTGCACGCCAAGTGCCTGCCGGCTTGCCAAACAGAACCCAACATGGGCGCTCAATATTTTGTGCTCAACATGCCTCACAATGCATGAATCCTTGCTAGGGAGGGTTTTGGAACATCAATGGTGCTGCAGGAGCTGTTTCCGACCGAAAAATGGATGGTTCCCGGAAAAAAAATTTCGGCCTCACGGCCGAACCAACCACCCACCCACCGGTCTGGCAATCACGGCCCGGTATACCCTTGCAGGGCACCCTATCATAGCTATGGCATTTGGAGCACCGATTTGCAACGGTCTGTTGGCGTAGGCAAGACCGGCAGCACCGGCATTACCAAACAAGAACCAGCGCATCAAAATACTTGGAAATGTGGCTTGAAAATGTGTTCGGCTTCGTGCCCTCCTGGTCAGATCGGCGCCAGAAGAGCCGTAAATTGAGCTGAAAGTTTTTGCAATCATATGTAAATATTCGAGGGAATTTAGCTCAATACGAAACGAGGCGCCAAGGAACAACAAAACTCCAGGAGATAATTTACTCTATGTTATGGCCAATAGAAATTTATGAGGCTCGGTGTGGAGATCAATGTAGTACTATTGATATCTCAATGTTCCAGCAATTTCCTGGCTAAATTTCATGCCGGAAAGACCTGGAAAGACAATTCCGACGCTGAAGATCACTTGAAATCAAAGTCCGCTTGATGGGCGGACTTGAGAATGGTCGCGAGTATTTTGATGAACCTGTTGTCGAAATTTGAGTCGAAAATTTGTCATATGGTTTATGATGGATATACGTGTATATACCAAGTCAGGGACATATGCAGTAAATTCCGTCTGAAACGAGACATTGAAGAGCGCCTCATACTCTATAACCGGAGACTCAACCCGTCCTGCCGGCAGTGCGCGTCGACCGTACTCAGCGGTGCTCAAGGTCCAATTGATGCGCTTGCTGTCAATCGATCGAATCCGTGCTTCTGCGTCTTCCCAGCGCCACCCGGCGAGAGCCGAGTGTGAGTAATGCACCCTCTCCTCGCAAGAGCGTTCAAGGCAAAGTCTTGGCGTGGGAACCGGTCAAAGCGCGGAATCTTGATGTTGATCTGCGAGAAAAGAATTGATAACTTTCGCAATTCTTGTCGGAGAAATATGGTTTCTATATGGTTATGTAGCCCCGAATGACCCGATTCTGGTGTACATAAATTTAAGGTGGATCGGGGAAGATATGAATGAGGGGGCACCAGATACCGGAAATTGGTGAACGTTTACAACCCTCCCAGGTTCTGAGCTTGTACAATTCGGGGGAGTAGTCGGGTTAGGCTGAAATATTGTTGAGCGACTTCCCCGGTTGTGGGAAGCACGGGGATGACCTCAGAAGTGAGTGGAACATAGTGTTTTGGGTGGTTCTGAGGGTTTCATCCAGTTCTCTCACCGATTTTGTGATAAAGGGATTCAATTTCACAGAATTATTGGTTAGCTCCATTCTATGGGACCAAAGGACAGAAAGGTAGATCGTGAAGTCAAATCAATAAAAGGGCGGGGGAGGGCAATATTTCCAATTCGGTACCCACTGGTCAGCTCGCAGAGACTACGTCTGTCCTCCCTCACTCTGATCAGTCTGCGATCGCTTTTTGCAGCTCCCTGCGCTCACATTTCCTTCACACCCACATTGATTTTCCGCCATACGAATTGAACACTACGTTTTGGAGTCTAATTGGGACGGGCCGCGCAGTAGTTCCAGGTAACGTTCATTTTCTCTACACCTCCGCCTTCCGCGGCCATTGCCGCAGCATCCAACACATACCCCTCGGCCTCTCACTTGCCTCCCACCCTAGACAAGCACAAAACCCGTATGCGAAGCGGCAGCGTTCTGCGTTCTGCGGGGCGCGATTGCGCGTCCGTCGACGCTGCCTGAGCTTTACTTGCACGTCCGTCGCTTCTGCTCTGGCTCACACTCTATTACACTTCGCGACTCGACCCTAGATGTCTCGGATCTCGAAGTGCTGGACACCTACAACAACGATGTGAAGCATTCGCCCTCGCACCCCACATCAGGAAAAAGGTTTTTAGTACGTCACTACAGGCCAAATTCTCATAGCACAGGTAGCTTCAGTAGCCCCTAGCTAGTCTCCAGTAGACGCTGGTAGCCGTTCGTAGCTGCATGCCAAGGCTCCGTAGCATCTGATAGTTCTGATTGCCGTCTACCATGGTTCGGTAGCGCCGATGGCCGGGGTTACCGGGTAGTCACGGTAGCGTCGGCTGAATGAAAAGTCCTGTTTTTTGGTAGAGTAAGCCAGTCAAGCTGACCAGGAACAAATCCAAACCATCGACCCAGAGCCGAAGCATTTTTGTATTCAATCACTCATATCACTCATAGAGAGTTGTTTCGAAAGCGCTAAGTCCATTTCAAACTCCGCCGAGCACGTGCGATTGCGTGATGTTGGTTGATCGTCGTGTGACCTCGTGTGACTCACCCGTCGACCTCTTGCCTTCTTCCCCCCATCTCGCCGCCACTCAAACTGCCTCAACGGCCGCCAGTCTTCTGCATCCATCGCCCAACAGCTCCTGCTGCTGCGCCTTCAAGCACTCCTCAAGGTGTCATGCTCCCCCATGTCTTGTCTTGTCGGGCGGCCCTTTCTCGAGTGCGACTGCCTCAAGACTTCAAGACTGATTTGCAGTCCGGTCTCTGGTGCCTACCTCAAGTAATTTCTTCAAATTTTATGGATTTGCAGTCCCCGATACTCAAGCTTCCGTCCTGCTTCAGTGCAATCCTGGTGATATAGATCAAGCTTATTGCGTGTCGTCAAGCTCGACGTCGTCAGCACCTTCAAGTCGAATCTTGGGCTTCAGTTTCAGTTGGCGCCACTAACTCGAAGGCAGATCTACTTTTCTTGTTGTCCTCAAGTTCCTTGCAAGTCTCCGCACCATTGAATTCACCGCCGCGTCTACTCAAAGCCCTATTGCTCGCAAGTCCCTTGGCTGGAGTAAGTCAAATTAACGACCCTCCTCTTCCTCTTGCCTTTCTGCTCCCATCCTGTCAAGCTTGCTGTTTCAGTGCGACACATAGGTGAGCTCTCCGCTCTTCATTGCGAAAATCCTCATCCGATTAACACACGTTGTTTAGGTTCACCTTTCAGATGGTCTTTGTCGCAGTCCCCCTGCTTCTCACCCCAGAATACCCATTTGTTCTGTTTCGATGTCTGTGAGTCTCATTCCAGATATGTTTGAATAGTCGTGTTAATATTACTTTTGACCCTAGTGCTTAATTTCGCATTGAAAGTGTTATCACAATGCGGCATTTAGCCATGTTTTTATCCCTATTCGTGCTCGTACCGTGTTCGTGTGTGTATTTAGTACCGTAATTTTATATATCATTTTTCTTCCAATGTTATGGCTGGAAACCGCAAGTTATTTGACGATATGAACTGCTACCCAGCTGAAGTGCCAAAGATACTGAGAGCTACGAGACGTTACGGTAGTCACTGCTGAGAGCTACCAGAGGCTACGCGACGTTACGGTAGTCACTGCTGAGAGCTACCAGGGGCTACGAGACGTATGCTTGTGGCTACGGAGAGCTACCATAAGGGGGGACTTGTCTACGGGGTTACTCCGGTTACTGACGCTATCAGACGCGACATAGTCTTGGCATTTTTTCCTGATGCATTTTGCGGTGCTCGATACCTAAATCCGCTCGCCCCTGGCACTGGCAAGACGCGCCAGATTTCTCTATACGGTAAGGTTCCGGAAAGTGACCTCAGTTTCTGGTACAGGTACGTAGGAACTAGCGAACTTTACATCCGTGCTGTTACATAGACCCCAAAAGCGAGCTTTCCTTTCCGCCCACGGCCAGAGCCTCCGGTCTGCCAAACGCATACCGTCCCCCCTCGCTCAAGACGGGCCCATACTGCAATCTGATGCGTCCAGGCTCGTTCAAATTCAGCTCGTTGAGCTCCGGGTTGCGCGTCGCAGCCAAGAAGTCGCCGAAGTTGCTCCCTGTTGCGCCGCCGAATGCCTTGTTCTGGAAGAGCGCTATGATCCCGAAGAAGTCGCACAGGAGCGCGACGCCGAGGCCGAGCCCGTAGATGAGCCACAGCCGGCGCTTGTTGTACACGAAGTGTGTGTTGTTGTTACTGTAGATGCAGGTGGTCATCCTAGACTGCGAGCGGTCGACCACACCCGTGAGCATTGAGAGGGTGATGTTTTGCAGGAGTGACTCGAAAATGGGTGGGATCTCCTCGATGGGTATCCAGGTGAGCTCCCAGTTGGCGAGGGATGTGGTAGCTGTCTGAATCATCTGCGTCTGGCCGAGTTGGATGGTGCTTGGAGTATAGTTGAACAATTCGAAGAGACTCCCCTCTACTTCGAGTATCATACTGCCGATGGCGTAGGCAGCAATGCTGTCGAGGATGGCATAATAGCTCGTGGTGGCATTGAATCCCGCTGTGGGGTACAAGGCCGAGCTTGGGAGAGCGTAATCGCTCGCCGTGGCATTGTAAAACGCTGTGAAGTCTGAGCCTAAGACGCTGTTGTTGGAAGACATCTGGCCAGCGAGCTGTTGCGGGATGATGCTATCGATGACAACAGAGGCGGTGGTGCCAGCGAACGTGTAGTTTATGTTGTATGTGGAATTGTACGCAATGCAAGTGATATTGTATCCGCCGTCAGCGACGGGACTCCCAATGGTATAATTGGTGTAATGCGCCTGAAAATCCCAATTCTTGTACGAATTCTCGCTGCTAGGTGCCGTTATGTCCGTCCTAGCGGCAAAGTAGGGAGGAGGGGAGACCTGCGGGTTAAGGACCGCGGAAGTCCAATTCAGGGTGGATGGGTTCTGTTCACCCACTGAGCATGAATAAGATGGGCCGCTGGTGGACACGAGATATGAGCAATTACGGCCGCAAGGAGAGGTTGCAGGCAATGGTTGGCCACCGAGAAACGTGGCTCCAACTATTTGTTGTATGAGCGAAGACGGCGCGTGATAAGCGGTTGAATCGTGAATGATGTCGAGCACTATACAGAGGTAAGTTCAGATTTCGGCCCCCAGGAACATGCAAAGCCAACGTACTGTCAAACAGCAATCCAGTAGCTCCCCAGTCAAATGTAGGGACTTGGCATGGGCCTGAAACGCTCGTAACATCGGTCTCAACGGTCAGCGTGCCGGGTGCGAAGGTGACAATGAGAGGGAATGTCCACGCCAGAGCTGAGACGATGACAGTTCCCTGCGCCGTCCGCCAAAAGTCGAGCGACAGAAATGCGAATATATTCGTCAGCGAGGACCACATGGCGTTCAGACCAGAGATGGAGACGACACGCTTGCGCGCGACTCTCCAAGCGCATTGGAGGAACGCCGTGCCAGCGGAGACGGCTAGCGATGATGAGACGAGGAAGGCGAATGCGGTGCCGATGGCGGAGGCCCCCGCTTGGGAGTGCGCGAGCAACGACGCGGTTGTGCCGGAAGTCACAGGATGGTTGTCGAGCGAGGCGTAGAAACCGTGATGACCACTAGCAAGTGCGAGTGCTGAAACCCAGGCGAGAACAATTCTCAAAAAGTGGGACGTAGTGGCCGTGGGGGCTTTGGGAGGATGCTCGTTCCATCGAGGGGCGTGAGAAAGGGCAGTGCGCGGTGGCGTTTAAGACATAACGATAAATGGGAAAGGTTTACGTTGATAGCTTCTTTTATGCGAGACATGTGTATCAGCGTTTAGGCGCTCACCGAAGTCATGCTGAGGCTGCAGCGTGCCGATACCGGTGGGGCTGGACTAGAGCCTTCTTCGAACGTCCTCACAGCAATCTCAACATTTCTCGAGGAATAATTGCGGACTCCCTCTGTAGCGGCAGGACGCGCAGATCTGGAAGAAAACTTGACCTTATGCAGTGATGCCTGGGGTCTACTTGGCTGATTGATCTGTCCTTTGGTAACGACAACCACGTTCATTCAGCCAACGTGTAGCCCCGTTGAGAATGCTGGGTGTCTACTTGAGTGATCCATCTCTACCCATGTAACGAGAACGACGTTCCGGCGTTCCGGTGAAGCGACCCTGGGGCACTGGCGAAGCTCCACAACTTCGAAAATGCCCACTACAATAGAAACGCTGGAAACAAAAACAAAAAAAGCCAAATACACCATGCGTACGGGAAGAGTGGAACCACACACACCCAGACTCCGAGTCTGGAAAGGCGAGCCTCGTGCCATACAGCTTCATCTAGAAAATACGCAGGTTGATCTCGACAAGACCCCGACTGTCCGACCGGGAGATACAGGTCCACGGCCGTTTGAGAACGTGTGAAGTCCGCACAAGAAGACCACACGACTACAGCAAGAAGTACTTCTCTGTGACAGCTTTCCAGTAGAAATTGTGATCCTGAAAAAGTGCTAGGATGTGGATTCTTGGTGGGCAACAAATAGAGCATGGGAACAGAGTTTCGAGGTAAAGAGGGGAAAGCAAATGAAGATGAGCCGTGATTAAATCACACATTCTGACAGAATTAAGAACACAAAAGTCGGTCGGGAGAGAAAGACAAAACTGTCCGTCGTCGTTGGACGTGCCGAATACTATCTTCGTCGCGATCGTCGCCATGGTTTGCCGAAAATATGTTGCAATAGAGCATAATTCGGCAACCCGCCCGTCGAAAGCGCCATGATTCGTCCGTTGTGAGAACACTGGTTCTTGAGGTGCGATTCTTCTGGCTGATTCACAGAAATCAATGGTGTGGCGTGATGGAGAATAGACAGAGAAGTCGAATTCACGCAGTCAGACTGAAAATATCTTCCAGAGCTCCGTTGATCTTCGAGTTTTGTTCCAAAGCTTTCTTCTCCCCAGAGCTGACAGCACTTGCTGTGTGGTTTTCAGGAGGCTCCGCAGCCAAAACGTCCGGATGATCTTGTTGCCGAGGCCGCCTAAACTTTGCTGTGGAAGGCACTTAATCATCGGCTAATAGCAGCGCCTAAATGTATTGATAGTCGCGGCAAAACGGGATAATTCTATTTGGATACTTCCGGATTCACGAGCGCTCAACCATTATTCTTGTGGGTAAAATTGTGCATGATGTCCTTGAAGTATTTTATGCGACAGAAGTGTACCGTAGGCGCAGAAACTGAACGGCTATTTCCAGGTTCAAAATTATGCTTCATTCTGTTGTCTAAGCTCTACCGTGGGGCATGGGGGACCTGTGGGGTCTGCGAGCTCGATTTAGATGACAAGATGGAGTTCAGGAACGAAGGTGTATCTTATATTAGCTTGCCTTGTACACTGGGATAATTCCTGGACCTGGTGTTCGTTATTCGGACCGTGCCATGTAATGCTACCTACCTATCTATCTACCGGCCCATCAACGTAGTGTAGAAGCGGGGGCCAAGATCAAAGACTGCGAGCCCATGTGACTGTCCAACAAACTATCGACTGTGATACCCGAGAACGTCGACGAGGCCAAGCCGCCGCGCGATGCACGTTTCTGGCTCACTTTCCTCTCTCTGTATCTCCAATTTGATCACGGCGCTCGAACTAGTATTAGTGAGTTATGAATCATGTGCGTCCCGTTCTTTCTGATTTCAGACAGGGCTCGATGACGGCCGCGCTCCCTACCATTGTCGATACGTTCATGGTACACAGTTTATCTGGGCGGTTCAGCGTATGCACTAGGCGTGATAGCGCTTATTCCGCTGGCTGGCAAGTTGGCGGAGGTATTCAAGTTCCATCATACTTCTGAATTGCTCGTATATTAAACAGATTACATGTTTGCCGTTTCCTATTTTGTTTCATCCGCGCACGATCTCCGCCCGTTACACTCTCTCGTTGTTTGAACGCTTCTTTCAGCGCACAGTTTAACTTTCGGCACACCTTGCGGCTGAACTATGCCACTTTTGATACACCACATGCCTGGGAACCAGCGCTCAACATCCGCTCAAAACGACGAGTACCGGAGTGGACATGAATGGGTGGATGCACTCGACTGATAATTGAAATTTGCTGAAGAGATCAAGACACGCAGTTCTCAAAACATATTGATCAGCCAGTACCGCCAACTAAGACTGTCTATGGAATTTCTCGATACTGGAAGGAATCACACCGAATATCGAGGAGGGGCATCTCCCAGCATCCCCAGCTCTGACAACGGGAAGTGCATCTGTGCCTTTCGTTCCCTGACCTGCGAAAAAATCATATCCTCAGTCGCAGCCCCATCGCCTCCATCAGAGCCGGAGAGTCGGAGAATTCCTGTGGTGGCGCTATGGGTTTGCTGAACTAGCGGAGTTTGCCCGGGCTGTCGGCCGTCAGTGACTGGGCTGACGGTTTGGGAATCATCTCCGAAAACGAAAGGTGTAGGAACACTGGAAGGCATAGTTGGATATCGGTGTCGGCAGTGTCGCCAGAGCAGTATTGCAACGGCAAGTGAAACGATCGCGCATATTGCAACAACGACTCCAACGATGGCCGCAGTGGGTATGCTATTCCTTGGGAAACGACGAATGAATATCAAAATGAGACACCGATTCTCATGCTCACCGATTGGAGGATGAGCCCGCAGGTACGGTAACCGTCGTCGTCGTTGTGACCATACTTCCAATGACGAATGAGCTCGATGTGGTGTTTGTGGGGAGCAGCGATGTGCTAGAGGACGGCGTACTGGGTACACTAGAAGCCAAAGAATTCGAGACAGGCATGAGGGAGACCGGTGAAGTTGAGAGATGCGTGCTCAAAGGCACGGTTTGCGTGGTGATGGGATGTGCGCTGGTGAGGGGTATGCTGGTGAGAGGTGTGTTGGTGAGAGGGGTGATGGTGGAATCGATTGTGGACCTAGGTACAGGCGAGACAAAAGCTGACGCTGCTGCCAGGTCGAAAGTCGAGGGCTGTATATAACGCACAGGACGGCATGGGTGGATGGTCCGATGTCACATCAATCCAGACACACACCACAGGAGTCGCAGATGCCATCTCCAAAATCCACAACGGAACGGTCGTGGCCCCGGCTGAAAGAATGAGGAAGAGAATGCGTTGAGGTGCTTTAGGACTGACTGGGTAGCGGCGACGGAAACCTCAAAGTGAAATGGTATGAGTATCTTATGCTCGGGGAGAATGATAAAACGCACTGCTCAGGCACACCACCAGTACAACCAAGTGTTTCAGAATAGTTATCCCAACTCGAATCATTGGTTAGTACGCAATACAAGAAACACGGACGAAGTCACCTTCTTACGCTGGGCTGAAAGCAAGAGTCGCATCCGCAACTCAGAAAAAAAGTAACTGCGGAGCAACTGCATTGTTGTGCCACTGCGCCTGTGAAGAGAATGAACTAGAGAATCAAAATACTCAGAAACGGAGAACCAAAACAAAGAACTCCTGGATTACAAATTGCGGGAAAGTTGTCCGGGTCTTCAGCACCGAGCTGTCCGAAGTAATCTTAAACGATTATCGGAAGCACTCCGTAGACATTCCTCACCGGCAGGCACTGGGACATTGTGAAGCTGTCTCGAATAATATGGGAAACGACAAAAGTCTACAGTTTGTGGGTGGCAAAGCTGAGGCCCCGGACAAGAGGTGCATACGATGAAGACAGAACCTAGCGTGATTTTAGATGAGCTGCAGTGAATGATGGGATCTGCGAAGGAGATGAAGTCAATTGAAAGATATTTCGAGCATGACAGTTGGCTCTCAAGATGCGGGATACCATGAGAAAAACTCCTGCGACTATGATTAAGGAATCGTACGAGAATTTCGAGGTTGTGCACTAGTACGTTCAGGAGTGACCTCATTGTAGAATGCTGCAGATCGGTCTCGGACACTGGATGTAGGAATCAGAGAGGGGGTCGCCAGCCTCGCCCAGTTATGATGGATCCGATCAGGATGGAGGGTGGCGTAAATCTCGGCACCTCATTTCCTGCGGGAATGATCCATGGTCGTAAATACAAGGATGCGCATGCTGCGCTGATGATTTGGGATCGCGAACCTTATTTCTCGTATTGAATCTGTTGCACGGCGGTAGAAAGCCGGCCAGAGAGACAGCGAGACGG
Source organism: Mycena sanguinolenta (assembly GCA_014462675.1). NCBI lineage: Eukaryota > Fungi > Basidiomycota > Agaricomycetes > Agaricales > Mycenaceae > Mycena > Mycena sanguinolenta. Next base: position 384,033 of record JACAZH010000003.1, on the reverse strand, counting down.
CGATTGTGCTGCTCGGGTGGATCTGTGGAAGATCTGATACAGTTGACTGAACTCACAGGGGCTCGTTGATCAATCGTAATTGTTTCGGGACCCATAGATCTGCGGCAACGTTCGAGCATCTCGCGTCGGCACACACAGATGCTGTAATGATGATTCAATCTGTAACGCCCGAACAGGGGAGAGTAGACTCACATCCTATGCTCCTGATTGCGGAAACTTCCCTCATTTTCTACCATATAAGTAGGCTCTTGCATCGTGTACGATCGCCAACCCTGTATTTCCTCCATGACATCGCTGCGTGAATACATGCTCGCTGCGACGGCATTGGTGTCTTCCAGGCTTCGCGCACGTTTTGGCGTTTCTCGTGGACGCATTTCTCGTCCGACTTGGAGACTCCGCAATTCGTAGCGCCTACGACTGGAGAGAGATCAAAATGGATGAAAGAACGTAACGATGGATACAAATTGCCGGCGTGCTTCACCAAGTCTTAGGTGGAACCGCATTTAACCAGGGTCGGTCAGACGGTGAAGCTGACAAGGTCGATCATGAATATCCTCATAGGAGACTACGAGATGCAATGCCGGAGTCCATCCGAAACCAGTCTGAGAAATAGATGCGGGGTTCTTTGTGTGTTTATTCAATATTTTCAGTCCGGGCTAAAATATACCATAAATTCAGTCAGCATTCTGCAGTTTTTGCCTCGCATAGACAGTATTCGGCAGATATTCCGGGAAACGTTCGCAGAGCAAGGGATCAAAAAGACAGAAGAGAGTATCAGGTTCTTTGTCCGTAGTACATAGGTACACAGAATTCAAGAAAGACAACGAGTGACTTGGGCAAACGAACCGGAAAAATTGGGAAAACAAGGTTTCGATGATAGAATATCCAGTCAGACACAGACACCACAGAAGAGCAGCCAAAGCTTGAGCTAACCGCAGTAAATCCAGTCCAGAAGATCATAGTGAACGTTGTGAGCAAGAGGAATTGATTGGCGGCGGCGTCTTCCGTACACAGCCACGCTCTTTCTCTTCCTCCCCCACCACGTCTGCTTGCGTGCGCGCGCTACCAAGCGATGCGGATGCTATTTCTGTCTAGGAGACGCAATAACGAGTGCGGAGGACACGAACCAAGTACATCATTCGGGATCGGGCGGATGCTGCGGGCAGAGAAGGCATGACAGGAAAGGCAAGCGTACCGTATAGATTTTGGTGCTTACCGTCTGTTTCTCGCATGTGGAGCCGTTTGTGGCTGAATTGAGGCGTACTAGACTCCTTCGTCTGTGAGACTCGTCGGAATTGCGTTGCATCGGCCACGAATGCAGACACAGGCGGCGTCGACCAGTACTTTCTCCTGTCGTTCGCCTTGAGCTGTCCTTCGTCTCAGCATTTCTGGGCCTTTACATTGGCCTCACCCACGCTCTCCGCGACTTTGAGCCGTGACTGATAATGAAGCCTTGTGATGTCTCGTACGGCCAGTAGGTCCAAAAGTTTATAAGAGTGAACATAGCAGGGTAAGATAAATAAAGTAACGCATAAGCGTTCAAAGTACATACTTGGACAGTAGGCCGGAAAATGTATCAGTCGGGTTACATTAATCGAAGAAGAAAGACGAACCGAAAGGTAACTCAGATCAGGACGCAGTCGGAAGCGGTACGCACGGGTGAACGGAACTAGAGGTGCGGTGGCGAAGAACAGGGGAAATGCTGTGATAGCATAAGGAACGGCATGTTGGGAGTGTAGTCAGTGGAACTGCAATGCAATTCGAGTTCAAAGATACGCACTCATGTATTTGAGGAGAACTAGGACGAATGTAGGCACAAAGAACTAACTGCAGAAGAACATGTCAGTGGAGTTTAATTCAACAAAGATAAGACACGTACCCTTAACATTTGAACGAGGGAATCAAGGCGGCTGACAACGTGCAAGAAGAATTCAGTGTCATGTACAAAATTGCCAGGCTGTTGCAAATTGTCGTCATCAAGTGAGATAGTAAGCTGGACATACCAAGCCGCAGATAGATTGACTGTATGGAACGAAAGGAAAAGTCAGTGAGCTTGAAATGAGAATGAACGACCATGCGTAATGGTATTCCAGCACATTGCACAATTGCGAGCCGAGATGTACGCCATCTGCAGGTGACAAATCTATAACAGGAGTCGATAGATACTCAAATAGATGAGATAGAACGCACAGACTCACGGTGTGGAGTGTCGAAAACGTCGCCGACGTGGCTGGCGTGCGGGGTATTATGTGCAGTCAACGTAAATGTGGAGTAGAGAAACGTACCTCGGCATCGTACCTGGTGCTCTGACGGGGGAACTGTGCAAGATATATCGCCGCTCGGGCTGAGACTTGAGAAAGAGTGTTTAAGCAGGATGTTGCGATGAAGAAATGAATGACATACCTTCATTGAATCAAGCATACCTGCTGTCTGCGAAAATGTCAGTTTGGTATTGACTTTTAAGACTGAAGAAAGGCACTCACAGCGTTCAGATACACGAAAAGCCGCAAAAAGAGGAAGGCTGTTGAACGAGCGCGGTTGTTAGACGAAAGGTGAATGAAATAATAGACGAGAGGCAGTGTACCTGGCGCACAGCGTATTCGTACCGACTGAGGAGCAAATATCAGGTGCTTGAGACATAGAAATGAGTGGTAGGTCAGTAATCTGAATAGACGTCGTACGTGCTTCAAACGCAGCTCAGTTTAGTATTGAGGTCAATATCCGGGTCGGTGATGAAGAGAGGGCATGGAAATACCCACAGCTGCGTTATAAAACGTGCGCTACACCGAGCGATACATGCCTGCGATCGTAGTGTCGACCTTCGAGTGGCATCGTGGCGTACCTTCCGGAGCGGTGTTCACGTTGGAAGCGAAGGATGGATGGGAGACAAGATATTTGGATCAGCACCGTACATGAAACGAGAGGATAAATATGGACAGTAAAATGAAGGGAATATCGAGTGAAAGTCTACGTCGGCCGCGTGGAAAAGGCGAGACAGGCAACAAGATTCGCACCAAGCCATATCCTCGACGAGATGCGGAGATGCGCAGCGTGGAATTGGTATGGCTGTGGCACGAGTGTTATGGCGGCGCTGGTCATCACGGGGCGGGGAGGCTCGCCGGATAAGCGCGGAGGTGCCTCGGGGAAGAATAGGAATGGGAGAGGATTGACGTATCCCAAAGGAAACAAAAATGAAGCAAAAATATTACATGCGACAGATCAAAAACCTGCTTCGCTTTCATACGGTCCTTCAGGATCTCCAAGATGAACAGATACGGGATTCCGAAGACAAGACCACCCAAGTACGATTGTGGAGACAAGGAGCAAAGACGCGGTTGGAAGCGTGAGGCTTGAGAGCGTCGCGTCGTGCCGGGGCGTGGCTATCAGAACACTTGGAGCAGATGGAGGAGTGACGTAGGATCTGGGTGCAGCGATACGCAGACAGGAGGGACTGCCGCCGTCGACTTTTGACGCAAATATGCAGAGAGGGAGCGGTCGCATGGAGCGCGATGTGGTCGTGGGTATTGATGGCGCGGGAGTGGAAGGGTGGCATGATACTGGCGGGAGTGGGGACGCCGTGGAGGCGGGCGGTCGTTGTGGTTGCGGGCGGGGGTAAAGGAAGGACGAGTCACGTAATGGCAGCTGTCATGCGCCACGCGTGCACAAACAAACGTGTCGCGCGTCGTTTGAGAAAATTGTGGTGCATCAAGGGCGGAAAAATGAGCGGAGGGCGGGAAAGTGGGAGGGATGCTTGGAGCGGGCGCCCTTCACATGAGGGGCGATGATGAGAAAGAGAGGGAAGTGGAAAGTCTGTTTGATGGGCGGGAAAATTGGGCGTGGGGCGCGGGAATGCCAGAGGGCGATCATTTGGAGGGAAAGAGGGCGCAGGGCGATCCCGGGGAGAGCGCCCTGAGATATCGAGAAGGGAGGAGCGCGCGAAAGAAAAAGCAGCGCTCCCTGGAGATGCCGGTTGGTGTCTGAACGCCGAACGCTGATAATTTCGGGGGAAGGGCCCTGCGAGCTCGAGGGGTGAACGGCGTCGGAGGGTGCGGAGACCGAGAAAGGTGAGTGGGGAGGATAGAGAGAAGGGCGTTTTTATCTAAGTAAAATCGGATCACATCACTCAAAGATCGCGTTCAAGGCAAAGTCTTGGCGGGAGAGCCGGTCAAAGCGCGACACCTTGATGGTGATCTGCGAGAAAAGAATTGATAACTTTTGCAATTCTGGTTAGAAAAATGTGATTTCTATATGTAAGAGTAGCGGTGAATGAGGAGATTCGGCGGTATATAAATTTGCAAGCAATTCGGATCGTTTTATATTGAATGGCACGGGTGAGTATACTGGAAATCAGCAAGTTTTAACAACCCTACCAGGTTCTGCTGACCTCATAGGATGCGGGGAGAAGTCAGGAAAACCTGAAACCTGGTAGAACTATTAACCTGGTTCTGGGAAGCACGGGTTTACCCTCAGAACTGAGGGAACATTGTTTTTTTTTGGTAATTTGTTCAGGTGGTGCTCAGGTCCGGATTCGTACTCTCATTCAAGGTTTTGCGGAAGAGGGTGGGGGTTTTCCAGAGTGATGGGTTACTTTTATCATATATGTCCAAAGAACGGAATTGTAAACCATACCCCAAGTAAATCAGATAGAACGGGAAGAAAAAACACGGGACGGGGAGACATCTGCAATAAGGTCTGGTGGAATGAAAATATACTATCGGCCATCAGGTACCTGGCCACCCCTAGGTACCTGGCCACTTGAGGTTTATAGGCTTAGCACTTCGAAATACGATCCACATGATATCGAGGGATGAAATACGGGACCACCCAGATGCGGCAGACACAGCACACTCCACATGCGGCACGCCGCATTCATCTGCGGCACACCGGGTTAATCTGCGGCACATTGTCTTCAAATGCGGCACATTGCATGGCACATCAACGGCACTGTCACCCGGGCCGGCAACTGCCGCAAAGTAGAACCGCTTGGGTGAGTTCGAAGGCATCCCGGGCGTCGAAATAACTGCAATAGGACAACAAATCTGTGTGCGACTCATGCAGACCTCGATGTTTAAATTTGCACAAGTGCTCAAAGAGTCAAATGGGCGGTTTGGGTGAATTGTATGAGAAAATTAAATGGACAGCGGTCGTATTGTTGAGCTTTCAAAGCATAGTTGAGTGGATGAAGACCGGAGCTGATAAATATCCGTTACCAGGGAACCTGGAATTTTGCACTCGGAATTATATTCAACTTGTGTAATGAAAACTTCCTGGGCGAGTTTTAATTGAGGCTGCCCTCAACGAATTTTCGAAACTTATCTAACCGACTTTGGATTTCGTGCAAACGGTGCTCATTGAATGCAGCTTAACCACCTACTCTACCCAACTGGTCATGGAAATATATGTGGTCTCCCCGGATAACAAGCCCCGGTTTGAGGTGTTGTCGCTTACCGCGATTGTTACGCAGGACCTATTAATTATAGTGACTACCGATAAAGCTATTTTGCGATAATTAAAGCGCCGGAGGGCGGAAGGGCCGCCCTCCATCCATCTAATCTTCCCGTTGTAATTATTGTGCTGGACATCAAATGGCAGCTAGCGCTAAGTGGCTTCAGTTGCGCAACCATTTCAACGTGTTCAAGTCTCCATTCTTGGTCCTTATTGAAATTGCTTGAACGAGCTGATATGTTTTCCAGCTCCACTCTATTCTTCTGGGTGTATGTTTCCCTTGCTTGCACAATCATTTGGTATTCAACAATATGGGCGACGCATGCAAGATGAAGCAAACAGGACTATTGCAAGAAGGTAAGTGAGCATTTTGCATCGAAATTTATATCAACATTAGCATGGCTACCAGACTTGATGACAAGCTCGATCTCACGCGCGCCGTCCGTCCACCTTACGGGCGCTTGAAATAACTAAATTCAGACCGGGTAGCGGAGTAAAAAGAAGGGAACTCGTGTCTCTATCACCTCCATGAGGTATAACCTTGTACCAATCCAATGGTGCTGACAATAAATTAGTTGGCGGCAAGAATGTGACTGAGGCGCATTCTGAAGGATTCCTTCACTCTCGGACTTCGCACAAACTCTGAAAATTCCTCGAATGAATGAATTGAGATGATCTCGCATACAAGAGCAAGAATTCAACATACCAGTGGCCGCAAATGACCCTGACGTGCGGAAGCAGTCATCAGAAGGGGAGGATGGAGAGTCTGAAATAAATGAGCGGAGGTATGAGGAATCACGGATGGATTTGGGTACCAGTACCCGCATCCCAAAGAGTCGAATCACTAGGAAAGTAAGATGGCGGAAACGGCGATGATTTGCGAGCATCTAATGATGTGCTGAGAGAAAGACAGGTTTAATTCATTGCTGGTGACATACCTGGGCTCCGGGGAGCATCCTCTGAATTGGACAGTATTTCGGTGAAATCCTTCTCCCCTACTTCCAGGTGCGAGCTCTCACGTCGGGAGTGACCAAAGAATGCAGAACCGACGCGTTCGACACGTCAGATTCGACTTTGACGCGTGCCGAGGTTGATTCTGATGGGTCTTGCGAAGCTGGACGACGTCGATTCAGTCCGTGTCGACCCACAGATCGGAATTTTCCTTGATGAATAGTAGGGTATAGATCTGACTGTGGTCAATGCGTCAAACGGGCTAGACGTGGGTGTGAGGACGCGTACCGAGCTTCGAAATGCCGTGACGACACCCATCGACAAGCTGTCGATCAATTTTGGTCTTCGGGATCGGGTTTGGAAGGCATTGCGACGCGTTTTTGAATGGAATGAGCTTGAGAGGAGCGAGGGGATGGTGGTGGTAGAGGAAAGAAATGGCGCGTTTATTTGGCCCTGTTTTTGCATGACATTGCGTGCTTGATGCGACTCGAATCATCGGCACTTCCTTTTTGAGGAGGGTGCCGCACTTGGGCCAGATGCGACACATGTGCCGCATCTGGTGTCGTGTGTGCCGCACATCAAATGTGCCGCGCCGTCGCGTTTGGTATATTCTCGATGAAATAGGACCTCCAACGCACGTTCAGACCAAATTTAGACGGAATGTGATGTGATGATCAAAAGTTATGGCGGTTTGATCACCGTCGGAGGACGTGGGAAGACCGATCTCTTGATGGCATCCTGCTGCTGCAACTTGTGGCGGCTCGTTCTCTGTCAAATCTTCACCGATCCGCGACTTCCATGGTTCATTCTTTTCATCTGATTTTGCCCTGTATTTCCTATCAGGTGCCCCTATGCAGGCTGGAGATGTACGTGTGCCAGAGCCCTGGGAAAGAGGGGCACAGTTTTCGGGCTCAGATGCAGAGTCGCCCTTATAGCGAATGAGCGGTTGGCGAGTGAGGTATGGACCTTTCCAGGGCTGTTCTATATCAGTCACAGCTCAACTTGCGATATATACCGAAATTTTCTCTTCTACATTGGTCGTGCATTGGCATCAGCAGTCAAAACTCACCCCAATTTGAAGTCTGGAACTTTTAAATTCGTTCAAGCAAGTGGGAGACTGTTAGGATAGATGTTTTGTGCTAAATAGATGGGATTCCTCATAAGTATGGTATTTGTACCAGAATTTAGCCCGTGATATGCGTTCACTGACATGTGGTAGATGAACAGTTGAGAGAACCAGTTTTCCGCATCTGGTGCGAACAAAAAGGATATTTTTATAGCACTGTCCAAGCTCCCATATACCACCGAAATATGCACAATACATCGTATACGACCTATTTACACCATCCAAACAGCTAGGGCTGGCTTATGGTGCAGCGCACCCGTATAAAGGCGGGTGGCCAGCTACCCCATAAATGGGTATTTTGGGGCTGTCACTAACAAAAAATTCACTGTACCCGAAAGCCTTGCTCTAAATTCGGGAAAATATCCTCAAATAGCTTTTTAGATACCTCCCCTGCCTCTCATAAAATCTGAGCCCGTTACGAGACTCCATGCCGCCAGCATCCACGCTGAAAGCTTAAGTGGCCAGGTACCTGATGGTAAATAGTAGTCCCAGTCAACTTTGAGCAAGTTTGTGCGCGGCGGGGTTCGACCCCATAGGCTTGAAGGAATTGGTTCCTTTTGGGTTACTTTCTCGATGTCTCTCATGTTCACACCCGCTCTCGATGTGATTCATGATCGGATCGCTTCCGAGGTTCCACACATCACAATGTTCCCGGCGACGCTAGTTGGAACGTGAGAATAGAACGGAGGACTTGTTAATGCGCATGCATTGAGGCACAAATAGTACACAAAGGCTCCTCCCGTTCCTTGAAATCCTTTGTGAGCCAACTTCTCGCAATCCATAATCTGAATTTGGAAGCATTAATCGTTGCTTGCGGTGTTAAACATCCTAAATATGAAAATGTCATGCTTCCGTCAAGGAGAATACAACAGCTTACCAACCTACCGCGCGGCACGCATGCCCTCCCTCACTCGGCATGCTTCTAGATCCTACGTACTCCTACATAATGGGATGCGCTTCCTTTTCGAAACTGCCAAGGACAAAGAACAGGAAATCCGTATGATCGAAGTGAAGTAGTTCAGCTAGAAGGTAGATGCCGATACAGAGTGGATCAGATTGGATTGGGGTGTGATGGAGGATCTGAAACTTGAAGGGATATTGATCTAGATCATTCTGTAGATGAGGACAAGGAAGTGGAACATCCATTTCCTGTTGCGCCACTGTCCAAAGAATACCAGGATGACAAAGAGCATTAGTATCGTCAAAAGAGTAGCATTTCCCGCACATGAGCATCTGCCGCCTACATTATCTCTTCTCCCGCAAACGAGGTCCGCATTAGACGGTATTTGATCGTTCTCCTCCGGGAGCGCCGCCGCGGTAGGGATCCTCACCTTATCCATAGTTGACAGTTCACGGTTGCAGATATACGAAAACCGTACGGCAACCAAACCGTAACCATATGGCCCTTAGGTAGGAATCCGCAAGATACGGATACGGCGCGCCGTAAGTAAGGACCAGTAATACTTACGGCAATCAATATCGTTCGTACTATTTTAATGATTTAACCGAGATTGAGTGTGCCAGTCGCGACCCGACTTGTCTCGGCAAGCATTCGGCCTCGTTGTTCCTAGCAGGAACGTCGTCGATGGCAGCCCCGACGTTCCCATCAAAAACATCATCGCCATCAAAAGCGCCGGCCAGATCCCTTGAGCTGCCACAGAAAATAAGAGAAAATGTTGAAGTGGGCCAGACATTCAAAGATTACAGTTTGGATAACTATTACACTCCCATACTATTCCGCAGTGGCATTGCATCACTCGGCAGCATCACCAAATCACCACTGAACCACCCAGTGACGAAAAATGCAGGAAAAACAGTGGGAGGACCTGCTGAGGCCTTTCTGAAACAAGGTATAGCCGCAAAAATTTTAGGGCGTACAAAGATTGTACCGTAACCGTACAGGCCTTCACAAGAAGGCATACGGTACGGTTACGGGAAGGTAGCATATGGTTACGGCCGTAACTGTATACGGTACGGTAGGGATCCCTAGCGCCGCCGCGGTGAGCACAAAGATGGCCTAGATTGCCGTTCTAATATTCGGCACGATTACGTGTCAGTCATACAGTGTTCAAGTTGAGCCCGCCTTAGTTCGCCACAGATCCACGTTCAAATTACAATCGGCATCATAAACCAAGCCAAATATTACTGTCCTAGCACGTATAAAAGGGGGATGAGTCGAAGGAAAAAGCAATTCGCACCACCATGCAATTCCAGAGCCTTTTCGCTCTAGTTCTCGCTGCACTCACCCTCAATGTCGCTGGGGTAGGTCATTCGCTCTCCTGGCTACCTCTACTCACAGCGCCCCAGAGCTCCGTTCCAACCGGCGTCTTGACCGTCGCGCAGATGAAGAACTTCCTTGCAACCACCGATGCAAACCTTACGTTCACCGGCTTGCCCATCGAGATGCTCGGCGCCGACCCGCTCGTGACGACGCTCACCGTTTGCAGCACGCGGACCGCGCAGCTCTGCTCGGGCCCCTGCACCGTCTTTACCGGGAGCGGCACTTGCTTCAACACGCCCAACACAAAGTGCCTCGCCGCCACCACCGACGTCTCGTTCTGCGACCACTCGAACTGCCAAGGGAGCTGCAACACCTTGAGCACCTGTGGCACGCGCTTGAACAATGGATTCTGCTCCACTCCCGGTACAAACTCCGTTTCTGTCCCGTGAGGGTGAGCCCATACATAATTTGTAACTAATGCTATACTCACACGGAGCTCAGAGCGTCGCGACTCGGAGGCAATGAGTTGGGTAGTCTGTTGTATTTACCGCGCTTTGTTCTTGGCGCGCGTTGTAGCTGGACCCTGTATCCTACTCTGACCCTAACCGCTTTAATTATTGGGACAGCGTCACGGAACGGCCAGCTGGCCAAAGGCAAACATTTTGAATATGAATTAATCGAAATCTTTAAAGATCTAGAGGAAATGTGCTCGGAAAGCGTCACAACGCAAGGTTTGTCTGGTGAGGACCTTCAAATTGAAGAGTAGGATACACGTTCAACTTTCCATTTTGATACTGCTCCATGCCTCACTGGCGATAAATAGGTGATCGCGGGAAGTGTGAGCCCTGCGTTGGTATAATCGATGTTGAATCTGCACATATGACCGATTCTGATAGTGGTACTTTGTTCCAGGTTGCACGAAGCTGAATTAATTAAATCGGACAGCATTTCAGTCAGACACGGGATGCTGCTCCGTTCTTATTAGGATCGCGCCCAGCGGATGCGGATCCGCGCTCAATTAGTCGTGGGTGCTTGAGAACTAGAGCTGGGGCCATTGCCATAGCGGTTCTCATTATGCAAAGGCCTGTCATGAGCCCGCTCGAATTCCAGATGCTGCGGACCAATACCGCCCGCAACCTCGATGTGAGTGTCGGAGAGTTATTTTGTTACGCGCAGCTAGAGTATCTAAGATCGACCAGAAGAGCGGAAAGGAATTAATCGTATTCAAACGCATCCAAATACCATCGATGTGATGCACGAAGTAACGAGTTATTTTTCCGGCGCATAGGGAACGGACCAAGTGGAAAGGAGGGATCGAACGCGGTCGAGCCATATGGTTATCAGTGGGATACGATACAATGCACGTAACCTGGCAGGATAGACGTGAGTATCCACTTGTAGCATACCTCCCTCCACTCCACAACAGAGGGAATGGATATTTACGTGCTTTGTTTGGAGTATAGTTGTCACAAAAAAGTACTATTCCGCCGATACATACCGGGCCAACATGCGAACAAAGCGACCTATGAAAGCCGGGAACGTTCTAACATTTCCACATCCTACCGAGCTGAGGAGACACAAAGAAATGTGAACAGTTCAAATGTGAATTTCTTTGGACAACATCTCATTCACCCACCGGATGCTCCTCCGTTCTTATTGGAATCGCGCCCGGCGGATGCGCGAGCTAGGGCACTACCATGGCGGTTCTTCGTTATGCAAGGCGGCACCACGAGTCTGTGCTGGAATTCCAGATGTTGCCAATGGTCCCCAAACGCAACCAAATTCCGTCGATGTGAATCATGTGATGCACGAAGTAATCTTTCCGAAGCATACGAAATGCATCAATATTGGAAACGAGGGATCGAATATTCGGAATACGGCCAAGTCGAAGCAATGGTCACGACGGGTGCTACGCTCGTGAGAGAGAAAGTTTCGCATGGTGCATCGAGGACAACGCCGTCCCACGTGGCTGGCGCATTTCTCACTCAACGTAAGAATCTTGGTCCACCTGACTGCATTGCCGTCATTGAGCAGTCATCGATGCCCGCATGCATGTTGAAGCATACTGTACCATTTCGACCGTAGGTTCAGCGATTTGCAAATTTTCGATCTCCGGGATGGCCGATAAATTTTCTTTTTGAATAAAGGCGATTTTTGCACACATCAAAAAAGTCCAGTGTGACCTGCGACTGAACCTAGGGTCGAAATGGTACACTAATATCCTTGTGTATTCATTCCTCATCATGCCCCAACACCAGAGGGAATGAATAGTCACGTGCATTGTTTTCAGCCGCGCGGGAGCGACGGCCAAGTCCCAAAAGGAAGGACGTAATGGCAGCTGTCATGCGCCACGCGTGCGCAAACAAACGCGTCGCGCGTCGATCGCGTTCAATGGCGTGAGAACCGGTCAAAGCGCGGTGATCTGCGAGAAAGGATTGATAACTTTTGCAATTCTTGTTAGAAAGATGTGATTTCTATACGTACAAGTAGCGGTGAATGAGGTGATTCGGGGGTATATAAATTCAGTGTAGATATGGGAAGATATGCATGCGGCCACTAAATACCGCAAATTGGGGAAAGTTTACAACCCTACCAGGTCCTGAGTTTATGGAATTCGGGGGAGTAGTCGGGTGAGCTTGAAACTTGGAGCACTACTTGGTGGGTATGGGCCGTCGCAGTGCGCGGCATATACGAGTACTTGATTAAGGAAACAAAGCGAACATTTTTGTCATAATAAGGCTTCTGACCTTAAAGTAGCCATCCTGAACTCTGTGGGCCGCTCAGCTCACTAGTTATCCTTTGTGCTTGCTCGAAGCAAATAGGTATTTCCATTTTTTTTTTTCGTTTCTTACTCGATCGGGTCAACACTTGTGGACTCGACAAATCAAGTCGAACTACCCCTGAGAGCATTCCATTCGGATGAGTGGTTTGGTGGAGCAGGAAAATAGTTCTATGAATCAATAAAAGGCTCAAGTACCCCGAGGGCGGCCTAGATAGCCGGACTTTCGCCCGAGGTGAGCTATGTGTTAATGCTCACTTGAGCTGTTTACGACCGTTTTGCTAGGTTCGTGGATCTTTTCCCAACTTTCAGGACCTTGGTGCCAGTTGCTCAAAATAAGCTTTCAATGCTAGTTACCTCGGGTTACCAGACCCATTTGACTTGATCTGACGTTCGCTTTGGGAGCTTTGAATGCAGCACCAAGAGCTTTGGCGGAAATCGTTGAAAAAGCCCTCAACCCAGCTTGAGCAGCACAAGTTTTGGTCAGGTTCGGTGCACATCTTGCCTGATACCCTTCTTTATTCGGAAATGTGTTGATGTTGTGGACAGACAACTCGACCGTCTCGACGACCCAGGTAGGTTATTATATGCGCCGTGGCGTCCTCGATGCCGCCACCAGTGACCCAGTCTTTGTTTCTCATCCCCACTGCAGCACCTCAGTCGATTCGCACGCTGGTCAATCCACCCACCACCGCCAGGGATTGGTAGGATAAAGTCGTGTGTGTTGCGGTAGCGAAAGGAGCCAAGGGAGTCCGAGAACAAAAGAGTGCGAAGGATACCACGAGCGTTGTGGCAGCGAGGAGGCAGAATAAGCCGGAAATACGAGAGCCTAATGCGACGGATGTGTGGTGCAGGCTCGAGAACGGCGGCAGAGATGAAAACTCAGATTCAGTATGTTGCGTTTGCAAACTTGAAGTCCTCTCTCTACCCTCACGCGCCAATTCACTGGCCTTATTGTCAGCATTTGGGCATGCACGTATCCAGTTCAAGAATAAAGACATGGTCATGTAACTATGTTCTGGACTCTCCCGATTCAGTCGCGTCGGAATCAGTGTGCATATTAAATTGTTTTTATTCGACAGACATGTGATTATGACGTGAGCATTATTTTCAGGGATTCATGATGGTCCAGAACTCGAAGGGAAAAGATGAAAAATGCCATTGGAAGGAAGTTCAATTGGTTCGTACCTAACAACAACTTTAATCGTCCCCAGAATGTCGAACCACGCTAGTAAAAGTATTATCTGCATCGAAAATTGTGACTTCATGGAAAAGAGATCCTGAGCATCGGAACCGAGTGAAAGGAAAACCACAAACCGTGTTCAAGTCCATATGATCAACAAGTGCGTCAGGACCCCTAACCCATCAAGGCCCTAGAAAGGGAATGGTGCCGATAGCTCACGACAGCCCTGGCGCAGAAAAGTCGCACTTATGCATGAGCCAAAGCCAAGATCAGATGTTGGAATGGGAATAGAACATAATGGAAAAAGAGGAGCGGAGGGAGGTTCAATGTGAAAAGATAGGTCAGTTGCGCGAGAGGTGCAGGATATATTGGTATTAAGATCTGATTCACGAAAGGTACAGGGGATATATTTCATTCGAGTTTGTTGGACTCGTACGAGCCACGTCCCAAAGAGATCCTAGTCGAAGAATGATATGCGACGAGGCAAAGTTGGTGCAGGAGCTAAGCAAAGAGTGGGGAATTTGAAGCGAGGAACTTCATGTGGGGTATACGAGCGGATAAAGTGTGCTCCGTTTTTCAGGACAACTGTGCATTTCAAACGATGTAGTAAAAATAGAGAGTCAAGTCCGACGCGCAGCATGGGAAAGAAACGAAATGATGGGACACGCAGTTCATGTGGCTCAATTTCAATTCGAACACCTTGTCTTGTTTCGTCACGGGACTCCATCGGACATCCCGTCGGCATCGGGTCCGACTCTGATGCTTGTCCGACGCAGTTATTCTGGTCCGTGAGTCGGAATGTCTTCCTCCTATGTTCGATCAACAATGATTTGCCGTCGCTACCCTGCCGACGTTGATCGATGCTTCATCTGTCAATCCAGGATTTTTTTTTTTGCTTGGTCAGCCATCACCAAGCCCTTTGGCAGCATCATCTTTTGGTTCCAAAACTCTCACCTTTTCATCTGCTCAGCTCTTCACAGCTCCTCCCTCACTTCTCACTGCAACCATTGAATCCAGCTATTCTCTGCAACCTTAGTCACAAATAACAATATGCCTATGGGATGTTTACATGCAGCAGTGTTGTTGGATTGGTGCATTCAAATCCTGACCCTTTAAATCATCTGCTATGTGCGGAACATCGGGAGGAGGTGTGGATAGACCGAGAAAAAAAGTCAAGTCCTATTTGGAACTCAAGCAACAACAGTATACCTGGTGATATATATGTACAGTGAAACTGCCCAATAAAAAAAAAGGACATGACCAAGGTTCGAACACACGCCCTCCGCGAAGATTGGGCACAGCCACTATTTCGATTGGAGAAAATGTAGTCCCGATTTCAAAATCATTAGATCTGAGCTGATCACAATATGCAAATCTAATGAAAAGTGGAGCACAGCCACTAAACTTTGTTACACGTTCAGATGCGACCGTAAAAAATGAGGTCGAGAATTTGGGTATATACAAATAAATATGACATGGGATTGGGCCTCTTCGAGGCGGAGGGCTGAACCTTTGGGAGACGGGTAGTTTATAAATGATGATTTATTTTCACCCCAGTCGGAGTTGAAAGTTCATTGATTTAGGTTTCATTTCAACCAGATTCAACCATTGATTGAGACATCAATTCTCCGCTCAAAAATGTCAGAGAATTCAGGTTGTTGTCAATCCGTGAAGATTCTACCCGAGCTGGTGGAATATTTGGCTAAAAGAAACAGCCGGTACTTAGGGTGACGCTGTATGCATTTCAGCCTCGCATTCCAAGCTGTCTGATTACATAAATATGAGCTCAAATCTATCCCTCAGAGCATGCCGGTTGGTGATGACATTAAATGTTTGGACAGTTCAATGTCGAGACTCCATATACAATTCTTTTCTACCTAGGCTGATATCTCAAATGAAGTGTGGAACTGCAAGGAACTCATCCGAGCCAAAGAAAAGAGCACCGAAAGAACATTTACTTATTTAATCTTCCTGTGATTCCAATGTGATTCGTAATCAGCTGCATGTTCAACCTCACTGTTGTTAAATTCATCTAGATCCGCACTGAGTGAAGCTTCGAAAACAGGCTAGAGCTCTATAGTCTTGAATCTTCCGCCATTTCTCAGTGCATCACAATTTTGATTCGTTCGCTCCTCACATGGCACAGGTTGATTTCGACAGCAGTTGCCGCGGCCGGAGCGCTGTCGGAGACACGTGTTTGACCACTAAACACGAATGACACACCAAGTGAACAAAATTCCGATGCTAATAAACTGCGAACTGCATGCAAAACACCAAAAAATGGCTAAAATAAAGAAAATCACAGACAAATGCTCTTCCGACTCGCCATTAAGCTTGAAAATGTGCACATTGCCCTGTTTCTGGAGGATGACAAATCTTGTATGACGAAAATCTTTATTTGTGCTTGTAGCAAAACAGCTCACAATCAATCGAAGTGCTCCCTCCGGTAAGTAGCTAAACCTAAAGGTTCAGCCAATTAACGAACGATTACATAAGTACTCGTAACTAAGCGGAACATGTGTTTTTTGCTGATTTGTTCAGGTGGTTCTGAGGATTTCACCTGGTCCCCTCACCCTCACCAATTTTCCGCGCTCGCATTTCCTTCGCACACACATTGATTTTCCGCCATACAAATTGAAGAATGAGTATATACGAGAAGAATGGGAGTGGGACTCGGCTAACTTACGCGAGTCTCATTCTTGATGCCTTTCGCATCACACACAATCAACGCATCATTTTCGGCATGCGTCCGCCGGTTTTCGATTTTGGGTGAGCGTAGGCGCATTTTTCCGATATAACTTGCGCAGGGGGGAATGGTGTTCCCCCCAGACCCCCCTCCTTTAGCCTGACGGCCTGTCTCAATCAAGTTATGGTATGATTATTCCTAGTTTCATGATTTCAAAGCTTTTTACCTGTGAATTATTGTCTCTATCGCGGGGGAGACCCCCGCGGACCCCCCTGGACGCTCGCTGCTGGGCCCACTGCGTGGTGCTGCTGCTCGCCGCGGAGGCCCACTGCGTGGGGCTTTTAAATTTTTTTTTCCGCGTGTAATTCGATTTTTAGAGCTTATTTCGACGCTCGCCGGCCGAAGCGGGTTTTGATGCGGTATGATGCGGAAATATGCGACTCCCATTGATGAGGCTGAGTCCCATTCACGAGAGGCCTCAAACGAGCTAAGCGAGCTTAGCCGATGTTTTAGCCGAGTCCCATTAACGCGAGTCCCATCCTTCTTGTCATCCCTCCAAATTGAACGCTACATTTTGGAGTCCAGCTGGAACGGGCCGCGCTGTACTTCCAGGTGCGTCAGTGTTCTTATCCCAAGCTGACGTTCATTCTCTCCATACCTCACGCAGGTCGCTTCCGCCTTCTCTGACCGTTGCCGCAGCATCCAACACATGCCCTTCGGCCTCCCACTTGCCTCCCACTCTAGACAAGGATAACACCTGCATGCGAAGCGGCAGCGTTCTGCGTTCTGCGGGGCGCGATTGCGCGTCCATCGACGCAGCCTGAGCTTTACTTGCACGTCCGTCGCTTCCGCTTAGTCTTGTGTTTATCGCGGGGTCCCGATCGTAGTGCGCCGCTATTACCTAAGCTTAGCTAATCTTAGCTAATCCGGACACGGCCGAAACTCCTCCATTCAGTCCTCCAGAGCAATGTGGACACATAATTTGTGGTTCTGAAAGCAAATTGAGGTGTCCAGAGTGTCCACAATTATTTGTGTGATTTTTGTGCAAATTATTCGTTACATCGCAAGACAATCGCAAGACGCTGCCCATAGCACGGTTGAATCACGTGTTAGAATCACGTCAAAACGCGCTATTTCGCACAAGCATTCCTTGTCTCTCTTTCTAAATTCTGAGTAGGCAGAAAGTTGGAAGCATTGAATAGAAGTTATAATGCACAAAAATTTCCACAAATTGAAAGTATTCCGTGCAAAGAGAACGAAATAGGACTCTGATTAGCTAAGATTACCTAATAGCAGTGCACTGCGATCCGGACCCCGCAGTAAACAACTAAGGCTCCAACCGTTTTCGTGTACAAACGTTTATACATGGTTTTAACCATTTTCGTTTTCGTTCTGTTTGCCAGCCAGGAAAAACGGTTTGTAAACCGTTTTTACAAGGTTTAAACGGTTATGCTCCATGTGTGGCAGCGAAGGCCTAATACGCTACTGACTGGAGTGCCTGACGTGAGTCTGAACCTCATAAAATGCAAATGTGAGTGACCACACATTGTTCTTGCACCCAGTCCAGGAGACCGTCACCACCGTGTCATTGATCAACGTCTGCTCCCGTTTGTTCCACGCCGAAGACCCGGTTGATGGCTCCAGCGGTGAGGCTCCAAATGGACCAGCATAGTACTGACTCAAGTGCGTCTTATTGCAGGTAACTTGGTATCGACCTTTCTCTCTTTTCACGTCCTCCTGAACCCTTCAGAGACCTGGGAAGAAAATACCGTTTTTAAACTGTTTTAAACGGTTTTTAAACGTTTAGTAACCGTTTTCGTTTTTTGTACTCAGATCTGTACACGAAAACTAAAAGATTGGAGCCTTATAAACAACCTGCCAGGCATAAACGGCACTTTTTTATATAAAATTTATCTAAGCAGAGACCGGCCATTTATGTATAAATGACTCTAAGTTAGAGGCAGCTTTTTTATAAAAGACTAGACACACCTTCTAGGCAGCTGGCCCCTGCCTAATGCAGTACCTGTCTGTGCGGCGGCGTCGTGGGCGCATTTGTCGGGACGCATGTGGCTGTGCTATGCGCCTCTAGCGTGCCACGGGGCGTGCGGCGCGAAAATTATTGGTTCCGTAGCACTATTCAGCGCATTATCAATGGGCAACCAGTGCAATGTAGTTGTATCATGTAAGTTATAGCCTACTGGGAAGGTTCTGGGGCTCAATGAGTACGCAGGAGGCCAAAGAAAATCGCCTTTCAGCAGGGCGCGTTTGTGGGCGCACCTTGATGGAGCGATGTGATGTGATGTGATGTGATGTGTTGTGTTGTAATCACACGCCCTCGCTTCTGTGACACCGGCTGTTTCCGGTGTTGCCGCCACACCCGCCGTGCACTCCAGACCAGCCCTGTTTCTTCCTTGCTTTCGTTCCTTCTTCCGCTCACTGCCCATCCTGCCGCCTGCCTTGCTTCCAGCTCACTGGCCGGCTGGCCGTCCGGCTGCGACTCGCGTCCCGCTAACTCGGGCCGGCTCCGGATTGCCCGTTTCTGCTTGCTGCACCTTGACGGCTTCTTTCCGCTCGGAGGTGTTCATTTGTACTGAATCTCATTCAATCTATAGAATCAGGTTTGCCCTATCTGCTTCTCTGCCCCACTCTGTGTTGCTCAATTGCTGAACACTCGCTACGCTGGCACTCCGCCTGCTGCTGGTTCGTTCGCTGATTTGCATTGGGTTTGCACCTGAAAAAATTAACCCCTGTATATCCTGCCACCTGAGAAAGCATGGGACCCTCTACTATTCTCTTTCTAAATCCCCATTGGCCGATGTAGGCGCGGGCGCTTATTTTATTTCCACTGAATACGCCGGCATAGCTGCTTTATGATGCTGTTGGACTCTTTTACGGTGAGTGTGGGTTGGCTATATGCCGGAATATTGCTAAATAAATACAGTAACATCCAGATTCAAATGATAGATTTGATCCAGGCAAAATCCTGGATCGAGAATCGTTGCCCGTCTTCCACCTTCGTTGTTTCAAGATGGTTTGATAGAACTGTTGTCTCGTGGTCGGACTAGCACATAGACCTTATCCGCCGCATTGGATCGAGGATATCGACTTTTGGCATCACGCCGCACTCGATACACCGTGTTTGGTACAGTTTCAGGAAGGCTACCAGAATAGCTCGGTGAATACTGTGTTCTCTCAGCCAATTATTGTTATTTGCTCATTTTATGTTCGGAACAACCGATAGACTTCATCTGCGGTATCAGACTGAAAATAATGATCTTTCCTGCCACCTCGCACTCAATATCCTTTGTTTGGTACAGTTTGCATTGCATATAGCGACGAAGTGGCCAGTTGGATGTTCTTTCCGTGCAGCACATTTGTTAATTGACGCACTTCTTTCATGGTATATTACAAGATCTAAACTTCTCAAGCTTGGTTTGTTGGTGGGATTTTGAAGGTATTCAACTTTCGGGGAACTGTATTTGGTCCGATTTCCAAACCAAATCAAGCACCTGCTGAACACCTTGGTTCATTCACTTCGCATTTCAGGTGTTACAGATTCCAAATCTCGTATTCTAAGCAGTTCCAATTCAATTCCTTCGAGGTGGTTAATAATTCTAGGTTCCGGAAATAACATCGATACTGAAGGATCGCGTAAATGGATTGTGTTTCGATAATAGTGATTCCCACCCAGATTCTTCAAGATTCTGTTCTCCTGTATTCGGAGTGACCAATGGGTCTTATTCGTGCCATTTGATTGAAGAGATTGAACCTTGGCATCGTCGCGTACTCGATAACCTATGTTTGATACAATTTCAGTGTGGCTTCTGAGGTGGTTCAGCGAGTTCTATGTCGCACCAGTTAGTTCTCGGTCCTCATTTCCTGTTTGGACTGATCCACAGACATTATCTGGGCTGTTGAATCGGAGGAATTCAAAGTTGGGGGCATCCGGCAGTCAATGCACAGTGTTTGGTGCAATTTGAATATGGCTACTGAGTCAGCTCAGTGAGTTCTTTGTTCTGTTTCTTGGTTTCCAGTACTCATTTTTGAGTTTGGACTAACCCGTAAATCTCAGCTGCAGCATCGGATCCAAGGATTTAAAGTTTGGTGTCACCCCATACTCAATATCCTGTGTTTGGTACAGTTCCAACTGTGTGGTTACTCGGCTCTGTGAATACTGTGTTCCACCAGTCAGTTCTCAGTCCTCATCTCATGTTTGGACTCTCACAAATAGATCTCATCTGCGGCGTCAACTCCCAGACATTGAAATTTGGGGACTTTCGGCATTCGATACTTACCCTGTCTTTGGTACAATTTCATTGCCGGGACTGAAGAATTCAGTGGATACTGTGTTGCACCAGGCAATGCTCAGTGCTCATTTCAGGTTCAGGCTCACAAACGGACTGCATTTGCGGCGTTGGATTCAAGGCATCCAGATCTGGAGTCATTCGGTAGTCGATGCACTGTGTTAATTCGTACAGTTTCAGTACGGCTGCTTAATGGGCTCGGTGAGTTCTGTGTTGCACCAGTTACTTCCTAATACTCATTGTGAGCTCGGACTACTCATTAGACCTCATATGTGGTATTGGACCGAGCTCAATCAAATCTGGACTCGTCCGGCAGCCGATGCACCGTGTTTGGTACAGGTTCGGCATGGAAGTACTCAATTGGCTTGGTGGGTTCGTTGTTGCACAAGTTGATTCTCGCTGCTCATTTCCAGTTCGGACTTATGAATAAACCTCATCCATGGCATTAGATTGAAGATCTTCAAATTTGCAGTCAGCCGACAGTCCCTGCATCATGTTTGGTACAAGTTTGGTATTGTAGTACTGAAATAGCTTGCTGGGTTCTTTGTTGCACTAGTTGATTCTCAGTGCTATTTTCCTGCTCGGACTGACCCAAAGACCTCATATGTTGCGTTGAATTGAAGATATTCGAACCTGTTGTCACCAAGCAGTCAATCCACCGTGTTTGGTATGCTTTCAGTGCAGTTACTGATTTAATTTTGGCCCGACAAGTGTTGTGTCGGACCAGTGAGTTCACTGTGCTCAGTTCATGTTCGGACTCACCAAGAGTCCTCATTTGAAGCACTGAATTGAAGATATTTATATTTGGGGTCATCCAGCAGTCGATGGATCTTGTTTGGTACAGTTTCGGGGCGGTAGTACTGTATTGACTTGGTGGGTTCTTCATTGCACCAGTTGATCTCCGGTGTTCATTTCCTGTTCGGACAAACACAACGACTTCATATGTGGTGTTGTATCCAAGATATTCAAATTTGGGGTGGTATGGTAGTCGATGTGCCATGTTTGGCACTGTCACTATGAGTGTCAAACCTCATGAAATTCACGAAAAATTTCATACCCTTTCTGTACAAAATCCATCCACTTTTTCGATGGATTCCATGCAAAACGAATGAAAGTCACGCACTTTTATTTCAGTTAGTTTTTATTAGATTCCAGACACTTATTTCATGCACTTTTGGTGTGAATCCCAGTTGTTTCCGCAGTGACTCTAAGCAAAGTGTTCTGTTCGATCGGATTCACGCACAAAAAGAATGAAATCCATAATAATTATGAGTGACTACAACATTTGGTGCGCTATTCAATACCCCGCCCCTCTGCTTGTGCACGGCCAGCAACCATCGGCCATCTCCATTCAACTCCTGCCTTCATTGTTGGCTGAATGAATGGTGGACCCACGGCCTTCGCATGCGGCATCGGAGCAATGCGTTCCTAATCATGTTCTGATAAAACTGGGAACACGGTAAACCGCCGCACATCAAGGAAGAATGGACGACGTACAGCAATTTTCTCAGGAACCTCAGCGGTGAGAATACCTGAAGAAATCTTCTCCAACAAAGCAATCTCGGTGAGTTGTTGCTTCAAGAGAGAACCGGGCACGCACCTTGAACAAGAAGCCTGTGTTTCAAACCTCCCTCTCTTCATATCTCCATCGCCTTCAGTCCTTTGAGTCATCATCATCGACTCCTGCCTGGAGAGCCTGTTCTCGCTGACTTGAAGTTGTGGCTGGTTGTGCCGTTACGGTTCGATGCCAAATGACGGAATGCGATCGGGGGGCAATTAGATCTGGAGATAATATCAACTGAGAGGGTATCATAGAGTGCAAACGTTGTTTCCTGAACATGATGGCCACTGTGCGAACGCGGAGAGGCGGGAAAGTGGTGGTTGAGGTAGAAGAAGGACAAGTGACGAGCGTGACGTCATGCTCCACCTTGGCCCCACTCAAATCCGATCTAAACGGTCCTTGTCTATAACTCCTTTGCCTTCCTTTGCGCGCCGCAACTGTGCACTCGCCGAGCGACCAGATGTTCTGGATTTGGTAGAAGATCCATCATATTGAGTTTTCAACCTTTGTTTATAAATCTCCTTGTTTTCACTTACTATATCCGACTGGCTTCCCGGCCACCTTAAGGGTTTCTCGTATCTCCTGAACAGAGGTGTTGACTTGCTGTGTATCTTGGGGTCCTAAGATGTAGTCTGGGATATTGTGAATAGATCATAATCGAACGCAACCGATTTGATGATGTCTTGATGGGTCGGCGAATATTTTGCCGCGGCAAGTCCAAAAATGGCCAAAACGGCCTAGCCGGCCAGGCGTGGGAACGCTTGGCTCAATGACGTGTCTTCTCAATTTCTCGCTCGCTCAGCCAGGCCCAGGGCATATACGGTAAGAGGTTCGATCCTGATGCGGACGGATTGTGCCGAAAAATGGCCTCTATGTCTCATCCGAATGCGGACACTTTTGCAGAAAAAAGACGCGAGCTCCGATCCCGGCCGCTGACGGATCTGGCAGTCGGGCGTGAAGTCCGATCCAATATGCGTACGATTCAGGCCAAAAACCAGTGAAACCCAAGGTGCGGAGGTGTGCAAAGGTCAGATGCGAGGAAAGTTCCGATGTCTCCTCTGACTTGACCTTGAATTGGGACCTCTCGTGTCTGAAGGTCCGATCCACAGTGCTGACGGATAGCAGGAAAACAACGTCGACCTGATCCCAGTGCGGACGGATTTTGGACCTAAAGCTCTGTACGGAAATGCCGAAATCGGGCATTTTTGGATCGGACCTCTTAGCGCATATGCCCTGGGCCTGCTCAGCCTCGCTGAGCTTTCGTCTGGCACCTGCAAATGAAATCATCGAGTTCTGGGTTACAAAAGGCCTCTACTACGCTTTCAGCTACTCGTTACTCGCCTTCAGGTTGCCCTTAATGAGGCATTTACGCTTGGATAACTGCAAAGGATCGTCAATATCATGGTGCGTCAGATAGCTCTCCATCGCCGCGCAGTCATAGGCCCCGGGAAGCTTCCGCCAAGGCTAGTCCGCTCAAAACCCTGGATTTTGGCCTAAAAATCTTAAGTTTCGGTGGCGGTCTGGCCGCAAAAATCCTATAGTGGACAAGGGTAGTCACGTGTCCAGCCAAAAAAAAAAGTATTTTAATGGAAATTAGCAGTTTTTTCGGCTATGCGAGTTCTATGGGTCCTACGTCCTCTTTACATTCCCGACCCTCAATGTAAGCTTCTTGATTTCCTTTGCGACCGGTCCGGGCTTGGTCAGAGTCATCCATTTCATTGCGACGTGCGATGTAAGCGTGCGATTGGCCCCGTTTTGCACCTTCTCGAAGGCATTGCTCCCTAAGTTGAATAAAAGGTGGTCGATCCTCGCATGGGTGTATAGCTGAACAGCCTTGTATTGAGAAGAAAACATCGGAGCATCAATCTCCTCTGAACCCTGCTCGTCTTCGTCGTCTGAGTCTGCTCCCTATATAAAACACTGTCAGTCGCGACATTAAATTCAAATCACACCACGCACAGTGGTGAGGGCCAGGTAGACTCGCATCGACATATACGCAAGCCCCGAAATCGTCGTAGCGTCGCGGACCGAACCGTAACGACTGTTCGCACCTCTTTTATACACGTCAAGGATTTCCCCCGATATAGAATCGAGTCCCATTCCACATGATAGTGTAGGAACCCACAGCGAGCGGATTGAGTGCATGCACATTTTTGGCCGAAATATTCGGTAACACTGGGACAAATAATGATCGAATTAGCCATCAAGTAAAATATGGGAAGGAATGCCTTGCCATTCGAGTTGACGAGTGTCTGGATCATCCCGGCTGCAGCTTTCCAAGCTTTCCATCGCAATTCACGAATTTTTTTCGGCTTATTTGCGTGGGTGGCGCTATTAAGATCCTGGAGAATGCGCAGCGCATTCGCGGCTTCTTGAAGTGTCATCTTCTCGGGTTCAGTGTCATCGTCATGCTGCAGGCCTTTACCTCTGGCTATACGACTGAGAGCATACTTGGAGTCAATTCGTACAACCTTTTCCGATTTCGCTGTCGTCCCAGACTGCCAGTGTTGTCGCGCGCGCAACATCAGCGAGATGGACAATTTACCATTGCCATCGATTATTTCGCTTTTCAGTGAGGTGGATGGCGCAAGGGATTCACCGAAAAGGGGGAACAACCACCGGGATTTGGCCAGAAGGATTTCCTTGGGATGTCCCTGGCACTAATACATTGTGACCGAAAGCATAATTTTCAGTAAGGAGCACGCACTGCATCCAAAATGTGACCCTCGATTGTCCCATAGTGTGATCCTTGCGGAAGCTTTCGAGAAATAAGGGGGCTGAGCCATGACGAGAACACAGCGAAATCAGAGTTTCCGTCGCGATCCGCCAATAGCTGAATGAGAGCACCGACGGCATTCAGTGCAGTGCCATTCACTTTCGCCCGACTTCCTGTCTGGAAGCAGGTGAGATCATCTGCCATGAGCTGGAAACCTCGTATCTCCCGCCGGCGTGATTTGAATTCCACTAGACGTTTGTTCATCGTGACTTGAAGGAGGAAGGAAAACACAATTTTTCAAATTTCGCCGACAGTGACGGTGATCGACATTTCAAATGGGGACATTGCGAGGCACAGAGGCATGAACCGAATTACAGAGCAGACAAGACACTGAGGGGCACTCAGCTCAACCTCGGCTCACCGGTGCTCATCCAAGAAAGCTGGCGCTCATTCTGGACCCCAGAGTACTTGATATTTAGGCAACTTCAAGGAGACACAGAGAATAACATAGAATTGAGAAAAGTTTGAGAGGTTTTGAGTAATGCTTCAAATAAGTCACCAACGACATGGACGAATCAGGAGCAGGCAGGCAACGGAGCAGCTTGTTGACACAGCACGATATTGAGGCTTCTGGGGTTGAGACGAGCAGAATATTAGAATGGTGAGCGGATGGGATTCATTGTACAATGGAGGGCGAGACTGTGGCCGACGCAGGAGCGGACGTAGAGGAGGAGGGCACAAAGCTAGGGGTTCCGGAATCATCAGAACTGATGATAGATGTGGTAAATCCGATGAACAGCGGCCGAAGACTGCCGAAGAGTTACGAAAATTTATCAAAAACTTCGAGTCTGGCTTCAAAAATCCTATCTGTAGGACAAGGATTTGCGATTTTGGGCCTCAAAAATCCTATTTTTCGGACTAGCCCTCGCAGGAGCTTCCCGGGGCCTGCAGTCATTGACGTTGGCAAATGGCTCCCAGGTCACATCACCGTCTGCCCAGATGACCTGGAACTGTAGGTTGCGGCGAGACTCCCACCGGTGGCCGTTGAAAGACACGATTTCAATCTCCTCTCCCTCTCCCTCTGACTCATCGCCATCCTCCGAATCATCTTCTGGAGCCTCTGCGCCGACACGTAGTTCATTGCCGTCGCCATCGTCGTCAGTAGAATCCCCGGCGTTCGCGTTTAAGGTTGTTTCGGGACGCTCATCGCCATCGTCGGATGATTCGGACTGTGGGCTGGAATCCTCGTCGCTGCTGCTATCCTGCGCTTTCCCTCGACCTCGACGCTTCCCCCCACCTGCTCGCGAGTCACGCCCGCCACCACGTGCCCTCCCTCGCCCGCGCCCCTGCTTCGTCGCCTTTATCGCCGCATCCAACGCCTGTTTTAATGCCTTTTTCACCTCCTTCTGCATTGCGGCCATCTTCGCCTTCTCCACTTTCTCCCAGTCAGCAACCGCCTTCTTAAGACGTACGAAATGTTTCTTCTTCAGCTCCGAGTGGAGCTCCGACATTTGTTTCTTCTGCTGGTCCTTCAGTAACTCTTGCTGCATCTCCTCGCTGGTCATAAGGCGAGCGTGCCCGGTGTTGTAAGTGCGCTTTGGCTTATTCTTTTTTGCGTGCAGTTGCCGACGAATATTTGCGTTTTCGTGGTCCATCAGTGCCATTTGTGCCTGATTTTTCTCAAGCTCGACCCCGGCTGCGCGAAGGAGGTCACGAAGCTGCTCGTTCTCGGTTACCAGCGCCTTTCGGGACGCTGTTTTGCGTACTGTAGACGGCATGGCGATAGTATATGCGGCGCGCAACGCCTGCGCCTGCACGATCGTAGTGGCGGCGGGGGTAGGAGTGGATGGACGTTGAGCGAATGGGTCCGTTGACGGCAGGTTAGTTTCGACGGAAGTCTGGGGGCTTCTCGCTCCTGATGGAGAGGGATACGCAGAGGAAACTACTATTGAATATATGAATAGGTGCCGTATGAGAATGAGAGTTTTCTTTGACGCACCCGAGTTCGAAGACGTTGTGCATGGAGTAGAAGGACCAGATTCGGATCGGTTCGTCGTGCCAGGTTGAACCAAAGTGGTCGATGCCAGTATCGATGAGGACTCGATTCTCGGAATTGCTGAAATAGGAACAAGAAAAGACGGCAAACGCGCAGGAACAGGCATAGCTGCCTGAGTAGTGTAGTTCAACGCCGGTTCAAACAATTCATCTGGGACAGCGTTCTCATCAACCGGCCAGATACCACACTTCCGGAAAGCAGAGAAGATCGTCTCAGGTTTGAACGCCTCAGTGCGCGCGATTGCGTAATTCGCCAGCAGGTTGTATTTATCAATGGTAACGCCTTCACGATGTTGCTATAATCAATTTCCGATTAATATTCGTACTACGCTGAAGATTGAATGGACATTACTGCCGAAACTCTCGCCTTCCACTTGGCTGCGAGGGGACCAAAGACGCCAACATCACATGGCTTGGCTGTAAACCATGCGTTGTGTGCGAAGGAAGACAAAGAATAATGATTCGGTGTTTCTGGAATGAATCAGACTTATACGAAACAGTTGCAGGTATTGAGGTAGCTGACCAGCGCGAATCTATTGAAAGGATACGTGCAGTGGCTGTTATGGCCATCCAAAACGAGGAGGCGATAGTCACCAGGATCGTCCAGGCGCTCGGCGGTCACGGGCGCAAAGTCTTTTTCCAACCACATCGACCCCAGCTCTTGATCGGCCCAGCCGTTTGGTGAGATAGAAATGCTAGGAGAATTATTTAGTACAGATTTGGTGCAAGCAGAGGGCAGAAGAGATCACCTAGCATCGCAGGGATTGTTCGCTCCCCATGCTAAGTTACGACGCTTTCCCTCGAAGACAACGGACGGTCGTAGAGCTGTGCCGTCTGCACATATGCATTCAATGACTGTGACAAGATCCCGATTATTGCTGTCAATCTTGTGTGCAACTTTCTGATCTCGGTCGATAAGTACGCGTATCCTCTCGCCCACTCCCAGCTGAATCCCCTACAAGAAACAAATCAAACACGAGTCGCTGCAGTTCACGAAGGAATACCTTCTCGTCCATATTCCAAATATTTTTGGGTTTGACCTCGTAACGTTCAATGGTGTCGGCGAGGAGCTGAAAATATTCGTGGACAACGGGGCGATTCAAAGATTTCGCACGAGCTGCCTCCAACGATGTTGTCCACTTGACCTTCAGATCTGGGTGGCGCTTTTTGAAGCGTATGGGCCAAGTTACGCCAACAGGTGCCCCGAGGATATCTGCTGCGTAAGCACCGATAGTCGTCAGACTCAGAGGCAGTCCACGCTTTGCGAGGCTCTGAAAATCATTAGAGGAGTACAAAAAGTTGGAAAGATTTCCGTACTTTAATCCATTCCACCAGAACAGCTTCCTGCGCCTTGGTGAGTCGTCGTTCTGGGGCGTGAGCCTCCCCCTCGAGAGACGGAGCCTTTCAAACGACCCTGGAGAGTGCTACGAGCGACACGATAGTACACAGCAGCCTTTCGCTCGGACAGGATTTTTGCCCGGACCGCAAGAATAGCGAGTTGCATGCGTCTTTCTTCCGAAAGATGTTCAAGCTCATCGCCGCCAATTAACAGTTCTGCGGACAATTCGGGATGCTCCGCACTTGTGGTAGCGGTAGCCATACGACTCCGGTGCAGCCAAGAGTCAAGGTGGGCGAAACTCAGAAGTGGAAATCTGCGAGAGGGCAAGCCTCCAACGGTGATACAGAGACTCGCGCAAACTGACTGGTATATATGTCATCAAACCCAGCGCAATTAAAAGTTGACGTAGAGCTCATCGTGTTGGATAGGAAATTGAGCTGGCTTGATGGGAGAATAGATATGAAAGACACGCGAAATGAAATTGAATTTCGCAAAGGCCGCTGATAGTGCATCGCCTCGCGCAAGGAAAAAGTCAGTCCGACATCCTCATAGAGCTGGCATGGACGTTGGGTGCAAGTAGCGAGGGTGAACACACCTCAATTCCAGCCTCATTGACCTATTAGGCGAATGCATGGTGATGTTTCTCGCCGTTGCCAAAATAGTAATGCACAGATCGAGTATCTGGATTTCTTGAAGTGAATGTTCAGAAACGAGAATTTATTGTTCTACACAGGAGTTCCGTGTCACTACGATTTACACGCCACTCTAATTTGGCTCATATCAAATATGCACAACTGAATCGATGCATAGCTCACCTCAGAGACTCGGGCCATCCAAACGGCCAGTAGAGGACCGATATCGCATGGTTGAAGTGTGTGTGTGATGTGGCCGGTGTTAGTTGCGTTGCGTATCTATAAAACAAAAAGATCGAGGAAATATTGTATGCGGAAAAAAAACTTACCTGAGGAAGCACCTTCGTCTTGTACTATTCACGGGCGGTGGATATGTCTGGGGTACCCGCAACTTCATTGAGACCTTTGATAGTGCGATTAGAGCCATTAGCCTTGGCTGGTCGTGCCAAAAAAGAGAATGAAACTCACTATCGCTGTGAGCACCAGGTCTGACAAGGTCGGGAACAGTTTCCTGCATGGTGGGAACATCGATAGGCACGACAGACATGTGTTGCGAAACAGGGAGACAAGCCGGGCGCGTCGACATGGCCAGCAAAACCGAGGAGACAATCACTGGATGTGATGTGGGTCGTCGGCCAACATAAGGCCGCAGGGCATGCGAGGCGGCATGAAACGAATTCGGTGGTCGAAATTCATCATATTGAATAGGGAATATCCATGACAAAAGTGCTGGATCGATAAGAAGGACAGGTGAGGAGATGATGAAAACTGTCTGATCGCCTCTGATTGTGCCCGCAGCTACGACGCCGATGTAGACTGTATTGTCAAAGTGAGCAAATATGAGCGTGAGAAGACGTATATGAACGCACTGTGGCCGCTCCTTCCACCCCCCGACCCCGCCAGTCTCCCGGAAAAAATTCGAAGTTGCCGGTCTGCCCAAAATGGATGTTTGCCGTAGGGGGCCTGGACGACGGGTAGAAAAAATCGGTAAAATCATATCAGCACAACGAAGGGAACCTATTGACCGAATAGAATACATATGCCGAGCTCCGAGATCGTGGCCCCGCGACTGCACCAGATACAGCGTCGACGAAACCACAGCTTTGGAAGCCTGATTTTGCGATCTGGCGCCAACGTCGAGAGGAATCAAGGCATAGATTGAAGGGAAAGATGCTTGAGGGTCACTTGGAGAGACAGCCACGTCCACGGGGAAGAGAATGAGCCCAAGACCTCGTAGCGGCGATTCTTTGCAAGCGATGCCATGGCCAAATTAAGAAAATGCGGTGTTCGGCAATCCCTGCAATTTGGTGGTAATAGTGCCTTTGAACTGAGAAGTATCTGATTATTTTGTGCCCAAACTGATTCTCAGATCCTGCCCGAAGCATTGGATTGGAGCTATCTGTCCTGGGCGACATTTGGAATTAGATGTAAGTCCTGTGTTTGGTATTTTCTAATCGTCGCAACTCGGGATAATGGCCGACCCAACCGACAATTTATTTGGCCATTTCGGGTTCGGACTGATTCTTAGAGCTCTTCTGAAGCATTGGATCGGAAATGTCTGTCATGAGGGCCATTCGGTACTGGATATACTGTGTTTGGTACTATTTTTCAACTGGCACAACTCGGGATAACGGCACGCTTGCACTATAATGTATTCAGCCATTCCATGTTTGGACGGATGCATAGAGCTTGTCAGAAGCACTGAATTAGGAATCTTCGTGCAGGAAGCCATCCACGGCTTGATATACTATCTTTGGTATTTTTCAACGGTTATTGGGATAATGTACCTCTCAACTACGGGGTATTTCACCATTTTGTGTTCGGACTGATTTTCAGAGCTTACCTGAAGCATCGGAGTGGAAAAAACTATCTTGGAGGCCATCTGGGACTCGTTACTGTACCATTTCGACCGTAGGTTCGGCGGGTGTGACCTGTGACCTATTAGGTTCACCTTTCATTAAGTTCGGATTGGGTTGGGACCTGTGACCGAATTTTTTAGGTTCACTTGTTAACATGTTCACTCAGGATTGCGGGATCGACACCCGCTAGGCAGGCTCGGGGCCCGCTGCCGTCATTTTGCTTGATGTGGATGAGTCCATCAGGGAAACCTCCCTTTGGTAATCTATCTGGATTACCCGAAATTTCCTCCGAATAGCCCCGAATTTGATCAAATTACCACAATTACCTGCGTTACCCTTGTTATCTTTTTTACAATAGTCCCTCTTGAATTCCAGCAAATTAGGGAGAATTATTGAGCATTACCCCGGTAGTACCACCAAATTATCACTCATTTATCGACACATTTCTCATTGGCTGACTTGGAATTCATACGAAACAAGTAAATTTTATTCACCAGCTATCGACATACATGCAACTAAGAGTCTACAGACAGAAGTATGGTCGGGTACTGGATTCCAAAGTATGGGTCCATCCAGGGAATACAATCTTGCACATTCACTGCCGCATCCCTTCAAGATCCACCCACTATCAATCCTGGGGAGGAAAAGGTTTGGTCAGTACATGCGAATGACAACAATGAGTGAGATCGGACACACCGGACATCAACGAGTAATCATATCAGTGTTGTGATATAATTTCCCATCATGTACACGTACCGTGCATACAGCTGCAAAAGAGTGAGTGAGGGTAGAAATGACAAAGAACACATGCACGAACCTCTGTTACATCACATACACAGACAGCTGTGGCCGGCCACTTATCCGCACGAGAGTGGACTGGGGGGAAAGGATCTGTCAATATGGCGAGTGAGACAAGGGACATGTACGCACCGTTGATTGGCGTCGTGATATCATTCTGGTTGCTGTCTGTCAAAACCGAGCCCGGGTCAGCGGAGCCGAACAGAGGGACAGGCAGGGCACACCTGTACAGCCCGGGCGCTCGGGCTTGCTGTCTGTGTCAAAACCAAGCCCAGGTCAGCGGAGCCGAATAGAGGGACAGGCAGGGCACACCTGTACAGCTCGGGCACTCGGGCTCGCTGTCTGAGTCAAAAACTGAGCCCGGGTCAGCAGAGCTGAATAGAGGGACAGGCAGGGCACACCTGTACGGCTCGGGTGCTCGGGCTCGCTGTCTGAGTCAAAACCGAGCCCGGGTCAGCGGAGCTGAATAGAGGGACGGGCAAGGCACACCTGTATGGTTCAGGCTCCCAGTGACGAGAAATCCTCAGGGTTCTGGCCTCCCGTACTGCAGCTCACTGTTGACCTTGATCTTGTAGCCCGAGACGGTAGCAATGATATCAGCATGTCAATAAAGGACGCCGACATGTACGTACATAACCTCTTGCTGTGGACGCAACAGTGATGGAGAGTCAGCTATGGAGGTAAAGGCCAGGACAGGCCAGAATGTTGGAGTGGTTGGTCTTGCAATGCGAACAATCTTGCCAGCTAAGAAAGAATAGGGACAAGCACCGCTGGCAACATCGCCTACTAAGCTCTATATCACCAACAAATCAGTATCTTGGGGGCATATGCTACGTGAGCCGACAGGAAAAACAATAGCACTAGACAGTGAAAGCGGGAGGGGAAGATGAGGGAAAAGGAAGAAAGTTGTTTGGTCTTGTGGTCATCCCATCACAACGAACCATTTCTTTTGGACACGTGTATATGTTGTGACATCATGATGGCTCGGCTAAGTTCGGCTATGGACTTGTACTTTTCGTCGTGTTGCCTGATAATTTGGAACTATTTCTCAAACTGTGCTACGACCTGGATCAAGTTTGATTTGGGTCAGTCAAGTAATACACAAGCAACTCTGGTTGTTCTGAAAGTTTTATACATTGTTGAGGAAGCTGGATTCAAGGTAACGAAGGTAATCCTGGTAATTCCGGGTGATTACCTCCAGTTACCCCGAAGTAAATGTGACAGCCAGTTGGCAGATTTCCCCGAATTCCGAGGAAATTACCAAAGGACGTTTTCCCTGATGTCTTTTGCCAATTTTGGTCGAACTTTTTTTTTACTCTTGCAACTCTCTTCATGACTGCCTCCGACAGAGACAAGTGGATTAGTACTTACCTCAATAGCTTCAGAATTCAATCAGATTGTTTTTGTGACCCCAAAACCCCGAAAATTTTGATTTTTAGAGGGCTTCTGGGTCGCAAAAAGGTCACCTAGTTCAGCACCCGTCGTGACCTGTGACCACAATTAAATAGGTTCAGTTCGGCTCTCGTTGTGACCTGTGACCGAACCTACGGTCGAAATGGTACAGTATACTGTGTTTGGTACTTTTCAACTTTCACACTTCAAGATAATGCTGTCCCTGAACTTCCGATCATTGGATTGTTCCTGTTCTGACAGAACCACAGAGCTTTTCCGAAACATTAGATTGGAGATCTTCGTCCTGAGAGCCACCCGGCCGCGATGGACAGTTTTTGATATTCTCACAATCTCGATATCTATCACTCTGATGGCACTCTCCGATTCGGTATCGTATTCTATGATTTTCTGCGCATTCAGAATTCTCTTGGGCTTCGTCTAACGCACTTCCTCCCCGTAACTTCCACCGGTGGACTCATCTTTTGCTTGCTTGAACCATCACTCGGACTCGGAATGAATGCTGTGGCCTATGATCGTTGAAATCTCCATTTTTCACATGTTTATGTCGATCCATTGAGGCGCCTGCCCGACAAAATCTCGAGCAATCTCTGGCCACGCTCTGCTCCTTTGGAGGGGGAAATGTAGTCTACAATATGCTACCCTACGCACGTTTTCGCCCTTTTCAAATTTCAACAGCGGTTGCTATGATGCAGTCAGGGCGACTGGCGCAGCTTCCTTGAGGTGTCATCGTCCTCAGGAATCTTGTCTCTGCCCCCCTTTTTTCATGCAGCGCTCCAGCGGCATGTGGACGACCCTTGTGCATTGTCGGCCCGCTTTAGCAACCAAATTTGCTGCCGTCCCGATTTTGAGAATCAGCCGCCGAGTGGTCGCTGAAGCACAGGTGCTGCTAATGGCAGCATGTATGCGCACTATGTGAGCACTGTTCGGCATCAGTGCATCGATATTCTGTCCGCACATGCGGTTCCTCAGCCGCACCCTGTAGGTCCAGGGTCAACAAACCGGCTCGTTCGCAGTCACTGCTCGAGTACTGGCCGTATTCGACGCAATTGTCGCCATCCTGCACACGGGTATCTGAAGAGGCATGCGCCTCTGCGTGCACGTCACCTGTCCTCTTCGGTTCGTGTTCTCTGCCGTGCATGTTTGCGAAGAGGCCTTAGAGCACCTTTTCAGCAAGCTCCAGGTGGTCACCACGCAGACACCGAGATCGACTTCCCCGCGGTGTCCTCGACTGCCCCGTGCTCACTACCCTTCTCGCATTCGTCCTCCCCACGCTCCACACGCCACCGCAGAACAACCATGCGGTGCCGCTCACGAGAAGCAATACTGCACGTTCGACCTCGCCGCTGTGTCCGTGGGCGGCACGACAGAATTTGTGCTGACGTACTCTGTGTATATTGTGCTCAGCGCGATTCTGCTGCACACTGAGCCCCGGCGCGGCACGAGGGCGGGCACATGGAAGTGTTCGAGCGCGATGTGCGATGTGGAGCAGCACTCGGGCAGCAGCGGCGACAAGGACAAGGGCGGAGCGGACACAGGCGCAGAGAAGAACGCGGCGAATGTGGCTATGCGCGCAGCCCATTGTCGTCGCACAATCCACGTACCTCATGTTCCCCTGTTCTCGGCCTTCTGCGTTTTTCCGCGTCCACAAGAAGGCTATCGAGCACCTCAGCATGAGCGCGAGCGCCGGGAACAGCTGTCATCATTACCCAGGTGACGACAACTGGATCGGCTTCCCCATGCTCGCCGCCCTCGTGCTCGTTTCTCTCACGCGCACCGCTCTGCTGACGCCAGCTTCATCACCTTCCCAAGGAGAAGTCCTCCACCCACGGGATTTCCTCCGCCCTGTCCATGCGTGCGCTATTGACCCTGCCGTGCTGGCACTCATCGCCGTTGTCATGCTCCTCCTGACGCCTACAACGCAGCATCGGATGCTCGAAGGTGCCGCCCCATCCGCATCCAGGTGTGGCGATGTCTGGTGGTGCAACTCGCGTGCATTATATGTGGCGCCATCCTGCTGCAAACTGCACCCCAGATAAGGCTCCAATCTTTTCGTTTTCGTTTGCCCCGACGGGCAAAACAAACGGAAACGGAAACAAACGTTTTAAAAACTGTTTAAAATGTTTTCAAACGATTGTTTCTCGGGCCGTGCAATCTGGATAGAATTTGGAAGGAATTGTAATGATTTTTAGCACCAATGGACACCTCTGCATCTTTGCTTCGCAGTTGAGTGGGCTTTCGATGTTCTGAGGGGCAGACAAGAGGGAAACGACCTGTGTTGCTGGTGCACAGCATTTCGGCAACCGCCGGGCTGTGGTTCAAGTCGAGGGGAACGTCGTCGAGGGCAGTTTTACATGCTCAGTGGAGGAGGCTGAGGTGGAAAAAGAGCAGAAAGTAGTTGTCTGTGAAACTCTGCCATATTAGTGTTGATTCCAACTCTGAGTATACTGTAGAAAAATAACCGTTTGAACCGTTTTTTTAATTTTTGTTTATCGTTTGTCGGAGTCTGCAAACAAAACGGAAATAAAAGCGGTTTTAACCGTTTAAAACGTTTATAAACGGAAAAGGTTGGAGCCTTAACCCCGGACGGCCCGCAGGGAGGGCGGATGGCATTTTTACTGCACAACGTGGAGTGCCATCCGCAGGTACAGCATTTGCTAGCACCGCACATGTGTAGCTTTCCGCGACGGCGGCGATGAGTAACAAAGGGGCACGCGGAGGTCATCCCAGTCCGGCCAAACCTCTGGCTTGACGTCGCTGTTTTGGACCGCACAGTGCCCTCCACATGTTGCGATTCCATCCCAATCCTCCCTCGTACTCATCATGGGCGTTCTGGATGCAGCGTGCCGCACCCTGCAATATTTCCATGACCTGGTAGGTAGTGCTGGCGAGGTTCGGTTCAGTTCAGGTTCAGGGCACTTTGCTCTGAACGCTGAACCTGAACCTGGCGTTCGGTTCGGGACAGTGCCGAACCTTGAACCTGAACCCGCGTTCAGGTTTGGTTCGCGTTCGAACGTGTTCAGAACGCGAATAAGTTCGGTGATTTCGGGGATCTAAAAGCTAGTCTCAGAGCATCACAAGTGAGTGAATCAGTGGTTCTCACCTTGAATAATCCAATTTCAGTGTCTCAATGATACTGAAATGGCCAAGAAACCGGATTCCAAGATTGTTCGGGTGACTTTTGAATCGTGGGAGAGTACGGTCCGAGTGGCGGTGATGCAGAGCTAATCGAGATGGCCGTGGAATTGGCTGCAAGACGTCAATTCAACAGCCCAACAGCAAGTCATTAGCGAGTTATGTGCAAAGTTGCCCCGATGTCGCCAGAAATCACGAGAAAACCGTCAAAAATTCGTTGTATGTCGGGATTTTCGCGTTCGGCGTTCGAACGCGTCCAACGCGCCCTGAACGCCGAACCTGAACCTGGCGTTCGGTTCAGCAAAGTGGTGAACCTGAACCTGAACGTCGCGTTCGGTTCAGGTTCGGTCCGGGTTCGAACCGATTTCTGAACCGAACCTTGCCACCACTACTCGTAGGCGGCAATTGGCTGTTGCATTGCAGGCATTCTGAAGTTTTACTGGGTCTCCAATCTGCTGAAAGCTTTATTTGTTTTAGTATTATCATATCTGTATTTCTGCAGTACCATACGAATATAATTGCAGCAATGGCGACGGGTGCGATACAATGCATTTCCTCATCTGGGTGCCAAGGCCTTGGCAAACAAAGGGAAGGTGTCACCATCTCTCTGCTCCAAACACGAGCTCATCATTGGCGTTGTTGACGAAGTTTTGATCGCTGTGGCCACAGCGATCAGGACTATTTGAGAGTCTCTAATGTTTCATAAAAAGACGGCCTCTAAGGTAGAGTCATTTATTAAAAAATTGCTGGACTCTAATTAGAGTGATTTTTATAAAAGACCGCCATCTGGCAGTGAAACAACATACTTTATATAGCGAGGTATGAGCGTTCATATAAAGCGTCTGTCTACGAGAGACTAGCTTCCGCTCTGGCTCACACTCTATTAAGTACGCTAAGCGTACTTAATTTCGCGAGTCGACCCTAGACGTCTCGGATTTCGAAGCGCTGGGCTCCTACGACAACAATGTGAAGCATTCGCCCTCGCACCACACTTTGTGGTGCTCGATGTCTACATTCGCTCGCCACTGGCACTAGCAAGAGGCGCCAGATTTCTCTATACGGTAAGGTTCCGGAAAATGACCTCAGTTTCTGGTACAGGTATTTAGGAACCAGCGTACTTTACATTCGTGCTGTTACATAGACTTCAAAAGCGAATTCTCCCTATCGCCCATGGCCAGGACGTCCGCTCTGCCAAACGCATACCGTCCACCCTCGCTCAAGACGGGTCCATATCTCAATCTGATGCGTCCAGGCTCGTTCAAATTCAGCTCGTTGAGCTCGGGGTTGCGCGTCGCGGCTAAGAAGTCGCCGAAGTTGCTCCCTGTTACGCCGCCGAACGCCTTGTTCTGGAAGAGCGCGATGATCCCGAAGAAGTCGCACAAGAGCGCGACACCGAGGCCGAGCCCGTAGATGAGCCACAGCCGGCGCTTGTTGTACACGAAGTGTGTGTTGTTATTACTGTAGATGCAGGTGGTCGTCATGGACTGCGAGCGGTCGGCCGCACCCGTGAGGATGGAAAGAGTGATGTTTTGCAGCAGTGACTCGAACATGGGTGGGATGTTCTCGATGGGGATCCAGGTGTAATTGGGCTGCCAGGGGGCTGTGCCAGTTGAGGAGCCTGCCTGCATCGTCTGCCATTCGCCGAGCTGGATGGTGCTCGGAGTAAAGGCGACCATTGCGGAGGTAGGGCCTACACTGACTATCATACTGCCGATGGTGTAAGCAGCAATGCTGTCGAGGACGGCGTAATAGTTCGCCGTGGCATTGTAAAAGGCTGTATGGACCGTAGGGTCAGTGCCTGGGATATCAAATAGATCCCCCCACGTTGCATCTGGTATACTGATGTTTAGAGACATCTGACTCGCGATCTGTTGCGGGACGACGTTATCGATAACAACAGAGGCGGTGGTGCCAGCGAATGTGTAGTTTACGTTGTATGTGGAGTTGTAGGCAATGCAGGTGATATTGTTTCCGCCGTCAGCGACGGGGTTCTCGCGGGTATAATTGGTGTAATGCGCCTGAAAATCCCAATTCGTGAACGGATTCTCGCTGCTAGGTGCCGTTATGTCCGTCCTGGCGGCAAAGTAGGGGGGAGGGGAGAACTGCGAGTTAGCTTGAAGCAGCGCGGAAGTCCAGTTCAGGGCGGATGAGTTCTGCGCACCCACTGAGCATGAATAGGATGGGGCGTTGGTGGACACGAGATATGAGCAGTTACGGCCGCAAGGAGAGGTTGGAGGCAGCGGTTGGCCACCGAGAAAACTGGCTCCAACGATTCGCTGTATGAGCAAAGATGGCCCGATATAACCGTTCGACGCCGAGGCCTGTACTATAGCAAGACGGCGTATTCAGATTTCGACCCTCAGGAACATGCAAAGCCAACGTACCGTCATACAGCAATGCAGAACCGCCCCAGTCAAACGTAGGGATTTGGCATGCGCCTGAGATGGTCGTAACATCGGTCTCAACGGTCAGCGTGCCTGGTGCGAAGGTGACAATGAGCCGAAAGGTCCACACCAGAGCTGAGACGATGACAGCTCCCTGTGCTGTCCGCCAAAAGTCGAGAGACAGAAATGCGAGCAAATTCGTCAGCGAGGACCACATGGCGTTCAGACCGGAAATGGAGACAACACGCTTGCGTGCGACTCTCCAAGCGCATTGGAGGAACGCCGTGCCAGTGGAGACGGCTAGCAATGAGGAGGCGAGGATGGCGAAGGTGGTGCCGATGGCGGAGGCCCCCCCCTTGGGAATGCACGCGCAACGACGCGGTGGTGCCTGAAGTTACGGGATGGTTGTCGAGGGAGGCGTAGAAGGCGTGATGACCAGTAGCAAGTGCGAGTGCTGAAACCCAGGCGAGAACGATTTTCAAAAGTGGGACGTAGTGGCCGTGGGGGCTTTGGGAGGACGCTCGTTCCATCGAGGAGGGTAAGAAAGAGCAGTGTGCGCGGTGACGCTTAAAAGTACATAACGATAAATGGGAAAGGTTTGTCAGTATATGGATATATTCGTATTTGCTTCACTACGATTGCACGATCACTACCAAAATACCTTTACAAGTGATCTCCTATATACACATCCTCTTCATGTCGATTACAATCAATCCATTGTCTTACAGCCGTTTCATAAACTATAGAGGGGTTTCGTAAATCGTTGATGCTCGATTTGTGCTTACAGTTGTTTGGCATTGCATCCTCCACAATTAGCTCCACCTTTCGTCATTATATGCCCCGGCCCTCGCCTTCAATTCTTTTGCGCTCAACGACGCTTGTCAACAGCCATGGACCGTGCCAACAGGAAGAGGAACATTTCCAAGAGAGTCAGACGCGAAGTGAAATGGGGTACTGTAGAGTTTCATTCAATTCGGATGTCACGTGTCACAGGCCTCAAAATTTCAGAAATTTTTCGAACATGTCACAGGTCACCGAGCAGATTTCCGAATATCTCAAGAAAGTCACAAAATCTGCGGAAAATGGTGAAAAAGATCCAATTTTTTGCGCTCGCGGCGCGTTTGGCTCCAAGACACGGAAGCTGGGTCGCGTGAAGACTATCCATTCCTTTCATACCGTTGGAGCAACAAAAATTAACTCCAGAAGAGCGCAATGAAGTGAATTTAATCACTTTCTGGAACCGATTCATTAGGCAGAGTCATTTGTAATGTTTTGCCTGACTCGATATATGGTTGAAACTTTGTTTGCAGACGTCTGAGCTACCCTGTGATTTTCTACAACATTTCCGAACTTTGTTTAGTGTCACGGTCCGCCCAGCCGATTTCAGAAAACTCAAGTTCGAAAATTTGTGTCACAGGTCACCTGCGTGGAGAATTGAATGAAACTCTACAGTATATCAACGTCTTTGCAGCTCCATAGTACAGACCACATGACCGTTGATAGGGCGACGGCGATGCAGTGCCAAACAACTGTAAGCACAAATCGAGCATCAACGATTTACGAAACCCCTCTATAGTTTATGAAACGACTGTACCTCTTCATCTATCACTGCAATAGAAACGCTGCCATGCATACGGCATCAGCAAAACAGAATCTGTCTGGCGGGTATGGCAACGTCTGGGGGCGTCTGGTGCATCTGACCGGTGTGGCTGCCACACCTGTCAGATGTGTCATAATGCATCAGATTTTCTTATTCTCGTCATTTCCTAAATGAATTGCCACATTGTACGCTCGTATCAGAAATGCACTTCTCAGCCATTTTGTTACAGACATTCGAAAAACTCAAAAAGCTATCTCATTTGAATGATGATCTATATACTTATTTACATGGAAGGCTTTGAATGCGTCGAGGGAATATTTATACGAAAATCCAACTGGAATATGTGTACTACCGAACACAGGAATAAGATGCGAACCTCCCCTTCCCCAAGGACAGTTACGGTAATGATCTGAAACACTGGCAGGTATCTGTCGTTCCAGATCTCGCCGCCTGGTCGGGCACCAAGGAGGATACCTTCGCAATCAACTCCCACCCCAACTTCAAAGATTTCACTGAGGAGTCCTGGGTCTATTTCTTTGGGGCCTACCCTATCAACGATGCTGTTTATGCTCAGGTCGGTGATATTGCTGATTTGGGCCATGCTGACAGAGATTTCCGATCTTAGGCCGCGTCGGCGACTCGCAATTGGCGTAGCAGGATAGGTAAGACCAGAATCAAGACGGTTCACGATATTATCACCACCGCCGAGGAGCTTTTGACTGTCGAGGATCGTGCCAATTGGGTGAAAAACAAGCTCCTCAACTCGTCCTTTGTTTACGAGAATGAAACGGAGATGGTATGGCTTTTTTGTTACATACACACACACTGACCTTGTGTTTAATTAGACCGGGGCTTACTGACGGAATCACACGCAAGGGCAGGCGTTCAGCCAACAGCTTCGTTGCTGTCCCGTGGGCGGCAAGAGCAAAGGCCTACCTTCCCGGTATCCAGAAACTGTCCGATCAGAAGTGGGAGAAGAGCAAGGCCTTCAGCATCCCATTCATGGACAGCGCGGCCCAAATCGCCGCTGACGACACTGAAGGCGAGGAATCCGAAGATCATCGTGGCCTTATTGTGATCTCGGATGATTCTGATGACGAGGCAGCCGCTGTCGCGGTGAGTTCTCTTTTTTTACCTCAGTACATAGTGTGACATTCATTGCCAGGCTTAAAACTGTGTTGCTTGGCACTTGCACGTACCTTGCGTGATCGCAAAAAAAATTCCCGTAGAAATTTCCTTTAACCATCCCTATATTACAAAATACTATTGTTTTGCCCTGTCTTTTGGTGTGATTCTGCCGCTTCGACGCGAATATTGAGAAACGTATCAATTCTGAGTGAAATCTGGCACAGAATATGGCTGAATTTCTGCTGCCAGAAATACGTTCTGAATGTCATGGCTGCCATAATTTATTGTGGCGCTGCGAGGGTCATTATGTTGCCAGATACAATTCTGGCGGTCTGACAATTCTGGCGGTCTGACTCTCTTGACTGATCTGGTGCCAGATCCGCCAGATGGATTTTGTTTTGCTGATGGGTAAGAATGGAACCACACACACACCCAGACTCCGAGTCTGGAAAGGCGAGCGTCGTGCCATACAACTTCATCTAAGGCATCAGGAAAACCACGGCATACTGGATAGCTCCCGATAGTACTGGATAGCACTCCATAGTATCATAGTTGCTATAGCTACATCCCCCCTATAGAAGTGCTATGAAATACTATGGAACACTATCCAGTAGGCCCAGCTCGCTTCCGTTCTCCCAGCTCACTTGTGCTCTTGCTCGCAGTGGTCACCAATCCAATAACATGCAGAGAAAGAAATATATTGCAATGGTAAATACTAGGTACAAGCTGGTACGAACGAGTAGCTACTGCCTGTAACTCAGCTCCAAAACCCCAGCGAACCCTCATCGTGTTGACCAAAAAAGGGGGATCTC
This sequence comes from Mycena sanguinolenta, assembly GCA_014462675.1. Lineage (NCBI taxonomy): Eukaryota > Fungi > Basidiomycota > Agaricomycetes > Agaricales > Mycenaceae > Mycena > Mycena sanguinolenta. The sequence continues at coordinate 341,909 of JACAZH010000003.1, read as the reverse complement.
ACCCATGCACTCGCAACGCCACTCGGCCGAAACTCTGCACACCTCGTCAAAAACGGAAAATGAGATTTGACGGGCTGTCGACGTATGAATGGTTGGGCTTGGACCTTTTTCCCTTGCCAACGAGGTTAGCGGGTGCAGGAGATGTCCTAGAGGTGCTTAGGCTGGTTCGGATGCGAGGGCAAATGTCAGAAATCGCCAGCGCACGCGCTGGAGGAAGCACATCGTGAGCGAACAATATGAATGACATGAAAAATACCGCAACGCACCTGATATATTTGGACACAGAGTGTTTCCCCAGGTCTGCATACTGCACGCCACAGGAAAGTCCAAGCTGCAGAGTTGGGTCACTGCCGGGCTGGCAAAGTTGAGGTAGTCACATGCCTGAAGCTGAGATCTATGTGAGCACCAACCATGGTAGCTAAGTTCGCAAGGTGGTGCTAAGACTCCTTCTGTCCATGAAGTCAGCAGAGGCGAAATAGCAAATTAAATGCACTTGACGCACCGGACCGTGATGAGTTCCATGACAGGAGTATAATAAGAGGGGACAGCTGGGGGATGGAGAGTCAAGACGATGGTGGGAGGAATAAAGAGCAACCATGTGGCTGTGTTACACATGCGTGCGGCATTACTGTACCATTTCGACCGTAGGTTCAGTCACAGGTCACATTGGACTTTTTTTGATGTGTACAAAAATCGCCTTTATTCAAAAGAAAATTTATCGGCCATCCCGGACATCGAAAAGTTGCAAATCGCTGAACCTATGGTCGAAATGGTACAGTAGAAGCTTTGATGGAAGCGGGGATCAAATTGAAATCGATCAAGTAAGTCCGACCTACCTATCTACCACTTTGATTCGACTCCGAGTGGCAAAGGACTGACTACTATGCACAACTGCCTCCCACCGTGTCATTCATCCTTGCTTCGAGTCGTTGCCGAGCTGAGACCGTTCGTTCTTCACAGCCAGACCTTTGTCAAGTTCATACAGTAGCTCGATGTGGTTCCATCCTTCCCTCTGGCAATGCACGTACGTGTTTGGCGTCTCTTCTGGGCCAGGCTACGACCTTGTACACGTTGATTCAATATCATGTTCCAATTTTTTACATTGCGAAAGACCCAGATTGGAGCACTGGTACCAGCAGCGCGCGCCGTGCAGAACACGTACGTGTTCTATCACACTGGTGCTAGATATGCCAGACATGCATAGCCCTCCATAGCGCAGAGTGCAGACTATGTGGCACTATGGAAGAGCTATGAGATACTATGAAAGGCTATGGGCACTACGGTTGCTATGGCATAGTGCTGTCCATAATACAATATTAATATGATTTTTGCCATATCATATTATATCCTTATCATATTATGCTTTCAGCCTGCATATCATATTTGTAGTATATTATTTGCATATGTATTAATATGTATTATAATATATTAACAATATATCAATAATATTTTCTGGGTGTCAATGTTCAGCAGTTCTGTGTGGCTAAGACCCTTGAAAAGCCTAAATTGCAAGTGTATCTTCAGCATACAGAACATATATAAGCTATTAAGTCAGAATGGCACCACTATTCACCCCACATGCAGAGATGTCAGTGCTGAAGTGCTGAAGTGAAGTGTTGATAGGGGCAAGTTGCCTATTTGAGTGGACATTCGGAATTTTCCTGTCCCTTCGGGGCCAGGAAGGGACTTCTCACAGCATCAATGGGATCAACCCACCGGAAATTGCCGTGATGTGCGCCCAGATGCAGGGTTTGACTGTCCTGTAATATGGAAATAATATGATAATATGGCCGCTGCCATATCATATAATATCAATATCATATCATATTATATTATACCATATCAATATTATACCAGTGGTCCTCAGGCTGTATCATATTTGTATTATCATTAATATATTAATAATATATTATTTCGTATTATATTAATGGACAGCACTACTATGGCATATTATGGCGAACTATGCCTTGGCTACGGTTTTCCTGATGTAGGAAATATGCAGGTTGACCTCGACAAGAACCCTGCTGACCAACCGGGGGGTACAGATCCATGGCCCTTTGAGAACATGTGAAGTACAGACAAGAAGACCACACGACCACAACAGGAAGTACTTTGTGATAGCTTTCCAAAGCGGAAATTGTGATCCTGAAAAAATGCTTGGATGTGGATTTTTGGTGGGCAACAAATAGAGCGCGGGAAGGGAGTTTCACGGTAAACTGGGGAAAACAAATGAAGGTGAGCTGTGAAACCACACATTCAGACAGAATTAAGCACCCAAAGTCAGTTGGGAGAGAAAGACAAAACTGTGCGTTGTCATTGGACATCACTGCGTTCCGGGGCCATGTAGTCAGGGGGTCTGACTACAGCCATAGTCACAGGGACCTAAGACTACGTTGGCCTACTTGCGACTACGCCAAGTTGGATTCGGGTGATTACAACTAAGATTCCCAAACATGTTGATAATATTACAGCTCTTTGCAAATTTGATGACAGTCGTCAAAAAAGAAAGAAAAGAAAACAACGTAAATGCCCCGAATTGTTTTGCTCATTTATCGCTCATGCTCATTTCTGGATCGATTTGGTCGAGTCCGGGAGCATTCGAAAGCGGTTACAAAGGGCTTTCGAACGGTATCTAATATGCCCATGGAAACGCACCAAATGGCTCGTTCGAAATTCCCACCACCTGGTTTGACCCTACCGAGAGAAAGGACAATTTCTCACCCAATACTGATTCGATTTCGTTGATTCCGGGTGATTCTAAGAAGGAGAAAGCAGACAACCTCAGCGGTGGGCTCAGGAAATGAAAAAATCACGAGGCACACCCGCGAGAATGAAGTTACCCCTGTGGAATTCAATATTTACAGGTTGACTCGCCGGTAAATCCATTGATTATGGGGGCAAACCATTCGAGTCGCTATTCGCTTCCAAACGCGCCCATAATCGTTGGAATCGGAGCGGTATTCGCCGAGATATGACGCAATACATCTTGTGATCGGGATGGATGGCCCGAATGTTGATCTGAGCGAATTCAGTGAGATAGACAGCACGTATGAAAGCCCTCGTTGACCGCTTTCGAATGCACCCACTCTCAGGAAAATCGGTCGAGAATTGAGCGAGAAATGAGCAAAACAATCCGCGGCGTTCAAGTTCTTTTCTTTTCTTTCTTTTTTGACGACTGTCATCAATTTTGCAAACAGCTGTAATGTCTGCTTGACAACCGCTAAGTGCTTCAACTTCGGAGCTATCAGAGCAACAGCCGAGGGTCCAGCTGATCCGCTCGCTCGTGATGTCACACGTAACCGGGTACATGAAATATAATCCAACCACGATTCCTGATGGGGACAAAGCTGGAAATGAGGTGTAGGCTCTTCATTGATGAGGAAATTGGCTAACCGAGCCAAAAAAAGTTAACAGGGCACTGTACCTACACCCTGTAGGCCAAGGTAGGCGGAGGTAGTCGCAGTTAGTCACAGTGTGACAACATGACGTAGGCCAAGCTCGGTCAAGCGCGTCCAAGGCTCAGGCTTGGACTACGACCCCTGACTACGGCCGTAGTCAGAGGTAATCCAAGGTAGTCCAAGGTAGTCCAAGCTCGGTCAAGGTAGTCAGCCTGTGACTACATGGCCCCGGAACGCAGTGCATGTCGAATACTATCTTCGTCACGATCGTCGCCATGGTTTGCCAAAAATATGTTGCAATGGAGCATAAATTGGTAAACGGCCCGTCGAAAGCGCCATGATTCGTCTGTTGGGAGAACACTGGTTCTTGAGGTGCGATTCTTCTGGCTGATTCACAGAAATCAATATTAATGGTGTAGCGTGATGTGGAATGGACAGAGAAGTCGAATTCACGCAGTCAGACTGAAGATATCTTCCAGAGCTCCGTTGATCTTCGAGTTTTGTTCCAAAGCTTTCTTCTCCCCAGTCCTGACAACACTTGCAGTGTGGTCTTCAGAGGACTCCGTAGCCAAAACGTCAGGATCATCTTGTTGCCTAGGCCGCCCAAACTTTGCTGTGGAGGGCACTTGATCATTGACTAATAGCAGCGCCTAAATATATTAATAGCCGCGGCAAAACGGGATAATTCTATTTGGATACCTCCGGATTCCGGCCCATCAACGCAGTGTAGAAGCGGGGGCCAAGATCAAAGACTGCGAGCCCATGTGACTGTCCAACACACTATCAAATGTGATACCCGAAAACGTCGACGACGCCAAGCCGCCGCGCGATTCACGTTTCTGGCTCACTTTCCTTTTTCTCTGTCGCCAATTTGATCACGGCGCTCAAACTAGTGAGTTATGAATCATGTGCGTCCGGTTCTTTCTGATTCCAGACAGGGCTCAATCACGGCCGCGCTCCCTACCATTGTTGATGTGTTCATGGGAAATAGTTTATCTGGGCGGTTCAGCGTATGCACTAGGCACGATAGCCTTCATTTTGCTAGCCGAAGAGTCGGTGGAGGTATTCAAGTTCCATCTTACTTCTGAATGTTTATTACCCGAACAGCAGATCTTCGGTCGCCGACCAGTCCTGTGTTTTTGGTCACGGGAACTGACCTTAGTTTCCACCATATAAGGCAACTAGGCTTTCGCAATCGTGTACGATTACCAACCCCGTGATGTCGCTGCGTGAATCCGTGCTCGCTGCAACGGCGTTGGCATCTTCCAGGCTTCACGCACGTTTTGGCGTTTTTCGTGGATGCGTTTCTCGTCTGACGTGGAGTCCCCGCAAGTCGTAGTGCCTACGACTGGAGGTAAATCACAAATCACCGGCCTGCCTCACCAAGTCGTAGGTGAAACCGCATTTAGCCAGGGTCGGCTGGATGGTGAAGCTGACAAGGTCAATCAGCAATATCCTCCTAAGTAAGGCTCCAACCTTTTAGTTTTCGTGTACAGATCTGAGTACAAAAAACGAAAACGGTTACTAAACGTTTAAAAACTGTTTAAAACAGTTTAAAAATGGTATTTTCTTCCCAGGTCTCTGAAGGGTTCAGGAGGACGTGAAAAGAGAGAAAGGCCGATACCAAGTTACCTGCAATAAGACGCACTTGAGTCAGTACTATGCTGGTCCATTTGGAGCCTCACCGCTGGAGCCATCAACCGGGTCTTCGGCGTAGAACAAACGGGAGCAGACGTTGATCAATGACACGGTGGTGACGGTCTCCTGGACTGGGTGCAAGAACAATGTGTGGTCACTCACATTTGCATTTTATGAGGTTCAGACTCACGTCAGGCACTCCAGTCAGTAGCGTATTAGGCCTTCGCTGCCACACATGGAGCAAAACCGTTTAAACCTTGTAAAAACGGTTTACAAACCGTTTTTCCTGGCTGGCAAACAAAACGAAAATGAAAATGGTTAAAACCGTGTATAAACGTTTGTACACGAAAACGGTTGGAGCCTTACTCCTAAGGTAGAGAGCGTGAGAATCCGACACCCTTATGTAAGCAGCCATCAAAAAGTTCCCACGGAAAAATCCAGGGTTCGAGAGAAGAAAAAAATCCAAATTTGCTCACAATGGCCAGGAAAAATATAAAATACATTTTGGGACACAGGATATACATTAGAAACTCAAAACAGTAGCCTTTATCTCAGCAATCATTGAAGGAGGCAGCATGTGATGCCCACTAAACTTCTGATTGACATGAATCAAGTCACTGCCACTCAATCCATGTGCATAGGCGGAAATAAATTGTGCTGCATGGTTAGCAGATCTATAAATCCATAAAGGTTAATGAAGTACCTGGACATTGAATCTGGTGAGATTTACCTTATCATGAACAGCTTTGGGACTTCATCTCTTTAAGAAATTATGACATGCAATGACGGAGTCCGTCCGAGGCAGCCTGAGAAATAGATGAGGGGTTCCTTGGGCGTTTATTCATTGAACTTCATTCCGGGAGGCGTCGGCTAAGGCGTCTAGGCATCGGCTAGACGTATCTTGACGTGTCTAGTTGGCTTGAGTGGGCCTCGGCATTTCGGCGGCTTGGGCCGACTTAAACGCAGTGACAACTTACCATAATGATGCATAATACTGTACTTTTTCATTCAAATCGGCATGGGGTGTGATGCGTGACCCATTCGAGCAATTTGACATTTCGGCAGCCGCCAAATCCTTGCGTGACATCTAAAAATTTTCAACATCTGAACCAAAACTTTCGTTGTTTTTGCACCTGTTCCGGTTCTTTTCACCATTTTAGAACCTGCGTGACCGCCTGGAGGTTCGACAAAGGGCCGCGTGACGCGTGACCTCGACCAAAATTCGGCATCGACACAGGGGTGCGTGACGCGTGACTGTCGAATTGAATGAAAAAGTACAATAGTCCCTTTTCGGAATGACAGTACGATTCGTGCGGGGAGAGAAGCGCACGGTTTTCACGGCGGAAAGGAAACGTGAGCATGTGCCTGTCTCGACACTTTTCCGTTCACAGTACGGGAATCGAACAGATCCCTTCAGGCACGGTCTCTGTTGGGTCTCTGGTCTAATTTATGGATTATCTCAGCTGCTTTCGCTCTGCTTCAAGTGCATGCATATATGGACTCATCCATGTCGCGCAAACAGTATCCCATCCCCAATTTTCCAAGTCAAGTCGCTGCTTTCCATTTCTTTCAAGGCTGTGATCATGCAACAGTATCCGAATTTCAGTGCAATCATTCTACCGTCTTATCGTTGTCTTGGACCCAATCCTCATCCTCCATGATACCATGCTTTACCAACGCGGCTCTCATGCGTGCTAGGGAAGCCCGCATCTGCAATCCTTTCTGTCTCAATCGCTCTACAGCATCCGGTTCCTTTCGAGGAATAAGTGAAATAACCTCGCTCCCATCCGTCTCTGGAACATGAGTAAGCCCCGACCATCACAGCTGGGATGTCATACCTTCCCTGCTGCTCTCCAACAACTTGTCCGACGTTCGAGACTGCTCACTATATCTTTCTTCTACAGGGTGTCCTTGGGAACTCCACGTGATGGAGTGAGCATTGGCGAAGAGGCGAGGCATGCCAACCTACCGCTATGCTTCCTTGCAAGCGTTCCCGCCACGAGCGAAAACACGGTCCACATCACCGAAAGCATGGCGAAGGTTGAGACAAAGACACTGGTCATAGCGGAGCCCAGGGGCTTGAGACGTGGGACAGATCGGAGGTATTCGAGGGGTGGAACTCGAGTATTATTCGGAAAGAACTCCACTTCCTGTTGCCATTGTGCCATCACGGTCGCGTCGGAAGTCAAACTCCTAGACTCGTTTGCTGTACCGAGAAAATTCGCTGCCCCACTTGGCATGATCGAGCGGTTGAACATGTCCGGGGAGGAGTATATTTGATTGTCCAGGATCACTCCGAGATCGACGCGGACTAGGTGGTACCCTGTCTGGAGTAGGTTTTCGCATGCGATACTGAGGCCAGAGCTGGATATATTCAGCAGTTCGGTTTGTGCCAGCAGGTCAGCAATTTGCATGGGATAGGAGCCAAGCTCGTTTCCTGTCACCAAGTCTTCGGTCGGTGGCAACCCCTCTTCCTCGTCCAGTGTATAATAAAATACCATTGTGGCGTTAGCGACCACTACGAAATGCGGGGGATTTGAAGAACAGGGTGTCTGGAGCAGACGTGTGCCATTTTCAAGGAGGCCGTCTGCAAGCACTGCATCACAGTCACAGTACGGATGAACGGTGAAACTGATATCAACCAGTGTCGCACCGGACTCCATTGGCCCTCTCCTAATATAGTGCTTTCAGCAAATTTGGATGAGGTCGAGATTGAGAGGGATATGTTACCGCATGTATTCAGTGGTCACTTCTCCCTGGACGGGATGCATTGATGAGAGTGTTGAATGCACTACGAATAAATCATCTCTCACAAAGTCCAGGCTCATCGAATACGGGATCCCTCGAATGGAATCATCTGACTCGGGCAATCCACTCCATGACAAATAAAACGGAGTTGGCACGTAGCACGCAACGGTTCCCTGTGGGTGCAGTTCAGACATTTGTTGTTTCAGGATCATCGCCCTACTGACACCGACTTGTAGTACCTGGCCACCCGACTCCGTGCCCAGCGACAACTGAACTGTGATATTTGCCTGTATCGATAGTTCAGATCCTTGGGTATCCAACATGAAAACATACTCACGACGTCGTAGCTGTCTGAGAGCGGATTGTTGTAGTACGAAAATGCTGAGACTGATTTACTTGTATCGACACCGTCGAATGCTTGGGCAATGGTATAATTGAAGATATAATTATCCAGGAGAATCGTGTAGCCGACGTCCAAAATTTGTGGGGTGAAGCTGCCTGTTGGATTCTGGAGAACCGAGGGGACGAGTTTGCCCAGGAAGACGGCTGGGAGCGTGTCATTTGGGTGATATGTAAATTCTTGGACGATGTTATACGCGGAGAGAGGAACTATATGATGTTTGAAGTTGTGACCATGAACAGGCTGATAAAGAGCGAACGAACCATTTACGAGAGCGAGGAAGGGGGAAATGAGGAGAAATGCGCATAGCACGATTGGGGTGGTCCATCTCCATGGATATGCTAATCGGAGAATGGCGTCGACAAAGTTGCTCTGAGAGAGGAACTGAGGACGCACGTCTCTCCTCGGTGTACCCGAGTCGAAAGGATTTAATTTCCTTGAAGATTGCCAAGATGCGCATGGAAGACTGGGGAGAAGATGAGGGGAGACGAGAAATTTCAAAACCTCAAGGAAGCGGGAAATACCTAGGGAACGGAAGATTGATATCTACTCAACGCCACAGAAGCTGATTCGGGCGTCTATAATGCTGACACCGTGAGGGTGCATAACGCAGAGTACATACAACTTTAGTAAGATAGTGATTGGCTGAACTACTACAGGTATGAATCACTACCCTCTAAATAAATCACTATTGCTGGCGCGAACAACTATTCATCATTCAATATCGACTGATGCGCACAAGCGAAGTTACCGAGCAGTGCGGCACCTTCCCATCAATGTTCTCACAGAGCTTTTTTTCCTTACCACCACCATCGCCGCTGCAGTGTCTCCCAATGCGTCTCGTTCCCGACGCACGCGACGTCAAAACCTATTACGATGGCTGGTCGATACTATTTACGTCGGGAGAACGGCTCCGCTGGGCAGATGGACCTGCATCTGGGATTTTTCGGCATTATTGGCGACCGCTGCAAGGGCGTGGAAGGTGGGCAGGGGCAGACGCGATGGCAAGCACCCCTGTGACACAAGGTGTGTTATCATTTGATTCCATTGCACGGTGGTTGGCCCAGGATTCATGTCCTTACCCCGATTATTATGGCAGCGAGCCCAAGCACCTGCAGGCGCTCTGCACACTTTCTTTGCACCTGCAGCCCGTGTGGTTGAAAGGCGTTTGAACTTTATCTACTAGGTAAGTACACTTGCTGTTACCGCTGTTTTCACCCGTGCACGCAAGGTGAGTTGTTTGTGGAAAACATTAGTGTAGAAGTCGTTGCCCCAATCCCAATTCAAATGTTTACATCTTCAATGCCGCTGTTAAGTTCATTGATTTTTGAAATGTAATTTATTTCCATGGAGTTGTGTGTCTACGGCGTCGGAGCTGACAGGTTTCTCGAGGGCGCATCATTGATGAATCCATAGCGGATGGATAGCTATTCGCCCGTTGCGATAGTGATTAGTTTGATTAAGTAGTGATTGGCGCCAGGAGTAGTTGTTCGTACCCAAAATAGTTGGTGAATCACTATCTTACTAAAGTTGTCGTGCTTCCATAACCCATGGGTGGTCTATCTCCATGGATATGCTAATTGGAGAATAGCGTCGATAAAGCTGCTCTGAGGAACTGTGGACGCACGGCGCTCCTCGGTGTACCCGAGTCGAAAGGATTCAATTTCCTTGAAGACTGATGAAATGTGCATGGGAGATTGGAGAGAAGATGAGGGGAGAGGAGAGGAACTCTGCGGAGTGAGAGACCATCGAACGGTATCCACCTTATATTCAGAGCCTCAAGCAGGTTTTTTCCAGCCCACAGTCCTTCGATTCCGACGTCGTGAACGCATTGAAACAGAGGGGAATCAACTCTACACAAGGGGTAAAATGAGGGCTGGCAATAGATTTCTGATTTTTTGAGATTTCTGGGAATTTCTTTCAAAAATTTTCCCACGAGGAGTGGGAGGGGAGGGGGTCGGGCCGAAAGTTTTCGGAATAGCACTCCAAAGGATCCGTGCATTCCAGAAAAAAATGCCAGAAAAAATTCGGAAAATTCTTCAACTTGGCCATCAAAGGTTCCATATCTTCCCGACCTTAACCTGTATCCACTTGGGACCTTCAGGTGTCGATCTGCCAGTTACATCCAACCCCCTTTTTGGCCTGATTCCAAAGTCGAGGAGGAAACCAACTGTTTCAGTTGACGGGTGTCATCAGTGAGAAGGCAAATATAGAGGTACCAATGCGGAGATAGCGTACTAAATTTGAACGGGGACTGATGTACATATACCAGAGGAACACCGTCTCAATTAGCCACCATTGAATTCTTGAATCTCCGCAATCCCGATGCCGTGGTGCGCAGTGATCAAGCGTAAAAAACAATCAACCGTTCCAATGAATGGAAGACATCTCTAGAATATCTCCGAAATCAGGAATCAATTGGGGGGTATATATGGGCCGTCGCTCCGTGCGGCGATTACGAGTACTTATGAACTAAGAGAAAACGCAGGGAGGGAGCATGGATGTTAACCTCGGGCGAAAGGAACGCGGCATTGGGAACCAGCGCTAGTGAGAGCCCTCGCCCTCGCGATCCCGAATTCTCGGTGCAAGGAGGTAAAGCGGCCACTCATCTCGAGAGCAGTGCCTCGCAAGCTTGCGCTTGACTCGTTTTCGGACCCGAGATGCGAGAGGCGCTCAACTCGAAAGACACGAGACAAAAGCGACAAAGAGAGACAGGAAGAAAGCGAAGGTCGCGAAGGGCTTGAAGATTCACACTGCACAAATGCAGAAAGAAAGACAGGCATAGGCAAGCGCTCGACTCCCTTGGACATCAACGAACACGAGCACAAACACAAGCATCACCCAGCACAAAAGGAAACGCAAAAGGAAACAACGCAGCGGGGCATTGGAGACGAATTCCGTAAGAGACTCTGCGTCCCGAGACGAGACGTTTGAAAGAAATAACGCGCGCAGGTCGACTGCTCGACCTGCATGGCTCAGGAGTAGCTGCGTGCAGAACCGCTTGGGGTGCAAGTCGGGTCGGGTCGGGTTGGGTGTGGGTTGGATGCGGGAGGGTAGGGGAGGGCTGCGGGAGGGGTACGGGAGGGCTGCGGGAGGACGTTGACGAGGGCCTGCGGGTTAGATTGACTATTTATTAATGAGCAGGATGAATCAAGCGGAAGCGAGCATTATCTACATGAAAGGGAATGGGTTACAAGGACGGAAAGAGAGGGAAGGGACAGGACGGTGAGGAGGGAAGGGGATGGAAGAGCGGGCCCGAGAGGAGCGGGACAGGTGGCGAGCCAACGCGCCGCCTCGGGCAATTGCCGCGTCCGCACGGGGGCAACACGCCGAAAGGAACGCCAACGCCAAACTGCAAAGTTCTAATGGCGAGCGAGAACGGCGCGCAACACACCTGATACACCCGTCCCGCCTTGAATTTCGCCTCCTCGAGGCCGCGCACGACGGGGCTTGCTCTCCTCGGAGCGGAGGTGATGTGTGTGAGTCGGCTGTGGCGACCACGGTGGTTATAATATTGTATAACCAGCCATACATGACCGAAATGGAACCAAAAAAGGAGGGCTTTGTTTCTGATCGCGGGAACTGACCTCAGTTTCCACCATATAAGGCAACTAGGCTCTCGCATTCGTGTACGATCGCCAACCCCGTGATGACATCGCTGCGTGAATCCATGCTCGCTGCGACGGCGTTGGCATCTTCCAGGCTTCACCCATGTTTTGGCGTTTTTCGTGGACGCGTTTCTTGTCCGACGTGGAGACCCCGCAAGTCGTAGCGCCTACGACTGGAGATAAATCAAAATGGATGAAAGCAGCGATGAATACAAATACCGGCGTGCTTCATCAAGTCCTAGGTGGAACCGCATTTAGCCAGGGTCGGTTGGAAAGGGAAGCTGACAAGGTCAATCAGCAATATCCTCATAAGCAACTATGAGATGCGACGACGGATTCTGTCCGAGGCAGTCTGAGAAATAGATGAGGGGTTCCTCGTACGTTTATTCAATAGCTTCATTCCGGACTGGAATATCCCGTAAATTCGGCCAGCAGTTGTTGCAGATATTGCGGGAAAAGTTCGCACAGCGCAAGGGATCGAAAAGACCAGAGAGAGCATCAGGTCCTCCGTCCGTAGCAGGCACACAGCATTCAAGAAAGACGATGAGTGACGAGGGTAAAAAAATCGGAAAAATTTGGGAAAGCAAAGTTTCGATAACCCCAGCTGCCATAAAGCCAGCTCAGAAGTCGTAGTGAGCATCACACTGAAAATAGAAATGTTTCTGGTAGGATAGAAACCCTCCCCAAAACTGGTGGTGTCTGTTCATGTTCCTATTTGAGCAGAAACTACAGATAACAATAAGTTGGAAACCACAACTGAAATACATAGTTTCAGAATCACTTTCAGGGTCAGTGAAAGAGGATGTTTCTTTGTGTGATGAAAGCAACCCAAAAACTTCAGGTTTGTCCATGCCTTTCAGCCTCACAGAAAGGGAGAGTTTCATGAAAAATCCACCGAAATGACCAGTTTCATGCGATTTTCATGAAACTCTTTGTGTGGAGTTGAAAGGGACAAAGAAACCCAGAGTTCCTGGGTTGCTTTCCTCACATAAAGAAACTCTTTTGTTCTGTGGCAATAAAAATACTCATGAAACTATGTATTTCAGTTTTGATTTCTCACTTATTTTTACTTGCAGTCTCTCCTAGAATAAAAACATACACAGAAACTATGAGTTTCTAAGAGGGTTTCTAGTTTACCAGAAACATTTCCATTTTTGGTGTGCGCGTTATGAGGAAGAGCAACTGATTGGCAGCGGCATCTTCCGTGCACAGCCACACTCTTTCTTTTCCGCTCTTACCACGTCTGCTTGTGTGCGTGTGCTACCAAGCGATGCGAGCGCTATTTCTGGCCAGGAGACGCAGCAACGAGCGCGGAGGACACGAACTAAGTACTTCATTCGGGATCAGGTGGATGCTGCGGGCAGAGAAAGCATGGCGGGAAAGGCAAGCGTTATTGTATAGATTTCGGTGTGAACGCTTTTTTCCTCGCATGTGGAGCTGCTTTCGCTGAATTGAGGCGCGGTAGACTCCTTTGGCCGTTAGCCTCGTCCGAATTGCATTGTATCGGCCCACGAAGGGATACACAGGCGGCGTCAGCCAGGACTTTTGACCGAGAGTCGTCTCTCGATGCCCTTCGTCTCGAAGTCTCTGGGCATTTACACTGGCCTCACTTACGCCTCCCATGACTCCGAGCCCTCGAACCCAAGTATGTACTGATATTTTGGGTCTCTGCGCATTCGGGCGTTTTCTTGCTTTTCTCATCTGCTAACGTCCTCCGCTGTTAGGGCCGCGACATTTTAATTCCTGCTCATGACCTCGGCCGCCTCGCCCACCGCTACGAACCGTCCGCCTCCACGCCTGTGCGACCTACACAGGGCCGGCACTGACGCGCGTATATCTTTCGGGATAGAATGTCTCTCGCAATTTGCCCATGGCAGCGAAGGGTATGTGTGGACTCCTTAATTTCGTTTCCAACATTCCTTCACCTAGTCTTTTTCGAGGTCGGCTGACGTTTGTGGTAGAGAACTCTGACTCGACGACATGTGCAACTCACCCTGGACCTCCAATCCTCGCCCTTCGACGCTGCTACCGCGTTCTTCTCCGCACCCGTCCCGCGGCCCGATTACAACGGCTGGAAGCATTGCCGCGAGAGCCGTCCTCCGACGGTCTCGTCTCTACCTCCGCCATCTTCCTCCCGCTTAGTGTTCCTCGCAACCTCCTACCCCTTGCGCTGTATCCGTATCCTCCGCGTCTTCACCGTTCTCGACGACACCTCCCTGAGTCCCTGCCTGTCACGCCCTTCCGCCTTGCCTCTCTTCCAGCCCACCGAAACGACAGTTGCATCGCTTCTTCGAGGACGCGCATGCGTCCGTCTGCCTTGTCTCCTCCGTCTTGGGCTGCCGTCCTTGCGCTCGCAGTCGCCGGTGGTCCGAGGAGGAGGCGCAGGAATGAGCGGGAAGAAGACGATGCCGTCGCCGTTAACATAGGCGTTGCCGTGGAGGTCGCAGTCGTCGTCGCCGACGGGGCGGGTAGAGCAGAGGTAGGGGTGGGTACAGAGGAGAAAAATCATGGAAGGAAGGAGAAGATAATGCTGCGCGTCCCCTTATAGGGCACGCATTTGAATGGGAAATAGGATCGAAGACGGAGAAACTAACCCCTAACCCTAGGTTTGAGCCGTCTAGAAGCGACGGGGATTTGTGGGTAGTGTTGTATTGTGAGTCGGATCCTGTCTTGAGTCGACGAGTATTTTGAAGCGCCTGTTGACTCCACGAGCGTTTCGGGTGCGCGAAAATTTGGAGTCTGCAAAGTTCAGCTTGGACATTTTGCTCCCGTTGGATTTTGAGGCTGGGACCGTTCATTCAAGTTTGATGCTGGGAGAAGTTTGAGGCGCGTGTTTGGATCTGGAAAAATTTCCCTTGATGCACGTTCTGTTTTTGAGGACGGGATATAATTCAACGAGAATTTTGAGACGCGAAGAGTATGAGGCGGAATTTGAGTCGAAGAGACAGGTGCTGAATCGAGGTGGAGGGATGGCGACAAGCAGACGAAAAGACCCGGAGCTCCCTAAGGTACGGGGGTGCATGAATTTGAGCCAATTGGAAAGGCGGGTGTGTATCAGTGAATGAATAAATCGAATGAGCAAGGTGTGGAACATAGAGAGAGAGCGATAAATGAGGCATTGCGCTCGGATGAGTGCGGGACGATGCGTGCAAGAATTAACTCGAAATCGCGCCGAGTTGCCAGGTATCACCTGCGCGGGGCGGGCAGAGTCGAGCGCGCAGTCAAAGGAAAGAGAGGGCTGTTTATTGCTGCTGGGAATGATAGATCTACAATGGGAAAAAGACAGGGAGGACGGAGAAGTCAAGCTACGCAATGCAAAAGAAGGGTAACAGCGGGACCTAAAGCATTGGCCATTCGATGTTCAATAACCGAACTCAGGTGGGGGTAGAACGTGAATAGATGGCTTGTGCGGAAGCGAGGCGAGGTGTGGACAGGACCGAGGTGGCGTGTAGAACGTAGATGGGACGGACGGAGGGGAATGTCTTTTGACTGTAAGGCGCAGCTGAGCGGGAGAAAGAGACGAGGCGAGGCGAAGTGCAATTACCGAGTACAGGATTGTTAGACTAAGATTGGGGCCCAGGAGGATTCTGATGCTAGAGAACAAACAGGTAGAAATAGGTGCACGACGCTCAAACGACGCTCGAGAACGATCGTTTCCTCGCACGGGGTCCTTGTTGAATGCGGCCTGCGCTGACTTGGAGCCACGAGGACGGAATGCAATAATAATGCCCGCGGAGGCGCTCCGACCAACTAGCACCACCACCCGACGCCGGCTCGTGGAGTTCGGTGCGAAAAGGAAGAAGGGAAGTGTGGCGGTGCGACTTGTGACAGATCCGCTGATGTCGGGCGTGACGCAATTAGGCGCTTGCTCCCAACCACGATCATCGATGCCCTCTTTGTTATAACCAGGAACATCGCAATGCACGCACAAACAATCTATTGTCCGACACGGCCAAGCATTTCGCGCAAGAATCTCGAAGCGCCGGACAAGCGCGTGATGTCACGGGAACGGACCAGGGTTTTTCAGTTCTCGATCTCGAACACGTCCCTGCCGAGGCTCTTGCTAATCGGACCGGGTTCTTTAAAGCCCACTACCATCGCCCTCAATATCTCTCCGGAGTCTGGATCTCGGGCGCATTGTACGTCGCTTGTCAACTTTGGGTCTTCAGCGACTCCGGAAACGCGCTTTGGAAGCTCGAGCTTGTCTTCAATCTGCAGACGGGCCATGTTCCTCCCGCCTCGCGTTTATATACTGCGCATTAGCCTCGTGAACTGGCCGGACGCTTCATCGATTTGTTGGGTTTCTACATATACGCTTTCTCTGACACTGAAGATATAATGCGTCATCCTGGATTGGTCGTGCTTCACGTCGTGCTTCCCCTACTTGAATTCCTTGGCAATATCCTTTGAACAGTTCTCATCGTGAGCCCGGTCCTGGAAGTGAGGCGGTCTCACAGCAGAAGAGGTACTAATACACGTACGTAAGTCTCAAAATCCAACCCAGCCTTATCTGCTCGACGCCTTCACGGTTCGGAATTTCTTTCCCCGAATCTGAGAGCTTCGGTGTGAGTTCTCCGCTATCAGCTTTGGCACGCGAGCGTATCGTCGTTCACAGTGTGGGACTGCCATCAAGTGTGCCAAAGACCAGCAGGTTTCATCATCATCGCCCTAACACAATCTCTCCGGCTTGGTGGGCCTCGAACCCAGCGCCTGTGCTCTGTTGGCGGTACACTTTGCATTGAATCAGATCACTGTAGCCTGCGATGGAATGTCCCGATCGGTTCGGTTGCTCCCTAATTCTTCAATTTGACTCACTATCAACCCTATTTTCTCTACTTCCTTCGCAGTGAACGAGGCGGGGATCGGGCTCCCTCTTTTCCCATGCTCGAAGAGAACACGGGCGATGACGGCATTTATTTCGGAGAGCTCATGCGCGCCGTTCTCAGCGAAGTAAAGCCCCATGCGGCCATGTGCCGTCTCCTCGTTCGCCATCATGAGGTATTTCGCAAGGCCATGCGTGTCAAGCCGATTTATGACCCTCGCGTACTTATGTCTAGCGCAACTCGGCCGTGAGCAGGTTCCGGTCTCTGCCTGTTGTTGTCTCTGTCGTTCCTCCCTTCAAGATCCCGAGAGTTTCCTTGGTCAGGCTCATGGAGAGGCAACAACCTGACGACGCCAGTTCCACAGCCTCATCACGGACCTCGTCAAAGGTGATACCGCGCGCGGCCAGGACGGCAGCCCCGCATCCGTGCATGTTCATCACGTGGAATTCGGACAAGGCGCTAGACTTCACGGGCCGTACCAATAAGATTGGACCGTCATTTTGGTTGCACCTAAACGGTCGCCGAAACTATTGTTTTCGCTTGTCGTTCGGCGTTGCCTACATTTATGGAATTGACATAGACGACTGAATTTTATAAAAATGGAAGATGAGTACGTGGCGTTTACGGTGGAGATGGGCGTCATCGATCCTTACTCAATTTTTCGTGATTCAAAGACAATTTATGCCAGAAGCAAAGCTCCGGTAGCAAGGGAAAATTGCAGCTATGCTGTTTCCGTGTATCACATCCGCACTGTAATTAAAGAATTAATTGATACAGCGGGTGGAGTCGAGTTGTTCAAATCGACGGACATAACCACCTCAGCACCCCATGATAGGATTAGTCACCACGGGAGCGCCAAAACCTATTGGGGGAAATGTTTCATTCGTTCATGCTCTCTTGAAAAGTGAATCTATCTAACATCGAGTTGCGCAAGACTCACCCGAGTCAGCAATGTTACCGTGACACTACAAAGTTGAACTCACCGTAGGACGCAACGCTAACGCAATCACTTCAACGGCGGTGGTGGAGAATGATAAGGTCTACGGTAGCGTGGCCGGTCTGTGAGCTGTCCGACGGCAGCACAACACAAAACCTAGCATAGTAAATTCTTGGTAAATCGGGGCACAGAGGAGGTAGGAAATCATTAGCACTCAGCAGAGCATGATGCGGGCCGCGCCACCATAATACTTATCGGCGTGCAGGGGTTGCGGGAAGTGAATTTCTGCTTTCGTATCAATAGTTGACGGAAGAGTGTACGAAGTAACATACGGTCGAGATGAAAATTTTACTGTTCTGAGGACTCAGATTATCCAGCATCTTTGAGTTCGACCCCTCGAACATCACATTGGAAGAAGTATTAAGACTGAACGGCGCACAGTGGGCTCATTGGCACAGCCCTGTGATCAGTAGACTTGGGGGGAGCGGGCCGTCACTGTGCGCGGCGGAAACGAGTCCTGATTTGAATATACTTGATGCAACAATCTCCAAGTTCAATGACAAGCCGAAAATGCTTTCACTTTCTTTGAGTCGGGATCAACGCGAGTAATACACCCGTAACTAGCAAAGCCGCTGGCGGCCACCGGTGGTTACCGGTGGCCATTGGTGGCCATCGGTAGATGGTGATTGGCGACGGTCTTTGGCGTGATTCAGTGATCTCCAGCTGATCCACCAATCGCCAGGGAAAGCCGCTGATCCAGTCCGGTGAACTCCAGCGGATTTTGCTGGAGTTCGGCGGATTTTGACCAGAAAAGGTTTGTTTCAGGTCTTTTCATAATTAGAACAATACAACTGAATAATAGGCCTCAGAATTGGGTGCTGATATATATTCTTGAGTCAATACATATCCAAATGATATACGATCGCTTTTTCCATCGAAGTTGAACCTTGACACAGACGCGTTTCACGATGACTCAACTGAAACAAACGTCTGTGATCCTGGCTGGCTGCTTGCGAAGCTTTTCACAGGGACAGAAATATAGAATTTCTTTTCTGCTGAACAAGTGGAAATAGTAGGCCAAAGTACGTAGTTCGACATTTTTTGGTACATGGTTCAATCCGGAATATCAGACTCAATTCCAGCGGAAACCAGTGGAAACCAGCGGGGAAAGTAACCAGTGAAATTCGGTGGAATCTGTTGGGAATCGGCAAAGCCGCTGGTTTCCGCCGGATTCCGGTGCAAACCATCGAACTGAGGGTGGAAACCACCATCAACCACTGCCGAACACTGCCGATCAGCCGTTTGATAGCTCCGCGTGTATTACTGATCAATGCTTCAGCCGAAATCACCAAGTTTTTGAGACTCAGCAGCATGCCGAATGTGCCGAATCAATGAGACTGCCAGACGGTCGATCGGCACCGTTCGGCTTGGGGGGCTATATGTTGATTCAACGACCACCAGAGTGAATCAATTCATTTTGAGTTGAGAAATACTGTGTTGAGCACCATCAAGACCAACTGCAGACAGATCTAATGCAGGAGGAGTCTTGCTGGAGGCCAATAAGTTTGGTTAGTGGATTTTCAATACCGCGGTTCATCTAATTGCAAACACTTATGACACAAATTTCCCCGAATACCATAGATCCAATGCCAAGGAACAAAAGCCGTACAAATTTGAGACAGTTAGAGCCATGCTGAAGGCACTGGAAAGAAAGTGGAATTTTGTGACCTGTGATTTTTGTGGCTGTGCATAAAGGCCATTAGATCCGTTACTGATGTTTTTACGACAAGTCACAAAAGTCTAATGAAATTTGCTGCACAGCCACTATTTAGTGTAGTTGGGAAAAACGGACCGTGTGTTGCGAGGTTGTGTGATCTTGGCACAACACAAATATTATGAACGATTACATCAGTACTCGTAATAAAGCAAGGAAGATATGTACTAAAGAATGAGGGAAATGTGCAGGAAGAGATGAAATAAGACCACGGACCCTCGACAAGTGCGGCCTTCAAAAGCCCAGTCGGTCCAAGTCGTAAGTGATTGGTATTTCTGACATCTTGCTTCTGGCCGATGTTTCCGTTCATGGTTGACGACTTGATGCCGGGGCAACAGAGCGAGTCACAGTGTTATGTCGCTGTGGCATTGAGGATCGCTCGAGTGAGATAGCAGAGGTGGAAGATATTGTGGTGAAAAATCGAGCTGAAACTGTCAGAACCATTTGATAGAATACTATCTGGAAGAACTTGAGATCAAAGCCCTCAAGATTGTCTGCGAACAATTGATGAAGTTTGCGGATGCAGCTTGGGGTTCTTGCTCCAATGTGAGACAGGACAGTCGGAATCGTTTGATCAAGTGACGCTTGAGGGCCTTTTGCGGACGGCTTCAATTTCATGATATCCCAAGCATTGCTGGGCGGAAACATGACAGGGGAGAGAAAGGAGTGATGGGGCGCATCTGCACATGAGCGTTATGAACCGCTTTTGTGCACGTCATATCTGGGCATCTGGTCAGCTCGGAATGGGAATGAGATCCGAGCGAATGGATTCCAAAGCTGAAATATAAGCGCTGGTGAGCGCTCCGTCGAAAACAAACAGCTGCAATATTGAGGAGTGGGAGAAAAAG
Organism: Mycena sanguinolenta; assembly: GCA_014462675.1. Classification (NCBI taxonomy): domain Eukaryota; kingdom Fungi; phylum Basidiomycota; class Agaricomycetes; order Agaricales; family Mycenaceae; genus Mycena; species Mycena sanguinolenta. The sequence continues at coordinate 321,735 of JACAZH010000003.1, read as the reverse complement.
AAGCGTCTACACATGCGCACACGAAATCAGGACATTTTGAGTTCTATCTGCCCAAGAGGCGCTATGTTTGTGCGGCGTCGCTCACGCGAACGGAAATGTGGGAAGTGTTTTCGAGTCCACATTGACGGATCATGAATGTCAAATAATAACTCGTCACCGGCATCCTACACACGAATTCAGTCATTGGCAAAAACTAACGAAGCAAAAGAATAGAGGGTCAAATCCTACTTGCGCTGGAGTCCCTCATTCCGCGGTTAGCTCGAGATATCCTTGCCATCACGGTCATTCTCACACGCTTTCGAACCGGCCGGGGCGTCTACTACGTGAGCAGAGTGGTGGTGTGAAAAAGAAGGGAAAGTGTTGAAGTTGATCAACGCATGTCCCTTTCCGAAACGGGCTCCACACTGATCCATGGGAAACCTAAACAGCAAGTGCTTTTGATCCACAGGCTGCACATTGATGGAAATGTGCCGTGCCATTTGATCTGGAAGCAACAGGTTTTTGAATGTTTATGCAGACAGGTTCTGTATATTCTCTTCGTGTTGCTGGGGATTCAAACCCATCTCTCTCCGTCACAGTCATGAGTAGGGTTATGGTGGTTCCCAGCACGAAAAGCGTGTCTGTTGAGTTGCGGCATTGCAGCAGCGGTTTTTCTATGATCCGAAAAATCCCAGGAGTGGGTTCGAGATGCATGATACCTGCCAACTCATGAGGCGTTTAATGGAGGCAGCGTCCAGCTACACGACTGAACAGTCTTAGAAGTGCAGCCTGGGTGCTGCTATTGTTCCCAAAGGTCAAATACCAGCTTGCATGCTCAAAAATGTCTGGGGTGGAATTGTCTGGAGTTTGTAGCTCATTGTCTACCAAACATGAAAAAGGGAGCGAAAAGGGCGCTTTGCGCCAAGCAGATGGGAAGGGCCCTTCAACCATATTAGCATATGACTGATACCGGTTTTCTACACGGCGAACCTAATGCCAGTGCCGTCTATGGAGTCGAACCGTATTAATACAGCCAGGGCCGGCCAAGCCTGAGACGCCCAATAGCACGACGCGATCCAGTGCGTGAGATGGAGTGGGAGGGTGACAGACGGAAGATTTCCTTCCGCAATGTGTCTCATCCGAGAAGAGCACACGCTAAAGGAAGATAAGCATCTGGCGTTAGCGGTGGACATAGTCTTCATCGATCCTTACTCATAACATTACGACAGCCGGTCATCTCCCTCTTTATAAAATAACATGTGTTCGTCCGAAGTTTGAAGCTACGCTTGATCTCTGCCGCTACAGGCTGCCCCTTCAACTCGCCGCCTTGACCTTTGGTGCCTTTCCCTCATCGGCACACGGGTAATCATGCATCCGGAATTGACGGCAGAACGTCACCTTCACGGCACCGTTTCAACAAAATTTGGACAGACACTGCCTCGCGGCGGCCGCAACGGCGGCCGCAACCAGCGCAAAAAATCTCGGTCGAAGTGGGGGACCTTCGCGGTCCCCCACGCTCTTGTGGTTATTATATTTATGGCATATCCGCTCAGCCATCCGTCTCCATTTGAAATTTCCTCCATTTCTCCCGATTCGCCCCACGCAGACAATTCCCTTCAAACATGGACGGATTGCCACTCCAGCCGCTCACCGTAGCTGCAATCGCACTTCTCGCTGTACTCTACCTCGTTCGGTCTCGCAGGGTCTCTAGAGCTCGTCGTCCGCCCGGACCGCCAGGCTTACCTTTCCTCGGAAATGTTCTTCAAGCACCCGTAAAGGTGAGTTAATTCGGTTGCGCCAAGTATACTTATGGTTGACTGAACATACTACAGCATCTGGCCACGTACTTCAGAGGGTTATGCGAAAAGTACGGAGGCTTTGTCTCGTTGAACTTGGCTGGCCTCGCAAGTATTTCTATGGGCCATTCAATCATTATTCCTCATCTATTCCTTGCAGTCTGTCTTCCTGATTGGCGACATGAGACTGGCCAAAGAGATTTTGGAGAAACGATCCGCCAAGTTCTCATCACGTCCCATCATTCCCTACGTCGTAAGATGTATCGATTTCCCTTATTTGTCGCTCATTACACCTCCAGCGTTACTACGCTGATCCAGCCCAGTTGTATTGGGTATTTTCCAAACAAAATGAAACCCACTTCATTGGGCGGAAGCTTACAACTGGACTCATGGCCGCTGTTCGAGCCGGCGAAACTGAGCCACTCCAGCAGTTTGAGGCGTTGCTCAACTTGACCCATCTCCTTGATGATGGAGGAAAAAATTGGTTCCATCACATCGACCGGTACACTGTTCACTCATGAACCCCCTAGGACTTCAATTAATATTTGCTTACAGAGTCTCGGCGAGTATGGTTCTCACGGCTGCCTTTGGCTTGCATTGCCCCACTGGACAAGAGCCCGATCTCAAGGAGATCGTTACCGTGAATTCATTCTCACGTTGATTAAGTTACAGATCATTGACGCCGCGTCTACAGTGCATTGTGGAGTTCGGGAAGTTGACCAGTCTCACAGGAAGCATCATTAACGTCCTACCATTCCTTGATATCATTCCCGGGCCTATGCCATGGCGAAAACGGGCACAGACCTACCGCAAGCGCGAGGATGCGCTGTACAATAAGCTAATCACCCGCGCCATATCTGGCGAGGCTTCTGGTATGAACACGTATGTTCACCCTCAAGGTTACAGGAGCATAGTGATACTTGTTTTTTGCAGGTGGACTGCTGCGTTTGCAAGAGAAGATAAACCTGAAGGGGACCAGCGCCGACTGATAAGGATGTTCGTACTGGTGGGTGGCTCGTATGTCTACATAATCAGGCTGTTTGTTGACACGAGCATTTATACAGGCCGCGAGCGAGACTGTATGTGGTATTTCATTCCCTGTGTGCATTGATTGGAACAGATTTAGACCGCGATTGCAATGCACACCTTCATTCTTGCCTGCATGCTTTATCCCGAATGGATTCCTCGTGCACAAAGGGAGATCAATGCCATTGTTGGAGAAGACCGTCTACCTTCCTTCAAGGATCGTCCCCGCCTTCCATATGTTGAGGCAATTGTGCGAGGTATGCATTTTTCTCCACAGACTCTCTGAAATTGTTGTGACACACACCGCAGAGACACTTCGATGGCGCCCTGCAGGTGACTTCCATCTCCGTTGTCCACAATCACAATACTTGATTGTTGTGGGCAGTTCGTTTTGGGGTTCCCCACCAATCTACTGCTGATGATGTTGTGGAATACAAGGGCAAAGAGTACTTCATTCCAAAAGGAAGCATCATTTTTGCAATTCCTTGGTCAGTTCCTTACTCATGCCGTGTATTGTCCGAGACACTGACTTCCATTGTGTAGGGCAATCGAGCACGAACAGGGAAGGTTCGACAACCACGACTCATTCCAGCCCGAGCGGTTCCTCAACAACACAAACAATTTGAAGGCGGGTTACGAGACTAGTGCTTTCGGCTTTGGAAGACGAGGCAAGTTGCTGCATCAAGCTCCATCATTGAAATCGCCCACAAGCTGATATATTGCAGAGTGTCCTGGCATTCCGTTTGCTGAGCGATCCCTTTGGATTAATATTGCTATGATGTTGTGGGCCTTCAACATTCACAAGTCAGACGAGCCTGATCCCAACACCGGGTTGCCCTTCAAATACGACGATAGTGATTCGGCTTTCAATGGCGAGGCGCGTGACAAGCAAGGTGTTTGTACTTCTGATGCTGATCGTGTGTCGCAGTTCACGAATGCGCCATTGAAATTCCCTGCTGTGTTCGAGCCACGTTCTGTGCAGCGGGCCGAGGTGGTGAGGCATGAGTGGGCGGAGTGTGAGAAGGATCTCAATGCCTTGCTTCCGCGAGAGAAGGAGCAATAGAATCTTTGACCCATGGATTGCAACAATTTCCTTTTCCCGCAATGTATGCACATCTGGACATATGATGCCCGCGCGACCTGCCGGTACTCTGCTGCAAGTTAGACCCTACACGCTCAATACAGAAACCGTTGATTAGCACCAATCCGTCGCTCAAGTAAGTAACCCGAACGGAATTTAAGGATCAAAATGCTCGGAAATAGTCGCAAGCGACTCGGAATAAAGTACTGTACTTTTTCATTCAATTCGGCAGTCACGCGTCACGCACCCCGATGTCGATCACGAATTTCGGTCGGGGTCACGTATCACGCAAGCCTTTGCCGAACCTTCAAGCGGTCACGCGGGTCCCAAAATTGCCAAAAGAGCTCAAAAAGGCGGAAAAAACGAAAATTTTGGTGTGGGATGTCGAAATTTTTCGAGGTGTCACGCAAAATTTTGGTGGTTGCCGAAATGTCGAATAGGTCAACTGGGTCACGTGTCACACCCTATGTCGATTTGAATGAAATAGTACAGTACAATTATCCGATATGTTGATATTCTCCGTGGGCCAGAAGCTTTCCCGCCATTTCATCCGCCACTCACGTGTTATCATCCCTGTTGTCCAGTGTTGGTCAGAATGATTACGGTATAATATTTCCGTTCTGGAGCTTGAAGCTGGAATTCAAGTGCATGACACCGAGGCGCAGGGCTGAACCTCTGGATGTAAATCAATATGCCAGGACCATGGGATTGATGCGACAGTAGGAAAACCCTTCAAGTTCATATGGCATACAACGTGAGTATTCCAAGTTTTGTTTTGGTAATGTCGGAACCACTGCATGAAGGATTCACATTTTCCACTGAAACAGTCAGTGAAAAATGTCAATAATTTTACACCTAAATTTTCACTGATAAGTTTGGTGAAAAATTCAAGCCATTTTCAGACATTCTTTGCTTAGCATGCAAAATAGCTGAAATTGTTATGCAATTTTCACCTCTTTCTTCAGTGAAAAAATGGATGAAAAACTGTTTATATTTTTCACCAATCTTTTCAGTGAGAAATGTAAGTCCTTCATGCAGTGAACGTTAGCTCTCACATCAGGCGCATTTTATAGGGAAGGTAAAGAGAATTCACTTTCAGTGCGGCCGACCAGCAACATTTCGTGTCAACCAGTCAAATATGCGCCATTTTATCGTGAGTCTTACCAAGTTACCAAACAGCCAAAGAAATTAGACAAGGTGAAGGCACCCACACGAAGATTCCCTTGGCAGTGTAGACATATGGTTCAGATGACCACCATTAAACTCAAGAGCCCTGCCATGAAGGTGTAGTTAATGCAAATTGGTGCAAAGTACTTACAGCTCTTTGCGGAACTTAGGGCGCGGCCTGTTTTTTTCCGATTTTGATGTTTTTCACCAGATCTGCTGTCCTGAGCGCAATTTTGACTACATTGGGTTGGGAATTGGTGTGGTGGAATCGCATTGAGAATCCACAGTCAACCTAATACCGGTATTTTTGATGCCATCAGAAAATGCCATTTCTGTCAAAAAATCTTGGCTTTCAGCAAGTCAGCTGTAGTAGTTGAACTACTCCTCTGATTGACCTAGTTCTTGGATAGCCCATACCTATACATATATTCTAGTCAATGTGAACTTTGGACAGACAATATTAGAAGTAATTGTAAATCATTGTGCACTTTGTTGAAATGGTTATTCTTCTCCTTGGGAAAATAGAGCAGTCAAAGTGGATTTGGGTATGTCTACATGTAAAAATGTAATGGTTGACAAGAGTATATGTATACAGTCAGCATATCAGAAGATTAGGTTAGTGAAAGCTATACTCCAACTGCTACAGCTGACTTGCTGAAAGTCGAGATTTTTGGCAGAAATGGCATTTTCTGATGGCATCAAAAATACCGGTATTAGGTTGACTGCGGATTTTCAATGCGATTCCAACACACCAATTCCCGTCCCAATGCGGTCAAAATTGCACTCAGGGCAGCAGATCTGGTGAAAAACATCAAAATCAGAAAAAAACAGGCCACGCCCTAAGTTCCGCAAAGAGCTGTAAAAAGCGGAACAACCATGCCAGACACTTACACGTACTTGAAGCTGGAGTGCAGCTTGATTGCATTGATGGCCAACACTGGAACAAATTTAAACTCAGGACCAATATTATCCTGGAATCCATGATTTATGTCACCGCGACTCAGACCTGAGTCTCCCAAATTGACTTCGCGAAGTCAACTTGAGCCGAATCGAGTCAAGTCACAGCTGCGACTTGAGTTGAATTCGGAGTCAGGTAGAATCGATTTGGACTCCCGACTTGAGTGACTTGAAGTCAAAGCTCGAGCCAAATGTTTTTAAGCACACTCGGAGGTGGTTTGGACGACAAAAAAAAACAAATTTCTTGGATTTTGATGCAGCGTCTGAGAAAACACTCACACGCGATGCTCACGAATTATTTGCTGTTAATAGATGATGGTCGCTCAGAGACGGACGATACAAGAATGGCATCTAGTACCTCGATACTATTAATGGGCCAGAAAAATGGAGCACGAATGTCTTAAAGAGCGCAGAGGTGCCGTTCTACAGGATTTCGGGCAAGGCGTTAGCGGCGTCCTTAAGTCAAAACACAAGAGGACCACAGAAATGCTCATCGACGTGGAGTCCCCACAAGCCGTAGCACCCACGACCGAACGGAGGAGAAAACGAAGTGGATGCGAGAAAGTGGTGGTGGATTCCCCCGATTATCGGCGTGCCTCACCGAACCGTAGGCGGAACCGCATTTAGCCAGGGTCGGCCGGACCGAGAAGTTGACTAGGTCAATTAAGAAGATTTCCATGAGAAAATCTGAGATGAGAAGCCGGAGACCATTCGAGGCTGTCTGAGAAATAGATGAGGTGTTCCTCCTGCGTTTATTAGCTTCATTCCGAGCTGGAATATAAATAAAACTGGTAGGGCCGGTGAGCGGCATGGCCCGCTACCAAATACAGCAGGGATAAATCTCTACTCCAGCATAACTTGAAATAATTTTGAACATAAATCCAAAAGTGGCCCAAAACTCGCTCGGTCAAGTTAACTCAACGCTAGTGCGTCGACCAGCTCGCATTGGGCCACCTGTCCAACCCTGATTTCAGCATGATGAAAATTCTGAGAAAAGTAACAATGAATGGACAAATTCAATGGTGACCCAAGACTTGCTCGGTGGACGCTAGTGCGTCAACCAGCTCGCATTGGGCCACCTTCACAATATGTATTCGATTCCACCTACTCTTGGTCGAAAGGTTCTGGAGCTCCATATTCTTCAATCAGAAGCAATACCGAGGTGGTACATGGACATGAGCTCGGCAACAAATGGCCATTGAAGGAGACATGAGCTTGTTCACTTGCACAGGAAATATAACCAAATAACCAAGACCGGAATATCGAGAGGGTATACAGAAAATATTTACAAATAATTCTAGCAGGTTGTGGCTTGAAGCGCAAAGGCGCGCCGCGGTATTCAAAAGATATTCTTAGTTCAGAGTAGTGAGCAGGAGTAATTGATTGGCAGCGTCTTCCGTGCACAGCCACGCTCTTTCTCTTCCGCTCCTACCACGTCTGTTTACGTGCGCGTGCTACCAAGCGATGCAGACGCTAAGGAGATGCAACAACGACTGCGGAGGACCCTGATCAAGTACTTTATTCCGGATCGGGCGGATGCTGCGGGCAGAGAAAGCATGGCGGGCAAGGCCAGCAGATTTGGGTGCGTACCCTTTCTTTCTCGCTTGTGGGGCAGTGCGTCGCTCAATCGAGGCGCGCTAGACCCCTGTGTCTGTGAGACTCGTCCGAATTGCGTTGTATCGGCTACCCAAGGCACGCACAGGCGGTGTGGACCACCACTTTTCGCCTTTTGCTGCCGTTCGTCTCGGTATTTCTGGCCGTTTACACTAGCCTCGCCCAGGCCGTCCGTGACTTCGAGCGCCCTCGGCACAAAGTACGTATTGATATTTGTGGTCTTCCTGCCACAGTCCATTGTGTCATTACGAGGTTTTCTCCTGTACGATTGAGGACAGCGAGCATTCTTCGCCACGATAAGCGCTCCTCCCGACGCTGTATCGCAGCTGTATCGCGAGATTTTGGTTTGGAAATTGGAGCAAGCGCAGCTAGCACAGCTTAATTGATCGGTGATCGGCCTCTTTCTAACGCCACCACGCACCCAACACGTCAATGACTCAGCTCGACCCGTTTGATTTTCTGCTCACTTTTCCTTTGATTGCCGTACCTTCCGGCGACGCGATCTTTCTGACCCAGCACGCAATGAGACAGGCTCTCCGAGCGCGATGCATCACCAACATTCACCGTACACGGAAATTCCGGAATTGCGCGAATGGTGTGTGAGCTACTGTACCATTTCGACCGTAGGTTCAGTCACAGGTCACACCAGACTTTTTTTGATGTGTTCAAAAATCATGTTTATTCCAAAGAAAATTTATCGGCCATCCCGGCCATCGAAAATTTCCAAATCGCTGAACCTACGGTCGAAATGATACAGTACCTGCATGAGGTCGGCGCGCGGATGGAATCCGGAATTCTGATCATTTTAAATTTACCCGTTTTGCCGCGGCTATAAATATATTTAGGCGCTGCTAGCTGATGCCTCCACAGCGAAAGTTCAGGCGGCCTAGGCAACAAGACGACCTGACGTTTTGGCTACGGAGTGCCCTGAAGACCACACTGCAAGTGTTGTCAGCTCTGGGGAGAAGAAATCATTGGAACAAACTCGAAGATCATCAGAGCTCTGGAGGATATCTTCAGTCTGAGATGCGTGAATTCGACTTCTCAAGAAGACGCCTTCTGAACTGGAATACGTTATGGACGCTCCACTGCATGCACCTCCCTGGCTCAAAACTTTTCATCCTGAAATTGGCGGCCGAGTACAGCAAATGGTTTATTCTGAATCTATCAAGAGTTCCCGCGCGCTATGAGCATTTAATGCTCCTGGGTGGGCGGTAAAATGGGTCTTCACACGCATGTGAGCGTCAATATTGCACCTATAAATCATCTGTCATTAAACGACGATTCGGGTGGGCGCCTGTCGTCCGAACGCACCTCGCGTGAAGATCTTTCCAAGCATGCGTTCCATGGACTCGCAGAACTTTGTATATGGGATCCGGACTCTCCAACGCTGTTAGGATCAGCACTTCCGAAAGTCTCAGCCCGTTAGATGAGGTGCTGGGCTGTGCTGGGACATCTGATTAGTACGGGATTGAGGGATGATTAGGCGCCAATCCATCAACCTCGAGTAGTTGTGCGATCGTCAACACTTCATCCGGCACTTCTTGCTTCCGGCTTCCTTGTTGATCTTCGGCTTTGAGAATCCCCGGTGAAGTTGTTCCTCTCGAGAATCGACTTTGACTGTGCCCATTTCAGCGGAACCTGGCCCACTTTCGAGTCATGGTCTGAAGAATGGAACCCTATCGCTCTAGACATCATACCTCCCGCCTTGGACTTGTAGGTTAGGCCATCAGAAGGACCTGATGGTCGTCCTGTTGAGAGAATTGTTTTCTGGATCGAACAACAATCCATCACCTTAAAATAACCTATGAAGGATGGGAGGATTGCCCTCTCGTTCTTCACGATCTCTTACTCCTCTCTGACTCACCATCCCCCGCACCGCGGCTGAACGGGCGACTCCTCAACTTCATGGCGGGGCTGCCGACGCTGAGCACATGCGCTTCGGATTGCCACATCAATACAGCGCCTGCAGGATGCCCGTTCGTACCGTTTCCTCCGTCCTATTTTCTCTCCAGTCATAAGTACTCATTTCCCGAGCCAGTGATCTCGCCATTGCCTGCCAGTGCACCAATTCCAGCTTTCAGTCCACGTTCTTATCCTGCGTGCAAACCGAATGCGGGACCACCGACCTCGACACCTCTCAGCAGTTTCTGGCTAGCCTATGCGGTACCAGTGCGTGTTATCGGGCCCTCCTTTGTTTGATTCTGCGTTGGCTTGCGTGTCTTCCCTCCTTCAGCTTGCTCATTTCTCGCATTTTGGTACAGCCTCTCCAAGTGCCGAACCTACGACGACAACCGCATCCCCCTCGGCCAACCCCTCCGTAGTCCAGACTAGGTTGGTTCACATGCTTAGCTTTTCCCGATGCTCACAATTAGCCAGCGTTACCACCCTCACTTCGTTTGGAGGAACCTCCAGTGGAAACTCGGGTCCCATACGAACTACAACTTCTGCGACATCTCCGCTCTCTTCTTCTACAATTGCATCCTCAAGTACAATCGTCACCCAATCCCCGACTTCTTCTCTGTCTGTATCGTCTGTATCTTCAAGTTCACTTCTAAATCGCAGGTGATTTACCGTATAGCTGAGGCTCTGCGTCTGTCTCATCAAAGAGATTAGTTTATCCGGAGGGAGTTCAAATACAACCTCGCATATCAGCACTCTCATTCAGACACCTTTGACCCCGATCTCGGATTCCAGCACCCCCACTCAGACCACTCCCTTGCACAGTGTTTCCTCCAGTGCGGTCGCAATCCAGAGTCTTCACAGGTGATGAACCACATACATCCTCATCTGCGTTCCTCACCATGCCCGACAGAAATGGCGCACAAGCAGGGATCATAATAGGCGTAGTAGCGGCGGTCGTGACTAGCATCCTCGCTGTTGGCCTCTTATTTTTCCTCCGGCGCCGACGGCGGATCCGAAAAGACAGGTTCCTCAGGATCCCAGAACAGTTTTCCGACTTCCGAGTAAACATCGTGCACAAGTCAACTGCCGACGCCTCAGTGGATCCTCAAATAACTGGCGCTGACGTCGACCCAGAAGCACAATTGGAGGAGTCACCCGCGTTCGACGAAGCCGAATCAAATCCATTCGCTGGCGCTGAAAGCGGAGGGTTGACAGACCCATCGGGAGCTGCACCAGACGAGGCCGTAACATCTGCGAGCGATCCGCAGCAGGCGCACAATGGAGAGACGATAAGTCTGGGAATATGCCGTTTGGAAGCGGAGTTGCAAGCTGTGTTGGGATCTAGATACCCGCCAAGCGCGCCCCCGAGCTATTACAGCAAATAGAGGACGCAAAATTCGAATGAATGCGGCTGGAATGCGAGGCTTGCCAAGTTGCAGGAGATGTTCAGGTCGGACGGTGTGGCTTAAGACGCGAATTCGTAACTGCTTTACAGTATGTATTTGAAGCAATGATACCACTTAAGACGTGGGGCGGCCATGTGCTTCTAAGGAAATATTGGCTGAAGGTAAAAAAAAATCCCTCGACGACACAGCGGAATGGCCTTCCCGAAATTTGGTCTAATTAGTCTCGGGGTGCTTCGTGAATGCCCATCGGTCATCGCCATGCTCAGGCGGCTGGTATTCAGCGTGAACTTAGTTGGGCTAGCAGGTACGGACGAGAAGCACATTGCATTTCGTGAGTCGTAGCATATCTCGTCACTTCGTAGGATGCGGAAGTTCGTCGGTTGATGGCAGATCTTCGTCGTTTGATGGTACAAGCTCGTCAGATCGGTACTAAGCGGAGGCAAGATCGTCAGAAGCAATCGCTTACAGAAAATGGCGAGCAAGTTCGTCGGGACGATGAAGAAGTTCGTCAGAAGTGCAAAATTGGTGGAATGATCGTGCCTGATGCGCTGATGCATTCCTTTCCGTTACCACCACCATCTCGTCCCCCCCATCCCCCTGAGGTGCATACCACGGAGCAGTCCACCCCTTCACATCACACGGAACTGAATGCTATCCGATGTTCAGGAGCGGCGACGAGACCTATGTTCACCCATTTCGACGCATGACGTTGTTTTGAATTTTCGCTGATTTGGCCCGCGTAGAGAACCGTGAGACCTGTGAGACACGAAGCGGCTCGATCTGGAGAGCTGTGTGGTCTGGTACGTCGTTCATACTACACGAATTCCATCCGTGCTCACCTTTCCCCATTTTCCAGATGTTGCTGCAGCCATTCCGATCAGTGGACGCCGCTGTTCCTGCAGGTAAGTACGTGTCATCTGTTTGTGATTCCCACGAGATCCATTGCGTCTGCAAAGCCCTTGGCCCAACCGGCCAGCTTGGATAACTTGGTTTTCAGGTGCGTGAATTCATTCGCTTGATTTCTATCCATGTCGCGCTTTGGCGCCTTCCCCCCGGTCCACAGATGTCAGTATAGGCGATGTTCAAAATAATTTCGAGGCATCTGACTTTCTGCGGGCGGGGAGGTCTTCAGCGTGGATCTCCCCGGTGGAGGATATTGGTGATAATTCTGCATTGTTCTTCTCAGGCAATCGGGCACGGACAATACTCCCTACAGTTGTGCAAGTAACTACGTCGAGTAATCTCCAATAGTACTCTTCACTCTTCATATACAGACGGCTTGCCAAAGTAACCTCATTCTTGTGTGTGAAGCTCATCGCTACAGTAGATACACCATCAAGAATTGACTTTGAGGTGTACTGAAGTGATCGAATTGGCATCCACAGCTCTAATGGAACTCAAACTCGACCCACCCGAATTGCAATCTAAACTTGGACTTCACATCGGTTCGAGGACCCGAAGACGTAGTACGGTACCGCGGTCCGTCAAGATTGGGTTTAAGGTAGCCTGTACAGGCTGTATACCTCCGGAACTGAACCTGCACTCCTGTTAGTTCCGTTTTTTCGCCGGAACTGGAATCCTCCTTGTCTGCAGATCGATCACGTTCTATGAGCCAACTTCGTTCAGATATTTGGATACAAAAGTACTCATCCATGGGTGCGTATCAATTTGACTTTGCCTCATATTGCTTGTAATACGGTCCTGTATGGAAAGCCGGAGCACCACGCTCTGAAACGAGTGATGGTATCAGCCCCGGCATGATAGCAAAAGCTGTGCCGTGACTCGTCCTGGGGTGATTGCTTTTGTTGTAGAGTTGTTCACGCAGTTGAAACCAAGCGAAATATTACCAGGGACGGAGGGCTGAAAAACTGTGTCAAATTTAACCTGAGAGAGGTGCTTAGCCCCCCTTTTTCGGATTTTGACAGCATTATGGACGTCGCAAATGATAATTCGAAGTGCTAGATGAACTTTCGGGCTTTCTTGAGCTCTAATCAAATGCTTTATCTTGTGATCCTCATCCTTTGAGTGGTGCGTAAGCTCGTTCATCCCTTGATTTCTTAAATTTTAAGATCAGTTCAACCATCAAGTCACTGCTCACAGTTGTCGGAGGTGAATGTTCCCGCTGTATTGCCTAATATCTGCAGGCCTGCAACGAGGGGTTGTACATCGGTAGAGGATCTGTAGTGGTGTAATTAGGGTGCTCTGGCCAAGAGAATTACTCAATGAAAATGATATATTGAAGCCCTGTCGTCGAGCTAAAATGATATTCCAGGCCAAGAGGCCAACCGGGGATCCGGCATATTTGAGCCTGGAGCACACTAGCAGTTGGTTAACCTCAGGAAAACTCACTATCACCCGTTCTCCAGCTATCTAAAGCATGGCATGTATTGTTCGACTTACCTCGGGCATCTCGGGGATATCAAAACCCGTGCTCAAGGAAATTATAGGATGCCTTATCGGGCGCGAGACGATGGAATTGAACGTTTTATATTTATATAGATGTCATGAGACCTTAGGAAAGCCCCAAACTCACGGTATCAACCGTCTCTCTGTGCCTGTGCTTCCACAATAACAGGAAACGTTACCTCTCCACGGTCTTGGTCACTTCAATTGAAATGGGATAGAAGCCACCGGATCGAATAAATCTCTGGGCGTGCGTAACGCTACTCAGAGCCTCCACAGGACACGATAAAGCTAGTTTGATCTCAAATCCACTTTGGGAAGACAGTGGCCAACGTTCGGCATTTAATCAAATCATTTGTTTCAAAGCGTGGTGCTCCGGCTTTCCATAGTCCTGACCTTATTCTGGCACTATTTTTCCCAACGTACCTCCCGATCCCTATGCTATGCAATCTCAATTCGCTGAGTTCGGGGTTCTCGGCGATGTCCGTGCGATTGTATAGAGACAAGTAAATTACCTCAACAAGGATTCGTTATTACTTGGCTTTTGATTCAATGCTCAGGACTGCGTGAATGATCTGTTTCTTGTCGCTCTTTATTGACCCGTCACCTCTTCCTTCACCCGCTGGCGAGTTCATAATTCGTTCAACTTTATTATTTGCTTCGGGGGGTTTCCGCGTGATTAGAGGGTGTAAATATCCTTCCCATACTATCAGCCATCAGGTACCTGGCCACCCCTAGGTACCTGGCCACTTGCGGTTTATAGGCTTAGCACTTCGAAATACGATCCACATGATATCGAAGGATGAAATGGGACCTCCAACGCACGTCCAGACCAAATTTGGACGGAATGTGATGTGACGATCAAAAGTCATGGCAGTTTGATCACCGTCGGAGGACGTGGGAAGACAGATCTCTTGCTGTCATCCTGCTGCTGCAATTTGTGGCGGCTCGTTCTATGTCAAATCTTCACCGATCCGCGATTTCTGTGGTTCATTCTGTTCATCTGATTTTGCCCTATATTTCCGATCAGGTGACCTTATGCAGGCTCGAGATGCACGTGTGCCAGAGCCCTGGGAAACAGGGGGCACAGTTTTCGGGCTCAGATGCAGAGTCGCCCTTATAGCGAATGAGCGATTTGCGAGTGAGGTATGGACCTTTCCAGGGCTGTTCTATATCAGTCACAGCTCAAACCGTGCTACATACCGAAATTTTCCCTTCTACATTGGTCGTGCATTGGCATCAGCAGTCATAACTCACCCTAATTTGAAGTCTAGAACTTTTAAATTCGTTCAAGCAAGCAGGAGACTCTTGGGATGGATGCTTTGTGCTAAATAGATGGGATTTCTTATAAGTATGGTATTTGTACCAGAATTTAGCCTGTGATATGCGTTCCCTGACATGTGGTACGCGCACAGTTGAGAGAACCAGTTTTCGGCATCGGGCACGAACAAAAAGGATATTTTTATAGCACTGTCCAAGCTCCCATATACCACCAAAATATGCACAATATATCGTATACGACCTATTTACAACATCCAAACAGCCAGGGCTGGCTTATGGGGCGGCACGCATGTATAAAGGCAGGTGGCCAGCTACCCCATAAATGGCTATTTTAGGCCTGTCACTAACAAAAAATTTACTGTACCCGAAAGCCTTACTCTAAATTTGGGAAAATATTGTCAAATCGTTTTTTAGATACCTCCCCTGCCGCTCATAACATCTGGGCCCGTTACAAGACTCCATGCCACCAGCATTCACGCTGAAAGCTTAAGTGGCCAGGTACCTGATGGTAAATAGTAGTTGATAGAAAGTCGAAACAGGCGGTATACACAATTTAGGACAGTCCAGACAACCCGGCCATCAAAAACTTGGAGCGGGCCGTGTCTCCCGGCCTGTAACATGATGTGACTTGCCTGACAAACCTCCTATCGGACTTTGATTGAACCCTCTTGATACACACCGGAAAATGGAAAAATTTATTAATGCAGGGAAAGTGAAACTGAAAATAGCAGTATCAGATTCAATTTCAGGTTTGCAGAAAATATCACTTTTGTGTTACCTGGAAGATGAACTGAAAGAGGTGATTTCGGAGCCACTTTCATGTTGCCTGAAAGACCCACTTTCAGTGCTGCGTCATTTTTGCCATTGGTCCGGGAAATGCCGGACCAATGGCAAAAATGGCGCGACAATGAAAGATGTACTTTCAGACTTGTTTGAAAGGGAACCTGAAAGCAGGTCTTTCAGCTCCACTTTCAAATACATCGATATTGGTACTTTTCATGGATTGGAAACTTGAAATAAAATTCCTATTTTCATTTTGACTTTCAGCACATTAATAAATTTTTCCTTTTCCGGTGTGATAGTTGACTTACTGTCTGACGAGCTTGCTCATTCACAAGGCCGAAATTAAGTGACACCCTTTCTTCTGAAAGTGACGAATTTACCTTACAGGTGATGAACTTCCGCGATCCTACGAAGTATGTGAGGACTCGCATTTCGTTCATGTTGATTGAACAGTGAACACGTACCTTAATCAAGAAATTGAAATTGATTTGCAAGGAACCCCCATTGCAATGGACGAATCAACAATGAAGGAGGATTGGAAACAGCAGCGACCAAGACTTCCCTCTGACTTTATCAATTCTTTGGCGCGCGGTCCAGTTCTTCGGTGCATTGTATGAGGGGAAGGAGCCAAGCGATGTCCAAAGAGAAAGACGGCGAACCGCACGAAGACATACTTGGTCTTTATGAGAGACTTCAGATGAAGAGGCGCGTCGCGCTCGGCGCTGGTTCGGCCTGATCATGATGTCGGGAGGTGAGAGGGGAAATATTATTGGGTCCATTAGTTGCGGCGAGCAACCGAAATTATGAAGAGCTTGAGAGCCATGCGCTGAGCAGACTCATCGGCGAGACAATGGTTCTGAACAATGGCAACGCCGCATCATTACAACACGTGACCAAGAACAAATCGAGACAAACATGAACAAAGAGAGCAAGAACAATGGAAACAAACACGACCCAACAGGTTCGCGCTTTTTTTTTTCTTCAACCACAAATTTCCAAGCACTCTCGGATATTTGAGCCAGCTCAAAAGAGGGAGTTTTCTTGATGGTACAATTCCGTCACTAGAACTGCAGAGGACTGCAGAAGGCAGAAACTTACCGTGATGGAACAGTCCCGGCAAATGCCGTTGAACTACGACTCCAAGTTCAAATGTTCAAACTTTGCCCGTGTAAAAGGACCTGTGTTGGTATGCCCACTAACTTGTTAGTGGGTCCTCAGGTTTTTGGAGGATAGGGCGCCCTGCTAAATTTTCATTTTCTCGGAAACTTCCGAATTGAAAGGTCCACCGTTTGAACCACGCATGTTGCATCCCTGTTTTCTTGCTTTCTTTTTGGCTTGCTTATGCGAGATGGCGTACGCCAGATTCATTTGGCACTGCTAACCCTAACCTAAACACAACTATGTAAACCATGTCGAGGCGGCTACGCAGAGGTGATCTGTATAGTCACCTTGACCCAGGCTAAGTCTAGGAGGCCCTTTGACGCAGTGAAATTCACGACGTTATAGCATAAACACATTCACTGCGGCGGGGCCAATCATAAATCGCACTGCTGTCGGGTTAGGGTTACGTTTTTTGGGTCATTTCTGGCAGGGAATTGCCCTCAATGGGAACAATGTGACTGTTTTGTAACTGTGATTGAACCGAGAATGAGTTACATGTCACACGATGAAGGCATACCTAAATTGGGTACGACATCACCCGAAGATGGGCTTGAAATGGCAAGTTTCGTTTAGGAGAGACGCGATTACAATGAAATATGAGCCCCAAAGCCAATCCATGTTCCAGATGACGGAAACTGGCCTTCGACGTGTCGGGCGAGGTCAAAAGGTGATTCAAATTTCAACATGACAAATAATATTTCATACAATGATGGACACCACTGTACAGCGGTGAAGTCGTTGCTCGTTCTCTTCGAGTACTGATAACTCGATCTTGGTAGTGGCCATGCGTACTAATCAACAACTCAAGACGCCATTGACATTCTCAAAACAGAGGTCTGTGTGCGACATGAGCTTCAATCATCAAACACTAGTAAACCACATACTGAGGTCGATCTGGCCCGTCGTGATCCCGCCTTGAATATTGCCACAGTGACCAGTGAGAAGAATCTCGCCCCCTGAGAACTCCAAATTCTGGTCGAAGGTACACGTCCCATTGATTCCGGCTCCCCCACTAAACACAAACACCGGTGAGCGCATGCATATGGATACATGAACATGAACCCGCGCGTGAAACACCTACTTGGACTGGCACACCATGTTTCCCGATGGCTGCTGAACGCCGACGCATTGCCCGATGAACACGGTGTTGCATGTATCGATAACGGGATCCAACGCCTGGCATCCCGCCATGAAGACGTTGTTCGCCGGCGGGTTAGAGAGGGCAAGTTCGCTGCAGGTTTTGCCAAAATTGCCTGGACTGGTGAGTCCGGGGGGTGTTGGGGTGGGCAACGGCGAGACAGGGGGGAAAAACCCGTCGCAGCCTTCGGTTTGCGCATTGAGTCCCGGGATGGCAGTGAGGATAAAGGTAAGGAGGAGAGTGAATTGCATGGTGTTCAGGTTGTTGGCGCCTTGAGAGGATTTCGCGGGAAAACAAAGTGGATTTAAAAGGCCACTCCCAGTCGCATGCCAAGGCTTCTCAGCGCGGAGCTTGTGTTGAGGTTGGCTTTCCGTTCGTCTGCCGAATTGGAGCCAACCCAGTGAAGCCCCAAACTATCAAGCAGCTCAAGGAATCCGCCAAACCGACCAATTGAGTGTCGATTACGTACCAGCATGTGACGCGGTTTTCTCACGTCCGCAGTAGCGCAGGGAGCGACGCGACCCACAGCTAAGTACGGAAACATCTTGGATTGGTTCATAATCTGTACTTGCTTTGTTTTATTTTTGGAAAACCACGCCAAGACGCCGATATTTCCCGTTCTCAGTTGTCCGCTCGCACAAAGGGGGTCAGGGTGCAAAGCTTCCTCGTTCAGAACTGCGGAATCCGCGTGGTTTGGTGCGGCGATTAATCAAACCTCGCGAATTTTGCACCAATTGACAATGAAGAAGATTCTACGGTTCCTGGATCGTGGGTTCAATTTTGCGTGCATGGCGGCGAGATGTACCGTTCAGGTCTGACAGCTATGAACAATGACACTCATCCGTTCTGTGGGTTTATCTATGTTGCTAAATGACCAATTTCTAACGTGTAGTAGTAGTAGAAAAGTTCGCTTTTGACGGGGGTTCCTTGATCCCGTACCACCACCCTGGACGGGTTTTCCCACACTTCGGGAACAAGGCGCGAGCGCCCCAGCCCGGTAATGAGGACGACTGCAGTCTGAACCGAGCTGGGGACGCCGTTTACGACCAGTAAACCCCCAGTGTGACCTCGACGCCGCCGCTCCCCAGCCCCCCCACCTGAAAAATGACGCCGCTCTTCGGATACACCATTCCGACGCACGGCAATCTTTCGCTGTCACCCATGACAGGCGAGGGAAGTTTTTCTCTCTCTTCCTCCACCCTCATCCCGCCTGCGCGACGCCGGCGTCGTTGCCGCCTCGGACGCTCCCTGCCTAGCGCGACGGCCCCCAGAGCCACTCGTCGATCCCTCCCTCACCTGGCCTGGCTCCAGCAGACTCGGTACCGTCAAAAAATGACTCCCGGCCATGGAGACAAAAGACGGCCCCGAGGCATGGCGGTAAATTTCTTCCTGCCTCGTTGTCACCCCGTGGCTCAAAATTCTCCCTTGAAGACCCACGGCGCGCTATCTATCCGTGCAGGGAATAGAAGTTCATACTCCCGAATGTGGCTGTGTTCTCCGACCTTCCGAACAATAGAATATTAGAATTGTATTTGAAAGGCGACAATGATGCTTGACAACGGAGCGAGCAACGCACAAGCAATGCGTGCGATGTCGATGGCGATACAGAACGAGGCGACACGGACCGTCGCGCAGACCAAGTCGCACCTGCGACGAGACGCGGATTCGCGACGCGCGGGACAGGTGCGGCTGAAGGTGCGGGAGCGCGTGGGCGTGCTTCAGGCGAACGGCGGAAGCGGTGAGCGCGGAAGAGATGGTGGCGCCGAAGGGGAGGCAGGCGGCGCACGGCGGGGGTGAAATGCAATGTAGAAGGGGGAAGAGATGTCAGTTGAGGAAAATACAAGAGAAATCCCGCGACGCACGGCTGATTTCCCACTGAGGAATGCAATACGATCGGGCTTGAGAACTTGGGTAGCGAGCGGGGATGAGAGGATCTCAAAAATAAAATAAAAAAGAAACACGATCAGGGCAAAGAGGAGGAAAAGCACAATATATACGTACCCTGCGCGCGAAATAGGATCTCGTGCCCTTCAAAAGACGGAAAAATACGCGCCGTGCTTGGTGAGGGACGGGAGATCAAGAGGGATGAGGGCGGAGCGAGAGGGGCACGGAGAGAGAGGGGCGAATCAGGCTGGCAGGTGAGAGTGCGAGCACATGGAGGTGACGACGGCAGGGGCAGCGGAATTAGCGGGCCGGATGGCAGTGGTACAGCAGCAGACAGAGTGGGTGGAAGTGAAGGGCGGGGAGATGGCGGCCCGAAAGGCGAGGATGTTGGGCGGCGTCAAGTGGGAGGCGGCGGCAACGGCGTGAGAAACGGGGACGCGACGAAGAGACGGGCGTGGGAAGCGACAGCGACGGCGTGGGCAACAGGAGACGACGATGGGGTGCGAGCAACGCTGTCGTCGGCGTGGTGATGGGATGTCTGGCGCAAAGAGGGAACCCGCGGAGTGGGTGGACGACGTCGAGTAGCAGGACGGCGACAGAGACGCGACGAGGAGCGGGCATGGGACAAGGGCGAGGGCGCAGGCGACAGGACGCGAGATGAGGCGACGGGGGAGACGGGAGACGAGAGTGGGCGGCAGCGGAATTACCAGTAGCGGTCCGGCAGGGGAGAAAGCGGGCAAGCGAGAGATGATGCGTCGGCGGCTAGGAAGGGCGGAGATACGTGGAGACACTAGGGTTAGGGGAGCGGCAGCAGAGTCGAGCGGGTGGGCGGCAGGCGGCAGACGACAGCGATGGCACGTGCGACGGACACGCGACACGGCGTGGGTGACGCGCGGTGGGGTGTGGGCGACGTGGTGGTCGGGCGCAAAGAGTGGCGTGATGCCAAGCTCAATGCCACACTTGCACAAATAAACGCGTCACGTCATGTCAGGGGAACGGCGGTCAGCGTGTTGTCGCCAGTTGTCGCTCGGGGCGACAGGGGTGCTTGGTACGGAGTGCGGTGTCGCCGACGTGGGTGCCAGAGAGCACAGATTGTCGCCATTGACCTTGGTTTGATCTCTACTGGTAAGATCTGGGCGAGATTCTGCTGGGATCAAACCCGATGTTCAGGCGTTGTAGTCGTTCGGCGACAACGCCGATCTCTAGGTCAAAGTCTTGTCACCCAAAAAACACCACATTTTTGAAATATTCATAAGAAATGATTGAAAGCAAATCTTATAGGTAGAGAATTGAGAATGGACACGAGAACGTGCAGTTTTCAGAAGGGATTAAGAAAAATGCCATGTCGCCCAGATAGCAATGATAGCCTTTAAAATCGGCGGAATAATGATAGGGTTATCCTCAATATTGACGTGAAGCTTGTGGAGCTCGAGGTCTTCGGCCGATTTAAGACATTCACACTGTTAGGCAAGGCCGAAGACTTTGTCTCCGTAGAGCCAGGCCGCCTTTTAGTATGGTTTGATTCAGGATAGGCTTGACGATCGGTGAGGAATTTGCGGCGAAAAGATACATCCCCGTTTTTGACACCTTCAGTTTCTTGTTGGCCTTGAAGAATGCAAGGAGATTGATTATTGAAAGCTAGCGCGATAATGATTGAGGATCGGGGTGCAGATCCAACATCGTCCAGGAAGGCAGCCATCAGTGAGTACCTCTTGAGTCTTGACAATCGAGCACCTTGAGTGGTTGAATTTGGGGAGATTTCAGACAGCGACCGAAGTGTGATGTCCCGATGGATCTAGCGGAGGGCCCGTCGTTGATCCAGTAGCGGTCCGATAGCTGCCAAGGTGATCATACTCCTCCGGTCTCTTCAGAGAATCTTGAATATTACAGGGGTTCCAAAAGATTGAATGCTCAGGCGTCGATCGAAATCGCATATTGGAATGAAGTTTGAAATTTGAATGGTTTTAGATGAAGCGAGGTGCTGTCCGAGAGGGCGATACGGTACCGTAATTGCGGATGTCGGGTTGAAGTGCAGATTCTCAGAGTCATGCGAGCGGAAACTTGACGTATATGGGCGGAGAAGACCACCTGGACCGCACGAGAATTGACAACGGCTTGAATGTTGCCAGGACTGAGCGGCAGATTGATGCGAAATGGTGAATCATTGATGCGCGCGAGACTGAGAAGAGTCGTGATGCCATTTTGAAATGTTCGAGGGAAGAATCGGGCAGGTTGCAGTATAGCGACGAGTGCGCAAATCATATCGATCTGTTTTCCGGTCGAAAGGGAACCTCCAGGCTTGATTAGGTACCAGGAACCGCGGATACACGATGGTGAAGATGCAGAAAACGTGAACGAGATCCCTTCAGACGTCTAGCTTGGGCAGGAAACAGCTTATGGCGGCCTGGATTGTGAGGGTAGAGGCGAAAAGGTAATACCAGACAGCTCCTCCTTCTGAGCGGGTGTTGTGCGCTTGACTCAGAGGCATGTGGTCTGTCGAGAATGGGATAATGCATCGGTATGACGTCCCGAAAGTTAAACTGCTTGTTGACAATGCTCCCGAGATGATGGAACGGGCGCAGATCGTGCAGTAAAGAGACAAAAGAGGAAGCGAGCAAACATGTACACACGAAATCATGACATCTGTTTAGAACACAAGTAATCATCTGTCGGATCACCGGCGCGGGTGCGGCAACCTTCGGCTGTGCAGAGTTGAAACCATTAGCCATAAGCTGCCCACGTACGTCCGACGTCTCGTTCCCCACAACTCCGCTTCTGACTCATGTCCGTTGGCTCAAACACTGGGACTTCCTCTCGAATGTCACCATTGTCAGACTCAAGCATGCTTCGAGATCACAGCCGCTGCCACTCACAAATCAGCAGGTCTGTCTTCTACTCCGTTTTTCCCCCCTCTCATCCCTGGATATCTTGCCAAGAATATTTTTGTCACGGATAGCGAGACGACCAGTCGGCCACTGCACCATACCTCGGGCACAGAAGACGCCTGTGATGGTGTCAGCCAAGGTTCATCGTGGCACCAATTGCTCGCAGCGAGTCGCTTTGCTGGGAACAACTGTACCCGAAGGTAGATCTTCTCCTCCGTCTTTGCGCCTTCAACCGATTTATATCCCTGAAAGCTCTCAAGAATATTTTTATACAGACTTTGACTATCGTTCCCTCAAATGTTACTGGGGCAAATAAGGGGCCTGTGAATGTGTGCTATCCCTCATATGTAACGGAGCTTGCGAGTGGCTTTGCTGGGAACAACTGTACCAGTAGGCTCGTCTTTACTCCGTCTTTGCTCCTTCGACCTGACAGCATTTCCCTGAAAGCTGCCAAGAAAACTCTGAAATTTTTTTATTAAGGACCAAGACGACCAACATCCTTCGATATTACTGGAGCACATAAGGGGCCTGTGAATATATAGTGTACCGTAAGTTTCGTGGTCGCTTCCATTTCAAAACTTGGGTGTTCGACTGACTTCTCTCCTCATATTACAGTAGCTCAGGTGGCCAGCGGCGGCCGTCCCCTCAAATGTTCCTGGGCCACATGAGCTCAGTGACTGTATGGTGGCGCACACTAACTCCAGTTGAGATCTAACTCTTGTCGGTATATATATCGGCCTCTTCCTCGCAGTCAACATCGGCTCGTCCACACCATGCCCGACCGCGCATACTCCGACAGCGTAAACGAGAACCTCCACGATGCTGTTTCAGCTTGGTTTCTTGGACCTCAGGGCGAGAACGCGGACATGTTGAAGATGCTATTCGAGCAGGCTGTCAACTTGCAGAAGAACTCTCGTCTCGCTTATTACCCTGAAGATGGCGTTTGTCCTTTTTTGTTTTGGCGACGATTCAGCATGCGTACTCATCCGTCTTTTGCTAGGAATTCATCACAAACAGTATCCAGGAGTCGCCAACCTTCAAACAACACCAGGACGAACTCGTGAAGCAGTTCGAGCTCCTGACCGCACACCTCTTCGCATACTCGATCCCTTTCTTCTCTCAGCGTTATGCTGGGCACATGTCCTTCGAGATGGGCTTGCCGGGTATCCTCGGCTGGGTCGCCACAGTTCTCAATAACCCGAACAACGTAGCGTTTGAGGCCAGCCCCATCACGACGCTTTTAGAGATTGACGTTGGACATGACATGTGCGAGATGCTGGGTTACAACGAGAACGACTCTGATGGCAAGCCACTTTACTGGGGGGCACATCGCTTGCGATGGCACCGTAGCCAACTTGGAATCTATTTGGTGAGGTTTGCTTCGAGCGTTTCTCTGCATTCCTCGCTCACGTGGTCCCGCCATGATTTCAGGGTCGGTGAGTTCAATCTCATGCTTTGGCGTCAACTCTGTGATGATTCTGTATTGCGATAGCTCGTAACCTCAAGTACTACCCATTGTCGCTCCGTGATGCCATGAAGCCCGGAAAAGAGCTTCAGTTGATCTCGGATACATTCAAGGTCCCCCTGCCCAATTCGTTTGCCTCGTCCGAAATGGAGCTCCTTTCAAAACTCGACTTATGGCAGCTTCTCAACCTTCCCCCGAAGACCATCCTCGACATTCCCAGGCGTCTCGAGGCCGAGTACGGCATCACTCCGACCTACTTGGACGCCGTCCTCGCCAATTACATCGTCCAGACTCGAGGCAAGCAGGCCGTCGAACAAGAGTGGGGCATGAAGACTCCGCCTCGCTATTTCATTTCCGCCACCAAGCATTATTCTTGGCCGAAGGGGGCAGGTGCGCTACATCTGTGTCTGCATTTCGCTTCGCTCATTAACATGAATCCGCTTAGCCCTTGCTGGACTCGGTTCCGAGAACATGATTGACGTTCCAATCGACATTAACGCCCATATCGACACGAAGATCCTCCGCGGGCACCTCCAAGAGTTCGTCGGTCTCTATTATAATGTTCCTCCCCTGTCGCTAATTGATACCCCTTCAGGTGTCTGAACAAGCAGATTCCCGTCTTCGCCGTTGTCGGTATTATTGGATCGACCGAAGAAGGCTGCGTCGACCCGCTCGATGAGATCCTCGATATGCGCGATGAGTTCGAGGCCAAGGGTCTTTGCTTCCTCGTCCACGCAGACGCCGCCTGGGGTGGCTATTTTGCTTCCATGATTCGCGAGAGGACGGCCCCGATCGGCCGCGGGCCCAAGGAAGAGCCCAGCCGCGACTTCGTGCCGACTGCGACCCTCCGCCCATCGACCGTCCGTCAGTTCGAGGCCCTTGCTCGCACGGATTCCATTACAATCGACCCACACAAGGCCGGCTACGTCCCGTACCCCGCCGGCGGACTGTGCTATCGCGATGGGAGGATGCGGTACCTCGTCACATGGAGCGCTCCCGTACCTGCAGCAGTCGGACACGGGCGAAAGCATCGGTGTGTACGGAGTCGAAGGCAGGTACATCAGTTCGTTTGCCTCGACTGCTGAGTGGGTGTTGACGACGCGTGCTTGGCAGTAAACCCGGTGCAGCTGCAGTCGCGACCTATATGCACCATCAAGTGATCGGCCTGCACAAAGATGGTCACGGCGCCCTGCTTGGCGAAGTCTCGTGGTCGTGTCGCAGAGTAAGTGACTGAGTCCTGCAGTGTGTCAGCCAGAAGAGTTGACCTCTGCGCCGCAGATTGCCGCCCACTGGGCTGCCATGTCTGTTGAAAAAGACCCGTTCATAGTCGTCCCTTTGAACCCACTCAGTTCGGAGCCAGACCAGGCTGAGCTTGCCAAGGAAAAGGACTTCATTCGGACGCACATCCTTGGGAAATCGAACGAAGCGGTCGTTCAAGATAAACGCGCCATGGCGCTGCTGAGTACGCTTGGCTCGGACCTCAATATCAATGCGTTTGCTTGCAACTTCCGTATCAACGGTGCGGCCAACATCGACGTCGAGGAGGCCAACTACCTGAACAACGCTATCTTTAAGCGACTTTCCATTACGACTCCGAATAAGAAGCCCGAGGGGATCCCGATGTTCTTGTCCGCCACGACATTCAAGGTTGGCGATTACGGCGCATGCGTGAAGCATTTCAAGGAGAGGTTGCAGTTGGAGACCGAGTCGAACCAAGACCTCTTCGTCCTTCGAAATGTCGTCATGTCGCCCTTCCAGACCGCCGAGACTTCGTCGGGAAGCTCGCGGGCATCTTCCAAGGCATCCTGGAAGAGGAAATGAAGGTATGTTCCAGATAAATTTCAAAGCGACACATAAAACTAACGAGTCGCTCAGCATGTCATCGCACGCAACACCATTACAAAGCAGACCCAGTCTTTCGTTCTCCAGGGATATGACGCCAACATGTCTTCTGGCACTGGCAAGGCGTTCCTCATCTACCGGCCATACTTCCACAATGCCAACGGTCGCTTCCAAGTCATCCTCAGCGCGGAAATTACCGATCATCCTGGATCCGCCTCCAAAAAGGTAGCGTCAGACGACGTCCTTTTCCTTGCTACGGAACAAGACACGAACGTAAGCGACATCGCCAAGCCGGGCGCCTCCTTCCAAGCCACGATCAGCACGCAGTGAGTGATCATCCTCGTACCTGTTCCGACCTGTAGGCTGACGGTGTCTCAAGGGATGCTTCTGGCGCCGAGACAGTGGTCAAGAATGTGCAGGTCTCCATTCTTCAGGTGATAAAGAACACCCCGCTTGACTCCTATTACCGCGACGACGACTATCCGTCCTCCTTTGTCCCGTTCTATCTGTTCTCTGTGAATAACCGTCTCTACATCGACCACGCTCTCGTCAAGGCGCCCAACGCACAGATGTGCGCCGAGATCACCCTCAGCGACATGCGACCTGGGTTCAATGTGAAGGAGTTCGACCTCGGCGTCCTGCTCGATGCTGCTCAGGACAAGCGAGACCTCCTACTCAGCGTCTCCCGCCCGGAGGTAGCTATGCAGCCGGCTGATGCATTGAGCACCAAGTGGTTCGTCTCTGGCACCAGCTACAGGGTCGCGATCTACAAGGATACCAAAGACGCCGATTCCCACGGCCCTGGTCTCCTGAATGATATCGTGAGGGGTACGCCGCTCGCGACGGGCACCATGGCCATTTCTCGAGGCGTCTACGTCGACTTTACGAACATCAACAAGCAGGAGTTCACCGAGCGCGACACTCATCGCTTCACGAACTTCACTTCTCGGGAAGCGCACCCGGAGACCAAGGCGGAATGGAGGAAGCTCGTTTACGGCCTCCGCGGCCAAGGAACCCTGCGCGGCCAAAATGTGTTCCGCGGCCAAGGCGGCGCCACGTAGTTCGAATTGTTTCTCTTGTACTTGTATCACTGTCTCACCGCCGGGCCGGCAGCATTATTTTGTACTTGTAACGCCTGTATGTCGTCGACAAAATTGCACAGCTTGATCTCATCGCGGAAGACCAAACTGCTTCCAGAACGCGAGTACTGCGGTCCACAGCTAGACAGACGAGCGGAAAAAGAGTAGAAGGAAGAAGGTTACAACGGGACAACTCCAGAAGAAAAAGGATTGGACACTCAATACTGGAATCGGTGCAAGGACCAGGCCAGGGCGGGGTGTACGGAGGAGCGACTGCGTGAAGCGAATGGTAACGTCCATGAAAAACGCTAAAACGTGCGTGAAGCCTCGAAGACGCCAATGCCGTCGCAGCGAGCATGGATTCACGGAGCGATATCATGGAGGAAACACCGGGTTAGCGATCATACACGATTTCAGGCACGCAAGAGCCTATCTAAACAATCAGCTTTGTCGACGCAAGCATTTACGCAGGCCTTGATCGCAATTCGGATTTTCGAAAACGTGGGAAGACGATGGTGGGGTTGAGCCTGGTTGAGCATGTCGGCATAGACAATATCGAATGATCTGTATCCCAAAGGCGGCACGGACTCGGAGAGAGCGGAGAGTGCCGTTTTCGAGCGAGTCCAGGATTTTGTGCAAGGCGTTAGTGGCGTCGTTGAGTCAGAAAACATAATGACCATAGGAAGCCTGTCCGACGTGGAGTCCACGCAAATCGTAGCGCCTACGACCAGAGAGAAATCAAAATGGATGAAAGTAGCGATGGATACAAATTACCGGCGTGCCTACCCCAAGTTGTAGGTAGAACCGCATTTAGCCAGAGTCGGTCGGACGGTGAAGCTGACAAGGTCAATCAACAATATTCTCATCAGAAACTATGAGATGCAACGCCAGAGTACATCTGAGGCAGTCTGAGAAATAGATGAGGGGTTCCTCGTGCGTTGATTCGATAGCTTCATTCCGGGCTGGAATATACCGTAAATTCAGCCAGCATTCTGCAGTTGTTGCCTCGTGTAGACGCGATTCGGCAGATATTCCGGGAAACGTTAACAGGGCAAGGGATTAAAAGACAGCAGAGAGCATCAGGTTCTCCGTCCGTAGCAGGTACGCAGAATCCAAGAAAGCCAACAGGTGACTCGGGCAAACGAATCGGAAAAATTGGGAAAACAAGGCTTTTAATGATCGAATATTCAGCCAGACACCACAGAAGAGCTGCCAAAGCTTGAGCTAACCGCAGTTAATCCAGTCCAAAAGATCATAGTGAACGTTGTGAGCAAGACTCTGCCACTGCCAAGAGGAATTGATTGACAGCGGCGTCCTCCGTACACAGCCACGCTCTTTCTCTTCCATCCCCCACCACGTCTGTTTGCGTGCGCGCGCTACCAAGCGATGCGGATGCTATTTCTGGCCAGGAGACGCAATAACAAGCGCGGAGGACACGAACCAAGTACATCATTCGGGATCGGGCGGATGCTGCGAGCAGAGAAGGCATGACAGGAAACTTGGGAAAGGCAAGCGTACCGTATAGATTTTGGTGCGTACCATCTTTTTCTCGCATGTGGAGCCGTTTGTGGCTGAATTGGGGCGCACTAGACTCTTTCGACTGAGAGTCACCTCTCGATGCCCTTCATCTCAGCGTCTCTTGGCGTTTACACTGGCCTCGATGCAAAGTACGTATTGATATATTTGGTCTTCCTACATGATCTGGCGTTTTCCTACATGATCTGGCGTTTTCCTTTCTTTCTTCATTTACTAACGTGCCCCGCCGTCAGGACTGTTGCATGTTAATCCCTGCTCTAGCCGCCTCGCACAGCGCTACGAATCGTCCGCCTCCCCGTCTGTGGGTCCAACGCAGAGACTAGCGCCGACGCGCGTATATCTTTCGGGATGTGGTGTATCGCACTTTGACTAGCGCAGCAAAGGGTACGCGTGGATTTCATGATTTTATTTCCATCCTTCCTCCATTCCTCTTTTTTCGAGCTCATCTGACTTCTTGGGTAGAGAACTGCGACTCGACGTGCGCCAGCCACCCTGGACCTGCAGTCCTCGCCCTACGACGCTACTACTACGTGCTTCTCCGCACCCGTCCCGCGGCCCGAGCCCTGCGACCCCGCAAACGCCTCGCCCATATGCCGTCCGAAGAGCCGCGCGCAGACGGCACGGCTAGCCCGCCTCCCTTGGCATCGATGTCGCCGTAGCTCGTCCGGCGGGGCAGCAGTACGCCTTGGGGAATACTGCGGGTGTCAATGGAGCGTCTACGCCCGCTTCGTTCGCGTCTACAGCAGGAGCGTGCGGCTGCGCGACTCCCACGACTCGCCGCAGCTCTGCGAGGAATCTCGACCGAGAGTGAGCACGAGTGGGGGTGTGGGCGCAGGGTGGGGCGGGGAGCAAGCGGGGGCGGGAGGAAGAGAGAGACGCTGACGGACGAGGATGCGGAGCAACAGAATCGGTATGTGTCCCTCATTCTGCCACTGCCGGTGCCCTAGACTCCCTCAAAGACTGATTCGTTCCACAGTGATGACTCCAGCCCCGACCGCTCGACTCTTCTGCGTCGTCAATCAACAATCGACAAGCCTTGGCCGCCCACTATTACCAGCTACCGCGGCGCCTACTGAATGCCGATATCCGTGTCCCTCCGCGTCCTACTCGTGGCACCCACGATGCTCTCGATGTCCGCAGCCCGTTGCTTAGAACGTCACCCGCGCCTTCCTCGGTGCATTCTCCGCATCCACCACTCCCTCCGTGCTTCACTCTTCCTGTTCTGGACGACCGACACGGATACCTAGGCGGTCCCTCGAGACGACGCTGGTACGGCGGTGCTGAATTGAGAGTGGTGCAAACCCCGCCGTTACCGCCCGGAGGAGCAAGACTCGGTATGTAGTCTCACGTTCCCGTTCTTTCCTCTCGTTAATCTGCTCTTCCCCTTGTTAGGACTGGCCTCGCGCACAAGTCGGCGGCGCGATACCCTGCGATGGGGTCCTCGCCGATGCGATGATGACGACGGAGAGGCCGCTGCTACCATCGGCGAATGTTCCCGTCCCACCACTATCATTCCTCCCTCGCCTACTCGGTCCGGCTGTCGCGTGTCCTGCTTGTGGCCTGCTTGGCGGTGCTCACGACGTGCGCGTATTTCCTCCACCCGTGTACATCGTGACCGTGGCGCATCCTGGGATCTCGATGCACGCTCTGCGTGTTCCTCTATTCCAGCTCCTCCTCATCTCTCCCAGAACGGCCCTAACGCTCCTCTCTTCGCGCCCTCCAGCCCTTCCTGTGCAGACCGTCGTATCATCGATTCGTGTCCCGAGCGGCGGTGGCGTAGCTGGTGGGATCTCTTTATGGTGTATACTGCTGTCCCCGTCCTCCACATCTCTGCCGCCGACTACGATTCGGGAGGACGGCTGGATGGCTACGATTAGCGAGGAGCCGCCTCATATCACCGTCGTCTGCAAGGACCCTTCTCGCGAGGGCGGCGGGAAGGCGGGAAAAACGCAGGGGCTGGGACGCAGGGATGCAGATTCGGATATTGATTCCAGGCCTGCAATCGCTCGGGCACTGCTCCGAAATCCTGCCTTTGCCTTCTTCCTTTTGCCAATTCCAGTCTCCAGCGCATTCGATGGTCCCCCGTTACTTGGGTCCGATTGGGGTCCATGCTCTCATAGTTTCCGCGTCATTTTCTCTGGTCCAACCCTTGGCTTGCTCTACCTCTTTCTTCTCCCGCTGCCTGCGTCCTTGTACAGAGAATCGCCGCAGACAGCTCTGCACTGCCACAGTGCCACCCATCATTACCTTTTTCGGACAACCCAATTCGCGGCTTTTCCTCTAGATCTCAGTGGGGACTCCTCCGTGGTGCTCGCGCAGCAAGAGGGAGTTACCATTCCGGCCGGCGCATCGGCTGCACGCGCGTTGCGAAGGAAGACAAAGGTTCTGCGTCGTCTAGCCGTTGCCGCCCAGGTGGGCAGCGTGAGCGAGAGAAGTGGGTGGGGCAAGCGGAGCGGGGACCGCGATGGGTGTCGTGTAGGTTCGAGGGTGATGGAGTGGTGGGCAAGCGAACGGATCATCGCCCAGCGTCGTAGGCGAAGCACGTAAAGCTGCTGGAAGAATTGGTGCAAGGACCGTCCTCTTCCTACGGTCTCGTCTCTACATTTGCCATCTTTCTCCCGCTTAGCGTTCCTTGCAACCTCCTACTCCTTGCGCTGTATCCGTAACCTCCGCGTCTTCGCCATTCCCGACGACACCTCCCTACCCGTCACGTCCTTCCGCATCGCCTCTCTTCCAGCCCGCCGAATCGACGGTTGCATCGCTTCCTCGAGGACGGGCATCGCATCCGCCTGTCTTGTCTCCTCCGTCTCGGGCTGCCGTCCTTGCGCTCGCAGTCACCGGTGGAGAAGAAGATAACGCTGCGCGTCCCCTTATAGGGCACGCACTTGAGTGGGAAATAGGACCAAAGGCGGAGATTGAGATGCCTGGAGCGGAGTTCTTGATCGACGATGACTAGTCTTTGCTTCCTCCGCTGCGGCCATAGTCGTCGGTGGAGGAGGTGGCCAGATACAGAAGTGAGAGCGGTACGACGCGCCGCCTATGACCGCTTTCAGGGCGCGCGTTCTGTGCGGCAGGGTATAGCAGAGTGAGATAGTGGGTAGCTCGTGGGTGGGACTGAATACCCAAACCGTTTAAGATGCTCGAAGGAAATGCCGAGCGGCGAAGATGTGACTTCCTCCGTCTTCTTCCTTCTTGCTAGCTTGCTATACACTGCTCTTGTTGTTGCTCGAGTACTAGAAGTTTCCTTAATATCTTCCCTCGGCTACCCGTATGTTTCCTTTACTGCCTGCTGGTTCAGATTCGACGTCTCATTATTACTGTCAATGTATCTGAGACTACGAAATGCTCTTTATATCATACATACATCATGCCCGCCGACGCCGTGTAGGGCCACGATTGTCATTTTTACTTCCGAATCGATCTTTGTGGTTGACTCAGATTGGAGCGATACTAAGTAAATGCTCGCGCAGAACCGGAATCGGAGTAACTCGGGACGGTATCAGTGCAAGACGGAGTGAAGACCAAGGCGTGACTCGTCCTTTGTCTTTTGCCATTTATCTGCCACTGAAGACCACCCATTTCTTCCTTACTCCACTGCTTAAAACCTCCAAGCCGAGAGTAAGCCACGGAACGTTCTCTTTCTCATTTTGTTTCTCCAACACAAGCTTCAGGTGAGGCGCGGAACCCCCCATCTTTGCGAACGCGGACTATAAATAAAAGTACGAGTGAAGTTCTCCATCGGTTGTTATGCCGTCCTAATCAGATGCGGCTTTCCAGCTTCAAAATACTCTCCGCATATTTCCAATGTCGCACGTTCGTTTTCTCAGAAGCTGGCGACGAAATCGGGCTCCAACTCGCATCACACTCGCAGGCCCTCGTGTCCAGGCTCTCGAATATGAATGAACTACCTCTGGATGCAAACATCTCGGTTATGCGACCCATCATTGAAGAAACCGGCGCGCATTTGGCCACCATGGATGCGGAGATTGCTAGACTCAGGGATCGTCTGCGGGAGTTGGAAGAGGAACGCGCAGTCCTGTCGCTATCCCATACTCGGACCATGGCAATTCTCTCGCCCTTGAGGCGATTGCCCCCCGAGATCCTTGGTGAAATATTTTCACAGACACTGCGGCCCATCAGTGAGAATTTCAGCATCAAAAAATGTCCTTGGATCCACGCACTGACACACATTGGTCCGATCCGCCTTTGGCATCACAGGGACTATTTACTGTACTCCCTCTGCTATGTCGCCGCACGCACCCTGCGCCGTTCTTTCACGTCCTACATCTACGCCAACGCTGCAACAGGCAGCGGCCACACTCCCCGCTCCCCATGTCACTGCACGATTTGGGAGATACAAATGGACACATATGCCTCATCTGCGCAGTGTTATCCCACGGGATGAATTTTGGATTAGTGATTACGGACGGACAGACAACAGCGAAGACATCCGGTTGGAGATACTTTCGAGTTTCTTGACCCTCCTCACCATCCCAACATCCACTCCATCCATGTTTCCACAGATCACCGCGATTGGCTTCGGATTGTACAATGCGGACGTCCATCTCTTTCCCCTCTTTCTGGACATGCTGGAGTCACGCTGGAATGTCGCCCAATGTGTGTTGACCGCCGAACTTGTGTTCCTCGATCCCCCGTACACCCGGGCCCGGAATCTGTGTCGAGAATACTGTATCATTTCGACCAAGTGTTCAGGTGACGGGTGACAGCTGCATGTGAACTGAACACTTTTGGCCTAGGTGACGGTGACGTTGCGATTTTTTGGCCTAAAAAGGCAAGAAAATGTCAAAATTTCCCGGTCCGGCATTCGCCGGACTCCCTTATATGGGAATTTTGACGTGATTGCCGATCAATGAACACTTTGTCCAGTGAACTTTTGAGGTGACGGGTGACACCCCGTGAACAGTTGGTCGAAATGATACAGTAGAGTTGCTTGGGGTGGCTGGATTGTAAGATGGAGAGCGTGGGAAGCCCACATCCTTATGTCAGCGTCACTTGTGACAAAGTCACGCCCTTTATAGCACCACCTACAGACTCTTTTGTCTTAAAATGGACTATAGATCCTTTAGCTAGAAGCTAGAGGAAGAGTTTCTATGATTTAGATCAGGAAAAAACTTATTCCTGAGGATGTTATAAGGGTCTGAAAATTTCATGTGACAATTTTTTCCAAGTATTTCTACATGGTTTTCTCGCTAAATCACTGCGTTCAACCCCATAGTAGACCGAGCTTGGCCTACCTTGGCCTACCTCGGTCTACCGTCGGTCTACCTTTGTCTACCCAGGTACACCTACATCTACCGCTCAAAGTACACTGAGGTTGGTCGACCTTGGCCTACCATGGTGTACCATAGTCTACCCCCTCAGTCTACCTTGGTCTACCCCAGTGTTAGCGGGTACACCGACCTCAGCCGACCTACAATGATAATTTTGACTCGCTGCTGCGTTGACAGTGCAAAAACTAAAAAAAAAACTCAGAACAATATCTGATAAGATACAAGACGGAGACAAGGTTCCACAATCATATGGCTGTGCTGCACGTGTATACAGATCGACACGCCGAATCGGATCAATTGAAGGTAAAGTCAATGAATCAACTTTCCCAATGATGCAATCAAGGGATCATCTGTGCCGACAACTTGAATTGAATACTCAAAGCAAAAGCTTGCGAAAAAGGCGCTCATTCAGGGCTGCCCAGGCACGTGTGCCTGTGTTTACATCGGTGTACCTTGGGCGAGGTCTGTCTACCTCTGTCTACCAGGGTAGACCGCGTCACCTAGGGTATAGACAGGTAGACCGAGTGGGTCTACCCAATGTGGACCGAGGTAGACAGACATGTCGGTCTACCCATGGTCTACCTTGGTAGACGGACCCTCGGTGTACTATGGGGTTGAACGCAGTGAATGGAGCACTTTTCGAAAAAGCGGACATGAGATTTGGAACACACAGCCACAGCACAGCCGCATCGGCACGCTGCGGCATCGCCCTTTGGCTCTGTTGTTGTACTTCGCCAACATTGAAGACACTCTTAGGTCTCATTATTGATTGGACTTGAATCCAGTTTCCTGCATCGACGCAACTCGTTAACATGTTTGAATATTCATTCTTCCCATTGCGATTAGTGCTGGCCAAGAATACGATACGAAAAATTTAATTTTGGATACTGTACTTTTTCATTCAATTCGGCAGTCACGCGTCACGCAGACCTCTGTCGAACCGCCAGGCGGTCACGCAGGTCCTCAAATGGCGAAAAAGGCTGGAACAGATGCAAAAAACGAAAATTTTCGGTTCGAATGTCGAAAATTTTGCGGTGTCACACAGAAATTTGGTGGCTACCGAAATGTCGAATTGCTCAAATGGGTCACGCGTCACACCCCGAGTCGATTTGAATGAAAAAGTACAGTATATCTAGATATGGGTGGATACAATATGGCCCTGGACCCCATCAATGGATATGAATACAGGAAGATACGATATGATTACAATATGGATATAATATGATATGCACTCCCCATATTTAAATATATTTGAATACGTTCACTATCGGCGGGCCGGTGCCAGTCAGCAAGGACTTTCCACCGGCAATCTAGGTGGCAACTTCAGTTACTTTCATCCAGCAGATCAGGCTGCTACATAGCTGTGGAGATACAAATTCTCAGTACCAGTGACTCCCAGTCATCATCAAATTTTCCGTAGCCACCTTGACTTTGATTGATGAAAACCTGGAGACTTTGCACACCGCAAGCAAGAATCTTCCAGCTCAATCTGGGTAGCGCGACAATCCTCTCGCAAGATTTCTCACCCCAGGACTCACTAAAGGCGATGACTCGAAGCCTAATTTTCCCACTCACAGGATGGCACTTATTTCATATTCAATCAACCGTGGGAGCGTGTTTTCCAAAAGCAGCCCGGTGATCCAGCCGACAAACTCGTGCACCTTGAAATTGTACATACTGTACTATTCCAACCGTAGGTTCAGGGGGCGTGACCTGTGACCTCTCAGGTTCAAGTTTTGATATGTTCAATTTCCTTTTTTAGACGATTTTTCGGGATTTGCCGACGTTTTTTGTCTCAAAACACGCCTCCCAGAGCCTTGTTACGATATGGAATTTTCATATTCATATCATATTCAAGTTCGTCAGAAGCGCTAATTCGGTGGAATGTTCTATGCCTGATTGGTGCGCCGATTCATTCCTTTCCGTTACCACCACCAGCTCGTCCAGCCCCCGATGTGTTCCATGCTGATTTGGCCGCGTAGAGAACTGCCAGGCATCGACCAGCTTGATCTGCAAAACTAGAAGCATTGGGTGCTTCCGGACTCCGGTACGTTGTTCTTACCGAATCAATGCTGTTTGTGCTCACTTCTCCCCATTTTCCCGACATTGCCGCAGCCATTTCGATCAATGTGCGCCGCTTTTTCCTCCCGGCGAGTACGTATCATCTATTTGGGGTTCCTCCCTGCTCCATTGCATCAGATATGGCGCTAAGCATATAAGAACCGAGTTAATTTCCAAATGCGTGAATTGATTCACTTAGATTCCATACGGCGCTTCGGCGCCTTTCTCTATTATTTTCGACCATAATTGTGGGTTCCTAGCTATCAGGTTTGGGGCCGAATGTTGACCTTTTTGGCATCGATTCAGGATTCAAAAACGGACCACGTTCTCGCCTGGTGCAATACTGTTCTGTGGAACTCACCTTCTAGAAACGAGCGGAGAACTTCATTCAGAGAATGAAATCTTCGTCAGGTCAGTTCATCACAAGAGCGACAACACTCGAGGGACCAATTTGCACGTATTTCATAGCATAATGGAATAAATGTCTGCCAGGGAGCGACCACATGAGATTTAAAAAGAAATTGGAAACGAAAGGAGGTTGTTTCATTGCATTTTGAGATACTCGTGACAAAAATAAAATTGTGAACTTCAGCGGGCTTCTTGGCAATCTCCGCGTAGCTTCCCCCTCATTCAGTTCCTCAAGTGTACACCACACTGACCACGTATTGGATTTCAATTACTCACTTCTTTTGATCCCGCCATGAGATCCATTTCTGATGACTGTTCCTCGAATATAGTCCTGTCTACTTCTGCCAGACTAGTACTCCTCGTGTTGCCTTGTGCTGCCCAAGTAGTTTGTCGAGGCTATAAACTTTCGACATTGAATCAATTTCGCTCTTAGTTGTAGGCCTTTCTCCTGGGCTGTAGCTCAGTCTGTTCTCCTCTATGCTCTTCCTCTTCTGTAGATAGAGCATGCTCATTGTGAGGTATCTTCGTTCAGATAATTGGCTGTCAAAATCCTCATCTATCTATCCAGCTTTCACTCGGATTCATTTTGATATGTTCACTCTCGGGGTTCTCGGCGTTATCCGTGTTGTAGAGACGTGTAATTTTCTTCAATGACAAGGGGGTTGGCGGCCTTCGGCCGCCTCCCTCCCTTATAAACGCCATAGCATTTTCACTATGTAAGTAGTAGGACAGTAAATAAGAAATTATCCATTCAACACTTCAATCCAGACTCTATTGCTAGTGATCGTTTCTCAAGAACCTGGAGTACCCGCTACATCGTGCTGATTGGGTATTGTTGTGCTTTGACAGGATAGTGTTGGCATCCTGGCCGGAATGCGGCTGTCGATTTTGCCGAAATTGAAGTCGATGTTTGGCACAGTCGATCAATGAAGCCTGATCAATAGTCTGGTATCTGCAGGAAACACTTTTTGAATGCATATACAGTGAAAATGCAAGGTTTGAAGCAGTCAAGAACCAATTGCCATAGTTACGACATGTTGAAAGAACTGCGACTCGATTAGGATGTCAAAATTGAATTAATTGAAATGTCTGATCAAGTCGATCCCTGGTGACCGATTGACATGAGAAACAAAACTCCAATGTGTGCAAGCATATTGGACGTGTATTCAAACACACTAGAGCCCTAAGTCAGCAGATAGGTAGGTACATAAGATGAGGATCAGACGGGAAACGTCGAAACACAACCAAACACGTTCACAAAAAGGGAATGCCAAGAGAATGGCGTAATTTTATAAAGAGTTTGGTGCACCATTACTTGGCTTGGGACTCAGTTCTCGGAATTGCGGGAATTGTCAGTTTCATTCTTGTTGCTCTCTCTTATCCTGCCACTTCTTTCTTCGTCTAGTGGTGAGTCCATTGTTTTTTTTTTTTTTTTTTTTTTTTTTTTTTTTGTGGAGCGTTTACAGCTCGTGGGTCTTATCCTCAAATGCACCATATAGCGAGCTTGAATCAGTGAAAAGTGATCTCGGCCACGTCGGCTGCTCGGCGCGCACAGATCAAGCTGTTACACATGCGCAAACATCGCGCTTCTCTTCGCTTGCCGTCTCCTTGCTTCCTCCCTGCCTCTTTCTTGACGATGGGCTCTTCTGGACGACCCAAGCAGCCCTCTAAACGTTTACTTGGAGATCCGGGAACAACTGAACTCACCGTAAATGCCGAAAAACCACCGTCTCGCAAGCGTGCCGTGACCAAAGCCGTGTCTCCATCGACACAGTCCAAATCATCTCGGTCTCGGTCAGCTTCTGTAACTGTAGTCTCTGAACGATCAAAGGGACCCGCTACCCGTTCCTCTGCAGATTTTGACAGTTCCGAACACAAACAACAATCGTCTGGCAAGCATAAAAAAGCTTCCACATCGACCGAGTCTACCCACTCCCGCTCACCACCTATCACTTTGGTCTCAGAACCTGGACCATCATGCTCCACTTCCCAACCTTCCCCGCAGTCCAAATCCACTTCTGATAATAAAGAACGTTCTGATCATCTGGCCGATGATGATTTTGAGATGCAGAACGACTCTGAAGATTCAGCTGAAAAGGATGAGGATAGTGAGAATGAACGGCCACGAAAAACGTCGTAAACAGGGTAAATTCGTTTTATTCCATCTACTCCAGACATACTTATGATATCTGGAATGAAATTTCATCAGAGTCGTCACCAACAAAGATCGCCGTAAATATCTCGCTTTACACATTGATTGAGTTCGCCAAGGTGCCGAAGAAACGCCATCCAAAGGCGTCTGCTGTTCTCTCCATTGATGATCAATATCCTTATCGCAAGTTTGAGCGCGCGGTTCTCGCGAAGGCTGCCAATTTGGCCAAACTAGCCGTCGCGCCAGATCCAGACGACGATGAGGTTGTTATTCAATTTCAAGTCCCTCGTTTTGTCACCAATTTCGTCGCCTTGGATGACGCTTCATCCTATCAACACATGGTCAAAAGCGCGCTCAAGAGTAAGGACCCAGTTATAAATATTGCAGTCGCATTTGAAGTATGTAATTCAATATTCTTCTTTTATATACCTGACTCCATTATTTCAGGATGTATCGGATGCCAAAACCAACGGCAATGATGAGAAAAGTACCGATAAGAAAAAGAATAAGAAATCGAAGGTATGATTCCAATTGCGAAAAGAAGGCTACCACTTTTTTACAACCTTGACAGATTCCGTCGGAGAACGACATTTCGTCAGCGAACAGTGAAATAAATACTAAAATCGGGCTCCTTAAGGCCAAACACACATGTCACGCCAATGATGGCAGTGATTACTGCTGGGTCTCGGGAGAGGAGAAGGAGCACATCCCTTTGGGGCACGCGCACTTCAATATGTGGGCCGCTGCTTGGGTATAATCAAAATGGTTGCCGTCAAATGGGTACTGATTATTTTTATATAGGCTCACGGTACCTCCGATGCGGATACCCCACCAAATCATGCGATTTTTAGTAGTAAAAGCACTGCAAGCCGTCTAGCCGCACCTTCTCTCTTGCAACGACGCGTCGCTGCAAATGCAGCTCAACCGACGACACCAGCCGCGCCCGTGGTCAATATCACGTTACCCGACAGTATGTTCAATTTTGTTCGTCCTCCACCTACTGCTGCACCGGTTCCCGCCGCTCCTGCCGCCCGGAATCCTGAACCTCCACACTCTATTCATGAACAACATACCCTCCTCCCACCCGACACGAAAGTCGGTGACGCGATGCCTATATCCACATTCTGCGAACTTTACGAACTCAATAATTCCATCTCCGACAAACTGACTTCTAATGGCTACAAAAAGACCTCGGTTTTCTACCTAATTTTGCTCGCTGATCTCGAGAAAATGGCGTTTCTTCCAGGTGAAATTGCAGAGCTTCGTGAGGCGGTGAGAGCGTGGGCTGTTCCGATGTGATTGTTTGGACATAGATAGCAATGCACGTAAAGTTTTCTTGGCACACTTGTAACAAGACTGATTTGTATGAAAAATGAATTGGAGAATCGTACACTTTAGAAGTACCCTGCATGCATAAAATAACCCGCCGCATCCGATGGAGTGATTATCTCCATCACGACCTTCATGTCAAAGATGAGTGCTGCTCCAGATGATGCGCGGAAGATGTCAGAGTGACGGCAGATGAAGGCCTTGATCTTGGAGAATGCTTCTTCGATGGGATTGAAATCAGGCGAAGATGGTGGCAAAAACTCGATCCGAACATCTGAGCGCCCAAGTTCAGTACATATAAATAAAACGAGGTAAGGATACCCACGAAAGTGCTCAGCTAATTCAAGGATCTCCTCTCCATGGTGGATGCGCGCATTATCCATAACGAGGACTGATAATGGGCCGGGAAACGGGGTAGTGAGCGGCATCTGGATATATCAGGAGATGTCGGAAACAAATTCAAATGGAACCACATACCACCTCATGCTCGATGAAATCAAGGTAATCTTCCCTTTTCATTGATCCCACAACGACGCGATTGGCGATGATACCATCCAACGTGAGCAACCCGGTAGCTGTAAGACGTGTTCCACGGACAAATTCTTCCTTCTTCTGCGCACGGCGACCCTTCTTTGCTCTGCCATACCCACGACTGTATGTCCTATCATTCTTCGATGTCTCATCCAGAAATCCAAGGTATTCTGGTGGATACTCGGCCACCCGACGCACAAAATCCTCTCGCACCTTCGGGTTGCGCTCCTTGGCAATCTTTTTCAGCTTCTTCCTCGACACTCCAAGACGCTCCAACTCGCGGAAGATTGTGGTGAAATGGACCGAAATAAAACGATTGTGTTGCAAGAGGTGAAGGAGCTCGTCGAGGAACCAATCAGGACATAGCCGTACGAGGCTCATGATGTACTCGAGATCATCGCGGTGCAGAAGTCGACGGCGACCAGAAGTTGTACTTTTGGGCTTTTCTACCCACCCCGTCTCACGCCACAGTTTCCGTGTCCGCCAAAATGTAGACTCCGAGAATCCCACGATGTGTAGAATATCGTGAAGGGGCAAAATATCGCGCTCGAAAAGGTTCATGGCAGCAAGCTTTACTTGATAGTTGACAACGTGTCCAGGCATGATGAAAGGAGGATGAGCAAGGGAGACTAGTAGAGGAAGAGAGCGAGGAGACGGCAAGCGAAGAGAAGCGCGATGTTTGCGCATGTGTAACAGCTTGATCTGTGCGCGCCGAGCAGCCGACGTGGCCGAGATCACTTTT
Organism: Mycena sanguinolenta; assembly: GCA_014462675.1. Lineage (NCBI taxonomy): Eukaryota > Fungi > Basidiomycota > Agaricomycetes > Agaricales > Mycenaceae > Mycena > Mycena sanguinolenta. The sequence goes on along the minus strand of JACAZH010000003.1, from coordinate 280,833 downwards.
CACTGATTCAAGCTCGCTATATGGTGCATTTGAGGATAAGACCCACTATGGTACCAAGAAGAATCTCGAAAATCGATCCAGAAGCCGAGAAATGGTGCCTGGATGCGGCACCGTCAAATTGTTGTGATTTGTTTTTTTTTATAGCTACTGTCATCAATTTTGCAAACCGCTGTAAATAATGCTGCTCAGTTTGCCAAGCATTCCGAGCGCATCTGCTGGGAGAACTGGGTTTTAGCCAGTAAAGCCGGTTCCAGGTCCAGGAGGAAATGCTGTTACGCACAGGTTTCAAGCCTCCGTGTGGGACTCTGGCCAAATATTTATCCTACTCCACTTCTGAAAGTTATGGGCCGTATACCCACTAAGACCCCCTTGCATTTGAGGCAATCATCCGGCAGGGAATCCTCGTCAAGGAGTGTGCCGCTCCAGATATCAAGAACCAACTATTTTTTAATTGTAAGAGTTCCGAATCGAACGTTATCCGTGATCAGGATATCTGTTTTCAAGGCTGCGTTGATTGCAGATACCCAACGGTTTCGTATTTCAGAGTTCAAGGCATGTTGGTTTGTGTCAAACCTTCTTTTGTTCCTTAGTTTCCAGATCAAATGCATCGCCGTTGATACCATGATGGTGAAGAATCTATTTTGCACGCGCTTCTTATTCGCACTTTTCGACTTGAATCTTGCAAGGCCACATCCGAGTATGAGTTCCCAACTAAGCTTTGGCCAAGAAGCAAACCGGCGTTCCCAAAGTTCTTTTGTGAGATCCCAAATTATTTGTTGACTGGGTGCCTGGCATTCTAGCAAGATATGCTCCATAGATTCAGTGACTCCGCATGTCGGGCATTGTTCAAGAATATCCAGATTAGGGATATGGAGCGGCGAGTCCATTGTTCATTTCGGGAGTTGCCACGTATTGGGCTGTAACCTATCTTAACCTCTTAACAATCGATAAAATCCCAAAACAGGATTATTGACATGTTATAAACACTTTTACCAGAGTTCCCTCTTGTCTGGCCTGGCCATGAAAAACTGTGGCGGGCCGTGTCTCGCGGCCTGTAACATTATGTGACCGGCGTGACATACCTCCTATCGAGCGCTTGTAACAGTTGACTTGCCATCTGACAAGCTTGCCCATTCCCCAGGCCAAAAATGGTAAGTGACAACCTTTCTTATAGATGTGACGAACTTACATCCCAGGTGACGAACTTCCGCAATCCTACGAAGTGACGAACTATGTGAGGACTCAGGAATTGGTCCGGGAACCTGCGTTCTTGACGCCGCTGTCGTCGTCGGTTTCTGATCCAGAACACGAAGACGACAAGAGCGCCAACGACGATGCCGATCAAGACTGATGCTACTATGGCGCCTGCTGGTGCACCATTTCTGTCGAGTATAGTGAGGCACATTGGGCGAGAAAGAAATATGCAATTCCTCACCTGTACACCATCTCGTTCGAGCCGACTTTTTAGACAGTTGTGCCAGAAGTCTGGGTTTGGTAGAAGTCTGAACAGGTGTGTGGACGGAGGTTGCGGTTACGCTCACTCCGGAAGATGAAGTTACAGTTGCGCCAGAAGTCTGAGTTGTGGTAGTAGAAGTCTGAGCAGGCGGGTGGGCGGAGGTTGTGGTTACGCTCACTCCGGAAGAAGCGATAGTTCTGCTACTTGAACTGTACGGTGCAACGCGTTTTGATCAGGAGTCGGCAGCGGTAAGTGCGGGTGAACCAACCTAGTATTTGGGGGCTCGTTGATGTCTGCGTTGACGTTAGTCGGGAAAAACGCAGTTGTTGCTGTTGGTTTCGCGCTCAGGGAGCCTGTGAGGAAATATGGGAATCAGCCAAAGTGAACGGAGGAATAACACAAAAAGAATGTTCCGGGAATTGCAGGAAAAGATTGGGGTAAAAGCAAGCTATAATGGCACGTACCACTACCGCATATACCAACGAAAAACTGATCAACGCTCGCAACTTCGGAGGCCTGGCATTCGCCTTGTACGCATGATAAGAAGTCGAACCGGAAATTAGCATTGCCGCACTGGCAGGTGGTGGCGAGATCGCTGTCTCGGTGAGTCAGTACCAATAGCTGGAGAATGAACCCGCAAAGGGAAGAAGGGGACGCACGGGCAAACTGCTTCCCCAGCTGCGATATGGCAGGTCGCAGCGCATTTGCTCAACGAAGTATCTCGGACATTGACGATGGGCATTGCGCCCCAGTATTGAGTATTTGATTATGTTGCTCGTTGAGGGTGCGCAAGAAACCACTAGGGCGTTTGAAGAAAGAGGGAGTGGTGAAGGAAGAAGGAGAGGCCCGGCCTCCTCGTACGCCACACGTCGCGGCGAGGATGATAGATTGCGTGTGATTCCGAAGACGAGCTTCCCAACAAGACAACCATCAGGTCCGCGTTATGGCCGCGCTCACGATTCGGAAATTGTTCAAAGAGGGAAAAATATGATGAAATGATACAGTCGCATTTCTCAGACTTCGCCTGAATGGCTTCAAAGTGAACGCGACTCGAACCATGCGGTGGACATTGTCCGGAGAAAAATCATCGAGACGAAGATCATCATAGCTTGGAGATGACAGGAGATGTCAATCATAGAAGCAGGATGGTAGTGTCTGACGACCTCACGCTGAGTTGGATCACACTCGGACTGGTCTCTTTGGATGTCAACGCAACAACTACATGGAACATCTGAAATCCAGATATCTTGATTTAGATCAACTCTGGTTCGGCTGAGACGTCGGCCATCAGCGATCGATACCGAAACGATGCCGCCGTCGAAATTGACTATCAGAGTTTGAAACGAAGAGGGCCGAACGCGTTCGGCTCAATTTCTGTGATATTTATTCTGTAAACGGAGCAAGTCAATGATTGGGCAGAACAAGCCGGCACCTCGACTGAACGAAGGATGCGGGAGGCTCACCGGAGCCGGTTTGGCCGCGGTGATTTGAGGTTTGGCGATTTCAAAACACGTATGCCTTCGAGAGACTCTTGGTTCTGGGATCTGCTGTCATAGGTAGTAGAAAAATAACACACAACGAACAGAGGAAGTACTTGCTATGGTTCCCGAGTCAAGCTACCGAGAGTTTGCCGAGAGTCACTCAGAGTGACATTTTCGGCTTGCCAAACGGGCTTGCGCCCGCGCCAATGGGCTTTTTCGGGCTTGGGCTTGGATTTGGCTGAAGATCAAAGCCCAAGCCCGCCGATCGGCTTGGCAAGCCCATTTGTCGGCTTGGCAAGCCCGTTTGCTCGCTTAGCACCAGCCAAAAAATGAAGAAAAAACATTTTGGGGTATGCCCTTGTGCACTTAGCTGACATGTTAGCAGGCATTCAATGCATTTGGAAGCCAAATACCGCCGAATATTGGGGATTACTTGATTACTGATAATTGGCGGTAATTGGGCAAAAATTATAATTTATCAATACGGGTTTTTCCCTGATGAGTCTCCACGCATTTGCACCATTCAGGGGGATCAACCAAGTGCGACACTCTCACGCTCACACTCGTCGCTTAGACTTTGTGAGTTGCGACACTCTCAGTGAATCTGCGACACTCCCAATCAACTTGCGACACTCTCAGTTGAACTGCAACACTCTCAAATATGACCAACCAAAATACCAGCGAGTTTAGAATGCGAGTGCTCAAAATTGAATTCAAAATATGTGGGAAACGAATTTGATGAAGACTAAAGTGAGTACAGCATGTGATTGCATCCAGGAAGCAATACGAATCAAGATAGATTACCAAGTTTTTCAAAGAGTAATCAGTATATACAAGCTCTCGTTCACAAAGACTAGACATGTCCGAGATGCCCGACCCATCCACAAATTGAACCATACGATCCCAGGAACCATACCCATCCGCATTCAAGGGTGGCGGAGCTTGAGAGTATTCGTATGGCGTGAGGGCTAGAATGTTTCGTGAAGCTAGGTCAACGCTAGCGCTGGTGCTGGGGCCAGTCGAGATCTATAACAATGTTAAATCATACTCGGGGAGATCCATCCAAGTTTCCAACTCGGTCATCAGCATTCGGGCAGGAAAACCACGGAAATCGGAGTCTGTGTCAATACTTACTGTTCGAGAAACTCGCGGTGATCCAAGAATCAAGAGAACACTCACTTGGGGATCGGACAAAGAAGCACGCTCTGCGAACAGGCAGATCCGAGATTCAGATTCTGTACATCTTTGCAATGTAAACACCTCGGAATAAACTCAGATAAGCGCTGAGAGGATGTCAAGTCAGCGTACTAGTAATCCTAATCCTTCTTAGCTTCTCTGTATCATGGCCCTCTTGAATCGTTTTCGGTGCATGGAGCTTAACCAGGGATTGACCTTTCAGCAGGAGCAAAATTGTGAACGCTGGAACTCGTACAATTAGATCAGATTATTCAACCACAAAAAAAATTACCCTCATCAACCTTTTTGACACAGAATAAATTTTTCGATCGTCTAACGACGCTTTCGAGACCAGCGGTATAGGATCACGGTTTATGAAGAACGAAGCTCCGATTTCACGCGAAGCAACGGCTCAGAGTCTGCTGGTCGTGCCGAGGTTGGCAGCATGCTACGGTCGTGTAGAAATGCTCGAACCTGAGCCAGATATACCCAGTCCAAACCTACAAAGATGCTGGAATTGGAAGTTATGAATTCAACGGAAAACTGCTGCAGCGTGCAGACCATTTCATTAGCAGCGCTCAACATCACAATGCAGGCATTTCCACTCACTGAGACCCGGATATTTTGAACCATGGCACTGGAGACATCTCTGACCAGCTCTGTGTCGTCCATGGTGGGCGGCGGAAGGAGGGGAGACGAAAGTGGGATCAAACCCGAATAGCAACCGAACTGTACAGGCAATCTGCCGATCTTAGACCTAAGCGACAGTGTCGCAGCTCTTCACATCACAACAGACTCCAGCACGTCTTGCGACACTGTGTCGCAAGTAGGTGCAGTTCGCTAGCCGAGTGTGAGTGTGAGAGTGTCGCACTTGGTACATCCCCACCATTCAGCCAGCCGAGTACTGAGCATGGATTGACCAGCTCGCACATATATCATATTGTGGTTGTTCGGAGTCGCCTGCTTGATTAGTTCAGCTCGTGCACTCAGAGCGGCTGCAAGTGTGACAGGGTGTTTTCCAGATGCTGAGTGTCAAGAATGTTGCGATCAAGTCGCGATCGGCTTATGTAAATCGGACGCTCTCGGACCGCTTGCGGCCTGTCTTTTTCCGGTGGTCTCGCCCATGGGTTTGATGCAATCCAATGCGAGCTGGTCAACGCGCCGGTGTTGACCGAGCGAGCGTTAGGCGTCTGCCAACGAATTATTTAATGAACCTCAATGTTCACAACAAGATGGGCCTTCGCTTCGCTCCAGGAGCATACGCAAATTAATAAGGTTGATGATCAACTTGCAAAGTACAAAGCCATGTAACTATTGTATGGATCGGTTCGCCCGGAGCACTCGTGCTGGAGGTCCGCGTTGAGTACCATTTCTGGATTTCGAAAAATGTCGTAGAACTGAATCAATATCACAAAGATGTAGTGCATGCTGCATGGAAGCAGACGATGTACTACAATCGACACTTGTATATAGCTGATAAATACGCCTCATCGTAGTAGAGGTGATCTCCAAGCCAGCATGAGTATTCCAAACGGTGAAAGTAAATGACTGTGCGCACTCCTTGGATCACAAATCCACGGAAACGTTCACAAAATCTGGTTCGAAAGTAGCCAGCAGTCGACGATAGTGTTCGAAAGAGGAATTTAAATCCCACCTGTCATCTTCACGTTGCACTATTGATAAAGGTCTGTATCCGTGGCATCAGCCATTGTTTGAAGACCAAAGAAACCGGAGAAAAAATACCAACATGTCAAGGCCACAGAACAGCAACTTGTGTGTGGACCTTGGGTACGCGATTTGAGGTACTCGTATCTACATGAAAGAATGTCAGCGGCGAACTGCGACATAATAGGGCCGGGAAATAATATTGATATATGAGATACAATCCATTTGGGAAGCGCACCGAGAACACTGCTGAACAAAGTCTGACTTGCATCAAGAAGCTGACCAGTCCGATATGGGACGCGCAACAAAGACGCTGAACCTAAAACCTGAGCAACTACAATATCACACAGGGGAACAACTAATACAACTACGCACCACAAAGACACGGAGGACTTCAGGCAGATGGTATCAATCTTGAAAGAGTTTGCGGCGGGATTTGGGATTTGAGCAGTTATCTGTGTTTGACAATGTCCCGGGAGTCTTTGAAGAGAGCTTAATGAGGCTGGTTGCATTCAGCTTGAAGCGGTCCGAATGCGAGCGGCGACTTTGAATTTGATCTTGACATGGTAGTTGTCCAGATTGCAGCAGCCAATGGCTTGCCCATTAGAGTTAGCTTTGCGCTGACCCGATCTTGACGACTACAGGGCTTGCAGAAAGTTTGGATATTCCGGGATTGAAGTAATGTATCAAAAGCAAATGAAACAGTTTGAATCAAGTGCTGTCTTGCGGCGGTAATGCGAGCCCAGGACACCGTATTGGAGAAACACGCTTGCGTCGGACAGCGCTTCGAAGTCCTTCAGGCTTTGCGCAATTGGCAATTAAGCGTGGCGAGACTTGTGTCATCTCAGTGCGGATCAGATTATCCGGAGTCCCGAGTTGTAGGTACTGAGAAACGATTTGGACACTGGATAGAACAGTGGAGGCCAAGAAGAGCTTGCACAAGGTAAGGGGGAGATAAAGAAGCGATTCGAGAGTCTAATCGAGACAGCTCGTCCTTTTGAGCGGATGTTGAGCGCTGGTTTCCCAGGCACGTGGTGTATCAAAAGTGGCATAGTTCAGCCGCAAGGCGTGCCGAAAGTTAAACTGTGCGCTGAAAGAAGTGTCAAAGCACCGAGAGAGTCACACCAGGAAGTGTCAACTTTTGGGCCCACTGAAATGCAACTTGACACCAAAAATTTCAGATTGTGTAAAAGTTGAGCTGAAATCAGTGCTGATTTTCAAACTTTCAGATTCAATTTCAGGTGAGCAGAAATCAGAGCTGAAACTGGTAGAATCAGTTCACATTTCAGCTCACCCGAAACTGAATCTGATACTTTGAATTTCGGAATTGATTTCAGTTTGCATTTCAGCTGCCCTGAAACTTGGGGATTTTACTCATGCCTACCATTAGAGGGGAAATCTCCAGCCAAATGTTACACATGAAAAGACTGCCAACTTTCAGGTCAACTGAAATGTAATCTGAAACTCAAAGTATCTGATTGAAAATTCAGTTCGACTGAAATCAAAGCTGAATCTAATAATTTCAGCTCTGATTTCAGGCTGACTGAAACTCAAACTGAAACTAGTTGAATCAGATTGAATTTCAGCTGGATTTTATCCTAATCTGATACCTTGCATTTCGGTTCATGTTTCGGATTACATTTCAGTTGGCCCGAAACTCGGCAAACTCTGGTGTGAGTGGAATGGGCGGAGATCGTCCGCAGATGAGACAAAAAGAGGAAGCAGCAAACATGTACATACAAAATCAGGACATCTGCTTAATATACGAGTAATAATTACAATTATTCTATTTGGCACCCCAGGTGCTGCTTGCAAATGCAATGCCCCTGCCATTTTGAGTAATATCCCGGTTGCCAGGTTTCGGCAAAAGCCGGTCGTGTTCAACTCATGCAGTGCTATTGGATGTCAAATAATCGAGTTTTTGGTAATGATCATTCTCAGTACCTCAGTGAAATATTTTCAGATTTTTGAGCATCTTTCTGGGAGGATATAGATGTTTCAAGCATGTGCCTCGAACTGGAAGCGGCAATCCGGCAGCGTCACAAAATTGTCACAGTATCTTCCATTTGACTTATCCTGAAGGGCTCATGTTTGCCAGAGATTCAGTACAGCAACACTATAAACATGAATGTATCTCCCTGATTTTTTCGCAGCCAGTGGGCTCTAAATGAGGTTGTGGTCAATTGGTTTTCTTATGACATTGTGCGGTGTCATGTGCCGCCCGGTGAATTGCCTAAAGTGGAAAGGGCGTCAACTTTATAAGCAGCACCGGGGGCGCCAAATAGATTCACGCTAATAATTACAGCTGTTCCGGAAAACCTTGAGACTGATCAGATTTTTTCTGCGATCGCTGCCAAAAATAGATTTGAAGCCAATCTGGCTTACTTTTCTACCAATACAATTCAAAAGCATCAGACGGAAAGACTATGAGCGTACAATGTATGTATGCGTCGCATTCTGCACCCCATGCCCCAGCAGGTGGTGGAGATGGACAATGCGCGTCTTTTCGGCAATGTTCGGACTTCCTGATTGGGCCATCCGAGTTGTGCTGAATCTGATGGATGACGTCACGACATCAGGGATTCGTCTGGCCGCTTTCTTTCTTCCCTCCACTGTTTGGCATCAAAAATGCGTAGAGTAGGGACCATCGAGCATCTGGATATAGTGTGATACTCTATGGAATCATCCAGGTGGTATTTTGAAGCGCAAGACCAAGGAATTGGGAACTGTCCATTTTGGGCATGATCGCGGAAAAAAAAAAACTGATCAGTCTCAAGGTTTTCCGGAACAGCTGTGATATACGAGTAATAATAATAATTGTTGAGAGAATTCAAAAACAAATCCCAATAAGTACAAGGCTTATGAAAAGAACCGACTTTTGAGAAACCTTGAACTGTCACCTTGTTCTGTTCAAGTTCTGTTTGTGCCACGCCGCTTGCCGGCCTCTCCCTAAATCATGTAATTCTATACCGACTCGGAATCACATGATCCCTATGCCAGTCAATGACAATGCTTCAGTGTAACTAAATCGGGAGGTATGATGTCTACGGAGATCTTGAATGATACTGGTGAGTACGGCTTAGTCTTAGTCTCCCCAGAGACCCCAGTCCATAATGATCATTTCCCCGGAGAAACCGCAGAACTCAAGTTTTGCGAGTTGCAGAAACGAGAAAAAAGAGGAAAAAGAGAGGGAGATTCAGGTTATACACACTTGCTATCTACAGGTTCAGTGGGCTTAAACGGCAATAAATGCGGTTGCCGAAATATCGCTCCAAGCCCAAATCGGAGTGGTGTTGGGGCCCGAGGCAGCCGAGACCCAAGCCCTTTCGGAGCGAAGACCTCAAATAGACTGGGGACTGGCCAATCGTTATTCAAGCACCCTGATTTCACGTCAGTGCAATCTGCCGGAAGCAATTTCCCGGAAATCACCGTGGCAAGCTCGGGTATAGACTTTCGGACAGTGGGTCTTGCAGTTGTGACTTGTCCTTAGGGCTTCTACAAAAACAACGGGAACAGCTGGACATGGAGGAAGAGCCTGAGAATCAGCACATTGTTCACATCTTAAGCATTCGTATCTTAATTCGTATCTTAAGCATTTGTATCTTAAGCAGATGTCCTGATTTTATATGTACATGTTTGGTCTCGCACTGCCATCGCTGATTTCTGGCATTGAACTATTTATTTTCGACGGAGCACTCAAGAGTGCTTACGATTAAACTTTCGGAGCATTTGGCAGCCTGTGCGTAACTACGTCTAAACCCTTTTCAGCAGACCTCGTGCCCATTATTCACGCGCTCAATGGCCGTTCAAAAGAGCCATTGACAATCCGTTCTTTCTGTCAGCAACGGCTCCTAGGTCGGCCTGACAGTGAATAACCCGACACAATACCCCAACTGGGATAAACCACAGAACCCTAATAACTGGTATGTTCCCTGAGCAACAAGACTAATCGTACCGACTCCAGGTTAGGAGGCGGTATATAGTAGGGTGGGATGCGAGGAGGAACCTGGAACGAGTCGAAAGCGGAACGATATCCGCAGAGGATTAGAACCCGAGGTCTGGTTACAACCCGGAGGATGGCAGAAAGGAATGGTTCCAGGGCGGAGATACAACCCAAGTGTAGGCCAAGGTAGGGCCTGTGTATAGACGAGGTAGAATCTACTGTACATGAGATTCTACCGAGTTTATATACTAGTAGTCTAATTTAATAGCGATCGCGATCGTGTCCCTGTAGCTAACATAAAGGAGTCTATATAATAAAATACCTGTTCCCCTCTATGTTGGAATTGAGCATTTAGGGTTTTAAGGAACCCGATCCCCAGGGGTATGGTTCCCTATATGTTACCCCCTGGTAGCTCATCGACTGGTAACGGGTTTCAACCATGGGATCGATAGATCCCATGGTGCATGTGATGACGATGTGTCAGTACGCGTCGTCGGGTTATCATGAAAAAAGGGTCAGGAAAAAGGACGTGCTGGTCCAATTCATGACACTTTCATTCCCTTCTCCCGTCACTTCCCCACCTCCTACTCTCTCCGTCATTTCACCCAATGTTCTCAGGAAGCTCGCGAATGCAATGTGTCCTCAAGCTATCGACAATCAGCCGGGAACACAAGACAAAACAAGCATGATCGCAACTGAGCGTCTTCAGGCCTGGTACTCAAGATCATTAGTCGAGCACATTGGGAACCTGTCGGCTGTCCACGGACACTGCAAGATCTGAATACTATCAAACCAGTTCAAAACTTCGCAATGCTCAATTTGAACGCCCCTAGTATCTTTATCTTGCAAGGTGTGATTCGCTCGATGTTTCGTTGCTTGGTTCTTTCCCCACAACCCCCTCTCGCTGTCCAGCCAATCAAGACCAAATAGCCTCGCAGAAATTCTCGTGGTCGCGACAAGAATCAATTGCAGCAAGATGTCGCAAACTCAGGAATCGCAGGCTACGATTCAACCATGTCTCGGCAGCCGGAGATGATCCTCAACAATCCAAGAAGTCTCAAGCCCCTTTCGGCAACTTGCCGGTCCCAATTTCGTGATTCGCCTCCGCTCTTTTTCGCATAATTCCTTTCGGCAAAAGTGCGCTCGCTGTTCGCCACTGTGATCTGCTCCTCAAGGCATCTTGGATGGCTACCACACTCTGGTGATGCAAACTGCAAACCAGTACGTCGCTTGCATTTGATTCCATCACGTTCAGCTGACGAGGATCTCCAGCTCATTATCCTTGGTCCAACATTGTTATACGTTATTATAATTGGAGCTCAGTTGATATGGGCTGGCTCGAATATTTCCTAGACTCAATCCGACACATTGGTCGACCTGCTCATTGCTATGCAATTCTTTTGTGAGTCAGGTACACATCGACAGCTTCAATACAAGTACTGCAGCTCGTCATTACATCAGCAATTTGACAAATAACTTGTGGCTTGTTTGGCCTTGTGAGCTTGCCGACAAGCTCACAAGGTCAAAGTGCCCAAAATCACTGTTCGAAAAGTGTGAAAGCTGCCTTCAAAAATATGTTAAAGAGTAACAAAAGATCCTTCGAGTCCTCTTTGAGCCCAAGGTCCTCGGGATCAGCCGAAGTGATGCGATGAACATTAAAATTCTGCGACCTCTCAGGGTCGAACAGTCGACCTTGTGAAAATCGGGACTTGGTTTGTGAGCTTGTGAGCTTGGCATCTTTTTTGGGCTTGTTCGAGCTTGTTTGGGCTTGTTCAAGCTCACAAGTTATCTGTCAAAAGTCTGATGTATGGCCGAGAACTCCTGCGTCGTCATCATTAGATGACAGCCCTGTTTCTTTTTTCATGGGCCTGGTGGTGGGGGCCATTCTTCGATTCCCTCATTCCAATTCACCCTCTTTATTGATCTGCTGCTACCCAGAAATAACATTTTCAAGCTTAATTGTCAGCATGGTTGCGACACAGCTCACTAAGCCTCTCCTCGAACAACGGAAAAATATTACTAATTTCGAGTTTAGATGGAGTCTATCCTCCCTTTCTAATGGTTGAGCATGCGAGTTCGCCTTACCTCTGTCGCATTCATGTGCTGAGTACTAGATGCGTTGAATGCTGCAATATTTCAGTGATCAATATAAGTAGAACGAGTATTAAAGGCGCTTAGCCGGAGCGAAGCTCCGGCATTACTCGTATATTATTATTATTATTACTCGTATATTAAGCAGATGTCCGGATTTCGTATGTACATGTTTGCACCCGCTGATTTCCGATGCTCTGGCTCCTCTTTTGGGTTTAGTGTCGACGGAGCGCTCGAGGGCGTTTAACATTTAACTTTTGGAGCCTTGGATGGGCTGTGCAAAATGACGCGCAAACTATTTTAAACCAGCCTCATGCTCTTCATTCACACGCTCAATGGCCGCACAAAAGAGCTGTTGACATATCGTTCCTTTGTTTCATTCTCCCACCATCTCTCCACCCCTCTTGCTTTCTTCGTGCCCTCAAGATCATCTCGGCCTCAAGTTCTCCTAGTCAAGACTCAAGTCTAGGCATGGAGGACTACAACACAATGCCTGTCACAAGATCGCTCAGAGCTTCACCCGCACAATTCTCCGTGGCGACTTCGAGATGAAGCACGCTTCAAGCGTTGAACCCGAAAGCCAGTGTTTGCCTTCACAAGTCATTTCAAAACCTCAAGATTACTCTTTTCTCATTCCGTCGGGTGCCAAAGGATATCCGCAGACAAGACGCTCAGGTGCGAAGCTTCAAGCCATATTTCCCTCCAAGCTCTTCGGCAAAACCTTGCAAACTTCAAATGAGGATCCTCTCGTAGAAACTTTCGTGTCGATGGTGACATTCAATACTGGCCTCGAATCGGAGCGATTGAACAGTCTAGACGAGGAGGCGCAAGAGTTCACCATACCTTCGCTTCAAGTCGTCGATCGTCAATGATTCCAAGTCACTGCTAATATCTCAATACATTTGTGTTGCTCCTCGCCCGTAACCGAACTTCACACATTTTCGCGAACAAACACGGAAGCTGGTTCAATGTTCGGCATGGAGCGTACGTCGCTATATTTCTTTCTTCATCACTGTCGTCACAGCAGGTTAACTGTTCTTTATCGTCGCCAACGGATTTATCAGGTTCACAGTCTTGCCCTCCGCAACCTTGAGCTTGCACGGTCGGTGCTTGCGTTGTCAGTGAGATCGGAGTTCTCGAATATTTTCGCATTGCAATATGACCTGGTAGCGTTTTATCATTCAACGTTGATGCCGTTCGCACATAGTTCTCGTGAGTAGGATTCAACTTCCATCAACTGGCCACTAATTGATTTTGTTTCGAGCTCGCCGACAGTAGGTTACGGGTAAGTTCCCTCATTCAACGATGTGGGCTTTCAAAACTCTTGACAAACATCCCTTCGTGAGCGGTCAGCGTCGCCTTGAGCTGACCTGTGCAGTTGGCCGTGATTCTGTGAACACATCGAGCTGTGCTTGGTAAGCTTTGTCCATTGTCATATAAGCCCCCTTCGACAGAATTCGCTTACTGACAAGATTTTGCAGGTTGGGTGAGGTTGGGAGGGATCTTTTGCTGTGCCTGATGCAATGTCCATACGTATCACCGATAGATATTTGCGAGCCGATTATATTCAACTTCCACAACATCTGTATGCACCACATGATAGAAATACATTGTTGCTCGATATTATAGCCAGTTGCAATGGCACCGGTGCCGGAGCGAAGCAAAGGCCCATCTTGTATCTTGTATTGGTTTAATTAATGATCCGCAGTTGTTTGGAGCACAAACTTCCCACACTCTCAACGTGACTCATCTTGATGACGGAGGAAAAAATTGGTTCAATCACATGGACCGGTACATTGTGCACTCATCAATCCCATAGAAATTCAACTGATATTTGTTCACAGAGTCTCGGCGAGTATGGTTCTCACAGCTGCATTTGGCTTGCATTGTCCTACCGGACAAGAGCCCGATCTCAAGGAGGTCATTGCCATGAATTGATTCTCACATCAATTAATTTACCAATGATTTACGTCGCGTCTACAGTGCGCTGCGGAGTTCGTTATGTTGTCCAGCCCCTCAGGAAGCATCATCAATGTTGTGCCGTTCCTTGATATGACGTGGGATTGGGCCTCTCCGAGGCGGGCGGCTGAACCTATGGAGGTAAATCAATATTTCAGGACCATGGCTTTAAATGGGCTTCATGCGACTTGGATGTAACGGGAGAAAACCCCTTCAAGTTCAACGATGTACAAGTATTACAAGTGATTTGGCAGTGTCAGAATGTTAACTATGTCAAGCGTATTTTATAGTTCAGCCAAAGTCAAGTTATTTTCTGTGAGACCGACCAACAATCTTTCGTGTCAACCAGTCAAATAGGCGCAATTTTTTCCTGAATATTACCTTAACCAAAGTAATTAGACAAGGGAAGGGGCTCAACAAAGAAATGGACATACCATCCAAGAGAAAAAATGAAAGCCATTGGCTTTCAAGGCAAGGCAGCCTAAAGAATACTTATGAATATGAACAAAAACAGTAAGGTTGGAATGTATGGCGGCCGGCATCGGAAGAACAAATTCAAACTCAGCAATGGTGCCCTGGAATTCATAATCCCCTGAAAAATACATTGGCCCTCCGGGCAGCCCTGTAACCTCCCGTAATTCTTTCGCTTATGGCAAACCACGAGTCATTGACAAGCAATGTATTTTTCCTCCGATGACTCTTTCACTAAGTATACCACTCGGCGTGAGAAATGGCGTGTGGGGCTGGACCACTGGAGCATCAGCAGCAGGGCACAGGATATATGGTGAATTGTATAAAGACGGGGCACCGCAGGCCTCCGGAGCTTCAAAGACGTCTTCAACAGTAGGCGAGGGTGTCATAGTGGGGGAAAGCGAGTAGTTAACGGCGCCAATATATTTATCAAAGCCTCGATCGAGACGACACGCTATCTAGTTTAATTCGAAGATTTGCAAAGGATAGGTGAATACAAACCGAAGTAGGCCGCGATGATACCATTACCGAACATCTGCCTAACATATGTTTAGCGTGTACACTGTAGTTATGTCTGCGATGTCGACACGGAAGCCACAAGAGTCTGCACTGCTATTTTGGGAGGATGTGGGAAAAACATGACGTAGGTCATGATCTTGTGATGCCATCATGCTGTTTTTATTTTCGCCTTTCAGACCCGTAACCTAGGTCGGTTACAGGAATTGATCAGAACTTCAAAGTGTGGGGATGAAATTTCTGTGAGCCAACATTGTCAAGCATACAACATTTTAACTGAGGAACTTTCTCAGAGCTCTGTTAGACTGTGAACTTCGCCTTGATGTTGGGATGGCAAGTGTATGGCTATCAAATGGAGCTCATCGATATCCCGGAGATTGAACACTAAACTGAAATGACACATCAATTGAACAGGATTTCGAAGGTTCACAAATCGCACACGAGACCAAAAAATCCAATAAAATGTGAAACAGGCAGGCAAGAAAGGGTATCTAACAATGTGACAGCAAATATTCCTGGAGGATTCCTCTGCTGCTTTGATTTTGTACGATGACTAATTTCATCTGACAAATTTTTTATTTGTCCTTGTAGCAATGATGGGCCAAATCGATCTTCCCTAGGGTAGCTAAACCTGAAGGTTCAGCCAATGATTCCCGGTCCGATGTCATGGCGAAAACACGCCCAGACTTACCGCAAGCGTGACACTGGGGGCAAGGACTTGGGCATCCAATCGAGGATGCGTTCGAGGCATCCATGTCGCATCGCAGGAGATTGCTACACAAAGCCAGCACAAAGGTTTACAAAGGCATGAAAGCAGCCTTTGTGCATCTTTGTTTCCTGGATCTGAGAAACAAGCATGCACAATGGAAGCACAAAGGCTGCCTTTGTGTCTTGAAAGACACTTTGTGAAGTGGCCAATCAGATGCTTGACAGATGCGTCGAACACATCCTGATTTGGATGCGCAGGTCTTTGCCCCTTGTGTGAGGATGTGCTGTACAACAGGCTAATTACCCACACTGTATCTGGGGGAGGCGTCCGGTATGAACACGTACGTTCTTCCTGGAGGTTATAGGACCATACTGATACTTATTTTTTTGCAGGTGGGCGGCTGTGTTTGCAAGAGAAGATAAACCTGAAGGGGACCAGCGTCGATTGATGAATCAGTTCACAGCGGTAGGTGGCTCATATATCTACACAATTGGGCTCTTTGTGGACAGAAGCATTTATACAGGCCGTGATCGAGACTGCATGTGGCATTTTATTTCCCCTGTGTGCAGTGTGTATTGATCAGAACAGGTTTAGACTGCAGTTTCACTGCACACCTGCATTCTTGCCTGTATACTTTATCCCAAATGGATTCCCCACACGCAGAGGGAGATTGACACCATCGTTGGAGAAGACCATCTCCCTTCCTTCAAGGATCGCTCCCGCCTTCCATACGTTGAGGCGATTGTGTGGGGTGGGCATTTTTCTTTCCCGACTCTCTGACATTGTTGTGACATACCCTGCAGAAACCTTTCGATGGCGTCTGGCAGGTGAATTTTCCCCGTCGTCGATAACTGCGATACTTGACTGTTGCCGGCAGTTCGTTTAGGAGGTCCCCACCAGTCTACCACTGACAATGTTGTGGAATACAAAGGCAGAGAGTACTTCATTCCAAAAGGAAGCATCATCTTCACAGTCACTTGGTAAGTTCTTTAATCATGTTGCATATTGCTCGACACTGACTTTTTCTGTGTAGGGCAATTGAGCACGATCAGGAAAGATTCGAGAACCATGACTTGTTCCAGCCAGAGCAGTTCCCCGACGACGCAAACAATTTGAAGGCAGGTTATGAGACCAGTGCTTTTGGCTTTGGAAGACAAGGCAAGTCATTGCATCAACTTTATCACTGAAATCGCCGACAAGCTGATATCACACTGTGTCCCGGCATTCCGTTTGCTGAGCGTGCCCTTTGGATTAATGTTGCTATGATGTTGTGGACCTTCAACATCAGCAGATCAGAGGAGCTTGATCCCAAGACCAGCCTGCCCTTCAAATACGATGACAGGGACTCGACTTTCAGTGGAGATGTGCATCACTGCATTTTGACGGCTTGTGGGCACAGTCTGCCTAACTGGGTTTACGTGGGTCTAGGTCGGTCGATCATGTCAAATGCCGCTAGGCAGAGTCTGCCGATCAAGACTCTGCCTAACTGGGTTTAACGGTCTGTCCACGTCTGTCGACCTCCCCTATATAATCAATGGGCGGCACTCATACTCATTCCTCACTTGGTTGGGCCTATTTCGGTGCCTCAGATGCAGTCTATATCTGTTCTCCCTATTTATATCAGACGTTTCTATGCCATCGTTGAACCGAGTTTGCCGAGATTAACAGATTTAATTGATGGATCAATCTAATAATGGCAGAAATAGTGTCGAGATAATTCAACCTGGGGTTTTTTGATGCTCAAGAGCTTACCTAGTGCCAGTTATGGCTGTGTCTGACCCATTCTGTGTCCTGCATTGTAAACACAGTCGGGATTTGAGCCTGATTCGCGCGTTTTGAGAGATGCCTTACAGTGCCGTAAGTGCCGAAATGCGAGCCTCAATGCGCGTAAGTCGATCCACCATCGATATAAGTGATATCTAGGCCATATATAAGTGTACTAGCATGAATTTGGACCATTGGGAGTGGGAGTACACTGTGTTGAACACTGGGTCTGCCAACCTCTGCCTACTATGGTAGGAACCTCTGCCTACTATGGTAGGCAGACCCTGTGCCTACGAGCCCTCAAAATGCAGTGCATGACGAAATCGCAAGGCGTTTGTACTTCTGATGCTGATTGCGGGTCGCAGTTCACGAATGGGCCATTTAAATTCCCTGCCGTGTTCGAACCACGCTCCGTGCATCGGGCTGAAGTGGCGAGGCAGGAATGGGCGGAGTGTGAGAAGGATCTGAACGTCTTGCTTCCGCAACACAAGGAACAATAGAATCTCGGATTCATGGTTTGAGAGTATTCTGGGTCTGGAAGTCGGTGCATTAAGACGGAGCTCCGACTATCAGAAAGGAAGCCGCGGCCACATTCAAATGCTTGAGTTGAAGTTCGCACTGAGTGGTTCTGGCGGCTACTGTGCAACCTGCTCAATATCATCATCCTCTTCACTGTCACATCGAAGGGAATCCCGAAATGAATAAGGATTCGTCTCAAATGGAGTTGTTCAACCCATTGCGAGGGTGGGGGACCGTCGTCAAGATGTACCGATAGATCCCAAATAATTGATTTTGCTGAAGTGCCGCTATGCCGTCGATCTGAGTCTCATCTGGAACCAGTGACCAATCCCTCGCTGGCGAGGAGGAAATAAGCTTGCGAGCATCGAGAATTTCAACCATGTGCGCGTCTCAGCTTGATATCAGAGAGGTAAGTCGGTGAGAGTTATAGATTCAAGTGTTCAGGCGTAAACGTACGATATGAAGGCTGCGTGTTTGTGAAATCTGAAAGCAGCATGGGACTACAATAGAGGGCGGTCCAGAAAACATTCACACCGGATTCTCACGGGTTATTTCCGGCTAGGTGCTGGTCACTCACAAAAATACGATACAACACAGGCATCTCGTACCCAGATTTTATTAATAGGCCGGAACGACGGAGTACAAATGGCAGGCCTGTTCATGTTCTTTTTTCTCTTCCCTACTCGGCGAGAAAGCAAGAGACAAAAGAAACCATACTTAGATTGCCCAGAATGCCCAGTGACGTGATCTTTGTTCAGCGAACAAGTATTGGGGTGGAGACTAGGCAAGTCAGCGAGGAAAGAACAGACTTCGAGGATGATGAGATGCTTCTAGACACCACGATCCGCACAACTGCGATAACAGCTGTGTCTCCAATCCAGCACAAATTCATATATCCAAAGGTCTGCACTGTAATGTGCTCCTCGCAGGTCGTCGCTTTGTCCGTTCTCGCGTCTTGTCCCATGCGTGGGAACTTCAGACCTTCACTGAGATGTGCACGCACATACCAACTATGATCAATCCTAGTCATCTACATTCAAATTCTCGGTGGAGTTCCCGGACTTTCGTTCGCCCCTGCCGAACGATTTGGAGACCCCATGTGAAGCGGTTTCAGCTGATTATCCCGAGCGTGAGGTCCGAAATAGTTGAACATGCGCAAAAAATACAACTCGTAATCCCTGCATTTCAATGGCGCTCGGGTTTCAGGCCCAGCCATCTTGACAGACCTAAGAACGACCTGAACCATGACCGGAACCGTAAACAGCGCCATAGCAGCGAGCCGTGCGACAATAATGCAACTAACGCACGAACCTAATCAAAGTTGAGCAATTCTAGGGAACGGAACTTGAGTAACAAAAAAAAACATTACATGCACGAGTCATATGTACGCATTCTCGGGACGAATGAATGAATAAATAAAGTCAGAGTTAACGGCGGGAGTCACCAATGCCGTATGACACTGACGCAGAACTTCGTTCTCGTGTCCGGATGCGATGAACTGGCGTGAAAGGAGCTTGAACAGCCAGCTGCACTGAGATTCCTTGCAACGAGCGTATCATATCAGCAGCGACGAAAGACGACCATACTTGATCCATGTCACGTCGAGGGAGAACCCACTTGAAACTATTGTCGTGAACCCGCGTTCAAGCACGTCACCAAATTGAAGATCTGTGTAGCCGACGTGAACGCACTTCGTCCTGCGAATTGGATCAATTCAAAGGAGCATTTTACGAGTCATAGAACGACTCACCAGTGTAATCTGTGTAGTCGACGATTATCTAGCCCGTGGGCAAGAATTTAGCAGAAAAGGAAAAAATATTCGCATGTCCGCAGGTTCCAACCTCCTCAGACTGTTCAATAACAGTCACGAAAACACACAACAGCAGTAACACGAACCTACAGCGGCGGATATCGATGCGCGAATTTGAAGCCGGGGAGAAACAAGAAAATTATAACGATGTCAACGAGAATGTCGGATCGTTACTTTCCCGAGCCGCCTTGCCTCGTCAGTGTCAGCGAGATGAGATGTGGAATCGCACGCGTACAGTGGGCACAGCATCCAGAGAAGCAGCTGCAGAATAAGTAAAGTAAGGTAAAGTGAGGTCGTGGTGCTAGCCAAACTCACTCTCGATATTGAGTGAAACCCGTTGCGGCGGGCATGCTGCCCAGCGTAGAGGCCGTGGTGGGTAGAACAGAGAGGTTAGCCAGTTCTGAGTTGGATCAGACAGATCTGGTTTGAATCAGACAGAGATGCACGAGGACAAGAATCACTAACGCACCGAAAGTGAGTTCCGCACATTGACTGCTGTCCACCTGTCTCGATGTGATTCGTCGGTGCTGTATCGGCACGGAATCTGGAGCGCAAATCGCCGAGGGCGAACGATACCACAGTCTCACGCCCTGTTCTGCGCCCGCACCGGATACTGTTCGTGGTTAGCGAAAGAAAGGTATCTGCGGTTCGCAATATCAACAATCTACTAGGAAGGAAACAAAAATGACGCGCACACCGACACCCACGAAGAGGAAGTGATCATGCCGCCCTTCGCAGAGGCACGTTCAAGGGAACGGACTCGACAACTGCGGCATTCAAAGTTCGGCGTATGCTGTACCACCAGCGCGCAAGGAAACGGACGGACTAGCTGAAAATACGTCCCAGCCGCGTGTACGATGTAGATGATAGAGAGGGCGAATCGAGGACTCGGAGGATTAGACGGATGATGGACGGAACGGCGGGTGGCAGACCGGCATGGGCTAGATGGACAAAGCGCAGCGGTGGCCCGGCAGTCAGGATGGTGCGGGATGGATTGTGCGTCAGCGCGATGACCTGAGGGGCGTCGGTGACTGGCACAGAGTCATAGGCGAGGCGAGGGTGCAGAAGACTGGGCCATCTGGCGTCCGGATCGCTGCCTCTTGAACGTGCTTTGCTTTGCGGACGCGCAAAAGCGGCGGGAAGAGAGGCAACGGCAGAGGAACGAGACTGCAAAAGGCGGGAGGGCGGCTGTGACGCGGAGGCGGAATAACTAGGGGTGCGACTGGACAAGAATCTGGTCGTCGCCGTGGCCGTGGCCCTTCTAGACGAAGCAACGCCCGATATCAACGGATCCGTCATGAGCACAGCCACAGATCGCTGCGTCTTTCTTTCCTCCACCGCGCAGTCGTTTGCCTGCGGGAGACCTCTGCAATGGGATCCCGTTATCATCCGCTTGCTATTTGCTGAAGACCTGGGCTGTAACTCCGTCATTGACGCTTAGGGTGACCCGGAAGCGAGGAAATCGTGAGTGAAAGCCATTCCTATACCGTTCATGTGCAAATTTTCAGATATTCGAATCACCCAGCCCTCATTGCATACTCTCTCTCGTGCCAATAAGGGCGCGCCCAAATCCGAATTCCTTCCGGTATCTAATATCCATCGTTTGGAAGCGGGGAAGCGAACTGACCTCGTTCTGCAGAGCGTTCGCCGTTGGATTTGTTGAGGCTTTACATGATGCGCTATCCACAAGAGACTACCATTGTCATTTAATATCCTCCCATAAATGGTGGTTCCGCGACATGCGCGCGACAGGTATCATCGGCCGATACGCATGGGCCAAGAAACGCCCTGAAAGGATATCCTCGAGCTCAAAGACGGTACGACGTTCCTGATTTTCCTAGTCTTCTGGTGTAGCATATACGCCTGGTCCGCGCTGTGGAGGCGCTTTGCTTGCTCCTCGATCGCATGGTGACAATTTCCTTTTGTTTTTTCGCATGCGTGTACCGTCCGCTGATTCAATTGCTATTCAGGAAATGAAGGTTCTCGACCCGCCTTGCCTGTATCTATTCAGCTCACTTAAGAGTTCCGCAGACTTCGAGTTTGTTTGCTTCGTTCCTCAACTATGAGGCTCTCCTCGAATTAAGGACTTCCGTAAACCATGGTTTGTTTTCATTCCATCCAATCCCAATCCCCTCGGCTCACTAATGCAGCATGGGGAATTTTCAATCAAGTCGTAGACATATACACTTTAATAAGTGCCAACGTTGTCACTCATGCGAATAGTGCACATCACCAACCGTCCCTCGTCGTCATTTCTTCTCCTCCGCAACGATGACAGGACCATCCACGAAGCCGCACCCGAACGGGTGAAATAACGAATTGAACTGTGGCTGAGATGCTGAGACGAGAATAGATTGGGGGATGAAGAAACGCTGGACGATGGGTCATAGCAACCTATTAACAAGTGGGAATTTAGACTTGTTACAAGTCTAAATTCCATTAGAATGGAATCTTACGGATGCTAGAAACAGTCACTAGAAGAAGCTAATGAAAATCAGAAAGTGTTACACGTTCAAATGCGACCGTGAAAAATGAGATGGAAACTTTGGCTGAGTACAAATATTAAAGAACGATTAGATGAGTTCTCGTACAGCACTGCGACGCAGCAGAGATTTGGATCACTATATATGTTCTTTCTGCCCCCCTACCTACGTCGCTGTAACCCATCGCTCATTTTCCTTTATCCGTATGCGCAGACGCCAAGATTGGTTAATTTTCCAGTTAGAACCGATTTTCCTCAGTGGCACATACTTCGCGGGCGTGTTATGATCGTGTTCTCGACCGAAATGTTGAGACTGAGCTGGAATATTGGCCAGAATTCCCGGCTTTGCACCCTCCCTGCCACTTTGCGCTGAGAGACTCAGTACTTCCTAGAATCTTTGGATTTTCCCAAAGAAGAAAATCTATTTTAATGGCAGCTGATGTTGCCCCTCGGGGCAAAATATTCACCAATCCTTTAGGCACATCCACCGCTTGAGTGGTCGCAGGATGAGCGATTAACGCATCCAACCAAGGACTGCAAGGTGTTCTGGAACCTTTCGTCGTGCACCGGTTGCCCGAAGAACTGGACGAGTTCCAGCGTGGGGTCATCGAATGACTGGTCATACAAACGAAAACAGGCGCTTGTTAAACCTCGTGTCGAAATACTGCGAGGCGCCTCACCTCAAGCCACTCGCGAATTGGCTGGATGTCCCACACGCTTATATTAGACTCCATCACCGGACGAGCGATGCGTTCCAACTCGCGATAGAGTATAGGGCAAGGAGGCGAAAGTCGGAGCAGACGTGTGAGCTCAAACCTGTCCAAATGATGAACAAAGTTGTCTACGTGAATTCTGGCACACTGACCACTCATTCCCCCCCCATGTCGTCATTGTCGACGCAACCTTTGGCCATTCTGCGAATACATTTCAACGCAATGTCACGACAGGTCGTCCGCTGAACGTCGACGGATATCAAAGCATGTAGTATGTGCTGAGCCTGCCCAGAAAGCCCCGGTTCATCGCTGGCGGTATCCGGCCGAACACTACAAATGGTAGTTCTCAGTTCGTCCCACGTCATGTCCAGCAGAGAACAGACACCTCTAAAGCCGTGGTAGAAGAGAACTTCCTTTGTAACGAGAACTTGACAAAATTCCGGACTAAGCGACTCGATGCGCTTAACCAACCAAGTGTCACGCTTCATCGAAGCCATGTATACATAGTCTTCCCAGAGTTCGATCAAATCAGGCGGCACAGTGGGTATTCTCTGAATAGGTGTCAAAAGTATGCTGGTCAAAGGCGCCGACACAAACCTGAAGCCAAGACAGAATGTCTCCCAAATTATCATGATCTAGGGCGAAAATGCAATCGGGCTCCATGCGTGCAATAAGCGGGCATAGTTCAGCGGATGGCGGCAGCGAGGCAAGGAATGGGATCAAGTGGAGATATGGGCGACTTCAAGAGACAGATAAACCATATAATATTTCGGACCAAGTTGGACATACCGTGACCCACCCGCACAAGCGGGCCATTCGCGCCGATTTGGACCTGCACAAAGTCGGAGAAAACATCGAGCCAAATCGATCCGATGGTAGGAACTACCGACATAGAAATCGCGAGACCGACTGTCATCATCAAGGAAATCCAGAAATGAGGCATGGTAGACAGAGATCGTGCCTTTGTCTCTGTGGTCTGATGGTATGGCGAGGAGAGAATGGAGGCCCCGCAGCAGTAACTGGGTTTCGCCCTCTTCGAGCCCAAGAAGTTGATCAACCGCACTCGACTCCAGATCAAAGTTCGCAATGGCACACAAGATGGGAATGAGCTCTGGCTGCCTCGGAGTGGATCTGAGAATGGCCATATAGAGCTGATCGAGCGGATCGAGCGGTGATCCAGATGCATATGCCGCCTTGTTTCCGTCTTGAACCATTATCAATCGCTGTGTGGGCCGATAACTCCTGTCGTCAATGAACTTGATTATGGTAGCGGCGTAAATGAAATGACCGGAGGACTTCTGAACTAGCTGCTCTAGTACGTCCGGCGAAGGCCATGGCAATGGGATCCTTGCCATGGTGCGGTGCTCACGATGGATGCGCGCAAACTCGTCACCGAGATATTTGCGAACATCGTCAAACGATTGCTCCACATTGAACGAGTGATAGTTGCTGACGCTGGCGAGCGAATCAAAAACTTCGCCGATATCTGGTTCCGGGCGGCTGGCAATGATAAAGCGAAAGAGGATGAGATGATTCAGGGAGTCGTAAATCGTGCGCAGTATTTCTTGTTGGATGTCGTGGCCCTCACATTCATCGAGGCCATCGATGAGAATTACGACGAAGTCGTGATCTGTTTGGCCCCAACAAGGGTCCGAAATCAATGTCTGGAATTGCGTCGCGATTCAACGGACAACCACAGAGGGATCATTTTGCACGATTTGAGAAATCGGA
The DNA here is from genome assembly GCA_014462675.1 of Mycena sanguinolenta. Lineage (NCBI taxonomy): Eukaryota > Fungi > Basidiomycota > Agaricomycetes > Agaricales > Mycenaceae > Mycena > Mycena sanguinolenta. Next base: position 256,347 of record JACAZH010000003.1, on the reverse strand, counting down.
TTACGCAGCCACGGAACGGCGAGAGCGAGCTGGTAGGCGATGGTGGCAAACAGGGTTTTTGCGTTGCCGCGCGTCGCATGGCCTCGTTTGAAAAAGAAGCAGCCACCGAGCCTCTGAGCATCTCGGAGCTGGCCCGCGAGAGTTTGCATTATGGCAGATTTCCCTGCGCCTGCGGGACCGTGCAGCCACAGAACGCGGTGATGCCCGTTCTGGCCTATGGCCCAGTCGTGTAGAGCCCGCAGCAGCCGCGCGCGCGTTTCTGGATGGCACCTTGGTTGGGGGTAGCTCTCAGCCGAGTCGTGAATGGCCGCCAGGGCGACAGAATGCTGCAGGATCTCGATTCCTATGACTTTTTTCAGTGTGCCAGATTTTTGATTGCGGTGGGCTACCTGCCCTTGTCGGGGTCTTGTTGCAGATTATTCATGGTGAGGCTTCCAGCTGAGATATCGAAGTTGAGTGCGGGACCCATGCCATGGCCTCCGGCTCCACCTTTGCCAGTGCCATGACCATCTCCGCCGGGGCCACCTCTCCCTCCTGCGACGCATCAGTGGTGAAACTCCACCGCGAAAACCACGCTTGGGCGCCGCACCGATGATGTAGTTAACCATGGTCTGACAGGCACTGTCACTGTGGTGGGGAACACGGGACGGACGAGGAGGTGCAGCCATGCAAGTCGGTAAAAAGCTGTCGGGAGAGCGAAAAATGACAGGCACAGCCGCCTGCATACCCATATGGACAGCGGAGTTAGCCGAGGGGCTTGCCAAAACAACAACAACAACAACAACAACAACAACCACCACGCCCCACGCCCCGCGCCCATAACTTCCCCTCCTGACCGCTCTCCTTCCCAAAATTTGGACACGTCAGACTCACAAGACCCCGCTTCTACTATTTCTACTCTAGAAAAATTTTCACCGGCGCGTTCTCCCTCCAGCCGTCAGTCTTCTGACACGCCGATCTGATGGAGACGTCACCACGAAAGAAGCCCGCTTTCTCCCCACGAAAAGCCACGAGAGCTACCACACCTAGTGCTGTCCATTAATATAATATGAAATAATATATTATTAATATATTATTAATATATTAATGATAATACAAATATGATATGGCTTCAGAACCAGCTGCATAATATTGATATGGTATAATATAATACAATATGATATCAATATAATATGATATGGTGGCCACCATATTATCATATTATTTCCATATTATAGGACCTACAATAATCGCATCTGGGCTCACATCATGGCAATTTCCAGTGAGTTGATTCCATCAAGGCTGTCAAAAAATTCTTCCCAGACTCAACAGGACCGGCGAATTCCAAATGCATGCTCAAAAAGGCAATTCACCTCTATCAACACTTCAACCAGCACTTCAAGCACCAACAATTTTTGCAACATAGGAGTGGCTAGAGGTGCAGGCCTGGCGTATTAGCATATATGTGCCCTGTGACAAGAGGACACCTGCAATTTAGGCTTTTTCAAGGGCCTCAGCTGCATGGAACTGCTGAACATTAACCTCCAGAAATATTATTAATATATTGTTAATATATTATAATATGTATTAATACATATGCAAATAATATACTACAAATACGATACACAGGTGGAAACCATAATATGATAAGGATATAATATGATATGGCAAAAACCATATTAATATTGTATTATGGATAGCACTAACCACACCCAACGACGACGACCATGACGGGGACTTCAGCGCCGTCAATACTCCCATCGGCGTCTCCTTACTCATCCGGAGCGTTTACACCGCCGGCGTTGCCATCACGACCACTAGCGCTGTTACCATCGCGCAGAAGACCATCGACAGGCTTCTAGAGGCCAACGACGACCTGCCCTCTGTTGTTCTCTGACCGTTCTCATCCTCCAAGGCCTCGACATCCTGCTACCCTCACATCGCCCCCCGACCCCGATGATCTCGACATCACCCCTCATTTTGATCTCCTAGAACTCTGGATCACGGTCCTCCAAAATCAAAAACCAGAGTGGGAGATTGTCTGGCAGCTGTTGTCGGAGGGATGGGACAAAAGGATGACGATTAGGTTCGGAGATGTGGGATTTAAAAAAGGACAAAGGAGATAAGTCAGCTTGCCCTGCACTCGACAAAGTCAAGGTTGCTCTAACAGCTCGCAGAATACTGTCCACGGACTCATACTCCCTCGCCAATGGCTCGTACCTCACTCTCGCCGATCACCATCACGTCGATGACATCCTCAGCGCTGGCGCCGTCACCGTGTCTTCGATCTCGGCCAACCCAATCCCTGTGATGCACTGCCGCCAGATCGAGATCCAGCACTGCTTCGAACTCGTCATGTCTGGCATCTCTGAAGGAGAAGGAGTCCAGTCCTCCATCTGCCGCTGGCTCGCTCGCGGTTTCCGCGATGCTGTGACAAACGAGTCCTGCTTCGTCGGTGCTCGGGTAGCAGACTATGAACGTGACTGCATGGTATTCTACATGGCAGATTGGGCGTCCACCTCTCGCGTTCTCGCTGCTGGTGACAGGATAGTCTCTGAATTCAAAACCAATTCCCCCTCGATCCACTGCCCCCAGCTCGTCCTGGCTTTCAATAATTCTGGCGTCTGGCAGCCCAAATCAATGGCCCAGACCTTCCAGGACGGTGCTAACACCCTCAACGAAGCGCTTAACTCCCTCCGTGCAGAGGTGCACGAGCTGAAACAGGAGACCCACGCAAACCACGAGTCCAATCAGCTCGCAATCAAGTCTATCTCCAAGGCTGTCGTCACGCTGAACTCCACTGTTGACACGCTCCACACTCGCCTCTCCAATCACAGCGCCGCCTTCCTCGCAATGTCAGCGGAGCAGGCCACCAGAGTGGAGCTTTCACAGGTGCAGATGTATTTGGCCCAACATCAGAACACCCTGAGGTTCGGACCTGCAGAGTATCAGGCGGAGGCGAAAGTTGAGTATGATCGCTTGTACAAGGAACAAAAAGTGCTGATGACAAAGCTGTCGAATGGTGCTGGCCACCCTATCGCCCTTCTCGGTGGTACCCTCGGCTCCTCCATGCCCCTACCCGTCACGCCTCCTGGGATCGCTGGCCACGCCTCTGAAGAACGTGGACGCGCACGATCACCTACGCCCCCTCTAACCCCGCCATCGTCCAAAAAGCGCAAGTCGGCCAATGAGCAGACTGAACAGGATGCACTGATGCCTGAACCCGTAAGTCCATATGCTCCTTTGCTTGAACCTCGCATAATAATCGCGACTCGGAATGCCTCCTCAGTAAAATCGATGAAGTGTGCTGAAACGTTCCTTTCCTATCTTTGTTACTTTTTGCGTACAGAACTCATTTTCGTTATTTGGGTCTAGAAGTGATTCCTGTATTTTACTTGCGCATTGAATGAAGGACAAGCCGTGCAATTAGCTCAATGCAGAATTCATGTGTTGTATTTATCTCCATTTGCGAACCAGCAGCGCCAGAGTGTAGTCAACACAGTGAGTGGTTGAATTTAACCGCAATAAAAAATAATGGATTTAGTACTCGACAGAACCCATTGTACAACAACGAAACCACACAAATTCGGCTGAGAGTTGTTGTTGAACACGATCACCTTGACTGGATCCAAGGGTAGGAGGTCTGTTACATTGTGTGCACTTGCTGCACTTGGGACTGTATGCTCATGTTTTTTTCAGAATGGTATCTTGCCAGCTCATCTGTTCACTTCCACCATACATCCAATGGCCCTTCTGCAGAACGTTATCATTGCATTATTCACCATCAATTGCTTCTTAGTCGCTCTCTACTGTGGTGCTTGGCTTGACAGAACATATGGTCAGACGATTAGGAGGCAAAGGAGGATAGCAACGCTGAAAATACAAGTTAGGCATGTATTTCTGAATTTTCCTGTTCTGCACCTCAATTTCGAAAAGTAAAATCCACAAATTCACGCCTGAAGGCCAGGGATACGTGTATTTCGTCGTGCGCTTCAACAACAACGATTATCGCGCTTGGAAAAACGGCGTGTTAACAGGCGTGAAGTTTCTGGAACGTATTCAATTGAAGGCAGGTGAAACGAAATGCTTGCAATCGCGCAAGCAGGGATACAAGAAATGCGAGGGCAATTTGGGTCTCGTTTGGCTGGAGCACTACGAGGTTGAGAGCCGGATGAAGTGCAGTGTGTAATCTAATTCGTTCCGTCAATTTGAACATGATGGTATTCTCAGAATCGTTGTTTCATTACACACTCTGCTTCACTGACGGCATTCGCGACACGGTCTCCTGCCTAGGTTGCGGTAAACGGCACCAGGAGTTCTGGGCGGATGTTTCATTGCGTACTTTCCGGGAAATAATGCCAGAGGTGTCATTCGCGATAAATGATCGCACCGCGAACAGGTGAACTCTTTGGATATTTTCCAAGCTCATGCTTCAACTTAGAACCATTGACGAATGTCCTACCGGCGCCGAAGGTGATGTTTATGACTTGATTTGCGGGGAAATTGGGGAAATGTAACATATGTTTTTTTCTTGCGTATTGAGTTACATGTAGCTGAAGGGGAAAATGTTCGTAGTATTTTGCTTTAGTATTTGAAGAATGAGACGGCGCGGAATTTGATGTTTCTATAGAACTTTTATATTGCGCTTGTGCTTGATATCAGTGATCGAATCACTGATGACACTTCGGCATCCTTGCTCCCGAGACTGGAGCGCATGTGACCGGCAATTGCTTCTGGGGCAATTTCTCGACTTGCACAGAGCCACCACCATCGCATGCGTCGACACGTGAAGAGACGTAGAATATTTATATCCTTGATATTTATTTGTGAGATGAATACACGCTGAGCTTGCGCGCGCGATGTGCTAACAAACGAGTATTCTAGTTAATTTCTCGTCGACGCCACTGGTCCCAGCGACACGTCCGGCGATTTACTGAGGTGATTACATGGCACCCTGGTTTCTGATTCTAGTGACTTACGGCGGTTTCCAGATCCGTTTACTTACTCAAAATGTCACTCCGACGAATACAGAGGCAGCACAATGGGTCACAGAACAGTGGCAAGACACCGAAAGTCTCAACTACAATGATATCTAGCAATGTGCCCCAGTTTACCCTGCAACATTGTACCGCTGATGGAGGGGTCGGGTCAGAACAGCGGCAGAATGTCACTAGAACACATGCCACCAATATCGCAGCTCCGGTTACACAAACAACATACGAGGCTCCTCTGCTAGGCGCTGCTGACTCTGATTTACCCAGCGAGCTTGCGGACTCACCAAACTACAAGGCGACGGCGGTGTACGCGGCGCGCGAGGTATGTATCGCAATTTGCTTGGACTACGAGTCAGGCTACTAATTTCCCCTGCAGAATGTGGTACACATGAATGGGTTCTGGGCTGAAGAAGAATATTTTTTACAGGATATCCTGGAAACACAACACGACGCGCGCGTTCTGTCGCCCTGCAGCTGCAACACTGGCCAATCGAACAGACTATGCAAAGTTCGCTGCGTGGACTGTCTCCAGGCGCCGGTTGTTTGTCAGAAGTGCTGGCTGGAGACTCATTGAACAATGCCCACTCATTGGGCTCTGGTGTGGAACACAGAGGAGAAGTTTTTTGAGAAGACGGACATCAGTTGTGTCCAGGAGAACGCTGGGGTATTTCTTGGGCACGACGGAAATATCTGCTGCCACCATCTCAGTCAACCATTCACTCTCGTCGATTCGAACAGCATTCATGCCACCATGGTCACATTCTGCAGATGTCCAGCCCCAGACGGAGATGGAGTCGAACCTCTCCCTCAATTTCATCAACTTCTACAAGCGGGAATTTTTCCCGGGAGCGTCAAGGAGCCCAAAACAGGCTATACCTTGATGCTACTCAAGCGATTTCGACAACAGCGCAATCAAGATACTGTTTCATTTCGACCGTAGGTTCAGGGGGTGTGACCTGTGACCTCTTAGGTTCAACTTTTGATAGGTTCAATTTCCTTTTGGGGCGATTTTTCGGTGTTTGCCGGCTCGTTTTTACCCTAAAATGGCGCTCCAGGGGGTCAGTGACCTGTGACGAAAATTAAATAGGTACAGTTCAGGTCTCATTGTGACCTGTGACTGAACCTACAGTCGAAATGAAACAGTAAAGGCTCATTGTACGATTTTGTCCATGTGCTATAGCGGTTGGCAGATCCCATATTCACTGAAGATGTACCTGTGAGTGTCCATTGAATGCAAGATTTTCAATGGCTGATGCTGCCACCAGGATATCCAAAACCACCTGGGGAATATCATTCGCTTTCATCAGCTTGTCAATCTCAAGCTGCAACGTGGGCACGCTCACACGCCGGAGGAGGTGCTGCCCGGTGAAACAGACATCAGGAAAAAAACTCATGACTACATCGCATCTGGTAGCCTCAGTAGCCAAGGTAACCCCGTAGTCTAGTTCCCCTTATGGTAGCCCCCCGTAGCACATTGCCAAGGTTTCGTAGCCCTCCGTAGCACACTGCCAAGGTCTCGTAGCCCTTGGTAGCCACACGACTTGTGTTCATAGCTGTCAGTAGCGCCTTGTTACTCATGGTTGCAGCAGGCTACGAGGGCTATTGGAGGTATGTGGGACTTGGTAGAGGCACATTTCAACTCAATAGATAGACAGCAGGATACAGCAGAATAAAAATCATATCAATGCATCAGATTTATATAGTATTGATATATCTACTCAGTCCCTGTCCGTTTACTCTGCCTCAGCCTCGCTGTCCGTCAAACCGGTATGTCTTTCCAGCTCCTCACGCAAAGCATCTGCACGCGCCTCATCAATGTTGGTGGTGACGTCAGTAGACGGTCCGCTGATGGTCTGACTAAATGATCCATTAGCGTGGTCAATGCGCGATGAAAGAAACTTACGAGGTGCGGGTATACCACTTGAGGTGCAGGTTATTGACAACAGCTTTGTTCATTTCGGCCCAAGTGGTGATATCATTGAGGTGTGTCCTGTATTTCTTGGACAGGTCCTTCTCCTTGAACTCAGCAGCGACGAATCGGCCAGTAGACCATTCACTGATGCAGTGGTCGAGCTGGGGCAAATAAATGTGAGATCGGGCAATCAGATTGAGAAGAATGACGACGTACACATAGGAACTCGAGCGCAAGAGCCGGCAGGGGATAGGATTTGAATTGAGATGGGAAGATGGCGGCCAGGGCAGACTTGTTCTTGAATAGGAACGCGCCGCGGATATCAGAGAAGATGGCGTTGCTCGCATATCCTGTCATATCGTCCACATTCTAATTTGTGTTAGCGTCAGATATTAACCATTCAAGAGAGGATACCTTGTAATGGAATGCGGCTCCGTCATTCAGCTTGTTCGCGAGGTCACGATTGAACTTGATTGCCACAGACGACGTGGAGGTCCTATTGAAATTATAATGCTTTGCGAAGAGATTCCAGACGGCGGTAACAATTTGGGATCTGATATGTGAGCCACGCTTCCCAATCTAGAATCACAGCTGTGAGATGGAACACGGATGAAATAATTGACGCACTAGCTTGATCATACGAGCATCAATCTTGAAGTGCTCGTTGGTGCCCCGACACACATTTTTGAAGCATTCCTTCGCCCGGGTAGCTTGCGTACCGATATCAGGGAAGGTGTCGAGGATGATGATACGCAATGAGTACTCTTGCATCGCCCGCAAGAGAAGCGCCTGCACAACCGCTTCGTAATCGGCGGCCTTGGGCTTACCCTTGTTGCCGGCTTTGTACGTGTCGGCAAACTGAGCTTCACGACGGTGGCGCTTAGCCGGCGGGGCAGCAGGAGGGGTGTCGTTGCTGGTACGCTTGCGAGATGCTACTGGAGGCGTAGTTCCTAAAAGGGAGGATTAGTGAGCACTTGACGATATGGGGGCAAAGTCACCGTGAGTGTGACTGTCACGCTCAGCGCCGGCCTCGGGAGCATTGAGGTCCATATCGCTGGGCATGGCGTCCTCAGAGCTGGGGTGAACGGTGCTGGAGGTCGGAGAATCCGAGTCCGAATCATCCGAGGCATTCCCGTGGCCAGGATCTTCAGGTAGATTTAAAAATGCGCGCGAGGAAGTCTTTGGAGGCGCGTGAGCCGTCTGCTTCGTTTTTTTGACAACAGAGGTAAGACGAGGACGTTCCATAGGAAGCGGGGCCAAGGGTCTGATCTGAAAGACTCATTGGAACGAGCTGAGACGTGGGGGAGGCACGACGACTCACTGAGGAAGATTGGAAAGTGATTACGTCGCCATCAGGCTCCGACTGGGGTTCTTCGCTTCCCAGCCCATTGTCGTCGGCAGTTTGTTGAGCAGCTGCCTTGTTCTGTTTGTGGAGCTGTCGTTTCGCCTTGTCGAGGTCCTTCTGCGCTGAAACGGTGCACTTGACAAACGTGAAAGAATAGCGATAGAATGCGATGGGCAACAACCACACCAACAACTACCAAACTACACCAACACTACTACTCCCAAAGATTAAGTGCTTCTCCTTGTGAGTTCGGGTCCGAGCCGTAGTATGCGGCTAACTGGTTCAGAATCGAAACCAAATGGAAATCCAAGACACACAGTACTTCGTATGTTCGTCTTATACTTCAGATGAGTACTTCCAACTGAAGGAAAGTCCGCCTAGGCACCTCGATGAACGAAGTAAATAGGTTGTTTTATAATAGGTGGATACAAGGAGGTTTAGACGATTAAATCTAAGGCTCCAGGGCAGAGGTTTTGATAACTTGCGAAAATCCTCACTCCAGTAGTCCGTGAGTATCCGAGGCTAACTCCAAGCGAACAAAGGCTCAAACGGTTTGTTATGCCGTCGACCTAGGCTTTCCAATGCACTAGGAATGTTTGTCTACTTTGTTATCAGGCCCTAGGGACACTGCACGCGTCCAGACGTCGATCCAACACACTACAACAGGGCTCCTAGGCAACAAGTTGGGGTGAAGGCAAAGCGCCTGACAAGGTACAGTCGGTCGCCTAGGGGTAGTATACCCCCCGGTTCTAATCTTCTTCTGTTAAGGCCTCCTGCCAGCTACCGCAATTCCAGTCAAGATCCAATACACTACGATGTCATCCACCAAAAGAGTTTGGTGAAAAGATGAAGGGAGTGCCGGATTTGGAATGATTACAAATGATGACAAAATCATCAAAACATAAACTAGATCTGATACAATAAATTAGAGTCGATCTCTGGGGCACCCCGCAAGGCTGTGTAAACCAGTGTGCACAGCTTCGAGGCTATGCAGCTGTGCAAACCTGTGCGAAAAGCACCACTGTGCATGATGTCATTGACTGTGCATTCCAGTGCGCAAGGCACTGCCTCTGGATGAGGTCACCGATTCTTATCACTAGAAACTGTATATAAAGCCCCATGTACTTGCTAGATAGACATCCAAATAGTAACAGAGAACTAGTACCCTTTGAATCATTTCTAGCTTGCTTACAACAAACAAGAAAGGTCTTGCCAGCAAAACGAAATACGCCTACGAACAAACAAAACTCTAGCCTACGAACAAACGAAACCTTAGCCTACAAACGAACGATTTACTGGAAGTGCTGATTGTACCGCGCTCCCCTAGCCTACGAACGAACGAACAATTTCCTGGAAGTACTGAACATACCGTGCTTCCCTAGCTTACGAACGAATAAACGATTACCTGGAAGAACTGAGCTTCCTTAGCCTATGAACAAACAAACTAACAATTATCTGGAAGTGCTGATAGTACCGCATTTCCCTAGCCTACAAACAAACAATCTACGAACCCTTTTGCAACTTGTAAGTAACTTCTCTGCAGTTTCTCTAGAAACGGTTTGTACCCCACGGACACTCTAGCTACCTTCCCACGGACACTTTTACTTATAACACAATTTTTCACTAACACCTTTTCTAGGTAAAATCTTATCTTTTGAACTTCACCTTCCAATTTACGAACAATCGAGAATCTCCTGATTAAAGTCATTTCCGGAGCACCTCGAGTATAACTAGAGTGTAGCACGAATAGTGAGTATCGCGAATATTCGTGCCAAGCCATTTGCGAATAGCGAATATTTGTATTCGCGAATGGCTGTGGCTGTGCTATTCGCACGAATGCGAATATCAGTTTTCAGGAAAGTTGATATTCGCGAATATTTGCAGCCATAATACACAGCTAAAATTTCAATCAAGCATAGTAAATTTGGGTCTGTTTAACACATCTCCTCTCTGGAACCATAACACACTTCATTTACACCAACTAGATCTGTAATTCATATGCAAACCAACCACTTTAGAGACATATTTGCTTTGACAACTGCTTGACAGGTTGACAGCAAATGTGATGATGGTCAATCAAATGGTTGAACATGCAAGACAAGGGCTTGTATGAGTCTTCAACAATGTTTAAACACACAAGATAACATAAAAGTGTCCTCAGCAACTCATTGGTGGCTACTAAACCCCTGAATCTCCAATGTATTCACTGAATATTCATATTCACAAATATTCGCGAATATTGCTGACTAAGCAACGAATATTCGCCATCGATATTCGTACGAATGCGAATATCAATTTCTAGGTTTCAGCGAATATTCATATTCGCGAATATATACTCGTGCTACACTCTAAGTATAACATTTTATACGCCTGACAACGACAAGGCCCTTTGCACAGGTCGGGGTAGAGGCAACTCAACGATCAAATACGACTTCTTTCAAGAGGGAGAACACCCAATCAATTTTATAAGTGAAGACTCGATCTTAAGTCAACAACTGAAGGTTTCTTTCTTAAGTTCAAACTCTAAGTCTAGAGTCAAACAAATATCCAGATTCCAAGTAAAGACTAATACAAGCAGAGTTTCAGGGTACCAAAATCTCCACGTATAGCCTGAGAAACCCACACCGGTACTTAGGTGGGATCAATCTGGTGTCATGGTTATTCTACTGAGTTTTTATACATATGAGCAATGATGGATGAGATAAAGTAAAATGAGTCAAAATAAATATGCCGAGGCCAGTCGCAAGCGTCCGAGGTAGTATAAGTCATGTTGAATGACCGCCTAGGTCTATAATTGGTATATGCGTGATCGCAAGTGCCGCCGTCTGCACCTACAAGTACGCGTCTGTACGGCAGGAGTTGAATCCTGTCTAATAATAGTTTTGGTTGCTGATTCATGCAGTCTGGTGACGTTCTGGACTTGCAGATCCCGACCGCCAAGACTACCGATACTCGGTTCCAATGAGAACTGTCCGATCGTTCTCCTATATTTGTCTATATTTGTCAGGTCGCCCTCGCGCTTGACCATCACGTGTCTTCCTTCTGCCAAAGTCTTCGGATCAATGCCTCGGCCATCTCCTCGGCCTAACGGTTCCATCTAAAGTCAACGATCGTCCGCCTAGGCACTGGCAACCCTACTAAGTCCTATATGGTGTTTCGTACCATTGGTCCCTAGCCGCCTAGGCATCGGTCTGAATATGTCTGGTGATTTCTCTCAGCCTACTCTTCGAACCACTGCACTTCTGGTTGAACATCTTGTCTCCAATATCGCTCCTAGGTATGGATGGGCTTCCAGGTATATCTCCTTAGTGGTCATGTATAAGTGCCTAGGCAAGCGCGTCCCACTTGTAAGACCCAAATACTACAGCTAGCCGTCGGAGTCAACGCTAACTCTCCTTTATATCACCGAACAGGGTCCTAGCGCACTTGTATAAGTAACTGCCTAGGTGCATTCCTACGCTTCCAGATGGTTTGCATTCTGGTCTGAAAAAGCGCAAAAATACCAGAGGATCAACGCTTTATTTGTTGCACCGTCTCAGCGCCTTCTTGAGCTTGAGCTCCATCGCATTCAAGTTCTCTTGATCTAACCATGCGAAGATGTCGTCGAAACTTGTCAATACAGCTCAGATATGTAGATTATAGACGCACCATTTACAGCCTGCTTCTTCGATTGCTGAGGACGGTCCCGAGTACGGTCAGGAAGGATCTGGTTACCAGAAAGGTCATCACGAGACTTCCGAGGGGCTTTAGAAGGAGGTGGGGTAGGTGTATGAACTTCATCGTCTGAGGAGTCAATAACGGGATTAGCCATGGTGGTGGTAAAGGGAAGAAAGAGGTCGAATCAACAAACATCAAGTCACGCCATAATTTGAGGCACGAGATCGCGTAGTGTGTGGTGCGCGCGTGCGCGCATCATGGAGACGGCAAATTTGAATTTTGAAAAACACTGCCGCGGTGATAAGCACTACGCCATCCTCAGAGAAAATACTCCTACCATGAATCCTGCATGCAAGTACTGCCGTGCTGAGTGTCGTACCATCCAAGGCCTTCACTCGCACCTGGCTCAGTCCAAACAATGTCGTCAAAAGCATACTGCGGAATACGAGGCTAGTGGCGACTCGGACTCGGATAGTACGGAATCGTCTGGCAATCTCTCGCAGGAGGGAGGAGGTATAGCACCAGATACTGACGACATCGACATGGACTACGAGCCGGCTGACTTGAATGACGTCGACGACGAGCCGCTTACCACAAATCCGCCGTCGACTAATTCTGGTGACGCAGCACTGGGTGCCGCTACGAGAGGCCCCGATACAGATAACACCAGGAAGCGCCGTCGTCCGAGGGTGGAAGAAGTAGAGGACGAGGATGCACCAATAGCTGTAGCATTTAGTCTACAGCTATGTACCCAGCCAAGTAAACCTATTATCTAAAACCACGACGCTAGCCATGCATGGCTGGCTACATGGAATATAGGCTATATCCACCTCTTCCCAGCCGTAGGCGTGTCCAGGCCGGCCGTAGCCTTTTCTATATTGGGTTGTTCTTCCCGGCATCAGGCAGTCTCTCCCGTTGTCTCAATATTTAATGTCCCAATCGGGCCTTTCTCTGATGCTGCAATTTATAATGTCCCAATCGAGACGCTTTCCTTTGATGCCTCAATTGAATGACCCCATTCGGCTTTTCTTACTCATCTGACCACTCATAATAAATCAAATGGACAAATCTCGTTCGCGAAATACAAGACCACAGACTACTCCCCGCCCGAAGAATTGCGCCAAGTCGGCACTCTCCATAACCGACGCCAGATCAGTCACCCTACTCGTCTCCCACTGTGATTTGAAGTGCGCCGCCACGCGTCGATGCAGCCAAGCTTGCTTTGACGCGTACGCACACAGTGCTGTTTTGAGGTGCGGGGATGCCGTTGGACGTGCTTCCAGCCGAGCTTCCCACCATACCGCCTGCCACTCCAGATAGCGCAGCGTTCTACGCATCTCTTCCTGCAGTAGCTCAACCTCTTCCTGCCACCGCGTCTTGCGAGCCTTGGCTCGCGACCATTCGACTCGTATAGCTATACACGCCATCAGTACGATTTTCCCCAAAAAAATTATTTCTTACAGTCATGTAAGTCCTGCTCGTCATCACCAGAACCCTCCCGCGCTGTCCAAATCCAAGACATGACTCGTTTGGACTCCCCAGGTGCATTCCGAGGCGCGCGTGCGCCGCGACCGGCGCTGATCATAGCCAACTTCTTCCGCGCAGCCGCATCCGTATCCGCGTGGTCGCCTGGCAGTCGAATGTCGTCGTCTTTGAGCTCCCTAAAGTGCGGTGCAAAGCCCTCCCCCTTGAGTGCAAGCAGGGCGGCGCGCGCCTTCCGATACTTCTGTGCACTGGCAGTCACCCTCTCGCCTACTTGATCGATTAGTGTGCGTGCTTTGGTACTTTGAATCTGGCCTGTAACATTTCGTTCCGAAACGAGATCAGGTGGCGCTTGGCGTGCAAACGGGCCCGCATGACGAGCAGAGCGGCGGAGCACTGCGCGGCACGTAATTTGGCCTCCATCTCGACGAGACCAGTGAGACAGCCTCGCGCCCGATCGGCCTCCGGTAATTCGTGGGGCATGTAGAGCTTGATATGCTCCGCTTTGGGTGGCGGCGCGTCCTCGTCTCGCACCGCTTCGTCTTGCTGAATCGCACGTGCGGCACCAGGTACATAGGTAGCCTGTAGCTTTCGGAAGGATGCGATCTTCTTGAGCAGCGCGAGACGAAGTTCTTGAATATGGGTCTCACGCTCTGGGGTCACCAGAACGCGGCCGCCGATCTCCGCGATAATTCGTCGCCTGTCCTTGAGTCAGTAACCGCAGGTGGCCAACAACACATGCAAAACACACTGTGCCTCCTCGATTTGAATCCCCGCAGTCAAAAATGCCGTGGCGCTCGTCCCATGCAGCGCCGTCTTCCCGCTCGCAGCCTCGCGTTCCTCATCTTTCTTCAGCTGCAGCCGCACCTGCGCTTCCGAAGGCCCGTCTGCGCCAATCCCCATCAGGAAAGAACCCTAGAGACTGAAACACGTACCGCTCCTAGCGATTATAAATGGATTCGGCTTCGTCGAATCCTTCTGCCATTCGTCAATTTGGCTTTGCCAGTGAACCCGCAAGTCCTTCTCCACCGTCTCTGAGACAAGCTTGAATGCTTCCACCTGCCGGTCTCGTTCCGCGCGCGCCACGGCTAGCTTCCGACGCAGCGCATCTCCTGGAAACCCGTCAGCTGTCAAATTTCCAATCAATCAGAGATTGCGCACCGAGACTCAGGTTCTTGAGATAGTTATGCGAATTGATCTTATCCTCGAGCGTGTCGATGCGATTACCCTTCGACATATCTTTTGTGTGGTACGATGCTGGATTGAGAACCGCCCAGGTTCGCTCGACCCCTTCTCCATCGCTCTTCCCCACGCCCTGCTTGAAGCTGAGACTATTGGCGGTCTCACACTCCTCGTCGTGGGTCCCTGCATGCCACACCGGAAGCGCACACTGTACTTCGATCTTGTTGAGCGGCAGCCTCATATTCACGGGCATCTCCGAGTTGCGGGCGGCTAGATTGCGCTTCCACTGGCATGCGATGTCGTAAGAGATAGTTAACAGCATTAGGACGAAGCCCATTAACGCTGCGAGTAAGATGTAGTCCATATTTCTAAATCTGCGCCACACCGTCAGTCTCGACTCAGTCACTGAGATATAGCGACGTACCTCTCTCCCTTCTGCAAGTCTCCAATGCCATTGGGCAGCACGCATTCATGGCGTGCGCACACACACCCGCCCACGCCCGACGTTCGCAAACCCGAGGTTCCCCGCGAATCCTTCTGCAACAGTGCCGCAAAGGCGATACAAGTGCTCACCTAGGCAACGGCGATCAGTCATGAACATCCCAACAATCGTCATACTCACATCTTTCTCAGGCGTATACGCTTTGAGATGCTGCCGGTATTTCTCCGGCTCGACGAAGTAACCCCAGCCTGGGCCCAACGGTGGATCGGGATGTTCGTTGGCGCGCATCCGGTTCTTGAGTTTGAAATTCGCGTCGAGTGCGACTAGAAGCATGTAGAGAAATCTGGTATATCGTCAGCCCATGAAGCAATGATGCCGAACTCGACGCACCTGTATTTCTTGTCCACATTTCGCCAGTCGGGTGGAAGGTTACGCTTATCATGCGGGCAAGCCCAACATACGACAGCACACTCCCGAGCCTGCGTGCCTGCCAGGCCTGCGGGATCATGTGCGCGTCCGGCCCGCTTTGCGCGTTTGAGAAATGCCCACTGTCGGGACATCCTCATGAATTCCTTGTAGCGATGCTGTTCAATTCAGAAATAATGAGTGGCGTACCAAACTAGGCCAATAAAAGCACGTACCGGTACCCAATCCATGCCCGTAGAGACCGTGGCGCTTGTTTGCCGCTCCATCGCCGTGATAAAGTCGTGAACGTTAATGTTTCCGACGACGTTCTGGAGGCGGAACGTCTCCAGAGTGGTGAACGTGGCGCATGTGCTTGGGTCCGTGACCGTTGCGGGGGTACCATTTATTTCGCAAGCATTGCTGAATGTTACTGGCGTTGTCCGATCTCGAACACTTGCAATATCGATACTTGACGCGGTGGATCAGCGGCAGATCCATAACCGTCATTGTGAGGAGTCGGGGATCTGGATATGGGCACGGCATGCCCCCATGGCCCAGCTGGTATACCAAGCCGAGGTCTAGGAGCGTTACGTCGATCCAAAAGCTGCCGTTCCATTCCTAACAGCAATCAGCCGCTATATAACGAAATGTAAGATTGCCCTACCTGGATGATGTGAAGCGGGCTACGTGCATGGCCCGCCACACAACAAGATCTGCACTGTAGGAACTCGCCGCATTGGCTGCATTTGAAAAGCCGCACGGCGTCGGGGGCCGACAGCACCAGGGGTGTACGGTAATTTGCAGAGCGCACAGTTCAATTTGGGGGCGAGATTGTCGCCCAATCCGTCATGCCGCACCAGCTCGTCGAGAAAGAAATCGGCGTACGGACGCCACACGCCCATTGGATCAGTCTGCGGCCGAAATTATTATGTATATCAACTGGAAGTTTTCAAGAACGCCATACCGAGCTCTCGTAAGTTTTTCGTTTACCCAGAACAGTGTCGCCGGCGCCGGAGTCAGTGGCATCCAGAGTCGAAATGTCCTCGCTGCCTGTCACTTCTTCCTCCAATGAGACCGGCGTCCAGACGGCCAACGCGTCATCCAGTTGGGCAGGGACAAGCTTCCGCTTCTTGTGGGCCACGTTGAGAAGCTCCTCCTTGCGGCGCATGCCATCTTGAGAGAAGTAGATCCCGCGATCAGCGACCAACGTCGTGTCCACGGTGTCTTCCTCGCCGACATAGAAGCTGAGGCGTTTTCCCGGTTTCCCGAGCACACCACGGCCACGGCCACCGCGACTGAAGTTCATTGAGCAAGGGGCCAATTGGGCGCAGAACAGACCAGATATTCACATATCTTTTTCAAACGCGTCCTGCCTCAAAAATAAATCCATTAGGCTTCAAAGGGAAATTCCCAATAACGCACTCCGTATTTGGGTCGATGCTACCCGAGACGCGTCCCGTACCAGTGGAACGCGTCGCGGTACGTGTGTGTTCGTTGCAAGCAGTGTGTGGTGCCATCACGAAAATCAGTCAGCAATCAATATGCACAGCAGCGGTGATCGGCCCGAAAGTTCCTGATTGCCTCGCACTCAACTCATTCTCGACTCGCTCTTGGCCTTGCCCTCGCACAGAGTTTCCAGAACGCCATACTTTTGCAAGAAAGGTAGACTCATTTTACCTGGGGACTACGGTCTATCTCCTTCCTCTTTTCGCTTCGGTGCCGATTCCTCGACTAAGTATGTACGCCTATCAGTCTCCCGGCAATCTCTCGCGTGCATTTCACCTCCGGCTCCAGGACCTGCGAACACACGCGGATTATCGCGCAGTCATCATTCGCAATTCATGGCGCGCCCTGCAAATCCATCATGATGAAGCTTCATCTGTAATCCTCCAGCTCGCACTTCTCTTTTGCACCCTGCACCCAAAGTGCAGCATGTCCAGGCCTGAAACTAACCGATTGCATAGACGTCAGACTGTTCCGGCATGTAGGCGTCGTGCCTGGGAAATCTGGACCCACCTACCAACTCTAAATCGCTGATATATCTACCCGCGGGAGTGAACCCGGATGTAAATTCGGGGTTCCGTTTCTCACCGTATCCCCGCTGAACCATTACTCGCTTGCCTTCGCTTGCTATCGCTGGCTTATGGGTTTCCTTCCTAGTTACATGTGTTTCCTTGGTTTAAGTCATGCATTCAACGCAAAATTCCAAAATTCAGGCCAGCTAATAAATTAATGTACATTTGGCATATAACCTTCTTCTGCCCACTATTTGGACTTTACTGACGACAAGGGAAAATCAGTGTGGCTTCAAGATCGAAATTATACTCACTCGGACCGCCGCTTTCCGGTCTGCAAATGGACAGGCAGGAAATTGGGAAAGAATTCTCCTTCCCACGACGGCACTCTATTCCTGAAACCCAATTTTTGTAGCCATTCACAAGGGGAAACCAGGATCAGAAACATACCGCCCACATGGAAGTCATCACCGATATATTAGGCAGGAGTCTTGATGCCCCATATCCAGCCAACCCGTTGTCCAAGTCCGTGAACGCAGTGCGAACCTTGCGCCATGTCTGAAATCGTCGTCGACTCCATTGGGAGCATACACATCCCTCCTAGCGACCGCAGAGGACGCTCAGCCCACCCCTTCACTTTCAAAAATCAACCTCTGTCACGCCCCCTCAAAACGCTCCATGCAACCACCTTCCATAGGGCACTTCGAAGCCAGAGTTATCGTGTGTTGTACCGGGAACAGTATGACGAGGTCTACCGCGGAGAGGTTCGTCCCCTCAATCTGTAGGGTAACCTGTCAGCTGAATTGTTTTGTCAGATCCGGCCACACGAGTCCTGCGTGGAAGGCGTTACTCGCTACCTTCGTGACTCCGACAACGATTCCGACTCGGATGTCGATGAGCCCTCGCCGCGTTCGTGTCCCGCCGATCTCGCGATGTCCGCTGCGTCGTCTCTGCAACCCGCTTCCTCTGTGCCCGCACCTACCGTGACCCCTTCGCCACGCAGGCTCATCACCTATGGTAAAATCGGCCGCAAGCTCGCCGAGGCACGCCACGTGTCTGGCGAGCCTCACACGTCCATCAAGAAGGTTACCTATGGCCGTGGTATGACTCTGGCTCAGGTCCAAGAATACGGAATGCCGTTCCTCGTTCCCGCCCCGAAGTTTGTCACTTCTGTGCATACGATCGAATATATAGCTCACCTTCTTTGCAGCCAAGTTCATCCCCTTGTGGACATCGACAAGCGCGTCGTGTGTCTTTATGCGGGAGCGCCGTTCGGCCAGGCCGAGTTCTGGGCTCGCGCCATCAGCCTCGCGACTGAGAAGATGCGTAGCCTGCGAGGTAACATGGAATCGGCAGGATTGACCGAAAAATTTGTCCGTGTGGGCATCGACTTCGGGACTCGCGGCGCAGTAAGTCTCTCGTACCCATTCTCTCTCACCTCGTATCTCACCTTTCTCAGTATCCCCACCAGGCAGTCAATGGGGACGTCGCTGCTAATGAGGCCCAGACTTTGGTCGCCAGCGAGGAATTTCGGTATATCGCGGCATACCAAGAGCGTGCGTAACAACATCTTGCAATATCTTGCTGTGCCTGAGCTGAATTGACCTAGATTTGCTCCAACGAACGGCGCCTCGTAGACACACTTACCAGGCCCTGCAAATGGAAGAACTGGTGGAAAAGCAATACCATCCAGCGTTCCGCGGTTCAGTCTTCAGCACAGCGGAATTCGGCTTTGGGGAACCATCGACCGTGATGCGGCGCAGCCCGTACGACGCATTTGGCTCCTTGCGCGCGATCACCACGTTGGGCGACTATAGTGCCGATGGTGGTTGGTTCTTGTATTGGCACGAGGAGGCAGGTGAGTGCTGTGCTATGCATTGCCCACCAGGCACCACTCTGCTGGTGCCAGCGTCGGTTGTTCAATATGGGTTCTCGGCCATCGAGAAGGACGAGACGCGGTTCACATTCGAGCAGTACTTCAACGCAGCGGTAGGGCGATGGCTGTATCAGGGGTTCAGGTCGGATGCCGAGTACGAGGAGCACATTTTGTCCATTGAGAGCGGGAATGAGCTGGACTGGAAGCTGGAGATAAGCGACCGTGTTGACGCTCAACTGGCTCTGTATTCGACGTTGGACGAGTTGTATGTGTAGACGTCGCATGTGTAAACTGGCATGCCGTCAGCATCTAGACAGTCCCAAATTGCTTCCCGAGCGGTCACGTTCCCAATCGCGTCCTTGCCGCGGGGCCAAACACATGCAAATTTTTGCTCGAAAACTGAGCGGGTGTCTCTGCAGTTTTTTCACATCTTAACATAGGTTTCTCCGAGTCGCAGCATGGCTTCCTGAGCGCCGATGATCGGTTGACTGATTGTTCCAAAAGATAGGCACATGGTAGACTACGAGCGACTCCATATTTCTGGATCGCAGTTCAGTCTTCGTAGGGATTAGGATCCCTCAAACCCTGTCTAATCTCCCGCTCAATCCTCTTTTGTCTCTTCAATTTGTACTTCTCCCAGTACGCCTGATTTCCGATCTTCTCCTTTAACAATCTGAAACCCAGTCAGCATGTGAGCGGCGGCCCATGATAAGTTTTGATGGTTACTTTTTCAGACGCAAAGCTGCTTTGTTCATCAAAGCGCGGCCGTGCCTTATGGGGATAAGTGAGACGCGTATGGAAAGGCGGACGAGCGGCGCGTACTTGGCGCGATAAGTCGCTGAGTGGGTGCGCGCCCTCTCAGCATAGGCCTCTTGCTCTGCCTTGCTGAGAGACTTGATTTCCGCCCGCTTCCTGTGAGAATATTGTAGAGTAATTAGTACATGTAAAGGGATTGGACCGAAAGGATTGGACACTTACTTAGCCATACGCACTCGCGCCTTTGCATTGCGCTCCTCGTGTTTGATAACTCTGAATGTAGAGCCATAATATTAGAGCTGAGAACTAATGAGCAGTGAAAGCTGATAAACGTACTTGAGTTGGTGCGGGGTGAGATCCCCTTGCACTGCAACCTCGCACGACCTCGCATGCAGAGGCAATTTTTTGTGGAATATTCTGCACCTCTCAAAGTATAACAGTGAGGAGGGGTAAGTGAAGGGGGACCCACTCGATCTGAGAGTCAGTTAACTTGACGAGTTGGGACTTTGTGGCCAGGGTGGACATAGTGAAGAGGGAAAGACACTCTAAAGTACATTAGTAAACACAGTGCGACTTGACAGTGATGTATTCGTGGTCAGTTCGCAGCGACGCCTCGAATTTCTATTGTGCCAAAAAACAAGAAAAAATTGTGGGGCGGCGAAATTTTGTTGGTTGGTCAAAGAGTCACGTCGGTAGATATTCCGTGTGTCGCCAGATTCGCCAGAGGTGTGAGGGCCATATAATCCTCTGTCCCCGTTGCAAAATCAGTAGTCAGTTCGCCAAAAACGCCAATTTGTAATGAGTTGCAGACACGGTCTGCAAAAAAATGCGTCGTAGTATATCATACAAAAATCTTTGTCTCAAGGTTAATGCATGGATGAAAGAGTGAACCCACCGGAGCAGATCCCGCGACGTCATGGGATCGTACGACACATGTAAATTGAGCAGGAGGCGGTCTGCGTTGCCCAGGAATGAAATCAGTTCGCAAAAGAGCTGGATTTGGCAGTGTATGGTTAGGGTTTGAGGCCAATTTCGTGGTCACTTCGCCACTTCACTAACCCACCGAGAGCATCTTTCCAAGTAAAAAGTGGCGAAAGGATACATTCATGACATACGTGACGACAAATGATATACAACACTACAGAATACACCGTCTATGGATAGACTGGGGGCGGCGCCGCAAATGCCGTCTCTCTCCGGCGAACAGCATGGGCATATTTAGTAAACGCGGCATCCCGTCCTTGAACGGACTCATAAAAGGCGGCAGAGATACCAACAGTGTTGAGCAAAGCTTCGAGTCTGGGGGAACCAACATTAGAATATTAGACTAACGAGTTTGAGTCAAGAGGACGTACACAGAGTGGTACACACCCGGGGTGATCCCCCGATACACCACGTACCAGGTGTTGTCCAGAGGCTCAGTCCCATGCAGTGCATTGGCACTTTCTTCGCGTTGACTCGGACGCGGCAACTCCATGTCTTGCGTGGGAGTCAGGGTCGTCGTATCATCGGTCTCGCGAATCCAACGACGGACGCGTGCATACTCAAAGGCAGCTTCGGCGTCCTCGACAGTCGCATAACCGCGGTAGATCGCGCCGCTGAATTCTGACACCGCAGATTTAGCATCCCCCCTGAGGTACACGTCAAATGCCGAATGTCAACTGATTGTGGTTGGCAGACATACCACCGCACATAAACTCCGGGGGACCGCCCATAGAATACGACATATGCCTTCTTCTTGAATCGCTTCTTGTGCGACGGCTTTTGAATGCGCTGAACTTGCCCGCCCGGGACACCCTGGGTAGCGGCAGCCGCCGTAGCCCTGGGAAAATAAATTAGGGTCAAGACATTCAGGGAGAGCCGGACTGACCAACTACTGGTAACCCCGCTTCTGCTCGGCGATTGGTAGTGATAGAGAGCTGTACGACGCCCCGAAGTCGGGGTGGCAGGCGGAGACACTACGGAAGTGGACGGTACGGGCGGACGAGATAGAGCAATGGCAGGAGGCGCGCGCGAACGAGGCCGCTCATCAAGACTGAGGTTGGCGAGCAATTCTTCAAAAGTGAGGCCCGGCGGTGAAGACATGGTGGACTCGGAGAGAGGAGCGAAAGACTCTGAGCGGCATCGATTTGAGATAGGGATATCCTTCACGCGTTAAATCACACGCAGAAATCAGCTGATGTGCGCCCGGTCGGAGAGAAGGCTTTGTCGAGGAACAAAAGTAATTGGTTGCGTCGGCGTCGTGTCCAAAAGAGGGTGCGATGTAAACATACTCAAACAGCGCCTATCTCAAGAATCAATCGAAGACTGGAGAGAAGACAAATCAGACGACAGATCACATTGGCACAACTAGACAACGGCACAGACAGACAACTCGACAATGTAACTACAGATGGGGATGCCAATCCTGGAAGCACGGATTAATCAGAATGAGTGAGAACCAGCTAGCGAGCTGACAAGATCGTACCTAGTATGGGCGGACCTCGACGATACCGGCCCCAAGCGCAATGTTGAACGCATCCACGGCCAGTGCCTGAGTCTTGTATGAGCGCATCGAGTTGTTGGACACGCCGGTGACCGCGCCGAGAGCAAGCGCGTGGTTTTGAGTAACACCAACGTACTTGCCCGCGCAAGATTCCGTACCAAAGCTCCCCGTTGTCGTGAGCCACAGGAGCCAGCGGTTGAGGAGGAACCACGCTGTACACCCCTCCCGCAACCCAAGGACCAGTAGATTGCGGAGTAGTAGGAGGGGGCGGGGGAGCTGGAGCAGCTGGAGTATCACAATTGTTAGCATACGAACAAACTGCGGAGTGGGAAGGAAAAAAACTCACGGGGGGCGCTGACCAGGCCGAAGAAGGAGGCGAGAGAGTGGAAACGAGAGGGAGCTGTATAGCGGCGTCAACGACAGCAGTGCTTAGCAGGTAATTAAGTTACGAGCGGGCGAAGAGCTCACGGATGCCGCTACTGGCACAGAGGTGGTCTCTATGCTAATAGCGGCAGTGTGAGTGACTTGCGACATGGTGGGGCTGCGAAACAGAGCGAGAAGATGTTATTAGATTGATTTATGCGAGGGGAGGTTTAATAAGGACATGCCTACGGGGATGTCGCAGTCCGAAGCGGTCCGACCATGCGGTATCATCAATATCAGAAGATCTCCCAGTGTACCAAACACACCCAGATTGCCCAGGACACTTGACGAATACCCCCAGGATCCTAAGCAGCTCGAGTAAGTGGCCGCCCAATTTTACAGAGCTTTGTATTGACAGAATTGCAGTGGGTAGGAAGAGAAAGCAGCGAGAGCGTATCCCGAAGGAGGAGCGCCGTAATCTACGGCTTTGGGCGGAGGGCGCCAGAGAGGAGGTACTGGCCCCTCATCTCGATGCATATTCGACTGCCCGGGACAAGGGTTGGGTGACCGAGCGCGCTTACCTTCAAACTGTGTGCAATGAATTCCATGCGCGCATAGATTGGCGGCTTGGGGACCATGAGGAGCCTGTCCTCGAGCCGTTCGACCCAAGCACGTTGATTGTCCAGGAGAAGTTGAGCGAGGAGGAGGAGGCGCAGAGGGCCGCACGCGTTGAGCTCGTGAACGCGGTAAGTCACATCGTCACGTAACGTGACTCGTTACTTATTCCCTCTCAGCGCATCCGTAGATGGTTCACGTACCGTATCCGCCGCCGCCGCCGCCAAACCTCTGGTGTTGACCCCCCGCAAGGATCCCTTCACTGTGTTGCTGGCCAAGCTTTCCGGAATCACCGCCCCGCCAAAAGCGCGACAAGCGTATCAACAATTTATGCGAGAATCACATGCGGACCAAATCGCACCTGTCGTGGCTCGGGAGTGGACGGCTGCTCGCGAGCGTGGAGATCCGGAGACAAATGGGCGCAAGGAGCCCAAGGCGGGATTCAGGGCCCGCATCGCGCGCCAGGTCTTCGCTGCGTTACCTGCAGAGGAAAAGGCGCAGATTGGGAAACGTGCAAAAGACGAGGCCGCCCAGGCGAAGGCGCAGTATGAACGCGCGCTCAAAGACCCGCCCTCGAACAAGCCCGAGGATCGTCAAAAGTGAGTAGTAATCATTGCGCTTCTTTATTTGAAAATTGATCAGCCGGAAAGGTGTATCGACGGATTCGCGGATTTCATGGAGCCGATTCTGAGGGGGGGGTATCTGAGTATACAGGGCTTCACGCCGTGTGCATTCTAGGCGGCCCTATCCCCAAGTACGGCGGAGAATTGCGGACGCATCAGTGAGTACAAAATATAATTTCACAGCGTTTGACATCTGACTTTTCTTTGCCAGTGTTTCTTATGGGTCGAACCTCACCGCCGCTGCGCTGCATTTCCCCCAATGGGATAAACAAAGATTCAATAACGATGTCCTCAAGTTTATGGTCGAATATCTTCGGACCGCATTTTGTAAGTCACTTCTTTCTGGTAGGACTGGTCCGTACTAATGAGCGGATGCAGCGCCCGCAGACTGCGCCGCCGCTGCCTTAACAACCTCTGGGGTCGACCTCGGTGCTGCCAAATACACCATGGACGACGGCCTGACCTCAGATAGCGAGTCGTCTGATGATTCTATCTCCGACACGGAAAGCACGTCTTCTGAGAAGGAGATGCCCCCCAAAAAGCGTGCACGCAAGAGCGCATCCTCCGTCTCCGCAGGGCCATCTACCCAGCCAACTGTGCGACCGCCATCTCCTGTGCGGTCGCCCTCGCCCTCGCCTCCTCCTGAAAGCGACCACCCGATCAGCTCTCCACCAACTACTACAACAATCGACCATCCCCAACTGGGCCCTGTCACGTTTCCGGATCCAACGGCTGGCATCCTGTACGAGAACTTGACACTGGAGCAGCAAAATCTCAGAAACCGCCTCAGAAACAAAGCGTGGGCAGACCTCTTGCGAGCGAGGCAGGGGGTATGCGCCGATTTCACCAGCGCCAGCGGCGGTAGCACAGCCGCGTCCCACTCCTCGTCCTCGCGGACGGAAGGTCGCGAATGACATGACTGCAAGGCGACGGTCTAGCCGCCTCGCTGGCGACAATACTCACACTGACGCTACGGATGAGCCCATGCCGTCCGGTCCGTCTATGGCGTCCTCCCCCTCTTTACCTCGATCGCGATCGCAGACGGCGGAGGATGCGAAATCGTCGGCCACATCACCTCCTCCTTCTCCGTCGCTCCCTCATACGCCAGGATCTGTGCACCTGGATTCAGACGCACGGAATGACGACTTGGATTTCCATGGCAACGGAGCAAGCGGCGACGTAACCCCTGCCCTCGGTGGTGAAGTCCAGTCGTCTCCACCTCCGACCTCTGCGCCTCCGCCCGATACAGCGTCGCCTCTGGCCCCAGCACCACCTCTCACCGCGCCGCCTCCGTACCCCTCCCCACCGCCACCTCCCTCGCTGTCACTACATGGCTTGGTCCCTCGGCCTGTCTCGGTGCCGCCTGACTCAGTGCTGCCTGACTCGGTGCCGCCTCTCGCTTTAGCCCCACCTCTCGCCCCGCCGTCTCCACGTGTCTCATCGCCACCTGCGTCGTCCCTGCTGCCTCCGCGCGTCTCATCACCACCTGCGTCGTCCCCGCCTCCCTGCCCTTCCAATGCCCCAGAGTGGTTCAGGCAGGTGCGGGAGCAGGTGACAGCAAAGGATCTAGGCCCCCATTACCACGCTGTGCTAGCGGCCTGGACACGTATCGAAATAGCTTGCAAGTTCGAGAATCCCACCCACAAGCTATCGCCCAAAAATCGGCCCTCGGTAGTTGGCGCATGGATCACAGGCGCACGTGGAAGAAAGCAAGCTCCACCGGTCGTGAAACTGGAGGAAGTCCCGACATTGGAGGCTGACTTCTGGAACTGGTGGGGTTCTCTGCAGCCCGAATGGCGCGTTCAGAGTGCAGACGGATCGTGGGTAATTGGAGAAGAGTATGGTGGCGAGTGGGAGGATCCGCTCCTCCACTGGGGTCTCAACGGCACGCTGAGTGTGATCGCATGTCTGTTCTTTTGGGGCTGCGCTGTTCTCGAGTTGCCTGACCTGCGCACAAGGTGGGAGATGGCCGTTCACGATGTCGCTTGGATTCTAGAGGGACTTGCATTATTTCACGAGACATTTAACAAACGGCGTTGATCTGTAATGTAGTCTGAATGAATTGAATAAGTGAGGGCCTCCTGTTTCATGGGAGAGGAAATGGAATATAAGTTTCAGATAGCTATGAGATTCCATTGGACTTGTACGATTTCCAAGTCCAAGACAACACGTGATCTGAGAGCGCGTTTGATTGAACATAAATAAAGGTCAATAATAGCACAAACGCGTTAAATGGAAGTCATTATCAAAGGGAAATGAACAGATATAGGTCAGCTATCCAATAAAAAACCTTCAAAATATATGTCAGCTGTCAAAATGCGAAACAAGGCCTGCCAAATGGGAAATTCCCGCTATTCTTTTTTCTGTTTTTGAAATGGAATGTAATTCGATTGGGAAGCGAGGCAGTAGGAAACCGGGAGGCAGATGATGCATTCTCGATGACAAACAGACAGAAATTGCACCAGCTGGCCCTGGGAGCCCCAAATTGCAATCGGCCAAAGCCGAGCCTCGAGAACACGTGACCGAAGAAATACCGTTTGAGGACCGATGGAACGCGAGCTCTGGAGCACAAGGGAGCACCATTTCTGTGCTGCAAGGAAGGCAACAAAGCCAGATGCCTATTAGCAGCAATGGCAAAGGGGTACAGCCAGGGAAACCCGGAAAATTATGAACGGTCAAAGCGAGAAATACCGACCACGTGACGTAGCGTGGCAGAAATGTTCTGCGAATCAAGAGATACAATATATTCCCACGCTCTTCCTGGTGGAATAGCCGGTTAACCCAGTTGGGAAACCCAATTTGGAAGCAGAATAATAAAGGAATATTACAGATATCAAAATACATCATTTTTGATGGGAATCCATCTTGCGGCGGCCCAGGCCAAATAACGACAAGCAATGCTAGGCCGGCCGAGCCTAAAAGGGGCTGAAATTAAACAGGGAAGCCGTTGGCTGTATAGCCAACTGCTTGGCTAGTGCCATGCCAAAAGAAAACAGGTTTACTTGGCTAGGGCCATGGAACAATGTCTATATATTACAGCCATGGCTCGAGGATGAGCGCTGGGTACAGCCGTTTCCAGAGGAATATAAAGCGGGTGTCGGGCGTGGACGCTGTCAGACGGCGTTTCAAAAACTACGGGACACGCAGCAGAAGCAAGGACACGCACCATGGGAGCCGTTCGATAGTAAAGAAATCTGGGAGCTGGGGCACTGGCTCATGACGTCTGGCCTCAGCGGGAAGAAGATCGATGCATATTTGAAGCTGAAGACAGTGCGTTTAATGTTGTCAAATAATGAACGTCCTTGATACTGACCTTGAAACAGGTTTGTGAGGGTAGCAAACCATCATTTCACAACAACCGCGAGCTCTTACAGCACATCGACGCATTACCCGACGGGCCCCGGTGGGCTTGCTATCCGTTCGAGCTGGTTGGCGACGAAGTTGATACTGAAGGGAACAAGAAGGAGATTGTCGAGATGTGGTGTCGTGATCCAGTCGAGTGTGTACGAGAGCTGGTGGGGAATCCGGCATTCACACAGCAGTGCTACGAGCCGTGCCGGATTTTCAAGCGCTGCGAAGACGGCAAGTTGATCAACCGAGAGTTTGATGAAATGTGGACTGGCGACTGGTGGTGGGAGACACAGGTATGCAATCCGAACTACAGACGACTCGCAAAACTCACTGTGAACAAAAAGCTCCTCCTTTCCGTTGGCTCGACCCTTGTCCTGATTATCATTGCCTCGGACAAGACCCAGTTGACGTGCTTCAGCGGCGATAAGCAAGCCTGGCCCGTCTATATCACCATCGGGAATATTGACAAAGAGACTCGACGTCGACCTTCCGCGCGCGCGACCGTACTTCTTGGGTATATTCCAGTGGCGAAGCTCGAGATGTTTGAGAAGAAGAAGCGGTCGGCGGTGGGTCACCAGCTGTTTCACGACTGTATGCGGGTCATGTTGCAGTCGTTGAAGGAGGCAGGGAAAGAAGGAGTATTGATGGATTGCGCGGACGGCTTCGTGAGAAAGATGTACCTCATAATCGCCGCCTACATCGCCGACTATCCGGAGCAATGCCTCGTGTGTTGCTGTGGCGAGAGTTCGTGCCCAGGCTGTACTTGTTCACCCAAATGCCGCGGTCATACCACACCTGCGCCGTGGCGATGTCCAGAGGAGGTCCTTCGCATTCTGGCTGAACAGTCCAACGGGGAACGTCCTGTGGAGTTTGGGGAACAAAACTTGCGCGCAATTAATCCGTTCTGGAAGGATTTCCCTCACTGCAACATTTTCCGGAGTATGACGCCGGACTTATTGCACGAACTTCATAATGGCGTTTTTGGCGATCACCTTGTCAACTGGTGCACGGACGCGGTTTCTGGAGACGAAGCGGAGGTTGATCAGCGGTTCCAGTCCATGACTATGCATCCTAGCCTGCGGCATTTCAAGAAGGGAATCTCCCTCACGACTCAATGGACTGGAAGGGAGCGCAAAAACATGGAAAAGGTTTTTCTGGGTGTCCTTGCTGGAGCGACGGAGTCCCACGTTCAACTCGCAGCACGAGCGGTGCTGGATTTCATTTACTACGCCCATTTCGAGACCCACTGCGACGAATCGCTGGTTGAGCTGGATAAAGCTTGGCAAGCATTCCACGATAACAAAGATATCTTCGTCGATCTCGGAATCCGCGAGCACTTCAACATCAGCAAACTTCACAAATTGAAACACTACGTCGACTCTATCCGCTCTCGGGGTACCGCCGATGGTTTCAACAGCGAAGGGACAGAACGCCTGCATATCGATCTTGCCAAGATCGGGTACAATGCAAGTAACCGACGCGAATACATTCGTCAAATGACCGTGTGGCTGCGCCGGCAGGAACGCGTTCACAAATTTGGCAATTATCTTGAGTGGGCAGTGCCGGGCTACACTGCACCATCGACTGCAGATGAGGGGGATTAGGCCGATGCAGATGACAATGAAGATGCAGATGAAGTATTTGAGGACGAACATACCACCAAATCCGCTGATCTCCCGGACGATTCCGACGATTCTGACGATGAAACCGACGAGCTTCCGACTTTCATGATCTCCAAGAAACCTGCCTTCCCCGCTGCAACCGTCGCCTCCATTTAGTGTTGCCGCGGCTTGGCTTGGCTTGGCTAGCCGATCGAGCCGAGCCTAAATTTAGCTGAGCCAAGCCAGCCGTTACTAAGGCGGCTAGGAGTGGCTCGGCTGCGGCTTGAGCCGGCTTGAGCGCGGCTAGCTGCGTCGAGCCGCTGTTTTCTCTTGTGCGAACTATGCTGCTCCCTCCCCCCCTCATCGTCGCTCTTCATGTCAAGAACATATTCTGCTCTTTTTCGTTAACATAACGCCCGTGTATCGCCGATGGCTGTGGCCTAGCAACCGACGAAAGCTAATCTGAAATTATCTTTCATTCGCCTCCGCCACCTCCGTCGTCCTCGCGCAATGGCTCGAGACCAACCAGAGACACTTGGGGGAGGTCCCAAGGTGCGTAAGGTGTGGAACGGGCTCAACGCTATTGCCCACAGTGCGCTATATGTCCTTGCTATGAATACTGATACAACTCTTTTCAGGTATATTATGATCCTTGTCCGGTGCGCTAGCTTTCGATGAAGATTCTGGTACTGGCTGCACTCCAAGCCGACGAGTTGATGTCGGGCATCAAGGCCAGGCCATAGTTTTCCTGCTTGCTGATTGAAATTCCTAGTCCTTTTTTTTTGCTCCAGCTCACGATTCCGAATGTCGTTTGACCGTTGTCAACGCGCATGTCGCGCTGCCTGCGAGAGCAATAAGGACGTTTACATCGTGCTATACCGCTGTTCCTTTTCACTCACTCTTTTTATTACGATTCGACAATGTCAATCAGGTCTATTTTCGAAAACCTCCCAAAACTCCTTAGAATCGGGGAAAACAAAAACCACATCCAAACAACAATCATATACGACCGCCCCTCATGCTTACCTTGTCCTATCAAGCCCAAGGCACTGGACAAATGTACTGATTTACATGCTCCTGGAGTCTGGAATCTCCGCCTGATTATTCTGGATCTATGTGTGTATATACCTCAGCATTTATTGCCCGGCTCGACAGTAACCAATAACCCTGCAGAGCTGGCCGGTTTCGAGTTCAACATTCACTGAGGCTCAATCATCCCCGAGTGTTCTATCACACTTGAAACAGCTGCAAATCGGCTGGGGAATTACTTCACAGCGGAAATGCCGAAAAGGTATTGTGTTGATGCAGAGATACAAGGCCAAGGGTATGACAGGCTAGACTGTTAGATTTGCTCGTTTGGTGTGGTATGAAATCTAATTCGATGTAGTTTTTAAAACCATGATATTGTGTGTACTTGATACTGCGGACTGTAAGCTTTAGTGGCTTGATCGACGTAGGATGGAGAATTCAATTGGTAATGCTAAGTACAATTCCTCTGGTTCGATACCTCCGAGTCATCTTCGCATCGAGCTGTCAAGTCTCGTCGCTGTCAGGCAGTCTGTGAAGTGACCGCCAGGCCACACGTTCCAACGAGAAGCAGCGGCTGCGCTGTCCCATTGCACAGCGAATGGTCGATGTGCAGGAGCCCGCTCCGGACGAAACGAGCGCTGGAGATGGCTGAGGTAGCTCTGCCGAGTCGCAGCAGTGATAGCTACGCTATACGCCGGACTCGCCCGAAACAAAGACGATGGGGAGCAACAAACGGATCGGAAGGCTAACGGACACAGAGTGATAGAGCCTGGAGAATGTGGAGGCCGTTCTTAGCCACGAGAAAAAGAATATAATACAGTGACGCACGAGATTCCACATTGGTCCAAGCCATCGTAAATGACCTTGACGACACCGGTTCCATGGAGTATTGAAGCCATGTGAAGCTTCTCAGGGAAGGAAAAAGGGGCCATGGAGGTCGTAGAGACCATCCAAATACACAGAACTGCAGTTGTTGTCTGAGTCGCAGGTGATTTGAGGTCGCCCCCGAGTCCGAAGAGTCCAAAAAGCCAGAAAATTGTGCTCAAGCCAAAGAGACAGGTCAGGAAGTGTCCAGAGGACTTTCAAACATCGTGAGATGTGCTGCAGAGCGCTGGCGGTTGAGGAGGAAACAAAGAGAGGTCGAATCTGAGAGATCAGATTGTGACGTGGCAGCTTCCACGGTCGTCAACGTCGATGACGCGGAGTGAGTTGAATTTGGCGGCTGGGCAGTGATGAAAGGAGGTCCTCGAAGGTCGTAGAAGTCGTCCAGAGCCACAGAGCAACAAGTGTTGTCTGAGCCGCGGCTCAGCTGCAGCTTAGCCGTAAGCTGCCCAAGCCAGCCGACCAAAAACGGCTCGGCTCGGCTTTATGCGGTGATGGCTCCGAAGCCATCAAAAGCCGAGCCGAGCTAGCCGTAGCCGAGCCGCGGCAACACTACCTCCATTGTCTCCGACTTCGCGGCACCGGCTTTTCTCACCAATCTTCAGCATTTCCTCGCCTCGAACTCAATTATTCCTCGCCTCACTCCTGCAGACAATTCAACTTTCCCCGTTTATAAGCGATTTTCTCTTTTCCTTCCCACAATCGACGAAGCAAAGTCCTCCGTCACCAGGGACACTATCCGAGCAGTCAAAGCGGCACCTCAGCGCATGACACCGAAAGGCGTCAAACATGCCAAGGCTGGCCAATTTGACACGGTTCTGGTTCGCACAAATCCTCGCCAGCCGAATGATTCTCCTACTGCAGGTGTGTTTGAACTGTTTAGTTCGATTTTGTGCTTATAATGTTGATTAGGCCTTGGTGTTGCCCGTGTGCGGGTGATTTTTCGCATCCCACCTGATTTCGGGGGATACCACGAACCAGTCGCATATGTGGACTGGTTCAAACCTCTACAACGACCTGTCGTTGACCTCGGCATGCATCAAGTGTCGCTTTCCTCCCAGAATCATCGCCAGCGTTCCTCGATCATTCCTCTCACAGACATTGTACGTTCTTGCCATTTGATCCCTGTATTCGGGCGCACCGCAAATCCGAGATGGACGGCGGAGAGTGTCCTGGATCAGTGCAAATTATTTTATCTTAATCCCTACCTTCGTCACCACGACTTCTATTTGTTTCGATACTTGGTGGCCGTTCATGCCTCGAGAAAGGGCGCGGAAGATCGCAGAGACCGTATCAATGCTCTAGGTCGCGCGGGACGTTGACTTGTTTAACTTATATTCAGGTGGAATTCTACTCATTGCCTTCACACTTTTCTTCAGTATAAGTAAACTTGTTTTAATAATGACATCGGATGTCCAAATACAGCGTTTATAATTATAGTTTGGATTGAACGATGATGCAAATGGATCCCAAGTTTATAACCCTTTGGGTCCGTTTGCGTCACGTTTGCAGTTCCAGTTCCATTTTTGGTCCACAGTTCAGGAGGAAGCGTGCATTGTGAGAGTGGAATGAGAAGCGCAAAGAATTCTGTGGGAAGTTGGTATGACCACCTCATAACCCCTTGTAGATACTTGCCAAGATTACTGGAGCAACAGAGTATAGGGCCATTGCAACGGAGAGTACAAGAGCTACGGCGCTGCTGCAGAGGGTTACGAGGAGCTACGGACGGCTATCAAGTCGCAGCTAACCGCTACGCCGGCAACCGGACCTTGGTATCCAAAGCGTGGGATGACGTAGGAAAATCCTTTTTCCTGATGGACCGACCGTATCCAAATTGTCCGCCAGGATATTTGGGAATGATCTGTGCGGCATGTCCGGAAAGAGGCGTCAATAT
Source organism: Mycena sanguinolenta (assembly GCA_014462675.1). Lineage (NCBI taxonomy): Eukaryota > Fungi > Basidiomycota > Agaricomycetes > Agaricales > Mycenaceae > Mycena > Mycena sanguinolenta. The sequence continues at coordinate 223,459 of JACAZH010000003.1, read as the reverse complement.
GCCCGTCGACACAACGACCCCGGAATATATACGGTTCATATCCTCTGCCCGGAGCCTTTAATGCGTGTTGACAAGAAGTAGGCACCTAATATCGACCTTCTTTACCAAGGATGGGAACTTTAAATTAAATCTATTCTGGAAACGCGACAACGGCACCGATATTCCACTGACTGATGCAATCATGTATTTCGCTGGCTGAGCGGAATATGCCTGAGTTGCGGAGTTAATCCGGATCGCTAAAGAGGACAAGGTACCGTGTATCTACATCTGACCGTTTTATGCGCTAAATTTGAGATACAGGAACCGCCCTGTCGGGCGCACATAGGCGCGATTCGACATCAGGGAAAACTAAAGTATGGGAACACAGCAATTAGTGGCGTCATTGCATCTGCGTGCGAACACACGGTGGTTGGCTCGTTCGTGGATCTAGTGTTGGGCGAGGCGTAAGCGATACTGTCCCAAATGGCATTTCGACATTTTAAGTTATCTTAAAACAGATTTGGATTCGTCACGATGGCAGACTACCACCACTTGAAGCAAACCAATTCACCACTGCTTGACACGTATCAGCGCGCGATTCTTGTCAAGGAACGGAATGTCAGGCGGGGTGAGAACATCCCAGAGGAGGAGAGCATGATGTATCACACCGTCGATGCATCTCACGTTGATAGCTACGACAGCTACTGCTCCTTCGTGGTGAACCAGCTGAAGCGGGCTGTTCAACTCTTCCCTGCAGCGCATTAGTTCCATGAGAAGCTGCGAATCTCGGAGGGGCAAGTAGCGGCGGCACATATCAATGACCATGGGACGCGGTGCAAGGCCATGTGGCAGCCCATCTACTTCACAGCGCGCGTGCATTTCCACGGAGAGAGTGCGGAGAGGATTTGGGCATTTCTGAATGCGCTGGACGCTTCGACTCGTCAAATGAATGGCGGTGCGAGACACGACACCATCAATTTTGTTATGGACGGCTGGAATACATTGAAAGTCCTGCGTCAAGGTAATGATTGTCTGCTTTCGGCGTTGTACGATTGCATTAATGCGATCGGTTGGTAGCCGAGCTTTTGGCCACCGAAAGACTGGAAGCGCTCGAGCTTTTCCTCAAGCACATGGCCGTCGTCAAGTACCTGAGTGACAAACACAGCAAGGAAGTTGGCGAGTGGTCGAATATGTCGAGAATCTGTCGCAACGAGGGCGGCGCATTGTACAGCGTGTACCAACATCAATCGAGGACATGTATGTGAATTTGTTTGACGCGGCCGAACCGTTCTAACTCCACTGGTAGTACCGACCATCGACGATGTTCTAGACACTATAATCGACGCTGAACGAGAGAAGGGGAAGAGGGACAATGACAATGACGATGGACCACCGATGGGAATGTGGATTCGAGCGGGGTTTAAAATCGAACGCGAGCAGTGAGTCCTGTTTCCATATCCTATCTACGCCAAAACTCATGTGCGTGCGCCAGGCATCTGGTTGTGGCCCTCCTCAAGAGTCACAAAGAGCACCCGTTGATGGAAACGATCAGGAGACTGCGCGAGACCATGAACCAGGAACTAGCCGACTTCCGGGAGCGCCAGCGGACGTTCCTGCCCCGTGTCAAGTTAAGCGTGCTGAATGACGACAAGCCTGAAGCAACAAAATTACAATTCCCGTCGTATTTGGTCAAGCACAGCCACCTGGACGCCACTGCGGAAAATCAAGAGCTACGCGAACTGGAGCTCAAGTTACGCTTTGGCCAAGCCAATGAAGCGGTTCTGGCCGTGCAAGCTGCTTCGTTAGCGTTATCGGCTGTTCGCAAAACGGAAGCGCTGGACTACCGTGGTCAAGCGGGGAAATCGCGTGCCAGCTGGGTGATCCAAAAAGCCATGCTGGTAAAAGTGTTGGAGATTACGATGTACAATATGGCGCGGGATGCGCTCATCGTTCTTGGCGGAGTGGTGGATGGCCCAGATGCAGCGTACCCACCGCTAACCATGCGAGACACAAGTCGCAAGGAGACCCATTTATTCCGGGCTAACGGCGATTCGCAGCGATTCGATGGAACGGCGATGTACCTGAAGGACGGCCTGTCTTTGCCGGACGCCACCTTGGCCGGTTCATCAGCGCGACAAGGCATCAGTGGCGCACATGACAAGTCTCCAGAGCGGATGGTAGGGACACAGCCGTTAAAACGAGCACGTACGAAGCCGCGGTTGTCTTATGAGCTTTGAGTAGTTGATATCTGTCTAGGGTTCACGAAGAAATCGGACCACCCCACGAAACGGCTCAAGAAAGCACGAGAGGGAGAAGAGCCCATACTAGTGGAAGAATCGGACCACGATTCTGATGCAGGTGGCAAGTCTGCATCGCCGGCGAAGAAGGCGTGAGAGAAACCGAAAAAGCAGATGAAATCCAATGGGTGGATATGGATGGAGGGTATCATCAGGAAAAACTCCATTTGAGAATTGTTCACATTTTGTTGACATTTGTTAACAATTGTGGAATGACGCAGATTGTCAGAAATTGTTGACAATTGTTGACAATTTCTTGACAGAACTACAAATAAATTGTGAAGCGCACCACAATTCCTTCCCTATTTAATGCACAGGACTTGAGAGATGTGGTTTCAGCACTTTTTACCAAGTTATAAGCAAAAAATACAAACTTGCAATAAACTGAAAGTGCTTTGACCAACTTGAAGGGCAGCCAAAGCCTACCCTAATGTTTCGTAACATGCACATAGGCGCAAATACCCATCAGAGATTCGGGCAACTTCGGTTCCGCACGAGCCGAGACAGCTGTCACCTGTGCATCAAAACCGATTATTTTTTCTCATAAACAGTAACGCACTTTTCTTCCCTTCCCTCCATGTGGTTTCCTTTACTTCCCTCCCTTCTGTCTATTCTTCAACTGTTTCTCAGCTGTTTTCACCAATTTTCACACTGTGCTGCTACCTTGTACAGTGGATGTGGACCGGCGGGTACACCACTAGTATGTCTTCTGTTTCTTTTTAAGAGGCAAGTCTCGCTGACATCGTTTTCTTCGGCCTTGGCGCATCCCGAATGGTCTCTGGTCGCCATGCTGCATGCAGGGCCTCACCCAGATTTCCTAGATCTAACATAGGCATGCATATCTGCTCATTGAAGGCAAGGTGTGTCGTACGTCTTCCGCTCAGTCTCCCAGCTGTCACTTCGCGCATCAAGTGGTCTACATAACAACTGTCATCACTTCGCTTGCCCGCATCACCGCCCAATGCTGCACTTAGTCTCATCCGACGTCACTGCTTATACCTTCCATTCTGTCAGTGTCACAACTTCTCTATACACTGTGTATGTTCTCCTTGCCCAACTGCCTCATGTTGCTGACTCCATTCCATTTGACATTCCCGTCCGTTCCCTTTCCAGTTGGGTTGAGATGCGGGGATGGGTGTCGGTCTATGTAGATTACACATAGAACTTCATTAGATATCCCATCCATGTATTTACTATCCTTCCACAAATATAAATGGTTTTCATTGCAGCTCAGTCCCTCATTTAATGTTGAAAGTGCCCCAACTCCTTTCCATTCTTGTTCCATCTGGTGTCAATTGGTCCCATTTGTCCAAAAAATGTTCGAAAATGGCGGCATTTTTTAGGGACCAGTCCATTTCGATATTTCTTGACAATCCGCCATTTTTCAATGTTTTGAAGAAAATGCGAACAAATTTGAGAAATTTTCGACAATTGGCAGAAATTAGCAATGGGGGTTTTTCCTGATGATGATAGGTAGAGAAGGGGCAACGAGCAAGAAAATGGCAGAGTACAAGCGCGAAAGTGAGTGGATATTGAAGGGCGAGAAGCGTCAATGAAAATGACATACTCAAGGTGATCGAGTCCAATGGTTCAGAGCCGAAGCGGAAATGTATCGATGGCGCAAACAGTGGGAACACAAGCACGCGGAGATGATGCGTGTCATCGCGCGATTCCGGCGAGATGCGGAGGTGTGGACCAAGCGTGCAGATCATATAGAAACCAGCAAACAGCATATGGGAGCCGTGACGTACGCACGAGAACAAGCAGCCATGTACAGACGTCTTGCACACAACGCGCAGATCACTTTTAAGGATTCGAAATCCGCGGCACATCCGGACTGGGTTGCCGCCAAGTCCTTTGAAGATCTCATTAGGCGCATCGACACGTCGCAGGAGGTGGACTTCAAATGGATGGATGAAATGGTGAGTTGATAGATAGCAAATGACGGGTTAATGCTGACTGTCAAGTAGGGGATCTCCAGGGCATATAAAACAAAAGATTTCAAGCAACCGAAGCGGTGTGCTGATTAGGCAAGCCGTCTGATTCGGCTGACTTGAGCGGGAGCTTAAGTGGGACGCAAGTTGGGGGGCGAGGACTTAAGATTGGGAGCCAGACTTAAGATATTACGTAGAACTTAAGATGTCCGTGGGAACTTAGGATATAGGCACGAGCTTAAGATGTGCTGTGACTTAAGTAGGATTTAGGTCTTAAGTTGGGTTTTTCTGGACTTAAGTTGGATGTATACCCAGGTGTAGGTGGTGTTACATATCGACTTAAGATATGTACCAACTTAAGATAAAAGCCGGTCCAGACCGACCATATCTTAAGTTGGGCTAAGTTAGTTTCATACCACAAGCACGACGCCCAACACATGTGTGCCACTATCGTTCTGGCACAGAAACCACCATCCCGCACGCGTTCGCATGTCCTGTTTCCGCTCCTCTCCGCGCGTCATCCTCCTTCTTATCCTCCAGCACTGACTTGCGTGTTCCTGCTTCCTCATCCATAGCCTACCCGCATTGCCAGTCGTGGAATTGTATCAGTGATCGACTCCGTTCCGTCCTACTTGTAATTAATTGGATTTCGTTGGCGTTATGATAGTAATGGAATGAAAAATGGTGAGGCGAGTGTATGTGTACCAAGATTTGAGGCAACATGCAGCTGGGAAGGTCTGCGACAAGCTGTTAGAAAAAGAGAGGGAGAAAATAGAGAATAAATAAGTTTGAGGCATGAAAGGTGGACGTATGCAACCTGGTTTCACCATTTCATCTCAGGAAGTAATGCAGAAACGCTAGGAATAAAGCTAAACAGAGATGCGACAAGAATGGGAAATCAAAGCCATACCTAAGGCAGGGATGAGAGAGTGAAACGTGAACTGGGACGAGGAATGAATCAGCACAAAGGATGAGCACAAATTAATTGTAGACATACCTTTATACTGTATACAAGGTGTGTGCCGTCTCCACTGAATGGACGCAATTGGGGCTGCAACAGCTGGGTGGACATACAAGACTATGCGACCGGGCACAGACCAAGCTGTACCTGCGACGAGATGCGGAGTCGCGCCAAGCAGACAGGTGCAACTAGGGTGCGTGCGGGCATGTGCGCTGTGTCCCGAAAGAAGCGAGAGGGCGGTGGAAGGAAAGGGGGTTCGAGCGAGGGGATGGGGTCCCATGCGAGCGAAAACAGTGGGATGAGAGAATAGTCAGTGCAAGGAAATGGACCACAAAACACATTACGCACGGCAAATATTGCATATAATTCCTACGCCAAAAACGCGACCGCACATCGAGAAGCATGGAGATAGTACCTGCAGAAGGGATCCAGTGAGAATGATGCAGAATTGGGACGTAGACGCGTACCTGTGCCGTCATTGGGAGATCTACGCGCGCGCACAGCGAAAAGACAAGCATGCGGCTGCGAGGACGGTAAACAGGGTGGCAAGAGCAAGCGAGGATGAGGGTCGGGAGGGTTACTGTGAACCGGGGCAATTCAGAGGCAAAGAGGGCAGCGGGAGGGCAGGATGGCGAGCCGGACGGCGGGGGCGGAAGGGACACACGGTACGGGCGTAGGGGTGTAGAGGCGACGGGCCGGGCGCAGACGACGCAGGCAGGAGGGTGGAAGCAGAGGGGCAGTTGTAGCGGGTCGCGTGTAGTGCGGTGTTGATGTGTAGCGGGAAACGAGAGGGCACCTGCAAGGTGGAGAGCACAGCTACAGCGGCGCGGTGGTAGCGGGCAGGTGAGTAGTGCGATGGTGGGCATGGCAGGTGTGACGGAGGCGACGGGGGGAAGCAAGAGCGGTGCGGATGGGGTGTAGGGTGGGACCCGGGCAGGACGGTGACAGCAGCATGGTGGTAGTAGTTCGGCGGGTAGCGCAGTGGCGTTGTGTAGCAGTTTGCTACATAGGAGAGCATAGGAGGAGGGAGAGGGCAGTAGCACGGGGGTAGAGCATAGCAGGTTGCTACAAAGGACGGCGCGGTGATGACGGGAGGACCAGGACGGCTAGGGCTAGGGGTTTGCAACAAGAAATGAACGTGCGACAAGGGAGGCAACAGCGCAGGCGACAGGGACGGGGGGTGAGACGATGGGTGGAGATGGGAGGCGAGCGTGAGCGGCAGCGCAATTAACGGGTCGGCAGCGGAGAGAGCAGGTGGGAGAGGGATGACAGATCGGCAATGTGGATACTGAGGGGAGGGGCAGCAAGGTCGAGCAGCAGACAACAGCGACAGGATGGACGACAGATACGTGACGAGGCGACGGGCATGGGAAGCGATGGCGACAGCGTGGGCGACAGACACGTGACGGCGACGGTGTGGGCGACAGACATGCGACGGGGCGACGGGCGTGAGGATGGCAGCAACGGTGTGGGTGACGCGGTGGGGTGTGGGCGAAGTGTGTCGTCAGCGACGTGGTGGGTGGTCGCGCGGAAGAAGTGACGTGATTAGTGCTGTCCACGATGGGAGTATTGACGGCGCTGAAGTCCCCGTCATGGTCGTCGTCGTTGGGTGTGGTTAGTGCTATCCATAATACAATATTGATATGGTTTTTGCCATATCATATTATATTCTTATCATATTATGCTTTCAGCCTGCATATCGTATTCATAGTATATTATTTGCATATGTATTAATATGTATTATAATATATTAATGATATATCAATAATATTTCTGGAGATCAATGTTCAGCAGTTCTGTGCCTTGAAAAGCCCAAATTGCAAGTGTACTTTCAGCATACAGAACATATATAAGCTATTCAGTCAGAATAGCACCTCTATTCACCTGGATTACAAAGATGTCTGTGCCGAAGTGCTATGCTGATAGGGGCAAGTTGCCTATTTGAGTGGGTATTCGGAATTTTCCGGTGCTTTCAGGCCTGCAAGGAACTTTCTCACGGCCTCGATGGGATCAACCCACCAGAGATTGCCATGATGTGCACCCAGATACAGGTTTTGACTGTCTTATAATATGGAAATAATATGATAATATGGTGGCTGCCATATCATATCATATCAATATCATATTGTATTATATTATACTATATCAATATTATGCAGGTCTTCCTGAAGCCATATCATATTTGTATTATCCTCAATATATTAATAATATATTATTTCGTATTATATTAATGGACAGCACTAGACGTGATGCCAAGCCCAGTCCCACGCCTGCGTAAACAAACACGTCGTTTCATGTCAGGTACGGTTATTCACGGGTTAGCAACAAGGAGGGGAATGGTGTTCAGCATGTTGTCGCCGGTGGTCGCTCGACAATGAAAAGGTGAGGGCGACATGTTGTTCAGTAGGTGGGCATGTTGCCAGTTGAACGATCGGGTGAGCGACACGGCGATAGGGCCGATCGCTGACGGTCAACAACGCTTGATGGGTTCAGGCGACAGTGGTGCTTGGGCCGGGGTGCCGTGTCGCCGAGGTGGGTGCCACAGAACACAGATTGTCGCCATTGACCATGGTTTGATCTCTACTGATAAGATCTGGCCGAGGTTTTGATGGGATCAAACGCGATCGTGAGGCGTTGTCGCCACTCGATCGGCGACAACGCTGGCCTCTAGGGCAAACCCTTGTTGCCCAAAAAACATCACAGTTTTGAAAAATTGATAAGAAAAGACTGAGCACAAATCTGATAGTGATATTGGAGGTCAGGAGGTAGAGAATTAAGAATGGATTCGAGAATGTGCAGTTTTCAAAAGGAAGGGATTAAGAAAAATGCCATGTCGCCCCGATAGCAATGATGGCCTTTAAAACCGGCGGAATAATGTTAGGATAACCTGTCCGAACATGTCCAAGCCTGTTTGAACCCAGATATTTTTGCCTTACCAACAGAAATATTTCTGTGAAAGGATTGCTTTTCTTGGGCATTTCAAGCACCCGTGATCGCGTTTGATACAAATGGAGAGATCAATTGATGGTGGTGTTACACGACGCACCACGCGTCCTGTTTGTTCTTACCGTGAACTACCCCCATTCAATTTCTTTTTCTGTCCTTCTGCTGTTGCTTGCACCGCTGTACACTATGGCTGGCACTCTCAAAACCTCTATGGTCATTGGAGAGTGAAAAAAATAACTTATGACAGGTAACTTAATTTAACTTTGATCGCCCCTTCTGAAGTCCGCTTGGTGGGGCTAACTTGACTTAACTTTTCTTAACTTTTCTTACGCTGGGCGAAACTTGTCCAATTTGTAATCTCTACTCCCTGCCAAAGAGTCCGACCCTCTTACCTTCCAAAAATGGCAACTTAGTTGAACATTAAACAATTTTTTGGATGGAATGAGACTAGGATTGGAGGGGAAACAAATATTTGGCCCAGCTCACGCTGGTCCGGACGGATAGTAGCTAGGCAACATGGCCAGATATCACACGCTCCATGGAGAGCGGCAATTCTCTTGGAATTAAAGCTGTGAGATGTTACTGGGCAAGTTCACTTTTTCAAACCACTGATAATGGATAGGATCATCACAACAACTTTTCTGAGGAGACTATCGTTTCTCTGAGATCTTTTTACATCGTTGACTCACAGCATTGACTCCGACAAAAACCTGGTCACCGTCATTTGCTCTCCCTCTCTGAAGTCTCCTGTGGCCGTCGATGCAGCTGTTCCACTCAAGGCTTGCCGTGTCGAGGCCGACGTGGTTATCTTTGATCCTGCTGATCTTGCCCAGGGGCGTCACACAGAAGGGTGTTTGTGTCACCCCGCGAACTGTCAGGAATTGGGGTAAAGGTGGATTTATACCCACCGAACTGAGACGTCGGAGAAGATTAACTAACATATGCCAGCTTTTCAGCCATTATTCTAGTGCAAATGTGTTCTCTGCTATACCAACAATGTGTTTTTTCGCTCGGCTCCCGCTGGGTAGTGCAGCCTTTCCACCCATTATTATATTTTGGGCACTAAGTTTCAATTGCATATCTCAATTGGACCAAGCAATGAAAACTAGACCTCTGTTATAGTTTATTTGGTCGCTGAAATGAGGACGTGACGATCACCTGATCACCTCACCCTCCTCGCTGTTTGCTTATCATCAAAGGCAGTGCATCGATTCCGAATTGACACCAACCTCAGGCTCAGTCGAGATTCCATGTGTCACTGCACGATGAATTTACTCGTTGGACTCGGAGGGAGAAACAGATGGTTCATTACCCTATATATTTCCTTGTCTCTCCTTGCCCATTACTCGTATATTAAGCAGATGTCCTGATTTTATTTGGACACTGTTTACAATCTTCTTTTTCTCCCAAGATACGGCCTTTTGCTTTCGACGGAGCGCCCATCTAGCGCTCAACGTCTAACTTTTAGCATCAAATCTTCGCCTCGAGGACTCCCATTATGACATGATTCCCTTTCTGAGTCGACGACACCCACGATCTCGACCGCTCCACAACCGCACAAAAGAGAGATCTGTCTAAACCTGTCGGGCGCCCTTTCCATTATCCCCCATCATCTCATTCTCTGCTCGCTACCCTCCGTCAATATTCCTCAATACCGCATCTGCGAAATATTGTCACCTCAGCAAGTGCCCATCGCTGTTCCTCCTTTCAAGACACGGACCAGCACAGACGACGTCTCAATTGACACACTCAATACCTCGGATCGTGGCTCTCAAGATTCCCAGCTTCTCTACCTTCAATGCACAGCCAAGCCTGCGTGAGAGAACAAATCTTCCTTCAAGAGCGCGGAACGAAGACAACACAGCCCGCTTTCGTCTCAAGATCTTGGGGTCATTCAATTCCTCAAGTATTCCTCAGTTTTTAAAGCTTCGTCGCAATCCCACTCGAGCAAATCTGCAGGCTACGGCGTGCTGTCAATCGCACCATTCAAATTGCAAGTTGCTGTACGCGCTGCTGCTGTACCAACTCTCAACCATGAATTGAACGATCAGACAAAATGAGGATATCAGACCGATTTCAAAGTTATGTCAATCGCGACTGACTTTTTCATTGGCTGTAGTGGTCATCGAGAGTGAGTGACGCCCATGGTTGATTTCATCCCATCGGTTCCAGTAACCCTACAAAGTTTGTTTAAGCAATTGGCGTCCAAACGTTAAACATAGTTTAAGCACTGTTTAATTTGAACAGTGTTTAATTGGGATGCAAAAATACACGCAATGGGTGGGAGTCGAACACACACTGCACGGGAAGCAGGGTGTGAAAGTTGGTGCCTTAACAACTGAGCTAACAAGACGACATGAAATGATCAACCAGCAAGTTCCATCTCTGAACAAGACTGTAAATTGTTCCCACAGTATGAAGTCCATGGCACCTTGGACAGCAGTAGAATTCCAGTGATTACAGGTCACTACAATAGGCATGGAGCACAAGGATGTCAAAGTATTGTTAAAAACAGCAAACAATTCCAGATCACAACATTTATCGTCCTTCAACAGGATGGACAATTCTTAATATCTCAACCTCTTCTTCACAAATATAGTCTTTAAAACATGATTTCTGTGCTCTGAACTTGTGTCTTGCCGGTACTGTCACAAAATTTTAGCCTGGATTTGCTGACAGGTTTGCATATCAATCCTTTGGCCTAGTATCACCTCAGTTGTTCAAGGTCTTTGTGAGGGTGGAAACAGCAGCTTTTCAATCAACAAGTACACTTCCGCACAGTTGATCAGTGCTTGCGTTGTGCAGTGGTTTTCACATTCCCCCAAATCTCATTGTTTTACAGAGGCCTCAGGTTCGAGTCCCCAGTGTGCTCATTCATTTTGCATTTTCCATGATTAAACCTTGTTGAAACACTTTTGAGCATCGATTAATCCGCGATTAATCAAGTTTTGAACACACACCCAGTTTAAACACTGTTTAACCCTAGGGCACACCTGTATCTCACCCACCTACTATGGTTAGGTATAGTAGGGGACAATCAAAGTCCGCTTATCATGTAGCATGTGAACGAAGCTTTTTTAAGCAAGTCTGAGTTCAGATTCAGACTCAGCTCATCAAAAGGAGCCTAAAAACATATCTCCGAAGTTTTTCCCACGAGCGGTTAGTTTTTCTCAATATTTTGGGCTATTTGAACGAAATTGTGTGTACCCCTTTTGGACCTCCAGAGTGACAATCAATGTCAAGTACAATCAAATCGTGTTCTGTTATCTTTCAGAAACATTTATCAGCAAGAATTTGAGAAATTTGCATTTGTATGTAAGTTCTGGATCAAAATTTATGTCAGATCAAATCATTTTTAGAGCAAAAACGGCTCGATAAAATTGTCAGATTTTGACGGAATCATAACCGGCTCATTGAAAGGAGTCGATTGGCGATTTTTACGTGATTTTAGCAATGTTTTCTGACAATTCTCAATATTTTGGGGTCACTTTCGGGTAAATCATCGAATTCAAGAAATTGGCTCGTGCCGATCTCTTTATTTGCATCTTCTTTTGCATGGAATCTAGTTTCTAGGCTGCCAGGCGGCTTGGCTCGGCCGTCACATCGAACTTTCCCACGAATCCAAAATAGGCGGACTTTGATTGTCCCCTACTGTAGCACTAAAGGCATCAAGTAAAACAGTGCTTAAACCCTGTTTAACATTGAGACATTGATTGTTTAAACAAACTTGGGAGGGTTTTATTCGGTTCTTACGCATTTTTAGTACGTATCTCCTCATCCTTTCTCTATATTTCTAACGAGATGTTGGAGTGGCTGCGGGTTTGTGCTAACGAATCCCACCGTGCGCTTTCCATTCTGTCTTTCTACTTTTTTGAGCTGATGTACGGGTGGTCGTAGATCTATACTAATGATCTCATGGTGCGCTATAACTTGAACAAACTGTTGAATGAATTCAATTGTGTCCATAGCACACCGAACCTTTCAACTCAACTGTATGTTGGTTTGTGCTCCAATCTTTCAAGTATGACTGACGTGAAAAATAGAAATTCGCTTCCCACACATCCTGCATGACTCTGTTCCTGCGATACGTACTGCGCCCGCACGTGGCCGACATCATGCTTCGCCGAGTTTGCTTTCCATTTCATTCCTTCCCCTGTGCTGTCGTCGGCAAGTTCCCCGCCCCCAGTCCGGTGACTCGTTGCTCGGACGTGGTTCTATGTTTCGGCACCACTGTGAAAGTCAGTAGGTTTGCATCAGTGTCGTATTCCACAGCGGTTCATTCACTTTTTGTTACACTTCGGGACCAAAAAGTACTTTGTAGCGCGACGCCGCTGACTCGAGCAAACAGCCCTTGCGCAATTCCATGTCAGGTGCGGTGGTTCATTGCTTTCGAGCGAACATCACTCAATGATGCTCTTCCCGGTAGATTTCATAGACATATGGCCCATAATGTTTGTCGTCGGTCGCTTGACAATTGCACTCATTGTATACAATCATTACTGTGATTAAAATGTCGTATGTAATGGAAGCATATTTTTTTTGCTGCCGGAGCGAAGCTCCGGCATATCTTGTTTGATTTCTAATTTCAATGTATGATTGAGGCACAGAAAAGAAGTAATCGTACCTGCCGCGCGAAGCGACGGCCTGCAAAAGACAAGTCAAGAAGATCACGCCCTCCGAGCACTCCGTGTTCTGCCTTCGCACTCTTCGCGAGCTCAAGCTCTTCAAATTCCTCTCCGAGGCTGGAGTCGGCGAAAATGTGGGTCGAAGTTCCCCATTTTCGTCTTAGTCTCGTTCTCATTTTAGCGCCGAAAATGCAAAAAGAACCTAAAAGTGTGCAACTTTGAACAACTCTAATTATTTTCACACAGGGATAGGCAAGTAAGAATCTCCCTCAAATGATGGCAAACATACGGAGCAATCAGGAAGGACTGATACAAATGATAGAAAGAAAAAAAAAAGCCATAGGCTTTGGGATCCGGGTGCACTTGAACCACCGTCTCTTTCGGATTGGAGATCTGCGCACACCAAGGGGGGGCTTGATCAGCAATAGATCAAGCGGTAGCTGCGGCAGCTGAAGAAGCGGTGTTAGTGTCAGGACTTGAATTCAAAGATGAGAGAACTGACGAGCTGCAAGAATAGTCCAGGACTGTTGGTTTTGCAGGTCGGGGGAAATGGGAGCCAAAGTGACCTGTTCAAAAATCGACAATGTCAGCGCTCAAGTTGAACTTGACAAGATACGTGCACGCACAGGCGTATGGTCCAGACCCTCAACCGCCCAGGACGTCAAGGCCTGTCCGCTGCGGTCTTCGATGAGGCTAAATAATAAATTAGGCAAAAATAGAGTGATAAAATCAAAATCAAAATTTGAGAACTCCAATTTGTAATGTTACATACAGTATACCCGGGCCGGAACCAATGGTTATGAGAGCAAAGTCGAGGAAGTCCAATTCGGATACAACCATCGCAGAGAAATTCGGACTGGAGGGCCCAGAGGACATAAACAGCCCGCCGATGTTTCCAGGCACGGCACTTTCAACCTCAAACAAGCCAGTGTCCCTAAGGGGAGCAAAGGTCCACTAAAATTCAGCGATAAGTAAGCATGTCCCAACAAAGATTGAATTGGTTGCTACCTGCTGACTGGTCTCGTTATCAGAGCTCGCAGAAACCGCTACGACTGGGACGTCATTAGGGCCATCGCTCGTTAAGGCTACGAGGGAATTGCCGAGGAAGTCGTGGATGTTAGTCAGGCCTGCAGGAGCAACAGTGTCGGGCGTCAGGGCCACGCGGGTGTCCTTTGGGACGCCCACAGCGGTGGTAGCGAGAGCGAGGAGAGCAACGATGAGAGAGCAGAGGAGCTGCATGGGGAAAGGGCAGAGGGAAAGCAGATGGAGGAGTACCGAAGGAACAGAATTCAACAATCCATGCATTTATAAAGCCTTAGGCGGGACACCAAGCACAACGTTCGAATACGAGTCCTGTCTGCTATATCGCATTCACCCCCGAACACCGCCGCCAGTTCACAGACAGTCTGAATGCAAGCATCATCAGACACACGCTTTCTTAACTCCTGAAATCGTTTCTCCCAGTCCAGTGAAGGAAGGAGAGAAGACCAGTCTGTGACAACACTGAATCAAATTCCGCAACTTCCATCTTGTGGACTTCTTACCTCACCGCTTTCCCTGGGGAATGTTTCAAGTTTCAAGCCGCCACCATTTCGTGTCTCAGGCCGACTCTCCGTCATCCCTACCACCAATACTGATAATAATCTCCTTAAGCCCGCTGATTTCCTGAGAACGCTCATCCTGGTTGCAACTTCGGTCTGGCTTTCAAAATTCAATGCGCACAACTGTCCGACGAGGGCAGCCCACCTACCCACTCCACGGCCACGGTCTTTTTTAATCATCAGAAAATACAGACATACACGCCGCTTACTCCCTTTGCGCGGAGGAGCGTATGCTGGAGATGCAGCTGAAAACGAAGTCATTCGCGGTAAGAAGCGCCACTCATTCGGCCATCTTCAGAGAACACATGATCAAAATGAGAATTATTAACATTGCTCTTGGTTCCTCTTTCGTGGTTTCCTGTTACTTAAAAAGAGCGCTCCGCGGCCCACCACTTCGACTAAAGAAGTTGAAGCCGCAGTGGGAAAGACACCGAGGCAGTGTCTGTCAGAGATTGTTGGAAGGGGGACGCAAACCAGCCGTGACGGCACAGATCGGCAAATAGTTCAGCATCTGTATTTGATCTGTATGGTGTGATAAATGAATAACGGCAACGAATGGTGGAGCGGAGTTTAAAGGCTTCGGACAGACTATGATAGACGGACACGTAATTTTATAAAGAGAGTGAAGAGTGATTCTCGGAAGTCTTATCTCAGATCCACCCATCCGTCTGAGCCTTTACGCACAGCCCACACTTTCAGGCAGGATCTTATCGAAACCATTCTCGCGAGGGTTTTTCATGTAAAAAGATCCAGCAATATCCTTGGTGAGAAAATCTTAGAGCGGAGGCCGGAGGCTGATGCGATCAATGCGATATCTTTCTTGCAATGACCCACATTGCTCAGCCGCGATCGAGCAATGCACCGACGAGAAAGAATCCCCACCCAGGTGACCCAAGACCACGGCCGTCCGCAACGTTTCCGCCTGTGGTATTCATGAATCCAGCGAGCTCCAATATGGCTCGACAGCAATTCGAAGGGGCTTCCAGTGGCCGCGGCAAAGAAGCGAGAAATTCCAAATGTTCATGGGATGGGCCATGTTCTGCTATTGGCGATGCTGTTGCAGGTGGGAATAGATTTGCATGCCCAGCTGGAATGTCATCTCCACTAATGGCGTTAACAACTCACGTTCTCTCAAACCAAGTATATCACTGCGATAATATCCGGGGGTATATAGCGAGCGAAACTGTCATACCCCCGTAGTGACGTCGAACGCATATTTTGCGACTCGGTTGACAGCCTTCCGTGAAGCAATAGCTGCGCGGTGAACGAGTCTTCCAAGGACAGAAGATATCTTCCAAAAACAACTCACGCATGTCCATGTGGAGAAACGGCGGTGAATGATAAGTTATTCATAATCATATAGAAGACTTACCCACCCAAGGGAAAGGGGTATCTCTGTACAAGTTCAGAGGCAAAACGGGTGCGGTTTACGTACATCTGTGTAGTGAAAAGCCTGTTAGAGGAATTGCTACTAGGAAATCAAATCACGGTCTATCAGTATAAACGCCATCTCCTAATTACGATGCAAAGCTCAGAAGTCAGCTTCTTGCTTCACAATGAACGCCCTTCTCTCTTCCGTGCTCCTCGTGCTCTGCGCCATGACCGCGCTCGCCTCTTCTGTCGAGCAGCGCAAAGCAGAGTCAGGCTTTGAGGATACCTGCACATTCATCACCTCCGATATTGAAAGCCTCACTATGTTTGCTGTTTGTCAAGATGACGCTGGCAGCTTCAATTTAGCCGGCACAACCATAGGTCTGGAAGAATGCGTCGGCAACGTCAATGGTGAACTTGTACCGTAAGTTGTTCACTTGGCCATAAAAGTCGTCTTACTGGCACTGAATTGCTGCGCCATGCCAGAGGCACTGGTTTCACGTCTTCGTGCACCCAAATTAACATCGACTTCATCACGCTCTCCGCGGTCTGCTTCACACCCTCTGGAACTACCATTGCTAGCAGCATTAACTTGAGTGAGTTTTCGAAGTCGGATACTTGATTCGACCTGAGCACTAATTGTCACGCCACTAAGACACCGCCATCAGCAATGTAAATGGAATTCTTACCTGTCCTTGAGTCTGCCTACACGGAATTATTGGAAAGCCATGAAAGAGAATGTTAATATGCCAGTGTCTTTTGTTGTACTTTTGTTGATTCGACATCATGTTGTTTTGTCAAAAAAATTGCGTCCCCCCACCATTTGTGTGCGCGAGCACCCTTCAACAACGCGCCGTCCGCAGCTCGCTGCCGCGACGCGACGCGTTTGCTTACCGCCATCAACACCAAATCAACGCACTCTGATCCTGCAGTCAAGCGACAGGCGGTCGCGGGAGTGAATCCACGCGCGTCTTTTTTATTTTCATCTTCTCTTTCTCCCGCCGGGCCAGGGCAGCGCATAGATATATTTTGGTCTAGGTTTGAATTAATTGGATACACAGGAACCAGCAATTACCACCTGTATCCTTGTCCAGGGATAGCAGCGATCTATCAGTGCCAAGTGGATAGATTCCGGGCTCGGGACAAATAAAAGCTGCGTAGCGGAAGTGCGCGACAGTAGGGGTTCTCATTTGACGACACAACAAAGTAAGGCGGAGAGTAGAATGCCGTGCAAACACTGACACGGAGACGCGGCATTCAACACTCCACAGTTCAGGGGTGCGAACAAAACCCACTCACGGCGTGCCAGGCCGATATCATGTGTCCGAGTTCCAAAAGCCTGAGGATCTCATGAGAAAAATGTTTGGGTTGGCTGGTGGTTGTGCATTTCACCAGACGAAACCAACCTGCATGGGGCAGTTCAGCCAATATCCTGACATCTCCAGCCCCAACATACGACAGCCTTTAGAAGGTTTGAATCTTGCGAAAAATGGCGATAATAGTGAAAGGTCTGCAGCATCTCGATCCCGAAGAGGAAGACACCCAGCAAGGGGTTAGGGTTAGTAGCACCGAGAGTTCCGCTCAGGTAAGGAAAGGAAAGATTGGAAGGGGATAGCCGACATGGCCAAGGTGGAATTAGTGGGGAAGGTGTGGAGGGAATGCAGTTTATGTACCTGACTTGAGAAATCATACGTGGTAAATTGGTAAAGCTGAAACGATCTTTGGATGAATGAACTGCCATCGCGTGGGATAGCACAATTCCGGAACTGTGCCGTGCGCGGCTTGTAATTGGGAAAGGTAGATGGCAACTTCTGACTCCACAAATCCATAAAAACGGTCAAAGATGTCATCTACATTTGATTAGTGTTCATCCTATGGGTATTGGGAGCAACCTATTATGTGCCTCCGTCAATGATGAAATGAAGGAGTCGTAATTTAAAAGTGATCACACTGATGCGTCTAGGGAGTTCCAACTGACATACTAGGTAACTCAACTTCCGAGTTGGGGTTGATATTGGCCTGGTTCTCGCAGTCGATCGGCGAGAGGGAGAAAATAAAATGCATAGTACAACCCATTGAGCGTCAAAAGAGGGATACCAATTCTGGAATTCTCAGATCCCCCGGAGGCTGTAACCGCTGTAAATATGGACAGATAGTATGATGCCGAACTGCTGAGGAAGTACCTGTTAGCCAGTGACCCACCAAAAATATTGGGAGAAACATCCAATCACGGGCTGTGTGGGGTATCAAAAACTCAAAAAAGTCCGATCCTCGCCGCGGCCAGGAATGTAGAAGTAGACTGTCTCAATCTGTGCAATCAGATATTTTTCTAGAACATCCACGGTTCTGATTAGGGATGCTGCGCCCCCCACAAGTCCCTCAAACGGAAAAGTTCGAGCGTCACGCATCCGGCAGCGGTGTCAGCTAGAAGTCGAAACACATCATGCTGGAGATGATTGTGGGTATTTCTAAACTGCTGATGGTGAGTGGCTCAGGGTCGCGCGCTAGCTGCCAAGTATTTCAAAGTTTTTTTTTTTTTTCATCCGCAAGTTCTGGACAAGGACGAAGGGAAACACCGTGCGTCGCATCAGCCCCAGCGGCGTGCCACGCGTCGGTACGTGCAATGGGCAGGACCGTCCAGGTACGGAAAAAAAGGGGGAAAAAAAAGGAAAATACTCAACACTTAACAGATAAGTGTACTGCATCGGCCATACTAGCACCCACGACAGTCTTGGGTTACCCAGCAGTGTGCACGAAAAGACGGAGGTCTCCAAATAACATCATTAGCATTTCAAAAGTCGTCGCAAATGACGAACGAAAAGCGGGGTAGGGAAGAAATTGAAGGGGCGGATACCACTCACCCGCAGACTCAGAGCGACCAGTACGGAAAAGAGACCGCGGCGAGAGAGAAGAACGGTGAGTAATCAAAGGAAGCCGAAGGGTCCGAGCTATAGTGTATATCTACAGTCACGGCAAAAGTTGTTGCCTGTACCATAAAAGGAAATTTTGTGATGGCTCATAAAAAACACACTGTGGACCCACCACTGGTGGGTTCTGAGCTTGAATATTGGCCAGATGTTATATATGGTTCATAATATATGCTATTTTGGTGCACCTAACCCCGTCCACTTGGTCCGGTACCCAGATCCTTTCTCCTATGAGATCCTCCACTTCTAGTCTCTCCAAGTCGGCCGAAAATTCCTTTCGACTTGCTCTCGTCTACTTGGGTGGCCGCTTCAGAAGGCCTTTAAAAGAAAAGCATCATTCCTCAACCGTCAACACAGAAGCCTGCAGTCCCTACGTCCAACTAGATACGCAGACTGAACTTCCACCTCTCAATTCGCATGCGACATTCAGTTCGAGGAACACTGACAATTGTCTGCGTTAAACAGAGGTGTGCGTGTTATTAAACACCAATGCCTTTGACTGACTTGAACTAAACACTGGCCAGTGATAACATTCAGTAACTGCGCTCCCTATTCAATGCTGGTGCACTGACTCACCCTTGGTTTCAGACTTAGTCGAGTGGCTTGCCAAAATGGCTTGCGCCGCTTAGCGGAGTTTGAATTGACAGGGCTTGGCTTGGGTGGCTTGGCTTGCGGCTTGTGCCTCCTTGTGCTCCACCACAGTATGTCTCCACACTGCAATTATTTCTATTATTCCTTAACAACGAGGCTCCTCTCGCCTCTCCCGTCTTCATCGTTGCATTCCTACCTTCTGAATCAACGTCATTGCCGTCATAGATCACGTCAACAATGGTGAAACCAGCGACCGCACATTTGGTGCGGCAACACGCAAATATTCCTTCGAAAGCTATACAGTTCCGTTCCGGTGATATCCCATTGCTACCCAGAGCACCAATGTAGAACAATCTCACCTGGGCAGCACCAATTGAATTAATTCAACGTCAAATACTGCCAGGACGGACTATTTGCGTGCAATAGTGCGGAGGTGCCTCTTTGAACCATTTGATTCGATTGTGAAGCCAGATGCTCATCCTTATTCGCCGTGTTAAAGGCTAAAGCTCTGTTTCAATTTTTATTAGTCGATATTTGTCGGCATTGCATGAGGAATTTTGTTGGGTTAAGAATTGTCAGTGGGCTGTTAAATGAGTCAATAACGAACATGCAGCAGCAGTCCGAGCATGGAAACAAGGCTCTTCATCAACCATGATCGTGTTCCGTGATCACCCATGTATCTCTCAGACAGAAGCCGGATTCACGGTCCGAATACAATCAAAGATGTTTTATTTCCACTTGTTTTGCCTTCGAACGATATCGGAAACATCGACAACGATACATATCTGTTCATGTTGAACCTCAAATTTATTAGATCTCAACATTGTTAGCCCTCATAGGCCTCAATGCCGAGTCCAATTCAACTTTGACACACCGGCAAGTCAATTCTTATCCCAATAACATTCAGAACCTTGGTAAAGTGAATCTAGCTATTTGGGATGTGGAATAATGTTTAGTGGATGTCGTCTAAGCTCTTTTTACCACTCCCTTGCCATCCTGTTTGCCCCAAGCCAAAGCCCACGCCCTATTTGATGGCATCAGACAAACTGGCTTGTGATGGCTTGGGGTGGCATGCGACGTGTTCAACTTTGCTCAACCTATCATTATTTCGAGATAAAGGGTTGTTACAACGATGATAGAGAGCAAATCAACCCTGTACCATGTGGAATTGGCCTTGTATCACATAGTTTCCGATGCAAGCCAGGTGCACGCCCAATTTGATGGCATCAGACAAAATGGCTTGTGCAAGCCAGTTTGTCTGTGAGGAAAATTGGTCCTTCTCTTGCCTTCTGTTCATCCTAGTGGGCTCTTTAACATTCAACTAGACTCAAATAAGTAATTTATATGAAGAGGTTCAAGTTGTTTAATATTTCACTAGCAGTTAGCCCGTGCTTCGCCACGACAGCATAAGGTTGAATTGTACCGTATGAGCAACCTTCATTCTCGCTTATGGAAAAAATTATAATTCATGGGGATGCCGCTCGTCGCCAACCTTCGGTTGGCTCCTCGTGGCCTCATACCTAGTTTTTCCGTATTCATTTATGGATACTGTGTCCAAAAACTTGATTTGTTCGACTGTCAACCCCGACTTCAAACGCTTCTTCACACAGAGAACTCACGTGAGGTTCTTCCAGCACAGAAAATCATTTTCTGTTTGCTGAGTGGTGTTGAGTAACAGCCGGTCCTGCAGGAAGTGCTAATCAGCTCGCAGACTGCAGGGATCAAAGAAGCACCAATGCCGATGCAGTTGATCAATGATAGGCCATGTCGGATGTTCGGCAAGGCTCTGGCTGACAGTTTCCGGTGATTGGGCCCCGGCAGGAAGCTGAAATACCAACATCTATCCATGACGTGGGGTTGGGCCTCTGTGAGGCGGGAGGCTGAACCTTTGGAAGAGGCTATATGAAATTTTGTTTGAATTTTGGGCCAACGTCGAAATTTTTCAAGTCGAAAACAACCTCGGCAACTTCCGCGTGTCTCCAAAATTGGTTGATTTTCCAGCAGTCGCTCCGCCGGCTGATTTGATCGACTGTGATCAAATCCCACCGGAGGGCTGGCACTGCTCTCGAGTCTAATGTGGAAGTCCTCGGCATGGAGCTGGAACAGACCAGAAAGTCTGGCAGCTAGAGGTTGTTCGACCTTCAAAGTCAAACTCTTCAAGTGCAAACTCCGCCCTGATGTCAGCTCAACATGTATATTCACATTCAAGAACAGCATTGTTGAATCAATGAAATTCAGGCTAAGCTGCAGGTCACAATTCATGTGCCATCGCCAATATGTTAGCAAGCACATTTCCAGCTCCCTGAACTGGAAACTCTCCGTTGCACTTCCGCACTACTCCGGAGACGGCGGGGACGGCAGTCTAATGGAGATGAATTGATCTCGTGAGCATGACGATTGATCTTGGAGATTGAACACTAAGCGGCAGTGACACATTAAGTGAACAAGATTTCCAGAATAGAAAATGCAGAAAAATGCGAGGTAGATGCTTTAGAGGGCTTCCTACCACTTGGACATAAAATACCAGCTAAGGAGCCTTCTGCTGTTCTGATTTTCTGTGATGACCAATTTCATCTGACAGATGTGTTGTTTGTCCTTGTAGCAAAATTGGACATCAATGAAAGCTCTCCACCACGTAAAGTAGCTAAACCTCCGGTTCAGCCAATTATTTAACTGTGCACAGCACTGGACTGAGGCTGGTGTACTGGCATCCCTCCAAATCAGCATTCAACTCGGATAATTTACCACTGGAGATTCAGAATCGGATGAAATTTTCGTTTGCCGTCTTGGCATTGACCTTGGTGTCATCATAATCCTCTAGTTTAGCAGAGAGCATCTCATTCTGGGAAACAGCGAAATCAGTTTCTAATGAACACTTTTGATCAGCAGGCGGACTACGGGTTGACCAGGATGCGAGTACCGATGGCGACTGATTACTCCCGAACATGCTGATAGCTCAGACGGCTGGCCGGTAGCTTCTGTTGGGATTTTTGTTGAACAATTCTTGCTCAGAAAGAACAATGAAGTACTCAGTGCGTCTTAACAGTTTATATTAGGTAGCCAGATTGAACCTGACTTTGCAAGCAAGGTATACAGATGTCCGGGACACACATGTCACATTGTTCTAGCCCAGGTGCTTGTTTTCCCCGAGATTTCCCGTAATACGCTCGGAACCTAAAGATCTCGACATCGCTGTGGAGCTTGGGTGGAGCGGGAATTCAACATTTCCGGGTAAACCCGAGCGTTCCGGTTCACCCGATTGTGTGCTCCACTGGCTCCACTTTGACTTTTGTGCAAGACACCCACGTCCTTTCTAATATAGATCTGGAATTGTTTAGTTGAAGTCGAGTCCCAACAGCAGTGAGATCAGGGATTCATACTGGTTTAAGCGTATTTTGTTCAAGGGAGACCATAGGAACTTGGCTATGCGAATTTGGCATTTAAATTCTGCTGAATATGTGCAAAGTTGTGATCACAGTTGAAAGTCATTCATATTCGGTGATAGTTTTGCGATTTTGTCGGTATTGTGGGCAATCTGAAGACTGAATTTTGCTGGAGCGAATGCATTGAGTCACGGAACATTCAGTTGACTTCACAAGCCAGCCTGCTTGCATGCCTAACAAGGCCTTTGCTCACGATCAACGGCGTCGACAACAGAGTTTGCCGACATAATTGAACTACACAGGAATTGACGTGCCATGGACCTTCATTGAGTTGAATGTGATATAGCTGCCATGTAAGATTTGCATTTGGAGGCTTAGGGGATGTGTAAGAAGCGCAAGCCACAGTTTATTTTTGGCTGCTACCAAGGTGACAAAGTGGCTTGCCAAGCCAACAAAATGGCTTGCACAGCCAAATCCAAGCCCAAGCCAAAAAAAAAAGCCATTTGGCGCGGGCGCAAGCCATTTTGGCAAGCCAAAAATGTCACTCTCCCCTTGGTTTAAACTCCGGTTCAAAGTCAACGCTCTGGCTTTTGAAGTCAGGTGGTTACTTTACTTGGTCCACAGTGCTCAACCCATTTGGAACCGCACTTCAACCCACTCTTACATTATATAATTCCAACCAGATTTCACTTTGTTGAAGAACAGGCACATTCAGGTATCTCCATTCTTTCAATTACAGCTAATTGCAGTACCGAAGGCGCGAACCAGGAAATGTCTGTTTTGTGATATTTTCAAAGAAATCCCAATATCTCAGTCAGTTCTTTACCGATTCACATGAAAACTAAATAGATCTACTCAGCTAATTCATTCACAATTAGTGATAGCGAAAAATCTCTGAAAATATTCTGTGATAGGTATTTTCTGGTTTTCGGCTATTTTCATACCAAAAGCTGTCCAGCATGCCAAGAGCATGTCCCAGCGACCTAATATTTTAAGACAGAAAACATATTCAGCTAAATAAACATGTGATAGAGCCAGAAAGGTGAATAAATCACTTATAGTCTCTCTAGTTCCCTCAGATACATGTACCATTTTTTGGCATTGAGAGATATAGTGAAGAATACATTTATCTAGGAGTTTCATATATTTCTGGCTCTATCACATGTTTCCCTACCTGAATATGTTGTTCATCCTGAAATATTAGGTCGATGGGACATGTTCTAGGCATGCTAGACAGCTTTCAGTGCGAAAATAGCCAAAAACTAGAAAATACCTATCACAGAATATTTTCAGGAATGTTCTTCTATCACTAATTGCGCATGAATTAGCTGAGTAGATCTACCTAGTTTTCATGTGAATCGGCGAAGAACTGGCTGAGATATCGGGAATTCTTCAAAAATATCGCAAAACAGACATTTCCTGGTTCGCGCCTTTGGTACTGCAATTAGCTGTAATCCCCCGATTGAAGCGGCTGGACTATTATTACAGGACGGCAAGGGTTCATTGTATTTTGGCCAGATCAAAGTGCGAAACGATAGGTTGATTCCAGGGTAGCTGAGCAGAGAGTGAGAAATCGCGGTGAGCATGTGAGCTAATTCTTCTTTGCCAGAGATATATTCACTTGGGAAAAACGCGAAAAAATGAAGTGAATATCAAGCTTAAGGAAAGGGTGGAGACCAAGGCGGAACGATCTGCGCTCGTGCTCACCCTTCACTAGGACAGCTTGGCTTCGCCGTAACACCGTTAAATTTCTTTGCTGCGTCGCCTTTATCTCCATTCAACGAGGGCCTAGCCACTGAAGGCAAGGGAGCCGCGAATTCGCGGTCGTATTTACACCTGCGGCTGAGATGTCGAGGAGGGAGGCGAACGTATCTCCAGACGCCGACATCTGCCGGGAGCTTGCGGTGCATGTCATCGTTCGGGGTGAGTAGGTGTAGGTGGCTCGTACGGAATGAAAACGGGCGCCAGTGGAACAAGAAAGAGGGAAAATAAGACCACAGAGACTCAGCAAGTGCCGATATTTGTCCCGTCACCCCCATCATTCTTCACACCACTCAGGCAGTACAGCGTTCGACGATGGTGTTGAGACTCGGACGGCGCTTCCCGATACATAGCAGCGTCGGCGGAGGACGTAGCTTGGGCCTGGAAGACGGAATGGAAGAAGTAATGGTATGTGTTTGTGAACGAGATTTATCTTAAGAGAAGTACCTGGAACGGACGGAGGACAAGCTAGAGAGCGGGAACACCCGTTAGTTTTGAGGGGACGAGAAGGCCCAGTGAAGAACAGACAGATGGGTGCAGGAGCAAAAGATAAAGACATGATAAAGGAATCCCACCAGCTGGTGCGAGCGATTCGCGATGACGAAACGACCGAGTACAATAACGACCGCAGCGGCTGTCGTTTGCTCGGTGGTCTGGACGAGCTCCACCGCGCTCGAGTCCCAAACGTAAAGCAAGCCGCTTATTCACAACTACCTTTACAGCGGCGGCTACTGACCCAGTGGGGAGGAGGGCAGGGTCCGTTGCCGTCTTGAGAAGTTTCAGGAGGCCTGGTGAAAGGGAAAATAAATGGTGAGCGGCCATGAAAAGCTATGGATTTTGAGAAAAGCTGAACTGGCATGGTGTGGGCTAACGCGAGAGATTCCCAATCGCCCAAGCGCGCAAAGCTTGCACGGTCACGAAGACGAGCGTATCCGAAGCGTGAACGAGGGGCGGGCACGCGAGTGTGCCGCCATTGGAGCTGGGGATAAAACCAAAGCTCAGAAACAGAAGGAGGAAAAAAGATCTGCACTCACAGCAAGTGATCCTCCAGTTCTCCAGCTCATCCAATGCAGAGATCGACAACTTGTTACGCGCGCTCGAGATCCAAAGCACGCAGAGCCTGAGGCCTGCGGGAAGAAGGCCTGCCGAGGCTTTAGTCCGTCGTCTTGAAGAGCCACCAATGATGGTCCAATCACCGACGCGAACCAGCCGTGAATTTGTGACTGCGTGAAAGCCGGGGCTTAGTCGTCGGGTAAGTGGGCAGGGAATGAGCGTAGAGGTGTTGCGATCGGGAGCGCAAATCGCAAGAGCGAGTCGGCGGGTGCGGGAGCGTTGGTCCGGGTTACTTGTATTTACGAAGAGCGTGACAAAAAAAGAAACAGAAGCGCGGCACAAAGACCGGGAAAATAGAGAAAAGAAAGGAAGGTTTTACAAAGTACTCACCTGAGCCAACTACCCGGCTCCACAATCCCCAATGCGTATGGCGCCCATATCTCCACTCCTTTCCAACCACTGACGCTTCGAAGGGACGGTGAAGATCGTCGACACGGCCTATATAAACCCATCAATTCAAGCGTAAGATGCTCACGCAGATGCTAGAAATCCCAGATGCATCTCGAGAGCATTCCACAAAAATCGAGGCCCTTTCAGGAGGATGTACCAAACCCGTAGTGCACGAACATTCCCAAACCCCGCACATGCAAATAAACATGGCACATTGATGAGAATGTGCCGTGTTTGAACTCAAAGGCGGCACTTGCCTTTCCTGGATGTGCCGGGTTTTGTTACGCGTACGCGACACGCAAGTGTCGGAAGTGACGCAGCGGGTATTACCACGTGATCCATCAAAGCTTTTTCTGCTCTCTACTACCCCCTCGCCACCCGCCTCTGGACTGAAAAGCGCGTCAAAATGCCGCCTGGCGCGTATCCGACATCACCACACACCCCAGCCGATTTGGAACATCTTGACAGCCTATCTGCATGACAGCTGATGAAATTCCGCGATCATGTACGTTGTCTTCCCAGGAATTCCCCCTAACAAAAAGCTTCAGACCCGCCGAAAACAGCTTCTTAATCCAGAATGTATAGAAATGAACGCTGCGAAGTTTTTGGATAACAATTGGATTGATATCACGCTTTTCAAGGAGTACCTAGGGCAATCACTTGATGCATTGTACAATTTGAAGTACATACCAGCAGATCTGGAATATGTTGACAGCCTGTCTGCTCGTCAGCTAACGGATTTTCGGAATCATGTACGCCTTCTTCAGCTCTTGACGCGCTGAATCAAAGTTTGATGCGTCCTAAAACACAGGTCTTTAACCCCAAATACATCGAAAAGAATGCTATGAAGCTTTTAGATCACCAGTGGATTAATATCAACCTTCTCAAGGAGTATCTCGGCAATACCTCCCACCCACTTCACGGCTCGTCGACCCAGGATCCAATTCGCATCAAAGTCGAAACTGCATCACTCACAGTTAAAAGTGAGCCTCATGTAGTCATCATACTGCGGCCTGCCGAAGAGATCAAGTTACGCACTATAGCTAACGATTTCTACGAAATCCTCACACTACCGAGGTCTCCGCCTGTTGGAATCAAAGAGATCAATTCCAGATTAGCAGTGAACCCGTTGCAAACGCACGGGGAATTATTCCAAACTACGGACTACTTATACAAAGTGGACACGACTAATTAGTGTAAATGAACTATTAATTACGACAACCAGGGGGGAGGGGAGTACCTGTGGCTTAATACGACAACAAATGACATCGGAGATAGCGAGCGGTGACCTCGGAATTCCAACACCGCCAATTACAGAACAGTCTAACTCGGTTGCCTCGTGTGCCCCGAGGTCTCGCCGTCGCGCTGAAGTCGATCTGGCAAATATTCTCACCTCAACACGTACCAGAGCCCCGTCAAAACGTAAACGCAGCGCCGAAGGCAACGTCTTGACTATTCGGGAACAAAAGAAGAGCAAAGTGGACAAGGTATGCATCACCTGAAATGATTTCCTAACGGCTGACTTTAAATTTTATCGTAGTGACTTGGCGTTGCGAACTATTTGGTAGCATACTTGAAAGACTATGTAATTGAACTGTATTCACTGTAATCATTATTCTCAAAGAATACACATCGGGCTCACTGCGTGTGTTGTATCTACAAACGATGATGTCAATGGACCCAAAGTTTTTTGAGCTCCGGGTCCATTGACGTCGTCATTCATTGTTCCAATCCCTTTTTGGGTTATAGTTCAGTAGGAAGCGTGCTACGTGAGAAACACGAAGAATTATATGTGAGAAAGACAATGTGCCGGGTTTCATCCAGGCCCCGGTACATGATGAACGAATGTGCCGTGTTTATTCTTTTGCCCTTCCTCATGTCTCCTTAGGAGGTGGAATACCGGGCCAACGCGTGCGGCATCTTCGGGGAGCTTCTTCTTGACAACGCCTGGATCGTGACTGCACCGCTTTCCGAAAATTTTCGCCCTCCATTTGTGCTTCCGCCATCTCGATCCGTGGCCATCACGAGTCGGAAGGAACTTGCATTACTTTCATCGGGATAATAGGGAAACGAATCGAACGATACAATGTACTAACCTGTCCCTCAGCGCCGTGTTTGACATCGGACTTCCGCCCGACGCAGAGATAGATCCGGATTCTCTTTATCCACGAGAACTGTCAACTTGCCCCAGGATAATGTCGACGCAGCTCGAGTTGATGGATACAGTCACCGCGGACCGAGGTAAATCTGTGCCTTCGACATTTAACTTCAACGTGAATCCTAAGTGTGTCCTGATCTTCAGACCTTTGGACATACTCTCGACGAATATTATCAGTCAAGTCAGTAACGTCGAAGAGCCGTCGGTCGTCCGCGTGCGCAAGCCCAGCTTTATATACACGCCATTTGGGTACCCAAATGAAGAACATATAGAGCTAGGTCAAATCGTTCGCGACGACTTTCAATTGCTTCCTGATTCCAGATTGACTGGATTTATTAGTTCGCCGCCAAGCTATTCAAATTGAATCTTCGAGGCAAGTCGACCCCGAGTGCGTTCAATCTACTGACTTGATTTTAGGTAGACTCAAATCGCACGCCTTGGATATCAAATAGACTTCCAGGTAAAGCAGTATGTTGAAATCTAACTTTAGACCCTGTCATCTGCTCAGCCACCATTCTGCCCCCAAAACTGGAGTAACAAATAGGTAGGGATCTCACCATTCCCATGGTCTACGCGACGAGCCTTGGGACCCTCCAATTCATGATCTTGCCATCAGTCACACATTTGCATTTCTGGCCTGTCAACAGCAGAGACAAGCTGCTCATGGCGTCTCTGGATGCCTTCCCCAGTCTCACACATCTCGCCTTTGAACAAGAAACAAATCATGGCTGTGTCTTGCATGCTGCAGACTCAAATAACACACTCGCTGTGCTCGTTCGTGGACCCAGGATTTCCCGAATCCATGCCCGTGTGGTCTATTTGCTGTACAGTGTCCTCACGCCCGACCGTGATTGGCTCAAGCGTGCATCCCCAGCATGGAATCCCGAGGATTGAGTGGACCAGTATGGGATCAGTGGGAATTTCTTGACAATGTTATGGCCGAACGAAAACGTAGTATGTGACCAGGTTTCATTGTTGCGCCTATCTAACAAACTACAGTCAAGGCTTATACTGTGTCAGAGTGACAAAATTATAGTGGGGTGCACACTTCTATATGAATAGGTTGGAATATCGTACCAAAGTGATTAATATAGTTGGAATTAAAGCACACATGTCGGAAAAATCATCTTTGGCTTACAACCTTGTAAGGGATTGAGGCAGATTCCAATCCCTTGTCAGCAGTGTTTTGAACCATATAAGCCCGCTCAAGCTGTCGCAAGCGAAATGGGATTTTTCTGACACAGGTTCCTTTGTTCAAACCAGCCCAGATAGAAAGCTAGTTGGTTGCTCAGAAGGCTTGGAAACAATTTGGCCAGTTTGTGAATTTGAAAGGGTGCTCTAGCTTATAACAAGGCAAGGACTTATACTCGAACTGTCCCCGAGATCGCCGATCAATCCATCAATTGATGAAACGCACTGTAAGATCAAGGTGGTTGGATTTGATTTCCCATCATTTGCCTCTTGTCTTCCCCCACTATCTTCCATCTTCATATGTGCTTGTTCTACTCCCCAGAGACCTATCTTTCTGCGCCTCTAAAGGATTATTGGTCTGGAGAAGAATATGGAACATGCAGGGCCACTTTTGGCTGACTCATTTCGCTTACGAGTCATTTTCGGTTCCGAGAGATATATAAAGGCTGGCCGGTAGCTATTATATTTTTTCCCTTCTACACTGCTTTGCACAACCTTATAAGATCTATCTGCAGGGTTGAATCTCATACAAATGCTGTTTGCATCATGGAGATCAAGACCAACGCGCATTACGAGATATGTTCTTATAGGTGAGTGCACTTGCTTATAAAACACGTCTTTATTGGACATTGTGGATCTTCTTCTAGAATTGTTTGAACCATTAGCAGCTAATGAACTCTGTCTTACACCAGCGTGCAATGAGTTATAGATTTGGTAAGTTGGTTTCAAGTTTGTCTTTGGTATTCTCAAAATTGACGATGTAATTGTAGTATACAGTGTCGGGGCGAGATATCAATTCATGTGAGTGAAGACAAGTTTTTTAACCTACTTCATCAAACTCATAATGCTTTTCAGTTCTGTTGTTGAACACATATACCTGCCGCCCATATACCCAACATGGCTTCATGGTTCACTTTGATGGCATCATTTTCCAGGCTGATAGTGTCATTTTCCCCCATAAAAGGTAGATACCATCAATATGTTGACATTTTCCCTGATTGTGGCCTTGTTTGCCACAAAATCACATTATTTTCTTACAAATACCGTCATTTTCTCTGCCTTGGCATCATGATGTTGACATTTCCCTCCTGTTGTGATTATTTTCCACCCATTTCGGGGTGATGCCAAGAGGAAAATGGGCTCATTTTCCTCGATTAGAAACATAGTATTCCATCCAGAATATATCCTCGGCGTGAGCGCGGTTCAGAGAGTTCCGCAGGGATTGGGGATCTATGCAGTGATCTTACGGACTGCTAAACCTTATCGTGGAAAAATTACGCCGTAATTCTTACCGTAACACGGGCAGGTACGAGCGCTAGTCTAATTCCTCATGGGTACATTCCTTCATTCATCCGTCACCCCTATGTTCACTCCTTTCCAATTTATGAACCTCCACGCAGCCTCAGTTACTTTTGGTTAGCTCCGTAACTGGGCGTGCATACACATATCTATTCCACCCGCTTACTTTACTGACTGTCCTGCAGACTGTTCTAACAGGTACATTAATATCAGTTCCTTTGCTAAACTCCCTAACTGAGGCACTACGCTGACAGTCTCCGTTTCTTCCAAAGTCGCTGTTCCCTGGATCAGCTACAAAAAATAAAAACATCAGCGAGGGATCAGAGAATTGATTGGTGCCTTGTTCGGGGAGCAACGCGCACTCTATGCGGCTCTACACCGCTCTATAGGTGTCTAATTTCCTCTTAATTGATACTTGATATGAAATTTCGAGTTAATTAATGTGGGGAGAAATTCAGCTAATCCCGATGTGAGTTGTGCGGTGTTCGCGCTGTCGGTACTAATCGCCGCGGCATGAGCATCACGTCGACTCCATCAATTCACACCATTGTTGGTGTCCGAGGTCGTCAATACATGCCTTCGAATATGCAACCAAGATCGAGGCAAAATATGTATTCCATACCCTTGTATTGTCCAAGTGGCCGGTCAACCCGACTGGTTGGGAAGGCAGTACCGCACGACGCACTCATTTTCAGACTGCTTGCGGGGCGTAGTGTTATCGCTGTTCGGTTCGGAACCGATTCCGAACGCGAACCGGAACCGAATCGGACCCCAATTCACGGCGAAATGAAGTGGTGGCGGCGCATTCGAACGCCATAAAAACGGACGAAGATTCCAGCGTTGCTTCAGTACCAAGTTCCCTCCTCAGTATTTCCCCGATGAAGCTTTCCATTGCCGCTACCTTGACCGCTCTCGCGTCCCTCGCCGTTCCCACTACTTTGGCGCAGTGTACGCCGGCTCAGATTGCCATTGTTCCCACTGCTTTGGCCGGGATGACGGCGACTCAGATTGTCGCTGCCATCGACCTCATCTCCAATATGTCTCAGAACAGCAATAATATTCTCAGTCCGCTCTCGACGTCGACCGACGCTGCTACAGTCAGCTCTCAGAGCCAGGTTAGTATCACGCTCTCTTCGAGACATTGCGCGCTCTGCTCAACGCACATGATCTGCTACCTTCCAGACTCTCGTTAATAATTTCAACGCGATCATCAACGAATTTCAAGTAGCCACTACGGCCCTCGAGGCCACTGAGCCTATCGATGGCGAACCTGGTGCGGACATCGTCGCGGCGCTGGACAATGTATGTGTATCGTTTGATGCCCACCTACGTCTTACCACTTTGCCTGCAGCTCGTCGCGGTCAAGCAGGCCTTCTTCGCGACCGTCATCGGCAAACACTCGATCTTCGCGCAATTCCAGGTCACTGCGCCGATTGCAGCTGTTCTGCGCAGTCTCGAAGCCGGCATTGATGTGCGTCGTACTTTCCTTGATGTATCCGATGCAGATTACTGATACACCATAGTCATTCGCATTTACGTTGATCAATGTAGTCCCCGAACAGGCCTTCCGGGGCACTGAGCGTCTGTTGGGGAGCATTTCGTCTGATCAGTCAGCGTTGGACACTGCTGTGGGGAACGCGGTCACGGTGTATTCGGAGGTCTGCGTCCCGAGCCCATTGTATCCTATTGTCTTGCCTGTTTGTTCGTCTGCGTAGGAGCATTCCCACCTACCTGGCTAGTACTAGTGCAGATATTTCCCTTGACCTTCAATTTTGATTACGAATCATACACGTACAACCAATCTTCGGACTGCCGTTCCATCGAACCCTTTATGAAATCGTTGCGGCATCAAATTTTTCTTTTTTTTCCCGGAGGCGCAGGCTTTATATCCGGATTTCAAACATCGGGATTGTTCGGCCACTCGGCAGAAAAAAGGGGGAGGCGGCCGACCACCTTGTCAAGATTATGTGCCCAATCCTTGTACACCTGTTTGGCCGCGGACTATTCCACTAGTCTGCTGATTTGGGCGCTCCCTCTTCGCTTCACCAGCACCGACGCGGCCTCACGCTGCCTCCTTCAATCCCCACCGCCAGTGCTTAGCCGCACACACGCTCCGCCATCCCGCCGCTCGCACTGGGACTGTCGTCTGGTAAGCCGTCCCGCGTCACGAGCGCGCCGTCCCCACAGCAGCTGCCATCACGCCCTTACCTTCCACAGCAGCCGCAAGCACCTGGGCCGGTGCTGCCCGCCACGCCCTCGCACGCGTTCCCGTTCGTGCTTGCGCCCTCAGTCAGCCCGCGCCCGCGCCCTTCACACCGTCGCGGCGGAGATCGGCGATGAGCAGAGGACGGGAGAGGTCCACAGCGAGTGCGCGACACGGTAGGACAGGCTGGTGTCAGCTATTCATCTAATTGGCGCCGGTTTGAGCGGATCTCATACGGCGCAATATTGGGCATTAAGTATTAATTTTATCGAGCAGCAATAAAGATATAATAACGCACTGAAAGGCCGGAGGGACGCCCGTCGGTGCCATCAAAGATGGGCGGCGACGTCGCGTAGCGCCCTCGTGTTACATAGTCGAATTGAAGGGGGTCGAAAGCAGGGTCAAAGTTGGTGAGGTCGTCGAAGAAGCTGTTGTCGAAGACAATGCTGTTTGGGGGCATCGTGCGTGCCAGTTGACAGCGGGTCCTTGGCAGTGGCGCGTTCTATTCCCTTCTCGGAATGCTGCTTGCGTGACTTCAGAGAGCCTTGTGCCCGCTGCTCCTCGATCGCATCGCGCTACGACTTTGTCAGCGCAACCCAGTGGATGGCACCACTCTTGATCTTGTGGTGGATGTCACGCGCATTCTCGGCACTGAGCTTGGATGCACGCGCCATCTCCGCCTACGACGACCAGCCGGCGAGTTTGACACTGGGCTGGTGGACGATAGCGAACCTGTAGTCGACATATTGCATCGAAAAGCAAGCGAGCGGCACAGCGTGACGTCGACGTTATTGACGAGACGAGTTGGCGGAATGCAAGAGTGCTGCGGGATGGAGGAGTGAGTGAGGTTGCTTGGGAGCGGGAGACCGCGGGCTTATACGTATCGAGCATCGACGGGCCTCGCCCTGCAACTAAGCAAGCAGGAAGCAAGTAAGCAGTGCGCATCGAGGAAGTATTCAGAATACGCAAGTTGCTCGCCGAACCGAGATAGATCCAGATTGTTATCGTTTGGCTGCCGATGCACTGCGCCGCGCCATGTACAGCAAGGCGACGAGGCACGCGCAGTCGTCGGTGTCGGTGTTGGTGTCGTCGCGGACGAGTGCAGAGGAACTGGGTCGGTCAGCTGGAGAAGCGCCTGAGGAATGTCGATGTCGATGTCGACAGATCGCGCAGTTAGTTCTGCGACTCCGACTACGAGGTCTAGTTGATGCAAGCAAACATTCTATTCTATCCCGAAGCCGGTGAGTGGCTCGAACTACCTCCCCCCAAAAAGAAAGAAGGAAGGAAGGAAAAAACACTGCGCGCGCAGGAGCGTTGAGTTTAGGAATTCTCGCGGTGCGCGAGAGCGAGGAATGTTGAACAGAACAGGAAGACATGCACAATGGCGCGCGAGACACAGACACGCCCGCA
Source organism: Mycena sanguinolenta (assembly GCA_014462675.1). NCBI lineage: Eukaryota > Fungi > Basidiomycota > Agaricomycetes > Agaricales > Mycenaceae > Mycena > Mycena sanguinolenta. The sequence goes on along the minus strand of JACAZH010000003.1, from coordinate 189,319 downwards.
CGCACGCGAAGTCTACATATGCGCAAGAACAAGCAAAGCGAGAACGATGGGCCTGCAGTGAGACACAGGCGTGGGCGTAGGCGTAGAGTGACGCGCAAAGGACAACGTGTGGTGTGACGCGCAAAGGAGGCAAGGGCGCAGCAGTTCTCACTCGAGTTGTATGCATGCGCACTTCGCATGCACCGAGGATGTGGAGGCAGGGCAGAAGAGAGGGACGCCAGTGGGCAGTTGTTGATGGAGAGGCAACCGAAACCGGCGAGGAAGAGACAGACAGCGAGAGAACGAGAACGAGACTGGGGAGAAAAAAGGAAAAGGACGAGCGGAGAGACGCGGGGTGGAAGCAGAGAGCGGAGCGGAGAGTTTATCTCTCGGAACCAGACGCTTCAAACGCTTGACGTCGTACATCGGCTGCTTGAACGCGCAGAGATCGTGGAAGGATGTTATGGACGCGAGCGGACGACGGAGACGACTAGAGGTTTCATGATCGGACCTCAACACGAGATGCATATTAGCGATTCATGATGATTATACTGCGCACCCAAGAAACAAGCATGTATCACGGACCCCTCGCATCGTCACTCGCAGTCTCGTCGGGGCCGAATATCCGCTCCCGCGCAGCAGTGTATCGCGCCTCCCTCTCCTGTAATGCCTCCGCAACCGTACTTGATGTCGAGGACGCTGGCGCAGGCGGTGGCGCATTAGAAGGCGACGGGCGTTGTAGGATGCGCATGGCGGGCTGCAGCGCTGCCGCGGGGGGTGCGCGCGCCGACGGGGCGGAGTACGGAGCAGAGGGAGGCGGGGGTGGGCATGAGTATGTGCGCGGGGGCGCGGGTGGTCCTGTGTGCGTGAGTGGCAGCGCTTGGGATGACCGGCTGGCCCACCGCGACGAGAGCGAGGAGGCAGGGAAGCAGAAGAGACGCACGTGAATCCTTTGATTATCCTCCTCCCCGCCCTCATCACCGTCATCGTCCTCCAAATCATCCACCACCCTCACTGCCTCTTTCTTCGCTCGCTGTTGTATACGAGACGTCGACGCAGCGGCGGGCTACACGCAAAGAGAAAAGAAGAGCTGCTCGATAAGCCGCAGCGGCGCGGCAACCCAGAGGTACGGATATCGTCGCTGATGACGCATTCGCGTTGTCGTTGTCGTCGGCCTCAGAGCTCGGCATTCCGGTGAGCGTGAAGAAGCGGCGGGGAAAGAAGTGCAGAAGAAGAGTTTGGTGGTGTTTGACATCAGCGGCGATGACAAGCGAATTTAACCGATTTCACTCGTTGTCTTGTGCCACAGCGTCCCGCCTCGCCAGCGGGTCTTCACTCTGCCTGCTTGTGCCCCTCAGAATCTGCGCCCTGCCAATCTGCTCGTGTCTCCATTTCGCAGACTGCGTCGTCTCGGTGCTGGGAACCAATCCGATCTTAGAGCTGCACGCCGTGCCCGTCGCGCCGGTTCTACTGGTTTAGCTGCTGATCCGCGTGCATCGCCACCATTGATCACACTCTCTCCTCCTTGTCTCCTCCTCCACCACGACCGCTCTCGACTCCGCGTCTTGCCTACGCATCACAGGATTCGATATGACGGCGATGCCTACCCCTATTTCCAGGCCCCTCTTCCTGGACGATGACGATGACGCGTCAACGCACAAAGAGGCTGTAGCTGTCGCCACCTATACGACCACAAGCAGCGCCGTAGACGACAAGTAACTTCTTGGTTTTCCTCGCGCGGTGCTCGTCATTGTAATCCTGTCTTATATACGATTTTACCGCCGCGCGGCGCTCGGGAGGATAACACAAGACGGGTCCCGGTGTGGTTTGGTGCGCCCTGGCGCTACATCGTTTCATTCATTCATTACCAGATTCATCCTCCACTGGCGTTGTTCTGCTCAGTGCGCATTCTCAGAACTGTTACGACACTTTGCTCTCAACCATAATCTCGCCAGCCCCGCCTCGCTGCAGCAGTCTTTGTGATGTTGATGGCGGAGATCTCTCTCGTTGCGTTTTAGCGTCGGGTCCGTTTTGGTGACGCTGTACCGCACCGCTGACTATGCACGCACACACAGGCATCCAAATAAACCCTGCATCTCATTTCGTCTAATCTGGTACCTCGTCCTTTTCCCTCCTCTGCATCCGTGTCCCGCGCTCATCCTTGTCTCATCTTCTCGTGCGCCTCTCGCAGCTCGGACCTAGCACCACGCTGAACCCTCATTGTCACCTCCAGGTCGCGCGTCAAGGCCTACATCGACTACGCGCCGATCTCTTTAGCCACGGCGACGCTCCGCAGGCGCATGTATAGTATAATACGTCTCCCTGATTCTGGTTTTGGTTCCAGGCGCCTCGCTCTGGTCAAATATTGGATCGACTTGCTCGTTCAGGCTCTGGCTCTGGTTTACCTATTCTCCCGCCCGTTTCGTCTAACCCTCGCTCGGTTGCGTCATCGAACTCACCCGTCCCGGCCGGGGGTCAATGGAATACTTCATCCATCAGTCCATCCCATACGTCTGCATCTATGTGCTTATCTGCTCCTCATATTCGTGCGATCCGTTCTTCGATAGATCTATTCCTTGCGCCCTTTCTCGCCGGCGGTGCTTTCTTGTTCTGGTTCTCAAGGAATACCTCCCAAATTCAACGTTGCAATTATATAAATTCAACGGCTCGCAAGCAAGCAAATCCACAGCGCGCAAGCCATGCGCAATTTTCTCGAGAAGATGATTCCCACCTAGAGAAAGGATTCTCTTCTTAGATTTGCTCGGTGTCTCGAATCTCGCTGTCCTTAAGCTCAAGGGCGCACCAGAACCGTGTCAACCAATTCGATATTTGAATCCGTCATTCGTTCGACAACGATCACGATTTACCTTCCGCGTTTTAAATTTCATTTGTGTTTGCCCCATTGCTTCTGCTCAGTCCACTCATGTGTGGCTTCCTTCCTTCCTATGTGCTGTATTGTATTTATGTCCACTCTGGCACTGCGAATTCAGTGCCGTTCAATCTATGCCAATTGCATTGATTCCAGCATCTACATGCACAGCAAAAGCTACAGCTACGTGTGCGAGGGCGCTCATTCGGCATCTGGATTGTTCCCGACTGAATGCGTCAGCGGCAAGCTGTTTCATGCCTCCGGGAACGACTGACGCTGGACTGCTTCACCGCTAATTTACTCAATCAGATCGTTCTTTGCTACGCTGGAAAGGTATGAACTAGCTGGATAATTGCGATGGATCTATGCGCTGAGTTGATCATCGTAATAAGGAGATGCACTGCGTTGAAGAGCCCCTCGCCTAAACTCGGCTACACGCTGGGCCACGTCTGGGGGCCGAACAACGGTGTCTGGTCTTTCCTGGCGGTCCTGTCTACCCACGTTCTCGATCTTCGGTCTCGCTCCATTCTAATTGAAGCAATCATGATCAGCTGATATATACTTTTGAAAGATTTTGAATCTGACTCCACTTCCCCGAGTGGTGACAACGAGGAACGGCTGGATATTACCACTTTCAGTTCAACTTTAAATTTCAGAGCATCAATAAAATTTTCCCTTTCCAGCGTGCGAGATGAAAAAGCCGACAAGTTCGGTAGTAATGTATCCGGGCCTGACATCCTCAGGGGGATTCGTCTAAATACTGACACTACGTCGTTCTTTCTGTAGCAAACAACCACCATCTATCTGTGATAAGGATTTGCGGGTGTTCTGTCGTTCCTAGCCCTTCGACGACTTGGTTGAAGGAAGATCCCCCTCCGCTGTTCCGATGATCGTCCATGTCGTTCCTCCATCTACTGCCTGATATGCTCTCTGGAGTCTTGCCTTCGATCGTCAGCAAATAAAACTGTACGTGACGAAATGGGAAGGCATATCCTCCACCGTCCCCAAGCTTCGGGAACGCTTGTATCATTTAACATCCATACTCACTCCATTGCTCCAGAACCTCCATCTTCCACTCACCTCATCGTCTTCCTCACTTCGAAAGTCATAACTCGTTTCCCCCTTGATCACTGCCTCGTTTCATTTTTGATCCGCCCTGATACACCACAGGCCGTGTTGCCCGCTGCGTCGGGTTGGTCCCGTTGGTTGAACGAACACCCGACGCCGTGCAATGGGTTTCAAATGATGGATTCATCACGGCGACCACCACTTCAGCGCTCGTTGCAGAGCCCGCCCACCTTGGCCACCGCCCGCAAACAACTGATGGGCTGCTGCTGCTGCTTGTTTGTCTGAGATTCGATTCTCTGTCTTCTCGCTCTTGTCTGTTATGAAAATGCCATGAGAGCGTCGCCTGCGAATTTTGCACACAGCCAAAGAATCTCATCAATGAGTAGGGCAGGTTATCGATCCTCTCTCCCGCTGTTCGTTGCCAGCAATGTCATATGGGCCCAATTGGCTCGAATAGCCTGAAGGCGGGAAAGCTCTCGCTCTGTGCGCGCAATACAGCGACCTCTTTTCTGAGAGCGTCTCCCAACTCCTTTTGTTGTGACTATTATGAATTTGAAGGTTAAATACAAAAAGTGGAGTCGACCACGGCGAGTCATAAGGGATCACCACTTTGAATGGTTTGATGAACAAGCGTTCCAACTGAGCAACGAGCAAGATTACTGTCAACACATACCATAGCTGCCGAGCTCCGCAAGGAAATAAATTGAGCGCAGGGCCGACTGAGAATTCGGGTACTTGGGGCAGGCACGGTGAAAACCACAGATCGCAATACAACTCGGCTTTGACTCTGTGGATCTTAGAAACAATTCCGAGACCGAACATGCTGCGAACAATTATGAGGAATCTGTTGAAGAACGATGGGCAACGGTGTGTAGACGCCTGAGTGCTGAACTTGCCCTGCACACGTTGTACGACAGAAATATTTTTCGTTTCCTGGATATGGGCGAGGCATTGGGCTAATGAGGATTGGGCGATCTGAATTGCTTCTGCGCTTAAACGCCACCAAAATGGCTCAGCTGAAAATTCCTGTTAAAACGTTTCGAAACGTGGCCTGTTACATTGTCACAATTTGGAAGTCGATAACACTTGCTACTGACCTCCCCGTCGAAAAACGGTGATTATAAACCAATTAGAACAGACCGCCGCATGGAAAAGGCGAGACAGGCAGCGCGACAAGGTGCGCACCAAGCCGTATCCTCGACGAGACACGGAGACGCGCAGCGTGGAATGGGTACGGCTGTAGTGCGAGTGTTGTGGCGGCGCTGGTCATCGCGTGACGAGGAGGCTCGGGGGATAAGCGCGGAGGCGCCGCGGGAAAGAATAGGAATGGGAGAGGATGGAGCAGCTCGGAATTGATGATATGTTGTACAATGCATAGTGAACCTGTGAATGGAACGAGGATGAAGGGAATACAAAAATGAAGCAAGGAGTATGGGCCCGATCCATTGCATGGCTGATGAATCATTTCGCGCAGGTAGGCATTCTTGAAATGACCACGAACAGCATGTTTGATGCATGCGCCGTGGGTGCACGAGATACGCTGCTCGAGAGACAATGGATAGCAGGGGAACGGGAATGAGCGCGTAATGAGACACGTGCTGCAATAATTAATCCATGTCATAGGTTCCATGCCGACTATACAGCCAGAGCAAAAAGAGTATAATACCTAGAGCGTAAGCATAGCCAACGTGAATGAAAGAACGATAAGGAAGAGAGTATATGCGTACCACGGCAACGAAAAAGAGAACAGGTGCAATGGATTTCCCAATCGGCGAAAAATCTAGGACCAAGCGTCAGTTGAGGCAACAGGAAGGAAGAAAATGGAGTACGGATATGTCCGAGACATACGCAGGCATTCTGCTGGTTGCACCGCTATACGTGTCCGAGACGGAAAAAAAAATATGAGAAAAGCAAAATAGACAGTAAAATAAAGGACAAATCTGAGGCAGGGGAGAGGGTGCGCTGATTCGTGCGCCTCCGGACAAGAGTCGTTGGCGGGAGGCGGGATTGATGGGGAAAGGTGTGCTGCTTGAGTCCGCAACAGGTCGGAGCGCGGATGAAGCAAAGACGAGGAGAATGAAATATCGGCACTATGAAATAGAAAGATTGACACAAGAAATGTACCAGAGTCGAGCGGGTGGGCGGCAGACGGCAGACGACAGCGATGGCACGTGCGACAGACACGCGACGAGGCGACGGGCAGGAGAGAGGCGAGGACGGCGTGACGCGGTGGGGTGTCGAGCGGCGAGCGGTAGAGGGCGCGCGCGACAGGCACGCGACACGACGTGGGTGACGCGTGGTGGGGTGTGGGCGACGTGGTGGTCGGGTGCAAAGAGTGACGTGATGCCAAGCTCAATGCCCACGCTTGCACAAATAAACGCGTCACGTCATGTCAGGGGAACGGCGGTCGGCGTGTTATCGCCAGTTGTCGCTCGGGGCGACAGGGGTGCTTGGTACGGTGTGCGGTGTCGCCGAGATGGGTGCTAGAGAGCACAGATTGTTGCCATTGACCTTGGTTTGATCTCTTCTGCTGGGATCAAACCCGATGTTCAGGCGTTGTAGTCGTTCGGCGACAACGCCTACCTCTAGGTCAAAGTGTCGTCACCCAAAAAACATCACATTTTTGAAATATTCGTAAGAAATGATTGAAAGCAAATCTTATAGGTAGAGAATTGAGAATGGACACGAGAACGTGCAGTGTTCAGAAGGGATTAAGAAAAATGCCATGTCGCCCAGATAGCAATGATGGCCTTTAAAATCGGCGGAATAATGCTAGGGTTATCCTCAATATTGACATGGAGCTCGTGGAGCTCGAGGTCTTCGGCCGATTTAAGACATTCGCACTGTTAGGCAAGGCCGAAGACTACAGACTGTGTCCGCAGAGCCAGGCCGCCTTTTAGTATGGTTTGATTCATGATAGGCTTGACGATCGGTGAGGAATTTGCGGCGAAAAGATACATCCCCGTTCTTGACACCTTCAGTTTCTTGTTGGCCTTGAAGAATGCAAGGAGATTGATTGTTGAAAGCTAGCGCGATAATGATTGAGGATCGGGGTGCAGATCCAACATCGTCCAGGAAAGCAGTCATCGGTGAGTACCTGACAATCGAGCACCTTGAGTGGTTGAATTTGGGGGAGATTTCAGACAGCGACCGAAGTGTGATGTCCCGATGGATCTAGCGGAGGGCCCGTCGTTGATCCAGTAGCGGTCCGCCGACAGCTGCCAAAGTGACCATACTCGTCCCGTCTCTTCAGAGAATCTTGAATATTACAGGGGTGCCAAAAGCTTGAATGCTCAGGCGTCGATCGAAATCGCATATTGGAATGAAGTTTCAAATTTGAATGGTTTTAGATGAAGCAAGGTGCTGTCCGAGAGGGCGATACGGTACCGTAATTGCGGATGTCGGGTTGAAGTGCAGATTCTCAGAGTCGTGCGAGCGGAAACTTGACGTATATGGGCGGAGAAGACCACCTGGATCGCACGAGAATTGACAACGACTTGAATCTTGCCAGGACTGAGCGGCAGATTGATGCGAAATGGTGAATCATTGGTGCGCGCGAGATTTTGATTAGATAAAAGAGAAGAGTCGTCATGCCATTTGGACATATTCGAGGGAAGAATCGGGCAGGTTGCAGTGTAGCGACGAGTGCGCAAATCATATCGATCTGGTTTCCGGTCGAAAGTGAACCTCCAGGCTTGATTAGGTACCAGGAACCGCGGATACACGATGGTGAAGATGCAGAAAACGTGAAAGAGATCCCTTCAGATGTCTAGGTTGGGCAGGAAACAGCTTATGGCGGCCTGGATAGTGAGGGTAGAGGCGAAAAGGTAATACCAGACAGCTCCTCCTTTTGAGCGGGTGTTGTGCGCTTGACTCAGAGGCATGTGGTCTGTCAAGAATGGGATAATGCATCGGTATGACGTCCCGAACGTTAAACTGCTTGTTGACAATGCTCCCGAGATGATGGAACGGGCGCAGATCGTGCAGTAAAGAGACAAAAGAGGAAGCGAGCAAACATGTACGTGCGAAATCAGGACATCTGCTTAATCAGGACACATCTGCTTAATATACGAGTAATACTGTATCTTTCCCTTCAAATCGGTAGTCACGCGTCACGCACCCCTGTGTCGATCACGAACTTCGGTCGAGGTCACGCATCACGCAGGCCTCTGTCCAACCTTCAAACCGTCACGCAGCCCCTAAAAATTGTCAAAAAGGCGAAATTTTCCAAATTTTTCGTTCCCAAACACCGAAATTCTCGAGGTGTCACGCAAAATTTTGCCATTACCGAAATGTCGAATCGCTAAATTGGGTCACGCGTCACCCCCCGTGTCGAATTGAAGGGAAAGATACAGTAATAATAATAATCATCTGTCGGATCACCGGCGCGGTTGCGGCAACCTTCGGCTGTGCAGCGTTGCAGTTCTCACCAAACCATTGGCCGTAAGCTGCCCACGCACGTCCGAGGTCTCGTTCCCCACAACTCCGCTTCTGACTCATGTCCGTTGGCTCAAACACTGGGACTTCCTCTCGAATGTCACCATTGTCAGACTCAAGCATGCTTCGAGATTGTAACCGCTGCCACTCACAAATCAGCAGGTCTGTCTTCTACTCCGTTTTCCCCCCTCTCATCCCTGAATATCTTGCCAAGAATATTTTTGTCACGGATACCGAGACGACCAGTCGGCCACTGCACCGTACCTCGGGCACAGAAGACGCCTGTGATGGTGTCGACGTCAGCCAAGGTTCATCGTGGCACCAATTGCTCGCAGCGAGTTGCTTTGCTGGGAACAACTGTACCAGAAGATAAATCTTCTCCTCCGTCTTTGCGCCTTCAACCGATTTATATCCCTGAAAGCTCTCAAGAATATTTTTATACAGACTTTGACTATCGTTCCCTCAAATGTTACTGGGGCAAATAAGGGGCCTGTGAATGTGTGCTATCCCTCATATGTAACGGAGCTTGCGAGTGGCTTCGCTGGGAACAACTGTACCAGTAGGCTCGTCTTTACTCCGTCTTTGCTACTTCGACCTGACAGCATCTCCCTGAAAGCTGTCAGGGAAACTCTGAAAATTTTTTTATTAAGGACCAAGACGAGCAATATCCTTGGATATTACTGAAGCACATGAGGGGCCTGTGAATATTAGTGTACCGTAAGTTTCGTGGTCGCTTCCATTTCAAAACTTGGGTGTTCGACTGACTTCTCTCCTCATATTACAGTTGCTCAGGTGGCCAGCGGCGGCCGTCCCCTCAAATGTTCCTGGGCCACATGAGGGCAGTGACTGTATGGTGGCGCACATTAACTCCAGTTGAGATGTGACTCTTGTCGGTATATATATCGGCCTCTTACTCGCAGTCAACATCGGCTCGTCCACACCATGCCCGACCGCGCATACTCCGACAGCGTAAACGAGAACCTTCACGATGCTGTTTCAGCTTGGTTTCTTGGACCTCAGGGCGAGAACGCGGACATGTTGAAGATGCTATTCGAGCAGGCTGTCAACTTGCAGAAGAATTCTCGTCTCGCTTATTACCCTGATGATGGCGTTTGTCCTTTTTTTTTCGGCGACGATTCAGCATGCGTACTCATCCGTCTTTTACTAGGAATTCATCATAACAGTATCCAGGAGTCGCCAACCTTCAAACAACACCAGGACGAACTCAAGAAGCAGTTCGAGCTCCTGACCACACACCTCTTCGCATACTCGATCCCTTTTTTCTCTCAGCGTTATGCTGGGCACATGTCCTTCGAGATGGGCTTGCCGGGTATCCTTGGCTGGGTCGCCACAGTTCTCAATAACCCGAACAACGTAGCGTTTGAGGCCAGCCCCATCACAACGCTTTTAGAGATCGACGTTGGACATGACATGTGCGAGATGCTGGGTTACAACGAGAACGACTCTGATGGCAAGCCACTTTACTGGGGGGCACATCGCTTGCGATGGCACCGTGGCCAACTTGGAATCTATTTGGTGAGTTTTGCTTCGAGCGTTTCTCTGCATTCCTCGCTCACGTGCTCCTGCCATGATTTCAGGGTCGGTAAGTTCAATCTCATGCTTTGGCGTTAACTCTGTGATGATTCGGTATTGGGATAGCTCGTAACCTCAAGTACTACCCATTGTCGCTCCGTGATGCCATGAAGCCCGGAAAAGAGCTTCAATTGATCTCGGATACATTCAAGGTCCCCCTGCCCAATTCGTTTGCCTCGTCCGAAATGGAGCTCCTTTCAAAACTCGACTTATGGCAACTTCTCAACCTTCCCCCGAAGACCATCCTCGACATTCCCAGGCGTCTCGAGGCCGAGTACGGCATCACTCCGACCTACTTGGACGTCGTCCTCGCCAATTACATCGTCCAGACTCGAGGCAAGCAGGCCGTCGAACAAGATTGGGGCATGAAGACTCCGCCTCGCTATTTCATTTCCGCCACCAAGCATTATTCTTGGCCGAAGGGGGCAGGTGCGCTACATCTGTGTCTGCATTTCGCTCATTAACATGAATCCGCTCAGCCCTCGCTGGACTCGGTTCCGAGAACATGATTGACGTTCCAATCGACATTAATGCTCATATCGACACGAAAATTCTCCGCGGGCACCTCCAAGAGTTCGTCGGTCTCTATTATAATGTTCCCCCTCTGTCGCTAATTGATACCCTTTCAGGTGTCTGAACAAGCAGATTCCCGTCTTCGCCGTCAGTGTTGTAAGTTAAGGGTAAGGCCTTAACAAATTAAGGGCTTAACATGAAGTTAAGCTAAGGCCTTCACATCAGGTTCGTTGTGGTTAAGCCCTTAATTAAGCCTTAATCTCCTGACAGACATTGACAGGAAACAAACCCGAATCGGAAGTCAAAGAAGCTCATATCAAGCTACATGTGAGTTGCTCAATTACGAGCCTTGGGACTATGTTTCAACTTTTTCTCTTGGGCAACAATCCGATCCAGCTTGGGGAAGTTTTCACTCTCAACAGACGAGTATCAGAACTTGCCGAGTTTGCGATTATGCTCCTGGGACCAGTCACAAATCAAGCAGGGCTTGAACGATCGTTTTCCGACTTCGTGAAAAGGAGAACAAAAAACGCAATCAGCTCAGCTTAAAGAAGATGGGACAGCAGCTAAAGTACAATTTTTTTTTTCTGTTCACAGTACAGTGCTGATTTGATTTTAGGTGACATGTTGCATTCGAGAGGCACAGTACGTCGAAGGCCTTCGGCAGAAGCGTGAAGGGTGTAAGAATCACACTGAAGCCCAGATCAAGACCCTTCTTGCAGTCCTGTGTTATGCCGATGCCATTTTGAGCGACACCGACGATGATGAAGACAGTCACCAAGCAATCAGCATTGGTAGGCTCTAAGGCGGCATGGAGAAAATAAGTGGCAAGGTGGCAGGAAGAACTGTGCGAATTCGATGACCTCTCAGAGAACAGTGATGGCGAAGGTTCTGCTAGATGTTCGGAGGCCCAGACTGGTTGTCACCAGCGTCGCTGGCTTCCTATTTCTCTTGAGTCTATATATGGAGCTTCTCGCAGCAGAGCATAGTGACGAGGAGCTGGATGATGGTGAAAAAGACGGCTCAGGTGACGATATCGAAGGTTGAAATTTTTGGATGCATCGGTCAAGATAACCCTTAATTAGCCCTTAACATCACACCCTTAATTAACCCTTAATGTTTATGAAGCCCTTAACTTCAGTGCAGACCCTTAATAAGGCCTTAAATTACAACACTGTTCGCCGTCGTCGGTATTATTGGATCGACCGAAGAAGGCTGCGTCGACCCGCTCGATGAGATCCTCGATATGCGCGATGAGTTCGAGGCCAAGGGTCTTTGCTTCCTCGTCCACGCGGACGCCGCCTGGGGTGGCTATTTTGCTTCCATGATTCGCGAGAGGACGGGCCCGATCGGCCGTGGGCCCAAGGAAGAGCCCAGCCGCGACTTCGTGCCGACTGCGACCCTCCGCCCATCGACCGTCCGTCAGTTCGAGGCCCTTGCTCGCACGGATTCCATTACAATCGACCCGCACAAGGCCGGCTACATCCCGTACCCCGCCGGCGGACTGTGCTATCGCGATGGGAGGATGCGGTACCTCGTCACATGGAGCGCTCCGTACCTGCAACAGTCGGACATGGGAGAAAGTATCGGTGTGTACGGTGTCGAAGGCAGGTACATCAGTTTGTTTGCCTCGACTGCTGAGTGGGTGTTGACGACGTGTGCTTGGCAGTAAACCTGGTGCGGCTGCAGTCGCGACCTATATGCACCATCAAGTGATCGGCCTGCACAAAGATGGTCACGGCGCCCTGCTTGGCGAAGTCTCGTGGTCGTGTCGCAGAGTAAGTCGCTGAGTCCTGCAGTGTGTCAGCCAGCAGAGTTGACCTCTGCGCCGCAGATTGCCGCCCACTGGGCTGCCATGTCTGTTGAAAAAGACCCGTTCATAGTCGTCCCTTTGAACCCACTCAGTTCGGAGCCGGACCAGGCTGAGCTTGCCAAGGAAAAGGACTTTATTCGGATGCACATCCTTGGGAAATCGAACAAAGCGGTCGTTCAAGACAAACGCGCCATGGCGCTGCTGAGTACGCTTGGCTCGGACCTCAATATCAATGCGTTTGCTTGCAACTTCCGTATCAACGGTGCGGCCAACATCGACGTCGAGGAGGCCAACTACCTGAACAACGCTATCTTTAAGCGACTCTCCATTACGACTCCGAATAAGAAGCCCGAGGGGATCCCGATGTTCTTGTCCGCCACGACATTCAAGGTTGGCGATTACGGCGCATGCGTGAAGCATTTCAAGGAGAGGTTGCAGTTGGAGACCGAGTCGAACCAAGACCTCTTCGTCCTTCGAAATGTCGTCATGTCGCCCTTCCAGACCGCCGGCGACTTCGTCGGGAAGCTCGCGGGCATCTTCCAAGGCATCCTGGAAGAGGAAATGAAGGTATGTTCCGGATAAATTTCAAAGCGACACATAAAACTAACGAGTCGCTCAGCATGTCATCGCACGCAACACCATTACAAAGCAGACCCAGTCTTTCGTTCTCCAGGGATATGACGCCAACATGTCTGGCACTGGTAAGGCGTTCCTCATCTACCGGCCATACTTCCACAATGCCAACGGTCGCTTCCAAGTCATCCTCAGCGCGGAGATTACCGATCATCCTGGATCTGCCTCCAAAAAGGTAGCGTCAGAAGACGTCCTTTTCCTTGCTACGGAACAAGACACGAACGTAAGTGACATCGCCAAGCCGGGAGCCTCATTCCAAGCCACGATCCGCACGCAGTGAGTGATCATCCTCGTACCTGTTCCGACCTGTAGGCTGACGGTGTCCCAAGGGATGCTTCTGGCGCCGAGACAGTGGTCAAGAATGTGCAGGTCTCCATTCTTCAGGTGATAAAGAACACCCCACTTGACTCCTATTACCGCGACGACGACTATCCGTCCTCCTTTGTCCCGTTCTATCTGTTCTCTGTGAATAACCGTCTCTACATCGACCACGCTCTCGTCCAAGCGCCCAACGCACAGATGTGCGCCGAGATCACCCTCACCGACATGCGACCTTGGTTTAATGCGAGGGAGTTCGACCTCGGCGTCCTGCTCGATGCTGCTCAGGACAAGCGAGACCTCTTACTCAGCGTCTCCCGCCCGGAGGTAGCCATGCAGCCGGCTGATGCATTGAGCACCAAGTGGTTCGTCTCTGGCACCAGCTACAAGGTCGCGATCTACAGGGATACCAAAGACGCCGATTCCCACGGCCCTGGCCTCCTGAATGATATCGTGAGGGGTACGCCACTCGCGACGGGCACCATGTCCATTTCTCGAGGCGTCTACGTCGACTTTACGAACATCAACAAGCAGGAATTCACCGAGCGCGACACTCATCGCTTCACGAACTTCACTTCTCGCGAAGCGCACCTGGAGACCAAGGCGGAATGGAGGAAGCTCGTTTACGGCCTCCGCGGCCAAGGAACCCTGCGCGGCCAAAATGTGTTCCGCGGCCAAGGTGGCGCCACGGAGTAGTTCGAATTGTTTCTCTTGTACTTGTATCACTGTCTCACTACCGGGCCGGCAGCATTATCTTGTACTTGTAACGCCTGTACGTTGTCGACAAAATTGTACAGCTTGATGTCATCGCGGAAGACCGAACTGCTTCCAGAATGCGAGTACTGCGGTCCACAAATTCAGCTAGACAGACGAGTAGAAAAAGAGTTGAAGGAGGGACACAACGGGACGAATCCGGAACAAAAAAGATTGCACACTCAATACTGGAATCGGTGCAAGGACCAGGCCAGGGCGGGGTGTACGGAGGAGCGACTGCGTGAAGCGAATAGTAACGTCCACGAAAAACGCTAAAACGTGCATGAACCCTGGAAGACGCCAGTGCCGTCGCAGAGAGCATGGATTCATGCAGCGATGTCATGGAGGAAAACACCGGGTTAGGGATCGTACACGATTGCAGGGACGCAGGTGCATATCTACACAATCAGCTTCTTTGTCGACGCAAGCATTTACGCAGGCCTTGATCGTGATTCGGATTTTCGAAAACGTGGAAAGACGACGGTGGGTTTGGGCCTGGTTGAGAATGTCGGCACAGATAATATCGAATGATATGTATCCCAAAGGCGGCACGGACTCGGAGAGAGCGGAGAGTGCCGTTTTCGAGCGAGTCCAGGATTTTGGAGACACCCTGAAACCCGACACAGCGACACATCTTTCCAATCCGACACATGTCAGAGGAAGCGGCACACCTCCCGATATTTCATGCAATCCGACACACTGCAGTCATTATGGGAAGTCCTACAGTACCTCCGACACACAGGAATCTCAACAGAACCGACACATTGAACAGCAGTATGGACGTACGTAACACTACCACGGAGACTCAGCAGTAAACACCCATTTCGGCGCCTACAACAAGATGAGCCCATATTGAACCACGTCGCCAAGCGCGATCATTCGTATGAAGGCCTGAGAGAGTTTCCTTTTGCAGTGGAACAACCTTGCCTGCCTAGTACCGCTTCAGACAACTAGTACTGTCAATACAATTGTATACGCGGTGTCGTGACCTCATGCATATTGTCCTGTTGTGGAGGCTCCCTGAAACCCGACACCGCGACACATTTCATAATTCCGACACGCACCAGAAAATAGGACACATGGTGTCAATATTTCACAAAGCCTGACGCTCTCCTGAAATTGTTTCGCACTTGCTCAAGTTACTTCCAACTAGCGGATCGCGATTCTTGCGCTGATGGCTCAAATTCTCGATGTACTTGATATTTGTGTAGACCCGCCTTTCCCGTACTCACTGAAACCAATGAAGAATTTTTCTCTTTGCGATGCTTCGATTTCACTATTTATCATTGGCTAGTGCTGTGGGCAGAATAGTTTGGAGTCAATTCCGCCAGGCAGAATGGCAAATGGCATGGCAGAATGCTGGCAGAATTTGGCAGAATTGGTGCCATCATTTTGGGTTTTCTGTTGTTGTTTGAGCTGAGCATTGACCTAGTAGGTAGTGTTTCTGGGCTTGCTGACCATGGTATTTAACACTGTAGCTACCCACTATATCCTTAGCATGGATATATGTATTTTTCCCATCTAAAACAGGTGGTTGTCCCCAATTCACATACTCTTGTATACATCTCAGCATTGTCAAGATAGACAGGTGATCGAATTCCACAAAGAGCAGATATTCCAGATTTTTGAACTCCAAGAAATTGATATCAACGAATAATATTACAATGCCTGAAAAGATTCTGCCAGATTCTGCCATGCTCTGGCCAATTCCGCCATTCTGCCTGCCATTCTGCCATTCAGCCTGGCAGAATGGCTGAGTTCTGCCAACACCTTTATCATTGGCGAAGACATGATAGATACAGTTAAATTTTATATGTACTAGCAACTAGGTATTACAAGCTACATACATGTTGGCTGCAGTAATAGTGACTGCGGGAGTCAAGTGATGTATCGCGCCTCTCCTCTAGGTTCTCAGATGTGCGTAAGGCGGAGATTCCCCTCTATCCCACCCTGTCACATCGCCGGCGCTTGTGCTGCACGTCTTGACCTGCAAGTGGCAGTCCTCCCCTTGAAAGAACGGTCCGCAGCACACTCTGTGTCGTCAAATTAATCTCTGTGCACCTCCATCAGGGACTCACGGCTCTCCCAAATAATTTTAAATGGCAATGAGAAGAGGTACGCCAAGCCACCACTCGGGATCCGTTCCTTCGGAGATTATGTTCGTGCTCAGCGCCGCGTGCCGACGGATGTTCCTTGACAGCGAGGTTGCTCCTCCCAGCCTCGGGCGCCGATGTAGACCCACTTGGAAAACGGGTGGAAAGCGGCCTCGACACGAAGAGATGGACACATACCGCTTTCGAAATGGCTCCTCGACATCGCGTCAGCCCGCTGGGGCGCCAGTGCATCGGGATGGTGGGAGAGAGGAAGAGGGCGAGTCACACCGTGACACGGGATTCAACCATTCCGAAACAGGCCGTGTCAGGTTAACTGAGAGGCGTGTCGTTTTTGCTGAAAAGAGACACAAATGTGTCGGATTTTGTGAGAACTGACTCAGTGTGTCGGTTTTTCTGCTGTGTGTCGGATTTGAAAAGTGTGTCGCGGTGTCGGCTTTGGTATATCCTCGGTGGAACCGCATTTAGCCAGAGTCGGTCGGACGGTGAAGCTGACAAGGTCAAATCAACAATATTCCCATCAGGAACTATGAGATGCAACGCCAGAGTCCATCCGAGGCAGTCTGAGAAATAGATGAGGGGTTCCTCGTGCGTTTATTCGATAGCTTCATTCCAGGCTGGAATATAACGTAAATTCAGCCAGCATTCTGCAGTTGTTGCCTAGTGTAAATGCGATTCGGCAGATATTCGGGAAACGTTAACAGAGCAAGGGATTCAAAGACAGCAGAGAGCATCAGGTCCTCCGTCCATAGCAGGTACGCAGAATCCAAGAAAGCCAATAGGTGACTCGGGCAAACGAATCGGAAAAATTGGGAAAACAAGGCTTTTGATGATCGAATATTCAGTCAGACACCACAGAAGAGCTGCCAAAGCTTGAGCTAAACGCAGTTAATCCAGTCCAAAAGGTCATAGTGAACGTTGTGAGCAAGAGCAATTGATTGGCAGCGGCGTCTTCCGTACACAGCCACGCTCTTTCTCTTCCACCCCACCACGTCTGTTTGCGTGCGCGCGCTACCAAGCGATACGGGTGCTATTTCTGGCTAGGAGACGCAATAACGAGTGCGGAGGACACGAACCAAGTACATCATTCGGGATCGGGCGGATGCTGCGGGCAGAGAAGGCATGGCAGGAAACTTGGGAAAGGCAAGCGTACCGTATAGATTTTGGTGCGTACCATCTTTTTCTCGCATGTGGAGCCGTTTGTGGCTGAATTGGGGGTGCACTAGACTCTTTCGACTGAGAGTTACCCCTCGATGCCCTTCGTCTCGGCGTTTACACTGGCCTCGATGCAAAGTACGTATTGATATATTTGGTCTTCCTGCATGATCTGGCGTTTTCCTTTCTTTCTTCATCTACTAACGTGCCCCGCCGTCAGGACTGTTGCATGTCAATCCCTGCTCTAGCCGCCTCGCACGGCGCTACGAATCGTCCGCCTCCCCGTCTGTGGGTCCAACGCAGAGACTAGCGCCGACGCGCGTATATCTTTCAGGATGGGGTGTATCGCACTTTGACTAGCGCAGCAAAGGGTACGCGTGGATCTCATGATTTTGTTTTCATCCTTCCTCCTCCATTCCTCTTTTTCGAGCTCATCTGACTTCTTGGGTAGAGAACTGCGGCTCGACGTGCGCCATCCACCCTGGGCCTGCAGTCCTTGCCCTTCGACGCTGTTACCACGTGCTTCTCCGCACCCGTCCCGCGGCCCGAGCCCTGCGACTCCGCAAACGCCTCGCTCATATGCCGTCCGAAGAGCTGCGCGTAGACGGCACGGCTAGCCCGCCCTTGGCATCGATGTCGCTGTAGCGCGTCCAGCGGGGCAGTAGTGCGCCTTCGGGAATACTGCGGGTGTCAATGGAGCGTCCCCGCCCGCTTCGTTCGCGTCTACAGCAGAAGCGTGCGGCTGCGCGATCCCTGTGCGCGTTTTTCTTCCCGTTGCGTGAATCGTGATTGTGGTGCTTCTGCGAGTCTGATCCCCGCCACGACTCTCGTCACTGCAGCCTCGCATTCTGCGTCAACGTACCATCCGTGACGGCGTTCCTGGCACTTCTCCTCTCATCCTCTTCAGCGCGGCCGTCATATCGCGCCGTCGCGGGCGGCGTCATAGCTGGTGGAGAGCGTGCGTGCAGTGTGTGCTGCGCTGCCTGTCGCTCTCCCCCTCCATCCCGTCGGCGGCGACTGTGATTCGAAGCACGGGGAACGAAGACGATGCGCACGGCTGGCCATCCTTGTCTCTGAGGTGGAGAGCTGGCTCATGGAGCGCGAGAGTGGGAGGCCAGGAGAGACACGATGCCCAGGGTGCGACGCTCCGCCGAATCCGAATGCGAGTACAGTATCATCAACGATGACAGCCCTGTGCTCGTTCGGGCCCATCGCCAGTATGTCGCAGAGGTCTTCGCTTTTTCTCTTGCCCTTCCTGATTCCAGTTTTCAGTCTCCGGCCGACATCGACATCGCACTTGCTTGGCCATGGTGCTTTTCCCTGTTGTCGTCCTCTTCCTACCCTGCCTCCCGCTGGCTTTTCTTCCTTTGTCTCCGCTCCCCAGCTGCATGTCGCCTGTGTTTATCACTCCCTCTTTCGTTGTCGACACTGACGTCGCCCCACCGGCACCGCCACCCGTTATTGCCTTTTTCGGACAACCCGCTCGCGGCCTTTTCTCTATATCTCAGTGGGTAATTCTCCGTCGCGCTCACGCAGCGAGAGGGAGTTACAATTACGGTCGGCGCATCGTCTCCCGAAGTGTCGTGGGCGATGGGAGGATTTTACGTTTTTTGCGCGGCAAGGCTTAAAGGGAGGAAGGAAGCACGGGAGTAGGTGGCGCAGCTCGAGCGGAGTGGGGACTGCGGTGTGCGTCGTGTAGGCTCGAGGGTGACAGGAGCATCAGCATGCGCGCCAGCGTCTCGGCCCTATGTCCTTCCGGAAAATGCGGACGTTGTGGGCCCTCTCCTTTGACGCGATCACTTGGGATGTCTGCGCTGACTTCGGGACCATGATGTACTCAGTATAGCAGTACTTGTACTCAGTGTTACTGGCGGCCGCGCGGCACTGTACGCGAGGGGGCGAGGTAAAGAGCAAACCGCGCTTGCGGCAGCCGTGGCCTGTTGAAGGTGACCGTGCTTTGTGGCGCTCTCTTGTGTAATGAATTCGAAGTGGACAGGGGCTGAGAGAGCTTTCATCAAAGTTACGAGTGCCTTTGCTAGCTTCCCGTCAGTGTTCCGCCAACCATAGGCTTCGTTCCTGGCAGCATACTAGACGGACGACCTGATAGCATACCGTGATTGGGTGAGAAATTGTCCGGGATTTTAACGGTGGAGCCGTTTCGAGCACGAGGATCAATCGACCACTACCAGTAGCTCAACGCGTGGACCAGTTGAGAGCCATGCACTCAGGCAGACCACCAGGAAGAAGAAAATCGGTTATATATCTCTTTTTTAAATGCCAGATGCCCCTTCACTCCCGATATATCCTCCGCTAGCAAAGCCAGTGGCGGCGGCCGCTGGCCACCAGCGGTTATTGGTGACCATCGACTGATGGTGATGGGTGATGCTCTCCACCATCGCTCAGCGGCATTCGGCCGATCCATCGATCGCCATGTGTTTCCACTGGTTCAGTGACTGGTAAATCTTGCTGGAAATTTTCGGACTCTGTCCAGAAATGATGCGCCAGCGTCCTCTCTCTGAGTGAAGAGAGACATCTGAATTATGAACCTTCCAGGGTCCCTGAAACTTCCCTACATCAAATTTCGCGCAAGACGGGTCATTTTGAGACGACTATGAAGGAATTTTTCGAATTTCGGCAGAATAACAATGATGTATTGAAATCGAGTTGAGTACATCTTTGAAAATTAACGCTGGACCGACATCAGGGTACCTGTTTTCAGCATGAGCAAAACCGGAATAAAGCCTTCAAGTGACCAAGACGGGAGGCGGTGTAAGTAGAATTAAACTCAATTCTAGTGTCAAACAGTGGGAGTCAGCGGAAACCACTGTGAAACAATCCAGTAAGCTCCAATGGAGTCCGCTGGAAGTCGGTGAGTATTTCTGACGCAAAGTGAGCCACTAGGTTCCTGCGGAAACTGGTGTAATAAACAGAGTAAAGCTCAGTCGGGCACTCTGATAGCAGTGAACGACTGAATTAGATACCTAATAAACAGAGTAAAGCTAATAGAGTACGTGAGTGCTAAGAATAAATAAGTAGGTAAGAGAACGCACCTCAGTCGGGCACTCTGATAGCAGTGAACGACTGAGGTACGTCTACATAGATACCAGCTATATGTAGGTGATCGGTAGCAAGGGGGAGGGATGAGACAGACAGTAAAACAAATTATATGGTACACTCGTCGCAGTGTCTACGAGCAGCGTGGTGAGTCCGTGCTCCGGCTATATGGCCAGCCGAGCCATTACTTCAACACTCCCCCTGGCACGGTAGGCCATATGGAGGGGACGGAAAGAGAGGAGGACGGTAAGGATAAGAGAACAGAAGAGGAAGTTGTGAACGGAAGTGGAGGTCAGAGGGAGATAAGGAGGGAGATCTGTATCGTAAAGTATCGTAAATGTATAGTAAGCACACACCAGTATTCCATGGGCATCTACGCCCCTCCAATCTTCGAACGCTTAGTTGGTAAGGCCGAGGGCGCGGACGAGCGCAAGGTGAGCGTCGCGGGGCAAGACCTTCGTGAAGAGGTCGGCCAGGTTCTCTGAAGACTCGACGCGCTGCACTTCGATGTCACCCGCTGCGACGCGCTCGCGGATATAATGCTCGCGGATGTCGATGTGTTTCACGCGCGCGTGTCCCTTCGCGTCCCTTGCCAGCGCCGCTGCTCCCGTGTTATCGCAGTACAGAACTGCAGGTCGCTCTTGGGACATCTGCAGCTCGGCCAAGAAGCTATACATCCACATAGCCTGCTTGGCGCTGCGTGTCAGCGACACGTACTCTGCCTCGACCGTGGAGAGCGCAACTGTCGCCTGTCGCTTCGACGACCAGGAGACTGGGCCTCCCGACATCATAAACACCTCCCCCGACGTGGAGCGCCTGGTCTCGAGGTCGGAGGCGAAGTCCGAGTCCAACCATCCAATGGGCTTGATCCCCATGCCGCCGCCGCGCGTGTAAGTGATCTTGTAATCGAGTGTGCCCTTCACATACGCGAGAGTGTGCTGAGCAGCCTTCCAATGCTCCGGGCGGGGGTTTGCGACACAAGTGGCGAGTCGGCCGGCGCTGAAAGCGAGGTCGGGACGGGTCGTGTTAGCAGCATGCTGGATAGAGCCCACAGCTTCGCGATACGGCTTGTCCGCCATAAATTTGCGCTCGCTGTCAGAGAGCGGCTCCTTCGATGCCACGACCAGAACGCCAACAGGGAGCGGCGTCGACTTGGGGTTGCAATCGCCCATCCCGTAGCGCTCGAGGACGCGCTCAAGGTATGCCCTCGACGAGATAGACAGCGTACCGGCGTCCTGGTCGTACTCGATAGCCATTCCGAGCGAGGTGGATGTGTCGGGGACGTCTGTGACCTCGTACTTCGACTTGACGCCGGCCTGCGCTTCGTCCGCTGCTGCTGCTGTGGTGGATATCCCTCGGATGTCATCAGTGTACACCGCCATGATAGATTTGCCCGTGTCGGCGATGCGAAGGCGAATTGCAGGATCGGCGCGTGAGCGAACCCATTGCAGGAGGGAGAGCTTCTCGTCGAGGTCGTCGCTCCAGTTGCGCCCGGATTGCATGAAACCATATAAAGACTTCAGCATACGACAGACCTTGTCCTCCTGTCCTGGCACGGCGAAACCTGGGGGCTGTCGCATGTACACTGTTTCCTTCATATCCGCGTTCAGGTATGCGCTAACGACGTCCATGGCCCACATGAACCAACCAGGCTCCTCAACCGCAATAGCGAACAACATCCTAAGAGACTCGTATCGCACAACGCCAGCATACGTCTCGAAGAAGTCAACACCAGCAATTTGTTGGAATCCCTTGGCGACTAGGCGGGCTTTCCACTTGATAACTTGTCCCTCGGTGTTGTATTTGACTGCATAGACCCATTTACAGTCTACCACGTTCGCACCGGGGGGTTTGTCAACAAGAACCCAGGTTTCTTGACCAACCAATGACGCGTACTCCTTCTGCATCGGTCCCATCCAGACTTCCGGGTGCTCCATAGCCTCCTGGTAGTTCTGAGGGACCGAGGCTGACTGAATGCTAGAGGCGATATTCGCCCGCGTCTTCTTCCTTGGTTTGCCAGTCCCCATAGCCCATGGCTCGCGCGCCGCCTTCGCAGCTGCTTCATCAGCCTGCGACACACGCGAGTCCTGGAGCGCCGTTGAAGGTACATGGGTGCGTGCAGATCGCCGAGGCGCGACCGTCGTTGCGTCGGACACGTCGGATTCGGGTACAGCACCCTCGGCTTCACCTGCAGGTGGAGGGTCAGCATCGTCCAGCGCAGGGTTAATGGAAGCGTGCGAATGCTCGGTATCCCCAGCCATCTCCAACAGTTCTCCCCCTGCTGGGGCACGCGACCAGTGCCCAGCGCTCTCTTCGAAGACGACGTCGCGCGCAGAGAAAAGACGACGAGTTTGTGGGTCCCACAACTGATAGCCGGCAGTGTTATTATAACCGACCATCAGCGCTTTGACAGTCCGCGGAGACAATTTAGGCGGCGCGGGGATCAACTTTGCGTAGGCAATGGAACCAAATATGCGTAAGTGTGCGACATTTGGCTTCTTCCCATAGTACAGCTCGAATGGGGTGACGCCGCCTGCTCGGGATTTGGGGTGAAACCACTGTAGGTAAGACGCGCATTGAAAGGCCAGCGGCCACAGGTACTGAGGGAGCCCAGAATCCGCCAGGAGACAGCGACCAAATTCGACGGTGGTGCGGATACCGCGCTCGGCAGGACCGTTCTGGGCGGACGAGTGAGGAGTGGTGGTCTCGAGGGCAATACCTTCTGCCCGCAGGTACGCCTTGAGTTTCTCGTTGATGAATTCTCCACCATTGTCCACATGCAAGCATTTGACTTTCTTGCCAGTCCGCGTCTCGAACTCCGACTTGTAGGCTTGGAACGCCTCCAAGGTCTCGTCCGCGCTCTTATGGGCTAGAAACTCCACCCGCGGCCCTGCGATGTAACCATCCATGATATGGAACATCCAATTCTTCCCGCCGATGCCGGTAGTTGGAGCCGCACCCCATAAGTCTAGGTATGCGCGTTCCCCCGCCTCTTCCTCTGGTTTATGAACGCCGTCGAAAGGCCTGCGAGTCTGCTTGCCCGCCAGACAGTCCTCGCACAGGCCCTCATCCACATCGCCCTCGACATCAACGCCCTCGACAAGTCCTTTCGACAGCAGCGTCTCCAGCCCGGTCATCCCAACATGGCCAAGACGACGGTGCCATGTGGCCTTGCTCGCAGGCTTACTCCGTGACTGCGCTGCCCACGCGCGTACGGTAGCACTCTCAAGCTCCACAACGTACATCCCCGACGTCAGCCTGCCCTCCATAATCGGATTTCCCCCATTATCGTGGATGATTGCTTGCTTGCCTTTGAAGACGACTGAAAAGCCCTTCTCATCGAGCTTCGAGATGGAGATAAGGCTCGAGGTACCCGGGGTATGTAATGCTTCCAAGGTAACCTCGCATTTCATCCCACGAAAATCATAGGACATCCGCACGCTGCCGGTCCCGGCGATGCGAAACTCCGAGCCATCGACTGCCGTCCCGACACGGTCCTCGAAGGCGCGATAATTCGTGAACAATTCGCGGTCAGCGAAGCAATGATCCGTTGCCCCAGAGTCCACAAAGACGAGGATTATCCCAGGGGCAGTACTAGATTTGAAGGCATAGACTGGCACTCCCCCTGCGTTCGCGACACAAGCCCCCGTCCCCATCGTTGCTCACGTCTCCATCAGAGGAATCATTCTCGGTGGATGTGGAGGTAGAGGTGGAAGTGGAGTTGTCGCCCATGTCGTAGGAGGATGTGTGGGAGGTCGACGAACCGATAATTTCGAAGGAAGTATTGGACGAGGTGTTACCAAAAGAGGAAACGCCGAGTTGTGGGTCCATATAGGTGGGTATGTGAACCTCCTTCACCGCATCATTCATCTCACTCCATTCCATCAGCGCAGCCGGCGACGCCACTACCTCCTCACCCTTGAAACGTATATTCTGTGCACCTTCCTCATCGTAGACGCTGACTTCAGCCGCAGGGATCGTCCATGGTGTCATACGTGCTGCGAACGCGTATGTCGGCATATCGGCGCCGCCCGTATTAGCCATGTTCACGCTGGTTGCCCCAGGGCGTTTCCCCTTCCACCAGGACGGCCACTGCCCTTCCTTACCACCACCTTCCCAGAAGCACTCGTCGATAGTATGACCCTTCTTCCCTGGGGCGCCACACTTTGGGTTACTGCAGACGAGGCTCTTGCGTGCAGCACGGCGAGCCTCACGCGCAGCATTCTGAGTGGTGTTCGTATTGAGCACGGTGGTCGGAGGATTCAGGCGGGTATTGGTTGCGTCCTCCTCGAGTACGAAATTGATCACTTCGACAGATGTGGGGAACATTCGAAGGACGGGAATGACGTGGCGCCAGTCCTCGTTCAGAGAGGTGATAAAAATGGTTCGGAACTGGGGGTCCGCGATGTTTGCACCCATGTCGTTCGCAGCAGACCACAACTTGCGCATTGTGGCGACATGCTCGATCACAGATGCACCGGTGGCGAGGTAAGTGGTATTCAATTCCCTGGTTGCACGGCTGAGTCCCATGTCGGTAACCCGACCATAGACACTCTCCAGCGACCTCCACGCCTCGCGCGCCGTCCCGTCGGTCTTCAGGCCAACACCGACGGGATCTTTGACATTGAGCACGAGTAGGCTAGTCGCAAGGCTGTCACGGTGGATCCATTCTTCAAGCGATGGGTTCCTCGAGAAGATAGGGGTTGGATCAGGGGGGAAGAGCGGTCGTCGCAGCCGTTCCAGTTCCAGCAGCCGGCGCTGGAGGTCGGGGTATGGTACCGTCATAGTATCCGTATAGTCCACGGAGTGTCGCCTGGGCAGTCATCTTCGGCTTCCAAGTCAGCCACTTGGTGCCGTCAAACTTCTCGCCATCGGGAAGAATTGGCACGTTGGGTAGGGATGAAGCCATGTCAAGTAGCACAGTATATGCAAGTCTTTGAATCGGGCAATAAATTCAGAACCATGATGTACTCAGTATAGCAGTACTTGTACTCAGTGTTACTGGCGGCCGCGCGGCACTGTACGCGAGGGGGCGAGGTAAAGAGCAAACCGCGCTTGCGGCAGCCGTGGCCTGTTGAAGGTGACCGTGCTTTGTGGCGCTCTCTTGTGTAATGAATTCGAAGTGGACAGGGGCTGAGAGAGCTTTCATCAAAGTTACGAGTGCCTTTGCTAGCTTCCCGTCAGTGTTCCGCCAACCATAGGCTTCGTTCCTGGCAGCATACTAGACGGACGACCTGATAGCATACCGTGATTGGGTGAGAAATTGTCCGGGATTTTAACGGTGGAGCCGTTTCGAGCACGAGGATCAATCGACCACTACCAGTAGCTCAACGCGTGGACCAGTTGAGAGCCATGCACTCAGGCAGACCACCAGGAAGAAGAAAATCGGTTATATATCTCTTTTTTAAATGCCAGATGCCCCTTCACTCCCGATATATCCTCCGCTAGCAAAGCCAGTGGCGGCGGCCGCTGGCCACCAGCGGTTATTGGTGACCATCGACTGATGGTGATGGGTGATGCTCTCCACCATCGCTCAGCGGCATTCGGCCGATCCACCGATCGCCATATGTTTCCACTGGTTCAGTGACTGGTAAATCTTGCTGGAAATTTTCGGACTCTGTCCAGAAATGATGCGCCAGCGTCCTCTCTCTGAGTGAAGAGAGACATCTGAATTATGAACCTTCCAGGGTCCCTGAAACTTCCCTACATCAAATTTCGCGCAAGACGGGTCATTTTGAGACGACTATGAAGGAATTTTTCGAATTTCGGCAGAATCACAATGATGTATTGAAATCGAGTTGAGTACATCTTTGAAAATTAACGCTGGACCGACATCAGGGTACCTGTTTTCAGCAGGAGCAAAACCGGAATAAAGCCTTCAAGTGACCAAGACGGGAGGCGGTGTAAGTAGAATTAAACTCAATTCTAGTGTCAAACAGTGGGAGTCAGCGGAAACCACTGTGAAACAATCCAGTAAGCTCCAATGGAGTCCGCTGGAAGTCGGTGAGTATTTCTGACGCAAAGTGAGCCACTAGGTTCCTGCGGAAACTGGTGTAATAAACAGAGTAAAGCTCAGTCGGGCACTCTGATAGCAGTGAACGACTGAATTAGATACCTAATAAACAGAGTAAAGCTAATAGAGTACGTGAGTGCTAAGAATAAATAAGTAGGTAAGAGAACGCACCTCAGTCGGGCACTCTGATAGCAGTGAACGACTGAGGTACGTCTACATAGATACCAGCTATATGTAGGTGATCGGTAGCAAGGGGAGGGATGAGACAGACAGTAAAACAAATTATATGGTACACTCGTCGCAGTGTCTACGAGCAGCGTGGTGAGTCCGTGCTCCGGCTATATGGCCAGCCGAGCCATTACTTCAACATGGTGAAAGACGATACTGGCCAATATCAGCCAAAGCCGAGCAGTACTGATCAGCCGTTTGAGTGTATTACTGTTGCTCAGAGCTTAATTGGGGCACTTCAGTATCGGCCCGCTTGCGGCCGTGCCATCATGTGTGACACGATCATGTCACGATGTGACTTGTCTCTTGTTCTTTGCGCTCGCCACTCGAGATTCGTACTGGTGCGGGTCACAATTTTGTTCAACCGAACTGATGGTTCTTGAGACCCACCAAAACGCTGTCCTTTCGGCGCACAATGCGGACTCTCGTTCCTCCCCGGACCTGACGATAGATTCGAAGATCGAGGTAAAATCGGCTTCATAGTGACTCCCTCTATGCATTAATTGACTCCGTGCGCTTGGTCTAGATTACCCCTGCGTGCTCCGAGATCGCGAGCATTGGACGAATGGCCACCGAGATCCTGGGCGAAATATTTCTCTGCACGCTGCCGTCGTTCCGTGATGTCGTCTCCATCAAGAAATGTCCCTGGGTCTTGACTCACGTGTGCAGCCGCTGGAGAGCCGTGGCTGTGACACTGCCCTCTCTGTGGTCGCTCCTCGTTTTTAACTTTGCGGTCCAACCACACTATTCCCGGGAAATGATCCACATACAGATCCAGCGGGCCAGATTTCTCGAGATCCACTTCTCTGGAAATCGGGATGACAATCCTCCCGCTCAGATTGCCCTGTTCGGGCTACTTGCCAACTACGCTGCGCGCTGGCAAGAACTCGATATCCACCTACCTTCGTACTTGGTTCCGTTGCTGAATCCTCGCGATCTTACGGCGTTGCGCCGAGCACGACTGTCCTGGGACTCTACCAGTCAGGAATTCAATGTAGTCGATTTCTTCCAAATGGCGACTTCTCTGGTGGATATCACAGTCTCGTGTGGATTTCGTTTCGCGCCCAATTCCCTTCCCACCCTCCGACTGACACGATATGATGGTCACTGTCCTTGGATCACGCATAGTGCACTCCTGAAATTGTCACCAAACCTCCAGGAGGTCCGCATCGAGCACCATTTCCGCGAAGAGTGGCCGGAGCCCGGGGAACCTATTGTTCTCTTGCATCTGCGACGCCTGTTCGTAAAGAGTACACGGAGCCTGGATTACCTTAAGGCTCCCAACTTGGAAGAAATAGCGATAGACGTTGTGACAGATGGCAGCGAGAACGGCCTCACTCTAGAACGCTTTATGATGCGTTCATCATGCTCCCCCCGTTCCCTCTGTCTCGGCGGCCCAGTCGTAAAGTCTATGGCATCGATCTTGCAAAGACACCCCTCCATCACTGAGGTAAAAATCTTTGAACGGATTGACCCCCAGCACGAGTGCGACGTACTTTCCACTTTCCTCGTCCTCTCCTCCGACTCGGATTGCACTTCATCCGCTTCTCTTTTGCCACATATCACCTCGATCAGCTTCGTCTGCGACCATGGAGACTTCCACGACCGCATTCTGAGAATGTTGGAGTCGCGGTGGAATGCGGCGGACTGTTCGCTCAGAGCTGCTGAAATTCTCATTTTATATCTTGAATGCCTTGATGCACAGTCCATGGCAAAGATAGCGACACTTCAAGCGGCTGGATTACAGATTAAGGTGTGTGACGAAGAAGCAAACGATCTTATCGATAGGTGGTACCTTTTATCCGATTGGCATTGAACTTGGTTCGTCATCCCTGTCTTTTGTTTCGAGTGTAATGATCAGCTTCACCAGCGCTAGGGTCTGTAGAGATTCGAATTCGCGTCCCCGGTCGCGATCAGTGCGTTTGAGATGTTAACGTTGCCATCGTCCCTGCAAACAAAATGCATCGTTACTCATCCCATTCTTCTTTCCTTCTCTTGAAATGTCTCATGAATGGAATTTGATACGTCACCTGGGAGAATGTGGTTATTGTGACAGAAGCGAGTATGGCCTTGCCAAGACACAGAACATATACAGGCGTTTGGTGTGATGCTCATGTCAGGCGTTGGGCTCAGACATCTCTCGCTATTGATGTTTTGGGGTACAGTACTGGTACAAGGACAATCCTCCCAATCAGCTTTAATGGGGAAGCACACGCACCACGGGTAACAGATAATGATGGATAGATTGTGGAATGGAACTGAGTTTCGACAATACTGCAGGTTCCTTGGACGCGCCACCTATCTGGTCAATGAAACACGATGCTGGACAATGAAAGACATCATTTCAGGATGGAAGTTGAGCATTAAAACGAATCCCAGCATGAGTAACGAATCGCCTGATGGTGGAGGGAGTTTGGCTGAGCTTTGTGGGAAGCCGGGGAGAAGATAAAATGGATGCAATAAAGGCACACAAGCGGCGATAATTTACCGGCGTGCCTCATCAGGCCGTAGGTGGAACGGCATTGAGCCAGGATCGCACGGACCGAGAAGTTGCCAGGTCAATTGACACCATTCTATGAGATGCGAAACTGGAATCAATCCGAGACTGTCTCAGAATGGATGCGGAGTTCCCCGTGCCTTCACGAGCTTTCTTCAGAATATAAATTGGCCAGCACTCTGCAGAGTTGCTGCTTTGCGTAAACACGATTCGGCAGATATTCCAGGAAATTTCAGCAGAGCAAGAAATTGAAAAGACGAGTGAGAGCATCAGCTTTTCCGTCCGTAGCAGGCACACAGCATTCAAGAAAGACCACGGGTGACGAGGACAAATGAATCGGAAAAATTGGGAAATCAAGGTTTTGATAACCCTAGCCGCCGTAAAGCCAGCTCTGAAAATCGTGGTGAGCGTTGTGAGCAGGAGCAATTGATTGGCAGCGGCGTCTTCCGTGCACAGCCACGCTCTTTCTTTTTCGCTCCTACCACGTCTGTTTGTGTGCGTGTGCTACCAAGCGATGCGAACGCTATTTCTGTCCAGGAGACGCAACAACCAGCGCGGAGGACACGAACCAAGTACTTTATTCGGGATCGGGTGGATGCTGCGGGCAGAGAAAGCATAGCGGGAAAGGCAAGTGTTATTGTATAGATTTCGGTGCGAACGCTTTTTTTCCTCGCATCTGGAGCTGCTTTCGCTGAATTGAGGCGCGCCAGACTCCTTTGGCCGTTAGCCTCGTCCGAATTGCGTTGGATCGGCCACGAATGCAGATACAGGCGGGTCGACCAGTACTTTCTCCTGGCGCTCGCCTTTTGCTGTTCTTCGTTTCGGCATCTCTGGGCGTTTACACTGGCCTAATCCACGCTGTCTGTGACTTGGGCTGCCACATATGTCAATCCCTGCCTGTGACCCCCGGCCGCGTCGCCCAGCACTACGAATCGTCCGCCTCCCCGCCCGTGGGTCCAACGCAGAGACTAGCGCCGACGCGGCGTATATCTTTCAGGATGGGGTGTATCGCACCTCGACTAGCGCAGCAAAGAGTACGCGTGGATTTCATGATTTTTTTTTTCCATCCTTCCCCCTCCATTCCTCTTTTCCGAGCTCATCTGACTTCTTGGGTAGAGAACTGCGACTCGATGTGCGCCATCCACCCTGGACCTGCAGTCCTCGCCCTTCGGCGCTACTACGGCGTGCTTCTCCCCACCCGTCCCGCGGCCCGAGCCCTGCGACCCCGTAAACGCCTCGCCCATATGTCATCCGAAGAGCCACGCGTAGACGGTACGGCTAGCTCGCCTCTCTTTGGATCGATGTCGCCGTAGCGCGTGCGGCGCGGCAGCAGTACGCTTTAGGGAATACTGCGGGTGCCAATGGGGCGTGTGCGCTCACTTCGTCCGCGACTACAGTGAGAAGCGTGCGGCACGACTCGCCGCAGCTCTGCGAGGAATCTCGACCGGGAGTGTGAGCGCGAGCGGGAGTGTGGGCGCGGGGTGGGGCGGGGAGCGAGCGGGAGCGGGAGGAAGAGAGAGACACTGACGGACGAGGATGCGTAGCAACAGAATCGGTACGTGTTTTTCCTTCTGCCGCTGCCGGTGCCCTAGCCTCCCTCAAAGACTGATTCGTTCCACAGTGATGACTCCAGCCCCGACCGCTCGACTCTTCTGCGTCGTCAATCAACGATCGACAAGCCTTGGTCGCCCGCTACTACCAGCTACCGCAGCGCCTACTGAATGACGATATCCATGTCCCCCCGCGTCCTACTCGTGGCATCGACGGTGCTCTCTACGTCTGCAGCCCGTTGCTTAGAACGTCACCCCGCGCCTTCCTCGGTGCATTCTCCGCGTCCACCACTCCCTCCGTGCTTCGCTCTTCCTGTTCTGCACGACCGACACGGATACCTAGGCAGTCCCTCGAGACGACGCTGGTACGGCGGTGCTGAATTGAGAGTCGTGCTGAGCCCGCTCGGGGGAGCAAATGTCGGTATGTCGTCTCACGTTCCCGATCCTTCCTCTCGCTCATCCACCGTCTCAGCATCCGGACTCGCCTCCCTTCGCGCACACGAGTCAGCGGCATGATACCCTGCGATGGGGTCCTCGCCGATGCGATGATGACGATGGAGCGGCCGCTGCTACCATTCGCGAACGTTCCCGTCCCACTACCACTCCTCCTGCCTCGCCTACTCGGTCCGGCTGCCGCGTGTCCTGCCTGTGGCCTGCTTGGCGGTGCTCACGACGTGCGCGTATTTCTTCCACCCGTGTACATCGTGACCGTGGCGCATCCTGAGATCTCGACGCACGCTCTGCGTGTTCCTCTATTCCAGCTCCTCCTCCTCTCTCCCAGAACGACCCTAACGCTCCTCTCTTCGCGCCCTCCAGCCCTTCCTGTGCAGACCGTTGTATCATCGATTCGTGTCCCGAGCGGCGGTGGCGTAGCTGGTGGGATGTCTTTATGGTGTATACTGTTGTCCCCATCCTCCACATCTCTGCCCCCGACTACGATTCGGGAGGACGGCTGGACGGCTACGATTAGCGAGGAGGAGCCGCCTCTCATACCACCGTCGTCTGCAAGGACCCTTCTCGCGAGGGCGACGGGAAGGCGGGAAAAACCCAGGGGCTGGGACGCAGGGATGCAGATGCGGATATTGATTCCAGGCCTGCAATCGCTCCGACACTTAGCCCAGAAATCCTGCCTTTGTCCCGCTGCCTGCGTCTTTGTACAGAGAATCGCCGCAGACAGCATCAGGAAAATGTTTTCCGTATGGCACGGTCTGGCGCGTGCTGGCAGTATGGGACCCATGGCGCCAGACTGCCAGCTTCGCCAGAATTCCCGCCAGAATCGGCACCCAGTGGAATTTTCAATATTGCGACTAGCTGTCTTGAATTAATAATATTCGGCCCTGAGTGACGTCTAATATAGAAGGGAAACGATTTGAACCGTTATTACACCGATTCGTAGTACTTGGAGGCGCTCGGTACCACTTGTTTTTGTCAAGTCATTCAAACTCCGACCGCACGTGTTGTTGATATGGCGTGATTGATGGCAACCGGCGCCACGTCACAAGCCTCTGTCCTCTACCCCCACTCACTGCCCGCCCTACCCGCTGGCTACGCCTCTTCCGTTCCCCAAGATCCCGCCGGATTCTTATCATCGGCCATCCAAGGCATCCAGCAAGTTCCCTGTCCTCAAATAGCCCGCAAGCTCCCGTCTCCGAAGTTGCTCGCGAGTCGCAAATTGGCTTCCTACCGCAAGGGCCGCGTTTGTCCGCATGCAAACGACCTACCACAAACCACATACTATGTTTTATTTCGCAAGTCTTTCTGTCCTCCAAGCTTTCATGTGTTGCAACTTCAAGCTGTCTGCTCATCGCAAGTGCCTCAAACAGTCGCAAGGGTCTTGTGCTATGTCGAAACTTCGATATCTGGCTGTATATGCATGTGCAATCTCCCTTGGTCTTGTTCAAACCTTTCTGCTTGGCTTAATTTAAGTTCTTGGGTTCTCAGTTCTTCGTACTGATGACAGCCCACGTAATTCTCAACTCGAATATGGCTTGTGGACGGTATGTTGGATTGCATCCCACCGATCTGTTGCTGACTATCCTTTCCAGCTACTTCCTTCATTCAGACTGCGGAGGGTTGCCGATTCGGGCGTATGGGTGGCCTTTAGTGAGTTTCTTATACATTTGTAACCATTCGCAGTCTCACGGATATAATTGTAGTGACATTCTCCGAAGCGTCCGTCAACATTTCAACCTGTGAAGCTCAAGTCTGCCCTGCCACTCAGAGGTTGGATCGGACTCAGATGGTGCCCCGTACGGGATGCAGCGGCGTCTGTTCCCTGGTCTTCGGTGTCACATCTATCTACTTATGTCGTGTACTTATGGTAGTATCAATATATACGTGGTTTCCTTTCCATCTGTGAGCAATTGAGAAATATGAAAACATTGAAGCGAGCTAGAATGTCCATTCTGGCACGTTCTGGCGCAGTTCTGGCGCCAGAATCGATTCTGGCACCGTCTATCTTTTTATGCTGCCAGACCACATTCTGGCAAGCTGGCACGTCTGGTGCGTCTGATGCCAGACGCGCCAGACGAAAAACATTTTCCTGATGAGCTTGTGCACTGCCACCCATCATTACCTTTTTCGGACAATCCAATTCGCGGCTTTTCCTCTAGATCTCAGTGGGGACTCCTCTGTGGTGCTCGCGCAGCAAGAGGGAGTTACCATTCCGGCCGGCGCATCAGCTGCGCGCGCGTTGCGAAGGAAGACAAAGGTTTTGCGTCGTCTAGCCGTTGCTGCCTAGGTGGGCAGCGTGAGCGAGAGAAGTCTTCAAGTGGGTGGGGCAGCTCGAGCGGAGCGGGTACCGCGATGGGCGTCGTGTAGGTTCGAGGGTGATGGAGTGGAGGGCAGGCGACCGGAGCATCACCCTGCGCGCCAGCGTCATAGACGAAACACGTACAGCTGGAAGAATTGCTGCGAGGGCCGTCCTCTTCCTACGGTCTCGTCTCTACCTCTGCCATCTTCCTCCCGCTTAGCGTTCCTTGCAACCTCCTACTCCTTGCGCTGTATCCGTAACCTCCGCGTCTTCGCCATTCCCGACGACACCTCCCTAACCGTCACGCCCTTCCGCATCGTCTCTCTTCCAGCCCGCCGAATCGACAGTTGCATCGCTTCCTCGAGG
Organism: Mycena sanguinolenta; assembly: GCA_014462675.1. Lineage (NCBI taxonomy): Eukaryota > Fungi > Basidiomycota > Agaricomycetes > Agaricales > Mycenaceae > Mycena > Mycena sanguinolenta. The sequence continues at coordinate 155,617 of JACAZH010000003.1, read as the reverse complement.
ACGGGAATCGCATCCGCCTGCTTTGTCCCTTCCGTCTCAGGCTGCCGTCCTTGCATCATTGGCGTTGCCGTGGAGGTCGCAGTCGTCGTCGCCGATGGGGCGGGTGGAGCGGAGGTGGGGGTGGGTACAGAGGAGAACCATGGAAGGAAGGGGAAGGGGAAGGTAACACTGCGCGTCCCCTTATAGGGCGCGCATTTGACTGGGGAATAGGAACAGAGCGGAGACAGCTTGGAGCGGAGGAGCTACTGACTGACGATGAAGATCGAGTGGGACTCAGGGACGGAAACATGGAGCCACCAGACGAGACGAGCTTTCGGCAGATCGTGCGCCATCCGCCCCAGAACGCTTGTCGACACCCCGTATGTGTCGCAGAACGCTCTTCCCTCGCTCCCTCTCCCTAATTCCGGTCTTCAGCCCATTCGATATCGCAATTGCCCGATCACCCGGCGGTCCTGCGTTCGTTCTTTCCCGCTCCCTCCCTTTATCCACCACCCCTTCCTCTGCGTCGTTGAGGGAATTGCCACCGTCCCCGCCGACACCGCAGCCGTGCAATCCATTTCCCTTTTTGGACAACCCTGACTCCCGCCCTTTCGACCTAAGCTTCGCTGGATACTTCTCCGTGCCGCAGATCCAGCTGGCAGCGGTTAGCGTGTCGGTCGGCGCATTCGCCTGCGGGTGTACAGCAGAGAAGCATGACGTTCTTAGTTTTTATACGTCACGGACTCGGAGCGGCAATATGTGTAGGGGTCCATCTCGAGCGTGGACGGCGGTGCGGGCAGCGTGGGTTCGAAGGCGATGGAGCGTATCGGGGGCGTCAGTATTACCGTCGGTGGCCGCAGACGACTTTAAGCTCAAGCATTATATCCTTGAGGTCTCGGCTGCGTGCCTCTTTCCCACCCTTCCCCTATTCCTTCCGGAGGATGTACCAAACCCGTAGTGCACGAACATTCCCAAACCCCGCACATGCAAATAAACACGGCACATTGATGAGAATGTGCCGTGTTTGAACTCAAAGGCGGCACTTGCCTTTCCTGGATGTGCCGGGTCTTGGTACGCGTACGCGTACGCGACGCGCAAGTGACGCAGCGGGTATTACCACGTGATCCATCAAATCTTTTTTTGCTCTCTACCACCTCCTCGCCGCCCGCCTCTGGACGGAATAGCGCGTCAAAATGCCGCCTAGCGCGTATCCAACATCACGCACCCCAGCCGATTTGGAATATCTTGACGGCCTGTCTGCACGACAGCTGATGAACTTCCGCGATTATGTACGTTGTCCTCGGCTTCCCAGGAATTCCGCCTGACAAAAAAGCTTCGGACCCGCCGAAAACAGCTTCTTAATCCAAAATATATAGAAATGAATGCTGCGAAGTTTTTAGATAACAATTGGATTGATATCGCGCTTTTCAAGGAGTACCTAGGGCAACCGCTTGATGCGTCGTGCAATTCGAAGCACGCGCCAGCGGATCTGGAATATGTTGACGGCCTGTCTGCTCGTCAGCTAACAGATTTTCGGAATCATGTACGCCTTCTTCAACTCTTGACGCGCTGAATCGAAGTTTGATGCATTCTAAAAAACAGGTCTTTAACCCCAGATACATCGAAATGAACGCTATCAAGTTTTTGGATCACCGGTGGATCAATATCAATCTTCTCAAGGAGTATCTCGGCAATGCCTCCCACCCATTTCACGGCTCGTCGACCCGGGATCCGATTCACGTCAAAGTCGAAACTGCATCACTCACAGTTAAAAGCGAGCCTCATGTAGTCACCATACCGCGGCCTGCCGACGAGATCAAGTTACGCACTATAGCCAACAATTTCTACGAAATCCTTTCGGATTCGGAATCCGACACCGATTCTGACTTGGAAGTGATCGAGGCCCTCCAGGCAGGCTCCCGGTCTTCGAGTGCTGTTCCGGTTCCATCTGGTATGTAAATCTTGTCTTGTGGTTGTATATTTTAAGATTTTGTCTCATGTCCCTAATCTACAGTCCCAGATTCTGACGCGGTGCTATACCAACAGCCCTCTCCAAGCACAACTCTGCCTGGTATGTATATTTGCTGTCTTTCCTAACAACTGTCTCACCAAAGCAAGGTGATGATGCAGATGAAGATCCCATGCGTAAAGAACCCACTGGTACGTAACAATTCTAGTCGACTCAATAATATTCACCGTGTCTTTAATAGCTGGCCACGATTACAGCTTGGTGGAGTCAGATACTCTGTGGCTGGACGACGGTACATCCATGATGCGCATCGGGACCTTTCGTCCCACTGCCAAGATCACCGTCGAGCAAATGGAGTACCGTGACGGTCCCGCATCCATCTATCCGATACATCGTATTCGGACTGGAATCGTGATTGACCTCAGCGACGAAAACTACCGTCTCTCTGACAGCCATGGTGACCTGTATAATGTCGACTGCATCATTCGCAATGCGGTTGGTTTTTTTAATTTACTGCATGGGAACACGGTACTAATGCTTGTTTTCTGCTAGGACAATGACTCGTGGGAGTCGGGTGGTGGAAGTGGGAGTGCTCAGGTTACGTTCGCACCCGGCGAGGAACCAATTCTCTGCCGCCGGGTGCGTTCGGACTGCAAGGGCTGTCATGCCTGCGAGCTCCTCGATCCTGCCCTTCGCCAGGTTGAGCGCTTCGAGTTGGATCCTGGTCCGATGCAGGCTGTCATTCTGGCGCAGCAAGAAACGCGCCGCAGAGAGGGTAATACAGCCGAAGATCGAATCGCATTGTGAGTTTATTCTCCGCATTTAACGACAAAATTACTGGATGTTTTGCAGATATATGAAGATGCTCCGCGAAGCAAAGTGTTCTGCCGTTGACTCCAATGGCAATAAATGTCAAGGTGGGCCGATATTGAAGCTAAAACCTTATGTATTCACGCCCGTTCATCAAAATTGTTTGCGCTAAGAGTCGCTTTCACAGGGACCGTCGCGCGGCAAGCAGCACTTTGTGGGGTGTAGTGGCTGGACACCACAATTTTCCAAAGATCACCTTTCACGCCCTATTCGTGACGACATCGACGAGAACCTCCTTGCGAGGGCTCTTGCGGGTCAGTCATTGACAAACAATCCGAAGAAAGATACTCCACCTTGCACCGCAATTATTCATCCACATACAGGCTTGCGACGGAAACACTGCCGTACATTTACATTCATCTGATCGCTGTCTTGCTCCAACTGATACACAAACTTAGCACACGCCCACATTGTCAAAGGGACGCAGGTTCAAGCCGACATTGTGAATTACCCTTGCGATGTCGTACGCTACATCTACGTTCCAAAGGACACCTCCATTCGCAAAGCGCTAATCATCCATAACGAGACCGGCCACAACCACCCGATGCCGACTTTGACCAAGATGACGTATGGTCTCAAGGCCACCTATCGACAATGTATTGATGCGAATGGAGTTTTGGGCGCCACAGTGTCCAAGATCGATAATGGTACGGCTAGTTGTTCGCTCATGCTCGGAGCTGAGGTTTGATCCTGTATAGCGCAATCAACGCTGAAGGTACTCGATGGGAAGACCCCAGCCGCTTATGCCGCCCCTCTACACAACAAACGGGTTAAACGGGACATACTCCGTGCCGCAAAGGTCGAGAAATATCCTGATGGTCTCGATGTCAATGGTAAGTCAACACGTTCTCCTTTGATAATGGCCTGGCAGTGATCCATTGCAGCCCTCCTTCCCATATATCACGCCGAATCCATAAAGCTGCCGGACGAACGATACATCCAAAGTTACCTCAAATTGGGTGACGGTGATATCATCATTGTTACATTCATTCCATATCTTTTCAAACTGCTTGATGATCCCGGTGTGACCTCGTTCGATGGTGACACCACTTTCAAAGGGATCGAAGGCAAACTGAATGAGTGGGAACTGACCATATTTGCGAAGATGGTTCAACGAGGTACGTCTTTCCTTTTCAAGCAATAATTGGACAGTAACAAGTTTGAACAGCGGCATCTCTACTCCGGGCGTATGTCAACCGTGCAAGCACAGATTTTTTTGAAGCCCTTTTCGATGAGCTTCAGCGCCTCAAGCTCGCACTGACCGGGAAGCCATTTGGCTTTAAGAAATTCGTTCGCGGGGGAAACCTGCTCGTCGCGAATGTGGACATGGATGCGGCACAGGTCATTGGCTTGTGTCGCTCGGTGATGAAGTACAACGATCCGGAGTACAGTGGGATCCCTAACGACACTCCGCCCGAGGAGATTGCTCCTTTATTTATAAAAGTCTGCTGGAGGCACGCGAAAGAGTATCTCTATAGTTTCCTGCTTGTTGACGTCGCTGACTCTTCTTATTGATAGGCCAGTTCATGACTTCCGCTCCCTTGTCACGGAGGAGCAATTCCAGAGGTTGATGGACTTTGTTTACATCGACTCAAAGGAGAGTTTGGAAGAGTTCTCGGCGTTTGTGTACGGGCTCGGGATCAAAAAAATATCAGGTCAGTGTTCGCATGTGCCCTTTCCTTTTCTGTTTCAGTTACTGTTCGCAGATTGGTGGAGACACAAGGCACTGAGTCCCTGGATTATTCCTTGCCTTGTCAAATCACAGTCGCTCATCCCTCCGGAAGTCTGGGATGCGACGCCTTCGACAACCAATACCAACGAAGCGCAACATCACTGGACAAACTCGCTCACAGGAATCAAATTGACACCAGTCGAGGCAGTGGAAAGGCGAGCATTCATCTCTAGAATAACGCAAACTCACAGTTTTCACAGTCGCCGCAAAGTTGACCAAAATACTGCCGACGAAATCAAGCTGTCACTCCGAACAGGTATCCTTGCCAACGCTAACAACGAGATGTCGCATCGAATGGCTCGAAATGCACAACGCCAATCAGCCACTGTGAACAAGCGTGGGCGCGATACAAAAGGTAAACGCGGGAAAGGGTCGCAAGAGACTCTGCCTGCGAGCTCGAGTGGTCGTGTCAAAGCTGTGCAAACAAGATCCAGTAAGTTTCTTCATTGCCCATGTTGAGAAGATTCTGGTGCTGATATCGCTCACAGAGGTCAAGCCAGTACTTCCGATGCAATCAGATGTGCCCGTTACCCCGCTTTCGACCGCCGTTGTAGAGTCGACACATCTAAAACCACTCAGTGCCGACGCCTTTGCCAATCTCGGCTTTGACTTGAATCTCGACGGGCCATTCGGCAGCATGAATACTTCCAATTCTGACGTCTCTAGTGCTGCAGATCTATTCCCCGCAGCCGATATTCATGCAGCTCTGTTTGACCCCGCGATGTTTGAATTTGACTTCAGTGTCCCCATGGCAGATCCCCTAGACGACTTCATGAATTCGTTTGGCTGTTGGGACATTCCCGGTGACTTCGGCGCCCTCCCCGATGTATTTCCGCTGTTGGCAACTTCCCCGCCCCTCGAAACACTTCCCATGCTCCCCCCACCTCCACCGGACACGCCACCGAGGTCTCCGCCGATTACGGAACAGTCTAACTCGGTTGCCCCGTGTGCCCCGAGGTCTCGCCGTCGCGCTGAAGTCGATCCGGCAAATATTATCACCTCGACACGTACCAGAGCTCCGTCAAAACGTAAACGCAGCGCCGAAGGCGACGTCTTGACTCGGGAACAAAAGAAGAGAAAAGTCGACAAGGTATGCATCACCTGAAATGGTTTTATAACGGCTGACTTTAAATTTCATTGTAGTGACTTGGCGTTGCGAAATGTTTGATAGCGTACTTGAAAGACTATGTAATCATTGCTCTCAAATAATATGCACTAGGATCAATGCGTGTATTGTATCTACAAACAATGACGTCATCATTCATCGTTCCAATCCCTTTTTTGGGTTACAGTTCAGTAGGAAGCGTGCTACGTGAGAAACATGAAGAATTATATGTGAGAAAAACAATGTGCCGGGTTTCATCCAGGACCCGGTACATGATGAACGAATGTGCCGGGTTTGAACACATGTGCCGTGTTTATTTGCATGTGCGGGGTTTGGGAATGTTCGTGCACTACGGGTTTGGTTAATCCCGTTCCTTCCGACCTGCTCAGCATCCGCATGCCCTGCGCCTTCACTTTTCACGACTCGCCTTCCCTTCTCTGCCACCGATGACCAATCTGATGTGGCGGCTCCCTCTTCGCCGCCTCTTCGAGGGCGCGCATCTGGCGTTGCGTGCCATTGTCTTTGCTTCTTCCGCTGCGGCCACAGTCACCGGTGGAGGTGGCCAGATAAAGAAGGGAGAGCGGTACGATGCGCCGCCTATGACCGCTTTCAGGGCGCGCGTTCTGTGCGGCAGGGTGTAGCAGAATGAGATGGTGGGTGGCCTGTCGGTGGGACTGAATATCCAAAGTGTCCAAGACGCTCGAAGGAACTGCCGAGTGGCAGAGATGTGACTTCCTCCGTCTTCTTCCTTCTCATTAGCTTGCTATACATTGCTCTTGTTGTTGCTCGAGTACTAGAAGCTTCCTTAATATCTTTCCTCGGCTACCCGTATGTTTCCTTTACTACCTGCTGGTTCAGATTCGACGTCTCATTATTACTTCCAATGTATGGAACACTACGAACGCTCTTTATATCACCTAATGCCCGCCGACGCCGTGTAAGGCCACGATTGTCATTTTTGCTTCCGAATCGATATTTGGAGTTGATTTAGATTGGAGCGATACTGAGTAAATGCTACTAGAATCGGAGTAACTCGGGACGGCATCGGTGCAAGACGGAGTGAAGACCAAGGCGTGACAGGGCGTGACTCGTCCGTTGCCTTTTGCCATTTATCTGCCACTGCGTTCCGGTGAAGACCGCCCATTTCTTCCTTGCTCCACTGCTTAAAACCTCCAAGTCGAGGATTAGCCACGGGAACGTTCTCTTTCTCTTTCTCCAACACAGCTTCAGGTGAGGCACGGGCTCCACCCATCTTTGCGAACGCGGACTATAAATGAAAGTACGAGCTCAAGTTCTCCATCGGTTTTTATGCCGGCCTAATCAAATGCGGCTTTCCAGCTTCAAAATACCCTCCGCATATTTCCAATGTCGCACGTTCGTTTTCTCAGAAGCTGGCGACGAAATCGGGCTCCAACTCGCATCACACACGCAGGCCCTCGTGTCCAGGCTCTCGAATACGAATGAACCACCTCTGGATGCAAACATCTCGGTTATGCGACCCATCATTGAAGAAACCGGCGCGCATTTGGCCACCGTGGATGCGGAGATTGCTAGACTCAGGGACCGTCTGCGGGAGTTGGAAGAAGAACGCGCAGTCCTGTCGCCATCCCATACTCGGACCATGGCAATTCTCTCGCCCTTGAGGCGATTGCCCCCCGAGATCCTTGGTGAAATATTTTCACAGACACTGCGGCCCATTAGTGAGAATTTCAGCATCAAAAATTGTCCTTGGATCCACGCACTGACACACATTGGTCCGATCCGCCTTTGGCATCACAGGGACTGTTCATTGTACTCCCTCTGCTATGTCGCCGCACGCACCCTGCGCCGTTCTTTCACGTCCTACATCTACGCCAACGCTGCAACAGGCAGCGGTCACACTCCCCGCTTCCCATGTCACTGCGCGATTTGGGGGATACAAATGGACACATATGCCTCATCTGCGCAGTGTTATCCCACGGGATGAATTTTGGATTAGTGATTACGGACGGACACGCGGGATCTGGGTGCGTCAAACAAATGTCGCTTCGTTCGTTGTGGCTGATTGAACTACGAAGCCTCGTTCTCCATGTGTCTTCCACCCTATACTGCGAGGTACGATGCAGATTCAGATTCACGTATTCCTCCACGACGTTCTGCTCTTTCGCGCTCGCACCTCGTACGGGCGAATGAAACTCAACTTTCGACCTGCGCGTTCGCGCACAAGCCCTACACAAAGCCATGCTAAGGAACAGAGCTGAGACTGACGAAGTAAGTTCCATTTGAGGTCTTCTCTTCGTTTCGTTTCTGTTTCTCTCTCCTCTTCCTCCTTTTCCTTCTCTCCTTCCGTCTTCCGTCTTGAGTCGTTCACTCTCCTCCTTGACTCAATCTTAAATTGTGACGCCATTTTCCAGTGAAACAGCAACCTAGTCTGTCCGGGATGCAAGGGTATGCATAAGGCACAATGCTGCCGTGCTACGTCCCACGCTTGCAAACGGAGAACGATACATATTATCGTGACATCGTGTATGTCGTACCAATTTCGTTGCGTTCATTTCATTCGTTCACCTATTCGTCACCAGGCAGGATCGGTCCCGCTCTCGAACTTCGGACTTGGACCGCGTGCGCGCATGCGTGTGGGGTTATGTGCATTTTCTCGTCGAGGCTTGTCTATCTGTTTACCGGTATGGATTGGATTCGGGAGGTGGATGGATTCGGCGGGGTCTCGGTTTGCGTTTTGGTCCGTTCTCCCTCTACCCTCACTCTCGCCCTCTAGCCCTCCCAGCCTCCCACCTCTCGAGTTCCCCGTCCCCATAGTGTGGCTGACTGACTCCATAGCACCTGCGCACCCGCGCCCCGGAATCCATCACGCACTCACGCTCAAGACGAGACATGCATCTGATCCAATATTAGTTCTTACACCGCAGACTGGCCCGAGCGCAGGGAACCTTTTTTGCGAGGTTTGTATGCCAGCGACCCCACTCGTTTGGATTACCTCCGGGCTCCGGCTCTGGAGGAATTAGCCATGCAGTCGGACGACACAAATGACACTGTGAAGACGTGCGGGACCCTGCAGCACTTCCTCACGCCTTCTTCATGCTCCCCACACCGCCTTCGCATTTTAGGATTACTGGACGCGTCTATCGGGGTGATTTTATAAAAATCCCCTTGCTTCACTGGGGTCGTCGTTGCAGTAAAGTATGACAACACCGAAGACATCCGGCTGGAGATACTTTCGAGTTTCTTGGCCCTCCTCACCATCCCGACATCCACTCCATCCGTGTTTCCACAGATCACCGCGATTGGCTTCGGATTGTACAATGCGGACGACCATCTCTTCCCCCTCTTTCTGGACATGCTGGAGTCACGCTGGAATGTCGCCCAATATGCGTTGACCGCCGAACTTGTGTTCCTCGATTCTCCCGTACACCCGGGCCCGGAATCTGTGTCGAGAATAGAGTTGCTTGGGGTGGCTGGATTGTAGGTCTCATTATTGATTGGACTTGAATCTGGTTTCCTGCATCGACGCAACTCGTTAACATGTTTGAATATTCATTCTTCACATTGCGATTTGCTCGCATAAGTATACACCTCGAGATCCGCTTCCGACGTCCGCATTCATCTTTTGGGGTTCAATATGACGTTCAAGAATAATGCTACACGTATCTTTCGTGGACTGAATCCCGAGTTCTGCGATATCCTCTACTATATTGCATTGAAACCTTGGGGACAAAAGTAACTGAATCTAATCCGGACCGTGGGCCGAACGAATTTGAACTTACCCTGCGATTTCCTATTCATCCATCGAAATGCTCCGCCTCCCGCTTTGTAAACGGAATCCCCGCAATCGTCACCCACATTCGCATCCACTTCTAATGATACTTCAGATAATGCCCAGCGATCACAATTACGCGCCGCAAAGTACTTAATAATAACTTATGGCCGCTAACTACAGCCGGTAATCCTGCCCTTCCCTTTGTGCTACATTATGTCTATCCCCAATAGCTGGGCGGCGACTCTGCCGGCGATTCACTTGCCGTCGTCAACAGCGCAGCTAACTGCGCCTCTACCCGACGCAATCGCATAACCATTGTTTCTTCCGTGTGTGGAGCGTCCTGTACAGCGCTTGGCGGTGCTGTGCTTCCTTCGGATCCATCGACCGGTATGTCCACCAACCGTAGGTTGGGAGTCCTCGCTGGAGCGCCCTTCTCTGGTGGGGCCTCATCCGACGTAGATTCCTGCATTTCATTTGACCGAACCATTTCGGCTTGACTTTCGACATCTGTCGCGGTAGCAACCTTCATTATAGACGGACTCCGCCCTATGCGTTGAACTGGCGATTCGGATCCGAGGAATTGGTCCGGGAACCTGCGTTCTTGACGCCGCTGTCGTCGTCGGTTTCTGATCCAGAACACGAAGACGACAAGAGCGACAACGACGACGCCGATCAAGACCGACGCTACTATGGCGCCCGCTGGTGCACCATTTCTGTCCAGTATAGTGAGGCACATTGGGCGAGAAAGAAATATGCAATTCGTCACCTGTACACCGTCTCGTTCGAGCCGACGTTTGAGACAGTTGTGCCAGAAGTCTGAGTTTTGGTAGAAGTCTGAATAGGTGTGTGGCTGGAGGTTGCGGTTACGCTCACTCCGGAAGATGAAGTTACAGTTACGCCAGAAGTCTGAGTTGTGGTAGAAGTCTGAGCAGGCGGGTGGGCGGAGGTTGTGGTTACGCTCACTCCGGAAGAAGCGATAGTTCTGCTACTTGAACTGTACGGTGCAACGCGTTTTGATCAGGAGTCGGCAGCGATAAGTGCGGGTGAACCAACCTAGTATTTGGGGGCTCGTTGATGTCTGCGTTGGCGTTGGTCGGGAGAAACGCAGTTGTTGCTGTTGGTTTCGCGTTCAGGGAGCCTGTGATGAAATATGGGAATCAGCCAAAGTGAACGGAGGAATAACACAAAAGAAATGTTCCGGGAATTGCAGGAAAAGATTGGGGTAAAGCAAGCTATAATGGCACGTACCACTACCGCATATACCAACGAAAAACTGATCAACGCTCGCAACTTCGGAGGCCTGGCATTCGCCTTGTACGCATGATAAGAAGTCGAACCGGAAATTAGCATTGCCGCACTGGCAGGTGGTGGCGAGATCGCTGTCTCGGTGAGTCAGTACCAATAGCTGGAGAATGAACCCACAAAGGGAGGAAGGGGACGCACGGGCAAACTGCTTTTCCAGCTGCGATATGGCAGGTCGCAGCGCATTTGCTTAACGAAGTATCTCGGACATTGACGATGGGCATTGCGCCCCAGTATTGAGTATTTGATTATGTTGCTCGTTGAGGGTGCGCAAGAAACCACCAGGGCGTTTGAAGAAAGAGGGAGTGGTGAAGGAAGAGGGAGAGGCCCGGCCTCCTCGTACGCCACACGTCGCGGCGAGGATGATAGATTGCGCGTGATTCCGAAGACGATCTTCCCAACAAGACAACCATCAGGTCCGTGTTATGGCCGCGCTCATGATTCGGAAATTGTTCAAAGAGGGAAAAATATGATGAAATGATACAGTCGCATTTCTCAGACTTCGCCTAAATGGCTTCAAGGTGAATGCGACTCGAACCATGCGGTGGGCATTGTCCGGAGAAAAATCATCGAGACGAAGATCATCATAGCCTGGAGATGACAGGAGATGTCAATCATAGAAGCAGGATGGTAGTGTCTGACGACCTCACGCTGAGTTGGATCACAGTGATTCACACTCGGACCGGTCTCCTTGGATGTCAAGACTCAACGCAACAACTACATGGAAATCCAGATATCTTGATTTAGATCAACTCTGGTTCGGCTGAGATGTCGGCCATCAGCGACGATACCGAAATGATGCCGGAGTTGAAATTGACCTGTAGTAATCGCGCCTCACAGGGCTTACTCGGTATGAACGTCTCCGCCATCGGTAGAGTCCACAACCCTCCTCACCTCCTCAAAGCTCCGAGTCGTCGATTTGAGACCGCTATCCCGTTCACAGTCGTCACCATCTGGATACTGGTTTCGCTCCTCCCGGAATCGCAGGCAGGAAAGCCGCTCTGGCAGAGATTTTCCTCGCCGTTTTTGATGTGTGCCCACGTCATGTGGAAAGTGATCGCCGGACTAGTAGCCAGCGTTCGGAGCCGGAAATTCAAGAGGTAAGCCGATCTTTAGATGAATCAAACAAATGATGCTTGATCGTCGTAGCAGAGAACGCAATGAACTGCTCCCCTGGCCGGTGATGGCGGGGAGGAGTTGAGGCTTCGCCCCAGCGCGTCCGGTAGCTTGACTCGGGAACCATAGCAAGTACTTCCTCTGTTCGTTGTGTGTTATTTTTCTACTACCTGTGACAGCAGATCTCACAACCAAGAGTCTCTCGAAGGCATACATGTTTTGAAATAGCCAAACCTCAAATCACCGCAGCCAAACCGGCTCCGGTGCGCCTCCCGCATCCTTTGTTCAGTCGAGGTGCCGGCTTGCTCTGCCCAATCATTGACTTGTTCCGTTTACAGAATAAATATCACAGAAATTGAGCCGAGCGCGTTCGGCCCTCGCGGATACAGAATAGGCGATGCGGACTCGCAGCGACGAATGTGGCTTGCAGGAAGAACATCGTAATCCACGAGATTTGCTTCGTTGCAGTGCTGTCTTTGGCTGAATACCTAGCACAGAGCGTCAGTATATTTCCATTCCGCAAGAGCTGGCCGACCATTTGTATTGTATCTTGATTCGCTCGTCGCGGTTCTCTGCACCCGTAGAGTCCTCCTGTCTAAATTGCGACATTCGAGCTCGAATTGCCGCTTTTGCTTCATTTCTCTCGTGCGTTCGGGTCCATCATCGTCGGGTGTTCCTGTCGTCGATGGGAAGCGGTGAAAAATTTTCAGGATGTTCGATATTTCCGAATGAATGACCATCTTCGCATTTGACACTGGTCGATTCGATCAAAAATTCCGCATGCTGTATCAGAGTTGCGGGGATTGGGATTAGATAGAATGGAAGTCTTCGAGCAGAGCCTCATAGTTCAGGAGGCAGACCCGCATTCCGTGGAACTCTTGAGTGAGTCGTATGCTCCGCAACTCAAGGACCTTCATTTCCTGAATAACAATTGAATCGGCGGACGGTACATACACACACACAAAAAAAAAAAGAAAAGAAAAGAAAAACGGCCACGGTGGGGTCGAGGTACGAGTAAAGCACTTCAAAAGCGTCGGATCAGGCGTATATAACTCACCAGAGGACTGCGAAAATCATCGTCTACGGGCTCGAAGATATTCTTCCAGTGCGGTTCTTGGACCATGCGTGTCGTCCCATGGGAGTACTCCGGAAGCGGAGCGGTCGGATTATCACTTCCTGGCGGATAGTAAATGACAATGGTGCTCTCTTGTAGGTAGCGGATCATGTAAAGCCCCAAGAGATCCAACGTTAAATGCTTTGCAAAACGAGGTCGGTCGGCTTCCACGTTTCCACACGATAGATATCAGATACCAGAAGGGCGCCAAGCATCGACGAATTCCTCGTGGATGGCGATGTGTAGTACGCAGCTCCCAGCGCGCGAAGAGCGGCATTCTTCCATCCACTGAGGAGCAGGTAGTCGAACTCTCGAGGCATACCCGCAAAAATTTCGCTAGAATTCCTCCTATGCAGGCAGCAATGGAGTACAGCCTTCGGAAGCCTTCCGCAAAGCTGTTGTTCAAAGCTGTCCCATGATCAGAGGGCTGCAGCGGATTGATGTTCGCCAAACGGAGGATCTCATCGTATAAGGCAGACAAGGAGCGAACGGTAGGCTCTGTGCGACGGTCAGCAGCTTAGCGACATCTTGCATCGTGATTCGTGGTTGCGGCCCTCAAAGCACGACAGTCAAAATACTTTGCAGAAGATTTCGCTATGGCGCTTCAACCACCGCGTTACAGCCCAGTTCTTTAGCGAATAGCAAGCAAACGACGACGAGCACCGTTCATGTTGGAACCCATTGCAGAGGTCTCCCAAACGACTGTGGTGGAGGAAAGAAAGGAGCAGCGATCTGTGGCTGTGCTCGTGCCGGATCCGTTGATATCGGTCATTGCGTCATCACGATGTGTTTGCTCCTCGCCACCGATCTCGACTAGAAGGGCCACGGCCCACGGCGACGACCAGAATCTCGTCCAATCGCACCATAGTCAACCCATCTCCACGGAACAGCTAGAGGAAAAAAAAGCCTGAGGGTTTTCGTGTCGGGCGCAGCATGGACCCTGATATCAGCCTCAGACCACAGTGCAGTTTACCACCGAGAAAGCCTTCACGCTGCTCATCACGGATGTTCTCTACATCCCAAGTGATTGATGCCCTCCATGTTGGGCGCGCCGCTCGCCGAATTGGCATACCCATGCACTTGACGATTGCGACGATGTGTTTTTTGCGCACTGACTCCGCAATTCGATGAACGGCACCTCGGCACCTCTGCCCATCCCTTGAGTGAGCCTATCTTGCCTCTACCGATGTATCTTTGCTCATTCTCCTCACAGAAGAACCACAGCTAGTTGGCGGAAATCAATTGGTGATATTCTCCAGGCAGCCCTCTACGCTAAGTTCTTCCATAACGATGGGGACCTTCTCACTACACGAATTTTGATCCTGCCTTGTCTTTCGAGGACTTTCCCGCATTTTGGGCGTGGGTCCGCTTTACCATATCCGAGACGAGTCGAACTCACAACCTACATGAGCTTTTCACCTGGCTTGTTCGTGCACGCAGTTCGTTGTGAAATTGGCCTGATGTTTTATCTTGATCTTTACATTAGGAGCAGATTTCTTATTCTGGTCCAATAATCCAAGAAGTTCTCGATCACACGCATTGAGTTGGAGGGAAACTCGGCCGCAGACACAGATTATTCTACATTAGATGACGATACGCGCTTTTCGTTTCGGTCAAGCCGCTGGAATACGAGGTGCAATCGACACACACCTGATCGCCCAGATCATGGGATTCGCAGGTTGAATCGCAAGAAATGCCGGACATAGTGGCGCTGTACAGTGAGGTCAGATATGAACGATATGGCGACAGCTGGGATCTGAGGAGATCGACTGAGGAACTCGCTCGGTGTCTCTGCATATGGCGGCACGCCTGGAAATTCGCGACGTGATGTGGGTGCTCCCGGCTTCAAGAGGATAATCGTCAGAGCTCACAGCGCCTTTCCAAGATACGTATCACGGAGGCCGAAACTCGAGTACCGCTGCCCTGGTGTGTCTCTTTTGGCCTCGGACTCGTTCTTGGATGGAGCTTATTGGATATAAATACATGCCATACACGCACGTCAATGCCCCGAACTTAATGGCAACATTGTACAGGCAAACCGTGATTCTCAGATTCTATTGTTCCTTGTGTCGCGGAAGCAAGACATTAAGATCCTTCTCACACTCCGTCCACTCCTGCCTCACCACTTCAGCCCGATGGACGGAACGTGGCTCGAATACGACAGGGAATTTAAATGGCGCACTTGTGAACTGCAACACATGATCAGCATCGGAAGTACAAACACTTTGCCATTTCTTTACGTACATTTCCACTGAAAGCCGAATCACTATCATCGTATTTGAAGGGCAAGCCGGTCTTGGGATCAGGCTCGTCTGATTTGCGAATGTTGAAGGTCCATAACATCGCAGCAATATTAATCCAAAGGGAGCGCTCAGCAAATGGAATGCCGGGACACACTGCCATGATGTCAGCTTGTCGGCGATTTCAGCGATGAGGCTTGACGCGGGAACTTGCCTCGTCTTCCAAAGCCAAAAACACTGGTCTCGTAACCTGCCTTCAAATTGTCTGTGTCGTCGAGGAAGCGCTCTGGCTGGAACAAGTCATGGTTCTCAAATCTTTCCTGGCCGTGCTCGATTGCCCTACATGAAGAAAGTCAGTGTCTGGAGCAATACACAACATGATTAAAGAATTGACCAAGGGACTGCGAGAATGATGGCTCCTTTCGGAATGAAATACTCTCTGCCCTTGTATTC
The DNA here is from genome assembly GCA_014462675.1 of Mycena sanguinolenta. Taxonomy (NCBI): domain Eukaryota; kingdom Fungi; phylum Basidiomycota; class Agaricomycetes; order Agaricales; family Mycenaceae; genus Mycena; species Mycena sanguinolenta. Next base: position 139,983 of record JACAZH010000003.1, on the reverse strand, counting down.
CACAACATCGTCAGCGGTGGACTGGTGGGGACCTCCTACACGACCTGCCGACAACAGTCAAGTATCGCAGTTGTCGACGATGGGCACAACTCACCTGCAGGGCGCCATCGAAAGGTCTCTGCAGTGCATGTCACCATAATCTCAGGGAGTCTGTAGAAAAGGATACATACCTCGTACAATTGCCTCAACAAATGGAAGGCGGGGGCGATCCTTGAAGCAAGGTAGACGGTCCTCTCCAACGATGGTGTCGATCTCCCTCTGCGCACGGGGAATCCATTCTGGATAAAGTATGCAGGCAAGAATGAAGGTGTGCATCGCAATCGCAGTCTAAGCCAATTCTGATTAATACCCACACAGGGGAGATAAAATACCACATGCAGTCTCGATCGCAGCCTGCATAAATACTTGTGTCGACAAAGAGCCCGATTGTGTAGAAATACGAGCCACTCACTGTTGTGAACATGTTCATCAGTCGGCGCTGGTCCCCTTCAGGTTTATCTTCGCTTGCAAACACAGCCGCCCACCTGCAAAAAACAATCATCAGTATGCTCCTATAACCTCAAGATAGAACATACGTGTTCATACCAGACGCATCGCCAGATACGGCACGGGTAATTAGCCTATCATACGGTGCATCCTCATGTCTGCGGTGAGTCTGTGCCCGTTTTCGCCATGGCATTGATCCAGGAATCATATCAAGGAACGGCAGGACGTTAATGATGCTTGCTGTGGGGCTGGACAACGTAGCGAACTCCGCGACACACTGCAGACGCGGCGTAAATGATTTGTAAATTAATCAATGTGGGAATGATTCACGGCAATGACCTCCTTGAGATCCGGCTCTTGTCCGGTAGGGCAATGCAAGCCAAATGCAGCCGTGAGAACCATACTCGCCGAGACTCTATGACCAAATATCAGTCAAAGTTCTATAGAGTTGATGAGTGGAGAGTGGACAGTGTACCGGTCGATGTGATGGAACCAATTTTTTCCTCCGTCATCAAGGAGATGGGTCACGTTGAGTAATGCTTCGAACTGCTGGAGTGACTCAGTTTCGCCAGCTCGAACAGCAGCCATGAGTCCAGTCGTAAGCTTCCGCCCAATGAAGTGGGTTTCGTTTTGTTTGGAAAATGCCCAATACACCTGGGCTGGGTCAACGTGGTAATGCTGGAACTGAAATGAGCGACGAAAAAAGGGACCTCGAGAGACCCTACGAGGTAAGGAATAGTGGGACGTGATGAGAATTTGGTGGATCGTTTCTCCAGGATCTCTTTGGCCAGACTGATGTCGCCGATCAGGAAGACGCACTGCAGGGATTGGATGAGGAACAATGGTCGAATGACCTGTAGCAATACTTGCAAAGCCAGCCAAATTCAACGAGACAAAGCCTCCATACTCTTCGCATAACCCTCGGAAGTACGTGGCCAAATGCTTTAGTATGTGCATTCAACTATAAATATATTCGCTCCAATCAATGAAGTTACCTTCCCGGGTGCTTGAAGAACATTTCCGAGAAGAGGTAAGCCTGGTGGTCCCGGAGGACGACGACCTTTGGAAACGGTGCGAGACCGGACAAGGTAGACTCCACCGAGAAGTGCGATGGCAGCTACGGTGACGGACTGGAGTCGCAATCCGTCCATGTTTGAAGCGAAGCGCCTGCTTGAGGTGCAAGGGAAGAAACGAAGGGCGTGGAGGCAAATAGTAGAGCGGATATGCCATAAATATTAAATACGACTGGCTGTCGTACCGTTACATAGATAACGTATGTTTGAAGACTTGAGTAAGGATCGATGAAGACTTCTCACATGCGGATCTATTTTGTCACCGATGCTCACAGTGGACTCAGCCTGCACATAATTGTCTTACCAAACTGCCATCACCTCACCCTCTTTATAAGATTAAGCCTGTCTGTCCGTCCGAAGCCTTTAATCTCCGCCAAATTCTCCGCTGATCCTCCGCTCATGCCATCAGTTGCCGTTCCGTCACTTATGGACTGGCCATCGAGGAATTAAATATGCCGTACCAGGCCGGTAAGCTTTATAGCGGCTGCTTTCGTCACCTTTCCAACAACCTTTGACAGACACTATATCGGCGCCAATCTCGGATGCAATCGATCATAAAATAACTTCTGTCTACTTCTGTCCGTCCGTCTGAAGCCTTTCAAAACTCCGCTATCAGCATTCTGACCCCGCGTCGCTCCTTGGCTCAATAACAGGTCCACACTGCTTTGAGCTCAGCTTTTTCAACCGAAGTGGTGGGCCGCGAAGCGGCCCACCGTGCTCTTGTAAGTATTAAGAATGAGTGGCTGTCGTAATGCTACATAAATAACGTTTGACTCACGAACAGTTGAGTAAGGATCGATCATGACTTCTCGCATGCAGATCTATTTTGTCGCTGCCTACAGTGGACTCGGCCTACACGCATACTTACCACGTGTAAAGCATTCGGGAGTGTAACCGAAATGGTTGTGAAAATGAACGCCATGTCTTATGAAATCTGGAACATAGTCAACAACTTGAAGAATATTGATAATGCTGCACGGTTTGTGGGTTAATAGACGTTAATGGAAAGGAAACCCGCACTTATCGACACCCAATTTATCCCGGCGGAACTATCACTCTCAAACACCGCGCTATCTGCACCGGAAACGTATCTTTCATTTATCTTCCACTGAGCCTGCAAAATTGAATGATTCATGTCAATTGATTGAACGTAACGGCCGGACTGACCCCAGTGTGCTTCAGAAAACAATAGGAACACCGAGGACAGGAGCTGTATCAGAGGTTAGAGTATTAGAGGGGAAGCAGATAGATTGTACCTATTTTCCAAGCGCGCAAAGTAATAGACTGGATCAAGGGAATGGAATGCGGGGGGTGAGTTGCAGACAAATTTACCCTCAGCGCTGCGCTGGAGCCACCGGTTGAAGATCAGTCGACAGTGGGTTTCAAGTAAATGGCTACGGGAACGAAACACACAAGCGCATACCTAAGGACAACGAGGCAAGATCAAGGAGGCAGCACGAAGAAGGTACGCAAATGAGGACAGTGCGGCGGCGGCAGGAGGGAGAGGCTCGCTCCCCGGCGGGGAGCAGCGGAGGCGTGACCACGGTGGCTACACGCTATAGTTGCAATCTACCTCTGAATATCGAAACAAGAGATCAATCGCCTAGCATGTCGCGAAGCGACGCCGTGAGCCGGGGAAGGAATGAAGAGCGGGAATCTCGTATCGCGCACGATTACGGGACAACGTCCGGCACTGGCAGAAAAAAAAAATGAGCAAAGGACAAGGGAAAGGAATGCAAAAGATGATAGACGTACGGCCGCACCTCTACTTCTGGAGCGCGTGCGGAGAGTGGGGAACGCTGCATAATCCTCAATGACGCGGAGCCTTGCTTTCGTACGGCTGATAGCTTTATCGTCAACGATGACGAGGAGCTCTTCAGCGCGCGCAAGGCCATCAGCAGTTTCCACCAACCGGATGCGCCATCACACGACGTTCTGTACGGGTCCTTGCACGCACGGGCACATATCACAGGCGTTGGGCAGCATTCGGGGAGTGCGCATCCGCGCGGGGTATGCTGCACCACTGGAAGTCGTGCTGGATGCTGCGTTCGAATGCGCATAGCGCAAAGACGTCGTAACTCTGAACTCTGTCCTCAGCGGGATTTGGAAAGGAAAAGAAGAGGATGGAGGTGAAAGAAAAGGATGAAATGAGAAGGCAGGAAGAAAGGGAAACAAAAGAAAAAGGAGCAAAAGAGAGGAAAAACGAGACGAACCTAGCCACAAGTGAACCGGACGCGCGGCCCAATCTTCAACGTCTAACGCGCGAGTGTGCGGCGCTCACGTTCTCGACTAGCGCGCTGCTCTGAATCCGCGTGTGATCCTCAGCGACGCCAATGCAGAGCGGAGCCACCGCATCGGCGACACTACGGTGGCTGTCGATCTATAGAAATGTCGGCCAGAGCGAAAAGAAATAAGAACGGAGAAGAGGGATAGAGCCAGGGGAGTGAGAAACAAAAAGTAACACACACTCGACCTTCTAATTGGTGCGACAGGCCGAATCTGACAGCTGCGCAAACGAGACGGTGGGCGTCGACGTCAAGAACCAAGACACAGAGCCTGGATAACGTTGCGCGACGGAGTCGGACGGACGCGTCGCTCTAACCAAAACAAGCGCCAGCCGGTGACGTGAGGTGAGGATTGCTTGGCGAAGAGACCTAGTGGAGCGTATCCGTGCGCGGCGCATAGTTCAGGTTGCGATGCGAGACGGCGAAAGGAAGGAGGAATATAAGTCGGGAAAGGGTAGCGAACGCCAAAGTCGTGTGCGTTAACAGGCCTTGCCCAATCCACCGGCGATGCATCAGTGTAGAGAGCAGCGAGTGGCAGCGGCTCGTCGAGCTGAGAGACAGGAAGAGATGGATCTCATAGACACATGAACCAGGAACACAGCCTTTCGTAAGACATGGAATCGATACGGAATCGGGAGTGGATTTTGACTCTTCAGTCGGTAAACGACGCCACGGAGAGGGTGGGGAGCTCATAAACGCGAAAACATTCTGCGGAGATCGAAATCAGGGCGAAAAGATCTATGAAGGGCTCACCAGTAACAGAGTAGCAAAATCGTGGTGGGCGTCGCAAGCCAGGCATTTCTCGGATCAGTGATAACGGCATTTACCGAGCACAGTCATCAATGATCCGCGCTACTTCCTTCCTCCTTCATCTCTCCAACGCTGCTCGATGCTTGCCTCAAACTCAACGCGCTAGCGTTCACCGACATCAACACACACGCAACCGCTCCCAGGTCAACCTCTCTGCTGCCTAGCCACGATTCTGCGTAAATACTACTTTGATACTACAGTACTGCAACTGCCAACGAGTCGGATGGTCGATGTTGCGATCCCGCGATATTTTGAGCGAGAGATGGGGGATGGCATGATGGTGCGTCTTTGTGCTTTTAAAACGCTCTCTTTCTCATCCCTTTTGCCGCCCAACGCCATGACTTGACTTTTCAGGCGATCGCAAACGATTCCGTCCTCAAGGGGGTGCAGGCCGGGCAAGCCGTGACCTACGGCTGGGAGGGTGGTCGGCCGAAGGGTTAGATGAAAAAAAATAATGATCTTTTATGATTCAGGCCGAAATGGATCAAGCAGTGTCCAGAGAGGATCTGAAACATCTTGTACAGCATAATTGACCGAAATTGAGCATTTGAAGGCGTCTGGAAAGCTGTTTCACGACTTTGGTCTCGTTCGGGAAGGTCGGCCATCAGATTCACTGCGTTCCGACCCCATGTAGACACACCCTCAGCGCACGTCATGTACCTTTGTCTCCCTTCGTCTACTGGGGTAGAAATACTTGTACCTCTGTCGACAAGCCGATATAGACATGGGTTTGGCGCTGTTCATGTACCCTTGACTTCCTTCGTCTACGTCGGGTACATTACCTTTGGCCAAGGTTCGGCTACCTGTAGGTACCTTCACCTACCCCAGTACACAAACTCTTTCCAGTTGTTCTGACCCAGTTTCAATGTTGTTTCGATGTTTTATGATCCAAATGCGCTTGAAATGCGTTCGGGGGTCAAGGAACAAGCGTGTGGCGGTGTCCGGAAGTATTTCGACACTGATCAACTTGCGCGATGTCGTAACGCTCTCACACCGCTCGGCAAGCAATCCTTGGCAGCCGGCACTGAAGCAATACTCTAGCGAACTCGCCAGGCATCAAGTTCAGTTCAGTATTTGCTGACGTCGTAGCTGATATCGCAGAGATCCAACAGTTTTATGCCAGGTCAGCTGTACCAAAAAAGGAAATATTTTCTTATTTGGAAGTCACGTGGTAGGGAGGGTCAGCGAGAACGTCGATAATTTAAAAAACGGCCCAAGGTCTTTTTTTGCATTTTCAGCACACCCTTGTCCGTCCTGACCCTTCGTTCTCATGGTCCTCAAAATGCCAATCAGGCGACTCGGAATTCAGGAAAACGTTGCGACGATACTTTGCTCCCTGCTGCAAATCATCTCGGTCGATTCGAGGACCTCTTGACATCATCCAGGTCGAGGTCTCGTATGCGGCAAGACTTCGTGGTCCGAGGTGCCGAGGATACATGTCGACGATGTGCTCGACAAGTGCAAACCACTGCGAGCGTGAATCTCCGATTTTCATGTCGTGGTTCACCCTTCCGCTGCAGCGCTGCTCGTTGCCGTAGTCTCCTCTGGCCACATTGCACCCGCAGTCCTTCGCAACACCCACATCTTCCGGCTTCCGACAAGAACCTCTAGGTTAGGGTTAGGACTGGATTTGCAATACGTCCATGTTTAAGGCGAAGCGTCTGCGTGAGGTGAAAGGGAAGAAGTGAAGGAAGTGCGAACGAATGGCTCAGCGCATATGCCATAAATGCTAACCAGGACAGGCTGTCGTAATGGACATAGATAACGTATGGTTGCGATCTATGAATCACGAAGAGTTGAGCGGCTATCCATACCCTTCGCCCAGTCCGCCCGTTACGCCGCATTGCGTCCTCCGAGCAGCCGCTACGTGCACGCCCGCCCCCCGAAGATCCTCACGCGATGCGTCCAGGCGTACTGGAGCGGCGTGCGTAGCGTAGTCCTCGCGCTCTACCTTTATCGATATCCTCTTCCCCCGCCCCCGCCCCGCTGCTCCGCGTCGCGTCGCGCTCTCAGCAAAGCCGCTACGTGCCCGCCTACCCGCCGAAGATCCCCACGCGATGCATCTGGGCGAGGGAAGGGTTGTGCAGCTCGTTACCCCGCCCCGCCCCGTCCATCCCTGTGCTATCCCCCGCGCATCCAAGACGAGACGAGAAGCGTGCGGACAGGGCGTGGTGCGGCGCCCGTTCGCTCTCGAGATCCCAAGTAGATGGGGGCGCTAGCGAGAGGCAGCGAGAGGAATAGAAGATGAGATTCTGCGCCGCGACGCGCCGTTGCTTCCCCGTCTTACTCCTCCGACTCCTAGGGAAGAATGCTCCTTCCCCCCACCATGAGCGGCGGCTGCGACCCGCGCCTCGTCCTCTGCCCCCCACCCCGGCAGCCGTACACCCATGAGCCAAATCTCCTCTGTACTCCGATCGGGTGCGGCGTCGCCGTCGAGCAGATACCGTACCGCTTTGTCGAGCAGACTTGTCTTCGCGCCGCCTTTACTTGTACCCCCGCCGTCGCCGCCGCCTTTCTTCGTCGAGCGGTGGGAGTGACAGGTGTGACCGTGAGCAGAAGATGATTTCCGTGAGGTGGGGGACAAAGCAGCGGCGGTGTGGCCCTGGGAGATATTCGACAAAGATCCGCATATCGTGCCGGTGAGCGACAAGTCGGAGGTGCTCCCCGCCAAACGCGCGAACCAGCCGCTGAGTCTTGTTGCGAGCGCGCCATCGCTGACACCCAGCCGACTTGATGTCCTAGCCAAGGCCAACTCGGGGTTCCCATGCTGATTGGGATGCGAATGCCCGTTGCTAGACGAGGATGACGAAGGCGGAGGAGCAGACACAGAAAAATGGCGCTCGGAGCGTGTACGCGGTCTGGCCGCGCGGTCCCTCCGTTGTGAATAAATGTACTTGGCGGGCTGCCTGATGCAAAGTCCTCGTCGTACTCGGCGGGCGACGCCGCGAAAAGCTCCTGTGAGCTCGGCGCGCTGGGCTCCGCCTCCCGAATCTTCTGCTTTTCTCGTTCTCGCTCCCGGTCCGATCCCAGGGAACCTCGTCGCGCTTTTCCTCCCCGAAGCCGAGGTAGAGTTGCTGTTACTGGTCGCTTTTGAGGCGTGGGTGAAGTGGGAAGTATGAGAGGACGCAGCAGAAGACGGTTGATCCACCGACAGCGACTTGGATCTGTCGCGCGCAGCCGGGGATTGGAGGAAACACGGCAGTTCGGAGGTAGCTGTGAGCGATAGAGTCAGATTCGGATTCGGGCTAGGCGTCGTCGACGATATCGGCGTCAAGCCAGGCGTAGGCGATACGGCAGCAGAGGTGGTGCCTGGGGATGCGGAGATCGTACGGCAGAGGCGCGGTGTGGCAAAAAGACGAGCGCGCCTTGGCCGTGAGGCCGGCCGGGGTGGTCGATGCCGACGACGTAGACGAGGACGAAGGCATCCTATTCGTTGTCGTTGTCGTCCCGGAGCCGATAACGTCCAAGTCAAGACTGTAGTAACAATCGTCAGCGATGCCACACAATAACCGCTGGAAACAGCCAAATATGGCCAGAATATCCAGGATGAAAGAAAAGTAGACTAAGGAATGAAGAGAAAAGAGAGAACGTACGTGGATTCGAGCTCGTCGCGAGCCTTGGGTGAAGAGCGCTGAACAGGATGATGAGACACTGCTTGCGCGTATTTGGCGGGAGGCTCGCAATATCGGTTGCCGGGCCGGTGCTCCTGGCTTGCTCCTTCAAGTTGACCGCAACCAGCTCAAATGCTCGTCCTTTGAGGGTTGCGCTGCGCGTCTTTGTCTTGTCTTATGCCATCGGCCATCCGCTACTACTCGAATGACGCAATCGACGCCTCCAAACGAAGCTTTCATTTTTGTTTCATTTGCCTCTGACGCTTGGGGACCCAAGAACACGGAGACTCGAGTGTTGCTTCTGTGTCGATCGACCGCTATTACGGTGCTTCCTTTGCTTCAGTCGGGCCTCGGCATGGGCTATCCTCCCGTTGCACCTCCATCTTTCTGCATCTAGGCTATCGGTGTGCTGGACACGGTACTGCTGCTCTCGATAATCCTTACCAATCCTCTGTGCATTGCCCGGCTAGCAAATGATCTCCTGGACCTTATCTGGTTATTCTTGGGCTACTGCGATCTCGCACCCTTTACCCGGTCTAACACGTTCCGCGGAAACGTAGTGTGCTTGTTTCCGAGTGGGCGATCGACCACCGTTCTTGATGCACTTCTGCATGAGTACTTCTATACTACATCTCTTGTATTTCGCTGGTTAACATTGCTAATCCTTGACCCTAATCAAAATTAATTTCGGGTTCTGATCAGTTCCGGGGCCGCCTGTACGCAATTGAAAATTCTCAAGCTAGACGCCCGGCCTTCGAGCGCTTCCTTGGTTGTTGGTGCCCACTCGGTGTGAACTTGGGTGCCAGCACCACCAATACTTCTACATCAATATACGACTGAACAACTCCACTTGCCACAGTGAGCTTCACGTTATCTGCATCCCAGCTTATCTGTCAACAATTTTTACGCTCGAGAGCAAACTACGGACGGTGAGCTGTACAGAAAGTTTTTGCATACTGATGATAATCTCCATTCTGAATTCCCAGACCATGATGGTATACCGTTAAAGTCATGCTTCGGATTGTTACCCGGGCGCTCGAACGCTACGCTGCCTCCATGGCCGCAATACGTTGTGAGAAATCTACCGTGATCAATGGAGATGGAAACCCCTGGCAATAGCTTATAGGTTCCAATACCCGGCAGATTGCAGAACAAAATACCCTCCGCCCTCGGAATGCGTCTGATCTTTGTCCTCTCTGCGATGGCCTTCTTTCTTGGGTCACGCGCTCATAGGGCTGAGGCACAAGAAACAGTTCTTGCAGGTGCGTTACATCCTGTTATCAACAGGAAATCTATGCTTGGTGCGAGGCTGAATTATTTTCTAGGCTTCAGCGCAGATTGTGCGTATATCCCCCACGCGCCTGTTGACGATGCGGTTGCCTCTTTCCCTCTAATGAACATACCGGTCGCAGGTAATCTATTTATTTAATAAAACCGAATCGAAAGACTGGCAAGCACCCCACCGTACTCTGGTCGCACTCTGGGATGGGTGATTCAATGGGAATGTATAGATCATCACGCAAAATGCATCGCGTGAGAAGCCTCGCCGTTGCAACACACCGGCCAGCGGGTGCTTTCTCAGGGACGCCCTAATACGAGGGCCGTCCGAGACCCTGTATTTTTTGCCGTCCTCCAGAAAACAATAAGGTCTCGACAAAAACTGGGTGATTGACGACGTACATTCCGTTCCCAACCCAAAGTCCCACCCGGATTTTTGCACCTCAATGCTACGGTTGTTGATTTGAGCACACGCGGGGGGCTCTGAGCAGCCGGCGGCCGTGTGAAAGGCTTTGGAATGCGTAGAGGACACGCATGGCGTGTCCCAGCGAGGGGTATGGTGGTGGTAAGAAGAAAGACGTACGCCTGGGAATTTCCACAGCCGAGCGTGATGGAGATGAACGAGCCGGAAAAGGAATCTGCCTCGTCTGCTCGAATCTGCCTCTTTTGGGATAATCTGCCTCACATCAATATTTATCTGGGCCCGCCGTTTTGTATATCCTCGATTGGATGTCGTGCATCCAGGATTCTGTCGCAGAGGATTAACGCCGGTGCGTCTGCTTTGCGTCTCGAACCAAGACCCTCGAAGAGCTCATACATCGATCTCGTTCCCGGTTGCTTCCAGCCACATCAATTGCTAGGTACAAATCCGGCGTTCTCCCAACGCTGTGAGCCCTGTGGTCGATGGATCCTCTTCCAATTTTCTCTTGTTGAACCTCAGCCTTCCCCTCCGTTCTTGCTTCGACAGCCTAGCCAATTTCTTTGGATTTTCGAATCACATGATTCCGTCCAAAAAGCTCGATCCATACAATATTATGTAAACCCTGACAGATAACAAGACAAGAAGGCCGAATGGCCAAGTAACCATCAGCAGCCTGCAGGAACGGCTGTTCCGTCAACGTGGTTGGCCGCGTCGGTGCCTAGACCACGGCTTGCGAAAGCGTTCCAAAGCGTGCATGCATTGGTACCATTGTAACGGTTGACGTCGGCCTGAATCCACGCCGATCTGGCTGTGAGGACTGTGTAGCGGTGAATCAGTACTTGGAGGACCGCAACCCAGAGGTAACGCACATGTAGGATTGCATGGCTGTAACGGGAGAGCGTCGATGAAGAGGTGGAGGAAAACAATGTTTCCCTCAGTGCCATCGGGATTGGTCCGCGCGGTAGTTGAAAACCCATGAACGCCTACAAGTGCGGCGTATACATTGTGCAACATGTTCGCCCAGACTTCACCAATAGCTGGAATCGACATAAATGAGACGCAGGACAGTCAATAAAAAAATAGGACGTTCCGTGAACTTCTGTCAGCCCCACTAAACTCGAGTAACGAAGAGGGTTGACAGTTCTACAAGATGGGATCCTTATGTGAACGCTGGAAGTGGTAGATCAGGAAACTCACGCGTTTGTCGAGTATGGGTGCGTGCGGATGCCAGCGGAATCATTGGTGACATATTGACCTGAACCCGTTGAGAAGTGAACGAATGAACGACAAGGCGCATATACGAACCAAGTACGTAGTCAGGGACCGCGCTTGAAGTCTTCTCGTTCCAGCTATATGCAGAACGCTTCAGAATCCGCTACAAAGAACAAAACCGTAAAGGTCGTACTCGGCCATCGAATCACTCCAACCTAATTGAGTACATCCGTTGTTCAGCTGAGCCCGAGTTGCAAGGGCAGGATGCTCACCTTCTCCCATACCACCAGCTTCAGTGGTCTGCAAACATCTTCCCGTCCCACCACCAGTCATGCGATTGGTGATTCCGTGAGTGTTCTCACACATTGATGTCAGGATGTGGCTCTACGGGGAAGACCTGTACTGTACCTCATGAGTGACGATATCATTTTCGAGAGCCCCGTCGCGCTCGGGCTAGACAACAGATTTATATGGTTGGCACGTTGAATTCGATTCCGTACATTTGTGATATCCCACAGGAACATGCCTAAAAATCATTAACAACTGTCGAACTCCACAGTCAAGAAACACGTACGCATCGCTCCGGATTGACCACTGCAACGTGAACTCCACATTAGTCACATGAATTTAATCTAGGAAGAGAAGGACAACGCACTCAGGCGGAGTAGAGAAGTCTGCATTGTCGACACCGGCAGAGTTCTGGACTGAAATCGTCACTCTGTCATTCCCCGCGCCACCCTTTCCGAAATTATTGTTCTATGGGTGTCGTGAGACAGCCGTCGCCGTGACTCGGATCATTTATACACACCTGGAAATTGAACGCTGCCTACTCATCTATCAACGCATGACTCGACCAACCGCAAAAAAGATCCTCACCTCTGTGAACCCGTATCTACAATTCCAGCCAATCATTTCGCCTGATTCGATCAAGAAAATAATGAGGCGCACTTACCGATACGAGAAATCGTGAATAGTATTAACGATATAAAACGCGTTCACCCGCGCGGCATCCACGTTTGCGGTGGTTGTCGGCGCCGTGGCAGCGTTCTGAGGGTAGTTGAACACCAGACCAGCTGCGGACTCGGTTGTCGTTGCCGTTTGAGCGCCTTTGAACGAGATGGCGTTATTCCCACTGTTTATATTAATCAGACATGGATAATGAGACGATATCTGCCGTATGGTACGTACGCCGTAGTACTGAGAATGTTATCAGAAAAAAATGGGTGTCTTTGGAGAAGGGAACTCACGTCGTGTTGGTGGTTCCATCCGAGTGCCAACCGTCGGGGCTGCAATCGAAATTCGGTTAATAGGGCTGGAATTTATTTGTACCTACTAACGTACCTAGCTGAAACAGCAGCCATAAGCATAAATCGGTGCGGTGAATGTCAGCGACTCACCAAGAGGATCTTGTGGATCATCAAGTGTCTGGAATCCGTCCGTTAAGATCTCTTCTTGAATGGGAAGGACGAGGTACTACACCGCATAAAAATCAGTCCTAGCCATTTTAAACATAAATATAGCGAAAGTGAAGCCTACCGAAGCCTTCGTGACGAAATCCGTGACGGAAAGCAGTTCCGCGGTATGCGCGTCGACGAATGCCTCTACCCACAAATTCGTCTCCTCATTCTGAATCTGCATAACATGCGTGAGGCGAAGGGACCCATCCTCGAGTGCCAAGAACTCGAGCGTAGGTGGGTGGCCGTTGAAGGTTCCGTCGAGCGCTTGTTCGGCCGCTGTGATGGCGTCCACCAGAGAAACGGCGGGGACCGAGGAGGCGACGTTTGCTATGGTGATGTCAGCCAAAATCCATTATTATTAATTTGTTGGAGCTGAATTCTGTACTAGTTGGCACGAAAGAGCTGCCGACAGCAACGACCTTCACGCAGAAAATTAATACGCTACGCCACATATGGGCCATTCATCGTTCACGCACTTTGTCATCCTTGTTGAATGCCACGTTCGCAACAGCATTGCCAACGGGGATTCCGTCCTGTGTGAGGAACTATTAGGCGGCGATTCGAAATTCCAACAAGACCCTCACTATCAATTGACGCAAGAATGCATGATCAGCGACCTCTCCGGCGAATCCACTCTTGAAAACCACAGCATCCGCTCCAATGTCGAGGTGAGACTGGATGAACGCAAGTGCTTTTTCCTCGAGGCCGACGTCCGCCCGTTTGGTGAGAGGATGAGCTATGCCTTGCCCAAATGTCTTTGCCAGTTCAGCTAGCGGGAGAACTACGCGGATATGCTCACCATGTACGTTGACTCGGGGTGGAATGTATTCAGTGCCAAACCGCGACCTACGATTCTCAGCCGATTGGTCGCGTGCTTGAGCGATGCGGGCCACGGAACGGCGAGTCCGGACGACGCACAGAAGATCGCAAGGAATAATGAGAAGCGGAAGGCGACCATGGCTCTTGAAGACCAGAACGAGTAGGAGCTTGGGGTTTTATGGAGATCCGGCGTGGGTTGGGCCGATAAGATAGAAGTTAGCATCGCCTGGAGGGAAGGGGAGTGCCAGGCGCCTGAATCTCATCTATGGATGAAGTGTCGCACACCATTGTGACTTGGAACACGATAGAGTAGCCAAGCCCTGATGCGTATATTAGGCGTGATCGAGAAACTATACTTGTGAGAAAAGTATTTCTGGTGCATTATGTTCGAGGATCGCGAGAGCAGACGGGAAATTGGAGCTCCAGCAGATAGAAAGAGAACGTTTTCCCAATGAAGATATCGGCGAGAGAAGCTGGTACCGTCCGATGAAAGCCCAGCAAGGGCTATGTCGATCCACGAAATAGAATTAGCTCTTGGAAGATGCCAAGCCAACGAAAGGACAGCCGGCACAGATTGCGTGGGAAGGCTGCCATATGGCGGACCGGGAACTCCTCGAATCAAGCTGTTCCCGTGGTTGTCCGAGAGAAGAAAAACTCAGCACCACGACCGCGAGCCGGCGGACAGTAAAGTGAATGAGGGCTTTGGCGGGGAAACAAACGATCGGTTCAGTCCCAGCGCGAAATGGTACTGGAAGCTAGCAAGTATTCGATTCCATCCAGGGCGCCCAGTGGACATGGCGCAAAAACCAGCGAACCGAAGGTGGAGGTGGACGACAAGAGGGACGGGTGGCTGTGTTGCGAGATGATCCGATAGGATTTCCTTGGCGCGGCGGTCGTTTCAAACTCGCGATTGCGGAATCGCACGAAATGTCTTATTTCACTCCCTCAATTATACTCTCAATTCCCGCGAAAAGCACACGGCATGAATTGCTACAACTCCGCCAGAGAGGGAAGTTAAAACCCGCACTCTCGGCCCGACCTGCCAAGATGACATTGACATGTTCCCACGGCCACGACAGTCCTTCCCCTCCGCGTTCTCGTCGCACCCCTCGCCGAACACCCTCGCTATCTCGTCCTTCTCTCAACAATTCTTCTCGGCACTGTTTACTTCCTCTATGAGCCCCTCCCAAAATGCAATACCAGGACCTGCTTCCGATGACGACGAACCTCAGCACCACCGACAGCAGCAGCTGCAGGGTTAACATTCTACCGGGAGGCACGACGCACCTAGCTCTGACGATGCAGGGAAGCGAAAGGCGGTTTCAGCGCATGGTGGATATCAGGGAGAAATTTCTGGTAGAGGCGGGTGTAATCTCCAATACAGCGTGCGTGGCTGTTGCTCATTCTTAATTCCATCTTTTTTACCTCGTTCCATATACAGATTCTCCGTTGGTGTTTCGGACATCCGTATATGCACCGGCAACTCACAAGTCTGAATCTATGATTGGCGGAGTATCCCCTGAGACTTTTTCATCCCTCAATTCACCTGCCCGTTACCCATGTATCGCGTCGGTGCGTCCTGTTATTTATATCGTCTCATTTATTCACCATCGTTCACTCACATGCATTTCTTTCTTCCATTCCAGGCACCGTTGCCGAGGGCGGTGAGCGCCTTCCCTTTTTATTACGCGATAACTTCTGACTGTCAACCCAGGCAAGTGGGTCTGCGGCCTCGAACGCGTGCTGCTCGACCGCCCGAACTGCATCGTATATTCGCTCGACAACAGCTCCGACTCGTACTCTAGCTTCGAAGTGGACATGCTCCAGCGATCACCTGGGTGCCAAATTCACGGTAAGTATGCAACAAATTCCTCTTTACGTTTGCGCCGCTCACCTCCCGCGTTTACAGGCTTCGACTTCAATCCAACTCCCGCCGCGTTATCAAAATGGCCTTGGGGCGAGACCTCTGACTTTGACAACACCGACCCCGCATCCCGGGTGCACTTCAACACATACGCGCTTGCGAATCCGATCTTGCGCGTACGGGGCTCCCGGAGCTTGAAGTAGGTAATGAAGGAGCTTGGGCATGAAGGGATTGATATCCTCAAGGTGACAATCTCCTTCCCTCTTCGCTCCCCACTTTACTCTTTACTTTTTGTTATCATTTCTTCCTCATTTCATTTTCGTTCGTTCATTTGCGTTTATTTTATTCATTCGATTTTCGTTCTCCGTTTCATTCACTCGCTTTTACTCCATCTTCTCTTGCATTCACGGCGCGGTCTGACTCTCGTATTCTTCCTCCTCAGGTCGAGCTCAACGGCGCCGAATTTCCCACCCTCCTCTCCCCTCATCGCAGAGTACGGCGGCGGTAAAGAACCTCTCCCCTTTGGGCAGCTTGTGGTGACGATCCAGGCATTACTGTCAAAGGTATATTCTCGCTCTCTCTTTGCCTTCCCTCTTCCTCCTGCTTTTACATCCCATTTTCTTTTGCTTTCTGTCCTTTCGTTCTCTGATTTCCCCCTTTCCTCGCGCTCCGTCAGTTCATTCAAAGCAGAATACCAAACTGACCAACGAACACATTAACAGACATGACAACTATGGGCCAATTCCACCAATGGTGGCAGCGCCCCGAATGCGCCGGCCTACGCCCAGTGTACTTCGAGCTCGGCATGATGGACGTGAATAATCGGCGCCAGGATCCTGGGCATTCGTATGTGAGTGCATCACATTTATCCAGTTACACTGCGAATAATTTCTGACGATAAGTTGTGTAGTGGACGTTCATCAATGTCCGTGGAACGCACGCGTCGGTGGACGATACGCTCCTTGAGTACCCTTAGCCCTAGTCGTTCCTCATTTATGAAGGGGGACTGTGGTGAGATCGTGAGACGATCGTGCGGCCGTGGATGTAAATTTCAAAATTGGAGGTTGGATGGACTGACGGGACGCATTCGAGTCAGTGTTCCTGAAAAATACCCGTAATATAAATGGATACTTACCTTTGTTTTCTGCTCGATCTCCAAAAATGTACGATGCTTGCATGATTTCTCGCCTGTATCGAGACAACGTCAGCGACGGTCAATCGATTTGCGCGCCGCGCCAACCCGCCCGAGCGAAATATTGCTGTTTGAATCGCGCCGTCGCCGATTGTGGCCTGGATTCTCGTACTAAAATACGTTCGCAGCCGGCGCTGATCATTCTGAATCTCTGTTCTCAATGATTCGCCAACCTTTTTTTTTTGTTTGTAAGGGTGCAGCACGATGGTCCGTGCGCATCGCGTGTTGCACAACCGTGACAGTCACGCAACGTCTCTCTTCATTGGCAGCTGGTCTTAACACGTCGCGCCGCGAGGGCACAAAACTCGATCATCCGATGGCTTCCCAACAAAATCCTCGCGGCCGTGAAGTCGGAAGCGTCTCGCTCAGATCTCATCGCGCTGTGCAAAACCTTGCGCCTCTTCCGCAACATCGCCACTCCACTACTTTACTGTGTCGTGAAGCTTTCAAACGATACATCGCTCAAAGTTTTTTGCGAAGTCGCCCGCTGCCTCATCTCGATCACTGTTCCTTTTCGTACGAGAATTCGATCCAAGTCACACGTCCAAGTCTCACCACAATCGTGACGGATTTCGTCCACCGGCTCCCAGTGCTTACTCGTCTGACTCTCCTTCAAGCAAAACCGTGCGAACGATTAAATCCGGACACCACGACGCTGGCAAATAGCATTGGACCTACTGCTTCCGTCTCCTTCATCCTACGAAGAGATGTTCTGTCTGTGTTCTTTTTCACCCAGCCGGCCCCTGCACTGCATCCTGGCGGCAGGACACGCCTCGACAAAGTCAATGTCCTTGTAACCACATCCATGTGCAGATTGAAGTTCGGAGTCGGAGTCGTTGCACATCCACCATCCGCTCGGAGTGTCGCTGTCGAAAAAGTCACCGGCTCCCCTCAGATAAACCGGGCGGTTTTGCGATTCTTGTTCTGCCTGACTTCTCTCTATGTGGAGGCAGAGGCGCTCGAAATCGCGGCATACCTTGAAAACTTGACTTCTCTGTCCACTTTCTCGCTTCCCGGCCACTATTTAGAGTATGACAGCCCGGAATATGTCTAGGACGATGATGAAGAAATCGTTGCAATATGGAGTGCAGTACGCGAAACCTTTTCCGTATGTTACACTCGCCAGTCTTGGGATCAAATGCATACTGACAACGATGGATAGATGACAGAACGTGGAAACCCGCCCAAGGAGCTTGGAATATCTTGCTACTTTGAACCAGACTCTCGTCGTCATATCACCTAGAAGCCTTTGGTTTCTATTCAAGCTCATGTTCTTCATCGTCGTGCAGGGATCTACACCGCAGGCCTCATCCTCCAGTCAAACTTTCGTGCCGATTTGTAAAATTCTTCCCGGTTTAAATTTCCTGTCGCTTTATTTCCTCCACAACTGTACGCCCTCACCTATTGTGCACATGTAGCTGAGAAGGCGATGTCCGAGACCCGGACGATGGCGGAAACCAATCATACCCAGACTCGAGTGGGCGACCTCAGATCGTTTACCAAACGTCAACCTTTCCCGCAGATCCTGCCGGACCCTGGAGTACTCATGCGGGAACGACTCCTTGCGTCTTTATGGGTGAGTCGTTCAGGCAAGGCATAACTCACGAAGTATGGAAAAAGACGAGGGATTGAATGATAACTCCAACTGCGGCCTGTGCTTTCACATTGTGCTGGATGTGTACTGTTCTTCGTTTTAACAACGTACTCATCCCAATAATGATGATAGTTTGTCCTCGGCTACCTCACCCAAAGGTTCAAGACCCAGATATTTTGATGGGTTCAAAAATCGCGACAAAAATTCGACCCTCTGCGTGGGTAAAAATTTCAAAATTGAGCTTTTAGTCGAAACAGTAACAGTATCTGCCCACCAGCGTCCTGGTCCGTGCACAATTCCACGTGTAGCGTTAGGTCTTGCTTGTCACAGTCACGTAGCTCTTTACCGCTCCCCTGATGGCTCTGACCAGGAGCGCCACACAAAATTTGGTTGTTTGTCGGCTGCCCAACGAAATGCTCGGGGCCATCATGGAAAAAGCCCGTCGACCGGATCTCGCTGCGCTTTGCCAGACATCGCGTCTTCTTCGTGACATCGGCACTCCGATACTTTACCGCGCCATAGAGCTTTCGAAGGACACACAAGTCGAAGGTTTCTCCTGTACGATCACCTCATCCCCATCGTTGTCTCGTCTTGTTCAAGTATTTGACATGACGCAGTTTGGCCTGTGAGTCGACTTGATACAATTATACCGAAGCGATGGATTGAATCACCGCAGAAATCAGGAGTCGGTTCACTTTATCGATGTTCTAGACCTTGCATATTTCCCCAATCTTGCTACGCTCACGATGACTGTCCGCTCTCCAACACCAACTTTGGCCACGCTTGTGGCTCGTTTCGTCGGTCGTCACTCCACGATTACCCGTCTGGTACTGCTTCAACCTGGAGCACCACAAGGATCAGATCCTGATGATATCCGGGATCTCAACAGTCTCAGTGGGCTCGGCGCCTTTGTCTCTTTCATTCTACGGCAAAACATTCTGTCTGTCACCCTTTCCTACGCTCCTCCCGATCCAGACGAGATACCTCTACCGCGATCCGATACGACGCCAAACGAAATCATCGTTTTGGACATATCTGAATCCCTCACCGCGTCAATCATTCTCGAGGGTATCGTGGATCATTTGCCGCATACTCGGGGTCTCGAGATTATGAGATTCAAGGAGCCAGCCCAAATTTCCCCCGTATGTATATATGGCCAGCGTTCCCCGATCTGCCTGACGTCATCAAGGAGGAAACAGCTGAAATCGGGGATTATCTTTCAAAATTGCTCTTCCTGTCTAATTGGGGGTTGCGCTGCCATACCGATTGCAAGAACGCAAAGTATGAGAGGAGCGGCGATGAAGCCATATTGGCAGCCTGGAGTGCGGCATGCGGAAGCTTGTCGTCAATTACATTCCGTACGTGAAACCGAGCGTTCTTCGACTGTGTACTGACATGTGGGTGTAGATGGCAGAACGTGGAAACGGCTTGAAGGTTCTTGGCATATCTTGGAAGACGAGTCGAAGGTTGTTGAGATACTTTGAAGTAGAAGCACGACAACTTTAGTAAGATAGTGATTCGCCGAACAACTACTCTGGGTACGGACTCATCAACGATGCGCCACCGGCGCTGATAGCTTGTCTCGTCTATCCACCGAGATCGGACTTGAAGGATTTATCTGATGCAACTACCGACTCTCATTTGATCAGATTTAGACTTCTTCCTCATTCAGCTGTCATCTCAACAGATATGTCGATAAAAACCAGTGTCAGCCATGAATTGCCAATACAACCTGAAAACAAATTTGTTGTCCGTTCAATCTAATTCCAAATGCAGTATTGCTATTCAACGTTCTTCGGACTTTGTAGGCGGTAATCTTCACTGGAGCACGAAACTGAAACCAGCTCCACTGGTGTGAAACATCGAACGAAATCCCATTTTGCAAAAACGCCGTAACTCTCGATTGTTTAATGGGCAGTGAATACCCCACACAATACACCGTGAAACGTCCTTACTCTAACCTTCGTGCTAGCCGTAATGACCACGGGTAAAAGTCAAGTATTTAAACGAGCCGTGGCCGTCAGCATTCTGCAGTTTACAGTCTTCTTAACTACCGCCAACCCAGCTTGAAATTCATCCCCAATACAGCGACCATGCGATTCATTTCTTACATCTACGTCTCCGCCGCGCTCCTGTGGGCTGCAGCTGCCAATCCGCTTCCCAACGTGTGTTTAATGACACCTTGACGTAAATACTCGTGCCTGACAAGCGTTCATCCAGGAACCCAATGCCGGCGAGGTTTATAAGCGTGAAGAGCCCAACCACGCTCGGTCGGTGCGTCACATACACATGATCCTCCGACAAGCGAAACAGCTCATGCTGGGAGCAGGGTGATGTAATCACCGAACTCGATCTCGTCGCAGCCCGCGCGGAACTCGAAACCAAAGACACACAGAACCTTGAGGTTCGTTCCACCATGTTCAAACGGAAATCCAAATTGTATTCTGACCTGGATTCGGGCATTGCAGACCGATGACGGAGGATCAGGCACCGTCTGCATTATCGCGTGAGAGACAGAGTCAAGGAAATAGTGATTTTACTAGAAGTTTATGTATACTGAATATATTTGGTCGATGAGACAAAGCCCCCGAGAAACCCATCCCGGGGAAATATACGTCTGCCTGGAAGGGAGAATAAACTCATGACGACAGGTACCATGAACTGACGATACATACGAGATGGAGCGTGCGGGAAGACGAACACAGTTTTAGCGACGCCTCTGTGTAAAGGTAAATGGCAGAAAGTGAGGAGAATCCGACCCGTTGCGGGCGCATCCTTCACTGACCGGGAACAAATCGCCGGAGACATCTGCAGGAAGAACTTTGAAGTGCGTTCTGGTACTTGACGAACTCAGCATCTATAGCAAGGTCGCCGCCAATCGATGGTCTGCTTCGGCACCAAAACCTCGCCTGCGGGGTGACGCGCAACCAAATGCCAATAATCATTGTACTTGGACATCCCATAACTGTCAGAGAGAAAATTAACGACGAAAGAAATAGTAATGCGTGCCAGCTACGGACAGAATTTGGCGCGAAATATTGGACGAGCCACTATCTGTACCGGGTGTGAAGTGAACTGAACAGTCCGCCAAGCTCGGAAGACGATGTTTCGAATGAGGGCACAGCGACCGAATGAGAAACACGAGGCAAGACGAAGATGAGTCACGAGATGAAGACCGAACGCGACAATCGAGGTTGAGACCAAAAGTCACTGGCATAGTGATGGCACGACGACTGGTGAGACGAGACGAGACGCAGGCCAATAAGACACGAAGTGAAAAATGGAACAGACGATCGATCCAAGGAAGAAGGACGAATTCAGTAGCGTTGGCCATGCGTGCTTAAGAAACTTCACTTGCATTTACAGCGACAGCGTCCTCCCACACATAACTCTTCCCGTTCCTTGCGTATCCCTGGAGACGCGGTCCCGTCGAGCCTGAGCTGCTCATCGATTTCTCCAAATTCGCATGCAAAGTGCTCCATTCCATCGCTGGGCTGTACACGCCAAGTCCAGACGGCACGATATCGCATAGAATGCTAGATTCGCACCCGACCCGGATTTGCCGCCAATAGGTGCCAGCCTTCCCAGAGCCCAAGAATGGGAAGAAAAACGATACCGACAAGCGGCGCACTGAAGCATGACGGCTGCAACGATTTCGATGGCAAACCGCGCATCCGAGACCGAGGCTACGGAATCTCCGTCCAACTACGGCTGGCCCGGTGCCACTGCACTTGCGGCGGGCGGCGATGAGCACAAAGAATGGGAAAGAGGCGGGTCGTGGGGTGCGGATGGGGAGCGGGTTAGCGGATCAAATCGCCAGTGCGCAGTTTGCGGGAACCAGATTGAGCGAGTCCTTCGGAGTGCCGATCGGGACAGATATCACAAAGGGCGGGACGAGCTAACGACAAACGCTGTGTCACAACACTGTGACAGCGTTGCGGATCATTACGGGTGACACCGTGACACCCTCTCTCGCTCGATCCACCATCCTCGACTCGTCGAGTCGACTTCCTGTCCAGCCGACTTTCCTTTTGCGTTCGCGGCTTTGTATCACTGTCCCACGGTTATCCACAATGTTACGGTCCACATTCTACGCTTGTTGCGCTCTCGAGCCCCTCAAATGTCTCCGAATTTGGTGCTACGCCGCGCTTGGTTTTGACTTGCCCATCAAGTTCTGGTCCTTTTCCCGTTTCGCTTCGTAGGATGCTTATCCGCCGTTCGGTACACCCTTCAGTGATGCCAGAGACTCGCTTAGTGAGCGCCATCTTGTCTGATCCAGTTCTGGTCGTCGTCATCTTGCGATATTTCAACTCCCACTTCTGAAGTCCAGTCGCCTACCGCCGCCGCAATTCATGAATAGATCTAAATAAGAAAATTCAAGAGATACGCTTTCTGGTCCGTTTTAACTATGATGGGACTTCGTGGACAGAATGTAACAACAGCTCCTGGGCATGTTCTGTACGGGACTTGATATTGCATTCAAACCGAGAAGGAAACCTGTGGGTCCCGACTATCAGCAGCAGCCAGAAACGACTGGAAACGCGTACCGGAAGATGCCGGACGAGTAGGTGACGTTCGGCAGAATGTCATTACCTCGCTCATCAACTTTTGGGGCGATCTCGCATGTTGCCAAGACAGTGGATGCGACGGCGAAAAGCGTACTCTCGGCCAATGACCTCCCGGGGCACGACCTGCGACCGAAGCCAAACACCACACTTGTCACCTTCTCTATTTCGGCGTCCAGATTTCGGTATCTATCGGGATCAAAAGCCATCGGGTTCGTAAATACTCCCGGATCGTGCAACATATGCCTGGGAACCAACCCTCTCTCTTTCAGTATTCGCTCATACTCATACGCAGGGTGTTCGTCTCACCAGATATTGGGGAGCACTATTGAACCTTTCGGGATGTGCATGCCCTTATAAATGTGGTCTTGTCTGAGAGCATGAACTACGCCTGACATTTCAGAGGTCAAAACATAATTATTGTAATGTATCGTGGGCATGAAATTGAACTGCGCACCTAGTGGGATTGGAGGATTCAGTCGGATAATCTCTGCGAGGACACTTCGCACATAGGGAAGTGAAGGCTGATCTGAGATCAAAGGTAGGCGGTCAGGACCAACGACCGCGTCGATTTCTGCCTGTGCCTTTGCCTGAACAGCAGGATTCAGAGTCATGGCCAGAATGAAGTTCAACATCCCTATAATCAGCTGATATTTAGTTTTCAGTCGTATTCGATTTGTATAATACAATCTTCAATCTCGTACCGTCTCCAATCCGCCTGCAGTCATAGTACCGGCCGCCCATGCAAGTTGCTCTTCCACATCAGGCGATAGCCTTTCGCTGATGGCTGCGAGTGCCGTCGCACACGTGTTTGGGAGGAGTACACTGCCCGATTCCTGGATAAAACTTCAAGCGAATGCAGACTGATTGTATCTATATCCAGGCGCACGCACCATACAGTGCTTTGACCGGGTGTACGGTGCCCAAACTGCTTTATTGACAATATCCTTCCAAGCTTTTGCTTTGGCGAGAAACCCTGTTCCAGGTAGCCACCTCGGAAAGTATTTCACTGTGTTCGAGTTGGCTACGAGTCTGCCTCCATCCAAGGATATGGAAAAGCTCACAGAGAGGTATTGAGTCTACCAGCCACACGCCAGCGGCAGCAGATCTTGTGAAGACACTCATGGAAGCTCTGATGAGCGTTAAAAAGGGGTCGTCATCAGAGGAGACATAGTGTCCGTAAGCAACACGGATAAGAATTGTCCCAGCTTTCCTGCATAAAGGGAATCAAAACGGGTTGAAGAGTGCCAAAAATCAAATTGAGCTACAGTTCAATGAGATGTGCCAGTTTGCTCGGATTTTGAAGCAATTCTCTGGCTAAGAGGCGAGCTTCTGACTCCAGAAAGCTGTGGTATCGTGGAACCATGCGCGGAGCTAAGTCCTGAGAGGCTATCTTTCGCTGCCGGCGCCAGTCATCATTGTACGACTGTAACACAAAAGTTTTATTGAACCCTGAACTGTGCTCGAATTCATATGAGAGTTATCATCAAGCCATGTCTCACTCACAGACGAGCCATTTCCTGTAGAAAATAAATTGATTAAAGTATAGCCGCTAATTCGGGATGGCTTACAAGATGAGGTCTGTCGGAATAAATAGCCTTTTCCAAAAGATCCTTTGCCACTTTGAATGAGTTGAGGAGAAGTAGCGGTTGACCAAACGCTTCCAGATAAACGAGGTCGCCTTGATGAGGGGAGTAAGTGCCTTTCCTTGAGTTCTGTGTGTACCTGCCATATTCTTGTTCCCAGCGCGACAACGTCAGCCATTCGTAATTTTGCGGCATCTGGAATGCATTTCCAACAATTGGTAGGCGGCGTGGACCAGGCGGTCTCCTAGCTCTTTGCGATTTCCAGGTGTAGACGGTCAGCCACACCAGGCTGGCAGCGATGGTGAGCGCGATTTTTCCGTCCAGCATTGTCGCTCAGTCCAAGGAGGATAGTGAAACGTGGTTAGGGCCAATCCAATTCAGCCAAGAAAGGTTACATTCACTCAGGTTACCTCGGTCTACCCATGGTAGATGTTTGTATCCCAGCTCTGCAACTTGTTAATACGCCGCGGGCCTCCATTAATTCCCGAACCGCATTTGCTTGCCCGCTGATATCGAACGTTATTCAAATTGTGTCATCTCGTTCTGAAGGATCGGATGCATTTTCCTCTTGCAGCGCAACTCGGGCGTTGGACCGACCGATCTCGCCATCCTCCAGCCATCATGTCGAAGGAGATGAATGCCAGTCAGAAATTGTTGATACATCGGAAAGCAACGAAATTTGTATGAGTGATGCAGCTCTCGTTCACAGGTAGAGGATCTATAGTCTCCGTGCCCCGGACAGCATGCCGTTGAATGATCTGTGACTACTTGGGCTATATTAACCATCAAATCTGAGCAAATACAGATACTTCCGTCTATGTTCTTTGAGACATTTGCGGTTCGCATTTGGAGTGGGTTCGGGAGTAAAATTTTACCGCCAGACGGGTTCAGCTTCGGAACGGGAAATCTTCAATAAAGGTGAAACTTCCCTTGGGCCTCAAATTGGTTGTCTCAAGAGTACGTATCAAACTCCGAACGAATTGGACAATCGAAGCTTGAAGCAAATTTTTGTGAATGACAAAGGTCTATCCAGGAGCCAAACGCCGGCGAAGTCACGGCCCAGTCGGTGAGCCCCGTATGCTTCACGAGATGCTTCATACCCCAAGGGAGCAAAACAACTCATATTTGGAACAGGGCGATATAATCACCGAGCTCGATCTTGCCGCTGCGCGGGCACAGCTCGGGGCTGAAGACGCAATGGGCCTGGAAGTATGTTTTACCCATGGAATGGCACTCTGAGCTGAATTCACACGTGGAAGATCCGTGCAGGGGGGAGGAAACGCCGACGGGGCGTGTATTGTGGCGTGACTGTTAGCGAAACCGAGATCCGGAGTGCGGAGCGCGAGCTTGAGGTGAGATAAGCACGCGTTTGAGAGTTGTACGAAAGTTACGTTCGAAATTCCTATATAAAACTACAGTGAGTTTACGAGGCTTTACCTTAAGCAACCGAACAACGAGATCAGTTCTTCGTTGGACGCGGGTTCAGGAAACGTCTCCGAATCCTTAGGATTGCTATACTCAACTTTAGGCAAGCTCAAGGCGTTGCGCCGCCGTAGGTAGAGTGGGCGGTAATTCCACAATGAGCTCACGGCATCACTTAGGTTCACGCAGATATTCAGATCGACTGATTGGTGGTAAAGGTAAAGATAGATTGTCCTTAAAATTACATGAACAGCGTTTATATACCAACTAGGAGGTGGCAGTGCCGGCAGCCGGGCCGACGTTCACAAATCCTTCTTCGACATTCGCTCAAGTTTGAATGTTCTTTGAGCTTCGCTAAGCTTCGGTCTGAGGACTGGAGACTTGTTACTCATGGAAAGCATCAGTTCCCATGACAGTGACCAAGCTGAGCAGAGGGCAAGAACAGTTATGTTAGATGATGTATGTCTGCTGAATATATTCGGCTGAAGAAAGAAAGGAAGTTTTGTCTTGAGTCTCTCTCATAATTGTGATTTTCATTATCTTCCAACTGGTCCCACAGTATTTCAAACTTTGATCTCGGTTCCGTATGATTCACCTGTATTCAAACAGCGGACCAGCGAGATTTTAGTGTCTATAGACGAATCATTTTAGGGTATTCTGTAGATAAAAATCATGCATCGCTGCCCTCCTTCTCCACCTTGTCCCCGCCAACCTTGCCCTCAGCAGCGGCCCAAGTGGTATGCGGCTTCCACCCGCTCGACGTCCGGGGGCTGGTCTCGCCGAGCATCTGGTCGACCTGCTCGAGCGAAAGACCCTTGGTCTCGGAGACGAAAAAGTAGGCGAACAATGTGGAAACCACGGCAGTCGAACCCCAGCTGAAGAACACCTTGGGGCCGAGGTTGGCCTCGTCAGCCGACACGAAGTAGGGCGTGATGACGGCGATGATGCAGCTCCAGAACCTATCGAGTGAAATGAGAGGACAGATCAGACGTGAAAAGGAACACACCAGTTAGAGGCAGTGGACATGCCGACGCCGCGGGAGCGGATGGGGAGCGGGAACATCTCACCGACGATGACCCATGCGGCAGGACCCCAAGTCATGGCGAAAGAGGCGATGTTCAGGCAAATGAAGGCGATCTCGGCCTTGACGGCAGTTGGGTTTCCCCCGGGAACCGTAGCATGGTGTGCTCTTACTCCGATAATGGCGACAATGTACTGGCAGATGACCATGAATGTCCCACCAATGAGGAGGATGCGACGAC
Organism: Mycena sanguinolenta; assembly: GCA_014462675.1. NCBI lineage: Eukaryota > Fungi > Basidiomycota > Agaricomycetes > Agaricales > Mycenaceae > Mycena > Mycena sanguinolenta. Next base: position 113,046 of record JACAZH010000003.1, on the reverse strand, counting down.
GGCCGAAGCGCTCGATGATGTAGAATGACATTGGGGTAGCGAGCACGTTCACGAGGGTGGTGATCAACGAGATAAGGAATGGGTTGCTGATTGTGCCCAGTGTCTGGAAGAAAGACGTGCTGAAGTAGAAGATGAAGTTGATTCCGGTAAACTGCTGAGCACATTGAAGACCTGGAAGATGGTGAGAAGATGGAAGAAAGCAAGATGAAAAAAGACACTGTGAGTGTCAAAGGTCATGAAATTCACACAACTTTTTATACCTTTTGTGCACAAAATCCAGCCACCATAGTGATGGAATCCATGCAAAGTGAATGAAAATCATGAACTTTTATTTCAGTTAGTTTTCATTAGATTCCAGCCATCTATTTCACACACTTCGGTCATGAACTCCATTCAATTGAACAGTGAACCATCTCAGCTTCCACTGAATTCATTCCCAAACCACATTCAAATCACACAGAAAGTCGGTGAAAGTTATGATGATTGTATATGACTACAAGTACATCTAGTGTCTACTACGCTTGCGCACGTCCGTATTCTGTGGCGCCGCTCGCTTCTTTCCTGCATCTCTCGACTCGGTTTCCTCTTCACCATCGCCTTCATCCTGCGGCTGATCATCGCCGTCAAAATCTATCAGACCGTCACCATCACCATGCTCGGGGCTTGTGAGGCGACGGCTGGCAAGAGGGCGGGGTTGGGGTCGAGAGGGACCTGCAGACAGCGAGTGGCGAGGCGCTTCTGGGAGGGACGAGGGATGGTATCAGTGGCCACATCAGAGTGGTACTCACGAGTAGGACCCTGGAGGCGTTCAGCTCGGACCCGAGCCTCGTTCGCGCGATCGCATTGATTCTTCATTTTCTCCAATTCAGCTGCCGAACATTGTTAGCAAAAGGATGCAGATATAATATTTTTGTTACACACCTTCCAGACGGGCAACGCGATCAGCCTCAGACTCCAGGGGTGCGGGCGATAAGTCAATCCCGCTACCATTGGCATTCCGGTCGCGAAGAGGCGACCGCTGGCCGAGGATGTGGCAACTTGTGCGCTTTTGCGTGAATGCCGTGGATTGTAGTTTTTATTTGACTTAGACTTGGACTTGGGCTTGTTGGGATATTGGGACGAGGGGAGAAAGAGGTGGGGCGGTCTTAAGTATTTCGAGCGAGCTGAAGCGAAATTGGGGCGGTGGAGTCGAGTGGAGCCGTATTTCCGGGTGTGTGTGCAGAGCTGAGATCTGAGCCTTTGTGAGAGTTGCATGCCATGGGGTTTGAGCAGCCGGAGAATCGTTGCGAGAGCGGATTCCAGAGAGTAGAGGAGGAACAGGAGAGTCCGACATGAGAGAGGAAGAGAAGAGAAGTCGAAGGCTGTGAAGTGATGTCAGAGGTGACATCATAGCTCCGCGGTCACGATACCGGTGCAAACGCGTCCACTCACAGCACCCCGACCTCCAATGTGGGCACTTTGTGAGCGCCCAGATGTGATGGGAATGTCGGAAGAACCTCCAGAGTAACTTCATATCCTGTACTGCAATTTTCGGAATTTCATACTGTTTTGGGATGACAAATTCATGGCATTGAATCATGAAATTCACGACGTTATAACTATGGCCATGAACACATGAAAAAAAGGTATGAAAAGAAAAGTACATGAAACATGTTTTCATGTAAACCGTGCATGACTCGTTAAATTCATAGGCCAGACCTATGAATTTCATTAGCTTCGACACTCACAGTGAGACATACCGGTTCCAACAATGGTGCGGCGAATGTTGGAAGATCTATCGAAAAGGGAGCCTCGGAAGCAGGCAAGCCAGGTACAGACGTAGCTCGTCTGCGGGATATGAGTCTTCTCAAACTCGAGGTTGGCAATGATCTCAGCAAGCTCGTCCTGGACGTAGTCAGATTCACGGGGCTGGTCGCGGACACGAGCGAGGGCGACGGTGGCTTTCTCGATGTTGGCCTTGTTCGCCCAATACCGTGGAGACTCCGGGAGGAACAAGAGACCCACGCCGAGGATAAGGGCCCAAAGGAACTGGACGCCGATGGGGATGCGGTACGAGCCGGTGTCAAGGCGGTCTTGAGTGGCGTACACGACGCAGTTGGCGAGGAGAATCCCGATGGTAATGCAGAACTGGTAACCAGAGACAAGTGCGCCACGAACCTAGGGTTTGAGTGAGTACTCAGATTCAAAAACGAGGAAAAGAACACGGACCTTCTTGGGCGCGATTTCAGACATGTACAGAATGATGATGGCAGAGATGAATCCAACACCGGCACCCGCGACGAGACGCCCGATAACGAAACAAGCAAGGACGCCCTTGGGCGCGATCTCGAGAATACAGCCGATAGAAAAGACGACGCAACCAGTGATGATAGTAGGGCGACGGCCAATCATGTCAGCAACATCTCCCTGGCAATCCAACATCAGCCCAGATTTCCTGCGCTGAAATGCGACGACGTACTGCAACAAGAGCACCGAAGAAAGTGCCAGCAGATAGGATGGAGGTCATCAGAGATTTTCCCAAGCGGGCATCGCGAAGCTGGCGGGGAGGTTGGCCGCGCTGAAGGGCTCAGCGGGGTAGGGCATGTGGGTGTACATCTGAATGAAGTAAGGCATGCCGAGGACACCCGCCATCCAGCCAGTGTCGTATCCGAAGAAAATACCACCGAAGGCGGCGAAGACACACATGAGGTAGGTCTTGATTGTCACTGGAGCTTCAATCCGGTCGGTATCGGTCGTTCCGAACACAACAGCACCTCCAGGCATCGTGAATGAATGAGCGAAGGGAGGTGGGATAAAGTGTGTGGGGTGGGGGACACGAGCAAATTGCGCAAGGCGAGGGTCGCTCCTTTTTACTCGTTCCACGCGATTATCAATACGAAATGACCCATTTCGAGATCACGATGTGACAATAGGGTCTTGTGGGACCGAATGTTAGGAGATCAATAACCGGTGCGTGCGAATGGTCCAATTCCGCAATAACGACTCCGGGAATGTGGAGAGAAAGACTAGCAAAAATAACCATGATCCACAAGTGAAGCAGCGTATGTACATAGCTTCGGCGACTGTGGACCGAGGAGTAGCAGCAAGTTGGATGCGGCCCCGCGTTGCCGTCCCATAGAGACACACGGGGAATAGTACCGACCCCGCACGGGAGAATTGGCGTATCCGAACCGTAACTGATCGCGGATCTCCATGACCACGAGGTCTTGACGCGTAGCTTCACCAAAGCAGCTACCAAAGCTCGAATCTACATAAGTAGACACCCACTGAGCCCACTGTGACCGAGGACATAATTGATGCGTGATCTCATGAAATGCGGGATCTGGCTACGGGTGTGACGCCATGAACTCCATGCAACTTTCAGAGTGCCGGAGTATTCCAGTCGCAAAAAACACGAAGTTTTCAGTCCGCGTCTCCAGCACCCAGATACGCGCGTCGTCAAGTAGAGCTCGTTCGTTCGGAACTCGGAAGAACTGAGATCTGAGAACTTGTCGTTTCACCATAAATATTAAAATAACTCCATTCTTGGCGATCACAATGCGCTGAAACGCGCGAAATCACGGACCCCAAGGGAATTCGATGAGGTGCGGGACACACAACAAGGCTGTACAATAGATTCCCGATGGCCACAGTGGATCCGGTGCGTTAATTCCCCCGGGTCGGGCCCAAGTTTCCAGGTCCCAATGCAAGCCCTAACCTGCCCTAACGTTCCCCCACGTAGTCAAGTGAAAGCATACGTCGAGTTACGTGATTCGTTGACGTGCCATGAGGTTCTCAGCTCGTGGGAGAATTGATCAAATGAATTAAGTTTGCCGGCGTCCGGCGCCCTGTATTCACGCGGGCTTTCAATGCCTTGAAAATCTGCGGTGTAACGCAGGAACCGCGATTTCAACGAATTTATACCAGCTTATAATTGCTGGTCCTTTGGCTTTGCGGTTCGCGCGCGCCTAATACTTTCGCCGCAGCAAGAAGCAAAATCCAACGTTCCAGGCATCCTACCGGTGAGCTTTTAGTTTTGGAGGGTGACAGGGTGTAAGATCAGCGTCGTTACGGATTTATGCCCTAGCTTGCTGTCTTCAAAGACTTTGAGCCTTAAAACGTGAAAATAGCATTTTATTCGCGGCCATCGTTCGGCGGCTGCATCGTGATAAGCCTGTGTTCCAAGTGTGACGTGTCACCAACGTCTTCTGCCACCCACCGTCATCCTCGGTCCTCTGTCCCGCAGAGCCTCCAAAGTCCATGGTCCCCAGCATATACTTGAGAATCTTTGGAGTTATTCTATGGCTTTTAAACAGCTCGGCCCGACTTTCCTCAATCTACAAAGTGCGATGTGCCTGGCCACGTACTCCTACGTGTACAAGCTTTGTCCTGGTCCGACCATCATGTGCAGCGCCTCAACCGAAGCCCAAGCTCCCTTGGGATGGCAATTCCACCGGCACTCAATGAAATATCAGCGCTACGGTTGCTCAATACTCTTGCTCGGGTCTTTTTGTGACGCTACTGGTAGGCTGTAGCTAGCATTCTTTCCACATTGACACTCGCACTTTAGACCCATCCCGAGCCTTCAAATCCAACCCAATTTATTCTTTATCCTCGACATCAGGCTCCATTGATAATCCAAGAGGTCCACTTGTCGCGCGTTTATCCTGCGTTCATTTGGACCTTATTTGGCTCTTGCCCCGGAAAGAAATACCGCCATCATCAAGATATGACTCGAGCCTGCGCACGCGATCCTAGTCCTTGCTGCGGCCTGAAACGGTATCAAGTCTGAAGTGAACCGCGGCTGCCTTTCCACAGTAAGTGTTCTCAATTCAATTCATCATCTTGAGAGCAAATATTCTCATGAATGCTGTAATTCCAGAACTAACACACCTCTGCTTCAACTCTATTACCTTGACGGTTTCTTCCAACAGCTGTCACGGCAATCCGCCTTCAATTGATCCGAAGAGGTCTGACTCGGTCCTTAAAACAGGCATCCATCGCTTCCGGGATTCAGGTTTAAACAGTCTTGCACAGTCCTGGTACTTGGACGTCTGAATCGGCTCCGCGGAAGTATTCTGTCCTTGGATTTGAGGCCAACTTCATGGCGCAGCTGTGACTCGTTCGTTGTGATTCATTCTAGTTTCCCATTCAATTGCGGCTCGACTCAAGCTCAAATACAGGTCTGGCGCTTCTTTCCACGGTATATAAGCGGGAGGCGAGCATGACTCACACTGACCATGTTCCAACCTTTCGACAATGTTAACCAATTCTACCCCGGACTTATTCTCTGGTGCGACCCCAACTGCTATGAAATGGACATCTCCACACTCGCGCCGGGCGAGGTGTACGACCGCAAGAAGGCACGAGAGCTGCGACCATGCCTCGTTGTCGCCGTCAATCACGCCCAGAGTTCCTTGCAAGTAGCTCGCATTTGCGCAACCAAGGTAGATCTCCGTTCTCCATCCACGATTCATGCTCTAACGATCGAGACCAGCCTACAGATACTCGACGGTGGGTACGGATCGACAGTCCCCCGCCCATCACATGGAGGCTCAGGTATGTGGCGAGCACACTGCACAACAGTCTTACTAACGGCCACCAGTGACGCTTGGATCTGGGTCGGCACCCCACCAACGGTCGCGATGGTGCTCAACAACGCCAAAGTCATGCATCGTACGTTCACACCACTTCTGTTGGTTCCACTGTTATAGCTCTATTATCCACCAGCCCACAAACATACGGATTACACCTCCAATCCTGTTGCAACGTCGAATTTACAGAATTATTTGGCTCATCGGCAACATTATTTGAGAATGAGCCAAATTCGAGGTCGGTAGATGGTATATATGGCTATACTGAATGCTGAGGATCTCTTAGCTGATAATGCAACGCCAAGTCCGGACTCGCGTCTGAATTACATGCAAGCTTCTCCGGCGAACATGATTTACGCTACTCCCCAGAGTCCCGGACAGTCCACATCTATCCAGGGCGGCTACTTCAACCAGATGCATCCTGGGAACGCTGCCCTCTATCCCGCGCCGGGCTATGCGGCGATGCAACCCCCAGCGTTCACAACACTCTCAGCACAACCAGTCGTCGTCCCTCCCGGGTTCACGGAAACCCATCCGAGTTCCCCAGGCTGGTGGCGCAATCCGGAAACAGGCTGGTTCTGGCATGCCAGTCGCGGACTTCTTCCTCCTTCCTCTTCGAGATAGCTGGACAACGGCTCCGTTAATTTCGGGCCGAATCGGACCTCCTCCAAGTTTGGTCGTAGGGGTGCGCAGCATAGAATGTATTTATATGTAGTTTATTTGTATCTGTACCCTCGTTTGTGGAATTTGAGCAAGGTTTTGCCCAACATCGCATACGACGAGTTGTACCCCAGTTATATGAACAAATGATGTCACGCATCCGGGCCACCGGTGCCGCTACATAACACTTCCGAGTGATTGCGTCACTGCAGGACTCACCCGCCACTCCAAACCATTCTCACTCGCTGCTCGTACTGGAACTATTCTCAAGGCGCACTTTCTCAAGGATCTCGCAACATGAGCGACTCAAACGACTCCGCCGTCATTCTGATAACTGGCTGTTCCACCAGCTTCGGTCGGGAACTCGCTCAAGGCAAGGCGTTCTGGATGCCGGTAGGCGCTGCGGGATAACTGAAACCCCGTGACAGCCGCACTGTCGTCTGCAAGTTATCGCAACTGCAAGCCGCGTGGATACTCTCTCCTCTCTGAGTGCCAAGGGAGCAAAGACGTTGCAGCTGGATGTCACAGCTTCGCCCGAGGACCTGAAGCAATTTGCTGCCAAGGCCTTATCTATTTTGTCTGTCCCGCTCGCCTTTGGTGGCACCCCTGTACGTTGTTATCTCACATGGTCATCAGCGGTAGAATCGACTTTCTTGTCAATAATGCCGGGTTTTTGCAAGGCGGAGCCATCGAGGAAATCAATTTGGAGGAAAATCTTGCGCAATTCAACACAAACTTCTTTGACATAATCAACCTCACCAAAGCCTTTCTTCCACACTGGCGTACTCGGAGGCATGGAACCACCATCAACGTCAGCTCGCAAGGCGCCATGTTATGCATTGCCGGCGCCGGTATATACTGTGCGAGCGAGCAAGGCCGCTGTCGACGCACTTTCTGACACTTGGGCGCGCGAGCTGGCGGCGTTCAATATTCGTTGCATGTCGATTCAGGTCAGCCTTGCTCTTTTGTCGAATGTTATTCGATGTTTCTGAGCTTGCATAGCTCGGCTCATTCAGAACGTCCGTGGCTGAGTCCGGGAATCTCAAGATTGCATCGGTCAACATCGACGGCTATGATTGTGCTCATGAGTGGGTTGCAGGGTTTAACCAATTTGCTGGGAAAGAACGTGGGGACCCGGCGATCGCTGCAACGAAGATCATTGAGCTGATCTCGAATGATCCGACCCGGGCTCTTCCGATGCGCCTTACAATTGGGAAGGATGCGTATGAGAATGCGAAGGCGTTTTATCAGGGACAGTTGAAAGAGCTGGAAACATGAGCGGCTGTGAGTACAGGAACAGACGCTCCAGTCAAGGACTGAATTAAGAGGCTCCTTTGTACAAGCATCAATCGTTGCGCCTATGAAAGAAAACACTCGTTTTGGGTGTCAACGCAGCATTGGATTCACGATCTTCACTGCATTTTGACGGCTTGTGGGCACAGTCTGCCTAACTGGGTTTAGGTGGGTCTAGGTCGGTCGATCATGTCAAATGCCGCTAGACAGAGTCTGCCGATCAAGACTCTGCCTAACTGGGTTTAGCGGTCTGTCCACGTCTGTCGACCTCCCCTATATAATCAATGGGCGGCACTCATACTCATTCCTCACTTGGTTGGGCCTATTTCGGTGCCTCAGATGCAGTCTATATCTGTTCTCCCTATTTATATCAGATGTTTCTATGCCATCGTTGAACCGAGTTTGCCGAGATTAACAGATTTAATTGATGGATTGATCTAATAATGGCTGAAATAGCGTCGAGATAATTCAACCTGGGGTTTTTTGATACTCAAGTGCTTACTTAGTGCCAGTTATGGTGGTTTCTGACCCATTTTGTGTCATGCCTTGTAAACACAGTCGGGATTTGAGCCTGACTCGCGCGTTTTGAGAAATGCCGTACAGTGCCGTAATTGCCTCAATGCGAGCCTCAATGCGCGTAAGTCAATCCACCGTCCAAGGGGGTAAAGTTTTGTGAAAAGTGGAACCGGACCCACCTTTTGAGAATAAGACCTGGCCGCTGAACCAACCAACCACGTGACGTCCGAATAAGGAAATCCCCCCTATCCTTCATGAGCTGAAGAGCGATTTGCTTGGTTATATGCTCCGAGATCCATTGAATTTGTTCATTAGCACCTTCTTGGTATCCAATTTGTTTAAAATCTGGATTGCTGCTGCTTTAATAGTATTATTATTATTAATAGAATTTTCTGTTGGCTGCTCGCCAACACGTGATATTGACCCAATTCGGTATGTTCGCTCAAGCTTTTGATTTGCAGAATTTGTAGGGAGTTTGAACTTATTGGAAGCGATTATGGCACCTCAAAGGTACCTCAGGAGCCATTTCCAGCTCCAAACTTGGTGGTTCCCTGAAAAAAAATTTCGGCTTGGCGGCCGAACCAACCACCCAGCCCCTGGTCCGGCAATAACGGCCCGATACCCCCTTGCCACCGTCGATATAAGTGATATCTAGGCCATGTATAAGTGTACTAGCATGAATTTGGACCATTGGGAGCAGGAGCACACTGTGTTGAACACTGGGTCTGCCGACCTCTGCCTACTATGGTAGGCAGACCCTGTGCCTACGAGCCCTCAAAATGCAGTGCTTGGCCCCCAGCTAAATCCCAACGGCTGATTCCCCTTTCTTGTCTCGATAAAACACGACTTCCCCTACGAAAGATCTTCAGCAAATAATTGCCTCAGCAAGTTGGCGGAACTTACCTTCATCGTCAACGAATTGGCATCGATTGTAGTTATCCCAGAGCGCTTGGAACACCGGCTTATCAGAGAAACAATAGTAATTGCCGATGAATGACCGCAATGCCTCGGTTGCTTCCTTTCCGTGATCTAGACGGTGGTCGTCTATATGCATCGAGACCGAGAAAAAATGGTTTTGACTGACAGAACGGCATTTTAGGAAAAAACTAGGAACGACAAGATGAGGACACTGAAACGGAATGGAAGAAGGCATACGTGATGAATGACATGATATCTTGCAACAGAGTGCAAGAAAAAATTCCCCCTGCCAGCCAAGAAACGCCCTGTCGACTGTGGCCGCGGCGCCTCTCTGAAAGTTCCATATCTTTCCCCGGAAGTGAGGGATGATCTGGGGGCTCTCAGGTTCGGCGACGGCGAGAAAGAGTGAACATACTGGGTCGGTATGATGCAGGTAGGTGATCATCACAACTGAACGTCAATCAATGAGCAACACCAAAGACTTTAAACAGCGACGAACTTACACCAGTGCGTGACTGCAAGCCATGGAACACCATAATATTTCAGTACGCTGAGTGCGCCGTACATCAAGACCACCTTTCGGACGGCGAGGGCCATGATAATTAATCCAAGATTGGACAGCATCACGACGCGTCGCTGGCCTTTTGTGAAGAGAATAGAATTCGCTGCCAAAAACACGGTCAGTTGAAGGTACGGTACCGCCGAACTAACACGAACGAGAAAAATGGTTAGTCCATTTTGGGTAGTGTCTCTGCCCGGACGAATTGAGCACTGAGGTTCAGCTCAAGAATCAGCGCATATAGGGAAGTGTGGAAGGGTCAACGAACATAAATACGCCGGGAACGCCAGAAGCTGCTGTCTGATCAGCATGATCAACGTATAAAGCGGGGTATCTCCGAATATTTCGTCGTAGTCGAAGTGGTTTCCAGGCGGCGGAATTCCTAGATCAGATCTTGTCAGAGGCACATAGCATTCGTCGCGCTCCATTGACGCATGGTTGATGTGATGACGATGGTGAGAGATTTTCCAACTGGGTGACTGTACTCAGGAGCGCTCGATCTGGGCAGGGTGATACTCACCTGAAATATGGCGTCCACAAAAACGAATGCGTAATCTTGAATATATTGTGTTATCAGTACTCGACCTCACAAGCCTAGTTCTACGCACAAATCCAATGACGTCGTTCATTCTGCGGTGGGGAGAAAAGGCACCATGGCCGCACTGAAGGAGATTTAACCCGGTTTGACGGAAAGCTTGTTACTCTTACCTCGTGCCCTATGACCCAGATACCGGTGAAAACCAGACCCTGGAACCACCAACTAAGAGAACAGCTCAGTTGTCGCGGACGGCTGGATCGATTTTTTGGGCTCACTACAGGCACCATGGAATCCAGTGCAGAAACATCAATATGGGGGAGAGTATGGTCGAATGACCGTGAACTTTCGAGAAGAACGGATCGATAAGAGTTGCCAGAGACCACAACAACGCAGCCATGAGTAAGTCTCGAGACAGATATAGAAGGCTCCGCAAAGTATCTCGGTGGAAGCAATGGGCAGGAATGGCCGCACGTATATCTTTCAAGGACCTGAAGATCATGAGCGGACTGCAAATTCTAGCGAGAAAACTTGCCAAGGGAGCGGAGAATAGCAAGAAGCTCCCCGAGACGCGGATTGAGCAGCAGGTGGAGTCGTCCTCTCCATGTGACGATTAAGCAAAGGCGCTGATGGAACCTGGCAAAAATTCAACGAATTTATAGCGGGATTCTGTTGCTAACTCTGACGCACGGCATGCGAAAGAAAAAAGATCGACGAAAGGTTATCCATGGTGTACGGCAGAGGATTGAGGTAAGATTTTAACTTAGGGCCAAGGTTAACTCCTGTTTAGCTCTTCGTGAATCTGGCACCTCAAGTGCAAGAGCGATAATACTAACCGGATGGCGAAAGTGGTGGGGTGCACACCTGTTGAGTTACCACCCATGCGGATCCAATTGGATGGCTGTGGACACGTGAACCGCAGTATTCGCGTCAACCTTGAGCATGTCATAGCTTTACGAAACTAAGTGGAACTTGAATTTTTTCGACTTGGTCGCTTGTTATCAAGTAGGATTTGAGCGTTATATAATTGGTAGGACGCACGAGAGTCGGGCAAGAAGAGATACGAGGCGTTCGGGGTTTCACATTTCATGCGAGCTAGACTCCGCTGAAGCCTTCCCCGGTTCGAAGTTTCAAATCCGCCTTTGCTGTCGGAGGAAGACGCAAATGGCCACGTTTTCCCTCGTGTTCGATGCAGAAGTCCACTGACGCCAATCATTTATTGCTGCTGTCTCGAAGCTTTCTTGAGAAGCACCCCGAGTCCGCTCAACGTCGGAATTGCAAAGTCAAACGTAAGCATGAGCGAAGAAAAGTCACAGCTGTCGATCCACTCAGCAGCTTCTCTGACTTTTTGCATCAACCCTGCGAAAGTTGAACTCATATGAGGAACGGGACAGAGAGCAGAAAAGTGGTTGGATTCACAGCTGTTCCTCAGCACCTGCGCACTTGCGCAGAAAGACTGATGGAGAGCACGTCACAATTTATTTGGTAACCAGGTAGGACTTCGCCAGAGTCTTGAAGGCTGGAGATGCTCAGGCGAAGGTGTTGGCTGAATTCGGTCGTGAACGTCAATGGAATCTGCCAGGCCCGTACTTTGTGTAGTTGGACCATATATCCTGTCGAGTATCCTGAGCGTCTATACGAATCTGACTGAGACTATGAAGGAGTCGATCTGCTTGTACAGCGTGCACAAGACGGTAATGAAATTTGGGACGTGGTAAGCTTCAGTGCACAGGCAAGGAACTATGCAAAGACTCTGACGGACCGCAGGAAACGGCATCAGCGTCAGCATGAGGTCCATAACGAAGAAAGAGTCGATGGCGATATCCATACGTAGCAGGAGTCCAGGCCAAGGATGAATGTGCGTCTATTCGTGCCTGCCTGAAGAGTGGAGCAAGGCATATGCATTTCCCGCGGGAGAATCGACCCACAAAGGCAAACAGGCAAGGCGAATATCGAAACCTGCGTAGTATGTGGTGATTAAACGGCGTTACCACCTTCTGGTTCTCAATCCTGTCAGACAAAGATTCCATGCTTTTTCTGGGAAGTATGCCTCGTGTAAGGATCCGTGGCGCTCTGGTTCTGGAGCATCGGCGAGGGTACCTGTTTGATGGTTGCTGATCTTCAACGCGAAAGGTACAGGAATATCGTGTAATAAAGTCAGGTTGGAACCAGACATGGGTGAGCGCTACTAGCTCACTTGAGCAAACACCTGAATCCCCGCCGTGAACCTTCAAAGCCGATATATCCTTGGCGATGAGTGAACAGCCTTTTACGGAAACTTCCTAGAAAAGTGCCACAGGGTTGCTCGAATTCCCGTACAGCGACGTGTCTGCGTGTAACATTAAAGAACGCTTACTTGGCACAGAGCCTTAGTGCTAGATGACTGCGATGATCTTTCTTCGCTGACGTCCACCAGTAACTAGGGATCTTCGAGGTAAGAATCACGGCCGTAGTGAGCAGTTCCACGGAAGCTCTCGCTGTCGTCAAACATGACATTGAGTGTCGTAGAAATTGACATTTATAGAAGGCATCGTGCTCTGTGACGAGTTCAAATATGTTGCGGTGAACGAATTTCTGAATAGCAGCGTGACGACTAGAATCTGAAGCATGCCAGGAAATGACGTACGCTAGGAACCGGCTTGATCAATTTGTCCCCAGCAAGGCGAGTCAACAATAGAAACTGAGGGTGACACATACGAGAAAATGGGTCGGCGAGAGAACACCCCCTGGCCCATCGTTGATGGCAAAGATAAGAATTGTTTCCCCGTATAAGATACATGATTTCACGCTCCCAGAGCCCCTGCGACAGCCACATTTCTATGTGCTCGCTCATTTGTCTGTGATTGACTGTCCAGGCGATGCCGTCGCAAGACCGAGCAAGTCCGAAAATGCCGAGCAGCAAAACTCTAATTTCCCAAATTTCGGTTCAACAGCATGAAGGATCGAAATCTGTTGAATAAGAGGCATCGCACCATCGCACGGAAAACGAAAACGTCAGGAACAATAATATATGAGCCTACTTTATTCAAACTTTCAAAGGTGGACATACGAGGAGTCCAGGATTTTTGAATGTACTGCGGCTGGAGAAATTGTTAGCGAGCATGGAACAGACTCGGAATTCGCTCTCATCGAAAATTGAATCGAGTTTGAGACGTGCATGCGTGCATCGTAAAGACTGAATGAAGATACAACGCGAGGGTTATCTCGCGATTACTTGCGTGAGGATAAATCGACTCAGAATTTGGACAATTGTCTCTGAAGCAAGACAGATGGATGAGATCCAACACATTCAGATTGTGAGAGGAATCCATCGTCTGCGTCGGACTACGAATCGTTTGATGACTCTGGTGGATGCATGGAACAGAATTGCACACGTAATAGGTAAGAATCTTGAAGAACCAACAATCGTGTACCCTCCACAAATGGTAAGGTCCCTCGATGAGCATGTGTAAACAGATTCAAAAGAGTGCACACAGACTCTCAATCTTCCCCCTCCAATATCTTCACCTTTGGCTCTGGGTCAGCTGCGGCCGCTGGTATGTTGAATTCTTCCTTTTGTACTCGAATTATCCTAAGTCATTCCTGAGATCGTGATGGGTTCTCGCCGTCATCGGATAAGTGCGAGATTCCCCGCGATCACCGGCCAAGGGAGCAGTTCATTGCGTTCTGTGCTACGACGGTCAAGCATCGTTTGTTTAATTCAGCTAAAGATTGGTTTACCTTCTGAAGCTCCAGTTCCAAACCCTCCGGCGATCATGTCCTACATGACGTGCGGACACACCAAAAACGGCTAGGAAAATCTCTTCCAGAATGGCTTTCCTGGCTGCGACTCCCGGAGGAGCGAAACATGTATCCAGATGGTGACAACTGTGAGTCTCGACGTAGTTGAGCAGGATTGTGACGTCTGTACCGATGCCGGTGTGGAAGATTGGGTTTTTCCTAAGGAGGAAAGGAAGCGAAGGTCGAGAGGATAGATGTATGCTGCAACAATAGAGTAGAAATGATCTCGAGACTCAAAAATATTCACTTAGCTTGTGCACCAACTCGATGGTGCTCTCCTGGTCGCTCTCTGGACCAACAGGGATGCTCTCGGAAGACTTTGAGACTTGAGGAAGACGATTTCACTCTGAGAAGATGGGGGGAGAAGACAAGGAGGAGATCCCCTTAATTTCGATTGCCAGGCACTATATAGCGATCGGGATGACCAAACACGCGTGCTCTAGCGCTGTCAGAGCCCATAAATGACGACGAATGAAATACATACGATGGAATAACTAAGAGTCCATCGCTGGGAAGGCAACCTAAGCTAGTCACATCTCAGAACCCAGCCATCCGGGATATGCGCAAAGACGGAATAGGGAGAGCGCACTGCCGACGTCAATGCGTGTGAAAGGTGGCCCAAGCCTCCCACGTCTCGATCCCCAGCGCACACCGAGATAGCGAAGCTCCTTGACATGATGTCGCGTCGGTTGTCGTACAAACAGTAATACACTAATCTGGAGAGTAGAAAGAAATATAGAAACGATGAGTGAGTAACAAGGATGCGATAGTTGAGCCAAAGAATTGATATGTGCTTGCCCAGAACCCAAATCCTCCTCCACCGGTGAATGTACGCGCGTTTCTCGAGAGTGAACACGATCACGTGGGCGATTGATCCGAGTATGAAATGGCGCGAGGCCTCGGAAGTAAGGTCCTGGTAAGAGAAGAGAGGGAAAGTAGATAATTAGTGGTCCAAGGGGAGAATGGAGGTGATGTAGAGGAAGTGGATGATGAGAGAGAAAAGAGGTGGTCGCTAACGCCCGAAGAGGAACTCGACGGCATCTCCCTAAATGGTAAGAGCCACGAGCGTGCCGAGTGGCACTTCCACACCGGAGACGCTCATACCGAATATACCCCGAGAGACTGGATTGATAGAGGATAGGCGATGCGGAATCGCAGCAACGAATGTGGCGTGCAGGAAGAACATCGTAATTCACGAGATTTGCTTCGTTGCAGTGCTGTCTCGGATGGTTACGTGGCTAAATACCTAAGCATAATTCCATTCCGGAAGAGCTGGCCGACCATGTTCATTATATGCTTGATTCGCTCTACACTATCTTGAGCCGTAGGATCTACGTGGCTGGTCTAGATTGCGACACGGCATTCGAGCCGAATTGCTGCTTTCCGTTCATTTCGCTCGTACGTTCGGGTCCACAGTCGTCGGTGTTCCTGCCGTCGATTGGGAAGTGTTGACAAAGGTATGAACCTTCAATATCTCTGCATTGGCATTGGACACTGTGGTCGATTCGATCGACGCTGCGCCATTGAGTTGCTGGGATTGGGATTGGATCGAATGAAACAAATGATGGGTTTATCGAAGTCTTCAGGCAGAACGATTTCTGTGGGACTCTTCAGTAAAGTAGACAAGATCGGCCGTCGCTTCGCTCCGGCAGCAGTTGGAATGGGAGGTGTACTATGAGGATCGAATATGTATCTTGCACCATGCTAGACCATCATGAAGCGTTGAATTCTACACCATTGAAAACAAAATGCTAACTAAACATGTGTAGTGTATCGATATTCCGAAAGTTAACTCGATGCCCATGATGGCGGAGACCTGCGAGGAATATATCCGTAAGCTTGCCAATACGAAGCTCAACGAAATTAGTTGGAACTTACCGTCGGAGACATCAGGGATGTGGAAAAAAATATGAAAATGAACTGGCCACCACTGCTAACGAGAAATGCAAAGGTTGAAGCGAAGGTGGTAGTTGTATATGATGTGACGAGTATCTAGAAATAGCCTGAGCGAGAGTTGTATCGGGTGGACGTACCGGGAACAATTTAGGAAGGAGGGAATATGAACGGTGGCTACCTAGAAAATTGGAGAGCTCGAGCGCGTTCAGCAAACTATAGCTCTTGAAGAAGGACTCCGAAAAGGGGGAACTGACGGAAAAAAGAAGACGAATTGATAATACGAGTCGCACAGAGTCCGTATTGCCGTAGAAACTTCGACAGCGTATGAACAACATCTTGAACCATCAGGAACTTGAATGGCCCCAACTCTCTTGCAATCTGTGGCTCAAAGCCCGTTGGATTGTGTTGCTGAATGCCGTGTAAAATTACCGTGCATTGAGCACGTCTTGCAGCACCGTTGTCGCGATGATGAATTCTCCCTGCACATTCCAAATTGAATTGGACGAAATCTAGACTCTGCAGCTCTTGATTAGACTGATAGAGGGCGACGAGAAGGAGCCGAATTGAATTGTTGTCTTGAAGGAGGAACAGACCGATCACAGCTTGCTTGAGGAAAGAACGGGACAGTGGGGTGTATATTGAGTTGAGTTGACGGCTTAAACTTGAGTTTGTGAATGCTTGAGAGAATAGCATAAACCGACATGGGCTTGACGACGTTACAATTTATGAGAGCTTGGCTTTATCTTGCTGCGGAGTAGTCTTCGGTAGAACTGAGACCCTGAACGCTCGAGCTCTTGAGTTGACGGTAGGCCGTGAAGCACGACGGCAGCGATAACCTTGAACTCGGGGGGAGGATGAGCGTAAAGGCGAAGAAGGGATGATTGACACTCCCTCCTTTTGTGTGGGCGTTGAGCGGTCGATCCAGGGGCAGGTGGTGTGTCAAGAATGGAAAGGCTTGGTGGCATGACGCTCCGAGAGTTAAACTGCCACGTCGAAGCGACCAAGACAATGGAGCGGGCGGAGATCGTGCGGAATAACGACAGATTCGGCAGCAACAAACATTGAAATTTTGAACGGAGTCAGGAGGAATCGAGACTATGGTCGTAGTAGTTTTCAAGCTGATACCAGCCAGAGACCGGAGCTGCCTTGAAGGACCGTGCGGAAAGTAGCTAGCAGATGAGATGATGGAAGAAAGAGAGGAACCTGGAACACAACAGATTGAGACGGCTCGGTCTTTTCAGCGGCTGTTGAGCGCCATAAAGGGGAAGTCCTCGAGGCCAGATTTGATGCTGGAAGTTAAAGTTGAGCGCTTGGTGAGCGCTCCGTCGAAAACAAACAGCTGCATCTCGGAAATTGGCGCGACGTGGGAGAAAAAGAAGAATGTAAACAATGTCCAAATAAAATCAGGACATCTGCTTAATATACGAGTAATACGAGTAATAATTCGCAGCGAGACGATTCGAGGACCTTCGTTTTCCGAATCAGCGAATGCCATATTCGAATATTCGACATTGAATCTCACCATGCGGTCGAGATAGAACTAAAGCGCCTCTCCCCCGAAGCAGCGGACTAAGCGTATACGACCCACCAAAATGCTGGGAAAACCAGGAACGGCGCATCGGCGTTTGGGGGTATACCTGGAGCGTCAAGTGCGCTCGGCGTTTCGTGGCTCGTGCATACGGTATGGTCGAATGAGAGTGTGCCCGGAGCGGGGTGGGTTGTCTTGAGCTGGAGGGATAGAATGAGGCTACCGGTGCGTAGCGGATCCAAATCATGTACAGCCTCGAGAGATCGAACGTCAAATCTTCTGTAAAACGCGGTCAGCTTGTCATGAAGTGGAAATCATAACCACCGGAAGGATTCAAGCTGTGGAGAAATTTGGGGTACTGCAAATGACCCGAAAGCGTAGGAATAGCGTTGGCATTCGAATATCTGAGAATTTCTGCGAGGGACAACCGAAGAAATATAATTCACTCATGATCTTATTCTTCACGAGTCGATGACAGATGTAAGTACGCTTTGAGATACGCTGAGATGCAAGCCAGGCGTCGCGATGGAAATAGTCGACGGCGAGGTTATATCTGAGAACAATCATGAGCCCAGGGTCTAAACCTAGATGGTCGACTAACTTGATTTTCAAGTACAGGTTTCGACAGTCTCTCAATGAAGGAATCTTTCGAAGGCGACCTGGATCCGGATATGGCATGGATGATCAGAGCTCTCGAGAAGCGTTAACGACCATCTCAACAACGTATCTGCTTTCCCAGTGGGCCCATCCCGGGGATAATTCTATTTGGCACCCCGGTTTCCAGCGGAAACCCCTCGGCTATCAAACATGCTATGTGGGAACCCGGCTTCCACGAGAAACCCTACACTCTCGGCACCGGCCGGCAGCTCGGCATTCTCGGACAGATGATGTTCCCACAATTCAACACCAGTGATGTCCAAGGGTACATAATTCTTTTTGCAGTGTAAAATCAACTTGAAGTACTTGCCAATTGTATCTGACTATTACCAGTTGTGGTCCAAGTCTCAACATGAGGGGGCAGTTGGTTCTACTCGAAAGGACAAGTTGGTTATACAGAATCGGCGGTGCTAATCAGTTCAAATGGGGAATAATTGATAAGCAGCTGGAATGAAGGGCGAGGGGCAGTTTCTGTGACCCGAGTTGGACCCGAGTAAGACACCGAACAACGTCGGACATGGCGGCCTCATAAGTATTCCATCTAAGTTCTATAGAGCCAAAAAGTCGAAAAAAGTGATCCTTGAGCGGGCAACTCTCGGTCCCGATCGGCCCATGTGCCGATTTCAAACTCCGTGATGATCCGAAATTACGGCCCAGGGGGTTTCCAAATAGACCGTTGTTCGGGTTTCTCGGCTAAGTGGGGTTTCCGCTGGAAACCGGGGTGCCAAATAGAATTATCCCCATCCCGGTATAGATCTTAACTTCCTCGAGGACGTCGATCTGAAGGACGCAGCTCTTAGCGCGCGCCAGCGTTCTCATCCAGTAGGGAGAGGGACATCGTGTTATCCAAGAAGACCATAACGCTATCTTTTACTCCCCAGGCTTGCCCCAAGCGGCAAGGGAAGGCAGCCGCGGTCCTACCGCTTGGAAGTGCTCCCATGAGCAGCGTGTCGGTGCCGCGAAAACAAGACAAATATTTGGAGATGCTGGCGTCGCCATATACAAGGATTAGCAGCAAGCTGAGAGGTATTTTGCAGTGTAACCGCTCGACCAACCGCGTCCAACAGGCTACAGCGGAGGACGACAGCCAAAGTGAATTCACATGTGCCGCTTCGAGAGTCGAGTTGCTATATCTTTGGGAGCCAGAGGGTATGTAGGGGATGGCGATAACGAGGTCATTACATTTCAGATCGCATTGCGTACAAGTCCCGGCAGCGACGGTGGTGCTTGGAGCAAAGGAGCGGAGACCTGTGGCTGTGCGCGTGACGGATCCGCTGATGTCACTCAGTCACGGAAGGTTTCTCCTTGCGCCATGCCCCACGACGAGACAGCGAGATGGCGACGGCAACCTAAATTTCGTCGAGCCTCACTAGTTCTTGCCCCGCCTCCACTAAAGAGTTGTCCGCTAGCCTTTCGCAGCCTTATTACTCTGGGTTAGCTACCCTCCAATCATCCGGAAGCTACTGCGCGCAATCTTCCACGCCCTCCCCCCGCCCAGGAGTCTGTGTCGGCCACCTAGCCCCTCAGATCATTGCGCTGACGCGCAATCTATCTCGCAGCATCCTGCCTACCCACCGCTGCGCTTCGTCCATCTGGCCCATGCCGGTCTGCCACCCGCCCTTCCGTGCATCATCCGTCTAACCCTCCGACTCCTCAATTCGCCCTCTCTATCATCTACATCGTGCGCGCGCGTGGGACGTATTTTCAACTAGTTCGTCCGTTTCCTTGCGCGCTGGCTGTTATATGCACCGAGCTTTATATGCACCGAGCTTTAAATGCCGCAGTTGTCGAGTCCGTCTCATTGACCGTGCCTCTGCAAAGGGTGGTATGATCACTTCATCTTCTTGGGTGTCGGTGTGCGTGCCATCTTGTTCATATTGAAAACCGCAGATACCTTTCTTTGGCTGGCCGCGACCGGTATATCCACTGCGGGTGTAGACTACGGCGCAGGCCTTTGGTGTCCTTCGCCCTTGCCGGTTTACGCTCCACATTCCGCGCCTCCCGAAGCGCCGTCTCGATACAGCTCCGACGAACTACGTCAAGACAGGTGGACGGTAGTCGCTGTACGGAACTCGCTTTCGGTGCGCTAGTGATTCCTCTTTTCCTCGTGCATCTCTGTCTAATTCAACTCAGAACTGACTAACCTCTCTCTTCTACCCACCACGGCTTCTACGCTGGGCCGTGTGCCCGCCGCAACGGTTTTGACTCTCAATCTTGAGTGAGTTTTGCCAACACTACGACCCCACTTTAGCTTACTTTACTTATCCCGCAGCTGCTTCTCTAGACGCTGTACCCGTTGTACGCGTGCGATTCCACATCTTATCTCGCTGACGAGGCTAGGCGACTCGGAAAGTAACAGCCCGACATTCTCGTCAACCTCGCTTACGATTTTTTGTTTCTCCCGGGCTTCAAATTCGCGTATCGACATCCGCTGCTGTGGGTTCTTGCTGCTGCTGTTGTGTGTTTTCGGGATTGTTATTAACCAGTCAGAGGAAGTCGGCGGAACGCGCGAACATGCGGATGTTTCTTCCTTTTCTGCTAAATTCTTGTCCACGGGCTAATTAATCGTCGAACACACAAATTACAAATTACACTGGTACGTCGTTCTATGACTCGCAAAATTCTCCTTTGAATTCATCCAATTCGCAGGACGGAGTGCGTTCACCCCAGCTACACATACATATCTTCAATTTGCTGACGTGCTTGAACGCGCGCGACAATATTTTCAAGTGGGTTGGTTTTCCCTCGACGTGATATAGATCAGGTATGGTCTGGTCATCTTTCGTCGCTGCTGATATGGTACGTTCGTTCCGAGGAATCTCAGTGCACATTTATCTGCGCTGGTCTTTCATGCCGGTTCTTCGCATCCGGACACGACAACGAATTTCCGCGTCAACTTCATGCGACATTGGTGACTTCCGCCGTTGACTCTGACTTTATTCATTCATTCGTCCCGAAAATGCGTAGTGTAATGTTTTTTTATTACTCAACTTCGTTTCGTTCGCTAGAATCACTCAACGTTGACGAGGTTCGTGCTCCGCGACTTCACGCAGCTGGAAGTGCGTTAGTTGCATTACTTCTCGCGCGCGTCTCGCTACCATAGCGCTGTTTTCCGGTTCCAGTCATGGTTCAGCTGGTGCTCAGGTGAAGTGCGTTTAAATTTGTGTCTGTTTCTGGTCGTCTGCTGTCGAAACGGTTGGTTTGGAACCCGAGCGTCACTGGAATACAGGGATTACGAGTTGTGTTGTTGCGTATCTTCAAGTATTTCGGATCTCAGACTCGGGATAATCGGCTGAAACCTCTTGCCACGAGATCTTCAAATCGTTCGGCAGGGGACGAACAAAAATCCGTGAACTCGATCGAGATTTTAAATGTAGATGCTTAAGATTGATCATAGTTGGTTTCTGCGCACACGTCTCAGTAAAAGCCTGAGGTCCCCACGCATGAGAGAAGACGCGAAAACGAACAAAGCGACAACCTGCAAGGAGCATATTACAACGCGGAGTTTAAGATATATGAATTTGTACTGGATTGGAGACAGCTGTCGGCGCAGATTCGTGCGGATCATGATTTCTAGAAGCATCGACGTCTGCTGTTTCCTCGCTCACTTGCTTAGTCTCTGGCCCAATATCGTGTTTGCTGAACAAAGATTATGTCATTGGGCATTCTGGGCAATATAAGTATGGCTTTTTTCTCTTGCCTACTCAGCGAGTCGTGTTCGCGATATTGTCTGTGCCGACATCCTCAACTCGGCCCGACCCCGCCAACTTGGCCAGAACACGAACCTGCCATTTATGCTCCGTGGTTCCAGCCTATTAATAAAATCTGGGTACGAGATGCCTGTGTTGTATCGTGTTTTTGTGAGTGACCACCACCTAGCAGGAAATAATTCGTGAACATCCAGTGTGAATGTTTTCTGGACTGCCTCCCATTGTAGTCTCATGCTGCTTTCAGTCTCGCAGCCTTCACATTGTACCTTTACACCTGAACACCCGCATCTATGACTCCCACCAACTTACCTCTCTGATATCAAGCTAAGACGCGCAAACGGTTGAAATTCGCGATGCTCGCAAGATTATTTTGTCCTCGCCCACGAGAGACTGTTCACTGGTTTCTGATGATACTCAGACTGACGGCATAGCGGTACTCGAACAGAATCAACTATTTGAGATTCCTATTTGAGATTCATTGGTACGTTCTGACGCTCAGCCAACCCCGCGCCATCGCGATGGGTCAAGTAACTTCATTTGAGGTGAATCCTTACTCAGTTCGGGATTCCCTTGAACGTGACAGTGAAAAAGATGGTGATATTAGGCAGGTTGTGCAGTAGCCACCAGAGCTACTCGGTGCGAGCTCTGCCTCAAGCCTTTGTCTCGCCGCGGCTTCCTCATTTCTGATATGCGGAGCTCCGTCTTAATGCACCTACTTCGAGACCCAGAATACTGTCAAACTATGAATCCCAGATTCTATTGTTCCTTGTGTCGCGGAAGCAAAACATTAAGATCCTTCTCACACTCCGACCACTCCTACCTCACCACTTCAGCCCGATGGACGGAGCGTGGCTCGAACACGGCAGGGAATTCAAATGGCGCACTCGTGAACTGCAGCACATAATCAGCATCTGAAGTACAAATGCCTTGCCATTTTGTTAGCGCGCCGTGGGTCTTCAAGGGAGAATTTTGAGCCACGGGTGAGGAAGAAATTTACCGGCATGCCTCGGGGCCGTCTTTTGTCTCCATGTCCGGGAGTCATTTTTTGGCGGTACCAAGTCTGCTGGAGTCAGGCCAGGTGGGGGAGGGATCGACGAGTGGCTCTGGGGGCCGTCGCGCTAGGCAGGGAGCGTCCGAGGCGGCGATGACGCCGACGTCGCGCAGGAGGGATGAAGGTGGAGGAAGAGAGAGAAAAACTTCCCTCGCCTGTGACACGCCTGCCTGCCGTCTAAGCGCGAGCTAAAACCTCAAAGGTAAGCTTTCGCTCAGAAAAGAAGGCAAGGAATAAAATTATGCAAGTGTTTCAACTTGCAAGAGCACCGTTATAAGCACCCGGCGGCTGTAACGCAAAAGCGAGGCAAGAACTGAGTCGATAAAAGCGAGATAAACGTGAGCGGAGGTCGGGAGCGATTTCGAGAGCGAGGGCGACTTAAACTGCTCGAGTGAGAGGCAAGATGAAAGTGATTTTATTGTGAAAGAGTCTACGCCTTTTATACAGAACGAAAATGAGTAATCAGAGCCAGGAAAAATATAGAACTCAGCAGGGGCAAGGGAACGTGTGCAACAGCAACAAATTAAACGAACCAAAGCAGTAAAATAAAAAAAACAGGGACGGCGGCGAACTGCTCGAAAGCAGGGAAACCAGAGAATGGGAATTCAGGGAAGGTGGCGATTGGAATGTGTGAAACCAAAGAAATATATATGTATCAAACAAGCGGCAGCTTTTCAAAAGAAAGCACCCAGAGATAGCAACGAATCAGTCGACCAGAGTAGATGGTAGCGCGGTGAGCTGATATGTCAGGGTGGATGTTAGATTGATATGTCAGGTGTATTGATGTGTGGAGATAGTCGCACAAACAAGGATCTATTGACGGTAAATTGGGTTTTGAGGTGTTAGGAATGCGCAGGGTGAGAGCAGCGTGGTTTCGAGAGGTTTTGGACTGGCGAAAGGGACAGTAGAAATAAATGGGCGTGTCCGGCGAATCAACCATTTGATAATGATTGACAAGTAACAGATCGTGATTCCGGATTTACACGCTTAGCGCGCTACCATGCGCGTCACCTGTCATGGGCGACAGCGAAGGATTGCCGTGCGTCGGAATGGTGTATCCGAAGAGTGGCGTCATTTTTCAGGTGAGGGGGCTGGGGAGCGGCGGCGTCGAGGTCGCACTGGGGGTTTACTGGTCATACACGGCGTCCCCAGCTCGGTTCAGACTGCAGTCGTCCTCATTACCGGGCTGGGGCGCTCGCGCCTTGTTCCCGAAGTGTGGGAAAACCCGTCCATGGTGGTGGTACGGGATCAAGGAACCCCCGTCAAAAGCGGACTTTTCTACTACTATTTCAAAACGCACGTTAGGAATTGGTCATTTAGCAACCCAAAATTTGAAGGAACGGATGGGTGTCATTGTTCATAGCTGTCAGACCTGAACGGTACATCTCGCCGCCATGCACGCAAAATTGAACCCACGATCCAGGAACCGTAGAATCTTCTTCATTGTCGATTGGTGAAAAATTCGCGAGGTTTAGTTAATCGCCGCGCCAAACCACGCGGATTCTGCAGTTCTAAACGAGGAAGCCTTGCACCCTGACCCCCTTTGTGCGAGCGGAAAACTGAGAACGGGAAATATCGGTGTCTTGGCGTGGTTTTCCAAAAATAAAACAAAGCAAGTACAGATTATGAACCAATCCAAGATGTTTCCGTACTTAGCTGTGGGTCGCGTCGCTCCCTGCGCTACTGCGGACGTGAGAAAACCGCGTCACATGCTGGTGCGTAATCGACACTCAATTGGTCGGTTTGGGGTATTCCTTGAGCTGCTTGATAGTTTGGGGCTTCACTGGGTTGGCTCCAATTCGGCAGACGAACGGAAAGCCGACCTCAACACAAGCTCCGCGCCGAGAAGCCCTGGCATGCGACTGGGAGTGGTCTTTTAAATCCACTTTCTTTCCCCACAAAATTCTCTCAAGGCCCCAACAACCTAAGCACCATGCAATTCACCCTCCTCCTTGCCTTGATCCTCACCGCCATCCCGGGACTCAACGCGCAGGACTGCTCTTTTTTCCCTGCTCCCACACCGTTGCCCACCCCAGCACCCCCCGGACTCACCGGTCCGGGCAATTTTGCCGCAAGCTGCTTCGGAACCTTCCTCTCCGACCCGGCGAACGGCGTCCTCTCGACGGAATGCAGGGCGGAGGGGATCAATCCCGATGGATGCAACAGCGTGTTCATTGGGCAATGTGTCGGCGTTCAGCAGCCATCGGGAAACATGGTGTGCGAGGTCAAGTAGGTGGTGTTTCACGCGCGCGAAGTTCACGTATGGACTCATCGGTATTTGTGTTTAGTGGCGGAGCCGGAATCAATGGGACGTGTACCTTCGACGAGTTTTTGCAGGACTCAGGGCTTCAGACTCTTCTCACTGGTCACTGCGGCAATATCGAAGGCGGGGTTACGACGTCCCAGATCGATCTCAGTATGTGGTTTACTGGTATGTGATGATTGAAGCTCATCTGGCGCGCAGACGTCTGTTTTGAGAATCTCAATGGCTTTTTGGCCTGTTGATCAGTACGCATGGCCACTACCAAGATGGAGTTATCAGTACTTGAAGAGAACAAGCAACGACTTCACGGCTATACACTGGTATCCGTCATTGTATGAAATATTATTTGTCATGTTGAATCACCTTTTGACCTCGCCCGACACGTCGAAAACCACTTTCCGTCATCTGGAACATAGATTGGCTTTGGGGCTCATATTTCATCGTACACGCGTTTCTCATAAACGAAACTTGCCCTTTCAAGCCCATTTTCGAGTG
Source organism: Mycena sanguinolenta (assembly GCA_014462675.1). Classification (NCBI taxonomy): domain Eukaryota; kingdom Fungi; phylum Basidiomycota; class Agaricomycetes; order Agaricales; family Mycenaceae; genus Mycena; species Mycena sanguinolenta. Next base: position 87,612 of record JACAZH010000003.1, on the reverse strand, counting down.
ATGTCGTACCCAATTTTCGAGTGTATTCCTCCATTGTGTGACATGTAACTCATTCCCAGTTCAATCGCAGTTGCAAAACGGTTACTTTGCTCTTATTGGAGGCAATGCCCTGCCAGAAATGACCCGAAGAACGTGATGAATTTGGTCTTGACCCAAAGTATTCTGCTAGTCACATTGAGCATATTCTCTCCTTGTTTGTCTCTGAATCAATGTCATTGTTGCTGCTAGACTATAGTCAAAACTGACGGGAATGATATTAATATGCCGCGGCTATATCCATTGCGGTTGGTTCTGTTGTCCCCAGTACTCAGCCATGGCCGTAATTGAATATTTTAGGACCTGGAACATGGAGGCGACGCCGAGTTGATGGGCGTCAAACGCATGGATTCATTTTCAGTATTATTCGAACCCCTGACGTGTCCACGGTTTTGATGACAAGCCTTTGCTCTCGCAGAACTTGATTTTTCGCAGGGATTACTCCATGGCATCGCTGAGAAGAACATAGTACATGGTCTGTAAAATTATTTAGATGTTTGAAGAGTTTGAAGGCGCGCTATAGTGGTGCCGTATGGCGGGCCATCTGTAACATTAAAAACTTTTTTGTTGGGGGCCAAAACTCTTTTGTTTTGGGGTGAAAACTTTTGTTTTGAGGTTAAAAACTTTTGTTTTGAGAGTGAAAACTTTTGTTTTCTGGGGTCAAATTTTGAAATGCTTTTGTACTTTGTCCCTGAGCTGAAGGTGAGTGTAGAATGCATGTACTTGAGTGATTGGGGCCAAATTGGCTTGCGTGGAGTGCCCCGAAGTCGTTTCGGCAGCATCGGCAGAGTGCACAGCCACCGGAATGATCCGAAATGGAAGTTTAAGAGATGGCACAGACTCGCCACACTTGCGCCGCACAAAGAGATTAGAACACACGTGAGCCATCAACTGCCATAAGCTTGTGCCAAATATTTGGCTACGGTTCGTCTTTCTCTCACTTCGACCACCACCATCCTTCGCTGAATTGTCCTTCTCCCTCTCACGACGTTGCTCCTACCTACATCCAAACTCGATTCTTTCCCGCCGCGACCGGCCACTGACGCCTGCTTCTCTCCCCATGACACTGACTCGGACCAAACTCAGCTGCGCTGGCGGGCACTATGTATATTCGGCGGACAAGATCCACATTCAGATGCAGATGGGCCCATCTTGCCCTAAAGTGCGTTGCTTGTCTCTTTGTTCAGAATTGGTGCATATTTATGGTAGCGTGCAGATCTTTGTGAAGACCTTCACTGGCAAGACGGTCGTGCTCGAGGACGAGTCTTTGGACGCGATCAATAACGTCAAGGCCAAGATTTAGGATAAGGAAGGGTAAGTGGTTTCGTGCATCAGTAACTTGACATTTTCGTTGTCGTGTTGTGGGCGTTTTCTCGCGTTGTCATGTTGTCCACAACACGGGCCCCGCCAAACTCGAGTGTCGATCCCCGCCAAATCGGACCGTGTTGTCATAATTTTGATGCGTGTTGTCGTCAAAATGTGTTGCCGTGTTTTATGGGGTTTTATCGTGTTTTTTGGCGTTTTCACGTGTTGTGCAACACGACAACGAAAGTGTCAAACTTCTGATGTGTTTTCATTCCAATTCATTCTGATTAAAGGAGTCGACGCTGCACCTTGACCTTCATCTCTGTGGTGGGATGCGGAAGTTCATGAAGACCCTCACTGGCAAGACCATTACGCTCGAGGTCGAATCCTCCGACACGATCGACAATGTCACGGTCAAGATCCAGGACAAGAAGGGGTTAGCGGCTTCATGTTTCACTTCGTTCTGATGACTGATGGCCCTTCAGCATTCCTCCCGCCCAGCTACGTCTTCTCTTTGCTGGAAGCAACTCGAAGACAGCTACACCCTCTCCGACTACAACATCCAGAAGTTGTCGATACTGCACCTCGTCCTCTGACTCGCTCGCCTGCTCACAGGATTCGAGACATGCATACCCCTGCGATACGGAGAATTGAGCTCTACTGTCCTGCCACAGCTGACATACTTTATTTCCCCTCGTGTTCTTCACTAATTATTGTTGTTTAGGCTGACCCTGCACGACTGTCACGTTGGTTCTGTGAACATGTGTAGCGGAACCAGTAGTATCGTCTAAGTACTTGCTGTTTTAGCTATTGCAATAGATATTTTTTGTTACCTGTTTATATGTTCGATTTGGGCATAATCGTGGATCTTCAAATAGCTGGATTTTCCAGTGTTGGATTTTTTTCAGTGTTCTATGGACCAACTACATGAAATTGCAGGCGAACTACGGAGAGCTACATAGAGCGGGCCCAACTACGTAAACCGGCCCGAACTACAGAGTTCTACAGAGATGGTACCCTGTACTACGGTTACTACGGCTACTACAGTTACTACAGCCAACTACGTAGAGGTACGTAGTTCGCCCGGGTTTTGCTGATGCTAGTCTTATCGTCGCCCCCGCCTAACCGCCGCCCTCCCGCAGTGCTCTACCGCCACCTTCTTTCTCGCCGCTTCTTGTACCTTCGCGTCCGCAAAATACGGTCAAGGTGCAATGATCTCTAGCCAGAGCGTACAATTTACGACGCCCTCGCCCTGCCTGAGACTTTGTGCCGGCCATCGATCGCCCTTCAAGTCATCGCGCTGATGCACATTTGATCCAACATCATCTTGCCTGCTCTCTGCTGCGCATTTATCTCTCTGGCCCATGCCCGTCTACCGCCCGCCCTTGAATTTATCATCCGCCCATCCCGTACTCTTTTGGGTTCCCTCCTGTCCACCGCGCGTACGAGACATAGTCCGTCTCATTTCCCATTCGCGCAAGTAAGTGAACCATTCTTTGAATGCGGCAGCCGCTCACTCCACGCCGCAGAATGTGCAGAAAAATGATTCTTCCATCCGCGTCCGGTGGGTAACCAGGGCGTGCGTGATATTTTTTGCTTCCTCCTGAGCTGATCACTGATAGTGACAACCGAAGGTCAGGCTCATGCACTAGCACGTTCACCGCACGCGCAGACTACGGCACAGGTCATCGCACGGTCTTGATTTTGCGCGCGCGATGATACAACGCCGACGAACCGCGTCCAATAACTAGGATAAAGGACCAAGTCGGATGCTGCCCGCCACTGTCAGGGGTTTCGGTGCGTTATGTTAGAGTTTGTTCCTTTCGTCGTCTCGCTCATTGAGTCAATTTAGATCTGAGTAACCTCTCTCGTGTATCATGCGAAGCCTCCTCTGCGCTTTATGTAAGACCGCCGCAAAAAAAGTGTTCGCTACTCGAGAATGAGAGTGAGCACCGAGACTGGTACTATGGCTCAGTCGATTTATGCCACAGTTGCTTTTCAGGGCGCCGTACCCCTTGTATACGGGTACGATGCCATATCTTATCTGGCAGACGGGGCAAGGCGATTCAGGAAAGTAACAACCCGACATTCGCGTTAACCTCGTTACAATTCCTGCATCGATACCCGCAACTGCACTGGGTTCTTGTTGATAATATCCTTAGAGCACTGCGAGGTGCGGATGTAGGAACTTTCGCTGTTTTGCCTCCCTTCCGTGGTTGCGTGGTTTTGTGCGTTATATTCTCTGTGTTTGCTGTGTTTGTACTGACAGGTCATCGAGGAATAGATGCTACTGATACGAATATTCGAGAGAGAGAATATAGCCGGTGAGCTGTTCTATTATTCGTAAAATTTTCTGTTCGATAACCTGGACCCATGTCATGCGCAGGGTGGAATTGATTTTGGCTATTCATAGTTATGAAGCACGTTCACAGTTTTTACCGGCTGTACATATTCCGAAGCGTTGCTCGAATACGACAAATATCCTGTTCTCGCTCGAGTTTCGACGTAGAGTGAGCATGTATATGTATTTTGTGGCTCCCTAAATGATATGTTCATTCAGATCCATCTCACATGGCAGTGCAACGTTGATCTGTGCGTAGGTCTTCAAGTTCCTTCTGTTAACGCAGGTCCGTCGCATCCGGACACGCGAACGAATTTACTCTGCCACTCAAAGCAGCAACTTAGCCGTCACGCGGCATTGATGACCCTCCGTTCCGGGGCTGGGTTAACCTTGCCTTCATCCATTCTTTCGTGCTGAAACGCGCATGCGAATGAATGACCCGTGCAGCGCGTGATGTTTGTGCGCGCATGGATAGGCACTTCTCAAGTTTATTTGCGTTCGCGAGAATGCCTTCATTTTGACTCCAAGTTTCGTCCCCATCATCTCGGAGGTGCGTCAAGTATTATTCGGCTATTGCTAGCTGGCTATCGCTATTTTCAGGTCCCAGTCATAATCATGGGTCATTTCGCGTTCAGCTGAAGTGCGTTGAACCTTGTTTATGGTCGTTTTTGGTCGCGTAGCTGACGCTCAGAGTGTTTGTCAATATGCCCCCCCTCCCTTTTTTTCCACGCGCTTCAATTCAAAATAGCTTGATAATATCGCTTCAAGAATTTAATCATGATCAATCACTGGACGTCCTGTTTCATACAGCACTATCCAGAGGAGACTTCAAAAAGGAACCGATCCAGCTGAATGTCCAAAATAATCTGACCACTCGCGTGGCGATGGATAGGGTTAGAAAGAGTTACTCTGTAAATGCAGCGAAAATTGTTCGCCGACCGTAAACGAAATGCTCATGATTTTGGATGCCTGAGCTTGACCTGTGCTGTCCTCCGCAAGATTCGTTTTTCGCAGGATTCATTTTTGACCTGCAGCTGTTGTGGATCATGTGATTGTCGGTCCTTGGTCGTTCTCAGATCAAGAGAGCTTCCCGATGATTCTCGAATATCGACCAAGAATAACCCAGTTGACGCGATGACCTTGCTCTTTCTCACTCCACGATAACTCGGTAAGGAATTACAGCTCATGCACAAAGAAGTCTATTCCCCACGATCGATAGAACTCACTGGAACGATGCAGAAATAGACAAGGTGCGACGTGCGAACGTTTGTGCTGCCTCGCTACCTACATGCGGTACCCACCTGGGGGCCGTCTTTCCTTACATCTTTTCATTCTCCAGACTCGAATGGCTGCACTTCCTCGTCCGTCCAGGGTTCCCCGGAATAGTGCAAGTGACTGTCAGAAAATGGTTGACTACATCAGCGGTGCGGCACCTGAACACAGCTCTCACGGCCGAGCTCCGTCACTGATGCGTCGCAAGAGGCGCAGGAGGGTCTGGCGGAGCTGGCTATAGAATGCGCGGATACTTGGGTAGCCTACAAAGACTGGACCCGCGAGCGAGCCGTTACTCTACATGCAGGGTATTCATTTTTAATTCGTGCATTCAATCGGTGCAAACAATCCGGGACTTATATTCCCGATAATTCCCTTGCTGTTGTTTAGGTCTTTACCGATTTTGTTGTTCATGGCAGCGGGAAAGACTCGTCGTGCTGAACGCTCAACATATTGGCGCAGCACCCGTATTTATTCTCCTTGACATCAGCCTTGAACGGCATCAGCGCCAAGGTTCATGGATCCGGGGCGCTGTTCCACATCCTGCTTCACTTCGAAGTTGACGACAACGTTTTAGAACGTTGACAGAGTCCAAGTTTAAACTCGCAAACACTTCCGTTGAATACCTAGGAGGGCAGGCGATTTACTTGATTCAGTGCCAAATTTGTAACCAATGATCCAACGATGTGGCCGAACGGATGTCTTCGGGCATGCCCTATTCGATTCGAAATTCAAGTCGGAAATGACAAGCAAAATCGGGAACTCCCAGGAACAAATTCCCTATGGACAATATCGATTATGTTCGCGGTTCTCCGGGTGTGCGTCCGCTACACAAAGTTCCAGCAGGCGATGGGAACAATTTGTTCAGAGTTCCCTCACAAGGAGTCGTAGACAGCTCACGGAACAGCAATGCACAAGGCGAGTCCTATTTGTGATGGCCTCGCATTTGCAGCTTCCTCAATAAGTATCACAATTCCCGAACAATCCCTCGAAACGCTCAAACAAGCTCACAAGTACGAATATCGCCTAAACACCACATTCCGCCTCACAAATGGACAACTGGGCCCTGACCAGTACCGCCATTGCCGCCGGTAACCCCACCGCGCCCACCATTCCCGCCGCGTCCACCTGAATGCAAGATCTCAGTGGTACGCCACATGAGACAACCCTGCCTACAAACCTGAAATATTTCCGACCTTCTTGTGGGTGTTATTCGAATTCTGGGTCACCCTTGACCGAGTGTTGTGCGAATTCGTATTCTATCCATTGTGCCAGCGAATCTCTGCTAACGCGGGACGAAAGATGTACTGACCTTATTGTTGTTGTTGCCATTATTGTTGCCAATGATACCCTGGTTGTTATTGAAGTTTTTGCCGAGTTGGTTGCGGTTCATTGCGACAGTAGAAACGGATTGTGCTGAATGCTCGGAATGTTCTACTGTACTTATAGCCTGTGCCTCGAGGTTTTGGAACGCTGCAACCGCCTCAAAGTTAGTCATTCCGGGACGCTGTCTACGGGTCAACGTTGTTTGGGCACCGTCTCGCTGTCTGCTGGTTCAAGGACACTGTCCTAACTTTGAACTTGCCAGGAGGTTGATGACAACTGCCAACAGCGCCGGATCCTCGTTCCAACGGTAGGGTGCTTGATCGCGGACGATATCATCTACCAATTCGGCCTTTGCATGTCGACGAGGGACAGGAAATGAGCATTGAAAAGACCAATAAGCGAGGCGCAAAGTCATCAATTAACTCTTTGTGTCTAACGCTCAGGACCAAGTTTGTACCAGCGATAAATCGATAAAGTCCCGCCCTCATTTCTCATGTCAAGGATTTGAGCCATGAGGTAGATAGTCACCAAAGTTCTGTCCTTTGTTCTCCGCGACCAAGTCTCGGAACAACGAAGCAGCCGGGCCCGGGAGGAAGAGTCCACGCTTTCGACGCACGGTTGTAATCGGCCCTCGATTTAAGCTGTACCGAAGCCGACCCAGATCGAGCTGCAAAGATAGCACCATGCATACCTGTTCAGTGTCGAACCGTCGTGCATAACAGCCCCAGAGAGTAGGAGGGTTTAAAGCTGCGTAATTCTCGATCGGATGGCAGGATTTTAATTTAGACAGCATGGTCCTTAGTGAACGTTACGCCAATCTTTCACTACACCAGAAGCGTGTCACCCAAGCCGTTCGCGGGGCCGAGGCTCAACTCTATCAAGATGTGACTAGTCGCGTTGATCTTCAAAAGGCACCGACGCCGTGTGCACGAGCTTGAAGGTAGTGATCCGTTTGGCTTGGCTTCAAGCCACCAAGCCATGAAGCCAAGCCCTTGGCTTGATAAGCCAAACCAAGCCAAACGGCTGGCTTGGCGCTGGCTTTGGCTTTGGCCTGAGATGTCTGAAGCCAAAGCCAAGGGCTTGAGCCCTGGCTTCAGAGTACAGTTGGGTATCACTAGTTTGTGGCTTCAAGTCAATCTTGAATGATCACAAATGATTGTTCAACATCGAAAATCACGTTCGGTTGTCTTTGCCGACTCTTCGTGTTGGCTGCCGTCCGTGGTTCACTATCCACCACATCATCGGGGCGATCAATGTCGGAGTTTGAAAATTATGTTCCGAAAGAGTATTTCCGCTCTCAGCACTCCCATCCGTGGATTTTCTAGAACCAAACGGTATTTTTATGCACTAAATAGAAGAAAGATGTTCTTTCAAGGATCCAATAGGTCTCTCCGAGGCCATCAATATAATACCTAATGTCTATGGCAAGCCAGGGCTTGAGCCAAAGCCAAGCCAAGCCAAGCCCTGTCCGCTGGCTTTGGCTTTGGCTTGAGGAAAGTGAAACCAAAGCCAGGTCAAGCCAAGCCAAAGCCCTGGTTTGTAAGCCAAGCCAAGCCAACGGATCACTACTTGAAGGTATGTACTAAATTTGAGTCGTATTGTAGCGACCAGCTGGCAGACGGCAGGCAACGAGAACTGTGCATGTTCGATCGCATTGTGCCGAGGTCTCAGTCGGAAAACAATTATGGGCGGTGGGCAAGCGGTGGGACAATGAAGAACTATGACCGGAGATAAGCGGCGATTTGTGGCTGTGCTCGTGACAGATCCGATGATGTCGGATGTTACTCCTAGACGCGTTGCGCTCTTTGCCACCATGATCCAAGCCAAAGGAGACGACAAGACCGTCACGGCGACCGAATTTCGTCGAGCCGCCCTATTCTCGTGACCGCCTCTGCATAAACGCCGCATCCCGCCTTCGCGTCGCTAACATTGCTCTACCGCCGGTCCGCCGCCTGCCGCCCGCCGCTTGTGCGCGTCTGCGTCCGCTTCCGGCCACATTTGTTCTGAGGCTGAAAGTATTATTTTGGGCAACATGTTCAGCTGTGGGGAATATTTTGTTTTTGCCGGTGTGATAATGAATCCTTGATCGAGTCACAACCAGAATTCTTTACGTATGACTCAGACGGACCGGGTCTCAGCCTCAATCCCAACACGGAAAAAACGAACGTCAATCACCGTTTCTGCACGCGAAGTTATTGTGAATGATAGGTTAGGCGGGAGTCGCCACAGCGTGACACGAATATCCGTTGTTCACGGGAAGTTGCAGCATGTTCGGCAGGTGAAATAAGTACTCGTAAATGTCGCGCACAGCGACGGCCTATACCGGTACCGAGACACCGAGAATGTGTACCTGACACATATTCAGGTACTTGCCCTCGATTCTAGTTGTCTTGTCCTTGTCGTGTTCAAAAGTTCCTGTTCCTGTGATCGACAAAGAAATGCATACCTTGGTAATAGTCACTTGTGCCAAGGTAGTGTACATGTCGTGAGCGAAATAATCCCTGCGCTTGGCAACGAGTTCACTGATAGACAGGGTTGCCTCCCTTGGATTCCAACACCTTGTATTATTGAACCCATACCCTACGATGATGGTACAGTACATGATATTCTCGAGATTCGGATAGCTCCAAGGCACGTGTAATCGGAATTTGTCTGGAACCGAACCACAGTTGACACAAGGGGACAGCTTGCCATTCAGGCCGTTTGTGAGCCTGTTGTTGAGACCCGTGAAGGCTGTTCGGCAACAACCAACAGCCAACATGTATTCCGCGGCTTCCATAGGTGGTACAAAGGTATAAAAGAGTGTACTAGATGCTTGAACTTCATACTCCCATCGCACTTTTCCTCCTCGAGCATTCTCCGTCACCTGATTACCTACCTGCGTGTCATCCAACGTCTCAATCCCCACCATGCCCACCAAACGAAGCGCTTGGGTGAGCATCCGCAATAACACCGGCCAGCCGATGCTCGGTATTTCGCTCGTGCACAAGTACAGCAATGTGTACAAGCACACAAAGCAGTGGGAGACACTCGAAAATGGGGAAACAACGAGAGAGCCGCTTGAGGTCGACTACAACACCGGGTTCTTGACGACTGGCAGGGACTGGTGGCTTGTCACGTGGTTCCATCCGGATATGAAGTACCTTTGGTACTCGTCGCCGATAAACATACGGGATTTCTTCAACTTGGCCGACAATCTTCTGCCCGACGCGATTGCGGGTGCCGCCGGTGGCGCTGCAGGCCTCGTCGCCGGTCCAGGAGCGATCCCCGCCGGCGCGGTTGCGGCCGTGGTGGCGAAGCACGTCACTTCCGCCTTGTTTAACTCGGAAACGACTGAAGGATTCAAGCAGCACATGCTCGAGGAGGAGGACGAGGGCGAGGTCATGGAAATCGTCATTAACTTGGAAACAGTCGAATTCAAATCCAAGTCCGGTACATCCGAGACAGACGTTCGCGGGTCGGACATGCCTCATAAAAAAAAGGTTTGAGAGCGTGAAGGGGAAGATGGGGGTGGGCTGTACAAGTGGCATCGCTGGTGAGCCGCGTGCGGACTATCGGAAGTGTCGAACTGACTATGGCTTAGCTGCCTTGCTTTCGGGAAACGAGAAATGGAGTATATACACGTATGATTAGTCCTTTGTGAATAGTAGCCTCCCAGCGAACGCTGAAGTCGGAGCTGAACACCCATTCTTGGCCTATTCTCGTCGCTGGTGCGGGTCATTGATGAGGATACATCGTGTGACAAATTTTTCTTGGACGCGCCGTCTCTCCCTTCCTCACATCCTCCTCGTCGTGCCCCACTAAGATTGACCGGGTGGCGGATCTTGTACAGCCTCGAGAAATCCGACATCTGCTGAACGAGGTCGGTCGGTTTGCATGTAACGATATTAGGTACCGGAAGGGCGCCAGGCCACGGAAGCATTTGAAGTGAGCAGAGCGATACGGGAGAAAACGCAAGAAGGGCTGGATGATTCGAATATATGAAAATCTATACATGAACGGTATAGCAATGGATTTCACTCGCGATCTTCTCACTTGTGGGTAAATGAGAGATGGATACACAATACAGGGCATGATATTGCGGACGTCGACGTCCAATCGAGGATAATTAAACAGAGTCTGCCATGTAAAATTTGGTCGACTCACTTTCCAGCATAGATTTCGTTATCGCGTCAATGAACGGATATTTCGCAAGGCGATGCAGACGTGGGGGCTACACGGATGTTTGAAAAAGCGTTACAAAATGGTGGCAGCAACCTAGCTGATGCCTCAGTGTGCCCCTCTCGCGATGAACCTGGATTTCCACGAAGACGGCGGTTTGAAGAGCGGCATCCCCCCATCGGCTGAAGGGCAAAACATCGAAGTCTCTGAGCAGACCGAGAACGTCGGGCTTCCAACCCTTCTTATGCAGCAGCTTATAACCCAGTCATCAGGCAAACCTATCGGTAAAGGTCGTCGCATGAGCGGAGGGAGGATGGAGTGCGTTGATAGCGGTAAGATGGAGGATCCCCTTGCATAGGAAAGTCAAGGAGAGGACGGCGGGTTTTCATGCGACAGTCAACAGCTACTAAGCGGCATCTTGCATTGTGATCGCCGACACTGACTTGCACGACATCCAAGATTCCAAGCCTGGGCTTCCTGGCGAATAAAATTTACATGCGGCGCTTCGAGAGCCGAGCGACAGCCCAGATGCTTACATAGCGACCAGCCGGCAGACGACAAGCAACGAGAACTCCATTGTGCAGAGGTCTCTGTCGGAAAACGATTGTGGGTGGTGGGACAATGAAGGAACGTGGAAGGAACAATGGCGGGAGATAAGCGGCGATTTGTGGCTGTGCCCGTGACAGATCCGTTGATGTCGGTCGTTACTCCGTCACGCGTCCTGCTAAGTTACGTAGTCTAACCGCCACCATGCTAAGTAACCCGCCATGACGAGCCAAACAAGACGACAAACCTAGGCCGCGACGCCGCCCTAATTTCGTCGAGCCGCCTGACCGCCTCCGCATAGCCGCCGTCCTCCCCGCCTTTCGCAGTACTACTATTGCTCTACTGCCGCCTGCCTCCCGCCGCGCGCGTCTGCGTTCGCGTCCGCAAAGCACGTTCAAGATGCGATGATCCAGAGATAAGAGCGCCCCCTTAGTCGCGCTTCTCGCCCGCCCAGGACTGAGTGTCCACCATCGACGTCATCGCGCTGACGCACATTCGATCCAGCACTACCCTCCCTACCAACCGCTGAGCTTTCGTCTATCTGGTCTGTCACCCGCTCTTGCGTACATCACCCGTATAACACTGCCGCTTTTTCGATTCGCCTCTCCTTCATCTACATCGTACGCGCGCGTGGGTCGGGCCTGGCGCGTTCGCATTCGGGTACGTGAACCAATCTTTGAATCCGGCAGCCGCTGAGTCCGTTCCATAGACCGAGCCTGTGCGAAGAGCGGAATGATTCTTCCATCCGCGTCTTGCTCTGTGTCGGTGTCGGTGTGCGCCATATCTTTGCTCCCTCCCGAGCTCATCGTTGATACCGCAACCCAAACCACAGATACCGCTCTTGGCTTAGCACGTTCAACGGACGCGTAGAACCCATCGCACGGTCTCGATTTCGTGGCGTGACGATAGAACGCTGTGGAGTCTGATCTTGGAGTCGACGCTCTTTCAGCACGCGGCGCGATTCTACACCACGTCTTCCGTTCAGGTTGCCAAGTGTGTGATAGGTGGGTTCGGTTTTAGAGCTGATTGGGATTGGTATTCATGGATGATCTCGAACAACATTAGCCCGCCCCGCGCCAGCAAAGACGCACAATGCGCGTCCGTTCACCCGGCTGCACGCACCGATATTCGTTCTCTTCATTGTTCTCCTCATTGTCATTCATTGTTACTCATTGTTCTTGTTATTTTTTAGCTATTCTAGATTCGGCAACGCTATGAATGTCAAGTCGAGCACGGACAGACGCACAAGTGGCGGGTCTCGTTTGGTTCTTTCCCCGCCGCGCTTTCTCTTTTGCGTGTTCTCGTGCAGTTCGTGTGGCTAGGTGAGTGTGTCGTAAAATTTGAAATATACTTGATACCCAATATAACCTAATCGCAGATGCAGTGCGCCAGGCAGAGCTACTCATTAAGAATGTGCAACGTGTAGGTCGCCGCAGGTGCGGAGGTTATATTTATGAATTCAGATGTTAGGTGCGGCGCGTAAATCTGTCTGTCTACCCATCCGCCTGCGAGACTGACGAGATATCTTCCACTCAGGACCCCAGTGAAAGGTCTACAACCGGGTTTACCTGTGTGAGTTATTTGACGTTCGGCTCTAAATCTTTCTCCTTACAAGTCCTGCGGCAGACTCAGACCAGTAACCTAGGGCTTGCAGCCGTGCCGTAAAATTACGGAGACACGGGCCGTAAATACGGTTACGGACCCGTACCGTTGACCGCTGGGAGAGTATTTTATACGGGACGGGAACGGTACGGGTTCAGCCGTATACGGTGAGCCGTAACCGTCCGTTTACGGCTTTACGGCTTCCTTGCATTGGTACCCCCAAAATGGGAGGAAGTTTCTCTGGATCAGGCTGGCAAGGCTGCCGATAGCATCCTGCATGCATTATTTTCCTTATCATTGCCCCGAGGAGCAAGATTCGGCACACCTATGAGGCATCGGCTCATGCAGAGTCCATCACGGAATGTTCCGAGATGTTCAACTTCCATGATGGATGCGGTTCCCCTCATTGAATCGAGATGTATATGTGGTCAAGCTTACCCCTAGAGCATATCATGTCATTGGCCATGCAATAGATGTATTCTGGATGAAGAAATGAACTATTTTCGAACGTACTGAAGTGTAATGACATGTCAGGCGGCCGGCCGTAACTACGCCGTAACGGGCGGCACGGGCGGGACCCGTGCCGTTCGAGCGTCTGCGCGATGATCTTACGGACGGCTAACCCGTACCGTAAGGAAATTACGCCATAATTTTTACGGCCGTGGCCGTAACACGGGCGGGTGCAAGCCCTACAGTAACCTCCCCAAAGATAGTCGGTTATAGACACATTGTATTTAAACGCTGATTCTTTCTCGCAAGGTCTTATTCGAAACTCCTGCGGCAAAAACGAACGTTACTCGTCTTTCCTCGCACTTGAAGCTCGTGTCCAAGGAATAGGGCATAGTTGATGGGTTCCATGACAGGAATTAAACGCATCCGGTTCGGCTCGGCGTTCGTTTTCCTTCGTACGTTTCCGGCATGAATCTCCATCCTAGCGCCTAAGCCCGCCTCGGTTACCTGAGGCCCAGCCGAGTCTTGCTCTCGACGCACTCGCTGGCATTGTCTGCGGTCCGAGGTTTCATTGCGCCTCCGAAACAGTATGGGGTGAATGGGAACATAATGCGCTTGCACTGATATCTCCTGGTGTGCGCTTGTGTTCTCGTTATCCTCGGGTTTCCGTCCCTTTCCTGTCCTGGCCAGTGCGAAATTTTCTCCTTTTCGTGGTTCCGTGCGTTTCTTGCTTTTGGTATGTTATTGATCGTGGAGAGCAGGGCAGGGTTCGTTTGATCGTCCACAAACGTGCGTTGTATTCTTCCATCTACGTTCTCGGAAACAAGACCAATATTGATCCAGGTTTAACAGAGCTGAGAAGATACCGACTAGTGGCTTGTGCTATATCTTGTTTTACGCATTCGTACATGCCCTCGGTGACTCGTGACATGCACAAAAATTTTCGTAAATTCCGAGGCCTGTGACGCGTGACGTACGAATTGAACGAAATGATTATTTTCCGAAATGGTACAGTAGTTGGATCCCCCATCAATTCCATGTTATTCCTATCTTTCTCCCTCTGCGCACCATTTTGTGTGCCTCGAGGCATACAAAACGAAGGCGCGATGGTGGATACGTTCCTTGTGTTCCTCTACAGCTATTATTGTTGGAATTCGAGTTCACCACTTGCTATTTCCGATGCATTTAGCTGTTTATATTCAGTCCGCAGGTACCGTCCTCTCCCCTTGTATTTATTCTGTCTTGCGGGGATTTCTCTTCCTTTTGGTAGAATAAATATGGTTTCATTTGGTTTAATTAGTTCCTGAAAAGTCGTATAACTACGCCGTACTATCTAATAAATTCCCCGTGCGTTTGCAACGGGTTCACAGCTAATCTGGAATTGTCGTCCTTGATTCCCACAGTTATCATCTGTTGACAACTGCTAACCAGTAATACGAAGTGGCCAGTTCCCGCAAAGAATCATTGGGCTCCGTCATACACCGGAAGTCGACGACTGGACAAGCGAGTACTGTATCATTTCGACCAACTGTTCAAAAGTGCATTGGACAAAGTATACATTGATCGGCAATCACGTCAAAATTTCCATATAAGGAATCCCGGCAAATGCCGGACCGGAAAATTTTGACATTTTCTTGCCTTTCTTCTTCTAGGCCAAAAAATCGCAAGGTCACCGTCACCTAGGCCCAAAGTGTTCAGTTCACACGCAGCCGTCACCCGTCACCTGAACACTTGGTCGAAATGTTACAGTATTTCTGTCCGTCAATTTTGAAAAAGAACCTGATCATCGAACAGCTAGGCTTCGACGTGCGAAAGTGTGGCCATCAGGCACTGCCTCCATTGAGTCCACGCTTGCCTTTCCTTTCTTCACTCGTCATCGCCTATTCCTGTTGATCACTATGCCCAGTCAGCTCCGTGCAGTGGATAACATCACCGGTACGAGCCTCGTGACATCTTGGGAGCTTCGCGCCTACGTACTCATTCTACGCAGGGGGTAAAGGCGGCCCTCGAAGCAAGGACGATAAAAACGATACAGGGGTTGCTAGCAGTGGCGGAATGGATCCCCTATCGTCAATGAAATACTATATCACCGGTGCGGTGCTGGAAGTCTCGAAAGCATAGACTCGTTATTGACCCTCCGCAGGCGGCTCAGGGGGGCTCAGGGGGCGGCGGGAGTTACAGCGGCGGTACGGGTGGGGCTGGAGCTCTTAGGCCGGGTCCCACATTGAATTTCGATATCTGGGGCGGTGAAGGTCTCACCATGCATAAGAACAGAGGTATGTCAGATAACCTCATCAAAAATCGCGTATCCTCAAGCACATTGCGAGGTATCAACATATTGCATCATGCGGTCGCCTTGGAGGCAATACACGACTCGGCGGAAAGCTACCCGCAACCCAGATGTCATCCAGAAACGCGCGTGCAAATGCTGGAGGATCTGCGCGAATGGGTACTGGAAAAAAATGCGCAGCACAGCGTCCTCTGGCTGCATGGCCCCGCGGGGCGCAGGCAAATCAGCGATCATGCAAACCCTCGCCGGCCAACTCCAGGATGCGGGGCGGCTTGGCGGCAGCTTCTTTTTCAAACGTAATCATGCCACACGCCGCAACGCAAAGACGTTGTTTGCCACAGTCGCTTACCAGCTTGCCTGCAACATCGAATGGCTGCGCACTCCAATTTCGCAAATTGTGGAAAAGGATCCCTCCGTGGTTGTCCAATCCATCGCCACGCAAATGAAAACGCTCATTTCCGACCCTTGCCGTGGCCATCGAGATCGCGATTGTGTGCCAATTCTCATTGACGGCCTGGATGAATGCGACGGGCAAGCTACCCAGACAGAGATACTCCGCACCATTTGCGATTCGTCCTCGAATCACGCCAACCCCCTTCGGTTTGTCATTGCCAGTCGACCTGAACCGCACATCCGCGAGATGTTCGATTCACCATCCTACGTCGGCATTTGTCGCTTGTTTAATGTGGAACAGTCATTTGATGATGTTCGCAAATATCTCCATGACGAGTTTTCACGAATCCATCGCGAACACAGCACTATGACAACAATCCCACTGCCATGGCCTTCGCCTGACGTACTGGAGCGGCTAGTTTGGAAGTCCTCTGGTCATTTCATCTATGCAGCTACCATAATCAGATTCATCGACGATGAATACTATAGGCCAACGGAACGGCTAGCAACTGTCCTCGGCGATAGCCAAGGGTCTGAGGCGGCGTTCGATGCTCTTGATCAACTCTACATGGCCATCCTCTGTTCTTCTCCGAGCCAGTCGGAGCTCGTTCCGATCCTCTGCGCCATCGTGAATTTTGATCTGAATATCTGGACGATTGATCTGGTCCTTGAGTACGCGGACAAGGAAACGCGGTTGCTCCTGCGCGGCTTGCATTCCCTGCTGAATATACCGCCAGACGACGGAGAGCCAATTTCTTTACACCATGCATCATTTTCGGACTTCCTCGATAACCCCGGTCGAAGCCTGAATTTCTGTGTCGGTACCCTTGACCGTCGGATGGATCTGGCCCGATCCCTTCTCACGCTTTGTGCCCGCCAACATCAAACAGAATGGCTGCGTCTTTCTGGGCCACGGTGTGTGTGTTTTATGCCTGGAGAATATTATCGCTTACGTCCTGTAAAAGATCTCTGCAACACAAGTTGATACCCTTTATCACTTCCCTGCCTCCTTCCGCCGAGCTTTGCTCCCTGATCGGGGACATGAACCCCGATTACATTTCTGATCTGGAGTCCTACCAGCAGCGCATGGTATCTTGGCTGAGAGTGAGTGTCGATGCCTTTCTTCACTCGACACCTGAAACTGACAGGCTTTCAGCAAGTACCCTCAGCGCCCCACGATTTGCTGAAAGTCTGGGAGGACCTTGCGCATGTGCCCTCCACTGAACGTCATGACGGCGGTTCCGCCAACGATCTTCCATCGCTCTCTTCTGCAAGTGTCGTCAGCGATGACCCGAAATCATCACCGGATGCGATGCAACATTCGGGTGACGCCGGCTCCGATCGATCTCCAAGCTTTCTAGAGGAGGAAAGTCCTCAGTCGACCACATTTAGACCGAATATGATAACCCAGGCGGAGCCTGTACCAAGTTCTTCCGAACCACAAATCTCCACGTTTGTGGTATTTATGCCTGATTCAGCGTGCGTCATGCCTGGCGGTGCGCCTCCGCAATCGATCGCTGATGAAGGTTGTAGCCTACATGCTAACGACCCCACCGCTGTTTGTCGCGAGGATGCCAAATTCCTGGAGGAAATCGTGACCGACGGCGGTCATTTCTGTTCAATACACAGGTCGGTGGAGGCGGAAAACTGGGTAGAACGGAACTATGACTCGACCCTGCTGAAGTCTCTCCGCGCAATCGGCCTGGGCGGGCCGATAGCGACGATGCTATCCGCGGGGATCCCCGCGCTCGCGATCTTTGGATCCATTCTCGAGAGTCGTGTTTTTGACGTTGCGCAGACGCTGTCACACGAATCTGGACTGCCAGTGATGATCAGGCCTCCCACAGACAACCCAGTCACAATATTCAGCCAGCTAACTGGGTTCGACGTTATGCCTACTGCAGAACCCGAGAACGACAGCGAGACGGATGATGAGAGCGAATTTGACGGCCGTTCTAGCGAATCGGCGTCGAGCGTTAACGACAGTAATGATGAAGATGACCCTCGAACCGACGTATTTCGCCCTCGTGGAGGTGCCACACGCGAAGACACTGCGGATGAAATTCTGCCCAAAGGGTATCAAACGACCAAGCTACGGGTTGCACCGTACAAACATCAACTTGCACATTAATCTCGATCAAACTTGTGTATACGATGTGAAGGTTTCTTCGGAAACTATGGTACAAGCAATCCGTTCGGATATTTCCTCCGCTAATTTCGTTACAGTTCAAGTTTCAAACTGACACGGCCGAAACGGCCGATCCATTGACAGAATCCCTGACGCGTCCCCAGGTGCTGTCCTGTGTAGATCTCAAAGTTGAAGTGCGACACTCCGAAGTCTTGGTTGATCGGTCGTATAGCAATCTTGGATTCTTGGTTCATCAGGCAAAATACATCGCGGGCCGAGAGTAGTGAGTAAGCTGCGGGCCCTTTGAAATCTTGATCCTAACCGGTGCTCTGATTCCAGTCTTTTCCGTGGTTTTGAGCAACCGAGTGCAAAAGCCACGCGCGGGACACAGACGTCCACACAGACAACCGGGTCGTTGGCTGCTGGACTGGCCAACATGAAGCCTACTGTCACTGTAACAGGGTCTCAGAGCCGTACGACGGGAGCGACCGTACAGCTGGCAGATGACAAGGTATGGAGTGCAGTTTCGCACTATGGCAGAACCGAGCAACTCAATCGTATTGATAGCCTATCCCACCATGCTACGTTGAAGAGCAAATCGGGAAAGAGTGGGATTCCGATGACGATGACAAGTGTTACTCGTCCTATGATGTGGCATGGCATCCCACGGAGGATGCGACTGGCTCGCCCTATGCCACAAATATCCGATTTGGAATGGGGATCAAGTTTTACGGGAACCCGGTACTCCGTCCGAAAAGATTCTCCTTCGTTGCGTCTAATTTATGTTTCAGGAACGATACATATCGAAGCTACCAAAAATGTCCCATATTCTCCGAAACCAAATCATCCTGTGGATCCGCGACCCTCAGCTCAAGGCCAAAGTGTGCGGTATGGTTGTCCATACGACTGTAGGTGTAGCGATCCCATTTCTGTATTATTGTTCAACTGATTCCTCTCGGAGACGTATATCCCTGATATCAGAATTCCGGAATCTTCCAGAATTTTGGAACACCAAGACGTTGTCCTTGACCGACTTCAAGGTATCTGATCATAGTATGCTTGATTCTTCATCGTGGTTTGACTCTTGCCCAGAGCCACCTGCAACCGAAACAACGGCATCTTTGGATCACGATGTCGGAAATGCTCTGGCCATCGGATTAATCGAAAAACCTCCCAGAATTGCTAAAGCCGGAAAGGGCAAGCGAAAGCTCAAACTCCCGAAATTATCTCGCCGCAAAGCGAACAAACCTGACTCGATCGACTTGCCCCTGCACGAATATGTGGCCCGTGGCTGGGACCAAACCAATCAAATGTGGAGGAACGTCGTTTGGCCTACATTGAATACCAACGAGCTCCGTGTTGCCCCTCGGGACTTATCAGCCGTTTGGAATCTCAGTCTCAACTCTGAGTCAGAGAACACCGCCGGAGCTACCGAGGTCATGCAACCCGACACCCCCAAGCCTTTGGATGAACATGGGGATCCTGAATTGACGAGGCCAATCAATTCCCCCGCCGTTCCGGATTCAGATGCAGAGTCCGAGTCGTCCGTGTCGGGGTCGAATGTCGCAGGTATACAGGTTGCTCTTGGTGTGGCCGGCGGCTCCTCTGATTCCGGAAGCGATGGCAAACGTTTCGGGAAACAGCCTGCTGCGGTAAGAATTTCGCCGTGAGTGCGTAGTTGAAGCGTGACTTGTATAATGTACCGATGAATGTCGACGTCGCGTATAGTTGCGGGGTGGGGAAACATTGAACACAGTTCACAATGGTACAAAAAGCTGAAACTTGTCGGTCCTCAAATTACAAACAGAACAGTCTACAGAAGCGGGACAGGATTCGGCAACTCAATACATCGTTGGAGTGTTTCCATGGCTCGAATGCCAGCAACAGTGGTCTCATGTGCGATGACCCCTGCCTGAAATGGAAGATAATGAAAAAGAGAGGTCAACATCGCCGCAGGTGAGGTTGAACCGGAGATGACTGACAAACCAATCGTGCAGTTGAGGTCGATGTTCTTTATGCGCGCGCAGAAAAAGTGCGTTCTGCCTGGGCGGCGCCGGTACGAGCAAAAAAGTGAGTGTACCCCAGCCGCCAAAAGAAGCCGTAGATCCGGCTGAGACATGCGCAAAAGAGAGGACAAAGTTATTGACGAGGATTCCACGAACCATACAAAAATAATGGAGAGACAGATAAGGGGTTCCCCGTGCCACTACGAGTCTCATTCCGAATGTAAATTCAGCCAGCATTCTGCATGATTGTCGGTTTGCGTAGGCACGATTCGGTAGATGGTCCGGGAAACGTTCGTAGAGCAAGAAATTAAAAAGACAAGGGAGAGAGAGGATGAGGTCCCTTGCCCGCAGCAGGCACACAGAATTCGAGAAAGACGACGGGCGAGGAGGTCGAAGGACTTGGAAAAAATTGGGAGATCGAGATGTTGATTCAAGCCAGCAGCCGTACAGCAAGACAGGAGATCAAATTGTCAGCCAGGCACCAGTGCCGCACCACAGACGAGCAGCAAAACCTCGAGTTAACGGTAGTAAAGCCAGCCCAAACTGCCAATGGGTTGGAAATAGAACATGTCCATACTGTATCTTTCCCATCAAATCGACACGGGGAGTGACGTTTGAGCTGCTTCTCTGTTCCCTAGACTTCCTTGTGCATGAAAGACGCCTAATCCTCGCTATATCGTTACATGGATACAGGCACACGCAGCGCCGTGCAGCAGCAATTCATATGAAGCTCCAAGAGATCGAACGTCAAATGGTCTGAAGAACGAGGTCGGGCGGTTTGCATGCAACGATATTAGGTACCGGAAGGGCGCTAAGCGATGGAAGAATTTGGATTTGGGTGCGCCCGGTGACCCGAGAGCGCAAGAAGGGCTGGATGATTCGAATTTCTGAAAATCTGTACATGGATGGTATGGAAATGGATTTCACTCGCGATCTTCTCCTGTATGTTTTGGATGCGCTCACATCCAAGCCGTGCGTCGTGCTCGGGACTACTACGGCGATTGTGTATGCTGGAGTAAATGAACGAGTCTAAGAGCCCAGGATCTAGACCCAGGTGGTAGACTCCCCTGACCTGTCGATTTTCCGGCACGTATTTCGATTTTTGTATCACAAAACAAGCATTTTCCTGGACGACCTGGATCTGGATGTGACATATTCAGGCATCTTGAGAAACGTTAGCAATGATCACATCAATGTACCTGCTGTGGCCGTGAGTGCGCGCATCCCGGCATAGATCTTGAATTGCTCCAGGATGTCGAGCTGAAGGACGCAGCTCCGAGCGCGTGGCACGCGCTAGCGTTCTCACAGCGAAATTCTTTCATCCAGTGAGGAGAGGGACATTGTGCGAGCGGAAAAGACTGTATCGTTGGATTATCACTCTCCAAGCGGCAAAGGAAGGCAGCCGGGGCCCTTAGGCAAACCTGCCGCTTGAAAGTTGTCCCGTGGAGCGCGTCGACAATGGTAAAGTGGAGGACCTCGTTCAATATGGCTGCCAAGGAGGGAACGTCGGGTTTTTATGTGACGGTCAACAGCCAAGCGGCATCTTGCATTAGGGTCGCCGACACGGCGACGCCGACTTGCACGACATCCAAGGCGAATAAAAATCACATGCGGCGCTGCGGGAGCGGAGTGATTGGCCAGATGTTTAGCCGGCCGACGACAAGCGACGAGAATAGTGCATGTTAGATGGCATTGTGCAGAGGTGTCGGTCGGAAAACGATTGTGGGTGGTGGGACAATGAAGGAACGTCGAAGGAACCGACAATGGCGGAGATAAGCGATGATGTGTGGCTGTGCGTGTGACAAATCCGCTGATGTCGGGCGTTCCTTAGTCACGCACTGTCACGCATTGTTCTCCGCCACCACGAACGAGACGACGAGACTAGACCGCGACGGCGCCCTAATTTCGTCGAGCCGCCCTATTCTCATGACCGCCTCTGCATAAACGCCGCCCTCCCGCCTTTTGCAGTGCTACCATTGCTCAACCGCCGGCCCGCCGCCTGCCTCCCGCTGCTTGTGCGCGTCTGCGTCCGCTTCCGCAAAGCACGTTCAAGATGCAATGATCCAGAAGGCGGGATGCACCCTCAACCGCAGCCCTAGCCCGCCAAGGACTAAGTGTTCGCCGTCGACGTCATCGCGCTGACGCACATTCGGCCCAGCACCATCCTGCCTATCAACCGCTGCCGCAGCTGCGCTTTCGTCTCTCTGGTCTATGCCGGTCTGCCACCCGCTCTTGCGTACATTATCCGTACCCTGCCACTTCCTCGATTCGGTTTCTTCATCATCTATACCGTGTGCGTGCGCGGGGCGGACCTGGTGCGTTCCCATTCGGGTACGTGAACCAATCTTTGAATCCGGCAGCCGCTGAGTCCGTTCCATATACCGAGCCTGTGCGAAGAGCGGAATGATCCTTCTATCCGCGTATTATTCTGCGTCGGTGTCGGTGTGCGCGATATCTTTGCTTCCTCCCGAGCTCATCGTTGATACCTAAACCCAAACCACAGATACCGCTCTTGGCTTTCCGCGCGCGCAGACTATGGTGTAATCCATCGCACGGTCTCGATTTCGCAGCGTGACGATACAACGCTGCGATTTCTGATCTTGGAGTCGACGCTCTTCCGGCACGCGACGCGATTCCACACGTCTTCCGTTCATGTTGTCGACTCAGCACAGTGTGTGATAGCCGGCCTTGAGTTGGAATTTAGAGCTGGTCTGGATTGGTGGATGATCTAGAACACTAGCCCGCCCCGCGCCACCAAAGACGCGTATTGCGCGTCCGTCCACTCCGCTGCACGGATCGATATCTGCTGAAGTGCGTTCTCTTCATTGTTCTCATTGACATTCATTGTTACTCATTGTTCTTGTTATTTTTAGCCGCTTCAAATTCGAGAACGCTGGGAAGAAGACGTCGCGCACCCACGGACGCACGTACGAAAGTACGAACACTTGGTTCTTTCCCGGTTGTTTTCTCCCCTCGGTGTGTTCGTGCGGAGACTTTAAAAAAACCCAACCTGAAGCCCTTCGCGCAGTGCTCGATCATTTGATGGACGAACAAAGAACGCGCCAAGAGGTGGGGCTTAGCTCATCCTTCGCTCGCGGCTTGCCTGCACGGCTTCCTCTGGTTTCGGCGTCGGCGTCGGTGTCGTACAGCTCATTTCATCCTCATTCGCTGACACTGGCATCGCTAGGCTCTTGCTTGCCTTCGCATCGAGTCTTCGTCGCTGATTCTTCGCCTCGAACCTTTGCGCACAACGTTGGCCTATAGAAGATACGTCGGTATGTTGCTTACTTTCGTTGAGTTTCCCTTTTCTCTTCGACGCTTTGCTGCAGGTTCGGCGATTGTGTCCATTCATTCAGAGATCAAGTACGGCGCGCGAATCTGTCTGTAACCGACTGATGAAAAATTAACGGGCTCAAAGGTCAACGACCGTATTTATTTGGGCACTCGTGTGAATCAGATTAGAACATTCCTTTTTTGGCGGATGCATGATGATCTGCAGACCCTCCACCTCCTCTGCCACATCTTTCACTAGCCGCTCCTCATGCTCTCACCAACAACGGCTGATTCCTCCGTACAAGTTATCCGATTCGATTCCTTGAAACTCGGACGGCGTAAACGAACGTGAGTTGTCTTCTTTTTGCTCCCAAGTTGCACTTGGAGGTCATATCCAGGGAATAGGCGGCGTTCCATGACGCGAATATTGACAACACATCCAGGACAGCGATATTGATAACGCATCCAGCCCGGCTCAGCATTCGGTTTCCTCGCCGCGTCAAGTTCATATCAATCTCCATCCGAGCGTCCAAGCCCGCGCCTTCCCTTGAAACTCGGCCGAAATAATATTCACGCGAGTGGTCGTATTTGACTTCTGCTGCTCCCAACGCACTCGCCGGCAATATCCGCGGTACGAGCCGACGCAAGCTCAGGCTGGACATGGGGTCTGAACGCGCCTGCACCTGGGGTGCGTTCTTGTTCTTGTTCTCGTTAGCCGCCGGTCCGGACCCAGAAGCGGGCAAGAAAGTCAACCAGTTTCCTCCCTTTTCTATCTTCCCCAGTGTAGAATTTTCCCCTTCCCGGAGTTTCGTTGCGCGCGTTTCTTGCATCTGCTTTAATATTGATCGTAAAGAGCAGGGCATGGTTCGTATGATCGTCCACAGACGTGCGTTGTATTCTTCCGTCCAAGTTCTTGGAAACAAAACCAATATTGATCCAGGTTTAACAGAAGCTGAGGATACCGACTCCCGGCTTGTGCTATGTGATCCAACATCAGGGGCTCATAATTCACCCCTTCTCACGACTACACACCCGCAGGCCCCAACGCCGCTGAGAACTCTTGAGTCGTTCTCTAACCGTGGTCGACTTGCAGTCCTGGAATTTCTACGAAATTACTATTCATTTATGGTTCCGATTTCGAGAACTGATCAAGCGTACAGATGAGAGAGTAATCAAAGATTGACATTGGTTTCGTATGGCACCGAGGAGCGCAGGTGAAGGTGTTGTTCACCAGGCCAGGAGTTGTGAACGTACAATCGCGAAAGATTTAATCTCAGCCTCGGTCTCGGAACAAAGTAAAGGAATGTTAACAGTTTGTTCATGAGTTTGTTCATGGGTTCATCAAAGCAGAGATTTCAATGCCACGAATATCTGTTGTTTAGTGAAAAGGCGTAAGAGTACGAGGATGAATGTCGCACGTTGATTGGCCGTACTTGAGGCTTGCCCGGTGACCGGTTACGGAGCAGTTTGCTTTCTCCATCGAAGGCGGCTGCGACCAAATATACGGACGTAGTGGTGTGGTGTTATCACTTGAATAACTCCACTGAACGTCGATTTCCATTCGTCGTTTCGCGATACATTCTAAAATTGTAGCAATGCGCTTGTTGACCATTGTTTGTTCCATTGTTCCTTGAATGCAGACGGCACCTTTTCCATTACTATTCACACCGGAAAGTGCCAACTTTCAGGCCCTCTGAAATGCAACTTGAAACCAAATATTTCAGATTGTGTAAAGGTTGAGCTGAAATCAATACTGATTTCCAAACTTTCAGATTCAGTTTCGGGTGAGCTGAAATCAGAGCTGAAACTGGTAGAATCAGTTCACATTTCAGCTCACCCGAAACTAAATCTGATGCCTTGAATTTCGGAATTGATTTCAGTTTGCATTTCAGCTGCCCTGAAACTTTACTCATGCCTACCATTAGAGAAGAAATCCCCAGCCAAGTGTTATGCGTTGGAAAGATTGCCAACTTTCAGGTCAACTGAAGTGTAATCTGAAACTCAAAGTTTCCGATTGAAATTCAGCTCGACTGAAATCAAAGCTGAATCTAATAATTTCAGCTCTGATTTCAGCTTGACTGAAACTCAAACCGAAACTAGTGGAATCAGGTTGAATTTCAGCTGGATTTTTTTCTAACCTGATACGTCGCATTTCGGTTTACGTTTCGGATTACACTTCAGTTGGCCCGAAACTCGGCAAACTCCGGTGTGATTGCGTAATGAATGTTCTGGCTGAAAAACCATGGTACACTGGTGGACGAAACCCAGCATTGCTGAGGATGTCACGTGGCCTTTGCCCACAATGCGGAGTTTTAATAATTTGATCCCCCATCAATTCCATTGTTACTCCCATCATTCTCCCTCTACGCACCATTTTGCGTGCCTCGAAGCATACAAAACAAGGGCGCGGTTGCAGACGCCCTTCCAGTCGTCTTATTGCTCCGCCGCCGCGGCTGCTTGTGCACGTACGCGTGCACAAAGCACGTGTATTTTTGCACAGTCCGGATCCGGAAAACTAGGAGTCAGATGTCGAGCATGCGCGTACGTCTGAGCGTCGGATATCGTTCGGTTCCTTTCCAGGTCGTGTTTTCTCCTCTTCATGTTTTCGTGCGTCGTAAAATTTTCTCATGCAGTCAATGATTTCACTGATGCACAGACGGACGGACATGGAATGCGCGACGTGTATATGTGTTCCCTCCAGATCCTGCGCTTGCGGGAATGTCTGCCCGACTTCCTCCGGTGTCGCTGTGTCGCACTCGTTGGCATTCCTCTTGCTTTTCCTCGCCTCGAACCATCATTCCCGCTCAATTCCCGCTACCTTTAGGTAAGGGTTTTAGGGTGCCTTCAAAACGACGCCCTGCAGTATTGCCGCCATCATTGTCGCTGTCTCCGCATGGCATGATAGCCGTTAAATTATTCTGCCTGTCCTCTCATCTTCCGACCACCATGTCTGTTAACTTCCGCAACGCCTCTCCCCCACATTCGACTCTGATCCAGAGCACTCTGTATTATCCTTCGACTGGATTCTATTCTCTGGTATTTCCTCCCCTGGCTTCTCGGCCTCTGGTCTCGACTGGGTCTTGTGGTGACGGCTCCCTTCGGTTTATGATTGCACAGCTCTGTATCTCACCTTTCTTACCTTCTAATCTCGTTCTTGGTTGTACTCGGATGGACTCTTGCCAGGCTGTATCCCTCAATGTTAGCTTCGTTGTCAGCTCGGGTATTCCGCTCCCCACAGATGTGTACTTATTTCTAGCAGTAACAATTTCGCTTCAGTTCAGTCTTCCTGTATTCCTGGTTCTGCACCCACGGATGTCGATACGGTTGCCCCAACTCACGGTCTGTTCAAAGTCCGTCTCTCTGTTCCCGACGTCATGCTGAGCCTTATCATTTCTTTAGATCAACCATTTCCCTGGGTCTGTCGGGATCCCGTCGTGCTTACCTCTGCCTCTACCTGCACTACTGGTCATAGCCTTGCTCCTTAACCTCATTCCTCACATAAATCTTCAATATCCCTTGGGATATTTCACTGCTCAATTCGCACACTTTGACACATTTCTATGAGCCATTCAAATTTATCAACGATTTAAAACTACTCCTACTTTATACACTTTGCTACGTCATGATATTAGCTCCTTGTAATGTTGACAGGGTTTAATTCACAATCTTGTCTCGGGATGTGTCGAGCATAAGTCAGACTTCTACCACAATTCATGACTTGACCATTCAACAAGCACTGTCACTGAACACGACGTTGATTCACCTTTGTCCACTGTCCTTGAACTCATTCTGGATGCAAAAGATGAAAATTTCGACTGAAATCTCCATTTCATATCGAAAGCTGCTATCTTGAACTTTGCGCATCAACCTCCCTCAAAAGCCGGTCTTCAGCTTGTGTCACCAGCTTCGTTCAACTCTTCTGAAGAAATTAATATTCTAATCAAGCTGTCGGTTGAGGCAGCGGCGACCGAGCGAGCTTTGGGCCGCCTTGAAGGTACGATTGCTTAAGAACAATCAGTTGGCTGGGTAGCGGGCTCTGCCGCTTGCCGGCGCTACCCGCTTTATTCATGAACTGGAGCACGCCTCGTACGCACCCTGCTGGCTATGGAACAACGGTATTGAAATACGGTGCGCTCAGATATCCTCTTCGCCCAAGGACAGATATATGTTGCTTACTTCCGGTGGGGTTTCCGTTCAACGAGTTGCCGCAGGTCCGGGGGTTATGCTTATGGATTCAGATTTGAGCTGCACTGCGTGAATTTGTCCGTCTGCCCATGTGCTTGCACGCGGACTGATAAGATTTCTTCCAATTAGATTTAGAACCTTGCCAAAAGGTCGCTCCGAATCTTTCCTTTCTCGTACTCGAACCAAGATCGTCAGAATTATGATAATAACGACTGGTTCGATCTAGTGCCGTTATACGATGGCCCCGAAGCTGCCTCCACCTCGTTCATGATTACACATCCTCCACCGCTCGTCATTTCGTGCGCATACCGACAAACGCTGATTCCTTCGTGTAA
The DNA here is from genome assembly GCA_014462675.1 of Mycena sanguinolenta. Classification (NCBI taxonomy): domain Eukaryota; kingdom Fungi; phylum Basidiomycota; class Agaricomycetes; order Agaricales; family Mycenaceae; genus Mycena; species Mycena sanguinolenta. The sequence continues at coordinate 59,963 of JACAZH010000003.1, read as the reverse complement.
GGTCTGATTCGATTCGATCCCTTCCCACTCAGACAGGATAAAGGAATGTTAGTTGTCTTCTTCTTTTTCAACCGTTGCCGCTTGAAGCTCATTTCAAGGAATAGGGTGCAGTTGGTGGGTGGCATGTGCATGATAGCCATAATTATTCACACATCCATCCAGTCCCGCTCGCCGTTCGTTTTCTTCCTGTGTTTTCGTGGTGTGTTTGTTGCATCTGGTTCAATATTGATCATAGAGCGCAGGGCAGGGTTCGTTGGATCGTCCACAGACGTGCGTTGCATTCTTTCTTGGAAACACAACCAATGTTAATCCAGGTTTAACAGAGCTGAGATATCGACCAGCTACTTTGATAGAGTGTATTGATTCGGCATAGTTCAAAAGCAGAAGCAGCGCACAATGCGACTGATTTACCGCAAATCATTATTGACCGAGTCGGCGCGACCATGTACAAATAATGAAACAAATAATTCATTGTCTACCCACAATAAGGATACACAAACAAAACGGAGACGTATCGATACAGCGGGTGTTGAGGCAGTATGAACATCGAGCCTGAATGCTTGATCTGCACGAAAGAAATCTGCACGTACGATCCAGACAGACCGGGTCTGAGCCTCAATCCCGACACGGAATAAACGAACGTCATTCGCCTTGATCAAAGTTGATCGCGACTGGTAATTTTACTCTTTCACGACACGAATATCCATTGTTCGGAGTTTGAAGGCAGAAGCGGGAACAATGCGACTGATTCACTCTGCTCGGGACAATGTTATGTGATGTACAAGTAATCAACCAAATAATCCATTGTCTGCGCATAACGATAATATAGAAACGCAACGGAGACGCATCGACGCGGCTAGTATTCAGGCGGTATGAATTGGAAGTAGCGAGCGTGTATCCGCTGTGCAGAGTTTACAAACAGGACCGGCGAACAATGCAAGCCTTCACGATGTACAAATAATGAACCAGATAACTATCTGCGCATAACGATAATATACAGACGAAACGGAGACGTATCGATACAGCGAGTATTCAGGCAATATGAATAATAGGAAGTAGCGAGTGTGGGCCGCGAGCGGCATTCGTAGAAAGCATTATTGCGTAGCGAAGGCGAAAGGAGATCGTGGTAGTATGTAGGGAAGAGGGAAGCCACCGGACTAAATGCATCGACGGAATAGACGCAACGGGCGCTGGGCACGGCGTTAGGATTAAGCCGAAGAGGTCACGGTGGGCCGGGCTGGTAGGGCGAGTCAATGATTGGCTGGGTAAAAAATATGGATGGGACGCACGATGTACGAGACGGAACGGAAACTGGGACAGGCACGAAGACGGGGACGAGAGCAGCCGGCCGCTCTCTTTCATGGTGGAGGCAGTGGTGGAGACGACGAAGAGGGTGTCTACAGAGGGGGATTCTCAGTTAATACGGGAAGAAACGGGGAACGGACGCACTAGGCATGAGGGAACGCAGCGGGGAAAGGGGGTATACGTTGCATGAGCGCGGCGGAGCTCATGAGATGACGCAGTAGAAGGAATCTGCCTGTTGTGTCGCCTCGAAATCCTGCGGCACGGAGACTAGCTCCTCCTCCGTGCGAGCGGTGGTGGGTGGCCCTGTGAGGAGGTCGATGGGATGATTGGGCGGAGACGAGGAAACGGCGGCGAAGTTGACGCCGAAATCCTCGAAGCTGAGCGATGTGAAGGTGTCGGACATGATGGTAACGCTAGTGAGGACGGGGGGTGAAGCGGTGTTAGTGGTGTGGGGTGCGCGGCGGGGATGAGGGACGAAGTGTTGGAACGATGGCGGAACGCAAATGCGTTGGTGCTATGGGCTGGGTGCGAGCTGAGACGCATGGTCAAACAAAGAGGTCTTTTAAGGTTAGGACAAATGGGTGGCATTGAGCACGACAATGGGAAATTTCCGACGTGGAAACAATCGCGGAAGATGCACCCGCAGTGAAGCGTCGTTGTTGCTTTGTTTCCACAAACGGTGGTCAATGGTCGGAGTTCGAACTATCGGATCATCGGCCGGAATTAGCCTATATCACAATTGTGACAGAGGTCGAGCCCGTCGCACTGTGAGCAGAAGCGCAGGAATGCAGAATGAGATGCCGAATGAATTTTGGAAAAAAAAATCCCCGGCTCTCCCTCGACAAGTTCGGCACCAGTCATCCGGGGGAAAAACAGCAATTGAAACACCGCTCGCCGATCGGCGTGCCACAATCAATGCTGGCTTGTCCAACTCGTGCCTCCGTAGCTTGATGGCACCACAGTACTGTCTCTGTATATCGTCGCCACACCCAAATTCACGAAGCTTGGTTTGGAGAACCTTCGATCATTCCGGAGTTCCATATTTCGCACCTCATAAAACTCATTTCGGAGGATATTTCGCGGCAATCGTCCTCGTATACCAGAAATAAGGGTCTCAGAATTTGGCAGAGAGTCGAGAAATCCATTTGGGCTCGGAATGAGGTGGCGTTCAAGTTGCAAGCAAGCTCCGCCAAAATATGGCTTTGATCTGTACCATATTCTTCACAACGTCGCAAACGAAAAGAACAAATTGAACCCCAGGGAAAGAAACTGCTACCGCTCTTGATACGTCCGCACTTGTTTATCGCAGCTCGAACGGCATTGCAGCTCAGATCAATAACAATGCGGAGTTCGAACTATTTGATCCCCTATCAATGCCATTGTCATTCCCATCATCTCACTCCCGCCCATTGTGGCAAATTTCAAAGGCATACAAAACAAAGGCGCGATGGGAGACACCATCAGAGTTCTGCTCTTTTCCCCCAGCCTTAATCCACGCCTCGCCATTTCTCCCCAATGTTCGCACCTACCGACCCCTTTTATCCCGCCTTTCAGATTCTCTCGTTCCTCGGATTCGTGCTCGTCCTGATTCCACTGCCTTGGCATTTCCAGGCATGGAACTCAGGGACATGCCTCTTCATGATATGGACCGCACTGTCCTGCTTAATTGCCTTCGTAAATTCGGTGGTTTGGGCGAACAGCGTGGATGACGTGGCGCCAGTGTGGTGTGATATATGTGCGTAAGCTGTCGCCCATGGCGCTGGCTGAGATGCTAATGTTTGGCGTCCTTTCAGCGACCAGGCTGATTGTTGGGATTTCGGTAGCGATCCCCGCCTCGTCGTTGTGCATCAACCGCAGATTGTACAAGATCGCGTCATGCCAGACCGTTTCCGTCACTCAGGCAGATAAACGTCGTGCGGTCCTTGTGGATCTGGGAATCAGTCTCGGCATTCCACTCCTTCAAATGCCTCTTCGTGCGTTGGCTAAACTGTCTGCCGTCGTTTTGTATTTTCTGAGAATTTCGACAGAATTCATCGTACAGGGCCACAGATTTAATATTGTGGAAAATATCGGATGTTACCCCACCACGTACAACGTCGCCCTCGCCTACCCCCTCAGCTATCTTTGGCCCAATGTCATTAACGTCGTCTCTGGCTGTTACGCTGTTTGCACTCTCCGCGCTTTCCTCCGCCGCCGCGCTCAATTCAGCCAATTCCTCTCCCTTAATTCCGGGCTCACAGCCACACGCTACTTCCGCCTCATGGCGCTGGCCTCCATCGAGCTCTTCATCAGTCTCCCCATCGTAACCTATGCACTATATCTGAATATATCACACTCGCCGATCGAGCCATGGATTTCATGGGACAACGTTCACGCGGATTTTTCGAACATTCTTCAGGTGCCTGCCATAATTTGGCGTGCGGACAGCCATTCAGAGGCCAGTGTCGAGTTGACCCGATGGACCGGAGTCATTTGCGCCCTTGTCTTTTTCGCCTTCTTTGGCTTCGCAGCCGAGGCCAGGAAGCACTATCGTTTTGCTTTCTGGGCCATCGTCAAACCGTGCGGTCTCACTCCACCTCCCAATGGCACCATTCCTTTCCCCCGCGTCAAGCTCCCCTGGAACAAATCCAATGTTCCTCCTTCGCTCCCCTATTTCCCTACCCCTCAGTCCTGTCAAGAAGCACTCCGACTCCCTCTTCGGAGACAGCCGCACTGAATGCGAGACCGACCGGCAATCTCAACTGTCGATGGAGAAGGGACGTGGGTGCGAGTACATCCTGCCTTCACCATCGTCGAGCACCGCCTTCGGTCCGCCTCAATATGCGCACGAAATCCAGGCCGCAGCCTACGTAGCATACCATTCGCCGTCTGTGGACACGGAGCTCACAGACCGGGAGACCTTTGCATCCCACCCCACGGACGTCGAAAGCCAACAGCGTTTCCGACCTATGACTTGGCCTTCCGGCTTGGATTCTCCGTCACTTCAATACGCTTCCGCGTCTTGATACACCTTTTCGTCTGTGTTATTATCCCAGTTTGTATTTTTAGCCTTTAAGATCTACGTCCTCTCCTTCGCACTACACGCATTCCTCGACTCGACTTGGGTAGTAAATTACTATACGATCTGCATTTATGACCTACGTCCTTTCCTTCGTATTACAAGCCTTCCTCGACTTGTCTTTGGTAGTAAATTACTATACGATCCGCAATGACCAACTTGCACACTGTTTTGGCTCTTCCCCTCACGAGTAGAAACTGGTTCCCCGCAAGTCTCTGTATCCCAACTGCTGTGTACATCCCTCTCTCAGACATTCAATTGAGCGGATATCATTATTTCCCATGAAGATTCCGCTGAACCCTAGTTGCCGACGATTTCGCCCCATTTCAGTCCAGCCCACACTACTGTACATGTGTCTTCATTCTCGGATTAACTATCACCTCGATTCGCCCGACGTCCTTTTCATTTGACTCCCATGCCACTTTGTCTGTCAAGGAGAGCACTGATAATGTCGAGCAGCAACTGTTCGTTGTCGTATTGACGCGTCGACGACTCGCTGCTGTGAACGTATAACATGTCCAAATACAGAGTTGTCGTTGAGCTGAGCAAGGGGCGTGGTGAATATTTTTCGAAATTGCCATGGAAAAAATGACAAAGAACAACACCAAGGCCTTTGTATCCATATCCATATCATGACGTGCGAACAAAGGAACAATTGATGAAGCCAAGCGTGGTGACAATGCGGAGTTTGAATATTTTGATCCCATCAATCCCATTGTCTCCTCCATCTCCCGCCCATTGTCGAACCTCGAGGCATACAAAACAAAGGCAGGATGAACACGCCGATTGTGGATCCCATCTTGGACCTCAACCTCGTCTTCCTCCCCACCGTTTCTCCCCAATGTCCGCGCCCACCGACCCCTTTTATCCCGCCTTTCAGATTCTCTCGTTTCTCGGATTCGTCCTCGTCCTGATTCCATTGCCTTGGCATTTTCAAGCATGGAACTCTGGGACATGCCTCTTTATGATATGGACCGCACTGTCCTGCTTAATTGCCTTCGTAAATTCGGTGGTTTGGGCGAACAGCGTGGATGACGTGGCGCCAGTGTGGTGTGATATATGTGCGTGAGCTCTCGCCCATTGCGCTGGATGAGACGCTAATGGTTGATGTCCTTGCAGCGACTCGGCTGATGGTCGGGATAGCGGTAGCCATTCCCGCATCGTCACTCTGCATTAATCGCAGATTATACAAAATCGCGTCGTGTCAGACGGTTTCTGTGACCCAGGCCGAGAAACGGCGTGCAGTCCTCGTGGATCTCGCCATCGGTCTCGGCATTCCACTCCTTCAAATGCCTCTCCGTGCGTCTTGATTTCATTTTTTGCGTTCTTCCGCATTCCCTGACAATCTAGACAGAGTTCATCGTGCAGGGCCACAGATTTAACATCGTCGAGAATATTGGATGTTACCCCACTACATACAACGTCGCTATCGCCTACCCCCTCAGCTATCTTTGGCCCAATATCATCAACATCATCTCCGGTTGCTACGCTATTTGCACCCTCCGCGCTTTCCTCCATCGTCGCGCTCAGTTCAGCCAGTTTTTATCCCTCAACTCGGGGCTCACCGCCACGCGCTACTTCCGGCTGATGGCGCTCGCTTCCATGGAGCTTTTTCTGAGTCTCCCCATCTTCACGTACGGACTGTACCTCACTATCACCCGCCAGCCGATTCAGCCGTGGATCTCATGGGACAACGTCCACGCGGACTTTTCCAACATCGGCCAGGAGCCGGCCATCATTTGGCGCTCAGACAGCCATTTCCAGGCGACATATGAACTGAGTCGTTGGATCGGGGTCGTTTGCGCGCTAGTCTTCTTCGGGTTCTTCGGCTTCGCGGCCGAAGCCAAGAAACAATACCGCCTTGCGTTTTGGGCGGTCGCCAAGCTGTGCGGTTGTACTCCACCGGCCAATGGCGCCCTTCCCTTACCTCGTATTTCCTTCCCTTGGACTAAGACCAAGGCTGCCAACTCGCTTCCTATTTCTGTACCGCTCACTCCCATCAAGAAGCATCCCGATTCCCTCTTTGGAGACAGTCGCACCGAAAGCGAGATCGACGGACACTCCCAATCGTCCATGGAGAAGGGCCACGGCTGCGAGTATATTCTACCCTCCCCCGTCATCAAGCGCTGCATTCGGTCCGCCGCAGTACGCGCGCGCAATCGAAGCCGGAGCGTACGTGGTATACCCTTCGCCGTCTTTATACACGGAGTCCGCTGGTGACCAGACTCCGACATCGCCACCCGCCGACGTCGAAACACTATCGCGTCCCCGACCCATGACCTGGCCTTCCATCTCACATTCACATCCTTCTCATCACCCCCCCGCGTCTTGATGGCGCCTTCCCGTTATCCCTCAGTGTTTCGAATATTGTCCCACTCTGTATTTTTAGCATCACCACTCACGTCCACACTTCCCATGACCCGTACTCCTTAATTTTCATTGGTAATCTATACAGACCATACGATACGTGACGAGTCACTCTTACGCTCCTTTCGTCTTCTCTCTCTATGACGAATAAAAGTCAATTTAACCCCTCGCCTCCACTAATATCCTCTTGACGATATTATTGTGCACGCAAACCTGGGAGTGAATGCTACCGTCTCGTTTAGTCGCTCTGAGTTCTGTTCCCACTCGCGCAGATCTCACTTCGCTGCGCGCATTGCTTAACTGGTTCATTGTCAAGTCGGACAATAAGGTTCCATTGTTCTCCGCTTCTCGCCTACATTATACGTATATGCACTGCAGAAACCAACTATCTGTCGGCTGATCCGCAGGATGAGACGTTCACAATGAAGAAATAGAAATGTTCTACATTGCCACCTACTTAACCGCTGCCTCCTTTCTCGTGAGCGGTTCCACTACTTGATAAATTTTCGGACCAATGCGCCGGAGAGCCGGGAGAGCCGACCTCATCTTTCCTCTCATTAGTCTCCGTTTTCTGGCTTGTAGTCAGCGACAGTGTTTAGTATTGTTTTCAAACAATGGGTCAGACTTTGATCTCGGATCAATCGGATCAAAGGCATGTAAATTCGCCCACTTGAGGAATAGTGCTTATCTGATCATTCCAAGTCGGTCTTTCCATTCTCGCCCCCGTTCCATCGGATGTCGCAGCTCTTCCCTCTAGCACAAATTGAAGCAAAATCATTTTCGCTCTGTGGCCATTGAGAATTTAAACTCCGCCCATTGATCACCATTTCGGGAAGACAAAGCAAACAATGGGATTGCCGCATTGTGGATTTGCACGCCCATTGTCCAACGAGTGTCACGGCTTTGTATGGACATCCAGGCTTTAAAACGGGCCTTTGTCCGTTGTGCGTGCTCATTACCTTTGAGTAACCCCTACTTTTTTTGCCGCAGAGACACCTATCCTCTCTTTGCGTTGCGCCCCGCAACCTCCACACGCCCTCACCAACTCCTCTCACACTCCGACCCATCACAATGTGCGACACCTTCACCTCGCTCAACTTCGAGGAGCTCGGTATAAACCTCGCCGCAGTCTCCCCGCCACAACCTAGTCTCGACCTCCTCGCAGGGCCACCCACTGCTGCCCGCGCAGAGGAAGAGTTCGCCACCGTACCCCTGGACTTCGAGGCCGTTCAATCCGACCAGTCATTCTACTGCGTCATCTCGTGAGCGCGGCCGGCCGTGCTCATCCTCGCGTCCTCTACTGTTTATTCGCTCCATTATTCTTCGTGCGTCCCATCCCTCTGTACCATGTATTCCCGCTGAAATTCACATGACAGACACTCTTCCCGACCCTATCATCCTAACTTCGTCGTGTATCACCGCTCTGCATCCATTTCATCCGACGCCTCTGGTCCGGGACTCATCCCTCATCCTACTATACCTGCCCCACTTCGTCTTCGATTATGCAGTAATGGCTCTCACGATTGCCGTCCGCGGCCCACGCTCTTTGCTCCCGATCATCCCTGTAAAACTGTATCGATAGGCATCCGTTTCCGTTCTCAATCAATTTGCCTGCTCGTCTCGATTATCTTCCTGTGCGACGCCGAATTCGATTCGTATGCTCAAGATCATCGCTACACAAATTCAGTTTACATTACGGACATCGAAAAACGCGAAAATACCAAGAAACAGATGGACGAACGATCAATCTTGAGCAACAAGTACAGTATGCGTTCCGCCCGCCAGCGAAACACTGCCATCATCGGCCATAGCGGTTTTCCTCCCATCCACGGACACAGAAAGCCGACCCGAACCCTGCAGTTCACGCGGAACCACAAACACACCGCTCGTACCCGTCGGAACATCGACATTCGCGTTAAACGTGGTCGTCGAGCCCTGCGTCGAAGCGGTCCATGATGCACCGAACCACCCAAGCGGAGTCTCAAACCCGCCTTCAGCGTGGGGAAGCCCGGCAATGTTGGGGCTGAAGAGCCATTCGGAGCCCTGTACGCCGGTGACGCTGAGGCCAAGGACGTAGATTGTCAACGCGCTCGTGGGGCCGGAACTCCATCCGTGCGCGTGAGAGGTGTACGCGGGGTCGAAGTTGTAGCCGTCAAACGAGCGGTACCTGCGTCCAAAAAAAGAATTGTTCGTAAGTAGCTGAAAATTTGAAGCAACCAGAAAAAGGGCGCATTGGGAAGGGGTCAACACCGTACCAGATTGAGCCGTTCGCGGTGAAGCCCTCAATAAGGGTACTTTGGACGGAAAGGTTCGTGTAGAGGATGTATCCCCATTCTCTATGCAGAAGATCCATCGCACGACTAGCATTGCCAGCCACGAAATGCGCCTGAAGCTGGAAATTCGCGAAGCAGATCAGATCGTGAAAATTCCACCCAGCATTCAGAAGATACGAACCTCAAACCCGCTGATAAACGGTGTAATCGTCCCAGGCAACTCCGGCGCAACAGGCCCGAACTCGCCCCAATTCTTCTCCAACCCGGCACTGATCGATACCGCCTGCTCCGTCGAGTTCGTCACATTAAAGAGCACCGCGAGCGAGTTGGCGTCCTGAGGCGTGAGCGTCGTCGTCATGTTATCGCGGTACATCCCTAGCTCGGGCACCCAGTACGCGGCGTTATAGTTGGTCTTCAGCGCGGTGGCATTTTGTGTCCAGGCCGCAGCGAGGTCGGGGAGGGACATTGCGGTTGCGAGGGAGGCGGCGGTTGTCAGGACCTGTTATGATCGGACGGAGGAAAGGTATGAGTTCGAGAATGCAGAGATGTGGAAAAGGAACTAACGTGATAAAGGATGGCGTTTGCCTCAGCGTTGAAACCCCCTTGGCCGAGACGCGCCCAGTCGCGCAAGCCGGTGACGTTCATCAAACCAACCTTTGGGTCGACCTTGGCTTCCAAGAACGCAACAGCCTTTGTGTAGTTAGACCAAATATTCTGGACCCATGCGAGATCGCCCGAATAGAGGTAATAATTGTCTGTCAGCATGGAATGAATAAATCATAGGGGAGAAATGGAAATAAATCGAGCGCAAATACGTACGCGTGCCGATGAGCGTCCAGCAATGATACGTGTCGCTTCCAAGCTGACTCAGAGGTGGACCTGATTCGGGAAGGGCGCCTGTGATAGGATTTATATTACCGAGCATCGTGCCGAGAGCGTTGCGCGTCGGGATGAGATCGTTGGTCGAGACAAACTGCGTGGGTACTAGTCGAGATGAGGTGGCGTTAAAGTGATGCAAGAATGAGCCACCCACCCGCGATGCCCATGTCTCCGGGCCATACTGCACTGAGGGAGCATGAGCGCATTGTTTTTAATAGAAAAAGAAGTATAAAAACAGCAATCATCCGAAGTAGAATGAGTTAGGAAGCTTACCGATCGCGTTTAGCACCTGCGAGATTTCGATCTCAGCAGAGCAAAAGACAAAAAGTGAGGAGGCTTACCGTCAACGATAATTGGGCCCGCAATTCCCAATGTTGCGTTGTTTGCCCAGTCTGCGAGTCGTTGAGTGTTAGCGCAATGTTGAAGTAAACGAGTGGATGCACGCACGGCCAGCGGGCTCGAAAGGAACTTGACGTCCTGTGTTCACAGCTACGGTGTTGGTTTGCACGGTATACGCGCCCGCCATCCAGACTGCGCACCGAAATCACACAAATAAATATATGCATCAAGCAAGACAGAAATCAAACGCACTTTTCGTCAAGAAATTCTCATCATGGAATCCCGGGTCTTCCGCAAAGAAATACCCAGTATACGCCCTCAAATCATCCACATGCGGCATAAACGAAATCGCGCACGACACGTTCGACAGTGTCACCGCACCCTCCGCGCTTGTCAGCACGATCGTCAAAAAGCGGAATCCGCCCCGCAGCGAGAATGCAGGCTGTGTCCAGAGCCCGGTGGTGAGCGGAGCCGGGACGGGTAAGACAGTGTCGTAGGTGGTGTTAGCAGAAGGGAAGGAGGAGTCGTCTGAGGCGGTGGGGCGGATGAACATAGGGGATTCGGTAAAGGAGAGAGCAAGGGAGGAGGTGGGTACGACGGAGTCGAGGTTCATGGAGATTAGGCCGCCGACCTGCATATCCCCAGATCATTCAGAGCCGGCGCACAAGCGAGATGAGGAATGAAGAACGCACCTCGACGCCAAAGTCCAGCGTTACGTAGGTCCCCTGGCCATTGAGCGTAGCGCTTCCTGCGTTGTTTACAAGGCGCTGTGAATTCGTCACCGTGCCTTCCTGCTCCCGAATTGAGGCCGGGTATACGGTTTTGGATTTTGGTGCGAAATTGAATGCGTCCCAAGGGCCTGCAGGCGCCAAGCCAAGCGCCGTCGGAGCGAGGAGGGATAACCACAAAAATGCTGACACGGACAACGACCTCATTTTTCGTTGGAGTTCTGCCGTCGAATGCCCGACTTTTTATATTCCCAGAAAGCAGAGCGGTCACAGGACCAAGGATCCAAATAGACGCGGGCCGGGGGCTGGACGTGACATATCTGCTGAGCGAGAAGCCGCGGCCGAATGGCGTCGACGAATGCGAGAGAAGTTCAGGAAGTCGATATGTGGCGGGATTCGAAAGTGATCAAGGAAAGACGGAAGCAAACGGCACCGACGCGCAGGACATGAAAACAGAAGGGATATGATGGGTGACGCGCTGCGACGACATTGAGGAGCGATTTGTTGGTCTGCTCTGAATGTTGATGAGAGGAGCTTCAGGAGAATGCACGCAGCGTCAGCACAACGTCAACAGTGAGCAATGCCAGCGCCGAGGCAGAGTTATGTAGATGCGCCGGAAGTGAGTGGCAATGGAGTGGCGTAGTTCGGGAGCAGGTAAACTCGGCTACAGAATGGAGCGCCAAAATCGATTGCATCGACCGTCGTTCGCGATGGCGGTGGCAAGGCCGTGGACGAAGGCAAGTCACCTTAGCGGCCGCAGCTTACACAAGCGGTCGTCAACGCAATTGATGCGAGTCGGCGCAATCGCCGAAATGTCCGAAATGCGCCGAACCTGCTTTCTACCTGCCTTCCGTCTTCGTCCCAACTACAATTGTGTGGATTTCATGTGTGACATGTGCTACCCACGCAGTTGTGAGCGGGTCACCAGGACCCGAGTCCCGTAGCAAGCCGCAAGGACGGTCAGGAGCAAGATGCGCGCTCCTCCGACATCAGCGGATCTATGATGCAGCACCGCCCTCCGCTTCCTGCTCCGAACTCCCATGTCACTGCATCTTCGCAGACTTCGCTGCACTTGTGGGCGTCGCCCCGAGTTCCCTAACCCTTCGACCTGTACTTCTTTTGTTGGCTCAGCTCACTTCAATCCAGTCGCATTATCCTCCTTGCTTTACCGACAGTAAGCTGGCTTTCTCCGACGCAGCAAGCAATGGTTCCGAATAAACTCGCATAATTTTCTCTACGCCAAAAAACTCAGCGTGCTTTCATTTTCTCTTATGTAGTATTTGTGGCCTAGACAGACACTACCGCCTTGTCTTTGTTCCCGACGAGCCTACATCTCGATTTTCGGACCTCGACGCAACAATCCTATGTGGAGCTCTGTAATTCGCTGGCTGCATCGCCCAACATATATTCACCCCATGCTTTACTCTACCCGTCCTAGGATGTGGACAACGGGCCAACCCATGCGGGCATGTATGTTCTGAGAATGAGCGTGTCATCCTGGTTCTCGACGGTCTATCTTCGTCAAATCTTCAATGCGCGATAATGTCGTTTCCCAGATCTGCGCATGTGAGCCCTCGATGCACTGCGCAGTAGCTACTTTGCGCTTAATCCAATTCCTCGTGAAGTTGGTTTGAGGTGAGTGAAGTTGAAAATCTCGTTGACTTGGCAACGAGTTCTACCCCCAGGGCCCCGAATGTCACGGATCCCGGGATCATCGACACTTGGTCAGTGAATTTCCCCTCAAAATGATCGCCCTTCAATTCATTCTAATCGCCAGCTTGTGGAGATCGATGTGCCATGTTATCCGATACTTGTCATTTGATTCAGAAGTGTACAACAACGATATGAGCACGATTCATGGTGCGTCGTATCTTCCGCAGTGCCTCTTCGGCATTCGTTTACAATTTCACAATTTTATGTTGATGTCCCTCACATTGCCCAGTGTCGAGTAAAACGAGCGGAACGATCGTCCAAGATTTGCTACCTCAATACTTCGAACACTGCACGGAGTTCAGTTTACGTCTCAAAAGCTCTTCTTTCACGTGGTGGGTGACTGCCAGCGCGTCACGATAAACGTGATCTCGCAATTTTCACGCCGACCACCACCTCTCGAGAATGCATCCAGCTCTCAGCGTCTCCAACTTCGCCAGGCTTCCACCAGCACTCAGAGTAAGTAGTAATTCGCACTCTCAAATTTTGATCCCTCCGGAATTCAATTCATTTAAAGATGCGTGCCAATATCGCAGTCTCCGGCGTCGCTGGCTCGCAGGAGGAAACAGTTGCCCTCGTCGACGATCTACCGGATATCTCTTCCGAACATCTCCCCTACCTGCTCCCAGTCCTTCACTCTGCTCTCGATCCGGTCGGCATCCCTGCCGTACTCGCTCGATTTGATTCATTGGGATGGGAGAGTATCAAATGGGACATTATGCGGGCCCACTCCTGTCTGCGTGGTCTACTGGTTCTTGGCTTCCAATTTATTCCTACCGCTTCGTTCGCTGATTTGTGGCGGAATATTTGGCCCTGGATTGCGTTTCTGGATGAAAACGAAGAGAATTTCTCCTGCGCCGACTTCGGAAACGTAAGAACACGATACCGGGCATATATGAGCGTAATGCGCTTCATGAACACCGATGAAGCTGCGAATCAGCTCGTCCACACCACACCTGGCCTCTATGTCGTTGTCGGGAGGGCTTGGCGTCACCTGCTCGAAGAAAATTCCGGAGGATTGTTGCGCCTGTCGTACGTGCTCGGAGAGTGGTTCCAAAAGGAAGAGTAGAACTCCGCTGCATTCGAGGACCTTATCGTCGGGTCTGGGGGGGTGCCGGACTTCGCCGCCACCGTCGTTTCACACATCCAGCAAACTTCCCACCCCAGATTATTCAGTTACGGACAACAGAACCGTCCGTCAGCTCGTCGCCGTTATTTGCCTCGTTGACAGCGGAGTCGTTCCTGAACACCGACGTCGACGGAATTCCGCAATCCAAGACGCTTTCCGGTCGTGCGGAATTGTCGCTACCCTTACGACGGCATCACGAGCGCTCTGCAAGAGTAGCTTGGACATTGCGGAGTTCTTACTCAGGACAATTTTCCTCGCTCTTCTCGATCATATAGTGTCGTTTCCTCCTCTATGGCTGAACGAGTCTCTGCGCGCCGGCTTACTCGACATTGTCTTCACTTACCACCCTCATCGGGCATTAGCTCCCCCTGTACGCAGGCTTCTCGAGGACATCCTCATTCCGGCAGCTGTCTATCATTCGGTACTCGTGCAACTCCGAATATGCTTCGCGCAAGTGCGCGATCGGGATGCGGAGAATATATTCGATAATGGCTATCTCCTCAAGATTTGGGGAAGCCTCCTGGAGGTCGCTCAAAGTCGGTTCCAAATTTTAGATGAATACAACAATGATGCGCTGGTGACCACAAGAGCATGCGATAGCGTCGCGGTGGGTGGAATAATTTCTTTCGTAGTCACATCCCTCACTGGCTCGCAGTGCGCCAGGATTTGTTCCAAGCACGCGCTCAAGCGTTGCAGTGGGTGTCTTAGCGCATACTACTGCTCTCAGAAATGTCAAACAAATGACTGGCAACATGGTGGTCACCGTCGGATATGCGACGACCTTTCATCTCGCCAAAAATGTGGGTTCCTGTCCAATTTCAGCACCATGCATAATTGACGCCGGCGCATCTCAGTACACTACTCACGCAATTCTATCAGAGATTGGTCTTTTCTGCGCGCTCTTCTGTATCACGAGTATGCGAGGCGGCAGGAGGAAATCGCACGGAAGCGCCTGCTCTTCGTGGAGCGCCATCCCGACGAGATACCATGCACCGTGTTTGACTTCATGACGCCGGGCTGCGAGGTCGTAGTTGGGCCGCTCAAGGTTGTGGGATACCTGTTTCGATTCGAGGCGGAGAAAATGAGCAGGTGCGGCGGAACGATGCATCTCAATCTCATGAAGGTCATCGGGGATGCCGACGTGCCTCGCCTCTGGCCATTCCCTGTGCACGTGAAGAGCGTCGGAGTCGACAAAGGGCGGAGAGTGATGGAGTCCAGTTTGGATGAACTGGAGTAGTTGGCAAGAAGAAGGTATTTGATGAGTCCAAGCAACATTATTTTTTGACGACTCAATTGTAACAATGACATTGCGATTTCAAACAGGCGAAAATTGGAGGCCATGTGAAGGCTGTCTTTTCCTAGTTGGTGAATGCTCATCAGATTCAGAATCCCGATCCGACACATGAACTTGGTGATTCCCAGGACGATGCATCTCTGTCACTGCGGTGTTATCGGTGCGCCACGACATCGGAATGTCACATTGCATGAGGAAAACTGAGCGGCCATTGCCGTGGCCGATGTACAATTTGTGTTTCACCCCATCCTGCCAACCAGAGCCAATCCACCGTCGCTGCGCAAGCTCTCATATTCACAGCGTTCGTGCGGGAATGTTCTATCCATGCGAAGTCTGTCGAGCAATTCGTGAATGTCAGGCCACCACGAAAGCAAAGCCGAGGGAACGTACGAAGAGCTTAGCAAGCCTGGGCCGTTCCGACGTCCTTATCGAGACACGTGGACGAACGCTTTCACATCCGCAGCGCACCTACCGCGTGGGAGCCGTGATGCGGGTCCGTCCACGATATGTTGTGGGGCTAATCGTCAGTGTCTCCGAGTCCGGGTGTAATGTCGCGGAATATCGCCCCGCGGCGAACTCAAGGACCGTAACCCCCGGTAAGCCTCGGATGCGTTCCGGCTGGAGGTTCAATATTGCGTCGTTGTTGTCGCCGTTTCGGAATGAACAAGAGCAATCAAGGCAATGGATAATCAATTGTAGTTACGTGAAACGAGTGCAAATGATAAGATAGACTGACACTGATGTATGCGGTCGCGATGCACTTGCGATGAAGAAATGGACGAAGACGCAGGGTTGGGAAAAGTCGCAGAGTTTGATCTGGTCGTTGGAGTTGGAGTTGCACAGAATATTCGAGAGTCTGATGTGTGAACACGCCGTGGTCACTCTCAGTAACCAGCAAAAAAAAAAGAAAGCGAACTGAGAGCGACAATGACGGACAGCCATGGAGGATGCAATGCACATAGTCTCTCCTAGACAGACGATACCAAGACGATACAACATAGTAACTCGTACCTCGTAATCGAACGTCTGCGTCTCCATTTCCTTGGACTGATGTCACTTCCAATCTCTCTTCCTTTACGCACGCTTTTGTTCAGCAGCATGGATTCCGAGCGCTGCATTCCGCGCTCATTGCGGCGCCCGTCACGCCCAGTCGGTGCGCTCGATATTATATTCCGAACTCAGTTCGTATTATACTCGTGGTAGACTCCAGCGCTGTCTAATATTTCATTGTTCTTTGTTAGATATCTCATTTGTCCAGTGTGTACTATCGATCTCAACAGCGTGTGAATCTCAGAGACCTAGCGCTGCTCCAATCTGATGTATTAGCTCTGTGTTCACTCACAGTACCTCCGAATTTATTCTAATGGATTCTAATTGTCTCATCTCGCTCGCCTCAGCCTGGTGTGGATAATGTGACATGCTTGTTCAAGTCGTTTCATATCGCGGAAATTGTTTCACTGTATTTTAGTCGCAGACCGCCGGCTACCCGCTGTTTTGGAGGAGCGGATGCGGGAACGATAACACTCATTGGCCAGCGTCTATCCCACGACGTGGCAGCTGTCCTTGAGACAGTTTCAAAACGCGTTTATTCCCTCTCCTCCCGCTGTTTCCGAGACAAACAGCCAGTATCTCCGAGTTTTAATCTAAATGCGTGCATATCCGCCTTATGTCTTCGAATTCCTGTCTGAATACTCATTTTGTAGCAGAACGACACAACTACCTTCAAATGAGTCGCAAATCGGGTCACTGAGAGTGATGCGACGAACACAATCCGCAGACATAGATGCTGTGAGCCACCCACTCGATCTAATTACGATTCGTGCAACTTGGAATTCTCCGCGAGCTTATTAGCGAATACAGAATTCAAGTCTTAAATATGCTGCATCTTCCTGCCGAAATGCATTGAATTGAACGAGCGACCCTGGTACCTACAGATAGAAATGAAACAATCCCCGTAACCTAGCTTTAGGCCGTTCTGGTGGGTATACCATAGGTCCGGGGTAAACCAATTTCCGATCGGGATTTAATTACTTGTGTCCACGGAACATCCAATTGCGACACATCTCGCGCAACGCCTTTTCATGGGAATTGTATCGTACCCAATCCAAAGGATGTATGCCGATGTCGGAAGCGGCTGCTTCGATGTATACAAGGGAGAATCGCACTGAAGAGTGAGAATCAAAACATAGGAACAAGCGGAGTCAATGTAACGAACCGCATTCAGATCCATTCAGCGCAGTGGAACCACCGATCGACACGACGGTCGGCGGTTTCGCCAGACCATAATGAGACATGCAATCCAGCCTCCCGAAGCGACTCTATCCTCGAGATGGATGCTGGGTCCGGGTGCACAGGCGAATCAGGGAACATAAGCTCGGCGGTCTTCATCGCACATTCTGCGACATTGCAGCGTGACTCCAGCATGTCGAAAAAGAGGGCGAAGAGAGTAGCGTCTGGTTTGTGAGATCCGAAGCGGATTGCGGTGATGTTTGGGAACGGGATTGAGGATGGCACAGATGTGGGAGTAGTGAAGAGGGTGAGGAAGCTGGAAAGTATTTCCCTCCGGGTGTCTTCGCTGTCGTCATACGAGTCTGCAACCGCGACTTCAGCGAAGGAAGGGCATTTTCTCAAAATCGCCCCGAGAGACGCATCCAATAGTCCTAGAATACGGAGGGAGCGGGGAGCGCATGAGGACTGGCGGAGGAAATGTTCCAGTGAGCGGAACGTCTCCGGACTCTCACCCGCATCACCCGACTGTATGGCTATTTCCTCCAAGCCGGGGGCGCGAAGATAACGCAGACAGGTAGGGTCGCTGACATACAACCGTCGTAGATGCGGAAGAGTAATGGGCTCGCCAGGGTTCTCCCATTCTCCCTGGTCGAAATCAAGGCATAGACGGACCTCTTGGAGATTTGGGAGCGATTTTAGTAGTTCTACGTGTGTGTCCCAAGGCGCATCTAAATTATACCGCATGAGGTGATGGTGAAGGGGAAGGTGTGTGGGCAGAAAGCGATATTCACAGAGAACATTGATGTCAACGAGAGATATGGCCGTCCGGAGAAAGTCAACAGAGTTATAGCTTGAATTCTGGCTCTCGGCAGTGTCCCATTGCACCCATACCCTGCACAGCCGCGTGAGATTGAGGTTCATGACACGCGGAACCAAATGCGAAGTGAGCTTGATACTGAGATCCTCCCATCGCGCAGCATGTTTGGCCAGGAGATCGAAAAGCGCGATTTGCGGGCGAGAGCTGCGGCTCTCGGATCCGTCGAAGTGGATTTCGAGCGAACGAGCTCGCTCAATTTGTATCCCGATCATTTTCAATGGATATCGTCGTTTGACACCAAAGTCAACGACAATCAGCGACCACAAAGAGGGGTCTGCAAGAGCCACAGCTCTCCAGTTGCTGCACACGTGCGTCAACACCCAAGGACAGTTTTTGATGCTGAAAATATCACTAATGGGCCGCAGTGTCTGTGAAAATATTCCACCAAGAATTTCGGGGGGCAATCGCCTCAAGGGCGAGAGAATTCCCATGGTCCGAGTATGGGATGGCAACAGGATTGCGCGTTCTTCTTCCAACTCCCGCAGACGGTACCTAAGTCTAGCAATCTCAGCGTCCACGGTGGCCAAATGCGCCCTGGTTTCTTCGATGATGGGTCGTATAACCGAAATGTCCTCGTCCAGAGGTGGTTCATTCGTATTCGAGAGCCTGGACACGAGGGCCCGCGTGTGTGGTGCGAGTTGGAGCCCGATTTTGCCGTCAGCCTCTGGGAAAATGAAGGCGCCGCACCGGGAACATGCGGAGGGCATTTCTAAGCTGGAAAGCCTTGATTAGGCTGGCATGACAATTGATGGAGAACTTCAGCTCGGCGTTTCGGCATCTAGATTTATAGTCCGCGATCGCAAAGATGGCCGAGGTCCACGCCACACCTCAAGCTTGTGTTGGAGGAAGAGAACGAAAAAGAGAACGTTTTCTTGGCTAATTCTCCGCTTGGAGGTTTTCAGTAGCGGAGCAGGGAAGAAATGGGCGTCTTCGTGACAGATAGATGGCAAAAGACAAAGGACAAGTCACGCCTTGTCACGCATTAGTCTTCACTCCGTCTTGCACCGATACCGTCCCGAGTTACTCCGGTTTTGATTCTGCGAGCCAACACAAGCATTTACTTAGTATCCCTCTAATCTGAATTCATCACAAATATCGATTCGGAAGCAAAAACGACAATCGTGGTCCTACACGGCGTGGTATGAGACAGTGCATTCGTGGTATCCGATACATTGATAGTAATAATGAGACGTCGGATCTGAATCGGCGGGCAGCAAAAGAAACATGCATGTAGCCAAGCGAATAGTTAAGGAAACGTCTAGTACTCGAGCAGCAACAAGAGCAGTGTATAGCAAGCTAACGAGAAGGAAGAAGACACAGGAAGTCACATCTCCGTCGCTCGCGCACGTCGAGACTCGTTTCGGCCCTCCCCATCATCCTCTCGGCATTCCATGGAGCGTCCTAAACGCCTTGGCCGCCTAGTCCCATCCATGAATCATCCACCATCTTACTCTGCTACGTAGACAGCGCCAGTCTTCAGCCGCCGACGGCGATACTAGCGCACCCAGTACCCTCCATCGCCCTCGAAGGCACGCTGCCCGCACTACCGTCCGCACTGGAGATGGACCCAGACGCACGTTCTCGCTCCGGGTCTGTGGCATATAAAAAAGACGAGCATGCCACGATTCTCTGCGATACGGTCGCAGCCAATGCGGCGGCCCAAACATTAACCGCTCCTGGCTGGATCTGCGTCGCGGAGAAGTATCTAGCGAAGCATAGGTCGAAAGGGCGGGAGTCGGGGTTGTCCAAAAAAGGAAATGGATTGCACGGCTGGGGTGTCGGCGGCGACAGTGGCGATTCCTAAACAACGGCGCAGAGGAAGAGGTGGTAGATGAAGGGAGGGAACGGGAAAGAACGAACGCGGGGCCGCCGAGTGATCGGACAATTGCGATGTCGAATGAGCTGAAGACCGGAATTAGGAAGAAGGAAAGAAGGAAAGAGCGTTCTGCGACACATACGGGGTGTCGACAAGGCTCGTTCCGGGGAGGATGGCGCACGATCTGCCGAAGCCTCGTCTCGTCCAGCATCTCCATGTCTCCGTCCCTGGGTCCCGTTTCATCGTCATGTCGATCCACGAGCTCGTCCGCTCCATGCATCTCCATCTTCATGTCCGTTCCCATTTCCCACTCAAATGCGCGCCCGAGAAGGGGACGCGCAGCGTTACCTTCGCCTCCCCTTCTATGATTTTCCCTCCTCTTCATCCTGTACGCGCCGCATGGGCGACGGCGACTGCAACGGCGCCTGCGAAAGTGATCGCACCGTCCTATTTCCGCTCATTCCTCCGCCCCTGCTCTGCACCACCGGTGACTGGAAGCGTAAGACAGGGAGCCTAAGACGGAGGTGGCAAGGAAGGCGGTGCGATGCTCGACCTCGAGGAAGCGGTGCGATTTTCGACGGGCGGGCTGAAAAGAGAGGCGACACGGAAGGGTACGGCAGGGAGAGCCCGGGAAGGAGTTGTCTGAAACGGTGAAGATGTGGAGGATGCGGATAAAGTGCCAGGGGCGGGAGGTCCCGGGAACGCGCAGCGGGCGGGGGGATGGCGGAGGTGGAGGCAAAACCGGGGAGGACAGGATAAGCTTGCGATCGAGGGTGCTGGAGGGTGCGTGCGCAAGAGAGGATGTGTTGGCGCGGGAAGAGGAGAATGGCCCTCGCACGATTCGCAGCCATTGCTTTCAGCAGCTGTATCTGCTTCGTCTACGGCGCAGGCGCGCATGATGATGCTCCCGTCGTTTACTCGCCATTCCTTCGCCTTCGAACCACCGCTAGGAACACCGCCGTCCCCGCTCCGCTGGAGTTGCCCTACCCACTTCTTCGCTCACGCTGCCTACCCAGGCAGCAACGGCTAGACGACGCAGAACCTTTGTGTTCCTTCGCAACGCGCGCGCAGCCGATACGCCGGCCGGAATGATAACTACCTCTCGCCGCGCAAGCGCCACGGAGGAGTCCCCACTGAGATGTAAAGGAGCAAGTCGGCTTGTCCGAAAAAGGTAATGATGGGTGGCAGTGCCGCAGCGTCGGCGACGGTGTCAAGAACAGAGGACCGAGCGGAGGGAGTGGTGGACGCAGGCGACGTGCAGCGAGGAACGGAGACGAAGGGAGAAGAGCAAGCGGGAGACAGGGTAGGCAGAGGACGAGACTGCGATGTCGATGTCGATGTCGATGTCGATGTCGGCTGGAGACTGGAATTAGGAAAGGCAAGAGAAAAGGCGAGGAGCTCTGCGACATACCGGCGGTGGGCCCGAGGGAGCACAGGGCTGCCATCGTTGATGATATTGTACTCGCATTCGGATTCGGCGGAGCGTTGCACCTTGGGGATCGTGCCTTTCCCAGCTCCCACTCTCGCGCTCCACGAGCCAGCTCTCTGCCTCAGAGGCCAGGATGGCCAGCCGTGCGCATCGTCTTCGTCCCTCGTGCTTCAAATCCCAGTGGCCGCCGATGGGATGGAGAGGGAGAGCGACGGGCAGTGCAGCATACACTGCACGTACGCTCTCCCCCAGGCATACCGCCGCTCGCTGAGGAGGGGAGGAGAAGTGGCAGCCGCGGCAGACTGTTACGGATCCGTTGACGCAGAATGCGGCGCTGCAATCGCGAGAGTCCAGGTGGGAGGCGGGCTCACAGAACGTGCCACGTCACGATGTACGCGGCTGGGGGAAGGACGCGTGCACCCAGAGCACCTCAAGGACGCCACAGGCGGGACGCACAGGACCCACATCGAGTCGGCACGGGTGACGTTCTAAGCAACAGGCTGCGGACGTGGAGAGCACCGTCGATGCCACGACTAAGACGTGGAGGGACATGGATATCGGCATTCAGTAGGCGCTGCGGTAGCTGGTAGTAGTGGGTGGCTAAGGCTTGTCGATTGTCGATTGTAGATGTAGAAGAGTCGAGCGGTCAGGACTGGAGCCGTCACTGGAACGAATGAGTCTTTGAGGGAGGCTAGAGCACTGGCAGCGGCAGAATGAGGAACACGTACCGATTCTGTTGCTCCGCATCCTCGTCCGTCAGCGTCTCTCTCTTCCTCCCGCTCGATCCCCGCCCCACGCCCGCGCTCACGCTCCCGGTCGAGATTCTTCGCAAAGCTGCGGCGAGTCGTAGGGATTGCGCAGCCGCACGCTCCTGCTGTAGACGCGAACGAAGCGGGCGTAGACGGTCCACCGCAGTATTCCCGAAGGCGCACTGCTGCCCCGCTGGACGCGCTACAGCGACATCGATGCCAAGGGAGGCGGGCTAGCCGTGCCGTCTACGCGCGGCTCTTCGGACGGCATATGAGCGAGGCGTTTGCGGAGTCGCAGGGCTCGGGCCGCGGGACGGGTGCGGAGAAGCACGTGGTAACAGCGTCGAAGGGCGAGGACTGCAGGCCCAGGGTGGATGGCGCACGTCGAGTCGCAGTTCTCTACCCAAGAAGTCAGATGAGCTCGAAAAAGAGGAAGGATGAAAACAAAATCATGAGATCCACGCGTACCCTTTGCTGCGCTAGTCAAAGTGCGATACACCCCATCCTGAAAGATATACGCGCGTCGGCGCTAGTCTTTGCGTTGGACCCACAGACGGGGAGGCGGACGATTCGTAGCGCCGTGCGAGGCGGCTAGAGCAGGGATTGACATGCAACAGTCCTGACGGCGGGGCACGTTAGTAGATGAAGAAAGAAAGGAAAACGCCAGATCATGCACGAAGACCAAATATATCAATACGTACTTTGCATCGAGGCCAGTGTAAACGCCGAGACGAAGGGCATCGAGGGGTAACTCTCAGTCGAAAGAGTCTAGTGCGCCCCAATTCAGCCATAAACGGCTCCACATGCGATAAAAAGATGGTACGCACTAAAATCTATACGGTACGCTTGCCTTTCCCAAGTTTCCTGCCATGCCTTCTCTGCCCGCAGCATCCGCCCGATCCCGAGTGATGTACTTGGTTCGTGTCCTCCGCACTCGTTATTGCGTCCCCTGGCCAGAAATAGTATCCGCATCGCTTGGTAGCGCGCGCACGCAAACAGACGTGGTGGGGGTGGAAGAGAAAGAGCGTGGCTGTGTACGGAAGACGCCGCTGCCAATCAATTCCTCTTGCTCACAACGTTCACTATGATCTTTTGGACTGGATTAACTGCGGTTAGCTCAAGCTTTGGCAGCTCTTCTGTGGTATCTGACTGAATATTAGATCATCAAAAGCCTTGTTTTCCCAATTTTTCCGATTTGTTTGCCCGAGTCACCTGTTGGCTTTCTTGGATTCTGCCGCCTGCGTACCTGCTACGGACGGAGAACCTGATGCTCTCTGCTGTCTTTTAATCCCTTGCTCTGTTAACCTTTCCCGGAATATCTGCCGAATCGCGTCTACACTAGGCAACAACTGCAGAATGCTGGCTGAATTTACGGTATATTCCAGCCCGGAATGAAGCTATCGAATCAACGCACGAGGAACCCCTCATCTATTTCTCAGACTGCCTCAGATGTACTCTGGCGTTGCATCTCATAGTTTCTGATGAGAATATTGTTGATTGACCTTGTCAGCTTCACCGTCCGACCGACTCTGGCTAAATGCGGTTCCACCTACGACTTGGTGAGGCACGCCGGTAATTTGTATCCATCGCTACTTGCATCCATTTTGATTTCTCTCCGGTCGTAGGCGCTACGACTTGCGGGGACCCCACGCCGGACAGGCTTCCTATGGTCATTATGTTTTCTGACTCAACAACGCCACTAACGCCTTGCACAAAATCCTGGACTCGCTCGAAAACGGCACTCTCTGCTCTCTCCGAGTCTGTGCCGCCTTTGGGATACAGATCATTCGATATTGTCTATGCCGACAGTCTCAACCAGGCTCAACTCTGTCGTCTTCCACGTTTTCCAAATCCGAATCGCGATCGAGGCCTGCGTAAATGCTTGCGTCGACAAAGAAGCTGATTGTGTAGATAGGCTCTTGCGTCCCTGAAATCGTGTATGATCGCTAACCCGGTGTTTCCTCTATGACATCGCCGCGTGAATCCGTGCTCGCTGCGACGGCATTGGTATCTTCGAGGCTTTACGCACGTTTGAGCGTTTGTCGTGGACGTTACTATTCGCTTCACGCAGTCGCTCCTCCGTACACCCCGCCCTAGCCTGGTCCTTGCACCGATTCTAGTATTGAGTGTGCAATCCTTTTTCTTCCGGAGTCGTCCCGTTGTAACCTTCTTCCTTCTACTCTTTTTCCGCTCGTCTGTCTAGCTGTGGACCGCAGTACTCGCGTTCTGGAAGCAGTTTGGTCTTCCGCGATGAGATCAAGCTGTGCAATTTTGTCGACGACATACAGGCGTTACAAGTACAAGATAATGCTGCCGGCCCGGCAGTGAGACAGTGATACAAGTACAAGAGAAACGATTCGAACTACTTCGTGGCGCCACCTTGGCCGCGGAACACATTTTGGCCGCGCAGGGTTCCTTGGCCGCGGAGGCCGTAAACGAGCTTCCTCCATTCCGCCTTCGTCTCCGGGTGCGCTTCGCGAGAAGTGAAGTTCGTGAAGCGATGAGTGTCGCGCTCGGTGAACTCCTGCTTGTTGATGTTCGTAAAGTCGACGTAGACGCCTCGAGAAATGGCCATGGTGCCCGTCGCGAGCGGCGTACCCCTCACGATATCATTCAGGAGGCCAGGGCCGTGGGAATCGGCGTCTTTGGTATCCCTGTAGATCGCGACCTTGTAGCTGGTACCAGAGACGAACCACTTGGTGCTCAATGCATCAGCCGGCTGCATGGCTACCTCCGGGCGGGAGACGCTGAGTAGGAGGTCTCGCTTGTCCTGAGCAGCATCGAGCAGGACGCCGAGGTCAAACTCCTTCACATTGAACCCAGGTCGCATGTCGCTGAAGGTGATCTCGGCGCACATCTGTGCGTTGGGCGCCTTGACGAGAGCGTGGTCGATGTAGAGACGGTTATTCACAGAGAACAGATAGAACGGGACAAAGGAGGACGGATAGTCGTCGTCGCGGTAATAGGAGTCAAGCGGGGTGTTCTTTACCACCTGAAGAATGGAGACCTGCACATTCTTGACCACTGTCTCGGCGCCAGAAGCATCCCTTGGGACACCGTCAGCTTATAGGTCGGAACAGGTACGAGGATGATCACTCACTGCGTGCGGATCGTGGCTTGGAAGGAGGCGCCCGGCTTGGCGATGTCGCTTACGTTCATGTCTTGTTCCGTAGCAAGGAAAAGGACGTCGTCTGACGCTACCTTTTTGGAGGCGGATCCAGGATGATCGGTGATCTCCGCGCGGAGGATGACTTGGAAGCGACCGTTGGCATTGTGGAAGTATGGCCGGTAGATGAGGAACGCCTTGCCAGTGCCAGAAGACATGTTGGCGTCATATCCCCGGAGAACGAAAGACTGGGTCTGCGGTGTAATGGTGTTGCGTGCGATGACATGCTGAGCGACTCGTTAGTTTTATGTGTCGCTTTGAAATTTATCTGGAACATACCTTCATTTCCTCTTCCAGGATGCCTTGGAAGATGCCCGCGAGCTTCCCGACGAAGTCGCCGGCGGTCTGGAAGGGCGACATGACGACATTTCGAAGGACGAAGAGGTCTTGGTTCGACTCGGTCTCCAACTGCAACCTCTCCTTGAAATGCTTCACGCATGCGCCGTAATCGCCAACCTTGAATGTCGTGGCGGACAAGAACATCGGGATCCCCTCGGGCTTCTTATTCGGAGTCGTAATGGAGATTCGCTTAAAGATAGCGTTGTTCAGGTAGTTGGCCTCCTCGACGTCGATATTGGCCGCACCGTTGATACGGAAGTTGCAAGCAAACGCATTGATATTGAGGTCCGAGCCAAGCGTACTCAGCAGAGCCATGGCGCGTTTATCTTGAACAACCGCTTCGTTCGATTTCCCAAGGATGTGCGTCCGAATGAAGTCCTTTTCCTTGGCAAGCTCAGCCTGGTCCGGCTCCGAACTGAGTGGGTTCAAAGGGACGACTATGAACGGGTCTTTTTCAACAGACATGGCAGCCCAGTGGGCGGCAATCTGCGGCGCAGAGGTCAACTCTTCTGGCTGACACACTGCAGGACTCAGCCACTTACTCTGCGACACGACCACGAGACTTCGCCAAGCAGGGCGCCGTGACCATCTTTGTGCAGGCCGATCACTTGATGGTGCATATAGGTCGCGACTGCAGCCGCACCAGGTTTACTGCCAAGCACGCGTCGTCAACACCCACTCAGCAGTCGAGGTAAACGAACTGATGTACCTGCCTTCGACACCGTACACACCGATGCTTTCTCCCGTGTCCGACTGCTGCAGGTACGGAGCGCTCCATGTGACGAGGTACCGCATCCTCCCATCGCGATAGCACAGTCCGCCGGCGGGGTACGGGATGTAGCCGGCCTTGTGCGGGTCGATTGTAATGGAATCCGTGCGAGCAAGGGCCTTGAACTGACGGACGGTCGATGGGCGGAGGGTCGCAGTCGGCACGAAGTCGCGGCTGCGGCCGATCGGGCCCGTCCTCTCGCGAATCATGGAAGCAAAATAGCCACCCCAGGCGGCGTCCGCATGGACGAGGAAAGCAAAGACCCTTGGCCTCGAACTCATCGCGCATGCGCGCATATCGAGATTCGAGGATCTCATCGAGCGGGTCGACGCAGCCTTCTTCGGTCGATCCAATAATACCGACAACGGCGAAGACGGGAATCTGCTTGTTCAGACACCTGAAGGGGTATCAATTAACGACAGAGGGGGAACATTATAATAGAGACCGACGAACTCTTGGAGGTACCCGCGGAGGATTTTCGTGTCGATATGGGCGTTAATGTCGATTGGAACGTCAATCATGTTCTCGGAACCGAGTCCAGCGAGGGCTGAGCGGATTCATGTTAATGAGCGAAATGCTGACACAGATGTAGCGCACCTGCCCCCTTCGGCCAAGAATAATGCTTGGTGGCGGAAATGAAATAGCGAGGCGGAGTCTTCATGCCCCACTCTTGTTCGACGGCCTGCTTGCCCCGAGTCTGGACGATGTAATTGCCGAGGACGGCGTCCAAGTAGGTCGGAGTGATGCCTTACTCGGCCTCGAGACGCCTGGGAATGTCGAGGATGGTCTTCGGGGAAAGGTTGAGAAGCTGCCATAAGTCGAGTTTTGAAAGGAGCTCCATTTCGGACGAGGCGAACGAATTGGGCAGGGGGATCTTGAATGTATCCGAGATCAACTGAAGCTCTTTTCCGGGCTTCATGGCATCACGGAGCAACAATGGGTAGTACTTGAGGTTACGAGCTATCCCAATACCGAATCAGCACAGAGTTGACGCCAAAGCATGAGATTGAACTTACCGACCCTGAAATCATGGCGGGAGCACGTGAGCGAGGAATGCAGAGAAACGCTCGAAGCAAAACTCACCAAATAGATTCCAAGTTGGCTACGGTGCCATCGCAAGCGATGTGCCCCCAGTAAAGTGGCTTGCCATCAGAGCCGTTCTCGTTGTAACCCAGCATCTCGCACATGTCATGTCCAACGTCGATCTCTAAAAGCGTTGTGATGGGGCTGGCCTCAAACGCTACGTTGTTCGGGTTATTGAGAACTGTGGTGACCCAGCCAAGGATACCCGGCAAGCCCATCTCGAAGGACATGTGCCCAGCCCAGCATAACGCTGAGAGAAGAAAGGGATCGAGTATGCGAAGAGGTGTGCGGTCAGGAGCTCGAACTGCTTCTTGAGTTCGTCCTGGTGTTGTTTGAAGGTTGGCGACTCCTGGATACTGTTTGTGATGAATTCCTAGTAAAAAGACGAATGAGTACGCATGCTGAATCGTCGCCGAAAAAAAAAAAAAAAAAAGACAAACGCCATCATCAGGGTAATAAGCGAGACGAGAGTTCTTCTGCAAGTTGACAGCCTGCTCGAATAGCATCTTCAACATGTCCACGTTCTCGCCCTGAGGTCCAAGAAACCAAGCTGAAACAGCATCGTGGAGGTTTTCGTTTACGCTGTCGGAGTATGCGCGGTCGGGCATGGTGTGGACAAGCCGATGTTGACTGCGAGGAAGAGGCCGATATATATACCGACAAGAGTCACATCTCAACTTGAGTTAGTGTGCGCCACCATACAGTCACTGACCTCATGTGGCCCAGGAACATTTGAGGGGACGGCCGCCGCTGGCCACCTGAGCAACTGTAATGTGAGGAGAGAAGTCAGTCGAACACCCAAGTTTTGAAATGGAAGCGACCACGAAACTTACGGTACACTAATATTCACAGGCCCCTCATGTGCTCCAGTAATATCCAAGGATGTTGGTCGTCTTGGTCCTTAATAAAAAAAATTTCAGAGTTTCGAATTCCCTGACAGCTTTCAGGGAGATGCTGTCAGGTCGAAGGAACAAAGACGGAGTAAAGACGAGCCTACTGGTACAGTTGTTCCCAGCGAAGCCACTCGCAAGCTCCGTTACATATGAGGGATAGCACACATTCACAGGCCCCTTATTTGCCCCAGTAACATTTGAGGGAACGATAGTCAAAGTCTGTATAAAAATATTCTTGAGAGCTTTCAGGGATATAAATCGGTTGAAGGCGCAAAGACAGAGGAGAAGATTTACCTTCTGGTACAGTTGTTCCCAGCAAAGCAACTCGCTGCGAGCAATTGGTGCCACGATGAACCTTGGCTGACACCATCACAGGCGTCTTCTGTGCCCGAGGTATGGTGCAGTGGCCGACTGGTCGTCTCGGTATCCGTGACAAAAATATTCTTGCCAAGATATCCAGGGATGAGAGGGGAAAAAACGGAGTAGAAGACAGACCTGCTGATTTGTGAGTGGCAGCGGTTATGATCTCGAAGCATGCTTGAGTCTGACAATGGTGACATTCGAGAGGAAGTCCCAGTGTTTGAGCCAACGGACATGAGTCAGAAGCGGAGTTGTGGGGAACGAGACGTCGGACGTGCGTGGGCAGGTTACGGCCAATGGTTTGGTGAAAACGGCACAGCCGAAGGTTGCCGCAACCGCGCCGGTGATCCGACAGATGATTATTATTAATACTCGTATATTAATTAATTAATTTAATCGTATATTAAGCAGATGTCCTGATTTCATGTGTACATGTCTGCTCGCTTCCTCTTTTGTCTCTTTACTGCACGATCTGCGCCCGTTCCATTATCTCGGGAGCATTGTCAACAAGCAGTTTAACTTTCGGGACGTCATACCGATGCATTATCCCATTCTCGACAGACCACATGCCTCTGAGTCAAGCGCACAACACCCGCTCAAAAGGAGGAGCTGTCTGGTATTACCTGTTCGCCTCTACCCTCACTATCCAGGCCGCCATAAGCTGTTTCCTGCCCAACCTAGACGTCTGACGGGATCTCTTTCACGTTTTCTGCACTGTCTGCGAAGTCCGCAAGATATGGACCAAATCATGACCTTCCAATTTCTGTGTTCAATCGTTTAGCCCGGTTAGTAGGATATTGTAGGTGGGAATGATGAATAGCTGACATCCTGTCGCGCACTCGCTGTCGACGTCTCCCGTCCTCTGCTCATCGCTGTTCTCCGCCGCGACGGTGTGAAGGGGTGCGGGCGTGGGCTGACCAAGCCTGAGCGGCAGCGCGTGCGAGGGCGCGGCGGGCGGCACAGGTGCTGGCGGTTGCTGTGGGAGCGGCGCGCTCGACAGTCCGAGTGCGAGCTGCGGGATGGCGGAGCGTGTGTGCGGTGGTGATTGAGGGAGGCAGCGTGAGGCAGCATAGTCGGTGCTGGTGAAGCGAAGAGGGAGTGCCCAAATCAGCAGGACTAGTGGAAAAGACCGCGACCAAACAGGTATACAAGAATTGGGCACATAATCTTGACAAGCTGGTCGGCCGCCTCCCCCTTTTTTCTGTAATCCCGATATTTGAAATTCGGATATAAAGCCTGCGCGTCCACGAAAAAAAAAAAAAAAAAAATTGATGCCGCGACGATTTTAAAAAGAGTCTGATAGAACGGCAGTCCGAAGATTGGTTGTACGTGTATGATTCGTAATCAAAATCAAAGGCACAAGGGAAATATCTGCACTAGCCAGGGAGGTGGGAATGCGCCTACGCGGACGAGCAAACGGGCAACATAATGGGATACAATGGGCTCGGGACGCAGGCCTCATTATACGTCGTGACCGTGTTCCCCACAGCAGTGTCCAACGCTGCCTGATCGGAAGAAATGGACCCCAACAGACGCTCAGTGGCCCGGAGGGCCTGCTCAGGGACTACATCGATCAACGCAAATGCGAATGACTGCAGTGTATCAGTAATCTGCATCAGATACATCAAGGACAGCACGACGCACGTCAAGGGCGGCTTCGAGGCTGCGCAGAACAGCTGCAATGGGTGCAGTGACCTGGAATTGCGCGAAGATCAAGTGTTTGCCAATGACGGTGGCGCAGAAGGCCTGGTCGACCACGACCAACTGCAGGCAAAATGGTAAGAGGTCGGTGGGCATCAAACAATACACACACATTGTCCAGCGCCGCGACGATGGCTGCACCACCATCATAGATGGGGGCAGTCTCCCTCGAGAGCCGTAGTGGTTGCTTGAAGACTGCTGATGATCGTGTTGAAATTATTAACGAGAGTCTGGAATGGAGCAGAGCATGTGCATTGAGCAGAGCGCGCAAGGTCTCGAAGAAAGCGTGATACTGACCTGGCTCTGAGAGCTGACTGTAGCAGCGTCGGTCGATGTCGACAGCGGACTAAGAACACGATCGCTGTTCTGGGAGATATTGGAGATGAGGTCGATGGCAGCGACAATCTGAGTCGCCGTCATCCCGGCCAAAGTAGTGGGAACAATGGCAATCTGAGCAGGCGTACACTGCGCCAAAGTAGTGGGAACGGCGAGGGACGCGAGAGTGGTCAGCGTAGCAGCAATGGAAAGCTTCATCGGGGAAATACTGAGGATGGAACTTGGTACTGAAGCAGCGCTGGAATCTTCGTCCCGTTTTTATGGCGTTCGAATGCGCCACCACTTCATTTCGCCGTGAATTGGGGTCTGATTCGGCTCTGGGTCGTGTTCGGAGTCGGTTCAGAACCGAACAGCGATAACGCTACGCCCCGCAAGCAGTCTGAAAATGAGTGCGTCACGCGGTACAGCCTTCGGGTCAACCAGCCACTTGGACAATATAAGGGTATGGAATACATATTTTGCCCCGATCTTGGTTGCACATTCGAAGGCAAGTATTGACGACTTCAGACACCAACAATGGTGTGAATTGACGCAGTTGGCGTGATGCTCATGCCGCGGCGATTAGTACCGACAGCATGAGAATGCCGAACACCGCACAACTACATCGGGATTAGCTGAATTTCTCCCCACATTAAATTAACTCGAATACTTGAAATTTCATATCAGGTGTCAATTGACAGGAAACTAGACAGCTATAGAGCGGTGTAGAGCCGCATAGAGTGCGCGTTTCTCCCCGAATAACGCACCAATCAATTCTCTGATCCCTCGCTGATGCTTTTATTTTTTGTAACCGATCCAGGGAACAGCGACTTCGGAAGAAACGGAGACTGTTAGCGTGGTGCCTCAGTTACGGAGTTGAGCAAAGTAACTGATCTGTTACCATAGTCTACGGGACACTCAGTAAAGTGAGTGAGTGGAGTAGATATGTGTATGCGCGCCCAGTTACGGAGCTAGCCAAAAGTAACTGAGGCTGTGTGGAGGTTCGTAAATTGGAAAGGAGTGAACATAGGGGTGACGAATGAATGAAGGAATGTACCCATGAGGAATTAGACTAGCGCTCGTACCTGCCCGTGTTACGGTAAGAATTACGGCGTGAGTTTTCACAATAAGGTTTAGCAGTCCGTAAGACCACTGCACAGATCACCAATCCTTGCGGAACCGCGCGCACGCCGAGGCTATATTCTGGATGAAATACTGCTGCTAAATATCGATCCGAGTTCCCAAGATGGCGCACAAAATATTCAGGAGATAAAGGATACGTTCCCACCATGAATCTACATAGATGCCATTCTGCATTCATGCGTTCGAAAAATCTATCTCGGTCATCTTAACGGTACGATCAGGTAGAGAAGGCGAAAGAGAAGGGGAAGGGAGGCGGAGGTGAGCTAGGTTCGTGGCGCACTTGTCTCTGGTTACCAGTTCTGCATTACCATCGGGATTCTCCTCGCCAACTGCGTCGTGTACGCCACTCAAGACCGCCTTGACACCGGCTCGTACCGTATCCTTATCGGGCGTCCAGTTCCTTTGGGCCCCTATCCTCGGCGTGGGTCTCTTGTTCCTCCCGGAGTCCCCACGGTATTGGGCGAACAAGGGCAACATCGAGAAAGCCACCGTGGCCCTCGCTCGTGTCCGCGACCAGCCCCGTGAATCTGACTACGTCCAGGACGAGCTTGCTGAGATCATTGCCAACCTCGAGTTTGAGAAGGCTCATATCCCGCAGACGAGCTACGTCGGTACCTGGCTTGCCTTCCGGGCCTCCCTTTTCGATGGATCTTCCAACATTTGCCGCACCGTTGTTGGAACCGGTATGTCTATGTTTCTAATCCTGGCGCCTGACCACAAGCGCCACCTCTTTTGGGTCCAAATCGGTGGCGCCTGCAGTTATTTTGTGATTTTTCAGGCCAAATCAGTGGCGCCTGCAGTTATTTGTATTTTTTTTTTTGAAAATTTGGGCTGAATCGGTGGCGCCTGCGGTATGGACGGGCGCCTGCAGTATTTTACCAATTGGGCGAAATCGATGGCGCCTGCAGTATGGACGGCGCCTGTGGTAATTTTCAATTAGGGCCTGAATTAAAAAAAAATCAGTTATATTCTTTAACGATCTTGCTGTTGTTAAAGAACTCAATAAGTATATAGATACATACGTTCATGTCTTTAAGAATCTAACCTCTGTTAAAGAACCTTATTTCTTTAACAATTTTACCAGTGTTAAAGAATAATAAACATTTTGAATACAAATTGAGTTGAGTAGACAGACTCATGCGAGGCTGACGGTTTGAACTTCGTATCTGCAGTGCGCGCTACTGCAAATACGAAGTTCAAACCGTCAGCCTCGCATGAGTCTGCCCACCGTACATGGAATAAAACATAATACATGACGGAACCAGCAGCCCAAACGAACCAACAGCCCAAACGAAAGAGATACGGTGTTTTTAAGAACGGCCGCCGTTCATTTTGGGGCACTAGTGCCCATTTTTTTTTTTTTTCCCCCCCCCCCCCCCCCCCCCCCGCCCCGCCCCCCCCCCCGCGGGGGGGGGGGTTTTTTCCCCCCCCCCCCCCCCCGGGGCCCGCGGGGGGGGGGGGGGGGGGGGTGGGGGCCCCCCCCCCCCCCCCCCCCCTTTTTCTTCTCCTCTTTTTTTTTTTTTTTTTTTTTTTTGGTGTGGGGCCCCGCGCGGCGTTCCTGGTGGGTGGTTTTTTTTTTTTTGATTTTGTTCTGGTTTTTGTTTTTTTTGGGCATTTTCATTAGATTGATTTGTATTGAATGAGTTGAAGTCATTAGAGTGAATTGAATTGAAGTGAACCAAATAAGCTGTTCATCTAGTTGAAGTTCATTAGAGTGAATCTAATGCTTCGACTTGAAGGCATTGAAACTGAACTGAAAGGTTCATTAGATTGGCCGAGTTGTCATTAGATTGAGCTGGGCAGTCTAATGATTTGGATTGAGTTGTATTGAAGTTCATTAGACCGAGTTGAAGTCCATTAGATTGGATCATGAAGTGAGTTAAAGGCATTAGATTGAGTTGAGGTGAATCAAAGCTGAGTGAACATTAGATTGAGTTGAATTGAAATTGAAAGGTATCAGATTGAGCTTACTATGCCAATAGACTGAGTTGATTGATTGACTGTACAATCAGATTAGTATTGACCGAGTTGAAATGACTTTGCATCAGACTGAGTTGTATTGAAGCATTAGATCGAGTAGTATTGAAGCATTAGATTAGTATTGAATTGGCATATTAGACTGACTTGTATTGAAGCATTGGATTGGTATTGAATTGACTTGTATTGAGGCATTAGATTGACTTGTATTGAATTGAAGTGGATGTTGGGTGGTAACAAAAGGTACACTTGAACAGCACTGTTATCCACGGCCATAGGACTTCGAAAGCAC
Organism: Mycena sanguinolenta; assembly: GCA_014462675.1. Lineage (NCBI taxonomy): Eukaryota > Fungi > Basidiomycota > Agaricomycetes > Agaricales > Mycenaceae > Mycena > Mycena sanguinolenta. Next base: position 25,743 of record JACAZH010000003.1, on the reverse strand, counting down.
CGCATCCCGTCCGATCTGCGCAGTTAACCGGAGTGCCGCCTAGTTAGTACCACGGTGGGGGACCACGCGGGAATCCTGGGTGTTGTGGTTTTTTTTTTTTGCTACTGATCCACACTCAAAGATTTTCATGCGCCGGTCTGTGGACACCTCTTTTCACGACCTCGAGGTTTTGTACAGAATGGGACCCTAGAGGTCAGTTTGCCTACTATATGGAGGGCAAGTAGAGCTGAAGCAGAACTGAATGGTAGACTTGACTTCGTATTGTATTGACTTGACTTGACTCGTGAATTTGGGTATAGCCCAAGTACAGTCTTTCCTTTGGGCTGTACTTGGTGTAGGTGGGCTTGAAGTGATTTCAAGCTTGCAACCTCAGTCCCTATTGAACCCACAGGGACTCGGGTACAAGGGTTGGGCTCTGAAGCTCTTAGCTTCAGGTCTAGGCTGTGAAAGCAGCATTAGACTTGGAGTAAGGAGTAAGGAGTGGAGAGAGGAGAAAGGAGAGAGCGTAGGGTTGGGTTAGGGAAAGGAAAGGAAAAGAGAAATTGAATTGAATTGAAGTGAAGTGAATGAAATGGAATGGAATTAAGATTTGAAACTGAGACTGAGACCTTGAATTGAATTGAAATATCAAGTGAAGCTGAAGAATACAAGTCAATTCATTAGATTGATACGTTAGATAGACCTTGAAGCCATTAGATAGACCGCTACCTTCATTAGACTGACCACTACAAGCCATTAGATAG